>CM054058.1:215072267-217472267 GCA_028641055.1 Alopecurus myosuroides | reverse complement strand
TGTGGGAGATAATGGTCCCATTACTTTTGATGATAATAATTTTGATTTTGATGATTGCAATATTTCTGAAGTTATTATGTTCCTACAAAATCTTGCTAGAAGTCCCAATGCTAGTGCCATGAATATGGCCTTTACTAACAAAATTACCAATGCTCTCATGAAAGTTAGAGAAGAAAAGCTGAAACTTGAAATATCTATCCCTAGGAAATTAGATGATGGTTGGGAGCCCATCATTAAGATAAAATTAAATGATTTTGATTGCAATGCTTTGTGTGATCTTGGTGCTAGTATCTCTATTATGCCTCAAAAGCTTTATGATATGCTTGATCTACCACCGTTGGAACACTGTTATTTGGATGTTCATCTTGCTGATAATGCTAAGAAGAAACCTTTTGGTAGAATTGATGATGTTCTTATTATGGTTAACAATAACCTTGTCCCTGTTTATTTTGTTGTTATGAACATTGAATGCAATGCTTCTTGTCCTATTGTTTTGGGAAGACCTTTTCTTAGAATTGTTGGTGCTGTTATTGATATGAAAGAGGGGAGTATTAAATATCAATTCCCACTCAAGAAAGGTATGGAACACTTTCCTAGAAAGAGAATGAAGCTACCTTTTGAATCTATTATTAGAGCAAGTTATGATGTTGATGCTTCCTCACTTGAAAATACTTGAGTTGCTTTCTATACCTAGCTGAAAGGCGTTAAAGAAAAGCGCTACCGGAAGACAACCCGCTTTATTTCTCCGTTTTCAACCGTTTTCCGTCGTTTCTTTATGTGTGTTTTGTACCTGGGTGTTTTCTATATCCTTAGAAACCCCTCTGTATCTTTTTTTTGTGTCTTTGTTGAGCCAAGTAAAGCCTCTAGTGGAAAGTTGAGACTATATTTCAGATTTCTGCGCAGGAAACAGATTTCTGTTGTCCACTGTTTAATTCGTATAAAATCACAGAAAATTCAAAATGACCTGAGTTTTTTTGTGCGTAATCCTAGCTATATACGCTACTTTTATTAGATGTACACTTTTTTAATTTGAGCAACAGAAGATTTTCGAAAACAATCATCTTTACCTGTTGTCCTGTTTTGGCAAATTTCTGCCAATAATTGCATTTGCATCTTAAGATCTTTCTTTTGGTGTTTTTTTGAGAAAAAGAGTTTTAAAAGAAGTTGTGACAGAAGATAATGTGTTTATGAGTGCTAGGCTTGTGTTGAAAATCAACCATGTGAATTTATTATTTCGATTGCACTAACGTTTCTAATGAAGATTGTGAGAAGTTTGGTGTGAAGGAAGTTTTCAAGGGTCGAGAGAAGAGGATGATATGACGTGATCAAGAAGAGTGAAGAGCCTAATATTGGGGATGCCCGGTGGTACATCCCAGAAAATTTCAAGAAGACTCAAGCGTCTAAGCTTGGGGATTCCCAAGGCATCCCCTTCTTCATCGACAAATTATCAGGTCACTTCTAGTGAAACTATATTTTTATTCGGTCACATCTTATGTGCTTTACTTGGAGCGTCTTTTATTTTTGCTTTCAGTTTGGTTTTATTTTTGCAATAAGCTTGGTTGGACCCCAGCATTCTTTTATTGGAGAGTGACACGCTCCGCTTTTTCATGGGAATACTTTGTACTCTTAATCTTTGTCTGGCTGCTGCATTTATTTAGCTCCTGTTTTACATGCATCTCTTATCTAGAGTTGTTAGTTTTAGTAGTATTATGTGAGTACTCTCATGTTTGCTTGTTGTATCATGTAGAGTGTTTTTGTTAAAACATATCTTGTATGGTGCTTGTTGGGAAAAGAAACTGCTACTTGAAGTAAGAATTTTTAATGGTGCAAGTAGAAGATTGTATAGACTGTGGCTAGAATTTTTTCATATCATGCTAGATGTTATTTTAGTTTTAAATCCTTGTGGTTATTGAGTAGCATGATTAGCCTCAAATAGTTGAGAGTGTTTGATGTTCCATTGGAAGAATCATGAGTTGTTCTTGTCATATTGAAGCATAAATTCGTGGTATTCTCTTTTGAATGTTTTATTTGGTTGACTTGGCGCATGCTCACACCATGTTTATGACTATGAACCAGTCACTAATAGCCTCTATGATCATTTAGTTTTTGAACTTGTGGTATCACTTATGCTTTGATTAATGATGTTTATCTCGCTATGCATGATTATGGCTCTTATGCTCTCTTGATTTGTCGCTCCCAGTCTTTTGCTAGCCTCCACCTGTACTAAGTATGGAATTCTACTCGTGCATACAACTCCCTAAAACCAAGTTTTCCCATTGTGTCCACCATACCTACCTACATGTGGTATTTAACTGCCACTCCAAGTAAATTGTTCATGTGTTACCTTTAAAACCTTCAAAATGACTCCTGCTTTGTGTTCCTGTTTTTGCTCATGAGGACGTAAATAGAGAATCTCTATCTCACTTTTTGATTGGATTTCACGCCCTGGACTAGTGGCTTCATCCGCTTATCCAATTGATAGAAGAGCTGGCAGCGAGGTGCCCAGCCCTAAATTAATACACACAAAATCTCTTCACTATTTTTGCCCCTGATTTATAAGTCAAAGCATAATTGTGTAAAGAAAAGAGAAAGAGGGATGACCTTCTACACCAGTTGCGTCCTTCATATGGGAGCCGCTCTTGTGAAATCTAGTTGGCTTGTGATGTACCGTATTTTCTGTTTACCATTCGTTGACATTAGCATACATCTCCCAAAATATAGACACTCCTCCATGGTATGTGATTGTTGGCAGGCACCCGAGGATTCGGTTAGCCATGGTTTGTGAAAGATGGATGGGAGGAGTGTCAAACTTTTAATACCTCTGTTTAATAAAATAAAATCTCTAGCACATGAATGATCCCTGCTTCCCTCTGCGAAGGGGCTTTCTTTTACTTTTATGTTGAGTCTCCATCTTGTAACTTTATGCACATTTGAGAGAGCATTTTTGCCATTCTGAGTTTTATGTGCATTTGTCCCAGAAACATTATTAATTGATTCATGATGTGTTATTGCTTGTTCTCTAATTATTTGTTCTAGTCTTCCTCATGAACTTTGAAGGTGTCATGGCATTTATGTTTTGCCCCACTCTTAAGAACTAGCGAAATACCACTTTGCCATGCTTTCTCTATACTTGAAACAAATGTATATCTTTCTTTGCATTGTTATTCATGATCTTTTATTTGAGTTACTTCTCATGATGCAAAGTGATTGCTATGCTTTATTATTAAATTTCTATTTATCATGTTTATGTTAAAGTTCTATGATCTCAGCTTACATATGGTTTTACATTTTTATGATCAAGTTTTGTGTGGTAGCAGTCACCTCATAAATTATTTTGTTTTATCGTTTACCTACTCGAGGAAGAGTAGGAACTAAGCTTGGGGATGCTTGATATGTCTCCAACGTATCTATAATTTCTAATGTTCCATGATGATATTTTGCCAATTCCTACATGCTTTCTCCCTTCTTTATAGCATTTTTACACGTTTTCCGGGACTAACCTATTAACAAGATGCCAAGTGTCAGTTCCCTGTTTTCTGCTGTTTTTTATTTCAGAAAAGTAATATTCTTGGAATTGGACCCCATAAATCCCGAAGTTCCTATTTTCCCCGGAAGCATCTAGAAGACCAAAGAGGAGTCGAAGACGGGCACGAGGGGGGCCTCACCATAGCTAGGCGCGCCCCCCCTTGGCCGTGCCTGGGGGTGTTGAGGCCACCCTGGTGGCCCACCGACGCCGCCCTTTCTCCTATTTATTCCCCTCCGAAGGAAAACCCTAGGTACCTGATAAAAAATTCCCGAAAAGTTCTGCATCCGCCGCTGTCGTCAACCCTAGATCAGGGGTTCTGAAGCTGTCTCCCGGCACCCTGCCGGAGAGGAGATCATCACCGGAGGCCTCTCCATCACCATGCCTGCCTCCGGAGTGATGCGTGAGTAGTTCATCCTTGGACTACGGGTTCATAGCAGTAGCTACATGGTTGTCTTCTCCTCCTGTGCCTCAATGTTTAGATCTCGTGAGCTGCCTAACATGATCATGGTTGTTCTTATGTGATTCTATGTGATGTGTTTGCTGGGATCCGATGAATATTGAACTTATGCCAAGTTGATTATAGTCTTTATAGCATATGTTATTTGTGATCTTGCATGCTTTCCGTTGCTAGTGGTTGCTCTGGCCAAGTAGTTGCTAGTGACTCCAAGAGGGAGTATTTATGCTCGATGGTTGGGTTCATGCCTCCTTTTCGCCTGTGATCGAGTGACAGAAACGTGACGGGGGAGGATCTGATGTTGCCACTAGGGAGAAAACAGCGGTGTGAGTGCCCGCGTGCACAATGATTGCTTACATTACACACATTGCTTAATGTGATTATCTGTTGCTTGCAGCTTAATATCTAAGGGGGTTCGGATGATAACCTGAGGGTGGATTATTAGTCATAGATGCAGTTGGATTACGGTCTATGTATATTGTTGTAATGCCCGCACTAAATATCATAGTAGTCATCATGTCATGAATGTGCACTACGGTGCAACCTCTATTTGTCAATTGCCCAGCTGTAATCTGCTCACCCATCATGCTATCTTTTATGGAGAGACACCACTATTGAACCTATGAACCCCGGTCCATTTTCCTTCACTGTTAAACAAACCACTACAATTCCCTACTCTCTTTACTTACTGCAAGCATACACCATTTTCCACACTATACGTCTAATCTTTGTTTTCAGCAAGACCGGTGAGATTGACAACCTCACTTGTCGGATATATACCGATTAGGGGTATATCCGGCATTGTCCTAAAGATCCGGATTACCAGGGTGGCCTGATTGGTAATGGATCACTGTGCATTAGGCGGCCCAGTAAGCTGACGCGCAGAAGCCGGATTCTAGAAGAACCCGGACCACGGCCCAAGTGGTGCGGCTTGGAGTAGAAGGCGGATTCTTACTTTCCAAGTTAGATACTTTCCGTAGTCTTCAGGTATCCTTTCTGTAAGCCCTAACCCGGCTATTTATATAAATCCGGACATGAGAGAAGAAAGATATAAACAATTAGCTAGAAGCCAACTCGCTGATAAGTTGATCCTCGCCGAGTTAGCTAAACCCTACTCACATTGTACTTTGTATACTCCAGGCTTCAACCCTGATTTAGTGAGATTGCAGGAGTAGGAACGCCGCCTAGTTGCGACGTACCGAACCTGCGTAAATTTGGTGTTCCTGGTTGACATACTACCACGTCCCCCCACGTCTCTACCCGTAGATTCATGGCACCCCCATCTATGAACTCTACTACGATGTCTCGACACTTGGCGCCACCGTGGGGTCAGCGACGTCAGGCGTTATGTTTCGATCGGGGATACTCGACGGAATCGGTAGTACCATAACTGTCGAAAGCTTGGAATTCGACAACGATGTTGGGCGCTTCCTCGACAACGGATCATACATGCCAGCACAGAATCATCTGGTAAGTGCCTGCGTGCTACCGATTGGATCTGCAAACATCTTTATCGGATTAACTGGAGAAGCAATGGGATTTTGTGGTGGAAGCAAATTTATCCCACCCGCCCTATACCCAGTTGAAAAAAAGTATGATACCGGATTTTGCTCAGGTCGCCAAAACCCTGAATTTGCCGCCTCTTCGGAGATGCCTACAATCAGATCTCACTTCATTGGCATGGTGCAATCCGAGGTCGCTGAAAACACGGAAGTAAGTAATCCCGTGGAAGAAGCAAAAAATAACAATCCTACAGAGTCAGTGGAAGGTCCGACACCCGCCAATGAAACGTTGAACTCGGAAGCCGACTCCGTACTAGCTGCCATAGAGGCAAGATTGGAGTCGGAACCTGGATCTGAAGATATAGATTCAGAAGATGAAGATGAAGACGCTTTCGAAAGAAAGATCAAATCTATGCAGGGGGCTTTCATGAAGTACTTATGGCAAAACCGACTGATAACTCGGATGCCGAAGACGATGAAGACCCCAAAACACCTCCACCAGATGAGGAAAGAGAGGATGGCGAAACCAGTCCTATCTACCTTGATGTCAAGGAATTGACAGAGGAAGAACCTGGCAAAAAGCCACCCTCTTCCAAGAAGAATAAGAAGACTGCCAAGAAACTCTAGTACAAACTCCAGAAGAAAAAGTTGGCAGATAATGCTAACCAAACCCTGGAAGCCGGAGGAGCAAGTGGGGTCACACCCGTGGAGGAGAAAAAGAAAGAAATCCCTGTTCTAGAATTACCGAAACAGGACGAGATCAATCTGATCCAAACCCCGGTCGGACCATACAAACCACCGGAAGTGCTGGAAGCCAGAAGGCAAGCCATTATGCGGCAACATAAAAAACTATTTCGATCGCAAGAAAATCTCCTCAAAGCCCAAACTACTGTAAAAGCAAAACATGAGGAAATTGAAGAACTCGAAAGACGGAATATGTCCGGGATAAAACCCATGAGATTACCCGGAATCGCAAGGCCGGATGTACTGCCAGCAAAAGAACGGTTGCAAAATCCTTCCTGGCAACGACAGGTTGACGGCGTAAATGCTAAGGGCGAATGCATCTATAAGACCGCAGCCGAAAACGCGGAAGCCGCGTTCGCCATCCTTAATGACGATCTATATTCCAAAGATGAAAAGCTCCAAGGAGTGCATGCTTTCCTGGGTAAAGCACTACAACAGCAACGGCGAGGTCAGGCAAGATCAGGGAAGTTGCATGACGACTCAGCCCTATGAAAAACTGCCACTTGCGCAGCTGGAGCACCTGGACCCGGAGAACCTGGAGATTCAGGCGATTCTAAGGAAAAAAAGGGAAACCCTAAGAAGGACAAGAAAATCCCGGACAATAGGGATGAAGCATCTAGAACGGGATCCCATATGCCGAAAGGCGGAAATATACCCTGTGATCATAAAGGTCGGGAGGAACAAAACCGGAAAGACGGAAAAATGCTGCCGCCTCCGAGGCCCCCAGCTGAAAAAGCCATAAGCTATGAAAATCCTCACAGGCGTTAGAGATCCAGCACTCCTCCTAGGAATAAAGAAAGGCCATGGAGTAGAACTCCGCCTCATTCCAAAGGACACGATAACGGACGAAACAGGGATATTCCCGGAAGAGCGCATTCTCGCAACAATGGGCTAGAAAGGAGGAGATCCCCTTTTGTCCATTCAGCCGGCAGATATTCCTCAAACATCGATAAGGCGGAAAGAGATGATCTATACTTTGGACCTAAGTGTTAGACTAACAGGATGAGAAGAATAACACTATATTCTGGCTTTGCCAAAGTTGGTCTAACTTACCAAAAGTATATCGGAAGTACAAACCCTGATACATGGCTTTCAGATTACTATACTGCCGCTCAGATCAACAAAGGGACAGACCTGGAAGCAGTAAAATTCCTCCCCCTAATGTTGCTGGATGGAGCCAGAGATTGGATTAACGGGATTCCGTCAAGAACAATGGATAGTTGGGATGATATGGCTAGAGTATTCGCTCAACACTTCCGGGGTACGTACAAACACCCTAACAGCATCAACCCGTTAAACCGCTGCGTCCAATTTGAAGACGAGTCATATTTCGACTTTATATCAAGATGGACATCAATGAAAAACAGCTGCTCTAGAGTAAGTGATGTACAAGAAATGCATGCTTTCATCAATGGACTAAAACCCGGCCTCATACCGTTCATGGTGGGTTCAAAGAAGCACAAAGATATCGGATCTGTGCTTACTACCGCCAATGAGCACGCAGCGGCCGAAGATGACATCAGAGCGAGAGGTGGAAATATTGATGCTTTGGTTCAAGCCAAAAAGACGCCTCGTTCTGAAAAGAAGACTACTCCAGAAACGCAGAACAAGCCCAAAGAAGTAAATTTAACCTTTCGAAAGGATACTGGCGGCAAATGGAAAGGAAGAAGCACAAAACCTATCTCCTATTATAAGGAAGAATGGGAAAAGATTAAGTCGCAAAACTGTGTCCACCATTGGCAATTTTGGAAGCCTACCGATACAAATGCGCAGTGTCGCCTCAAAAAGCATATGAAGGGCACTGCAGGATCCGGGGATAAAGGAAAGAACCCCAAGAGGAAATTCTCCAAGCAAAAGTCAGAAGCTGAAAAAGAAGACAGTGGACACTGATGAAAAAATCTAGGAACTGCAGCGAAAAGGAGATCCAAAATTCCTGAGAGTTGATGGAGAATGCAACCTAACTTTCCTGGCAACTCCCCCAGGAAAGCAGGCAGAGCGAACACTTCGAGAAATAAACGCGGTTGTCCCACCAACGCCCAAATTCTTGAAGTATTCCAATACGCCAATTACCTGGGATCAGTCAGATCATCCCGGAAATATCCCAGAACCCGGCACACAAGGTCTAATTGTAAGCCCTGTTGTTCAAAACACTAGGCTAAAGAGTGTGTTGATGGATGGAGGATCCAGTATCAATATTTTGTATCTGGATACACTGAAGCATCTACGAATTTCTGGCACCCAACTCAAACACAGCAACATATGTTTCCATGGCATCGTTCCTGGCAGACAAGCACATTCCCTAGGAGAAATTTCCCTAGATGTAACCTTTGGAGCAAGAGAACATTTCCGACAGGAAAAATCTCATTCGAGGTGGTGTCGTTCGAAAGTGTATACCACGCAATACTCGGACGTCCAGCTTTCGCCAAATTCATGGAAAGATCATGTTATATTTATAACAAACTGAAGATGCCAGGGCCAAAAGGAGGAGAAAATACCATATCGGGAGACTTCAAACTGGCAAACGAGCTGGAAAAAGGAAACGCCATTTTCGCCAAAACAGTAATAGCAAAGGAAGAACTGAAAGACCTGGCAAAGGATGTATCGCCGATGGAAATGTTGGCAGGAAAAGAAAGCCGGAAGACAGCAGATAGTTTCAAAGCTTCCGAGAATACAAGACAGGTTATCCTAGGCCACAAAGATCCGACAAAATTTGTCGTAGTAAGGACAGGGATGACCGACAAATAGGAAAGCACGCTCATCGAGTTCCTCCGTGAGAACTGGGATATTTTTGCCTGGTGTCCTGCGGACATGCCGTGAGTACCCAGGGAACTTGCTGAGCATCAGTTGAAGGTAATTCCAGGTTCAAAACCCGTCAAACAAGGTCTCCGTCATTTTGATGGAAGAAGACGGAAGGCTATAGGCAAGGAAATTATTCGGCTTTTAGTAGCTGATTATATCCGGGAAGTTATACATACTGATTGGTCTGCGAACCGAGTATTAGTCCCGAAGAAAGATAGTATTATTCTTAGGATGTGTATAGATTACACCGGCTTGAACAAATTGTGTTCAAAAGATAGCTATGCATTACCGCGAATAGATCAAATAATAGATGCCACTGCTGGCTCTGAGCTTTTATGCTTTTTGGATGCTTACTCCGGGTACCATCAAATACGTATGAAGGAGGAAGATGAAATCAAAACTTCCTTCATAACCCTGTATGGAACATACTATTACATAACCATGCCTTTTGGCCTGAAGAACGCAGGTGCTACATACCAGCGTTGCATGAACGTTGCTTGCATAGTCAAATCGGCAAAAATGTTCACGTTTACGTGGATGACATTGTCGTAGTTTGCAAGGAAAAGGACACACTCCTTGAAGATCTACGAGAAACCTTCGAAATTTGCGTATTTACAAAATGAAGAATCCATTAAAGTGCGTATTCGGGGTTCCCTCTGGAAAGCTTCTGGGTTTTATCGTTTCTCACAGAGGAATAGAAGTAAACCCGGAAAAGATCAAGGCAATCTTGAACATCACAAAGCCTACGTGTTTAAAAGATGTACAAAGATTGACGGGTTCTGCAGCCGCAGTCAGCAGGTTTATAAGCCGGCTAGGAGATAAAGCTCTGCCATTATACAAATTGTTGAAGAAATCCGACAAATTTGAATGGACAGAAGAGGCGGACAAAGCATTAACCCAGCTGAAAGAAACCTTGATGAAAGCACCGATTTTGGCATCCCCAAAAGACAAAGAACCTATGTTATTGTATCTTACAGCAACAAACAGGGTTATTAGCGCTGTGATAATTGTGGAAAGGCGGAAAGAAGAACAAAGTATACCGGATCAGCATCCAGTATACTATGTTAGCGAAGTTTTCTCCGAGTCAAAACAAAGGTACCCACATTATCAAAAGCTGGCATATGGTGCGTTTTTCGCATCTAGAAAACTCCTCCATTATTTCCAAGGACATTCCATAACAGTGGTAAGCAAAGCACCACTAGGGGATATCATTAACAATGCGGACGCAACAAGCCGAGTAGCCAAATGGGGCATTGAGCTAGCTGCGTTCGACATTAAGTACCAACCCCGGACGACAATTAAATCTCATGTGTTGGCAGATTTTGTTGCTGATTGGACAGAAGCAATGGAGAACACACCAATGCCGGAGTCGGAATACTGGATCATGCACTTTGATGGATCCAAGATGAAGAAGGCGCTTGGAGCTGGTGTAGTGCTAAAATCCCCAAAAGGTGACATTATGGAGTATGTATTGCAGATACACTTCAACGCCAGTAACAACGTGGCAGAATACGAAGCATTGCTTCATGGCTTGCATATTGCAAAAGAAATAGGTGTCAAACGCATACTATGCTATGGTGACTCGGATTTGGTACAACATCAGCTTAACCAAACATGGGACGCCAAAAGCCCCATCATGGCCGAATATCGGAGAACGGTGGACGAGTTTGCCATTTGCTTCCTTGGATTTGAAGTACTTCATATCAAAAGGGAAGAAAATTGGAACGCGGATGCATTAGCCCGCATGGGGTCGGAAAGAGTGAGAACCCTACCACCTGGTGTGTTTGTCCAACACTTGCACGAACCATCGATCAAAGGTGGAGATGTTGATTATCCTCTCATTTCCGAGTCAATTGAAGTTCTGCTCGTTAACCCGGATTGGACGATTCCATACTTAAACTTCTTAGTTGATCAGAAGTTCCCGGATGGAGCAGACGAGGTCTTGCAAAGGCAGATACAGCGCCGATGCAAAGGATACACGGTAATCAATGGTTGCCTGTATAAGCGCAGCACTATCGGAATTTTTCAGCGATGTATTTCGCCAGAGGAAGGACGAGAAATCTTGCAAGAAATCCACGCAGGAGATTGCGGACATCATGCTCAATCAAAAAGCATAGTCAAAAAAGCATTCCATGCAGGGTTTTTCAGCTCACAGCCAAGACAGATGCCGAACACATAGTAAACACATGTGCCGGATGCCAGTATTACGCCAAGCAGACGAATATGCCAGCTCAAGCACTCAAAACTATCCCTATAACATGGTCGTTCGCGGTCTGGGGCTAGATATGATGGGACCATTCAAAACTGCAAGAGGCGGACTTACACATCTACTCGTTGCAGTGGATAAGTATACCAAGTGGGTGGAGGCGAAACCCATCAAGAAACTTGACGGTGTGACTGCCAGAAACTTCATCATTGACGTAGTCATGAGATATGGCGTTCCACACAGTATAATCACCGACAACGGGACAAACTTCTCAATTGGAGAGTTGGCAAAATATTGCCGACAAACGGGAATACGCCTAGATCTTGCATCTGTGGCTCACCCACAATCCAATGGGCAGGTTGAAAGAATGAATAGCTCAATCCTGCAGGGAATACGCCCAAGACTCGAATCTCCTCTTCATAGAGCAGCTGGAGCATGGGTAGAGGAATTGCCTTCCATGCTTTGGAGTATTCGAACGACGCCAAATAGATCAACAGGGCAAACCCCGTTTTTCTTGGTCTATGGCGCAGAAGCAATGCTTCCAACGGACATGCTCCATGATAGCCCAAGAGTGCAGGCTTACGATGACTCGGATGCCGAAAGCGCACGACAGGATGTCGTCGATCTTTTAGAAGAAGAACGAGACCTTGTGCTTCAAAGATCTGCCATTTATCAGCAAGGATTACGACGCTACCATAGTCGGAAAATCAGGCATCGATCTTTCAAAGAAGGTGACCTAGTGCTAAGATTGGTGCAAGAAAGGAAGCACAAGTTAGCCCAGTCTGGGAGGGACCATTTGTCATTAGCAAGGCTACGAAAAATGGATCTGATTATCTTGTAGATATTCGAGACACGGAAGATTATCCCAAGCGTCCGAATCGCAAAAGAAAGAGGAAGATAGATGTCTAACTAGGAGAGACAAAAAGGCCCTGGAGCATCCAGCAGTTACGTCCCTTCTACACTTAGTTCAATTTCTATGTAAACATCTTTGAGATCATGAAATAAAGTTGTCGGAATTCATGCATTTATGTTTTATCTGTTTTTATACAAAGCATAAGTACGTCTTATCTATTTCCCAATGATCTTTCAAAATACTCCATGTTAACCCGAATTTTGCCTGCATGCTCGAAGTTATAAAACTAAATGCTTTTTGGCCTAAGGAGGCTTAAGGAAACCCAGATTATGCCTGCGTGCCTGAGTTTCATAAAGTTTCAAAATTCCTTACTTTTTCTCTAAGTATTATCTGTTTTTTTATGTGTTGGGTCACTGAAATTAGTAAGTACAAATGCCTTTAGTACAATCCATGTTTCCGAGTTTTGACTGATCGGTTATACCCAGTCACTTGGCGTGAAGATTAAGTACTATTGAGCCATTTCAAAGAATAAGGACAATTAAGACATATAAACCAGAGAACTTAGAAGATAAAAGAATTAAAACCCGGAAAATTTTCAAAGACTTATAAATTAAACTGCAAAAGCGGAGTACTTGTTTGTACAAATGATAGATAACATTACAATGAATATTATATTGTGAGAATGGTAATGCTTCTATTTTTGCCTGCCTTCTACCCATGACTTAAGCAGCTTCTTTTGCATCCGAGTCTTCGTCCTCTCTGCTGGATTCCTTCGGAGTTGTTGGAATCTCCTCCTCGGGGTAGAAGGTGGAGATGTTCACCATGTTGGCAATCTTGGTGGCGTGGCCTTTGATAGCATCAAAGATGCTGGCCCGCTGAGCGTCCGTGTATCCCTGCGGGATACCTGATGCCACGCGCCAAGACTTGGCGGTGGTATAATGCATAAGCATGAGCCCAAGGGCCATACGCGCACCACTGCGAGCCACGAAGCGGAACCAAGACTCCTTGCGGTTCGCCACCTTGACGATCGCCTCCGGAAGCTTACTGACTTACGAGAATTCTCCTGCTTTGTCAGGAATGTACTTATTAATAAGTAACATCCCCGCAGCTTTAAGCGCGGTGAAGATCTTCTCGAAAGCCCGGATTCTTTCGATCCGGGTTAGTTGGGGGCTACCTTCTGTTTCAATCAACAAAACAAAGTTAAGGAAAACAGAAGAAGGGAAAAAGGAAAAATCCGGTAAAAGTCAAAAAACTTACCGAGAATCCGATCCATCTCTGTGCCTTCCTCCAGGCGCTGGTTCAGGGCATTCTCCAGGTCCCTGATGGTGGCTTTGTCCTTCTCGGCCTGGTTGGAGGCCTTGGACTCGGCAATGCCGACAACCAGTTGGCTGGCCTCTAGGTCCTTCTGGAGCTTCACATTGATCTTGTGAAGTTCCATGTTTTCCTTGCGGAGGTTCTCAGCATTGCCGCATCTTCAGCAATTTGCTTGGCTTTCGCCAAAGAAGCTGAAAAGCAAGTAAAATGAGAGTTAAAAACTCGGAAAAATACTTAGAAAAATTCCAAACAAAAGCAGTGGAAAAACTTACCTGCTGATTCATCCATCTTTTGCTGAACGGAGGCCAGCTCCGACTCCTTATCCTCAAGAATATTAAGAAGGGTTTTCACCTCCTTATTCTTGATGGTAAGCTTGCTGAAAATTTCCATGTTAATGTTTTCAGCAGTTTGCTGAAACACGGAAAAGAAGCAAAGCGCTTAAGTCAATAATCAAGCAAGGTAATGAAAAAAGCATTAAGTCAAAAAAGTATGCTTTTGACAAAATGCTTGGGGGCTAGAGATATTACCTGGCTTATCCGTTGAAGACTCGACAAGTTCTCGTTGAATTCTTTTGCATACTCGGCAAAAAGAATTCCAACGTGGCAAAGGCCATCTTGTATAATCTGCCGAGGCGAAAACACGAAGTTATTCCTAACAATAAGTCCGCCTTGCGGCCAAGGACGGATTAAAGGAGCTGGGGCAAAATACTTTGTCGCCCATGGATGAATACGTCCATGATCGTCAAAGTGTTCTTCTTTTACCTTGAATTGCGGGTCATAGTTGGGGATTGGCTCTTCCTGTGGAGCACTGGATGGACCCCCAACTTTCGGCTCCACCGCCCTTTCCCTCGCGTCCGTTTCCGGCGCAATGGGCTGGCTGGTCTGCAGGGGTTCCTCCTCCCTAGCAGCCACGTTTTCCTCCGCAGCTGCGACCGGAGTGTCGGGAGCAGCAGCAGGAGAAGGCTGTGTCCCTCTCCGGGCAACAGACTTAATTTTCTTCCGGCCTTTTGGCTTCAATGTTGTTGGAGCCAAGCTAGAAAGAGAAAATCAGAGAAGTTAGAATTCCGAGAAAACAAAAGAAATTCCTGCGACAAGAAAGCAGAGAAAAAAGAAACCCGGATGATTTACCTGGAAGTAGCGACGGGAACTCCGTCAAGATCGATTATTTCTTGAGTAGCGAAGGCTTCTTGCGTTTCCGTCTGCCTGCAAAGTTAGCACGCATTGTGTCCAACTCGGCATCGGTCGCAAGATCCACCTCAGGAAGATCGACAATCTGTCAAAAGAGACAAAGTCCGAGTTAAAACGAATATCCGAGAAAGAAGAAACGCAGAACCAAAGCCCAAAATGGAGAACCATACCTTTGGAGCCGGGTTTGTCGCCGTGTACATCGGCCGACTTTCCTCATATTGGTCACGTGTTGCGACCAACTGGTTAACACGTTTCCTCAAATCTTTTGCTGTCAAAGATTTGTTCGTTACCCGCATGCGTCTCCGGGTCCCGTGTACTCGCACATGAGCCGTGGACCGCGGTGGGCCAGAGGCTGAATCCGCCTTTCTAGCCAGCATAGGACTGTGTCCATGCCAGTAAGTGGAGGAGACGCGGAGACGAGCTTGGCGATGCGCCGTTTGATCCTTAGCAGATCCGGCGGCAGGGTTTGAACTGCGTCCACTGCCCAATTGTCTTGGGGAGTGGCAGCGGAGTTGACAAAAGGTGGAATTCCCGTTTCCTTTCCAGGAAACGGGACATCTTGGTGGTAGAAGAAGGAACCCGTCCAAAACTTGACGGATTCCGAGGTTTTTATTTTCGGAAACCAATCCTCCCTAAACCTACGGAGGGTGAAGGAGATGGTCCCGCAGGTGGGGAGAGCGCCCTCAGAGGGGTTGCGCTTCACCCTGAAGCAATACTGCCAGAAATCTAACCTAGGTTCTATTCCTAGATACCCTTCAAAGAGGGCCTGGAACCCGACTAGATAAAGTATGGAGTTGGGAGGAAGGTTGTGGGGTTGGATGTTGTAATGGTTTAGGACTTGGAGGAAGAAGGCAGAAGGCGGAAATCCCATACCTCTACTAATGTGAGAGGTGAGGAGAACCCTTTCTCCGGCTTTCGGCGTTGGCTCGGAGTCGTCCTCCTCGTGCCGCCATTTGCCCTTCAGGATTAGCCCTTCCTTCTCCATTGTCGGAAGGAGGGACGGAACCACATTGCAGTGGCTCCAGTTCCGGAGATTTCCTCCGTGTCTTCTTCCACTCCAGTGGCTCCCGCGGCGGCGAGCTTTTCACCACCGCGAGTGAGTTCTTCCGATGGCTCGGTGGTGAGAGGCGGAGATGGAGCGGAAAAAGACGACGGCGTGTTCTCGGCCGCGGGAGGAAGATCCCCGCGGGCCGGGTTGCCGGCGTTTCCCTCCGGCATGCTCGCGGTGGCGCGGCCGAGAGAATCCAGCTGCGGGTCCATCTCGTTAATAATGATGTCGATGTCGAGGGCAACAGAGCTTTCCTTCGTGGCGTGTGGCGATTCTCCGATGGTCATGATTGGGCGGCGCGATGAAGATCCGGCTCCTCCAAGGATGTTTTCCGGGGACGGTGCGGACGCACGAACTCTGCTCACTCCAGCAAGCTCGAGATCAAAGGCAATGGCGCTTGGGGGCTGGAAGAGGAAGAGAGAGCAGAAGGGCAAACCGGAGAGCCCGAGGCGGCTATTTATTGCCGGAAATGCATTAAGATACGCTACAACGGCTATTTTGACCGTTAGATCTTCGACGCGTATCACGCCCGGAAAATCTGGGAAATGAGGAGGCGGGGTGATAAGTTCTATCTCCTCGTTTCCCGCGAGAATCTTTCAGAGATACGTTTCAGGGTTTCACACTGAACCCAAACGTCCGTGATGTCAGCACAATTTCATCGCTGACATCATGAAGTTCCTTCACCACAAAGGCTCGTGGAATAAAAAGGCCGGATTATGGTAAAATCCGAGTTTTGCATTAAGAACGATCTGGGAAAAAGAAGAATCGAGACAAAGCGCCAACGTTTCTCGGAAAGGAATTCAAATTGACGAAAGGTGGCAGAATGAAGTCTCAATCCTTCTTGGGGGCTACTGTCAGATATATACCGTAAGGGTATACCCGTCATTGTCCTAAAGAGCCGGATTACCAGGGTGGCCCGATTGGTAATGGATCACAGTCTATTAGGTGGCCCAGTAAGCTGACGCGCAGAAGCCGGATTCTAGAAGAACCCGGACCACGAAGTGGTGCAGCTTGGATTAGAAGGCGGATTCTTGTTTTCCAAGTTAGATACTTTCCGTAGTCTTCTAGGTTTCCTTTCTGTAAGCCCTAACCCGGCTATTTATATAAAGCCGGACGGGAGAGAAGAAAGACACACACAATTATCTAGAAGCCAACTCACCGAGAAGTTGTTCCTCGTAGAGTTAGCAAAACCCTACTCACATTGTACTTTGTATACTTCAGGTTTCAGCCCTGATTTAGTGAGATTGCAGGAGTAGGAACGCCGCCTAGTTGCGACGTACCGAACCTGGTAAATTTGGTGTTCCTGGTTGTCATACTACCACGTCCCCCCACGTCTCTACCCGTAGACTCATGGCACCCCCGTCTATGAACTCTACTACGATGTCTCGACATCACTGTACCGTTGGGACAAAGTATTTTGGTTGTGTTGTGTGCAGGTTCCGCGTTGTTGCTGACACCGGTGAGGCGCCATCACCATCGTCAGTGCCATCAACCTTCCGAAGATCCTCTTTCTCCTACTGGATTGATAACCTTGGTTCTTAACTGAGGGAAATTATTACCGCTGCACTCATCACACCCTCCTCTTGGGGTTCCCAACACACCATCCATAGCAAAGGATTTCTGGCGCCTCAAGGCACCATCAAGGTGTAGCAATAGGGCCCCACACCACCATGCGGCGCGGCCAAGGGGGGCGCCCAGGGGTGGTGTGGCCCCCTCTTGGCCCCTCTTCGTGACTCCTTCTAGCTCCGGGGATCTTCGGGTCTTTTCTGGGCATTTTCCCGAAAGTTGATTTTTCTGCAAAAAAACGAGACACCAAGGTAATTCTGCCGAAAACAGCGTTAGTCCGTGTTAGCGGTATCCAAAACTCACAAGTGTAGAGGAAAACAATAAGAAAAGTGGTCGGAAAAGGAGATACGTTTTGGACGTATCAACTCTCCCCAAGCTTAGCTTATTGCTTGTCCTCAAGCAATTCAGTGACAACTAAGTGCGATAAAAGACATTTATGAACACATTTGTTTAATATGATGTAAATATACTCACTATATGATCAAGTGCTGAGGTAATTCATAAAAGATGTATGCAAGATAAAAGTCACCTAGCAGTTATGCAAACCATGAAGAGATGCCAACAAACTAATAATAAACAACATGAAGTATATCAATCTGCAGAATTGCAATGCTCATAATAGGGTATGATAAAGTGTACTCGCTTGCCCTTAATAATGGAGCAAAACATAAATGCTAGGGCACCTCTGAAGTTCAAATGAAGACTAGAAATAAAAATATCAAAGATACAAGCATCAAAGTTATACCACAATCAACCGTGTTCTGGGACAAGCACATTACACTAAGAATAACAGCCATGCTCTCAAAAAGGTGCATAAAGTGAGAAGGTGAAGACTCAACATAAAAATAAAAGAAAGGCCCTTCGCAGAGGGAAGCAGGGATTAACTCATGTGCTAGGGCTTTTTATTTTATTAAACAGAGGTATTGAAAACATTTTTAAGAGAGGTGTATGCTTATGTCAACGAATGGTAAACAGACAATACAGTACGTCACAAGCCAACTAGACTTCACAAGAGCGGCTCCCATAGAACGACGCATCTGGGTGGAAGGTCATCCCTCTTTCTCTTTTGTTTACACAATTATGCTTTGACTGACAAATCAGGGGCAAAAATAGTGAAGACAATTTGTTTTATTAATTTGGGGCTGGGCACCCCGCTGCCGGCTCTTCTATCATTTGGATAAGCGGATGAAGCCACTAGTCCAGGGTATGAAATCCAATCAACAAGTGAGATAAAGATTCTCTATTTACGTCCTCGTGAGCTAAAACAAGGGCACAAAACAGGAATAATTTTTCAAAGGTTTTAAAGGTAGCACACGAGAAATTTACTTGGAGTGGAGGTTAAATACCACATATATAGGTAGGTATGGTGGACATATTTGGCAAACTTTGGTTTTTTGGGGGTTGGATGCACGATTAGAGCTCTTACTTAGTACATGTGAAGGCTAGCAATAGAAGGGGAGCGACAATCAAAAGAGCAACAACTTTCATAATCATGCTTGTGACAAAACAAAATTAACAGGGGCATAAAAATGATACCAATACTCCGAAGCAAAATAAATCATCGATGCTTAATTGAAATTTTGTTTTCATTCATATGCATGCGTGAGCAAGTGCCAAGTCGATTCAAGCGAAACAATTAGAGGGAGATACCACAATGTCATACCCTTCTATGAATAAAACAATGCAAGCAAACATTCAAACGACATGTTATCTTATATTAATAAGTTGGAACTAAACATGTGAGAGCACGAACTACTAAGAATCAATTAAATAACATACACCTTACATGAACGAACTAAGCATGTTCACATGGATGATTATATGTACAAAAATAAAACAAACAGAGTTCATACCAGCCTCTCACCACAACTTGGATTATCGTAAATCGTCATTACTGCTCTTCACTTGTGTAGATCGGATAATATAGAATGATAATCAAGCTCCAATGGAGACACGGAAGTTCTGAACTCTGCAACAAACTTTACAAAACCAAAGAAGAACAACAAATATTTTTGGGTTTTCGAATTAAAAACAAGAATAGAAGGAAACAAGCAAACAAAGCAAAATATTTTTGGATTTTTGAATATTAAACCGAAACGAGAAAACAAAGCAAACCGACAAAAGAAACACCATAAATATTTTTGGTCTTTTTGTGTTCTGGAAAACAAGAACAAAATGATAAAAACAAAAAGAAACAAAAGAAGCTAAAGAAAACGAAAACAAACGAAAGAAACAAAAACGTGGATATAAAAAGAACCGACTGAACATGATATAAAGATGAGTGTGATGTCGGTACACCTCCCCCAAAGCTGGCCTCTTCTTGATCACATTATATCACCCTCTTCTTTTGACCCTTGAAAACTTCCTTCACACCACACTCAAAGTAATTCACATTAGAGGGTTAGTGCACCATAAAAAATGCATGGTTCTTCCATGGCACAAGTGATATTGATACTTTGAAACATTAGCTACAGCCACTGATGTTTTGTGAATCAAATAAATCCACTCGACATAGTAAAAGAGCAAATGCAAGAAAAATGGCAGAATCTGACAAAACCAGAACAACCTGTAATGACGAATTTTTACGGGGAACTTAAGTTGCTCAGATCGAAAAACATAAAAAAGAAAAAAATGTAGTTAGCTGAGGAATAAGCACAAAAAGTTTCAGGTTATTTTGATCTTTCTGTGAATTATACGATTTTTTACGGTGGACAGCAGAAATCTGTTTTCTGCGTAGAAATCCAAAACCAACTCTCCCTTTCGCTAGAAACAATTATGGAAAGGTGGAAAACAAAACCAAAACCAGAACTACATAGGTTCTATGACACTCCAATGGAAAAATAATCAAAGAAAACAAAGGTGGAAGTGGTGAAAACAAAAGTATGGATGGTGAAAACATGCATAACCATAGTAATCAGGGTGAAAACATGAATATGGAAGGTGGAAAACATGATTGTACTAAAGTAGCAAGGTGATAACGGAAGTAAACATGGTGAAAACATAATGGGGAAGGTGAAAACATAGTGAAAACATTGTCCCCTTTATTAAAAATCATTTTGTTAACAAGGGTGGTCAAGTCTTGTTACCAGAACAATTTTCATATGAAGAAAAACTTTGCTAATCACTAAATAATTATGTTACCTCAACCTTGATAGACATAGTCCCAATAATAATAATTTCATATTCTTTTGGTGGTACTAGAATGGGACAAGAAATTCTCCAATCTTGATGGTCTTAATATTTTCAATTGAATTTAAACCATATCTTCTATCAATCTTCTTGGGAAAATAAACAGTATGCTCTTTATCATTAACACTATAAGTTACTTTTCCTTGATTGCAATCAATAACAGACCATGCAGTGTTAAGAAAAGGTTTCCCAAGAATAATAGACATATTATCATCTTCAGGCATTTCCAACACAACAAAGTCAGTTAATATCAAACAACTAGTAGCAACTTGAACATGAACATTCTCACATATACCAAGAATAATAATAGTAGATTTATCAGCCATTTGCAAAGGTATATCAGTATGTATCATTTTTTTTTCAAGAGAGAGTCTCTTATAAAGATAGAAAGGCATAACACTAACTCCAGCTCCCAAGTCACATAAAGTAGTTCTAACATAGTTATTTTTAATAGAACAAGGGATAGTAGGAATACCAGGATCCCCAAGTTTCTTTGGAACCTTGCCATTGAAAGAGTAATTAGCAACCATAGTGGAAATTTCCTCATTAGGAATTTTCCTTGTGTTAGAGACAATATCTTTCATATATTTAGAATAAGGAGGCAGTTTAATAGCATCTGTCAAAGGGATTTGCAAAAACAGAGGTTTCATCCACTCACAAAACTTATTATAATGTTCTTCTTCCTTTGATTTGTGTTTCTTATTTGGAAAAGGCATTGCTTTTTGTACCCAAGGCTCTCTTTCATTACCATGTTTATTAGCAATGAAATACCCCTAAATATACTTCATAGTTTTAGTTTGCTTTTCAGTTTCAGCTACAGTCTCTTCTTTATCATAAGCATGACTTTTATCATTACCACTTTCAGTTTTAGCATCAGAAACAGATATACTATTAGGATCTTTAGCGGGTTCAGGAGATTCTACAACATTTTTATGTCTCTTCTTCTTTTTCTTAGAAGGAGAGCTATTGTTTTTAGGTTGTTGAGAATCTTGTTCAATTCTTTTAGGATGTCCTTCAGGATACAAGGGGTCCTGAGTAGAAACACCACTTCTAGTAATTATTTTACAAACATGCTTATCTCTAGAAGCATTAACTATCATGTCCTTTTGCACTTTAGTAAGTTGATCAATTTGAGTTTGAACCGTATGAAAATGTTTAACAAGCATTTTAACATCATTAGAAATTCTTTCAATAATACCATGCAAATTATCAATGGCTCTAGAGTTTTCCATAAGATGGTTTCACACTCTCATATTAAAGTTGTCTTGCTTAACAACATAATTATCAAATTCATCTAAGCATTGATCAGGTGGTTTAGAGTAGGGAATATCTCTATCATCAAAGTATTGGAGAGATGTACCTCAATTGTTGATGGATGAGGAATAGGCTTACATAATTCTTCTATAGGAGGTAAATTCTTCACATCTTCAGATTTAATACCCATCTCTTTAAGAGATTTCTTGGCTTCCTTCATCATTTCATCATTTAATTCAATCATCCCTTTCTTCTTGGGTGTTGGTATTGGTGTTGTCTCTGGTGTAAGTGTAGGCTCAGGTATATTCCAATCATCATTATTTTTGCTATTTTAGCCATTAATTCCTCAGATTCTTCTGGAGTTCTTTTCCTGAAAACACAATCAGCACAACTATCCACGTATGTCCTAGATTCAATAGTTAGTCCATTATAAAATATATCTAGGGGCGCATTTTTAGGTAATGGATATCCAGGGCTAGATCTTATTAAAGAACAAAACCTTGTCCAATATTCAGGCAATTTTTCTCCTTCAATTTGCTCAAAGTAAAAGATATCCTGCACAAGAGCATGTTGGGCACTAGCAGGAAAATATTTTTGAAAGAAAGCATTAACCAAATCCATAGGACAAGTAAGAGATCCAGGTGGCAGATTGTTAAACCAAATTTTAGCTTAATCTTTCAATGAAAAAGGGAAGATCTTGGTAACAAAATAAGTACGTAGGTTAGTATCATCAGAAAATAAACTACTCAAAGATGAAAGCTCATTCATGTGTTACATAGCACTTTTACTTTCAGTTCCACAAAAAGGTTCCTTCTCAACAATAGATATGTAAGATAAATCTAGAGAGAAATCATAATCCTTGTCTCTAATGTGTATGGAAGATGTGGCAAACTAAGCATCAAGAGAAGATTTATATTCCATAGCATGTCTTGCAAGAAGACTCTTAAGAACACTTGCACCAGTAGTATCCTGAGCTTCTTCAATAAAGTCTTCATTAAGTTCAATATAGGTTTCATCAAGATCATCAATAAACTCAGGTGAATTAACAGGTGTACTAGCATTTTCAACAGAAATTTCAGCATTTTCAATTCGTTTGGATATAGCAATAGTAGCATCTAGGAAAGGACCTAGGGAAGCAGTATCATCAAGCACAATACAAGCATCATCAAAAGTATCATAAACATTTTTAGACTCAACATAAGTAACAGTACGTGTAGCATGTGGTGGAGTAAGAAGCTTACTCATAACAGACGGTGAATCAAGAGCAACAGAGGTGTTCAGAGTTGTACCTCTCCTTGTAGTGGATGGTAATATAGGAAATTTTCCATCACGAGTCTTGCCCATGATGAATGGCTTGCAGCAAAAAATATCACAATCAAGTGAGCAAATAAATAAAGCTATGCTCCCCGGCAACGGCGCCAGACAATAATCTTGATGACCCACAAGTATAGGGGATCGCAATAGTCTTTGAGGGAAGTAAAACCCAAATTTATTGATTCGACACAAGAAGAGCCAAATAATATTTATATGCCTTAACAACTGAGTTGTCAATTTAGCTGCACCTGAAAGTAGACTTGCTCACAAAAATTTATCAGTGGTAAAAGTTTTATAGAAGCAGTAATAGTAAAATAACAACAGGAGGAAAATAGTAACACCAGTAGAAATCGTGGAAAACAACAGGATGAAAAGTACCGTAGGCATAGAGGGAAAGGATGAACGGGCGTTGCATGGATAACATAGGTCATGTAATAATCTAAACATGGTCATTGCAGATAATAATAACAAAGCATCCAACTTCTAGGCAAAGCATAGGCATGTGTTCCAATATAGTCATACGTGCTCGCAATGAGAAACTTGCACAACATATTTTGTCCTACCAGCCCGTGGCAGTGGGGCCTGTAGGGAAACTACTGGTAATTAAGGTGCTCATTTTAATAAAGCACCGGAGCAAAGCATTAACACTCCGTGAACACATGTGATCCTCACATCACAACCATCCCCTCCGGTTGTCCCGATTTCTGTCACTATGGGGCCTCGGGTTCCGGACAATGACATGTGTAAACAACTTGCAGGTATGATCAAGAAACATAATTATACTCATGAAACAATAACATGTTCAGATCTGAGATCATGGCACTCGAGAGCCTAGCGAAAAGCATTAAGTATAACAAGTTGCAACAACGGTAGAAAACACTAACAATGGATACTAGGCACTATGCCCTAACAATCTGGCATTATTACATGATCGATCTCATCCAATCACATCCATCTCTCTCATCCTATAGCGGTGTTTACTCACACATGGACGGGGGAATCATGGATGGTTGATGGAGAAGAGGTGGAGGTGTAGATGGCGATGACATCCTTTGAATCCCCGTCCCGGCAGGGCGCCATAACAGGAACTTCTGATCCCCAAATCGAGTTTCGAGGTGGCGGCGACGCTCTGTTGTGTTTCTGTCGAATATGACGACCCCCTCGCGTTTTAGGTCTACGGGGGATATGTAGTCGAAAGGGGAGCCCGAGGGGGTGCCTGGGTCCCCACACCACGAGGCGGCGCGGCCAAGGGGGGCGCGCCCAGGGGTGGTGTGGCCTCCTCCTGGCCCCTCTCCGGGACTCCTTCAGGCTCCGGGGGTCTTCGGGTGTTTTAAGCTCTTCGAGATCTTTTCTGGGCATTTTCCCGAAAGTTGATTTTTTTGCACAAAAACGAGATACCAAGGTAATTCTGCTGAAAACATCGTTAGTCCGTGTTAGTGGTATTCAAAACTCACAAGTTTAGAGGAAAACAATAAGAAAAGTGTTCGAAAAACGAGATACGTTTTGGACGTATCAGTGGGCGCCCCCTAGCCGTGCCCAGGGGTAGTGTGGCCCCACTGCTCGCCCACCGACGGTACCCTCTCGCCTATATATTGTCCCCGAAGGGTTAACCCTAAATACAGAAGCTTTTTCCACGCAAACATCCACAGTCGCAGTTATCATCAACCCTAGTTTGGGAGGGTTCTGGAGCTCTCCTCGGCACCCTGTCGGGAGGGGGAATCATCACCGGAGGGCTCTACACCACCATGCCCGCCTCCGGAATGATGCGTGAGTAGTTCATCCTTGGACCACGGGTCCATAGTAGTAGCTAGATGGTTGTTCTCTCCTCTTTATGCCTCATGTTTAGATCTTGTGAGCCGTCCTACATGATCACGATCATCTTATTGTAATGCTACATGTTGTGTTTGCTGGGATCAGATGAATATTGAATGCTATGTCTCATGATTATCAACCTATCATGTTCTTTTCATGTGTATGTTACTTATGATCTTGCATGCTCTCTGTTGTTAGTAGATGCTCTGGCCAAGTAGATGCTAGTAACTCCAAGAGGGAGTTTTATGCTCGATAGTGGGTTCATGCCTCCCTTTCACTCACGCTCGAGTGACAGAAACGTAAACGGGTGGGCGATGTGTTGTTGCCACTAGGGAGAAAACAACAATGATTTGTCTAAGGATGATGTTATTGTTTATATTACACACTTTGCTTACTGCGATTATCTGTTGCTTGCAACTTAATACTCAAGGTTTGCTCAGATGACATTCTGAGGGTGGATTATTAGTCATAGATGCAGTTGGAAACGGTCTATGTATCTTGTTGCAATGCCTGCATGAATCACATAGTAATCATCATGTCATGCATATGCACTCCGGTGCAGCCTTTATATCTGTCAATTGCCCAGCTGTAATTTGTTTACCACACATGTTATCTATCTGTTTTGGAGAGACACCACTAGTGAACTGTGGACCTCGGTCCATTTTCCTCATACTGATAATACAACCACTGCCATCATTGTTTTCATACTGTTACTATTGTACTACTACTATTTTCCACACCATACGTTTAACCTCTTTGTTTTCAGTAAAACCGGTGAGATTGACAACCTCACTGCTTTGTTGGGGCAAAGTGATTTGATTGTGTTGTGTAGGTTCCACGTTGCTTCTGAACCGGTAGGCGCCCTGCCACCTCAGCTGCATCAACCTTTGGAAGCGATTTCTTTCTCCGACTGGTCGATTAAACCTTGGTTTCTTTCTGAGGGAAAACTTGTTGTTGTGCTCTTCATACTTTCCTCTTGGGGTCTCCCAACGAGTGCAATATCTGCACCATCAGGCATATTTTCTGGCGCCGTTGCCGAGGAGAAAGAGGATTCTGCAAGGGGAGTCTCTCACTTCCAATCTCTTTACTTTGTTATTTTTTTGCTTAGTTCATTTTATTTTGTCCTTTTGCTTCTCTTTATAAAAAACACAAAAACATTAGTTCTTATTCTAGTTATTATTTTTATCCTGTTTTTAATCTTGCTAAAATGAGTATTCCTGAAGTTGAGGTTCATTCTTTTAAACAATAAGGGGGAGAAAGCTTGAATGATGCTTGGCATAGAATAAGTGATGCTCATCATAGATGTACTAAGAGATATTATACTTTAATCCTTCTTAGGAATTTTTTATGTTGGTATTACTAGCTGGTATAGGTATGTTCTAGACACTCTTACAGGTGGTAATTTTCTGGGAACTCCTGCTTTGGAAGCTTGTAATTTAATTGAAAGTTTAGTTGGAACACCACCCACTAAAGTTGTTAAAACTAAGATCACCTTAGATAATATTATTAAAAAGTTGAACTCTATGGAGAAAATTTTGCCAAATTTCCTTGATAATGCTAGCAAAGTTAATGAATCAATAGTAAGTATCAATAAAAGAATTATTGTTTTAGAGGCTAGCAATATCCATGATAATCAAAATATTAGGATTTATAAAATAGAGGAGGCTATGGAAACTTTAATTTCAACTTATTCTTCTCTTAAGTTTATGAGGAGAAAACTTTTATGGGAAAAGAGCAAAAATTTATGTATGTCCCAAGGTGCCTAAACCAAAACCCCCTAATGTGCTTAAAATTGATAAAACTCTTAGTGAAGCTAAAAGTGATTTGCATGTTGAATCATCTTCATGGGTACCTAAAGTACCAATTTCTACATGTGGTGTTTTGGAGGAATTTATTAATTTGGATGCTTCTTCACTTGAAAACACTTGATTCTATTTTTCTGGGCCTAGCTAAAAGGCGTTGAAAAGCACTTCTTAGGAGATAACCCATGGTTATATTTTTGCTTTGTTTTACTCTGTTTTCTTTGAGTCAAGGGGTTGTATACTTCTATAGCAACTCCTTTGTATCTTTATTTTCATGTATTAGTTGTGCCAAGTAAAGTTTCTAGCGAAAGTTGGATTTGGTTTTGGATTTCTGCACAGGAAACAAAATTCCGTTGTCCACTGTAAAAAATCGCATAATTCACAGAAAGATCAAAATGAACTGAATTTTTTCGTGATTATTCCTCAGCTAATTTCGAAACATTTTCGTTCTTTACGTTTTTCGATCCGAGCAATATAAGTGCGCCAATTTCTTTTGTCTTTACGTGGTTTTGGCAGATTCTGCCTTTTTACTTGCACTCTCTCTTTTACTATGTTGAGTGGATTTCTTTGCTTCACGAAACATCAGTGGTTGTAGCTAATGTTTAAAAGTATCAATAATTCTTGTGTTCATGCAGAACATGTGAATTTTTGATTATGCACTAACCCTCTAATGCGAATTACATCGAGTGTGGTGTGAAGGAAGTTTTCAAGGGTCAAGAGAAGAGGGCGATATAATGTGATCAAGAAGAGTGCAAGTACAACGCTTGGGGATGCCCCCGTGGTTCAACCCAGAAAATTCTAAGGAGAATCAAGCATCTAAGCTTGGGGATTCCCAAGGCATCCCCTTCTTCATCAACAATTTATCAGGTCACTTCTAGTGAAACTATATTTTTATTCGGTCATATCATATGAATTTTACTTGGAGCGTCTGTGTTGTTTTCTTTTGCTTTCCTTTCTGCAATATTATTGTCGGAACCTAGCATTCTTTGTATGGGAGAGAGACATGCTCCGCTTTTCCATTTGTATACTCGTTATGCTTGCATTCTTAGTTTTTCTTCTAGCTGCCACAAATCCTTTTAGCTCATGTTTTTCATGCATCTCTTATCGAGAGTTGTTAGTTCTAGTAAAGTTGTGCTAGTACTCTCTTGTTTCATTGTGATATCTCTTGGAGAATTTTTGTTGTTTGGTGCTTGATGGAAATAGAAAATGCTACATGTGGTGAATGGTATAACGAAAAAGGTTGCATATTCTTGTAGATCTCTAAACTGTTTCACTTGATTATTTACTGTTGTTTTGAGATATTAATATGCTTAATAGTAAACTTGCTGGTTTAGTAGATTGAAAAAAATTAATGCTTGGTATAAAAGCTTGAAACTGTGCCACACTCAAATAACTAGTTGATGGGATATTTGCATATGACTTCCTTTGCTGATAACAACTGTAATATCTTCCTGTTACGCGCTACGGTCGGGGTAGCTAACAGTCACTGCCACAGACCCTCTTGGAGTGATTGTCATTATGCCTTGTAAGATCATGATTTTAGTTGTAATCTTTTAACTTGTGAGTTCTATGTTACTGTTTTCTGGCACGTCCACCGTCCATATTTTCTAGCCTCTTAGGTACTGTGCATTCCCCATTCTCGCATTGAGAGTTGATGCAAACTTTGGCAGTGCATCCAAGCCCCGTGGGAGAACTTTATTCTTCTACACATAAGACAAAATTTATCTTCCTCAAAACAACCACCATACCTACCTACCATGGCATTTACATAGCCATTCCGAGAAATATTGCCATACAACATCCATCATCATTATGTTACTTGTCATGCTTCATTGTTATTTTGCATACTGCTACACTGGCAGGAGCATTTAGTTTTATATACATCAAAGATATTTCAGTTTTAGTTATGAGTACTAAAAGTGTGATGATTCATTGTAAAATAGAGTGTTGCCCCTACCAGTGAGGTTATATATCAAAAAATAAGAAAAAGAGAAAAGCCAAAAAAGAAAAAAAAGAAAGAAATGGCAAAAGAGAGATAACAAGGAGAGAGGGGACATCACTACTATCATTTATTATGCACTTGTGCTTGGTTACCATCATTACTTCAGTTTGGAGAGAGTTTTCATATTATGACTTGCATAACTATGTGGGGAACTTACATTATAGAACTTGGTTTGTATATTCCAATGATGAGCCTCATCAAAAGAGTGTGTCCCAGGGACTCTAGCCACTTTCGAGTCCAATTGCATCTCCGGCGTGTCCGGTAGGGGGAAATATGGCTGAAACTATTGTAGGAAGGATAGAGCTCGCCATCTTTCCAGTCCACATGCAGCTTCGTGCTCCACGAGGCGGGAGCCTCACCCAGGCTAGCGGGCTGCACCTAGCCTTCTGGCATGCTCGAGTGCCATCCTCCGGACAAGTGTCGTTGGCTTCCTCCCTGGGCCTGGCGTGACGCACGCTCCCCTCCCCGGGAGCTAGCTCCGTGCTTCGCCTCATTCCGGGCCCTCCATGGGTTACTGCCCAATAACACAACAATAGATAGGTCCAAGAAAAACCTTGCTCGTGTTAGTCAGAATGACATCCTACGAGGCCCGCGCTTCAGAGATAAGGGACATCCCCTAGGCAGGGTGTCGACACTCGTGAGACCGAGCATGAGCGAGGGCTCCTTGCCGAATGAGGCTATCTAGAGAAGGCTCCCTGGTGCACCTTATATAGTTGGTGCCCAGGGGACAAGGGGTGGCCCACGGGCCTAACTATACTATTGGGGTGACAGGTGAATGGTGTCGTACTATACCGTATAATGTCTTCCAATTAGGAATAGTGATCCACTATAATGCATAGTGTTCTAACTTCAGACTGCATCATCAATAGTATCTTGTCTCGTCGGCGTGTGTTAGATGAGATGCGGTAGTTGACTTCGCGTAGCGGGTGCATCTGGCTGTCAGATGGCCAGCCGGCCAGGCCTCGAGACAGGTAGATGGCCAGTTGGGTTGAGGCGGATGGCCAGCCGGCCATATTTGACTCTCTTGTCGCCGTGTCGAGTTGGGAACTTTGGTATACCTAGGATAATTTCCCCGACAGTACCCACTTGTGCTACTTTTTTTAGAGACACGGTTATTATCCATGTCGTGGTGTTGATACTACTAAATAATTTTGTTTCATGCTTGTCGGACGTGTTTTACATAATAACTCCTACTTATATTGGAATATTTTTTAATGTTATTATGTGTGCAAAATTAAATTCCTAGATAAACATTCAAATATACATATACTATTTCTCATACATGTAGACATGTTGATGTTAGCTAAACTAAAAACATCAAATTTCATGGTTTGTATATCCAAACAGAAATTGGAATTGGGAGATGCCCTGTGATTCAATCGGTAAATTTCACGCACAGCCAAACATCACAATTAGAATTGGAGCTCATTTCATTTCTATCTTTGATTCGTTATTTCGAGCTAACTCAATTATCACCTCTGATCATGATCAATCTGATGTGTTGTGAGTAGATCGTTTAAATCTTGAGGACTTGGGAGAAGTCTAGCTATTAGCAGTCATGTTTTGTTGAGTAATATTTACCGGTTTGATATTTAATTTATGTTGTTATTTCTCTAATGGTGTTACGTGAACGTCGACTATATATCACTTCATCTTTATGGGTCTAGATGAGTACATTGTGTGTTGGATTTCTTATGCTGGGTTGTCAGAGTGACAGAAACCTAAAACTAAGTTTGCAATACTTCACACAAGGGAGTAGTAGGTACTACGAGTTTATTGCTACAGTTAGATTTATATCTTAACTAATTTCTTATATTTGCGGACGCTTGTAACTAGTGTAATCGTCGGTGTGCGTTAGTCTTGGATAGGAAGGTGCACTATAATAGGTCTATCCACATAACACTTACCAAAACGATAAAGATTAATCAACATCGTGTTATGAAATAAATAGACGAAACCTCATGTGCGTCCTTAGTAACGTTATAGTCATTATAACAAACACCACTGGGTTGTATTTTGTGCTAAAAAGGATGGGAACATTTGCAGCAATTATTTAATTTCATTGTTATTTACTTGTTATAGATTTATTATTATTAAAAATTCTCTAAACATTTCCATATATTTTTTCCTACATCTAAACAGAGCATAAAAGTTGCTAAACAGACCGGCCTGAGTTTGAGCGGTCCGTTTGAGTGGATTGATTTTTGTCCGGCTGACCATCCGGACATTTGGGATCGCAGTTGAGAGGCCAGTAAGGACATCTCCTACGACACTGCTTACTTCGCCCGGACCGGCCCGATTTGAGCAGCCCGGCCAAAAATCAAGCCCCTACGGCGCTGCCTAAACGAACCATGGTCCGTTTTTTTTGTATGGGACCGCTCATATCTAACCCAAATTTAATCCAGATTTGAGCACCGTTCGGACACGCCGGGATAACGCTCGTGTCCTGATTTCTCCTCTCCTGGACGCGTCGGGCCCGCCCCCAGCGTACCCCCCTCGCGTTTCCCCACCCCGTCCCACCTCCTCGCCGCCGCCGGCCGATTTGGCCACCCTCGGCCGCCGTTTGCCCATCCCGCCGGCTCAAAATACAGCCCACCCTGCCCCCGCCACTGGCCACCCATAGTCCTGCACGCGCTTGGCCGTCCTCTCCGCTGGACGGACTGCGCCGCCGAGTACACCTGAGCGGCCGCACGCAAGGTGCTTGTCCATTTGCCTGGACCGAGTACAGCACCGTTCCGGTCGAAAAAATGGCCGATAGTGGGGACGAGTTCTTCTTCAACAACTTCCTCATGTACTCGTTCTCCAACTTCGAGGACGAGAGCGACATCCTCGTCACCACACTTGTGGTCAATGGCCATATTGGCGAGGATGCGACCAGTTTTCAGAGGGTCTATCTCCGGGCATGTGCCTTCTTTGGACAGGGACAGAGAAGCTGGCCATTGATACGTCCAAAATGTATCTCCTTTCCCGAACATTTTTCTTATTGTTTTCCTCTAAACTTGTAAGTTTTGGATACCACTAACACGGATAACGCAGTTTCCAGCAGAATTACCTTGGTGTCTCGTTTTTGTGCAGAAAAACCAACTTTTCGGAAATTGCCCAGAAAAGACCCCATTGAGCTTATATCACCAGAAGACTCCGGTAGCCAGAAGGACACCTGGAGGGGGGCCAGGAGGGGGCCCAGACCACCCCTGGGCGCGCCCCCTAGGTCGCGCCGCCAGGTAGTGTGGGGGCCACCTCCACCCCCTCGGGCTCCCCTTTCGACTACATATCCCCGTAAACCTAAAACGCGAGGGGGTTAGTCATATTCCACATAAACACAACAGAGCGCCGTCGCCGTCTCAAAACTTAATTCGGTGATCAGAAGTTCCTGTTCTGGCGCCCTGCCGGGACGAGGATTCGGAGGAGATCATCGCCATCGACACCGCCACCTCTTCTCCATCAACCATCCATGATTCCCCCGTCCATGTGTGAGTAAACACCGTTGTAGGCTGAGAGGGATGGAATGGATTGGATGAGATTGATCATATAATAATGCCAGATTGTTAGGGCATAGTTTCTAGTATCTACTGTTAGTGTTTTCAACCGTTGTTGCAACTTGTTATGCTTAATGCTTGTCACTAGTGCCCAAGTGCCATGATCTCAAATCTGAACATGCTATTGTTTCATGAGTATAATTATGTTTCTTGGTCATATCTACAAGTTGTTTACACATGTCATTGTCCGGAACCCGAGGCCCCAAAGTGACAGAAATTGGGACAACCGGAGGGGATGGTTTTTATGTGAGGATCACGTGTGTTTACAGAGTGTTAATGCTTTTGCTCTGGTTCTTTATTAAAAGGAGCACCTTAATTACCAGTAGTTTCCCTAGAGGCCCCGCTGCCACGGGCTGGTAGGACAAAAGATGTTTTGCAAGTTTCTCATTGCAAGCACGTATGACTATATTGGAACACATGCCTATGGTTTTCCTAGAAGTTGAATTCCTTATTATTATTATCTACAATGCCCATGTTTAGATTCTTACATTACCTATGTTATCCATGCAAATCCCGTTCATCCATTTTCTCTATGCCTACGGTACTCCCATCCTGATGTTTCCCTCGATTGCTACTGCTGTTACTATTTTATTCCTTGATAGGGAAAAGGTAGTCCGATCTTTCGATAAGATGCGATATGTAGATTATGGTGGAGTTCGACCTTGGCGATCCGACTACTACGCACACGTACGTATCGCCAATGCAATCGCTAAACCAATCTCCGGGAGATACCGATCCTGCAGAAGCACGATCAGCCTGACCAAGCGGTCTAGTTCTACCTGCAATCGAGGAACAAGTAAGTACAAATATTGCAATCACAATTGCGGATGAAAGATGAGCTTTATTGAATGGTGGGATTATGCAAGTGCATAGTACATGAGGTCTAGCCGAAACTCGTGCCTATGGCGAAAACAAGCAAAGCTCAGTTATTTTTAACTAAACAAAATCCGAGTCTAAACGAAGCCCTAATGCCGGTATTCATGGGGGAAAAGAGAGGAAATTCGTGATCCCATGGGTGGGGCCACAAATCCTAGTCTATCTCTCTTTCCCTTATTAATACGGACTCTAAAAACTGCCCATGAAAGGGTATGACGACTGGCCCGAAAATAGAGGCGACGCAACACCATATAAGTCTATGGACGGATTTCTTATAGATGTATCTTGAATATTTCGTCCAAGACTTCATTCTTCATTACGGTGACTCCATGTTGCTGTCATCTCCATCCGTGGAGTCATCATCTCCATCTCTTTCACTTCTGCTGTCATCTCCATCAACGTACATGCTCCAAAGCTTATCCCTCTCATCCATGCTAGGTCCATCATTCCTAAGACAAACAAACACATTTGATTTAGGCAGTATCATATTCTCATGTATATTAGGAACAACTCGTAGAAAAGAAAGTACCTGATTATTAAGTTGACGTGCACGAGCTCTAGTCATAGGTTCTTGCATGTGCGGTGGTGTAGTGTTTGCGGTTTCATCCATAGTAGGGATGTCCTCATCATCCTCCACTTCTTGAATTGAAGTCATCCTCGACGCCATATCATCATTGTCTCCCAAGTATGGCTTTAAATCTGCAATGTTAAATGTGGGACTAACCCCAAAATCTGCAGGTAACTCAAGTTTATATGCATTATTATTGATCCTCTCTAACACCTTAAAACGACCATCAGCACGTGGCATTAACTTGGACTTGCGCGATTCAGGAAAACGGTCTTTGCGCAAATGTAACCAAACAAGATCTCCAGGTTCAAATATAAGCTCCTTCCTTCCCTTATCACCATAAATTTTATATTTAACATTTATGCGTTCAATATTTTGTTTAATCGTGGCATGCAATTGTAAGATCAAATCAGCACGTTGTGTAGCATCTAAAGCATTGTGCACCGAACATGGAAGAGGTAATAAATCAATAGGTGCACGCGGAATAAAACCATACACAATCTCAAAAGGCACAATTTAGTAGTAGAATGCAGCGAACGATTATAAGCAAATTCTATATGAGGCAAGTATTCTTCCCACTTTTTTAAATTCTGTTTTAACACAACCCTTAGCATACTAGACAAAGTTCGATTAACTATTTCAGTTTGTCCATCAGTTTGAGGATGACATGTAGTACTAAACAACAATTTAGTCCCCAACTTAGCCCATAAATCTCTCCAAAAGTGGCTAAGAAATTTAGTATCACGATCTGAAACTATAGTATTTGACACACCATGCAAACGAACAATTTCACGAAAGAACAAATCAGCAACATTTGTAGCATCATCACTCTTGTGACAAGGAATAAAGTGTGCCATCTTAGAAAATCGATCCACAACAACAAAAATACTATCTCTCCCCTTTGTGTATGAGGCAATCCCAAAACAAAGTCCATAGAGATATCCTCCCAAGGCACAATAGGAACAGGAAGAGGAATATATAAACCATGTGGATTCAAGCGAGACTTAGCTTTTTGACATGTAGTGCAACGGCCAATAAATCTCTCAACATCACGTCGCATGCGTGGCCAGAAAAAGTGTGTAGCAAGTACGTCCTCCGTCTTATTCATTCCAAAGTGACCCATTAATCCTCCTCCATGCGCTTCCTGTAACAACAAGAGACGAACAGAGCTATCTGGGATGCATAGCTTGTTAGCACGGAACACAAAGCCATCATTGAGGACGAATTTGTTTCATGTTCTACCCTCTTTACAATTCAGCAATGCATCTCTAAATTCAGCATCATGCACATATTGTTCTTTAAAGGTTTCCAATCCAAAAATCTTGAAGTCAAGTTGAGATAGCATGGTATAACGTCGTGATAATGCATCAGCAATTATATTATGTTTGCCATATTTATGTTTAATGACATAAGGAAAAGACTCTGTAAACTCAACCCACCTAGCATGACGACATTTCAGTTTTACTTGACTACGAATATGCTTCAAAGATTCATGATCAGAATGAATAACAAATTCTTTAGGCCATAAATAATGTTGCCAAGTTTCCAAAGTTCGGAAAAGAGCATATAATTCCTTACCATAAGTAGAATATTTTAGACTAGGCCCACTCAAATTTTCACTAAAATATGCAACAGGTTTACCATCTTGTAATAACACACCTTCTAATCCAATTCCACTAGCATCACATTCAAGTTCAAATGTTTTAGTAAAATCAGGAAGTTGGAGAAAAGGAGCATGTGTTAACCTATCTTTTAATATCGTGAAAGCTTCCTGTTGTGCGTCAGACCAAACAAAGGGCACATCCTTCTTTGTAAGCTCATTCAGCGGCGTTGCAATAGTACTAAAGTCTTTGACAAAACGCCTATAGAACCCAGCAAGGCCAAGAAAACTCCTCACTTGGGTGACCGTTTTAGGAGGCGGCCAACTCGAAATTGCCTCAATCTTGGCTGGATCCACTTTAATGCCCTGCGCAGTCACAACATATCCAAGAAACACAACTCGGTCGATGCAAAAGGTGCACTTCTCAAGGTTACCAAATAAACGTGCATCACGCAAAGCATAAAAAACATCACGCAAATGAGTCACATGTTCCTCTAAAGATTTGTTGTATATCAATATATCATCAAAATCTACCACCACAAATCGTCCAATGAAAGCACATACAACTTCATTCATTAATCGCATGAAAATAATAGGAGCATTTGTTAAACCGAAAGGCATTACTAACCGCTCATATAGACCAAATTTAGTTTTAAATGCAGTTTTCCATCCATCTCCTAATTTCATACGAATCTGGTGGTAACCACTACGCAAATCAACTTTAGAAAACATGGTAGAACCACTCAATTCATCAAGCATGTCATCCAAACGTGGTATAAGGTGTCTATAACGAATTATAATGTTATTAATAGCCCTACAATCAGTACACATGCGTGATGAACCATCTTTCTTAGGTAGGAACAACACATGGACTAAGAGACTGACTAATATAACCTTTGTGGAGTAGTTCCTGAATTTGTCGTTCTATCTCTTTAGTCTCCTCAGGATTGGTACGATAGGCTGCACGATTTGGGATTGAAACTCTAGGAATTAAATCAATTTGATGCTCTATTCCTTTAACGGGTGGCAGCCCCGGTGGCATGTCTTGTGGGAGAACATCCACATACTCCCACAAAACGTTAGCAACAATAGGTGGCAAAGAGGGAGGTATATCCTCAAAAGAAAATAGTACCTCTTTACAAACTATTGCATAATAAACAGAAGTATTCTCATCCAATTCAGAAATATCAAATTTGGTAGCAAGTAAACTAGGATGTTTCAAACGAATTTCATTTGCAACTTTAGGAGCAGATTTAGTAGAACTCTTAGGTGGCATAACCTCACTAGTAACAATTTGATTCTCACTCTTTTGTTTCTCCTGAGTTTTTGCTCTACTAGCTCTAGCAAGATTATCTTTTAAAATATTTTCAGGAGACATGGGTGTAAGACCAATTTTCTTTCCATTATGCACAAGTGTATATTGATTAGTTTTACCATTATGAACAAATTCTTTATCAAATTATGGCGTTGATCTTGTTCGGCTTTACTCAGCTGCACACTCAAGGCACGCTGTGCAACGAGGCTCGGATATGCGTGTCAGAATCTGCATCATCATCTTTTTGTGCGGACAGAAGTGCCAATGTATCTTCATCATAATCACTCGCAGAATCATACTCCCCATCTTCACGCACGATCATCACATGCTTGGTAGTGCATTCATGCTCAAAGTGTCCATAACCCGAACAGCGACGACATTGGACGTCCTTGGTTTTACCCGTGGACGCCACCGAAGATGTGCTCCGTGAAGACCCTGTGGGAGGTGGTGGCGGCGTAGTAGATGGCACTTGGGAATGTGGTGCGCTGAACTTTCTCATGGAAGGTGCAGCTCCACGAGTGGCGGAATCGGTTGACCGCGGTGTCCATGATGAAATATGTCCTGCAGAAAAGTTAGGTCTTGTCTGTGGTTGACGATCCTGCACTTCACGTTCATCTTTGCAAGCAAGATGAAATAAACGAGTGATAGTATTATACTCCTTATATTCTAATATAGTTTGAATCTCCTTATCCAACCCACCCAAAAATCGTGCAAACATAGCTTCATTCTCCTCAACAATACCACAACGAATCATACCAGTTTGCAATTCTTGATAATATTCTTCTACAGATTTTTTGCCTTGTTGTAAACGAGTGAGTTTTTGTAGCATTTGTCGCTGATAATAAGGAGGTACAAAACAAGAACACATAGCACGTTTTAAAGCATCCCAAGTGTCAGGTATAGCAGCATCATTAAGTCTACAATATTCAGACCACCAAACTGAAGCAAAACCAGTAAATTCACACGTGGCGGCACAAACACGTCTGTCCTCGGGATAATTTAAACATGCAAAACGTTGTTCTACTTCTAACTCCCATGTAAGATATGCATCAGGATTATATCTACCTCAAAAGGTGGAATAGTTAATTTCAGTTTAGCAACATGTTCATCATCGCGAACCTGAGGTTGTGGCCGGTAGTTGTGAGGATGTGCACGGGGACGACCTAGGGGTTGTGCAGGAAACTCTCCGTCCTCCGCATAACCATCATCCTCGTCGTCCGCGTCGTCCGCAGCAACATGAATAGAAGCGGCCGCCGTCGATCCCTATGCTTCCTCACGAGGTAGAGGTACACGACGTGCCCGTGGATGCGCGGCGCCCTACAAAACAGATACAAGTATACGAACGGGTTTCACAGCCTCGAAGAAAGCGATCAAACTTGCTAGTGAAATCTGCCAAGGTGGTGTTGATGGTGTCGGATTTGGTGTTTAAGACACCCTCCAATTCATCGATTTTTTCCATGGCACCTCCCACCTTCTTCTCGACGTCCTCAGCATGGGTGGACACCATCTTCTCGAAGTGCTCAGATAGCTCTTTGTTCGTCATCTGGTCGAAGTCCTCACCTGCCATGATTAGTAGAACACAAGAAACAATATGATCCTATGTACTACTAGGATGTGGTGGCAAATCACGCAAACCGTCAAGCAATATGAAAAACTCTTACAAGTTCCTTACCAAGCAAGAGGGCTTCACGCCAACCGCAAAGATCAGCACCCAAAGATTGGACAAAGCAATTACTAGGTGAGGAGCAATGCACGGAGTAGAAATTTGTGGAGCTTTAGGAGGCTGAAATATAGTAGCAAAAATTAGCAATAATCAATTCAGGAATGCATGTTGAATAAACGCTCAAAGACGGTACTTGTGCTGGTCCTAGGCTAGACCGTATTAGAGACGCGAGCCTAAAACACCAACGAAGTCACGGCGCAGCAACAGTAAGAAATGCTGAACTAGCTCTCAAAAGCTGAGTATAAGTGAAGATTACAGAGATATGAACAGAAAACACGTGTCAAAATTCGTTTTGGAAATTCCTGACAGTGCTCTGGAAAGCGCGCTCGGGGCGAAAAAATATCACTATAATGGCGAGTGTCCAAAAACGCTACTGGGAACCTAAAAATAGTATAGGCTCAAAAATTTTCCGGACGGGTTTCCAGACTCTTTTTTTTTGCGACTCCTAGGAAACCCGAACAGATACGAACTCGAATTACTGGGGAGACTCGGAATTAAACTCGAAACAGAAAGGGACTCGAACAAAAAACCCTAACCCTAATATATTTCCGACACGAAGCTGTGCGCGTCAGGGTATGAAGGCGGTGGTGTATGCGGTGAATCGGTAGATGGAGGCGGAAGTTTTGTGCTTGAAGGATGGTGTATGCAAGCGTGCGAGTCGATGCGGCGGCGGCGATGACAATATGTGATCAGAACTCGAAAGTCTACAGGAACTAGACGCTAAGACCAACAACTTGGCACGACGATGCATACGTTAACTCAACGATGCAATACTAAAAAAAATGCGACAGGTCCGGACTGGTTGTAGGACGAGATGATCTAACCCTAAATGTTTTTGCCTTTTCGTGGACTGTAGGTATGAAGATACAATCTAATCTAGGAAAGCAGTAAAATCTCACCGATCAACCTGAAATCTGATACCACTTGATAAAACAAAGGTAGTCCGATCTTTCGATGAGATGCGATATGTCGATTATGGTGGAGTTCGACCTTGGCGATCTGACTACTACGCACACATACGCAACGCCAATGCAATCGCTAAACCAATCTCCGGTAGTTACCGATCCTGTAGAAGCACGATCAGCCTGACCAAGCGGTCTAGTTCTACCTGCAATCGAGGAACAAGTAAGAACAAATATTGCAATCACAATTGCGGATGAAAGATGAGCTTTATTGAATGGTGGGATTCTGCAAGTGCGTAGTACAAAAGGTCTAGCCGACACTCGTGCCTATGACGAAAACTAGCAAAACTAAGTTCTTTTTAAGTACACAAAATCCGAGTCTAAACGAAGCTCTAATGGCGGTATTTATGGGAGAAAAGAGAGGAAATTCGTGATCCCATAGGTGGGGCCACGAATTCTAGTCTATCTCTCTTTCTCTTATTAATACGGACTCTAAAACTGCCCATGAAAGGATATGACGAAAATACATGGGCCTGGCCCGAAAATAGAGGTGACGCAACACCATATAAGTCTATGGACGAATTTCTTATAGATGTATCTTGAATATTTCGTCCAAGACTTCATTCTTCATTACGATGACTCCATGTTGCTCATCTCCATCCGTGGAGTCATCATCTCCATCTCTTTCACTCCTGCTGTCATCTCCATCAACGTACATGCTCCAAAACTTATCCCTCTCATTCATGCTAGGTCCATCATTCCTAAGAGAAACAAACACATTTGATTTAGGCAGTATCATATTCTCATGTATATTAGGAACAACTCGTAGAAACGAAAGTACCTGATTATTAAGTTGACGTGCATGAGATCTAGCCATAGGTCCTTGCATGTGCGATGGTGTAGTGTTTGTGGTTGCATCCATAGTAGGGATGTCCTCATCATTCCTGCTGTTATTTTACTACTACTGTTATTATAAAACTGTTACCACTAATAAATTGTTGCGAGCAAGTCTACTTTCAGGTGCAGCTGAATTGAAAACTCAGTTGTTAAGCCTAATAAATATTCTTTGGCTCCCCTGTGTCGAATCAATAAATTCGGATTTTACTTCCCTCGAAGACTGTTGTGATCCCCTATACTTGTGTGTCATCAGCCATATCCAGCTGTACAATGACTAATTCCATCTCACCAATCCAGTCTACAGTGCCAAGTTATTCCGGCGCCGTTTCCGGATGAGAAGAGACATGTTCAACTGCATTCGAGTTGGAGTCATGGACTACGATGATTTCTCCAGGTGCAAACCGGATGCATGTAGTAAGCTTGACTTCTCCTCTTATCAAAAATGCACTGCAGCAATTAGGATGCTTGCGTATGGAGTTGCCGGAGACTTGGTTGATGAGTACATGCGCATGAGTGAATCCGTATGGCTGAATTCAATGTACAAATTTTGTGAAGCTGTTGTTCAGGTCTTTGGCCCGGAGTAGTTGAGAGAATCAACTGTTGAGGACACTCAACGAGGCCAGAGGTTTCCTTGGGATGCTTGAAAGCATAGACTTTATGCACTGGGAGTGGAAGAACTGCCCATTTGGTTGGCATGGGCAGTTCAAGGCACGTGTAGGGGAGTGCACTCATTCTTCAAGCTGTTGCATCACATGATCTCTGGATTTGTCACTCTTTTTTGGCATGGCAGGTTCTCACAATGATATCAACCTGATGCAGCGCTCTCCGGTGTTTGGTCGACTCGCGGCTGGCAACGCCCCCGACGTGAGCTATCAGATCAATGGCCACGAATACACCAAGGGATACTATCTAGCTGATGGTATCTATCCCAGTGCGCTACTTTTGTGAAGACTAACTCCAATCCTCAGGGAGAGATGAGAAAAAAGGTTCGCGAAATAGCAGAAGAGTGCTCGGAAAGACGTGGAGCGTGCCTTCGGTGCGCTTCAATCTCGATGGGCTATTGTTCGGCACCCTGCTAGGACATGGAAACCGGAGATTTTGTGGACTGTGATGACAACTTGTGTGATCATGCACAACATAATCATAGAAGATAAGCGTGACGACAGTCTTTGCGATGAAAACTGGGAGTTCGAGGGTCAGAATATTGAGCCTCAGCCTAGAGTGTCAACATTTTAGGAGTTCCTCCAGTTTCACATTGAGCTGCATGATCGCGACGTGCATATCCAACTTCAGGATGACTTTGTTCATTATGTCTGGAACTTCGTCGGAGACCAGTAGAACTATGCATTTTGATTTTATTTATTTATGTTAATTCATCTGGTTAAGTTGTAAAACTATGAACTTGCCATATTTGTTCAATTATGCACTTTGATTTTTTTTATTTATTGCCAAGTTCAGTTGTTTAAAGAGAGGGCAATTTTTGAGAAAAAAAAAAGACAGTATCGTAGGGTGTACTGTCCAGAAACGGGCGGACAATGACCCAAACCGCTGTTCAAACGGACAAATCCGGGACGCGTTTGATCCGGATTTGAGACTCCCGTAGGAAGATGGCGTAACAAATTACTTAGCAAACCGATATTCACCAATGTTCTATAGATCAAATGCACTGCTTCTGGCGATGACCACAAGGGAAAACTATCTTGTACAAAAAAAAACAAGGGAAAACTACATGTCAAATAATCATGTTCTTTTCTGACGGTGCGAAGTGCACGGATAAAGTTAGCCAGAGCGTTGACTGGTTCACGGGAACAGCGTGGTCTACCACTCCCATACCCCGAGGTAGTCCGAAATGATTTGGCACTACGAGCGCAGATCCGTGTGCATCGTCATGTCCGATCTCCTTGTATACGTACGCTCGAGTTGGCTGGCTGGGCCTAGGCATCCCGTTGCGCATATACGGCCTCGCCTTGTGACGCCAACCGAGATTTCGGTGCTGGTGCCCCTCTCCATTCTCCATTGATTCTCTGCCCCGATTTGGTCGAGATTGGTGGCCGTACCTCCTGTACCCCGAGACCCTCTGCCACTACTTTTACTCACTGTATGGGCTCCGTTAGGCAGGCATTAATTAATTTCATAGTTTGCTTCCGCCTAAACTTTAAAGAAACCACTGGATTCGCGCAAGCATTTGGAGATAAAGTTTCATAAATAGACCTAGTATAGTACATTTACATGCAAGTATTTTTTTTTTCCACGTCGATAGTCAATGACCTTGTGTGTAAGGCCTTCCGTAATGCACCGTCTCTTAGCGCGGTATCTTAGGTGTCGTTGCATAATAAGATACAACCGTCCTAATGCATGGTTTGTTAAGCGTTGTATCTTAGTGGACTAGTATTTAATGAATTTAGCCACATGCATGTATTTGATTGGTCTAATCACATTTTTTGCCTATGATCTCGTGCAAGAGCCGTATACTAAATAAGATACGACACCATTTTTTTTTAATTAATATGGTGCCACATCAGCAATATGCCTATGATACCGTGTTAAGATACAAGCATTACGGAAGGCCTAAGTTAATCAGGCTGCTACAAAATGGTCTCAAAGGCCGCACAGTGTGGATCAATGTCAAAAGTCGAGCCTGTCGTGAAAAGAAGCTAAAAGATAGGCAAAGATGAATGACGTTTGCCCGTGGTCGCGGCCAAATAATTGTTCACGCCTTTCGACCGGCACCCTAGGTTGAGGACGGCGCAAAACGTGCTAGGGCAATAGTAATCATCTCGTAGGAGTACTACCGTACATAAGATACTAGGCACTAGCTAGAGCCAGATCCATCACGGGTCATCCGAGTGATCATCTCGTACTGCCTTCATTCAATCGAGTGGTTTTTTTTAGGCTCGTCATTCCATTGACGTAATTGATATAGAAGACCTGAATTGGCCGGTTTAGAGCATCTCCAATGGCTCATCCAAACATACCTCTAAATCAATGTAGATGTAAGAGAGAAAAAAAAATGGTCCCAACGACTCATCTATACGGACATGAAAATTTGGATATCACCAAAACCTTCTAGGCGACGTGCAAGCGAGTTCCAGTCGGGGACCAAGCGGCTGACTTGGGAAGGGAGCTGGGTCACCGGCGCCAATCGAGATGAGTCTCTTGGAATTGGCCGCTAGGAACGAAGAAGAAAGACTTTGTAAAAATATTACTGTTAAAAATTTATAATGAGTTGTATTAAAATAAAGAGATACTTGATAAAGAGGTGTCAAATTTGATCTTGTATAAATCGCTTAAAAAATTAAAAAATGTTACCGTTGAAAGTTAGTTATAAGATAATATTAAAATATAGGTGAGAAAATATAGACTTTTTGAATAACCTACGACTAAATCTCAATGTCCTTAACGACAGGCAAGGCTGTCTGAATAAATACCCTGCTCCTTATCGGGAAAAGTATTAGCATTTATGGCACCAAATTAGTATCAATAGATTTGTCTTGTCATAAAGTTTTAAAATATGTCATTTTGATGTCATATATATTGCTACAATTTTCTATAAATTTGGTCAAAGTTTAAAAAATTTGACCAAGTGTAAAATTAGATGTACACTTATTCGTGGACGGAGGGAGTAGTCCTTAAGAAAATAAAAAAGAAGATTTTTCTATAAAAATTACTGTCATAGCTAGCCATGAAGAGAAAATTATACCACCTGTTACATAGAAACACGTGTACTCAGCTGACCATGAACTCGAATCTAAACTTGGAAGTTGTTAATGTTACGCTGATAAGCCTTTTTTTACCGGAAGGTGCACATGATGCTACAGCAAGTGGTCAGGTGCAAAATAATTTAATCCCGCTCCAAAATATTGACTTGAAATATGATTAAAGAATTAGGACATTCGGTAGATTCTTTCAATCAATGCATACCTTCAAATCCTTTGTTCAAGCAAATCAACCACATCAGTTATGATGCATACAAATATAAGAGAAATCTGATGGACAATGCTTATCATTCAGAAAAGTTGAAGATAGCCATAAGGTCTATAGGTACAAATACGTTCCTCCATAATCAACTACATTGGTCAGGCAGAAGTTCAAAAATAAAATAAAAAATACATTGGTTAGGCAAAACATTGATGCTTATCATTCAGAAAAATCTGATGTCGTGGCTCCCTATCATTATCAGTCAGCTCTATATTTGTCAGACAAAACATTGATGGTTATCAGTACTGTTTTGTTGTTGTCTTCTAGAGAAAGAATCAACTCTAGCTTGACCATTAGTGAATCGACTCAGGGCTTTTTTTTTAAAAAGAAGAGGGGCCTCGAAGGACCCCGAAGAGCTGCATTAAATCTGGGTGGTTACAAGGATATGCAAACAGGATCCCAAAGAAAGGGAAATTACAACCAGGTCCTGGAAACTAGCACAGAGGACCCCAGATCTGCGAACAGAAAAGCGGTCCGATCCAATCCTTGCATCGCCATGAATGGAGCTCGAACTCCGGCCACCCACCCTGCCACCGGGGACTATACCACTTGGGGAAGAGAAGACGATGGACGCCGGCGTCGCTCCATGAAAGGGCCTCCGCATCGGAGGTTTTGGGCCGTCATGCCGGCCACGGATGGCTGAGTACAACCTGGACTCAGCTTGATTCGAACATAGCTGCAGCTGGATTCGCCTCCCTGCAAAGGAAATCAAGAACTTGAAGCTACTCCTCCTCCCCTCGCCACCTCGGCCGGCCGGAAGAAGAGCCACCAGCAGTCTTGATACAGATGCAGAGAAGCACGCCCTGGCTTCCAGATTCAGAAGCCAGTCTTCGAGCTTATGCGGGAAGGAGGCTGCGCCGTGGCTCTTCTCCAACAACTCCGTCCACCGGAGCTTCGTTGGTGAGAGGAACACGGCCGAAGGTTTGGCAGAGTGGCTCGGGCACCCGCACAAACACCACCTCGGCGACATCGCGTCAACAACAACAAACAGAACAACAACGAGGAAGAAAAACAACCTACAACTACTCTATACAGCCCGCGCGTAGCTACCCTTTCGACGCCGGCCGGCCGCGCCGCCGGAGACCGAGCGGGAGCTCGCCGGGAGAACGTCACATACGACTCTCAACGGGGTGGGAGGTGGGGAACGGGGTGGGAAAAACGTGTCCATTCCCTAATCGACTCAGGGCTTGAGGCCGCCATGCATGAAATAGGACCTCATGGATACGAACCACTATTCTAGCTACTATTTTGTGCTCACATTCGGTATACTAAAAAAATGTGGCTAACGAGGGAATGATCCCTTGCTTGGTTTTACATTGTTAGATAGACGAGACTCCCGGTTTATTCGAGCACACGCAGGCGAAGCTGGGACTCGAACCCGGGGGGCTTGGCGCGCACTCACAGCCTCTAGCCACTGAGCTAGCACCCAGTTCTCCTCATCAGTATACTAAGAGCATCACTAGCAGACACCGCATTTCCACCAAAATTGTATAATAACCGCCGTTTTGCCGTTTCGGGCCGAAAACACTCGCAGAGCAGATCGCGCAAAAGTGAACGGACTGCAAAAAAATTTGAGGGGCGCGGCAGGTTTTCCCCACGGAACCGTCAAAACGAGGTTTCTCGATGCGACGCGGGGTGACATGTATCGCGTGGAAGTAGTTGGCGGGAGGGACATTTTAGCGCGCAGGCTGCTTCCCTGTCGTTTCTCCTTCCGGCCGCCACAACCGTCCTCCTCGTCGCCGCCCTAGATTCCGGCCGCCGAACCCCATCCTCCCCGCCCCCGCCCCGCCGAACGTCACCGCAGGTCCTGCGCTTCCGGGCCCGGACGGCGGAGCCGACTCTTTGTCTCCGCCGCCCAAGATCGAGGCCGCCCCGGTGTAAGAGGATCCGCCACCGCTGCGCCGCTTGTCGGGACCGACCCCCACCGCGCCGGCCTGGCAAAATCTCGGGTTGGATTTGCCGCCTCCTCCCCCCTCCGCCCCCACCGCTCTGTCGCCCACTCTCTCATTCTCGTTCTTTTGGCAGATGGACTTGAGCTCACATTCTTCCTCCTCCGACGACTCAGATGTGGAGAACCTCCTAGCGAACCATCGACAATAGATGTTGGTGGTCGTGATGGCCATCAAGGAGTACGAGGATCGACGGAGGAGTTGGCAGCGCGGATCGAAGGTAGGCCGCCTCTGTATCCCGCGCAATCGCCACGTTGGCAACGAACTGCTGATGCAAGACTACTTCGTCCAGCGGCCAACCTATCCCGCCAATCTCTTCCGGCGAAGGTACCGAATGCGATGATCCCTCTTTGTCAAAATAGTAGAGCCTTGCGAGTCAAATTCTCGCTATTTTACTCGCCAGAGGAACGCCGCTGAATTATTGGGATTTAGTGCATACCAAAAGGTATCCGCGGCCATGAGGGTTATTGCATACGGAATCGCTGCGGACTACGCCGATAAGTATCTTCGTATTGGTGATCCGTGTGTTTGGTCCAACTTATCTTGGAGCACCAAACGAAGATGATACGAAGAGGTTGATGTTGATGAATGGAAGGAGAGGTTGGCCGGGTATGCTAGGTAGCATAGATTGGATGCATTGGACTCGGAAAAATTGCCCGAAGGCTTGGCACGTGCAATATTGTGGCAAAAGCCGAGATGCAACAATTGTGCTGGAGGCCGTAGCGTCCGAGGATTTGTGGATATGGCATTGCCACTTTAGTTTGCCGGGCACCAACAAAGATGTCAATGTGTTGCAACGGTCACAACTATTTGGAAGGCTTGTGAGTGGTGATGATCATGCTTGCAACTTCACTGTGAATGGTAATGCCTACACTCAAGGGTACTACCTTGCTGACGATATTTATCCTCCTTGGACTACTTTCGTGAAAACTATATCCAATCTAAGCACTAGGAAACAAGCTGAATTTGCTAAGCAACAAGAGGTGTGCATAAAGGATATTGAGAGATCCTTTGAGGTTTTGCAATCTAGATTTGCTATTGTTCGCGGGCCAGCTCGTTTTTGGGATAAGAAAACCCTCAACAACATCATGACATGTTGTGTGATTTTTGACAACATGATCATTGAAGATGAGAGGGATTTAAATTTAGAGTTCTTCTACAAAAATGTTGGTAGCCGTGTGAAGCCATCCAGAAACCTTGACCATATTCAAGCTTTCCTGGAGTCCTACCGGCACATAGAGGGCGCCCATGGGCATACCCAGCTGCAACATGATCTCATTGAGCACATATGGCAGTTGCATGGGCAGTAGAGATTTCTATGTTCATCTATTTGATTGTTATGTAATTTGAACCATTCTTTTATTCCCGACAATTGTTGTATTGGATTATTTGTTTAATTCTTCCATTTGAACTATTCTTGTAGGTTTGACTATTGTTGTAATGTGCAATACAAATATATTTATATTTTAGTTTATATTTGCATAAGAATTTGCTGATATTTTAGTATCAAAACCCTACCTATACAGTTTCATTTTTGGCTACGGCAGAACAGACACCGCAACGCCGGTGTTGCGGTGTCTGTTCTGCCGCAGCCAAAAAATGGAACTACAAAGCCCTTTGCCGCGGCCCTCATCCCAGGTTTGCGGGCTGGCGGAATGCGCATTCTGCTAGAGATGCTCTAAGCACACTAAATTAAAAAGTATACACAATTAAAATATGCCAACCCGTTCTGTAGCGCTTGTACATGTCTGCAAGACACCTGAAAGAAAAATAAGTTGGTAACATCTTCAATGATCCAGAACACACATAACAAGTCTCTTCTATGGAAACAAAACACACACAAAAAAAATCCGAGAAGGAAGATATGCGCTACCTCTGCTAGATAAGCAATATAAATACATATTATTATTCGAAGAGGGGAAAAGATCTCCTCCTCATAGTCGGCCACCATGACCACCGTTGATGGGGGAGTAAGCCAGATCTAGGGCAGGGGCGGACATAAGGGATTGATATGGGGTGGCCCAATCTTCCCAATGAGTTTCTCTCTCTTTTTTGTGTGTGGATTTTCTGGATTTTGTGATAACTAGTGCTACACTGAGACCTCTCACTTGGATGACCCCTGTTGCCAGATGCAACAACAATCAAGCCCTTTGGATATTCTCAACTACACACTCTTGCACAAGTAATTAAAGATCACAAGTGGTCCTGTATCCCCCTATTCCCAATGGAATAACAAGATATCACGCAACTTTGCAATGGTAAACTTCAAGATGAATGCTTAGTAGCAATACAATCTAGTGGCTAGGGTTTTCTTTGGTTTAAACTGGATCTGCCTCCACAACTCGCAGGAGGGGAGTATATAAGGGGGAGGGGTGCGGCCACAAGGGCTCCCTTGCGCAAGCACCAATCCCTCTTGGACTAGGACTCCTACTTGGACTCTAAGAAAGGATACAAACCGACCCACTTTAGGGGGTGCGGCCAAATATGGTATACAAACCATACCTACTCATAGTAGGATCTCTATATGGCGCATTGGTCTTCAATGGGGAGCCCTCCTCTTGTTTTCACTCTCTTGTAGTGTGGAATAACAAGCTAGAAGTTGTTTTCCACACTTGTATGATTGTTTTCACCATCTTGTATGTTTGTTTTCACCATCTTGTATGTTTTGTTTTCTCCATGGTACACTTGTTTTCACCACTTGTAGTCTTGTTTTCCAGCATCTCCATGTTGTTTTCCAGCTCCTCTTGGTTGTTTTCCACCATCATGTTTGTGTTATAAATAAACCTGATCATACGCAAATGCATAGACTTAGGTAGTATAAAATTCTCACTATCACAAACATCATAATCAATAAGGAGTGAATTCACCTGTTGTTCTATTAGCTTGGTCCTTGATCTTGTCATAGGTCCAAGTCTCACTTCATCTTGTTTAAGTGGTGATGTACCAAGGATGTCCTCATCATCCTCCCCCTCTTGAAAAGGCGTCGACCTCGACGCATCAAGGTCATCTTCATGATATGGTGTCAAATCAGCAACATTGAAGGAATTACTCACTCCAAACTCATGAATTGGAAAATCTATCTTGTAAGCATTGTCATTAATCTTGGCAATCACTCTGTAGGGACCAGCACCTCGAGGCAATAACTTGGATTTTCTGATCTTAGGAAATCTGTCCTTTCGAACGTGTACCCATACCAAATCTCCTTCTTAAAATAGAACCTCCTTTCTCTTCTTATTTACTATCTCAACAACATACTTCCCTTTCTTCTCTATAGAATCCTTTGTCTTCTCATGTATCTTCTTCACAAAATCATCTCTCTTTGATGCCTCCATATTTGTTCTCTCTTGTATAGGAAGTGGTAGTAAATCAAGTGGTGTAATGGGTTTGAATCTATAGACCGCCTCAAATGGGAAAAGTTGAGTATAATGCACAACTCTGTTATATGCAAATTCCACATGTGGCAAACACTCCTTTGTGACGCCCCGAGATCGGGCACTATGCAGATTTCAGCATTCCCGCCAAATCCGCATAATAACCGATTCCAGGTTGCCACTTATGATAACATTACAACAGTTCACGAACATTCCACAATTACAACAGAAACAGATAGATACAAGATGACTCAAACGGGTCCAGGATACAACTGATACAACACAAAGATCCAATTAACAGCGGAAGAAACAACATAACGTCCGACTACGGACAAGATACAAATTGGACTAAGAGTCCTGAAGATAACCGAGAGCGTCCAATCCCTGCCCAGGCCAAGCCGGAGGGATTCCCAAGCTAACGTCGTCAGACTTCAAACCTGTTGACTGCAATTTGGAATTTGCAGCCACGAAAGAGATTCGTGGGTCAGTACGGTTAAGTACTGGCAAGTGGAATAAAACCCATACTCACAAGATACCGGCGTAACCATTCATCACAAGATACAAACACTTTGGGCTCAACGGAAAGGAAGGGTTGTTGCAAATAAGCGGCAGCGGGCTGCACTAACCAACTACAGAAACACACTACAACTTCCGGCTAAAAAGAGGGGATAGATAGCGTATCGAAACCAACTACAACTACCACCAAACAATACCCATCCAATGTCACCCCCTACTAAGGAAGCAACCCAAGGATAACTCACACAGTTGGATTAATGATGGATCAAGTTATTGTGTCAATAAGACTATTACTAGTCAAGTTATTATCATTAGGGTAAGTTGTCTGAGTACTTGTTAGCCAGTACTTTCACCAAGTAATCCATAACCGCGGAAAACACGGCTTCTCGAGAAGATTTATCCCTGCAGGGTGTGCTCCAGTACCCGTACACACTCAAGCCACCAACTAAAACTCAGGTTGGCTTGACACGACCCAAACCGTCTCTACAACCCATCCTCGGAGCCACGGAGCTATAAGGTCCCAGCCACGCAGCCGAATACTCAGCGCAGGTGTGCAAAACTCCCGCAGGACACAACACCCCGGCACTACAGGCCTCGCCCTATATGCATCATCATCATAACCATCACCAGTAACCATGGGGGGCCCTCCCATTATGCAAAGGAGCAAATGGAACACCCGAACTAAGTGTGGCTCTTCGGACAAGCTGCAGATCAGGTCTAAGTCGAGGGGGGTCCCATACTACCACCCGGATGCGGTGAGCACGCTCATCATGGATCAGTAGACAAGACTCTTTTCCTAGTTTCGACACCAGTCGGCTCCAAAACCCTAACCCGGGCCTCCTGCCGGTGCCTTACCATCAAATTATTATTACCCAAAAACATTAACATGTTGTTGATTAAATTGAAACCCAACTATCAACTAAACAGGTGATAGAACAAATGAAAACAAAACTAGAACGCAAACAAACCTAAGCATGCAACTACGACACGGGGGCCAACAAGGTAAACAATCAACAGTTAATAGGAAGTGGAAGGAAAGGCTATATCATGGATGCAAGGTAAACAATAATAGGATCGAGACACAAGCATCGAATCAACAGGCTAGAATAAGAGCAACAGAAAGAATCGGTAACAAGTGATGAAAGGCAGCCATTTGGCAGCAAGTGAGTATACTTGCCTGAGATCCAGCAAGTAGAGGTACATCCACAGAACTTGTCGTTGCTCACATCATCTCAACGTCCTATCCGGGAAGAAGCAACGAACCTCGAACAAACACCGGATGCAACAATTACTACTACGGTAAAAGATCCAGCATGATCCTATTTTATATGCATGGCATGGCAAGATGCAACAGGGGAAAACAACTTAAGCAATTTAAACGGAACCGGAGTCCGGAGAACTAGGAATTTGTTCAAGTTGTTTATCTAACCATCAATTTAATTGTTATTTAGCATGGCAACAATGGGATAGATGAGTTAGGCAATTTAAATGGAAGGGGGCAACAGCTGGAAATAATTAGCCCACACATTCCATATGTTGTCATATAGGTGAACATGCATAACAAGATCTAAAGTGCACAAGACAAGATGCAAACAGGAATATGAATGGCATGAACATATTAAAGATATGAAACTGATTGGAAAACATATTTTATTTGTTTGATTTGGAATTAAAATGAATTAGTTATGAATTTTGGCGATTTGAATTGCATTAAATAAGAAACAGGTGTTTTCAGCAATTTAAATTATTCAAAACAGAAAACAAAGTTGATATTTGCAAAGTTTAGAGAATTTTGATTGGAAAACATATTTTACTTTTCAAATTTGGAGTTAAAATGAATTAGTTATGATTCATGCAATTAAATCAATTTAAATTGAGCCGGAAGCCCAACATTAATTTAGGAGGTTCACGTTATTTATCTACCCACAAAAAATGCAATGCAACACATGAATGAGATGACATCTTAATTATAGTTGATATGTTATAGAAAATAGGGCATAGGTATAGGGGTTTGGGTTCGCACGTTTGGAAGGAGGGTATTCGGATCGCCGGTGTCGTTGGTGCGTGGAGGAAGTAGACGTGGTAGTGGAAGTGATCGACGTAGGGGAAGTAGCCGTTCTCAAACCACACGATCATCGTCGTCGAAGTAGTCGTTCAACGTCCGGAGTCGATGTAGACGTAGTAGTCGTGGGCGAATGCAACATAACCTTCAATGTCGAGGGGTAGTGGAAGTAGACGTTCTCGTGTCGTCGAGGAAGTAGTCGTTCGGCCATAGGTGGTCGTTGTCGATCTTGTCATTGAGGTTCGAAGAGGAAGTAGGCGTGGTCGAGGTACTCGCCGCTTCCGTATAGAAGATCTTGGTGGTTCCCCGGTCGTCGAGGTTCACGACAACGGTCTCACAACACGCACGAAGGCGGCACACAAAGCAGGGGCACTGCTACTCCACGACGTCGAACCGTTGCGGCATTTCATCGAACAGGCTGACGGCATCCTCGTGCATCCCTCCTTTGACACAGGCACGCATCAGGGCGTCGAACATCCACGCGCCCACGCGGTCTGATATGTGGCGCCAGGCGCGGACGAGGCGGTCGGGATCGGGGTGCCCTGCGGCGAGCGCGGCGCACTTGAGAAGGGCCATCTCCAGGTCGAGGAGGTGGTCGCCGGCAAGAAGTCCCGGAAGGCGACCAGCATCGGTGCCGCCCCACTGCCGTTCCTTGATGGTGTCACCGTAGTTCCAACCAACCTCCTTGGAGAGCTCGCCGAGGAGGCAGTACTTGTGACCGGCCTGCAGCCTCAGAACCTTGAGCGCGTCGGGGATGACCATGCGCTTGGTCCTGTCGTACGGCGGCGGCACGCCCTCGTAGGCCTTGAGCCTGCCGAGCGCGGCCTCACCCCTCTTGGTCTTGTGTGGTATCATACCACGGATGGTGCGCCAGAGGATCTTGGCCGGGGCGCGGAAGTGGATGGGGCCGTGCTTGGTGTTCATCCTCTTGCGGAGGAAACAGAGGTACTGCATCTTCTAGCGGACGAGCCCGCCGGACATCCACATCTCCTCGCAGCGTACGACCACCACGTGCTCCCGTTGAGCAGCTCCTTGGCGAGGATCGACGACAGCCTGCCGAGCATATGGTGGCGCTCGTCAATCACCACGCGCCGTGGGGAGATACCGGAGCCGGACACCACCTCGCCTACTTACCTCACGGCGGCGGCGGTGCTACTAGGGTTAGAAGATCGGGGGTTGGAGGAGGCGACGGCGCCCTGCCTCTAGCAGCGCCAGGAAGGAGGAAGGAGGCGGGGAAGGGGCATCGAAGGAGGGAGGAGAGCGACGGGATCGAGTGAGGGTCAGGAGACCATGGCGAGCAGGCGACGGGAGGAGGCAGAAGACTGGTTGGGGTTCGATCCCCTCCTCTGGTGCGTTCGTGCGTGGATGTGGGGATGGGTACGGGGTGGCTTAGGGTTGGTCTAGGCTAAAAGCTGGGCCGGTTTGGCTAGGCAAGCCCAAACTTCTTCTTTTTTTTTCAGCTTTTATAATTTCTGTTTTACACTTCCAGGAAATAGAAGAAAAAGTTTAATTGTTATTAAATTAGTTTCGAGAGAACAAAACAATTTTCAGAAAGTTAGGGAAACGGTGTGATATATTTGAAAATATTTGTTGCATGTTTTAGATGCAAGATGATGCATTATGCAATGCGATGCAAAAAAGAAAACCCACGAGCAAATGTAATTGGTAAAACCCCCGGGTGTTACAGACGACACCACTAACAAGGGATTACGCCCTCGCAATCCACCTGCTAACCCGAGAGGGGAAAGAAGTTCGACTATCGATTCTTCATGCTTCCAGCTGATCTCCTCGACACCACTAACAAGAGATTCTTGCTCGGAGTGACGACGATGTTCTTCCACCAGGAATCTTCCGATGATCGAACCTATTAGGTTAAAGGCTCAGAAAACGTCCACCCACGTAGGATCCTAACACTTTGAAAGATAGACAAGGGGGGAAAAACTCCAAAACAAATAAGATGGGAGGGGAAATAGAATAGGGATAAGGAGAAAACAAGAATCCTATTGAGATGTTTTTCCAAAATAGTTTAGCAGAAATAGTTTTTGACATTCTAGGAACAACGACCGTTAGCGAGGTTTTCCTACAGGCTTTGCGGACCCGTTGCTTCGATAACCATTCGTATCGAAACAATATCGGGAATCGGAACCAAGGCTCTGATACCATTTGTGACGCCCCGAGATCGGGCACTATGCAGATTTCAGCATTCCCGCCAAATCCGCATAATAACCGATTCCAGGTTGCCACTTATGATAACATTACAACAGTTCACGAACATTCCACAATTACAACAGAAACAGATAGATACAAGATGACTCAAACGGGTCCAGGATACAACTGATACAATACAAAGATCCAATTAACAGCGGAAGAAACAACATAACGTCCGACTACGGACAAGATACAAATTGGACTAAGAGTCCTGAAGATAACCGAGAGCGTCCAATCCCTGCCCAGGCCAAGCCGGAGGGATTCCCAAGCTAACGTCGTCAGACTTCAAACCTGTTGACTGCAATTTGGAATTTGCAGCCACGAAAGAGATTCGTGGGTCAGTACGGTTAAGTACTGGCAAGTGGAATAAAACCCATACTCACAAGATACCGGCGTAACCAGTCATCACAAGATACAAACACTTTGGGCTCAACGGAAAGGAAGGGGTTGTTGCAAATAAGCGGCAGCGGGCTGCACTAACCAACTACAGAAACACACTACAACTTCCGGCTAAAAGAGGGGGATAAGATAGCGTATCGAAACCAACTACAACTACTCACCAAACAATACCCATCCAATGTCACCCCCTACTAAGGAAGCAACCCAAGGATAACTCACACGGTTGGATTAATGATGGATCAAGTTATTGTGTCAATAAGACTATTACTAGTCAAGTTATTATCATTAGGTGTAAGTTGTCTGAGTACTTGTTAGCCAGTACTTTCACCAAGTAATCCATAACCGCGGAAAACACGGCTTCTCGAGAAGATTTATCCCTGCAGGGTGTGCTCCAGTACCCGTACACACTCAAGCCACCAACTAAAACTCAGGTTGGCTTGACACGACCCAAACCGTCTCTACAACCCATCCTCGGAGCCACGGAGCTATAAGGTCCCAGCCACGCAGCCGAATACTCAGCGCAGGTGTGCAAAACTCCCGCAGGACACAACACCCCGGCACTACAGGCCTCGCCCTATATGCATCATCATCATAACCATCACCAGTAACCATGGGGGGCCCTCCCATTATGCAAAGGAGCAAATGGAACACCCGAACTAAGTGTGGCTCTTCGGACAAGCTGCAGATCAGGTCTAAGTCGAGGGGGGTCCCATACTACCACCCGGATGCGGTGAGCACGCTCATCATGGATCAGTAGACAAGACTCTTTTCCTAGTTTCGACACCAGCCGGCTCCAAAACCCTAACCCGGGCCTCCTGCCGGTGCCTTACCATCAAATTATTATTACCCAAAAACATTAACATGTTGTTGATTAAATTGAAACCCAACTATCAACTAAACAGGTGATAGAACAAATGAAAACAAAACTAGAACGCAAACAAACCTAAGCATGCAACTACGACACGGGGGCCAACAAGGTAAACAATCAACAGTTAATAGGAAGTGGAAGGAAAGGCTATATCATGGCTGCAAGGTAAACAATAATAGGATCGAGACACAAGCATCGAATCAACAGGCTAGAATAAGAGCAACGGAAAGAATCGGTAACAAGTGATGAAAGGCAGCCATTTGGCAGCAAGTGAGTATACTTGCCTGAGATCCAGCAAGTAGAGGTACATCCACAGAACTTGTCGTTGCTCACATCATCTCAACGTCCTATCCGGGAAGAAGCAACGAACCTCGAACAAACACCGGATGCAACAATTACTACTACGGTAAAAGATCCAGCATGATCCTATTTTATATGCATGGCATGGCAAGATGCAACAGGGGAAAACAACTTAAGCAATTTAAACGGAACCGGAGTCCGGAGAACTAGGAATTGGTTCAAGTTGTTTATCTAACCATCAATTTAATTGTTATTTAGCATGGCAACAATGGGATAGATGAGTTAGGCAATTTAAATGGAAGGGGGCAACAGCTGGAAATAATTAGCCCACACATTCCATATGTTGTCATATAGGTGAACATGCATAACAAGATCTAAAGTGCACAAGACAAGATGCAAACAGGAATATGAATGGCATGAACATATTAAAGATATGAAACTGATTGGAAAACATATTTTATTTGTTTGATTTGGAATTAAAATGAATTAGTTATGAATTTTGGCGATTTGAATTGCATTAAATAAGAAACAGGTGTTTTCAGCAATTTAAATTATTCAAAACAGAAAACAAAGTTGATATTTGCAAAGTTTAGAGAATTTTGATTGGAAAACATATTTTACTTTTCAAATTTGGAGTTAAAATGAATTAGTTATGATTCATGCAATTAAATCAATTTAAATTGAGCCGGAAGCCCAACATTAATTTAGGAGGTTCACGTTATTTATCTACCCACAAAAAATGCAATGCAACACATGAATGAGATGACATCTTAATTATAGTTGATATGTTATAGAAAATAGGGCATAGGTATAGGGGTTTGGGTTCGCACGTTTGGAAGGAGGGTATTCGGATCGCCGGTGTCGTTGGTGCGTGGAGGAAGTAGACGTGGTAGTGGAAGTGATCGACGTAGGGGAAGTAGCCGTTCTCAAACCACACGATCATCGTCGTCGAAGTAGTCGTTCAACGTCCGGAGTCGATGTAGACGTAGTAGTCGTGGGCGAATGCAACATAACCTTCAATGTCGAGGGGTAGTGGAAGTAGACGTTCTCGTGTCGTCGAGGAAGTAGTCGTTCGGCCATAGGTGGTCGTTGTCGATCTTGTCATTGAGGTTCGAAGAGGAAGTAGGCGTGGTCGAGGTACTCGCCGCTTCCGTGTAGAAGATCTTGGTGGTTCCCCGGTCGTCGAGGTTCACGACAACGGTCTCACAACACGCACGAAGGCGGCACACAAAGCAGGGGCACTGCTACTCCACGACGTCGAACCGTTGCGGCATTTCATCGAACAGGCTGACGGCATCCTCGTGCATCCCTCCTTTGACACAGGCACGCATCAGGGCGTCGAACATCCACGCGCCCACGCGGTCTGATATGTGGCGCCAGGCGCGGACGAGGCGGTCGGGATCGGGGTGCCCTGCGGCGAGCGCGGCGCACTTGAGAAGGGCCATCTCCAGGTCGAGGAGGTGGTCGCCGGCAAGAAGTCCCGGAAGGCGACCAGCATCGGTGCCGCCCCACTGCCGTTCCTTGATGGTGTCACCGTAGTTCCAACCAACCTCCTTGGAGAGCTCGCCGAGGAGGCAGTACTTGTGACCGGCCTGCAGCCTCAGAACCTTGAGCGCGTCGGGGATGACCATGCGCTTGGTCCTGTCGTACGGCGGCGGCACGCCCTCGTAGGCCTTGAGCCTGCCGAGCGCGGCCTCACCCCTCTTGGTCTTGTGTGGTATCATACCACGGATGGTGCGCCAGAGGATCTTGGTCGGGGCGCGGAAGTGGATGGGGCCGTGCTTGGTGTTCATCCTCTTGCGGACGAAACAGAGGTACTGCATCTTCTAGCGGACGAGCCCGCCGGACATCCACATCTCCTCGCAGCGTACGACCACCACGTGCTCCCGTTGAGCAGCTCCTTGGCGAGGATCGACGACAGCCTGCCGAGCATATGGTGGCGCTCGTCAATCACCACGCGCCGTGGGGAGATACCGGAGCCGGACACCACCTCACCTACTTACCTCACGGCGGCGGCGGTGCTACTAGGGTTAGAAGATCGGGGGTTGGAGGAGGCGACGGCGCCCTGCCTCTAGCAGCGCCAGGAAGGAGGAAGGAGGCGGGGAAGGGGCATCGAAGGAGGGAGGAGAGCGACGGGATCGAGTGAGGGTCAGGAGACCATGGCGAGCAGGCGACGGGAGGAGGCAGAAGACTGGTTGGGGTTCGATCCCCTCCTCTGGTGCGTTCGTGCGTGGATGTGGGGATGGGTACGGGGTGGCTTAGGGTTGGTCTAGGCTAAAAGCTGGGCCGGTTTGGCTAGGCAAGCCCAAACTTCTTTTTTTTTTTCAGCTTTTATAATTTCTGTTTTACACTTCCAGGAAATAGAAGAAAAAGTTTAATTGTTATTAAATTAGTTTCGAGAGAACAAAACAATTTTCAGAAAGTTAGGGAAACGGTGTGATATATTTGAAAATATTTGTTGCATGTTTTAGATGCAAGATGATGCATTATGCAATGCGATGCAAAAAGAAAACCCACGAGCAAATGTAATTGGTAAAACCCCCGGGTGTTACATCCTTCCACTCCCTCAGATTTTTCTTGATCATGGTTCTCAATAGTGTTGATAATGTTCTATTAACCACCTCTGTTTGTGTCGCACCCGGACTTCTAGAGGATACTCACAGTCTGCTAAACAGTAGATAAATGGCTTACGGGGCATACCGGCACCCGCATCTCAATATGAGTAGGCCAACACGTAAACGTGTGACAACCATCCCCTACTATTCATCGTCTGCGTAAACCATCCCATAGAAATCCGACTACTTCCATTGACGTACTTCATAACATACACACATGGTACGTCAACGGCATTTGAACAAGTGATATCACAACAAATCTCTAGGACACAAAGAAATAGAAATAAGTGGCAAACAGCTCTCACTAGAGCAGAGATAGCAAATACAATCATGCAGAGGACACATGTCCCAACAAGTCATCATTACATCACAGCGGAAGCATCCAAAGGGTCTGAGTACACACAAGATCCAAATAGGCCTAAGAGGCCGAAAACGAAAAGACGGAGCCCATCCACGATGTCTCGGATCCTGCCCGGGTCCGCTATCTACTCGTCAGCAGCCTCGTCATACTCCACGTAGTAGCCACCATGGGGATCCTCGGAGACGTAGTCTGCAGAACACGCAGCCCCAGAGGGGTCAGTATAGACGAGTACTGGCAAGCAAGACGCACAAGATACCAAAGTGTACCCGGCAACACCAAGTACAGATGCTTTGGGTTCAACGGAAGATAGGTGATACAAAAGTGCGGCAGCGGGCTGCCTAACCAACTACAGAGACACACTACAACATCCGGCTAAAAAAAAGGGATAAGATAGCGCATCGGAACCAACTACCAACAACCCCAAACAAACCCATCCTGGATCTCGCCCCTTATCCAAAGAAGCAATCCGAGAATAACTCACACAATTGAAATAATGAAGGTTCAAGTTATTGTGTCAGTAAGCCTATTACTAGTCAAGTTATCATTAATTAGGTGTAAGTTGTCTAATCCTTGTTAGTCAGCCCTATCACCAAGTCATCCATAACCGCGGACAACACGGCTTCTCGAGAAGATTTAACCCTGCAGGGGTGCACCAATTTGGCCGTACACGTAAGAATATCCCGCCAGACGGGGATCAACCCCACCAAGCGAGGCACTCTACACAACCCAACTCTTCTTCGCATCAAGCCCAAAGAACCACGTGCTGTGCGTGCGCGGCTAATCGAGCCTCCACGAAGAAAAGGGGGACCCTCAGAGCACTGGAAGACCACGCCGCCCTAAATGCCGACTACAAAAGTTCCACCCTGGCGCCGAGGGTTTGTACCTGCATATGCGTGCATCAAATGGAAAGCCCGAACTAAGTGTGGCGATTTGGACGAGATTTGAATCGAATCAGAGTTGCGGGGGGCGCCCATACACGCTTCCCACATGCGGTTAGCGCGCTCAACATGGATCCAGAGGACAAGAACTTTTCCTGAGTTCGACACTAGCAGGCCTCAAAACCATACCCGGCCTCCTGCCGGTGCCTTATCATCAAATTAGCATTACCTCAACATTAAAAGGTTGTTGTTTAAACATCGAGCCCCCAGAACATAATAAATATGGTAACAGAAATAACAGACATCAGACTCGAGCATAAACAACCCTAAGCATGCTAGTAAGACACAGGCAACAAGCAACGAGGTTTTAGGTGTGGAGGATAGGCTATAACAGGGTTACAGGATAACATGTGATAGGATCGGAACACAAACAACGAATCTTAAGGCTAGCAGATTAGACAACGGAAAGTATAGGTATCCAGTGTGGGAAGGACACAATGGTTCAGGTGAGTGAATACTTGCCTGCAAACTCAGTAGCCTGGTACTGGGCTAACTCCTGTGAAGTAGTGTCGTAAACCTCGTCTGTCTCAACGTCGTCGTCTATTCGAGAAGAAGCAAACAACAACGCAGAGAGACAAACAATCAATAACATGGCATAATGCACAAATATGGGATGATGCATGACAATTTAATTGATGCATCAAAGATAAGCTAGTTGACATGGTAACATAATTAAATGGGCTCATATGCAATTTGGATTGCATATGGAAAGGCCCATGAATTAATGTTGACTTAAATGATCTACAAATAACCATCATGTGAAAGTTGATTAGAATGATGCATGGATGATGAAAACAATAAGAAAACAACAATAGCTTCAATTTGATATGTTGTTTACCAAGTTTGGAATTTTATTTATTAAGTTATGAAATTTGGCTTCTTAAATGAGTTACACAAGCATTTGTTGTTTTCACCAATTTTAAATATTCAAAATAGATAACCAAATTCATATTTGGAAAGAACACCAAATTTTAGATGGAATACATATTTCATTTGTTGAAAATGGATTTAAAATGAGCAAGTTATTAATTTGACAATTTTAAATGCATTAATTAAGAAACAGTTGTTTTAAGCAATTTAATTTATTCAAAATAGAAAACAAAGTTTATATTTGGAAAGCTTATTCAATTTTGCATGGAAAACATATTTTACATGTGTCATTTGAATTAAATTTGAATTAGTTATGAATTTGACCAAATTTGGAAGAGTTGTTTGAATTTGAATTTTTTGAAACCGTTTGAAATGTTCAAAACAGTATGCAAAAGGTTTAAACATGTGGAGAATTTAATTTGGTATAGAAAACATATTTTATTTGTTGAATTTGGAATTTTTATGCCCAAGTTATGAATTTTGGAAAATTAAATGAATTAAACAAGGATTCAAATATTTCATCAATTTAAAATATTCAAAACAGTAAACAAAGTTTATATTTAGGTAGAGAATTTAATTTGGTGTGGAAAACATATTTAAATTATTAAATTTGGATTTATAATGAATTAGTTATGCAATTTCAAAGTATAGGGTGTGTTCTGCCATTTTATTAAATTACAGAGACTAGGAAAAAATTTAACAGGGACGGATCTGTGAACCACAAGGACCTGTGTGCGAATAGGAAAAGTTTCTGGATCTAGAAAAAGAAATAAAAAAGTGTGTGTTTAACGCGCGGGGGAGGGATTCGATCCCGCGCCCTCCTGGTGCGCGCGCACGGGGTGTTACGAGTGGGGTGCGGATCGGGTTGTGATTAGTACCGCTTGCGATGGATTTTGAGGTAACAGTCTCGGGCTTGACTGACGAAACTGAACCAAAAGTTCAGTTACCTGAACGACGATCGACGATCGATCGACGGCGGCGACCTGCTCGCCGCGGCTGCTGCCGCGCGGGAGTGGGCGCGGGCCCTGCTCGCGGAGGGAAGGGAGAAGGGGGAGAGGGGAGAGGAGAGACAGGGCGTGCTCATCGCGGCTCGACGAGCAGAATCGGCGGACGAGGAGGTGATGGCGGTGGCGGACAGACGGCGTCGACGGCGGCTTGGCGGCGGCGATCAGCGGCCTCCCAGGCCCCGTCGAGGAAGCGAGGAGGGAGAGGAGGCCGAGAGTGTTCCGTTCCCGTGCGTGGACGGCCTCGGCGGCGAGCGTAGCGGCGGCGGTTCGAGCTCTTAGAACCGGCCATGGGGGAGTTACAGAAGGTACAGAAAAACTTCAGAAGGAAAAGGAGAAGGGAGGAAGAAGGGAATGGCGGCGGCTTGAGGAGGAGGAAGGGAGAGAGCTAGGGTTTGGAGCCTCGGGGGGTAGAAATAGAGGAGGTGGAGGGAGCAGGAAAGCTGCTCGGTGGGGGAGCCTCCCCTCCTCTGTCTCCGTACAGAGGAGGAAGACGACAGGGAGTCGTGCGCCTGGGCTTCGTGGGGGTGTGGTGGGCTCAGCCCACTTGGGCTGGCCTGCCCTCCCCCCTCTTTTTTTTTTGTTTTCTGTTATTTTTTTTTGCTGAAAGGAAAAGGAGAGAAATAGAAGGGGGGTTTGGGGATGAAAATTTTTGGTGATAATTTTTATTAGTTATTTATTACAAAAGCCCAGTTGTGCAACTTTTTGTTTCCAAAAATTTTAAATTTTTATTGTTGTTTGAAATTCAAATGGATTTGAGTGAAATTTGCAATAATTGACTTATTGAAACTTAAGCAAGTTTAAAGTTTGGAATTTCAAGTTTATTGGAAACAATTGGATGTTTTGATTTGAATGTTTCATTTGAAAAAATTGTAACAGAACAAGTATGAACAAGGATTTGAATTTTTGTTTGAAAATCAAATGGAAAACAATTGAAACAAATGCAAAACTCATGATGGAATGATGCAAACTAAATTTAAACAAAAAGCAAACATTCTAGGGTTGTTTTTCATACTTGGGATGTTACAAAACGCCCCCCCTTGAAGGAATCGCGCCCCGAGATTCCTACTGAGAAGAGAAAAGGTCCGGATACTTCTTGCGAAGATCCTCTTCGGTCTCCCACGTTGCCTCTTTATCGGAATGATGGGACCACTGCACTTTTAAGAACTTGGTGCTCTTGTTGCGAGTTTTGCGCTCGGTCTCATCGAGAATGCGAACATGATGCTCTTCATAAGAGAGGTCTTCTTGCAGATCAATAGAATCATGATCAACTGCACGACCTGGATCTTTGAAGCACTTCTTGAGCTGTGACACGTGAAACACATCGTGCACTTTGGATAGCTTTTCTGGAAGTTCAAGACGATAAGCATTTTCTGCACGCCTTGAGAGAATGTTGAAGGGACCAATATATCTTGGTGCAAGCTTTCCTTTGACACCAAAACGATGAGTGCCTCTGAGGGGAGTTACACGGAGATATGCTTTGTCACCAGCTGCATAGACCATGTCCCTGTGTTTGCTGTCATAGTAGCTTTTCTGACGAGATTGAGCAATCCTCAGATTGTCACGAATGATGCGAACTTTCTCTTCGGCCTCGTTAACAATGTCAGGGCCTAAGAGTGAACATTCACCAGCTCCAGACCAATTGATTGGACTCCTGCATCTGCGGCCATAGAGAGCCTCAAATGGTGCCATGCCTAGGCTTGCCTGGAAGCTGTTGTTGTAGGAGAATTCAGCATATGGAAGACATTCCTCCCATTTCATGCCAAAAGAGAGACCACATGCTATGAGCATATCCTCGAGAATCTGATTGACTCTTTCGACTTGCCCTTGAGACTGAGGGTGATAGGCTGTGCTGAACAGAAGCTTGGTGCCCAATGCTTCTTGAAAGCTTTTCCAGAAATGAGAAGTGAAGATGCTTCCACGGTCTGAGCTTATTTCCAATGGAACACCATGAAGAGGAACAATCTTTGCTGTGTAGAGCTCTGCTAACTGACTAGCTGAGATTTTCTCTTTGACAGGAAAGAACTGAGCGACTTTAGTGAGTCGATCAATGACAACGAAGATTGCATCGTTGCCCCTCTTGGACTTTGGAAAACCAGTGACGAAGTCCATTTCAATCATGTCCCACTTCCACTCAGGGATTTTCAGAGGTTGGAGGAGACCGGCTATTTTCTGATGAACTGCCTTAACACGTTGACAAATGTCGCATTCAGAAACGTATTGAGCAAATTCACGTTTCATGCCAGGCCACCAATACAGTGTCTTGAGATCCTAGTACATCTTTGTACTTCCAGGGTGTATGGAGAGAGGAGTTTCATGAGCCTCCTTGAGAATGGCATCTTTGAGACTTTGAATTTGAGGAACTGCAATGCGTCCTTCGAAGAACACAGTTCCCTTGTCATCAATTGAGAAGCACTCAAATTTCTCATTGCCTGCTTTGATGTGTTCTACAATCTTCTTGATTTCAGCATCACGAAGTTGTTCAGAACGAATCTTGTCCTCGAGAGTTGGAGTGGCTGTCAAGTTTGCAAGATAGCCTTGAGGAACAAGACCAAGGTTGAGCTTCTGGAATTCTTCATGAAGTGGAGGTTGGCTTTCCATGATCATGAGATTATTGCAATACGACTTGCGACTGAGAGCATCGGCCATAACTTTAGCCTTGCCTGGAGTGTAAGAAATGGTAAGATCAAAGTCTTTGATCTTTTCAATCCATCTCCTTTGTCCGAGGTTTAGATCTGGTTGAGTGAAGATGTACTTCAGACTCTTATGATCGGAAAAGATTTCAGTGCGATTACCCAACAAGTATTGTCTCCATTTCTTGAGGGCAAACACAACTGCTGCAAGTTCAAGGTCATGAGTGGGATAATTGAGCTCATGTGTGTTCAACTGACGTGAAGCATAAGCCACAACTTGACGTTCTTGCATAAGAACTGCACCTAGACCTTGGAGGGAAGCATCACAGAATATTTGGAAAGGTTTGGAAGGATCTGGGCCAACCAGAACTGGTGTAGAAGTGAGTTTAGTCTTCAGGAGATTGAAACTTTCATCACATTGTGGAGACCAAACGAACTTATTGCCCTTCTTTGTGAGGTCAGTGAGAGGTTTGTCAATCTTGGAGAAGTTTGGGACGAAGCGACGGCAATAGCTAGCCAAGCCAAGAAAACTTCTTACTTGCTTCACCGTCTTTGGAGGTTTCCAATCAACAATTGCTTTAACCTTTTCTGGATCAATGGCTATGCCCTTGACAGAGATGACATGACCAAGGTAAGCAACTTCTGAAATCCAGAACTCACATTTGGAGAATTTGGCATAGAGACGATGCTCGCGAAGCTTCATGAGAGTGAGACGAAGATGTTCTTCATGCTCTTCCTCGGATTTTGAGTAGACAAGAATGTCATCAAGATATACCACAACGAACTTGTCGAGGTATTCATGGAAGACAGAATTCATGAGTCGAGAGAAAGTCGCCGGTGCATTGGTGAGACCAAAGGACATGACGGTGAATTCATATAGACCGTAGCGAGTGGTTAAGGCTGTCTTTGGAATATCCTCTTTTCTGATCTTTATTTGATGGTAACCCATTCTCAAGTCCAACTTGGAGAATATTGAGGCTCCAGCAAGTTGATCAAAAAGATCATCGATGCGAGGAATTAGATACTTGTTTTTGATGGTTTTCTCGTTAAGAGGACGATAGTCAACAACGAGTCTCTTTGTGTGATCCTTCTTCGCAACGAAAAGAGTTGGGCAACCCCAAGCCGAGGAACTAGGTTGAATGTAACCTTTTTCCATGTACATATCAATTTGTTCCTTCAACAACTTCAGCTCGGGAGTTCCTATCTTGTAGGGATGCTTAGAGATTGGAGCAGTACCTGGTTCAAGTTCGATCACGAACTCAACAACTCTGTCCGGAGGCATTCCTGGCAACTCTTCTGGAAAGACGTCAGGGAAGTCGCAAACCACCGGAATATTTTCAAGTGAAGGTAGAGGTTTTGCATTGAGGGTGCATAGCTGAATGGAACTTGATTCATGTGGAGAATAGATTATCTGGCCAGAAGGGTGGAACAGAGTTATTGACTTTTGAGCACAGTCAATTCTTGCTTTATTGGCCTTCAGCCAATCCATACCAAGAATGACATCAATGTCAGAATTGCCAAGCAGTATGAGAGAAGCAAGGAATATGTGGCCTCCAATTAGAATTTGATTTTTGTGACTCATCTTGGACGTTTGCATAGTTGCTCCAGGGGAGTTGACCACTAGGGGGGACCCAAACCAACAAAAGGGAGTTTAATTGTTGTCGCAAAGATCTTTGAAACGAAAGAATGTGATGCCCCGGTATCAAACAACACTTTAGCTGGAAAAGAGTTTTCGGGGAATGTACCGAGAACGACGTCAGGAGCTTCCTCAGCTTTGTCGATCTTGACATGATTCACCCTTGCGGTCCTCCCGACAGGCCTGTTGTTGGAGTTGAAGGCCTTAGGCGGGGGAGCGCGCACCATTGCCTGGTTTGTGTTAGGACGAGGTGGTGGTGGAGGTAGCTGCCTCTGCGTGCACTTGTCGGCGTAGTGCCCCGTCTGCTTGCACTTATAGCATGTGACGACACGAGGGGGCCCTGGCCTTGGCTGCCCCATCGAAGCCCTTTGATCATGCACCTGAGCAGGGTTGGGTGGGCGTGGAGCGAAGCCTCGAGAAGTTTGGGCGTATGGAGCCCGAGTGACAGCACCATTTGGTACCCAGATGCGGCGCTTCTGCGGAGGGGTGGTCATGTTGGAGGAGGAACCACCCTCACGCGAGTGCTTGCGAGACTCCTCGAACGCCTTGCGTCCATTTTCTTCATTGAGCGCGGTGTTAACGAGATCCTCGAAGCTGTTGGCCTTGACATTGGTAAGGGCATACTTGAGTTCCGGGTTAAAACCTCTGCGGAACCTTGCCATCTTCTTAGCTTCAGTGGACACCTCATCTCCAGCGTATCGAGCGAGGCGATTGAACTCACTCTGATACCCGATGACGTCCAATTTGCCCTGCTTGAGTGAGCAAAACTCTTCACGCATCCTTTCCATGAGACCATCTGGAATGTGGTGCTTCAGGAAGGCTTCCTTGAAACAATCCACGTGACTGGCATCCCAGTTTTCATGGCCTGGAAGTTTTCCCACAGTAGCTGCCTGACCTTCAGCAGATAGGAGGCATACTTGACCTTGTCTTCTTCAGCTACGTGTGCAATCTCCAGAGCCTTGGCTATCTCACGGATCCAGTCATCAGCGTCCAGAGGCTCGCGTGTGGCCACGAAAGCTCTTGGGCCCAGACTGAGAAACTCCTTGATGCTCACTCGTGGAGCTGTCTGGTTGATGTGCTGATTAGCCTGAAACTGGGCCATCTGCGTCATGACTTGGGTCATTTGAGTCAACAGCTCCGCGATTGGCGGTGGCTCAGGCGTGTTGTTCCTTGTTGGCGGCATCCTGAATGGAAATGCATTTTAGCACAACAATAGAAAAGGATAGACTTGGCAACCGAAAGATAGATTATTCCGACGCATGAATAGACAACCACAAGGTTCACCATCACATGTTCAAATACATCAGAATATCCAATACACCATAAATGGTTCGAATGCCAAAGGATAACTAAACATAGCTAAGAATGGATACATCAGTACTCCCATGCTCATCACGCAGGACGGCGGCGAGGAGTACGGCGAGAGGTACGGTGAGGAGCACGCCCACGAAAGTAGGTGGAACGACGATCCACGTAGATCTGACGTGGTCTGAGACCGACTCTAGGCGTGGTGAAGTACATAGCGTCGACTCCCTGTGCTCCAAAGCGTGGAATCCCAGTGTAACCAGCACCAAGGTTAAGGAGTGGACCTCTGATCGGCTCGTAACCTCCAGCATCTGGCAGACGACGCCCAACTGGCTGATCGAAACGTGCGAAGCGCTCGTCTCCAACAAAGTCTGTGGTGTACGTCGCCAGACGAGTCAAAGCAAGGTAAAGCTGCTCTCTAACTGAAGCCAACTCCTGAGATAGTGTGCGGGCAACTCCGTCACTGTGCCTCACAAACTGAGCGGTGGTGTGCAGCCTGGAGTTATCATGCTCATAAACATCCAAGTTGTCGTAGAGAGTGAAGTGAGCTCCCTCCGAAGTGATGTAACCACGGGGGATGTGGCGATAGATAGAATCGTCAAATCCCAGTAGTCAGCACGAAGGACGGTGAGACTCACATAAGCTGCCTGCTGCACAGCCATATCCACTGTGGAACCCACTGCCTCGTAGCGGTGGACTACGCTCATGCCATCATCTGACAGAATGTAGACGATAGCCTGGTAGTAGGTCTGCTCAAACTCTCGCTGCTGCTCGTAGACCTGGTACTCTGGTGCCCAATGGAACCCCAGAAAAGTGACCATGTCTCTCAGCATCTCCGGATAACCGGCAGTGCTCTCGCAACGAGTCATACGAACCACCTGCGGGTAGAACCTGAGATCCATCTGCAGATGATCGGGGAAGTTTTGATTAGACGCCGGTAGAAGAACTGAAGTGGCAAGCAACAACAAGGTTTCAACGGACGAAAAGGATGTTGAGAAGAACAGGATATCGAAGCAACATTTGGGAAACACGAGACCAAACACTCCTGAGGTACTACGGAAAACCCATCCGGGCTTCTAAAGGATCAATATCTACTGCTTAAGGAATAGAGGATCTGCTTCCGGGACTTATGTGCCTCTGTTCTCAATCGTGAGTAGGCAACATGATAAATCATGTCACAACCACCTCCATTCCTATGGTCTAGTAGATATAACCATCCTAGAGAAACCAGGATACGTGAAATCCTAACTTGAAAGTTTAGATGAGAAGAGAAAACAACGTTGCACTTCCTTACCAGAAAAGGGAGGGTGGGTGGGGAAAGAAATAAAAGAACAGAATTCTTACTCTCACGTTTCATTTTTCCTATATAGCTACAAAATAGTTTATAGACTCAACTGCGACCAGTAAAAGGGATCCTACAGGCAGACAGGCTCTGATACCATTTGTCGCACCCGGACTTCTAGAGGATACTCACAGTCCGCTAAACAGTAGATAAATGGCTTACGGGGCATACCAGCACCCGCATCTCAATATGAGTAGGCCAACACGTAAACGTGTGACAACCATCCCCTACTATTCATCGTCTGCGTAAACCATCTCATAGAAATCCGACTACTTCCATTGACGTGCTTCATAACATACACACATGGTACGTCAACGGCATTTGAACAAGTGATATCATAACAAATCTCTAGGACACAAAGAAATAGAAATAAGTGGCAAACAACTCTCACTAGAGCAGAGATAGCAAATACAATCATGCAGAGGACACATGTCCCAACAAGTCATCATTACATCACAGCGGAAGCATCCAAAGGGTCTGAGTACAGACAAGATCCAAATAGGCCTAAGAGGCCGAAAACGAAAAGACGGAGCCCATCCACGATGTTTCGGATCCTGCCCGGGTCCGCTATCTACTCGTCAGCAGCCTCGTCATACTCCACGTAGTAGCCACCATGGGGATCCTCGGAGACGTAGTCTGCAGAACACGCAGCCCCAGAGGGGTCAGTACAGACGAGTACTGGCAAGCAAGACGCACAAGATACCAAATTGTACCCGGCAACACCAAGTACAGATGCTTTGGGTTCAACGGAAGATAGGTGATACAAAAGTGCGGCAGCGGGCTGCCTAACCAACTACAGAGACACGCTACAACATCCGGCTAAAAGAAAGGGATAAGATAGCGCATCGGAACCAACTACCAACAACCCCAAACAAACCCATCCTGGATCTCGCCCCTTATCCAAAGAAGCAATCCGAGAATAACTCACACAGTTGAAATAATGAAGGTTCAAGTTATTGTGTCAGTAAGCCTATTACTAGTCAAGTTATCATTAATTAGGTGTAAGTTGTCTAATCCTTGTTAGCCAGCCCTATCACCAAGTCATCCATAACCGCGGACAACACGGCTTCTCGAGAAGATTTAACCCTGCAGGGGTGCACCGATTTGGCCGTACACGTAAGAATATCCCGCCAGACGGGGATCAAACCCACCAAGCGAGGCACTCTACACAACCCAACTCTTCTTCGCATCAAGCCCAAAGAACCACGTGTTGTGCGTGCGCGGCTAATCGAGCCCCCACGAAGAAAAGGGGGACCCTCATAGCACTGGAAGACCACGCCGCCCTAAATGCCGACTACAAAAGTTCCACCCTAGCGCCGAGGGTTCGTACCTGCATATGCGTGCATCAAATGGAAAGCCCAAACTAAGTGTGGCGATTTGGACGAGATGCGAATCGAATCAGAGTTGCGGGGGGCGCCCATACACGCTTCCCACATGCGGTTAGCGCGCTCAACATGGATCCAGACGACAAGAACTTTTCCTGAGTTCGACACTAGCAGGCCTCAAAACCATACCCGGCCTCCTGCCGGTGCCTTATCATCAAATTAGCATTACCTCAACATTAACAGGTTGTTGTTTAAACATCGAGCCCCCAGAACATAATAAATATGGTAACAGAAATAACGGACATCAGACTCGAGCATAAACAACCCTAAGCATGCTAGTAAGACACGGGCAACAAGCAACGGGGTTTTAGGTGTGGAGGATAGGCTATAACAGGGTTACAGGATAACATGTGATAGGATCGGAACACAAGCAACTAATCTTAATTCTAGCAGAATAGACAACGGAAAGTATCGGTATCCAGTGTGGGAAGGACACAATGGTTCAGGTGAGTGAATACTTGCCTGCAAACTCAGTAGCCTGGTACTGGGCTAACTCCTCTGAAGTAGTGTCGTAAACCTCGTCTGTCTCAACGTCGTCGTCTATTCGAGAAGAAACAAACAACAACGCAGAGAGACAAACAATCAATAACATGGCATAATGCACAAACATGGGATGATGCATGACAATTTAATTGATGCATCAAAGATAAGCTAGTTGACATGGTAACATAATTAAATGGGCCCATATGCAAAGGGCGAAGCCTTCATGTCCGGTACCGGTATCTGTTGGGGGTTGGCAAAATAATAGGCAAATTCCTACCGGCCAAAATCTGGAGAAGAACAAAAACGGAATTGTTCTTTGGATTGCATATGGAAAGGCCCATGAATTAATGTTGACTTAAATGATCTACAAATAACCATCATGTGAAAGTTGATTAGAATGATGCATGGATGATGAAAACAATAAGAAAACAACAATAGCTTCAATTTGATATGTTGTTTACCAAGTTTGGAATTTTATTTATTAAGTTATGAAATTTGGCTTCTTAAATGAGTTACACAAGCATTTATTGTTTTCACCAATTTTAAATATTCAAAATAGATAACCAAATTCATATTTGGAAAGAACACCAAATTTTAGATGGAATACATATTTCATTTGTTGAAAATGGATTTAAAATGAGCAAGTTATTAATTTGACAATTTTAAATGCATTAATTAAGAAACAGTTGCTTTCAGAAATTTAATTTATTCAAAATAGAAAACAAAGTTTATATTTGGAAAGCTTATTCAATTTTGCATGGAAAACATATTTTACATGTGTCATTTGAATTAAATTTGAATTAGTTATGAATTTGACCAAATTTGGAAGAGTTGTTTGAATTTGAATTTTTTGAAACCATTTGAAATGTTCAAAACAGTATGCAAAAGGTTTAAACATGTGGAGAATTTAATTTGGTATAGAAAATATATTTTATTTGTTGAATTTGGAATTTTTATGCCCAAGTTATGAATTTTGCAAAATTAAATGAATTAAACAAGGATTCAAATATTTCATCAATTTAAAATATTCAAAACAGTAAACAAAGTTTATATTTAGGTAGAGAATTTAATTTGGTGTGGAAAACATATTTAAATTATTAAATTTGGATTTATAATGAATTAGTTATGCAATTTCAAAGCATAGGGTGTGTTCTGCCATTTTATTAAATTACAGGGACTAGGAAAAAATTTAACAGGGACGGATCTGTGAACCACAAGGACCTGTGTGCGAATAGGAAAAGTTTCTGGATCTGGAAAAAGAAATAAAAAAGTGTGTGTTTAACGCGCGGGGGAGGGATTCGATCCCGCGCCCTCCTGGTGCGCGCGCACGGGGTGTTACCAGTGGGGTGCGGATCGGGTTGTGATTAGTACCGCTTGCGATGGATTTTGAGGTAACAGTCTCGGGCTTGACTGACGAAACTGAACCAAAAGTTCAGTTACCTGAACGACGATCGACGATCGATCGACGGCGGCGACCTGCTCGCCGCGGCTGCTGCCGCGCGGGAGTGGGCGCGTGCCCTGCTCGCGGAGGGAAGGGAGAAGGGGGAGAGGGGAGAGGAGAGACAGGGCGTGCTCACCGTGGCTCGACGAGCGGAATCGGCGGACGAGGAGGTGATGGCGGTGGCGGACAGACGGCGGCGACGGCGGCTTGGCGGCGGCGATCAGCGGCCTCCCAGGCCCCGTCGAGGAAGCGAGGAGGGAGAGGAGGCCGAGAGGGTTCCGTTCCCGTGCGTGGACGGCCTCGGCGACGAGCGTAGCGGCGGCGGTTCAAGCTCTAAGAACCGGCCATGGGGGAGTTACAGAAGGTACAGAAAAACTTCAGAAGGAAAAGAAGAAGGGAGGAAGAAGGGAATGGCGGCGGCTTGAGGAGGAGGAAGGGAGAGAGCTAGGGTTTGGAGCCTCGGGGGGGAGGGTAGAAATAGAGGAGGTGGAGGGAGCAGGAAAGCTGCTCGGTGGGGGAGCCTCCCCTCCTCTGTCCCCGTACAGAGGAGGAAGACGACAGGGAGTCGTGCGCCTGGGCTTCGTGGGGGTGTGGTGGGCTCAGCCCACTTGGGCTGGCCTGCCCTCCCCCCTCTTTTTTTTTGTTTTCTGTTTTTTTTTTTTTGCTGAAAGGAAAAGGAGAGAAATAGAAGGGGTTTTTGGGGATGAAAAATTTTGGTGATAATTTTTATTAGTTATTTATTACAAAAGCCCAGTTGTGCAACTTTTTGTTTTCCAAAATTTTAATTTTTTATTGCTGTTTGAAATTCAAATGGATTTGAGTGAAATTTGCAATAATTGACTTATTGAAACTTAAGCAAGTTTAAAGTTTGGAATTTCAAGTTTATTGGAAACAATTGGATGTTTTGATTTGAATGTTTCATTTGAAAAAATTGTAACAGGACAAGTATGAAAAAGGATTTGAGTTTTTGTTTGAAAATCAAATGGAAAACAATTGAAACAAATGCAAAACTCATGATGGAATGATGCAAACTAAATTTAAACAAAAAGCAAACATTCTAGGGTTGTTTTTCATACTTGGGATGTTACAGTTTTTCCACCAGTTTGGGGGTGACATGTTGTTGAAAACATCAGCTTTGTTCCTAGTTTCCCCCAAAGTGTCTTCCAAAAGTAGCTCATAAACTTCACATCTCGATCAGAAACAATAGTCCTTGGTACTCCATGTAATCTCACTATGTCCCTGAAAAACAGATTAGCAATATGCAACGCATCGTCGCTCTTGTGGCAAGCAATAAAGTGTGGCATTTTAGAGAATCTATCCACTAACACAAATATAGAATCATGCCCCCTTTTAGTCCTTGGTAAACCTATCACAAAATCCATACTTATATCTTCCCATGGTGTAGTTGGTGCAGGTAAAGGAGTATACAAACCGTGGGGCTTTAATTTTGACTTGGCCTTATTGCAAGTGATGCACCTTTGCACAAATCTATAAACATCTCTTCTCATATGTGCCCAATAAAAAATTTCAGCCAACATAAGTAATGTTTTCTCACATCCAAAGTGTCTCATTAATCCACCACTATGAGATTCCTGCAATAACATCAAACACAAAGAACACTCGGGAATACACAATTTGTTAGCTCTAAACAAAAATCCATCATGTATATGATACTTATCCCAAGCCTTCACATAAGAATATTTAGCATATGGTGTAGAAAATTCTTTATCTTCAGCATATAGTGGTTTTAATTCTTCCAAACCCGAAAATTGAACATCCAATTTGGTGAGTAACATGTTTTTTTGCTAGACAAAGCATCAACAACCACATTATCTAATCCTTTCTTATGTTTAATAATGTATGGGAAAGATTCAATGAATTCTACCCATTTAGCATGTCTCTTATTAAGATTGGATTGGCTCTTTAAAATTTTTAATGCCTCATGATCAGAATGTATAATAAATTCTTTTGGCCACAAATAATATTTCCAAACTTCAAGAACTCTATCAAGTGCATACAATTCTTTATCATAGACAGAATAATTCAATTGAGCTCCATGTAACTTCTCAGAAAAATAAGCAATTGGTTTCTTATCTTGCATTAGCACACCTTCAACACCTATGCCACTAGCATCACATTCAATTTCAAATTATCTACTAAAATTTGGTAGCATTAATAATGGGGTCGAAATCAGCTTATTCTTCAAAGAATCAAAAGCAATATCTTGAGCAACCCCCCACTCGAAATTTACACCTTACTTTGTCAAATCATTCAAAGGGGCAGCAATAGTACTAAAATCTTTCACAAATCTTCTATAAAATCTAGCTAGTCCATTAAAACTTCTTACTTGACTCACATTCATGGGAATTGGCAAATTTTTAATTGCTTCAATTTTAGATTCATCTACTTCAATCCCATGTTTAGAAACAACATACCTAAGAAATATGACCTTATCTTTGCAAAAAGTACACTTCTCTAAATTTCCATACAATTTATTTTCTCTTAGCACATGCAAAACTTGTCTAATATGATAAATGTGTTCATGTTCATTGTGGTTATATATGAGAATATCATCAAAGTAAACAACCACAAATTTGCCAATAAAATCTCTCAAAACATGGTTCATTAATCTCATGAAAGTACTAGGTGCATTAGTTAATCCAAAAGGCATTACTAACCACTCATATAAACCAAATTTTGTTTTAAAGGCTGTTTTCCACTCATCCCCCTCTTTCATTAGAATTTGATGATAACCACTACGCAAATCAATTTTAGAGAAAACAACAGCACCACTTAATTCATCTAGCATGTCTTCCAAACGTAGTATAGGATGACGATAACGAATAGTGATGTTGTTAATTGCTCAACAATCTACACACATGCTCCAAGTACCATCTTTCTTAGGAACCAAAATAACAGGAACAACACAAGGAGATAGGATTATTCGAATATAAACTTTGTCAAGAAGATCTTGTAGTTGTTTCTGAATTTCCTTTGTCTCTTGGGGGTTTGTCCTATAGGGAGCTCGCTTTGGTAATGATGATCTAGGAATTAAATCAATTTGGTGCTCAATCCCTCTCAATGGTGGCAGCCCTGAGGGTACTTCTTCTGGAAAAACATCATCAAAATCCTGCAAAACATTAGAAACACCAATAGAAAGAGGAGTCATGTCATTAGAAACTAAAATTTCACCCTTGTGCATGAGCACTATAGGCACTAAGCTAGGATCCTCTCCAAACTCTCTCAGGTCTTCTTTGGTGGCTAACATTGTTAAAAGGCTCACTCCCTTACTTTTACCACTCAGCCTAGGTTTGTTTTCACCCACAAAAGTTATGTTTTCACTCTTTTCATCCCTCTCACTCTCCTTCTCTAGATTCACTTCAACTTTCTGTATAGACTCATTCACAATCTGTTGTGGTGTCATAGGCCTCAAGATAATATCCTTATTATTCCAATTCAATTGGTATGTGTTTGCTCTCCCATTGTGTGTAACCTTCCTGTCGAATTGCCAAGGTCTCCCAAGTAATAGGTGACAAACTGACATGGGAACCACGTCACACTCAATTGTATCTTTATATGGTCCAATCTGAAATTCCACTCTCACAATTTTGCATACCCTGATTTCTTCTTTGTCGTTCAACCATTGAATATAATATGGGTGTGGGTGTGGAATATATCTTAATCTTAGCTTTGCACGTAACTCCTTGCTTGCTAGATTTCTGCAACTCCCTCCATCAATGATCACCTTGCAAGCCATTTGAGGACCAACAATTGCCTTTGTTTGAAAAAGATTGCATCTTTGGATCTCATCACTAGGAACAATACTCAAAGCTTGTGTGCAAACAATGGTTGGATAATTTGTAGCATAAGCATCAACATGACCATCTTCATCATATGTATCCTCCTCATTAGGATCAACATCATCTCCAGTCTCATACTCATCATCAACATTGATAATCATAATTTTCTTGTTTGGGCAATCCCTCTTAAAATGTCCTTTTCCTCCACATGTATGGCATGTCATGTCCCTATTTCGTGGAGTAGGTGTAGCACCACTAGGACCCGAAGCTGTTGTTGTTGTTTTCCTTGCACTTGAAGTATTTGTCTCGGGTTTAGCACTTGTACTCCCACGGGTTGCAGCAATTGGAGGTGTAGGTGGTGTGAAAACAGATTTTTGAGATGAGAAACTCCTCCTAGCACTCACTTGTACCTCCTCATTTAGCCTTTTCTCAGCTTCCCTTGCTTGATGCAACAATTCACTCATGTTGTTATATTGCACATGCCTCACAATGCTCTTTATTTTGAATTGCAATCCTGACAAGAATCTTTGCATTGTTTGTTCTGGCTCTTCTCTAACCCGAGCCCTTTGAAGGATCAATTCCATCTCCTTGTAATAAGCATCCACATATTTGGTACCTTGCTTCAATTGTTGTAGCTTGTCATAGAGAGTTCTAATATAATTCCTTGGAACAAATCTTTCTCTTAGCAATTGCTTCATCTCTCTCCATGTAGTAACTTCTGGTTGTTCTTTTTCTTCCCTCAAACTTGTAATGCCATCCCACCACAAGAGAGCATAGCCATCAAAACCAGAAGAAGCAAGCTTCACCTTCCTCTCCTCGGGATACTCATGTAACCTCCATAGTTTCTCAATTTTTAGCTCCCACATCAAATATTCTTCCACATCCTCAGAATCACAAGCAAGACTAGGAATAGAGAATTTTGGTTTTCCCAAGACATCATCCTCTCTATTGTTTTCCAAAGGCACTCTCCTTGCATAAATTCCACGGGCTCCATTAACATTTCCTCTCCCATCATCATTAGGAGCATTAGCTTGAGGTCTTTGTAGCTGTTCCACCACTGTAGCTAAATTGGCAATTTTCCTTGACAAATTTTCTTGCATAGTATCAAGATATTCTTGTGTGGCCGCAACTTCAATTTTGAGGTCCATGTTCCTCAACTCCTCTCTCAAAGAATCATCACTTCTATCAACCTCAGCAGTAATTCTTTTGTAAATTGTATCTCTCAAAGCTTCATATTCATTCCACTTGACCACCTCATCAGGTTTCTTCCTTGCCTGCACATCAACATCACTAGAAGAACTCACGATTAATCTGTTAGTAACAAAAATAATCAATGGGTTGTGGTGCCTCTCACAACTCACTCAAAACCAAGCAAAGATGGCTTCACTTACTGCTCCAAAGTGAATAGGATTGACTTACCAACAAGGAGCAATGAATAATGTGATAAGTGTGAGAAGAGAATAACCAGGCTATCAAGTATCACAATGCAAACAGGGTATTTGGTGGGGCTTGGTTGGGAATCCTAACAACACCAAAATAACAACTCCAATGTACTGTCTAATATGATGAAAAACACAAAAGGAACACACTCACACTGGGAGACAAATGTGGCTTAGCAATTATATGGACGAGATATTGCAAGCACTAGAGACACTAGCAAATACTCTATGAAAACACGCACAAGATTGCTCAAATGTCCACAAAAATATCCAGGATGATAGGCTTCCACTAGTGATAGTATGTCACGGCCTCTTTTTGATTTTTCTTTCTTTCTATTTTTTAATACCTTTTCTCTTTTCTCTATTTTTATTTTATTTTTTCAATGGCCTTTGAATCAACTAGGAGCAACAATTAATGGAAAACAGAAAAGTGGAAAAAAATTTGATCAAATTGAGCAGCCTGTAGAGCAATAAAACAGCTAGTCTTTGGGTTTTGGGTACCTAATATTTGCTGTAGAATGGTTGTGCTAGGGATTATCAAACATCAGAACAGAAACCTAGAGATAAACAGGAGAAAAATAAAATAAAAACTAAGAAAAACGAGCAAGATTGGCTCACGGCAGAGAAACAAGCAGTTTTGTGCCGTACGGCAACGAAAATGAGTAAAAAGCTCTGCCCGGCAGAGATCTCACGGCAGCGCGCGCGGGTGCTGCGGGTGTGTGTGTGCGGGTAAGGATGGAAACGGCCGCGCTGTGGGTTTTATGCCCCGCGCAACAAGTCCGAGCGGCGCTAGGTGGAGCGCGTGTGCGGCATCGGCGACAGAGAAAACACGCGGAAAACGACCCGCGGCAGGAGTCCGAGTGCGACTAGGAGCGGGCGCGCGCGATGTGTTACAAAATGCGTGTTTGGTAAGGCGCGCAACGGCTGCGGTAAGGCGAATCCGATCAGCGGTAGGAGCAGCGACGCGGTAGCGGTTTGCGCAAAGCTGTGCCGCGGTAGGACACAGATTGGAATCCGATTGGAGATAGAACCCAAGGGCTTTTGTGCTGGAATTTTTTTGTGATGATTTTTTTCGTACAACAAGCAACAAATCGAGAACAAAATCAACTCGCCAAGGCAAGCTATAGGTCTTGATTCCCGAGAGGTAGAGCACACATCAACAACTAGTTTTTGTGGAGATTTTCGGTATAGATGGAAACAAAAGAAGAACTAGATAAACCCTAACCTAATAGATGAAAACTAAAAACAGAAAAATAGGAACACAAATCAACAAGAAACAACAATTAGAGTAGCAATTTGGTGTTGATCTAGGCTCTGGAAAATTCTAAACCTAATATTTTTATATGGCTTTTTCTGGATAGGAAATTAAAACAACTAAACTAGGGATAACTTTGCTCACCGAGTAAACCTGAGAATCGGATACCAAGATGATATGGGGTGGCCCAATCTTCTCAATAAGTTTCTTTCTCTTTTTTTGTGGATTTTCTGGATTTTGTGATAACTAGTGCTACACTGAGACCTCTCACTTGGATGACCCCTGTTGCGAGATGCAACAACAATCGAGCCCTTTGGATATTCTCAACTACACACTCTTGCACAAGTAATCAAAGATCACAAGTGGTCCTGTATCCCCCTATTCCCAATGGAACAACAAGATATCATGCAACTTTGCAATGGTAAACTTCAAGATGAATGTTTAGCAGCAATACAATCTAGAGGCTAGGGTTTTCTTTGGTTTAAACTGGATCTGCCTCCACAACTCGCAGGAGGGGAGTATATAAGGGGGAGGGGTGCGGCCACAAGGGCTCCCTTGTGCAAGCAACAATCCCTCTTGGACTAGGACTCCTACTTGGAATCTAAGAAAGGATACAAACTGACCCACTTTAGGGGGTGCGGCCAAATATGGTATACAAACCATACCTACTCATAGTAGGATTTCTATATGGCGCATTGGTCTTCAATGGGGCGTCCTCCTCTTGTTTTCACTCTCTTGTAGTGTGGAATAACAAGCCATAAGTTGTTTTCCACACTTGTATGATTGTTTTCACCATCTTGTATGTTTGTTTTCACCATGGTAGTCTTGTTTTCACCATCTTGTATGTTTGTTTTCTCCATGGTACACTTGTTTTCACCACTTGTAGTCTTGTTTTCCAGCATCTCCATGTTGTTTTCCAGCTCCTCTTGGTTGTTTTCCACCATCATGTTTGTGTTATCAATAAACCTGATCATACGTAAATGCATAGACTTAGGTAGTATAAAGTTCTCACTATCACAAACATCATAATCAATAAGGAGTGAATTCACCTGTTGTTCTATTAGCTTGGTCCTTGATCTTGTCATAGGTCCAAGTCTCACTTCATCTTGTTTAAATGGTGATGTACTAGGGATGTCATCATCAGGGATTGCGGGTAGAGATGGAGGAGGAGGTAGGAAGGGTACCTTTGTCTTCACCGTATTAGCTTCGCACGGCCATGGGAGAGAAGGAGGAGGAGGAGTGATTAAGGGGAGTCTCGTCTCCAGCGGAGCAACATCGAGGGCCATGGCCGACGAGGAGCGAGCAAATCAAGAAAGAGGTGAACGGCTTTTTTAGATTTTTAGGGGGCTGCATGTAAAATTTTCATGACGTACATGCAGTTTTAAGCAGTATCATATAGTAGAGATAGAGAAGAGATTTTAGATCACCAAGATGCTCTAGTGGCAAATTTACATCAACTTTTTTCCGAGGGAAACAAACAACTACTGGAGACGCCTTATTGCCGCCTCTTGTCAGTCAAAAGCAAACAAATACTTTCTCCGATTCATAAAAATGTGTCGCTTATTTTATATTAAGTTTGTATAAATTTTGTTCTAAGTTAGCGACATTTTTTTTTATTTTTATGCATCGGAGGAGTACCACATTTCTGGGTCAGTCATATATATCCAGTGGGCCGTCTAAGACGGCCATAATCCCGGGCCGAGTCGTATAAAGCCTAACTCCTCACCCAAACCTCAATCTCGAGCCCGCGGTCGCACCCGCCCCGCAGCCGCCAGCGACCATGAGCGGCGGCGACCGGTCGGCGGGCGACTCGGCTCCCCTGATCCCCTCCGATATGGACGGCCAGGCTCCACCCCCCATCGCCGTCGCACCCGAATCCCTGCTGCCCTCCGGCCAGGCTCCACCCCCCGTCTCCGTCGCACCCGAATATCTGCTGCCCCCGTCTCCGCCTCTTGAGGCGGATGACGACCCCGTCGTCGTCCCCGACACCGTTGACCTGGCTTCTTCGGAGGCCTCCAAGGTTGGCGCCAGTGCTGCCGTGCCTCCACTCCCGACGTCGCCACTTCTCGAGGCGGAGGACGACCCTGTCGTCGTCCCCGATACCGTCGAAGCCGCTTCCTCGGAGGTCTCCGAGTCCGAGGTTGGCGCCAGTGGTGTCGTGCTCCTGATGCCGACTTCACCGCCTGCTGAGGCGGATGACGATCCACTCATCGTCCCTGACACCGTCGAAGCCGCTTCCTCGGAGGTCAAGGTTGACGCCGGCGGTGGTGTGCCCCTGCTGCCGCCATCTGCGCATCTTGAGGCGGAGGACGACCATCTCGTCGTCCCCGTCACTGTCGACGATGCCTCTTTGGAGATGTCCGAGGTTGTCGCCCCTAGTGTGGTGCTTACCGACGAGCTCCGCGACAAGATCGTCAAGCAGGTACACCGGTCATGGTCTGATTTTGTTTCTTGTAAGAATGCTGAGTTTCATGTGCTCTTCTTTAATTAACACCTTCATATGTAGATAAGCTACAAAAGCAACCTCTTGTAGTCAGTGCCCACAAGCATCTTGTAATCCTGCATTCGGGCAAACACAAACCATATACTGAATGGTGAGCTTACTTGAAAGTAAAATGTTTCGAACTTGCAGGTGGAGTACTACTTCTGCGATGAGAACCTTCCAACGGACGAGTTTATGTTGAAATTTGTGAAAAAGAACAAGGAGGGCTTTGGTAAGTACTGTGCCAATGTGCCATTGCTTCAGAACATACATGTAGTGAAAACAATCTTCTTGACACACATGTAGTGAAAAGCTGAAAAAACTGAAAACACTGAATGTGCTGCCAAAAAGTGTGAATTTCTAGTTGCTAGTTGCGTTAGGTGTGTTTACGAAACAATAGCTAAGCAAACTGCATGGATTGTTCTGCCTGTTTTTAATTTCTTATGAGAGTGTCAAGTTATTTTAACGGCACTACTATAGTGTTATATTGATCACAAGATATTCGAACTTCGTATGTTCGAAACTGGTTTTGTGTGGGCATAAATTACATCCTAGAAGAGCTTGCTTACATATTCAATTTAAAGGAATTTTCTATATCTATTATTTTTTGAAACATTTAGCATGCCTACCCATTATGGAGCATGCTCCAGCTCTGCGACCTCAGTTCTCAGGATTACTGCATTTGAAAACCTGGTGGTTCTTTTTGCCCTACTTTTTTTACGAGTAAGTGAATGGAGATGAAAATGATGAAATGTGACAGGTACTTATGACGAGGCTTTTACATGGGTACTCGTGTGCAGCTTTCTGTTAGTTGTGCCGAGAAGCTGGTCTAGGCCTCTGTGAATATTACATATACTCTGGTCTGATTCACTCCATTCTATAAACAAAATTAGAGATCATGTGTGGTGTCTTGTTAAATAATTATGATTCTTGTAAGACCTATGCATTGCATCTTGTTATCAATTTCCTTTCAATGGTTTCTGTAGTGAATTTTATTGCCTTGCCTTTGGTTTGATTTGGGACCATGAGGATATATACATCTGATTCTGTGGTTGACAGATGTTGCCTGGTCATCCGCCATGGTAGCTCTGCCAGGGTTATATCACAGGGAAAATGATATGTTCCTTACTCATCTGAGATGTCCCTTAACATAAAATTTAACGGATTCTTGACCTGTAGGTCACTAGGTCCGTTCCATATATGTGCAAGTGCATGTAGAATGAATGCATTGTACTGATCAAAATATAGCTCCATAATCACATTAAGATGGATTGGTTTTGTTTTGATTCAAATTGTTTTATGTGTGTGGTGGTGGACGAGTTGGTATTATTGAATTTTAAACAAAGCAACACAATGTGAACAATAAATGAAGATCTTACGAAGTGCAAGTACACAAGAAAACATGCAATGTGCATAATATTGTGATGCGAGGACTGAACCAGATAGTCCCTTTGAAATGAAATATGCATACATGCTGTCTGTTGTTAGAACTTAGAAGTACCAAACAGAGTGCCAGAAATGCTACACTTGATTTTATGATATTTCCTGGTATTTGTATGCACATACTACTATATAACACTTATGAAATCCTAAATGGTAATCCTTTAAGCACCCATTTGATGAACTATGTTCAGGTATGCTGTTTTGGTTTTTTTGTTCTACATTTGTGGATTTTTATCGTCCCACGTTTCTTCATTATTTCTGCAATTGTAAACGGGCAAAAAATAAAAGAAAATCAGTTATAGTAAAGGTGTTTGTATGCCGCAAGCCTACCACTGTCTGGGTTGTAAGTTGGTTACTTATATTAAAAGTCCCATTTGAATGTAAGGATGCACTTCTCATAAACCTACCACTATATGCAATGCAGATTTGAAGCATAATCAAAATAGGAAATCAAACTTTAGTCTTGCTCAGCAGTGTATTTTACTTCAGCCTATATTTAGTAGATACACATCATGGTTTGATTTGAATGAATGTTTCATGTTATGTGTTGTAGAAGTGTAGAATAATATTTTCTGATTGTGTGCTACCTTTTTATAATAGTTCCAATTGGAGTTATTGCATCATTCAGAAAAATGAAGAAACTTGTTCAGGACCACTCTATAATTGAAGCTGCCCTTAGGACATCACCGAAGCTGGTAATATTCTGCCCTTTTGTTTTTTTGTGCCAACTCTTTGTAGTTTCTACAGAAGGAAATGCGTGAGTGCTACTTGATATCCATTTATAACTGTGGTCTTCTGTTTTAGGTTGTGAGTTCTAATGGGAAAAGGGTCAGAAGGTTACACCCCTTGCCATGCAGTGAGTTGAAAGACGTGAAGGTGAATTTCTGTTTCCTTCCACACTTGGAACGTTTTAAGTTTATCTATGTTTTAACTGTAACTTGTTTTCAGAAAAGGACTGTTCTGGTGGAAAATCTACCTCTGGGTTTCTCCCTGGAGAGTATACAAGAGAAGTTTGGAACAGTAGGCAAGTATGTTATCTGGACACGTGTAGTAGTCTATGCTTGTATTCCACTTGGTATTTTATGTTATAACATTCTCGAAGCATTTAATAACAGATGCTATATAGTTCTGAGCCTGAACCTTTTGATTTAATATACCAGAGTTATGAAGGTAACCATCCATGATCCGCAAGAATCTGCAGGATCCAAGAAGCCTGACTTCATGCTTAGTAACAAGGTATGTGCTCTAAACATCTGGTAGTGACGGCATATTTGAGATCTTACTGTTATTTGATGGCTGTTTTAATTTTATACCTGCCAATACATAAGCTGTGTACATGATTATTTTTATTAACATGGCTTTACCAAATTACCACACTGTTGTAACTAGTCATCCAATGGAAATATATCCAGTTTATTCAAGACTCGAGGGTTTTGCAGGTGCATGCCATTGTTGAGTATGAAGCAGTTGAGGCAGCCGAGAAGGCTGTAAGTTATTCATCTTATATTTAATGACCAATTATATGTTAAGCAAAGAGTTAATATCTAGAAAATTTGCTTTCTTTGTAATATGTCTTGAGCTTTTGATCATATTAGGTAACCACCTTAAATGATGAGAGGAACTGGAGAACTGGGATGAGAGTCGTACTTCTAGCTAAACGAAGTGTAGTGGTATCAGGAAAGCACATCCAATCTTCAAAGGAAAATCATGGAACAGTTTCCAAAAAGAACAACGAGGCCCAGTCTTCAAAAGAAGTAGAACAGACAGAATCAGAAAAAAAGGGTGGTGCGGATTCAGGAGAGGTTCCTTTGGATAAGGAAAACGTGAACTCTGAGGTTAACCATGAGGTATGAATTTTTTTGTAGACCTACGTTTTTTCCTGCTCAATTTTCTGTCTGAAGATTTATTTCCTGTAATTAAGTGCATCACTTGTCTGTGCACTTCCTTGTTGATAGTTTGGGCCTATGTTTTTGAACTGTGCACATGCTGTAAACTTAAGTACAGATGTATAGTTTCAGTCTTTCAGAAGAAACTCATAGCCTGTTGTCATATCTACAGGAAGTGCGCCAACACCAAAAGATAAATGCTAACAGTGGTCGAAAAGGCCGATACAAAAGCCAAGGAAAAGGTCCCAATGGACAAGGTATTCTACTCAACTGTCACCTATTCAATTTGTGGATCTGATTATTCGTTATACTCTTGTAGTGATAGAACAATGGCCGTTTGTTGTTGCGTTGAATGAACAAAATTTCATGGAGTGTTTGGAAGAGTCCAAACCCTATAAATTTATGACTGAAAAAGCCAAAAAGGTCACGATTCCAATGCACGAAATGGTAATAAAATGGGCAACAGAGTTTACGCTTTTATTTCTCCTCGATCGTGAAAAAACTGTGAATCTGTGATGAACATTTACGACTAGGTGGCCACCTCAGGGATTTTACCTAAATGTTGTGTCTAGGTGTCAATCCCTCCTACGTGTCCGGGACTCACCAGTATAAACTGCACTTATGGTTGGGAGCATTGAATGGTGTGTCCACAGTGACTTGTTGATCAAATTTACGTGTGGATCCTATATCTGACACGTGGGACCCACCCTGACATAGGGACCTACCTGTGGGACCTGCTCCAGCTGATCAGTGGGGAAAATAACCCTTCTGACATGTGGTCCCTCTTCTAAGACCGTCATAGTGACATGCAGGCCCGCTGCTAACCCAACCGCCATACTGATGTGTGGGCCTACTCTGCCGCTGAGGGGCGTGACCGACCTTCGTGACCCGCTTTAGATGATCCTAATAACTTCAGTTTTGAGTTGATTCCGAAATCAATCCACGATATGGGCCAAATTTATTATCCTTGCCAAATCGTGTGATACCTTTCATTTACGTGTCATACGTATCATTTACCTTGGGCTTAATTCTGTGCTACATTTTGCAGATAAAACCACTTAATTTAGCATCGTTATAATTTGCACAGGCCAAAGAAATCAACCCTGATTATCCTTCCACTAGCATTCTTGATTATCCATTCAAAACATGCAAAAGAAGGGCATGTGCCTGTGCTTTTACATCCTTGACTACAGTATCACCAGTCTGCTATTTTACACGCTTCTAATATTTGCAATATCCATATCAGGGCATGGCTCATCCATACCATATCTGGTTCCAACTCTGTAAACAAGCCTATTTCTGGACCAAGAATGCCAGATGGAACAAGGGGCTTCGTAATGGGGCGTGGTAGATCAGTTCCACTTCCGAAAGCCGAGAGGGCCGAAGAATAGAACGGTTTTACAAAGAAGCCTGGTAAAGATCTTTGTATGAAAATGGCTTGTATTCTGAAAAGGCCCTCTATTTTTTTTCCTATGCAGTGTCTTTTCTGAATTCACTGGCACTAAAGCTGCAGATTTCATGACTGGGTGTTCTCTTACCACCATATATGTATATTGTGACGCAACTGACACCATGCGGGGTGACCGCGAAACTTCTGCTGGTACATGCAATTATCAGGCTTTTGCTCGAAAATGAAGATGCTTGGTGCTGTATTATTCTGCTGATTGGATAAGTGTTGCGCGAACAATGATCAGTAGGGGACTGGGAACACGTTCTGTGGCCTGGTCCTGCCGTTGTTATGCGTGGAAGAGCCTACCACGTTGGGAACTTGTTGTGCTTCTAATCGTTGGGCCCTTGCTGCCTCACGTTTTTGTGCGTTGTGTCGAGATCATGGTAGTCTTGAGAAGTGGTAAGTAGTCACAGTGCGGTCGATGTTGAACTGCATTCTGAGTTCATGTTATAAATGGAAGATTGATCTGTCGCTGAACGTGGTGAAAAACCAATTTTCGCACCTTCTGTGTGTGAAGTGTTCTTGCACAACGCCTGTTCAGGGACACATGGTTACCTTGCATGGTGCTGTTACAAGGGCCTTATGATCTACTCACTCCGTCCAACAATAGATGACTTCCATTTATCCAAATATGAATGTATCTAGACATGTTTTAGTGTCCACATACATTTATATGTAGACAAGTGGAAGTCATCTATTGTTCAACGGATGGAGTACTTACATGACTTATCGCGACTTACGGCGGACCAGACTTACGGACACAGATGTGGTTCAGCCTGATTGATCAGTGTGCAGCTGTTGTTCTGATTTTCCCTCAACCAGCTTAAGACTGGTCACAGCGGGAGTAATTAGGTCACACATGACAATTCTCTGGGCCAATGGCAATTCTCTGGACCATAGGTACAATTCTCTGGGCCAATGACAATTCTATGGATCATAGGTACAATTCTCTGGGCCATAGGTATTCATTTATAGAGTTGAAATATTACATGTATTGGTGGAGAGGAGTGGAGAGACTAATTAGAAGAGAATTAATATAAATGTGTCTAAGAGCAAGTTTAATAGTGTACCCAACAGCCGGCTATATGAAATTGTCATGTCACTTAGAGTCAACCAAATATCCCACACATCCAATAGTTAGCTATAGTTACGTAGCATGTTATTAATATGTGGCCCATCTTTTTTCTCTCACAAAGAGTCTTGGAGCTCGTGCTTCTCTTCTCTCTCCTTCAACTAGGCAAAATGCTGACTTGCATCTCTTGTAGCCCGCCTATTATTTCCTATAAGAGCAAATTCAATAGTAAAGTCAACAACCGGCTATAAGGACTTGTCATGTCATCTATAACCAACCATATAGCCAACATGTACAATAGTTAGCTAGAAAAATATGTTGCTTTATTAATACACGTCCCACCTCTCATCCTCACAAGGTGCTTAGGAGCACGCGATGCAGCGGGCTCTTGCATTAGAGTTCACTCCTCCTCTTTCTCCTCTATGTCATCACAAAAATAATATTTTAATCCTTATAGCCCGATTACATAAGCTTAGTGTACTTGCTCTAAACCAGGAGGGAGTGAGTAGTTATCATAACATCACACCTTCCAATACAATATAAGTAAGGTAATAAATGCACCCTTGCATGATATCACTTACCTTTACATTACATCACTTGTATGTTACTGCTTATTGTGAAGATAGTAACATAGTCTAGAAAAATATTACTCCCCATTGTAACCAGCCTAATGGATTGATTGACACGTCAGTCCATAGGTTTACGGTTCCATGCCGCCATGCATACTGTAGGCCAATCCCATGACGCCAAGTAAAAAGAGTCAGAACTATTATTTTGTGGTGTTCCAAATTCGTATGAAGATATAAAGATAAAAATAAGTTTGGACGGAACGAAGCGAGGCCCGTCGCCGGAGGCTTATGGTTGTAAGTGGACATTCAAGAGAAAAAAGGGTTTATCTTCTAGCGAGCCTCCAAATTTTAAGTAAGGTTAGTTGCAAAAGGTTTCAGTCAAATTCCAGGTGTTGATTATAATGATGTTTTCTCTATGGTTGTCAAGCATAGTTCTATTTGTACATTCTTTGGTATTGTTGCTATGCGTGTTCTTGAGCTTGAGCAGTTAGATTTGAAAACTGCGTTTTGCATGGAGAGTTGGAGGATGAGATATACATGGACTAGCAAAAAGGGTTTATAGTACCTGGTAAGGAGGATCATATTTGCAAGTTGAAAATGTTCTTATATGGTTTGAAACAATCTACTCGTCAATGGTATAAAAGGTTTGATTCGTTTATGTTGTCACATGGTTTTAAGAGGTCTGAATTTGATAGTTGTGTGTACATTAAGTTTGTTAATGAATCACCTATATACCTGCTATTGTATGTTGATTGGTGCCAAGAGTAACAAAGAAATCACTACGTTGAAAAAATAGTTGAGTAGCGAGTTTGAGATGAAGAATCTTGGTGCTGCTAAGAAAATACTCGGTATAAAAATTAGAAATTCTGGTTTCTTATTTCTTAGTCGGCGAAGTTACATTAAGAAAATTGTTCCTCATTTTAATATGCAAGATGCAAAGTTTGTTAGTACTTCCATTGCTCCTCACTTTAAATTATCAACATCACAATGTTCTACCAATGATGAGGATTATGAGTACATGTCTAGAGTTTCATATTCTAGTGTTGTTGGTTGTTTGATGTATGCCATGGTTTGCTCTCGCCCTGATTTATCATATGCTATGAGTTTGGTGAGTAGATATATGTCTAACCCTGGCCAAAAACATTAGAAGGTTGTTGAGTGGATTTTCACGTACTTTCGTGGCACATCTGACGCTTGCTTGAAATTTGGCAAGCTTGATGAGGGACTAAAAGCCTATATGGATTCAGATTTTGCTGCCGATATGGATAAGAGGAGATCCCTCACAGATTATCTGTTCACGCTAGGTGGTTGTGCCGTGAGTTGGAGGGCAACGTTATAGTCAGTTATTGCCCGTCTACCGCTGAAGCAAAATACATGGCTATTATAGAAGCATGCAATCAGTTTGGTTGAAAGATTTGTTTGCTGAGCTTTGTGGAGATGATGCTTGCATTAACCTGTTTTGTGTACCAAGTATCAGATGTTTCATGAGAGAAGAAAGCATATTGGTGTCAAGTACCATTATGTGCGTGATGTTGTTGCACAAAGTAACCCGAATGTATGCAAGATAAGCACTCATGATAATCCTGTTGATATAATGACAAAGCCAATTCATGTTACTAAGTTTTAGCTTTGCTCAAACTTAGTTGGTATCACTGTTTAGCCCATGAGGCTATTTGACGCCGACAATGTTTTCTTTGTTGTATCAGGATGATGGTTCGTTTTATGCTACATGAAGAAATTTGTCTCACGGTGGAGTGTTATTTTGTGGTGATCCAAATTCATATGAAAATATAAAGATAAAGTAAAGTTCGTACGTAGCGAAACGAGACCCCTCGCCGGAGGATTAGGGCCGAAGCGAAGTGAAGGCCGAACTTTCCCATCACATTTCTCAACTGTTGTGGTACGATACGAGTTGCTGACGAGTTGGATCCGGTTTCTACTTTGTCTAGGGTTTACCATTTATATAACTAATGTAAGCCACTGGTTGGGATAAGTCACAAGTTGTAAATTGTCGGTGTTTGTAACACACCCGAAAATAGTGAAATTCTAGCGTCCGTGGTTTTTTTTCTCTTCCTCATTGGAAGCGTTTTCCACGTTAAAAATCTTGTATTCCCGTGTGTCGATCTGTTTTGTTCATCGTTTATTTATGCTATTTTATAACCCGAAATGTTTTTTTTATAGATTTGGTCCATCTTCTGCTGAAGTTTCAGGAAATGCGTAAGCTTTGTCTATTTTTCACATTGACCGCGATCTGTTGTTTGGGGAAAGCAGAAGGCAATTCGGTCACCCGTCACTGAACTTAATAAAACAATGTTGGATCTCGAGCGACCACACTGAGCGATGGCAAAAGCAGTATCTGCTCCGAACCTATGAGCCGCCAGGGCAGCAAATGACCACTAGGTTGAATGTTGGTGCATAAAAAAGAAAATTAATGAACGCATGTGCTGCACCAGAAAATTTAAGAGGAAATTAAGGCCACGCTTGGTTCGTCGGATTGGTTGCCAAAACGGTGGTTCAAAATTACGGACCTGATTAGGTCCAGCTAAAAATATGGACGTGCTAGCCAAATCGTCAGAAATATTTACACACCGGAAATCCAACCAGCATACCAAGAGGGTCTAAGAGCATGTCTAATAGACCCCCTAAATGGCCCAAACCCGTATAATAACCGCTGATATACGGGTTTGGGCTCTACCCGGCCATCTAGCAGACCCCCTAAATGGACCACCCCGGACGAATTTTTACAAGTTTCGGTAGGGGGCGGCCCGTCGACCCCTACATGTGCGGGTCGGGAGGAGATGTAGAGGGCCAACCCCTCACCTTTTCCCCAACTGCGCGCGAACCTCCCAACCGCCGCCGCCGCCGCCGGATCCCCGCCGCCTCGCCCTCCCCGGCCACCGCGTGGCCAGATCTCGCCGCCATGGACGTCTCACAAGCCCCTCCGACCACCGACGACGCGCCACCCATGTCTGAGGCGGTGAATAATGCCCCCGTCGACGTCGTGGGTGGTCAGACGACCTCCGCCGAAGTCGCGACCATCATCTCCGCCACCATGCCGATGAAGAGGAAGAGGATCCCGAAGATCTTCTTCGACACACCGGCTGCGGTAGCGGCGGCGGCGGCGACCACTACTGCTCCCGCCAAAGGGGGCCGGGTGAAGTCATCCGCGATGAGGGGGCGGCCGCCAAAGGTGAAGAAGGCCGCGACGCCTGCAGCGGACGTTCCGCCCACGCAGGTGCTCGACGAAGTTACCGCGCCGCCCGTTCCGCCTGCGCCCACGCCTTCCTCTGCTGACGCCCGCGAGGTGTTCGACGAAGTTCCCGCGCCGCCCGTTGCAACAACCTACATGGCCATGCTCAATGATTCAGCGGTGGATTTGGAGGCGGGCATTGGTGCGTTCGACGACGACTATGCTGACTATGCCGAGGATGAAGAGGCCGACGAAGAGGTGGACGACGACGTGGTTGAGGTCGAGGCGGCTGCTGCGCGGCGGAGCAAACCGGGGAAACAGTCCAACTACACCGAGATTGAAGATGTGACATTGGTCCGTGCGTGGGGCAAAGTGTCTATGGATGCTTCCACCGGCACTGATCAAACCGGCAAGCGCTATTGGCAACGCATTGAGGATCTTTACCACAAGCTCAAGCCTCGCACGAAGAGCTTGGCGGATCGATCCTACCGCTCCCTTGAAGGCCGGTGGAACACGATCAAGCCAGCTTGTTCTCGTTGGAGCGCTGCCATGGACCAAGTGGCGGATAATCCACCAAGTGGATGTGTGGCATCGGACTACGTAAGTTTTGTAACATATTTCTTGTGCAAACTATGTGTTCTTGTGTAAACATCACACTACATTGTTGATGTGCAGCCCAAGTATGCTCAATTGCGGTACAAAGACATGGCCGCCTCCAAGAATAAGGAATTTCAGTTTGAACATTGCTTCAACTTGCTCTAACACCTTCCCAAGTGGAAGTTGAGGGACGAAGAACCAAAGTGCAAGAAGGAGGCAATGCTCAACATGGATGATGAAGAGGAAGACATGAGTGGTCGAAACGTAGGCAAGACCGAGGGCAACAAGAAGGCGAAGGAGAGGCAGAGGCTAGAAGCCGAGGCAGCTAGCTTCAAGGACAAGATGGATCAGCACATTAGGGCAAATGAGGAAATAGCATTCAAGACATTGGAGACCAAGGTCCTCATCACCGAGAAGAATAAGGAGGTCAAGCTTGCCAAGGTGGCAGCAAAACGGGAGGAGGCAATGCGCAAGGCCGAGTTGGATGCCCAGATGTTGGCTCTCAAACAAACCAAAGCCATGAAGGAGCTCTTGGCCGAGGAGAAGGAGATCATGATGATGAACACCAAGGACATGGACGACGATCAGCTGCTGTGGTGGAAAGAGAGCAAGGCCGAGATCATGGCGAGGAAGTTGCAGGCGCGTCAAGCTCGCGAGGCAACCAACCTTGGTGCTTCAACTCCGGTGAGTGGTGGTGCCGACGGTGGGCTCCTTGATTGATGTGTATCGCGTTGGTGGTGGCAGTACTTTTGGGAACCTCCATGCCTAGAACATGACCTATGAACTTGTTGATCTATTTGTGATGTAAAACTATGGATTATGCATCGCATATCTTGAATCTGCCATGTTTGATATGTTTGTCTAGTTGTGCAAAACCCTGCAAAACCCTGTTTTTGAGGGGCCAAAAACTAGTGCGAGCTAGCAGACCCCGTACCCCCACCCCGTAAAACAGAATATTCTGTTTTACGGGGTGGGGGTACGGGGTCTGCTAGCTCGCACGAGTTTTCGGCCGGCGAAAAGTGCATACAGGGCACTCTACACGCGTTTTAGGGGGCGAAAACATAAGGGGTCTGTTAGACATGCTCTAAAGGGTTTACCGGGATGACGGGACACTGTAGATTTAGGCCCCGCTTGGATTGCTGTATATTAGGCTGAAATCCACTTTTTATATGGAACCGAGAATTTTGCGGACCATGCCCAGTATAGTTGCTTGGTTGGCCGTTTTATTTTTCTTCACGGTGCAATTTAGACCGATTTCCCCGGGTAAAAACAACGGAGCAATATAGGTCCGTTTATTTCCTGTCCGTATCCCCTCGTATTACTGTGCACAGCGAAAATACGTTTCTAAGTTTTACCGGTAGGAAAGGAAATGGACTTCCCAAGCGGGGCCTTAGGCAGCAGTTGACGGATGTCTATATACCCGTAGGACGGATCGTGATTCGTGACTAAACTGTACAGTGCTATCTATTGACACTGGTAGCTAGTAGTCGTTCTATTATTTGCTCTTGTGGAAAGCGAGTTTGACCACTGATACCATACTACTGTGGTACCAGCACAAACAGTACAGTCGGGGACCTTCACTATACCTGGATCTACCATGGCGTCGCGGCGGTTGCTGGGTTGAGCAGTCCAGGGGCAGAGGATACAGGCTGTCTTCACCATGTTTTCTCTTCTTTCACCTCCGCGCAGCATTAGCCAGGGTATTGATTTCACTGCAAACTGTGCAATCCATGTGGACTGAGTTCTCGTATGGCGTCCTGGACGCCCGAACCCGGCCTGCCAGTTCAGTTCAGTTGCTAGTAGGAGATCTACTCTAGCAGGTGCCCTAAATTTTAGGCACATAAAAAGGGTTTGCAGCCTCCTCGTATAAAGATTGGTAAGAAAGTCTTATTTTAATCATGTCAACGTAATTTAGATATATCAATAAAATATATAAGGGATTATTTCTTATTCTTATCTATAAGACCAGACATGGCTAAATATCTGGTAAGACTCGCACAAATGTTTGTTGGTAATGAGGGGTCGCTCTCGCGACAAACGGGGCGACACGCCGGGCGACCAGCCGGCGCCCGCCGCACCCCTCATCCTCCTCACCGCCACAGCCCACCCCACGGCCCCCACCCACGCCAGTCCCTCCCTTGCTGTGGAGCTCACAGTCCCCACCGGCGGCGGGCCGGAGACGCCTGCTAGCGGCGCAGATCGGGGGCTCGCGGCCGCGACAAGGCCACCAAGTGAGTTCTTTCAGAGCTACGTCCTTGAGCATTTCCACTCAATCGTCTCCTTCCTCCCGTCCTCTGCCCTCTGCTCCATGATCCCCGGTCTTGTCTGGATCACGCCCCCGTCCCCCTCCACGAGGTTCAACCTGAGCTTCGTCCGAAACCTTGGCAATTTCTTCCTCTGCGCCGCGCCCGAGCGGCTCCTGGTCCTCCCGGTGGCGCACAACGTTTTCGAGCTTCAGCTTGCAAGCAGGAATGTCGCGCGCTACGTCCTCGCCGTGGGCGCCAGGCAGGTCAACGCTAGGCTCGTTTTCCACTCGTCGGCAACGGCGGCCTGCGCCGCGGCAGCGGCTCTCTCGCCGCGGGCCCCCACGCCGCATTCATTGCCCCCACCTACTGAACATGTGGCGTTCCCCAGGAGAAAAAGGAGGCCCCCTTTGACTCTGCAACTTTCTGCGCCCGGGATTCTTCCGATCCCCGTTCTATCAGAGTTTATTTCGCCTGTCCCCCTGCCCTGTCCACTCCTGCCCCCGCTACGGGCACGTCACTCCCGCCCGGCGCGGAGACGACTGCTGTCAGAACCACGCCCCTCGCCGAAACCGAGGCACCGCCCTCCCTCAACGCCTTCACTGCGAGTCCCATCCGCCACCACCCACCCTATCTCGAAGCCCTTCTTACCCCCGCACCAGCTCGTTCCCGCTCCCCACCCATCTCCTCGCCATTGCTCTCACTCGACGGGTGTTTTCGCTGCCTATCTCTGCGCCACCTTGTCCGGGATTGTCGGGACCCCGTTCGCTGTCGCCGCTGTCGTGGGTCCGGGCACCGCGCCAAGAACTGCGAGATGATGCGCCGCCGCGCCTCCTCCGCGCCCACCCCCCGCCGGTCCACCTCCCCCTCCACCCACAGTGCCTCCTGGCCCGCAACCCATAGCCGCAAGACCTCGCCCCCACCTTCACCGCGCCCCACCCAACCCTTCCCGGCAGCGACCAACGCCCCTACCCTGCTCTGTCCGTCGATGGGCCTGTCTCCCATCAGGATGCAACCGCTCTCTCCGCGCGGGCCGCCGCTGCGCGACATCCACATCTCCTTCCCTCCCAGCCCAGTGGCCGCTGCATCTCAACCAGGCAGCCCCCCGGGGCTCGCCGCTGCGGGCGCCCAGGCCGAGTCTGACCCTGGGCTGGCCTCGTCTGAGGCTGGCTCCGAGGCCACGCGGGTCTCGCGGCCCGCGGATTCCGAACGCCCCGAGATCGAAGAAGTTTTCATGCCCCCTGGAGATATGGAAGCGACACGCAGGCTCGCGGTCGTCTTCCTCGACCCCCAGGTGGCTTCCTTGCGCCCGCGAGCTCAATTGGCGTCGCCCTCTTCCGCGCCATGCCGCAGCTCCAAATCGAGCTCCTCCCATCCGGCGTGGGGGCTATGTACGCCCGCTTTCGGTCCCACGCCGCTAGGGAAGCTGCGATCGCGCGTGGTGACATCTGGTTGGACGATGTTCGCATCACCCTTGCTCGCGAGGAGGTGGCTGCCCGCGCTCCCGCGCCGGTGATGATGTGCGCGCTGATCGTCGCCTCGCCGTTTTCGCCGGAACACTTGAACCCCATCGGGGTTGCGGCAGCTTTCGCTGAGGTGGGAGAGATCCTGGAGATCGATCCTCTGAACCTTTCGGGCCGAAATCTCGCGTCGCTCTGCGCGGTGGTGGAGCTGCAGGACCCGCGTGCTGTTCCCCATGACATCTGGCCTGTGCGCCGCGGTGTCAACACGCGCGTCTGCCACGTCACCGTGGTCCGTGTCTGGCCGATCGAGGATTCCTTCGAGGACGGCAACTACCTCAAGTTCTTTGCGCCGCCGCAACCTCCCCCGGTGCACTTCAGGCAGCCGTTCTTGTTCGGGTATCCCATTGCCCCCCGGGACGAAGATGGCTCCGAGCGGATCGAATCTGAGGAGGACAGCAGCAGGTTCAGCCCCCACAGGCACGGGGGTGTGCGCCGCATGCTGGCACACCCGGAGCCGCGGGTCCTGCAGCTGTCCGCGCCGCCACCCTCCCTCCAGTCCTCGCCGCGTACCTCCTCGGGCTCGGCCGAGTCCTCCGTCTTCAGCTCCGGCGCGCCTAGCTCGGTGATCACGCTGGCCTCGCCCCTCCCGAGCTCTCCAACTGCAATCACGCAGGTTCAGCGCCCCCCCGTGGACGTCCCGGACAAGGAGGAGGAGAGTGAGGGCTGGCTCACCGTCGCGGACTCGGCGCGCGGCCGCCGCAAGGCAAGGGCGCGCGCGAAGAAGGACGCGGCCCAGCTGGCGGTGCGGAAAAGTGAGCGGCTTGCCGGCAAGGAACCTGCTCGTCATGTCGACGCCGTCGCAAAAGCCACCATGGTTCGCGAGCAGCGGGACTCGCTCAAGGGGTGCTCCGCGGCGCTGCGCAACCACGTTGCCACGGCCAAGATCTTCAGAGCCGTCGCGAAACCACTGGGTATGAAGTCTGTGTCCGATCTCGCAGTGGCTACGCTTGGATCGGCACCCACGGTGGGAAGCAACGTCGATGTTAAGTCCAGTTCTGCGAACTGGCGGCTACGCCGCGTGCTGCGCTGCGTTCTCCTTCTGTATCTTTCTGTATCCTGCTCGTTGCTCCGCCTGTGGGGCGACGCAGACTGTCTATCTAGGTGCTCGCCATGGTAATGGATAGCAACGCCTCGCTCAAACTCCTCATTGCCTCCTGGAACGTGCGTGGCTTAGGGGACGACGACAAATGCGGGATCGTGTCTGACAACATCCTCGCCGCGCGTCCCTCTGTAGTTTGCGTTCAGGAATCCAAGCTGCAGTCGCCCACTGCAGCAAAGTTTCGCTCCTTCCTCCCCCCTTTCCTCTCCGAACACGCCGCCGTGGACGCTAACGGCACCCGGGGCGGCATGATCACCGCGTGGGATCCCCGTCACCTAGCTCTCGATTCCACCATAGCCAAAAACTTCAGTCTGACTACCACGCTGTACTCAACAACGTCTGACACCAAACTCACCATAACTAACGTCTACGCTCCTGCTGATCACGCTCGGACTGACGAGTTCGTCGAAGAGATGATTGATCTCCTCCCCCTTATCTCCGGCCCGTGGATTTTGCTCGGGGATTACAACCTGATCCGCCACCCCTCGGAGAAAAACAACACCAATTTCAACCGCGGCCTCGCCGCCAAATTCAATGCCATGATCCAGTCCATGGCGCTCTTCGAGCTCCCCCTCCTCGACCGTATGTTCACCTGGACCAATTCGCAAGCTGCCCCCGTCCTTGCACGGTTGGATCGCGCGCTGTTCAACCACGAATGGAACGACGCCTTCCCCGACTCGGCGCTGACCTCTCTCCCCCGCCCCACGTCCGATCATTTCCCGCTGCTGGTCACGGCGTCCACCCAGATTCCCCGTTCGCCATGTTTTCGCTTTGAGAATGCGTGGCTCCTCGACCCCGCCTTCCTCCCCGCCACTATCTGCTCATGGACTCGCCCCGTGCCCTGCCGTAATACCGCTGCAGATCTCGCCGCCAAAGCAAAGCGCTTTCGTTCCGCCGCCAAGGTATGGGAACGAGCGCACGGTCGCGTCCCACTCAAAATCAATAACTGTAAATTCCTCCTCATGCTTTTTGACTCGTTCGAGGAGGCCCGTCTTATTTCTCCTGCTGAACAGGGGCTCTGCCATGCCGCTCGAGACACTCTCGCTCTGCTGATCAAGCAGCGAGCCGCCTACTGGAAGCTGCGAGGAAAGTTTCGGGCGATCAAGGAGGGAGACGAAAATACAAAGTTCTTCCACGCCAAAGCTTCTCAACGCTTCCGCCGGATCGCGGTCAGATCGTTGGAAGTGGACGGCGTGCCCACCATCGACCACGAAGGCAAAGTGCGGGCGCTCCACGGCTTCTACACGGACCTGCTGGGGCGCGCGCGGCCCACGAGCTGGGCGTTCGACCTCGACGCTCTGTACGCCGGAGCGCCCTCCGCCTGCGCCCCCCCGCTGATCGCCCCCTTCGATCGCAAGGAAATCCTCGACGCGCTGAAGGGGATGGACCGCAGCAGCGCGCCGGGACCTGACGGGCTGGGGCCGAGCTTCTACCGGGCGGCGTGGGTGCACGTGGCCGATGACCTGGAGCGGCTCTTCGCCGCCTTCCACGCCGGTACGGCGGACCTGCGGTGCATCAACAGGGCGCACGTCGCGCTCCTGCCAAAGACCGCGGGGGTGCTGTCGCCCAGCTCGTTCCGTCCGGTGTCCCTTCAAAACTGCTCAATGAAGATCATCTGCAAAGCTCTAACCTCGCGCCTGCAGCTGCAAATCGATGAGCTAATTGACGATAACCAGTCTGGGTTCATGAAGGGCAGGAGCATATCAGAGAATTTCGTTTTCGCCAGCGAGCTCGTCCAGTGCTGCCACAAGCGAAAAGCCCCGTCTGTCGTGCTCAAACTGGATTTTGCGAAAGCATTTGATTCAGTTGACTGGAAGAGTCTGCGGAGGGTCCTGGAAGCTAGGGGTTTCCCGCCGGTGTGGTGTGACTGGATGGATGCGATCTTCAACTCGTCCATGTCCGCCATCCTGCTCAACGGCGTGCCTGGCAGTTGGATCAACTGCAAACGGGGGCTCCGGCAGGGTGACCCGCTGTCGCCGTACCTGTATCTGCTCATGGGGGACCTGCTGCAGCGCATGTTTCAGTCTGACGACGTCCTGCGCCATCCGCTGGCTGCTGATGCCAGATGCCCAGTTCTGCAATATGCGGACGATACGCTGATCATCTTCGAGGCGGGGGTGGAGGCTGCCAGGAGAGCGAAGCTGCTGCTGGACCATTTCGCTGCCGCCACCGGCCTGGTGATTAATTTTGGCAAAAGCACTATGGTGCCCATGGCCTGTGATGCTGAGATGATCGAGAGGATGAAGGAGGAGCTGGGATGTCGCGTGGAGGGCTTCCCGCAGACCTACCTTGGCCTTCCGCTGCACGATGGTAAACTGAAGATGGAGCACTTCACTCCCCTCGTCGCCAAGATCGACAAATTTCTGTCGGGTTGGTGCGCGCTGTTGCTCTCATCCGGCGGGAGGATCATCCTCCTCAACGCCGTCCTCGACGCTCTGCCTGCGTTCGCCATGGGCGCAGTGGAGCTCCCTCCCCCTCTGCTACGGGCGATCGACGCGTTGCGCAGGGCGTTCCTTTGGAACGTCGAAGGACGCGCGTCTGGCGCAAAGTGCCTGGTGGCGTGGCCCCTGGTCTGTCGCCCTCGGGAGGAGGGCGGGCTCGGCATCAAGTGCCTTGCGGCGCAGAACATGTGCCTGCAACTCAAGCTACTGCATCGCCTCCACTCGGCCCCGAGCTCGCCGTGGGCCTCCTGGGCATGGAACACGGTTGATGGACCGGTCGCGGCAGGAAGACGGCGCGACGCGGGTCCTCACTGGAGCTCGCTCGCGTCCCGCATGCCACTGTACCAGGCGATCTCCGTCCCGACGGTCCGCGACGGGCGCCGTACCTGTTTCTGGCAGGACGACTGGCTGGGCAAGGGCGCGCTCGGCACCCTGTTCCCTGCGCTGCTCTCGCACGCGCGCCGCCCGATGGCATCGGTGGCGGAGGTTCTCGAAGCTGGCCTCCGCGCCTCTCTGGTCGCCCGGCTCACCACGGTGGCCGAACGCGAGCTCGCCGCCGTTCTCACCCTGTTGGTGGAGCGGTGATCCTCGGGCCTGGAGACGACACGCGCACGCTCACCCGCTGTCGAAAGAAAGACGGGGGCGTGGACGTTGGCGCGCTCTACCGCCTGCTCCAGTTCGGCGGCGTCGCGGCGACGTACACTGGCTTCGTGTGGGATGGGTTCGCGCCATCCAAGGCGAAATTCTTCGCCTGGCTGCTTGTCCAATCCCGCATCCAATCTCGTGCCTCTCTGCTGAAGAAGCACATCCTCACGGAAGAAGAAGCGAGGTGCCCGGTCTGCGGCGACGCAAACGAGACGGCGTCGCACATCGTCTTCAAGTGCGCGATCGCGCAAAGCCTCTGGGCCCATGTCGGCGGGAAGTTCCCTCGCGACGCTGACGTACGGTGCCTCCCGGACTATGAACCTCCGCAAGGGGTCACCGGAGCTACCGCGTCATCCTTCATCATCCTTTGCTGCTGGAACTTGTGGAAGCACCGCAATGGGTGCGCTTTCAACGGCGATCAGCCCTCCCTCCCCCGGATCCTGGCGAAGTGCAGGGAGGACACCGTGCTCTGGCGACAATGGGCGCCCCGGAGCGTGAAGAGCGATACTGAAGGCTGGGAAGCGCTGTTGTGCGCCCCAGCCCCCTCTGTCTGAACCTAGTCTAAACCCCCTCGCTGTAACCCAAATATGCTGTAACTCTGGCTATCTGAGCCCAATTTTGAAATGAGAAAATTCAGGTGGGGAACCTCTCCCCCCCGGTGACCATTCAAAAAAAAAAAATCTGGTAAAAGAGATCATTGCTAAAAGATAATCTCGTAATTAAGAAAAGGCAAACCCTTTTTAAACTCTCTCTTCTCTCCGACTCACCGTTTATCCTACGTGTCACTCCTAAGATGTTATCATTGTAGACGCGCTTAAAAAAACTGACCAGGTCAAGAACAAACTTCAAAATCAAATGGCGTAAGCTAGACCTCTAGTTTCTTTTCGGCCGTGGGGTCGCATTTGTTAGCAACAATAATTCATTTTATCTTTCTCCTTCTATTTTTTTTGGAAAACATTATCGTTCACCCGGAGGATCCTCTGGGTGTGAGTCACTCGGGCACATCCCACTGGCTCGCCCAAGAAAGAGATGGACTTTAATTTCGTTACGTCCATACCGTCTACCCGCCAGCTTGCCCTGCTCCTCAAATGCGTCCGCTACCCCCTGTCCTGCCCCTTGCATGCATGTGGTGGAGCACCGCTGCTCTTGGTCATCCACTCGCCATGGTGGTCACGAGCTGGCCACCGGTCCAACAGACGTTTAGATTCTAATTTCATCATGTGGGTTGTGTACATTAGGCACACATGAAATGGTTCAAATGCTTGTTATTCTTTGCATTATTTAGTCTATGTATGTTAGAAACATATTCAATGTTGCTTTTGATAATGACACATTCCCAATATATAAGGAATTCTATCGTCAACAGATTTGGCTAGTCTATATGAGACACACAATATTATTTTGGTTGGTCGATGACAATCCTAGTTTCCGATTCTTTTCGATTTTATTTAAGTAGCTATGGGCAACACGAAGAACAACCGTGACAATGTCGTAGGGTAACTGGTTTAAAAGATCAGGAATGTAATAACATATACATGCATGCATGTATGTATGTATGTATATATATATGTATGTATGTCAAATAATATGAATTCGCTTCAGGTCTAAATATCCGATCCATGGACAAGCACAACATTTTCTACAGGTTTTGGCAATGGCTAAGCCGGCCGGACATCTCCTAAACGCGCACCTTACATTAGTCTCGGAATCGGCCAAAACATAGGTACACGGTGATCGAAACAACCGAAATGTATAGCCGGTCTATGTCACCTTGAAAAGTTGCAACAAAAGATGTTTGTGGCTTTGAATTACAAGAAAAGGAGGGTTACTGGCCATGAAAATTCATATAATCTAAGTTAATGTGTTTGAACTTGGTTGTTATTTATGTCTACATATGTGGGTGTGGGAGATGTAATAATTTGGGTTGAAGTACTTGCATCTAAATTACTATGTAAGTTTCTCCGTGCTACGAGATTCTATGTTTTATGAATCTTATATTACAATTCTATATGATTTATATTACTCCAACGGTTTCCTTATTATAAGGTGTATAATTGTTTTGAAAATTCAAACAAGCTGATCTTTGACCAAGTCACGATAAACACGGTACATGCGAGTAGGTGCGTACTCCCTCCGTCCGGAAATAAGTGTATATTTACCTTTTTGAAAAGTCAAATATTTTAAAGTTCGATCAACTTTATTGGGAAACGTAACAATATTTATGGTACTACGTTGGTATCATTAGATCCGTTTTAAAATATAGTTTTATAATACAAATATTTCAAATCAAATATTTTGATATATTTTCTATAAAGTTGGTCAAATTTTAGAAAGTTTGAACTAGACTAGGAAGGGAGTAGAGGCAAGTGATACTGATAGCGTCAGTGTTCGAATAGAGCGAAGCGAAATGATTAGGTTGCTCCCACTACAAGCAATGAATCCTTGATCAGGCCAAGCAGCGCCATTAACTATCAAATCATGAATGAGCTCCGTCCGGTCCACGCACGCACATGCATGCCGATGACGACCGCTTTGGCGCTAGACCAACCGGGCAACCGGGGGCCGGTCGCTCTGCCGATCGGGTTCGGCACCCACACACAGCTGGCACGTCCCACCTGGCCCTCCCCACTCTATAAAAACGCTCCACGCTTCATCCCACCACCCTGCCATGATCAAAGCACACATTTACTCTTGCATTTCCCGTTTCCTACACATGGAGCGCATCGCGGAGCGGCAGCACGAGCGTGACGGCGCCACGGAGGTTACGGAGATCGGCGGCGCCGGGCTACTCGTGGAGCTCCTGGACGCGTCGCATGCCGCAGAGAAGGAGGAGGCAGCAGGACACGGCAATCATCGTCAGCTCGGCTTCCCCATCGACGACGTGGTCGGCGACGACTGGGACGACCTGGTGGACTCGATCCACCCGCACCAGGAGGAGGCGGGCTGCGAAGACTGCGGGCTCGACGGCATCATCCTGTCCGGCTTCTACGGGGGCGGGTGCTCGCCGGCGCCGTACGTCGTGGACGACGGCGGCGGCAACCCCGTGGACTGGGCGGGTCAGGATACCTTTGGCCCATTCACCGGCGACTGCGTGGGGGAGTGGTACATGGACGGCATGGCCATGGAGTGGGACGACGGGATGAGCTACTACTCGTTTTACCCATCCCACGGCGGCGGCGAGGCTTGGACGGAGGAGCTGTACAGCAGCCCACTGTGGGAGTGAAGTGAACTAGCAGTGCAGTAGTGTGTACGTGACCTGTGCACTGAAAAGCGCCAGTATCCAGTAGATGTACGTCTGCATTTTCTAAATTTAGCACGGCCTGAATTTACGTAAGAGAGCATCAGTTCCTGGTGGTTGGACTGATTCAGTTCTGTTTGCGATGTTCGCAGAGTTTTGCTTGTATTTTTTTTAAGAAAAAGGTTGGTTAATTCCAGTTCCAGTGATAATAATTTGCGTAGAGCTCAATCAACTCCTTAGGCACTGCTCTCAAAAAAAAAAAACTCCGCACTGGTTTGTTGATGTTGAGATATCTATACTTTTTATAAAGCAAAACCACACTAACATGTATTAATGATTTTTCTATCTCAACATGCAAACTATCCACATCGTCCATTCTTCTAACCAATCAATTGTCTATGTCATCTCCACTTATATTTATTAATCACTACATACAAACTACACATTATCCATTTATTAAACCATCAAATTATTTATATTTATAATATAAAATCTCTTAACAGATCTAAGCGTCATGCTATTCGAGAGCCCTTCTTGCTCCAGCGAGGTCGTCCGACGTTGGGCCCACCTGTCGGCACGCCTGTGGGTTTGGTTGGATTATGACGGTACTTTCTAGGTTGGTTCGGACTACCCTTTTCACTTCGTCTTCTCCTCCTAATCCTGCACCTTTGACCATTCTGTTCTTCCCCTATTGACGCATCCATGGATACCCCTCAAGGCGCTGCTGCATCCCATGGCCTCTTGCTACCTCTGCGATCCCCAACCAACAATCTCCCATCCAACCAACAATCTCCCATCGTCCAGCTATATCCATGGCCCTATGGTTTGGAGGCGTACGCCGAAGCGCACCGCGGAATCCCGACGGGAGGGAGGCTTCAACTTGGTCCTGTTGCATCCATATCCACGAGGCATACCAAGTATGGTACCTTGCCGTCATGCTTTAGCGTGGTGCCCTGGATCTGTGCTCCGCCCGTGGTAACATCCTGTATAGCGCCGACTCGGGAGCCTCTGACCTCCACCTCCTTTGCCTCCTGCATCCCTCTTAGTAATTTTGTTTTCAAAGAATTTCACTCTTTTGAAACTTCGATACACAAATTCATTAATTCTGGGGGTAGGAACAATGCAAAAGTATTGGTTCATGAGTATTCTTTGCTTATTTGTCTATGTACAATAAATCTCTGATTGTGAAAAGCGAAAGGAATGAGCTCATAAAGAAGTAGAATCAGATGGAACTTCACCTGATACCGAGCTGACAAGAGAACGAAGTGGCAGTGGGAACCTAAATTACTAGATGTAGTGTCCGTATAATGCTGAACCGCATCTATTATCCGACATACAGACAAAAAAGGTACACCGTATTTCATCCATGACCAATTGTATTCCATGATCTTGGGAATATAAACATGATTAGCTACACAGAAGTATTCATATAGTGTGTACTCTTTATAGTTTCTTTTATTTTTTACTAACTGATACTAGGAATCTGGTATGCATCTCAGCGTATGCAAATTGTCAGAGCTTTGTTTTTTGTATTTCTGACTACATACATTACCTTTTCAAGAACGGGAAAGGATTGTATTTGGGATAATATAACCGGTATAACATAGGTTGTCAAGTTAAGTTTTTTTTATTTACGGTGTTTGTATGATCATTGATCTAGGTATCTCCTTTGAACTTATGCATCTTCAGTTATCTTATATGAGTGATTTCTTCAACAGGCGCAGCGAAGCGCGCAAGGTCCTTCTAGTATATAGTATGATCAATTGAAATTTGTATATTATTCTATAAAACATGTTACATCTCTTATAAATTTTGTTTTCAATATAGTGCGGATTTCAAAACGATTCCCGCAGCAACGCGCGAGGTATCCTTCTAGTATGAGAAAATTGCGCACAACACCATGTTTTGGTAGTAAAGTTGCACAAAACACAGAAATCAAATCCCTTTTGCAGCTAGCCCCAGTTTTTCGTCTAATAAGTTGCGGCTAGCCCAAAACACTAATTTAGCAGCTTAATAAGTATCTGACATGGTATCTATGACCAATGTACATTATTTCTATACCGTATATACAATGTTTGCAACTATTTTTTTTTTGGTTGCACAATGGTTGCGATCGATTTTTTTCCGTTGCACTACGGTTGGAACCCATTTTTTTTGGTTCCATACTAGTTGCAACTGTTGTTTTTTCTAGTTTAAACTGGAAATTTTACACTTGCACCATGGTTTCAACTTTGCACTATGGTTTAAAATAAATTTTCTATTTGAATGAAAATTAAGCTAATGAGTGCACGTTCTTTTTAAGATTTAAGTAAACTTTTTTTTGTTCTTATTATTTCTACTATATCACGTGACGAGGGAAACTTGGGCCTGGAATGTCAAAACCCTTGTGTTTTAGTTTGTTTCTCTCCGAGACATGTATGTAACTGTTGATTTGATGTATTTTTTTTTGTTTGAAATACGCACAAAACTGTTGCATATTTTAGTCCCCTTTTAGAATGGGAATATGAAAAACAAAGGAATTAAAAAATCATGTATCCTAGATTCTTATATGAATCAAAACCACATAAAAGATTCAAATTGTTGTTTGGATGTTATGTGAAAAAAAAAGTAAGAATTGTCGATACACATATATGAAAACATGAGTTAAGACTTCACGTGCTCACCTCGTGTTTGTTTTTCTCTATAATTTCTGTGGAATATTCCACTCCATAGGAATTTCACTCGAGCGTAAGATTGCATATGCATTTGTCTCAAATGGTACCATAGGAATTTCTCCTATAGAAGTCCCATCTTCCAAAATTCATATGTGTTTTTCCTCTTTTCCAAATGGAGCTTTGTTTGTAGTTCAAAGATCCGTTATTTCTTGAGAATGAAACCGACAGAGAGGAGAAATGATTAAACAGTCACACCACTATGTGGCATACTATATAGATCATTGATCTTTAGACTGTCTTTTTGTACTTGTGAGTTGTAAGTTTCTGATACTCAATCACCACTAGTCAACAACTAATAGCACTGCGTAGATGATATGTCGAGTTTGTTATTAGGAGGAGCCTTGAAGTAGTACTTGAAACTAGGAGGCTTTTGTAGTTACTAAGGACGTGTTTGGTTGTCCGCAAAAACATATTAGGCCCTAATGGGTCAAAATATGTGTGGTTGGTCACCTATGCCTTCATATGTGCATGTAGTGCACGAAACTATTAACATCTCAGAACTTGGCGCAGAGAGGCCGAATTGACCGTTTCCATGGAGCCAAGCCTAATGAAGGACAAAGAGGCAGACAACTGCATGCTCAGGGAAGAGCGGGAGACAACACGGAGTTTTAGGGATGCGCGTCACAATCCCCTCATCGCTATCTCCTCCTCTCGCTCTCCCCTATCACTCTCCTCTCACTGTCACATCCATAGCACCACGATGACCATTGTCAGCAGAAAAACAAGCCGACGAACTCCACTCCCTCCCTCGCCATCGGGGGGGGGACTACCCCCGAGTAGGGTCAAGCTTGGTATGAAATGGTATCCAAGGAGTGGATATCGAGATGCTGTTGACCGAGTTGACTACCCGGACCGAGATGAAGGTTACCGAGATGGATCTATCTCGGTAAGAAGAATCAAGAGTAATATGAAGAAATAGGTGCCCCCCGGGTTATCCGAGATACACTTGGAGAATCCGGGTACACGAAGAATTATCCATCCCAGAGCAAGGTCAACGGAGCAGTTGAGATCCCGAAGATCACGGGAGAGTACGCGCATGCGGTTCAACTTACTAGGCGTAATGATGCATACTCGTACAACTGAGCAGTGCAGGGCGTGGGCGAGGCCAAGTCATGTCTCTGACTAGGGGGATAGGACATGGTAGCGGCTACGGAGGAGGCGACTTTCGGAGTAGTGATAACAAGCGTGCGCTACGGCACAATGTTCTACGCCTAACTCTGTACATTTCGTCAGTGGCCACGAGTATATAAGGTGGCCACACCCCTCCTGCGCGAGGGACGACGACACTATGATTCCAGTGAGAGAGAATAGGCATTTTCCTTAGAGAGAAAAGAGAGAAGAGAGAGTTTCTTCTTCCTCTATCTCTGTGAGCTTGAGGAACCACTTTGTACTCGGTTACCCACTGATATAGACAGACAGGCAGGAGTAGGGGTGTTACCTCCACACGAGGGCCCCGAATCTGGGTAGATCTTGGTGTTTGAAGTGTAGTGAGCGCGCCATCTTGGTGTGCAATCCCTCCCTGGATACCCACAGTGTCCATCGGCCCCAACCTTAAGCCATCCCATGGCATCTGTCTCTACACCACCACGACAGTTGGCACCCACCATGGGGCCAGCAGCGGCGCTGGCTGGGGTTTCTATCCGGATGGGATCTCTGCTTCCTTCGGGCGAGCGCGTAGTTTGTGGCCTTGTCCATAGATTCGGCTCGTTCGACTTTGTCGTCGACAACGCTGGTGATTTCAGCGGCGGGGCGTTTCCCGTTGGCGGCTCCGTCATCGGTTTCGGCTCTCACCTGGTGTACGTCGCCACTGAGATCATCCGCGGGTACCTGGAGGGGGTGCTTGTTGCTGCAGATCCTCCTGCGGTCCGCGACCGGCGTATCGATCGCCTCGCGGACAGCGTGGAGGTGATGGTGATCTCGACCACTGCTGATGCGGGAAAGGGTGCTGCCGGTGATGCTGAGACCGGTGTTGAGCAACCTCGGGCAGAGCGCAAGCCGTTGGAGAGAAAGGAGAATCAACCGGGATACGTGGCACCCTCTACACCGATCTTAATGCCACCTCCGTTCACCGACATCATCGAGAAGTCGAATGTACCAGTAGTTGCCGATGCTGATCCGGCAGTGGTGCGGGACCAGCTGGAGGAGCAGCGCCAGGCCATCCTCGCGGAGGCTGTCGAGATGTCCAAAGCCAGGCAAGAGTTCAATCACGACATGACCGAAGTACAACAAGCCTCATGGTTTTACTCCTGTTGTAAACAATCCTAGTCGGTTAGGTGCTGTGCGGAACCAAGGTCGTGATCTCGGTGCCGAGATAGCCAGAGATGGTAGAGCAGCTAGTAAATCTGCTAGTGTCACCTCGGCTGGTAGGCCCAAACATAGTTCTCCTACTAAGAACCTTAGGGATGCTGAGGCAGTTGCTGTCGAGTTGCCGCATTTGACCGGTGAAGCTCGCGCTAGGCAGCAAGACCGGCTTAATGATCTTGTTTTGGAGGCTAACATGCAAAATGAGGCTTTCCGGAACGCAAACCCGGGGGCAGGTGCCTCTCAGATGGTCCACTCCAATGGAGGGATATCTGGTGGACAGGCCTCATCACCCCATGTCGGGGATGGGCGAGCCCGGAGTGGGAACTCCGAGAAGGGCAAGCAGATACAGGTATACGACCCGGCTGGCACCGGAAAACAGTTAGCTGTACAGGGCCAGGCCGGGCAGGGACACGTCGCCCAAGGAGGACATGTTGCCAACCGAGTTCAGGCAGCCGGGAACGACCGCAACCGAGATGTCCCATCTCGGCAGCCGGTGGTCAATCCGGCTCAGCAGCAACCCGGTGCTGGACATCAAGACCGATATAATGATGGTACTCGGCAATGGAGAAGGCTGGCAATCCAAGATACGAGCATCTGGTGGATGCTGGAGTACTCGCTGCTCGATTGGGGCCCCGAGTACTGCACCCGAATGATGACCGATACAACCTCGACATAATCTATCTGTCGGAGGAGATGGAAGAGCAAGGCCCTCTGGGACCACTTTGTTTCGATCCCCGGATCATGAATGAGTCGGCTGTAGCCAAGTTCCAGCTAGGGGGACAAAAACTTATGACGGCAGCACCAAGCCGGAATATTGGTTGAATGATTACATCACTGCCGTGCACATTGCCGGTGGTAACCGCTGGTGGGCGGTGAGATATGTGCCTCAGATGTTGGAGGGCCCGACCAGGATCTGGCTGAACAACTTGCCGAGAGACATCATTAAATGCTGGTTGGACTTCTCGGACGCCTTCATCAGCAACTTCACCAGCACCTACCGGAGGCAAAACCGTCCACAACAACTCTCCGTGTGCAAGCAGGGAGAAGAGGAGACTGACCGAGATTATCTTACTCGATGGATCACATTGAGGAACACCTGTGGAGGGGTGAATGAGTCCCAGGTCATTGCCTAGTTTGCACAAGGATGTAGGCATTGCAACATGCTTTGGCAGAAACCGCAGAGGGATATGCAAAGTACTTTGGTCGAGACCATCAAGATCGCCGACATGTATGCACTGGGAGATCCGACAAAACCTTTACTGGACTCGGTTGAGCCGAGTAGAAGGCATCTCGGCAATGATGGTGCCGGATCCGCCAGGCGGCATGATCGCCAGGACTTCCGGAACAAGAGAAGAGATGGCATGCCGGATATCCGCTATGGCTCGAACCATGTAGCCGCGGTTGATCCGGATCAACCTGATGCAGTCAGCAGCCAAAGGCAGAAGAACACTGGGCCCCGGTATGGGCAGAACTAGAACAACAAGAGGCAATGGACAGATCAGAAGAAGCCTGGGGATGATAGGTTCACCTTCGATATGATGAGGGATGGGTCGTGCAACTACCATACTCGACATCCGAGTAGGCCAGCTAACCATACTACCCGGCAGTGCAGCTGGTATGATCAGATCAAGGGCGAGGGTTTCAGTGCCTTGCCTCCTCCTCCACTCTCGGATGCAAATGTTCAACCTATGGGAGCAGCCCCAAGACCTGCAGAGAACCAGAGAAGGCTCGAGAATGTGAATCAAGTAGCTCTAGGAGCCAACAACTACAACAACAAAAACAACTGCAACAACAACAACAACAACAACAACAACTACTACTACTACTACTACTACAATGCTGGCGGCAGAGACCGAAATGATTACCAGGAGCACCACCAAAGCTATATGGTGCAGAGACCGAAATGATTACCAGGAGCACCACCAAAGCTATATGGTGTTCATCACCAAACCAGATGATAAGCAGAGCTTGCGCATGCGTGCAATGGAAGTTAATGCGGTGATGCCGGCTGTGCCAGAATACATGTACTGGTGTGCCCAGGAGATTGTCTGGTCTCGGGCGGATCATGCCAAACCCGGGCAGTTATGCTTTGGTGTTGGACCCAACCTTCATTGGGCCCAAGATCAACGTGAAGTTTACCAAGGTGCTCATTGACAATGGAAGCAGTATACATATTCTATACCGAAATGCAATGGTGAAGCTGGGCATTTCCGAGAACATGCTCCAACCCAACTGGACTACGTTTCACGATATCGTGTCGGGAGTATCTTATGCCCCTGTGCGAAGGATATGGATTTGTCGGATATATACCGAATAGGGGTATAGAAGATGGTAGACAAAGTGCCGGATTACCAGGGTGGCCTAAGTGGTAGTGGGCTTAGGTCCATTAGGCGGCCCAGTAATCCGACGCACAGAAGCCGGATTCTAGAAGAACCCGGATCACAGCCCATGTGATCCGGCTTGGAGAAGAAGACGGATTCCTTGCTTTCCAAGTTACAAGTTACCGTAGTTTTCTAGGTTTCCTATTCTGTAAGCCCTAATCCGGCTATTATATAAAGCCGGACGGGAGCTAGATTAACAAGGATCGCATAACAGAGAAGTTCTAGGCCAACTCGCCGAGAAGTTCATCCTCGCCGAATAGCTAGATCTATACCCTCACATTGTAACCCTGTTTACAGGCTTTAGTCCTGATTAGTGAGAAGTCCAGGAGTAGGTACGCCGTACTGTCACGACGTACCGAACCTGGGTAAAATCTGGTGTTCATAGTCTACTACGCGATCCCGTTACCCCACGTCTCTACCGTAGTCTCATGGCACCCCCGTCTATGAAAACTACTACAATGTCTCGACAGTTGGCGCCCACCGTGGGGCAAACGACGTCAGGCGTAAGATTCCGATCTGGGATACTTGGCGGAATCAGAAGATCAATCACTGTCGGAAGCTTGGAATTCGACAACGACGTCAGGCGCTTCCTCGACAACGGATCCTACATACCGGCGCAAAACCACCTGGTAAGTGCCTGCGTGTTACCGATAGAATCTGCTAACATCTTTATTGGGCTAACTGCAGAAGCAATGGGGTTTTGCGGTGGAAGCAAATTTATCCCACCCGCCCTATACCCAGTCGAAGATGACTACGATGCCGGATTCTGCTCAGATTGCCGACAAAAAAGTGATACACACTTTATCGGCATGGTGCAATCCGAAATTGCCGAAAACACGGATGACGGAAATCCCGTGCAAAAGGCAGACAACAACGCACCGTCATGGAGACGGAAGACCAAACACCCGTCACAGAGGCGGAAGATCCGACATCCGTCAACAAGACGATGAACTTGGAAGCAGAATCCGTGCTTGCCGCCATTGAGGCGAGGTTGGAGTCGGAAACCGGATCGGATAACTTCGACTCCGAAGACGAAGATGAGGACGCCTTCGTAAGAAAGGTTAAGTCCTTTCAAGAGGGATTCCATGAAGTTCTAATGGCAAAACCGGCTGATACCACGGACGCCGGCAGCCAGGAAAGCCCTAAAACCCCTCCGCCAGAGGAAGAGAGAGAAGACGGAGAAACTTCTCCAATATTCCCCAGTGTCAAGGAGATGACAGAAGATGAGCCTGTCAAAAAACCTCCCTCTTCCAAGAAAAAGCACCGTGCTGCTAAAAAACTCCAATACAAAATCCGGAAGAAAAAATCAGCTGATCTCGCTGATGAAAACCTGGAAGTTGGAGATGTTAGCGGAACAAAGCCTGCGGAGAAGAAATCCAAAGAAATCACTGCTCCGCCAATGAAGGAACAGGAAGAGCAAGAACTATTGCAAACACCAGTGGGACCAGACGAACCCCCTGAGATGCTGGAAGCCAGGAGACAAGCTTTCCAGCGGCAACAGCAACATCTACTCAGATCTCGGCAACATCTCCAACAAACCCATAATGACATCAAGGTCATGAAGGAAGAAATAGAGGAGTACGAGAGAAAGAATAGATCCGCGTTAAAACCTACTAGGTTACCCGGAATCGCAAGACCGGAAGAACTGCCGCCAAAAGAAAGGTTCCATAACCCGTCTTGGCAAAAGCAGGTAAACGGCAAAGATGCCAAGGGCGAACCAATATACAAGACCGCAGCAGAAAACGCGGAAGCAGCGTTCGCGATTCTTAACAACGATCTGTATTCCAACGGGGAAAAACTCCAAGGGGTGTATGCTTTCCTAGGAAAAGCATTGCAACAACAACAGCGCGCTCAAGAGCGATCAGGGAGGCTGCATGATAACTCCGCCCTATGCAAGACAGCTACTTGCGCTGCTGGAGCACCTGGACCGGAAGAACCTAGGGATTCAGACAACTCAAAAGATAAAAAAGAGGATCCGAGAAAGGACAAGAAAAACCCCGACAACCGGGATGCAGCGTCTAGGACCGGATCCCATCTCCCGAAAGATGGGTATAAACCCCATGATCGGGAAGACAAACACCGGAAGGACGGCAAAATAATGCCACCTCCAAGAAACCCAGCTGAGAAAGCTGGAAGATACGATATACCTCACAGGCGTGAGAGATCCCGGACACCGCCTAAGGACAAAGAAAGGCACATGAGTAGAACTCCGCCTAACCCAAAAGGGCGTGAACACAGAAGAGATAGAAACAATCCCGGAAAAGCGCGTTCGCGCAACAATGGAAGAGAAAGGAGCAGATCCCCTTCCGTCCATTCAGCCGGAAGATATTCTGCACACATTGACAGAGCAGAAAAAGATGATCTATACTTTGGTCCTAAATGTTTTACCGACAGGATCCGAAGAATAACGCTGCATTCTGGCTTTGCCAAGGTCGGTCCAACGTACCAGAAATACACCGGCAGCACAAACCCGGATACCTGGCTCTCGGATTACTATACAGCCGTCCAGATCAACAATGGGACAGACTTGGAAGCTGTCAAGTTCCTTCCCCTAATGCTGCTGGACGGAGCCAGAGATTGGATCAATGGATTACCGTCACGAACAGTCGACAGCTGGGACGATATGGCTAGAGTATTTACTCAGCATTTCCGGGGAACATACAAACGCCCGAATAGCATCAACCAGCTAAACCGTTGCACGCAATTTGAGGATGAACCATACGTGGATTTCATCTCCAGATGGACAGCAATGAAGAATAGTTGCTCTGGAGTAACTGACGTACAAGCAATGCATGCTTTCGTCAATGGCCTAAAACCCGGACTCGTACCGTTCATGGTTGGTTCCAAAAAGCACAAGGATCTCGGATCCATGCTTACAACCGCCAATGAGCATGCCGCAGCCGAGGATGACATCAGAGCAAGAGGAGGCAATATTGAATCATTGATACTTGCCAAGAAAGCCCCTCGTTCTGACAAAAAAGCCACTCCAGAAACAACGACGAAGCCCAAAGAGGTGAACATAGCCTTTGGAGGAGAAAAGGGAAAAAAGTGGAAAGGACGCAACCCAGATCCAATCAACTACACTCCAGAGGAGTGGGAAAGGATTAAGTCGGAACCTTGCGTTCACCACTCGCAATTTGGGAAACCCACCCATACAAACGCGCAATGCTGGCTGAATAAGCACATGAAAGGCAGTGCAGGGTCCGGAAATAAAGGGAAGGGTTCCAAAAGGAAACCCGCCAAACAAAAGCCAGAAGCCGACAAAGAAGACAGTGAATCGGACACTGACGAAAAAATCCAGGAACAACAGCGTAAAGGCGAACCCAAGTTTCCGAGAGTTGATGGAGAAGCAATGCTAACTTTCTTAGCAACCCCGTCAACAAAGGTGGCAAAAAGAACACTTCGAGAAATAAACGCGGTTGTTCCGGCAACCCCGAAATTCTTGAAGTACTCCAACACACCGATAATCTGGGATCAGTCTGATCATCCCGGAAATATCCCTGAACCCGGCACACAAGCTCTTGTTGTAAGCCCTATTGTTCAAAATACTAGGCTAAGAAGAGTGCTGATGGATGGAGGATCCAGCATTAATATAATGTACCTGGATACACTGAAGCATCTGAAGATTTCAGAGTCTCAGCTCAACTACAGCAACATACGCTTCCATGGTATCGTCCCTGGCAGGCAAGCACGATCCCTAGGAGAAATTTCCCTAGATGTCACCTTCGGAGATAAAGATCACTTCCGGCAGGAAAAAGTATCCTTAGAAGTAGTGCCGTTCGAAAGCGTGTATCACGCAATACTCGGACGTCCAGCTTTCGCCAAATTCATGGCAAGATCCTGTTATATTTATAACAAGCTGAAGATGCCAGGACCCAAAGGAGGAGTAATCACTATAGCTGGTGATTTCAAGCTGGCAAATGAGTTGGAGAAAGAAAACGCCCTTTGCGCTCAGAGAGTTATAGCAAAGGAAGAACTGAAGGAATTAGCCAAGGAAGTATCGCCGTCAGAAATGCCGGCAGGAAAAGAAACTCGGAAGCCAACAGACAGCTTCAAGGCATCCGAGAATACAAGACAGGTAATCCTAGATCCCAAAGATCCGACAAAATTTGTCGTCGTAGGGACTGGGATGACTGACAAATAGGAAGGCGAGCTCATCAAGTTCCTCCGTGAGAACTGAGATATTTTTTGCCTGGTGTCCAGCTGACATGCCAGGTGTACCCAGGGAACTTGCTGAGCACCAACTTAAGGTTATTCCTGGATCAAAACCCGTTAAACAAGGTCTCCGTCGATTTGACGGAAGAAGACGGAAGGCTATTGGCAAGGAAATTATCCGTCTTTTAGCAGCGGATTTCATCAAGGAAGTGATCCATACTGACTGGTACGCAAATCCGGTATTAGTACCGAAGAAAGACACTACTGCTCTTAGAATGTGTATAGATTACACAGGCTTGAACAAATTGTGTCTGAAAGATAGGTTCGCATTACCGCGAATCGATCAAATAATAGACGCCACAACAGGCTCTGAGCTTTTGTGCTTTTTGGATGCATACTCCGGGTACCACCAAATACGCATGAAAAAGGAAGATCAAATTAAGACTTCTTTCATAACCCCATACGGGACGTATTATTACGTAACCATGCCGTTTGGCCTGAAGAACGCAGGTGCAACCTACCAGCGTTGCATGCAACGTTGTTTGCATAGTCAGATTGGAAAAAATGTCCATGTTTATGTGGACGATATTGCTGTCGTAACCAAGGAAAAAGATACACTCCTTGAGGATTTGCGAGAAACTTTCGAAAACTTACGCACCTACAAGATGAAGTTGAATCCATCTAAGTGCGTATTCGGGGTTCCCTCAGGAAAACTTCTGGGTTTCATCGTTTCTCACAGAGGAATAGAAGTTAACCCGGAAAAGATCAAGGCAATCTTGAACATCACAAAACCTACCTGCGTCAAAGATGTCCAAAGATTGACGGGTTCCGCAGCTGCCGTTAGCAGATTTATTAGTCGGCTGGGGGCTAAAATCCTAACACTATACAAGTTGTTGAAGAAATCCGACAAAATCAAGTGGATACCAAAGCTTTGGAATACATAGCAGTTATGTCTCTTCTATACTTAGTTCAATATCTATGTAAACATCTTTTGAGATCATGAAATAAAGTTGTTGGATTTCTGGTATCCATGTTTTTTACAAGTTCATTATAGTAAAAGCATGTTTTCACCTTCTCTATTTCCCAATGATCTTACAAAATACTCAATGTTAACCCGAATTGTGCCTGCATACTCGGCGTTAAGAAACTGAATGTTTTTTCAGTCTGCTAACGGCTAAAGGAAACTTGAATTGCCTGCGTGCCCAAGTTTCGGTCAAAAAATTCATTGTTTCTCTAAGCATTATCTGATTGCGTATGTGTTGGGTTACTGGAACTAGTTAGTAAAAATGCCTTTAGCATGGACCATGTTTCCGAGTTTAAACTGATTGGTTACGCCCAGTTACTCGGCATGACGATCCATATTGCTATTTGAGCCATTTCAAACACTAAGGACAGTTAAAACATATATGCCAGAGAACTTAGAAGATAAAGGAATAGTAATATCCGAAAAACCTTGCAAAAAATTTCATAACTAAAAATTGCAAAAGGCGGAATTTTTCATTCATACAAACAGAAGCATTACATTTTGGATTACATTGAAAGAACAGTAATGCTCCTATTGTCTATGTTTTACTCTCCAGGTTAAAGGTACCCCTTCAAGCATCTGATTCCTCCTCGCTGCTGTCGTCCTCGGGGATTGGAGGGATCTCCTCTTCTGGATAATTGACGGAAATATTTACCATGGAGGCAATCTGGGTGGCGTGGCCTTTGATTTCATCAAAGATAGTATTTCGCTGAGTGTCCGTGTATCCTTGAGGGACACCGGACGCCACGCGCCAGGATTTAGCACCGGGGTAGTGCATGCGCATAAGGCCAAATGCCATACGCGCACCACCCCGTGCAGCGGAACGCAGGATAGAATCCCTGGATTCCGCCACCTCCATGATGGCTCCCGGAAGTTTTTCAACCTCCGAGAACTCCCCAGTCCTTGCGGGAAGAAACTTGTTCACCAGCTGCATTCCAGCAGCACGGATCGAAGTCCACATCTTCCCAAAGGCTTGGATCCCTTCAAGCCGGGTACCATCTGGGATATCTCCTGTTTTTTCCGACAAAACAATCAAAAGTGTTAGGCAAAAAACAGAGAAGAAAAACAAGATATGGAAAAATAAAAAAGGTAACGGAAAATTACCGATAAGCTTGTCGATCTCGGAGATTTCCTCCAGGCGAAGGTTCAGAGCATTTTCTAAATCCTGAATGGTGGATTTATCCTTCTCCGCCTGTTCAGAAGCCTTGGAGTTGGCAACTCCAAGGGCCAAGTTGCTGGCCTCCAGATCCTTTTGAGCCTTCACAAGATGCTTGTGAAGCTCTAAATTCTCCTTCCGGAGATTCTCGGCATTGCCGGCATCTTCAGCTATTTGCTTGGCCTTAGCCAAAGCAGCTGGAAAGCAAAGAAAATTCTGGGTTTAGCAAATTTCCGGAATAAGTACTTAGACAAAAAAGTGAATCGCAAGCCTCAGAGGAAAAATGTGTACCTGATGTTTCCGACAAAGCGAGCTGAGACGATGCCAGTTCCGCCTCTCTCTCCTCAAGAATAGAAAGGAGATTTCTAACCTCCTTATTCTTGATGGTGAGTTTGTTGAAAACTTCCATGTTTATGGTTTCGGCGGTTTGCTGCAACATAGCAAGGAAAAGAATGGTTACAAAAAGCATCAAAGCAAAACAGGCATGTAATTTTGTTTAATGCTTGTGGGCTAGAGTTACATACCTGGCTCATTCGGTGCAAACCCGCCAAGTTTTCCTTGAACTCTTTTGCGTATTCCGCAAAAGCAGTTCCGGCCGCGCTTAGGCCGTCGTTGATAATCTTGAAGTCCTTGTCAAAGGTGGGAATTTCTTCGTCGAAAGTCCGAGAAAATTTCTCCACCTCTGGAGCCGCCCTTTCCCTCGTGTCCGTGTTCGACACAACGGGCTGGCTGGGCTCTGAGGGCTTGGTGGTGGGGGCTGCAGCTTGCTCTTCCGCCATTGTGGACGGCGTGGCCGGGGCAACGGCGGGAGAAGGTTGACCGCCTCGGCTGGAAGCAACCTTGTGTTTCTTCAGCTTCTTTGGTTTTAAACTGGAGGGAGGCAGGCTAAAAACAAAAAACCCGGAAAAGTTAAAAAACCAAGGATGGATGAAAAGTTCCCATAAAAGAAAAAAGAATCCAGAAGAAAGAACCTGGAAGTGGCGACGGGGATTCCGTCAAGATCGATAATTTCTTCCGAGGAAGTTATCTTCTTGCGCTTGCGTCCACCTGTAGCGGCGGCGCGCAGCGCGTCCAGCTCGGCCTCGGAAGCCAACTCCGAGTCGGGAAGATCCGCAAACTGCCGGAAAAACCAATCGGAATCAGAAGTTAGGTTATCCGAGAAAGAATACTGAAATTATACCCAAATGACTGAAAAATTACCTTGGGAACCGGGTTGTCGGCCGTGTACATCGGCCGACTCTCTTCATATTGGTCGCGTGATGCGACCAACTGGTTGATGCGCCGTCGAAGCTCCTTTACGGGCCAATCCTTGTTGATTGTCCGCATAGGATCCTTGGCTCCCGTGTATTCGCACAAAAGGCGACCACCGTGGTTTGCTAACGGCTGAATTCGTCTATTCAGCCAGCAAAAGACCGTATCCATACCGGTCAAAGGTGGGGTGGAGGAGGTGAGCTTGGCGATGCGCCGCTTGATCTTTAGTAGATCTGGCGGCAGAACCTGGACGGCTTCCGTTCCCCAGTTGTCTTGGGGAACTGCGGCAGAGTTCACGAAAGGAGGAACCCCGACGGCTTCCTTAGGGAAAGGCACGTCGGGGTGATAAAAGAAGGAACCCGTCCAAAATTTGACAGATTCCGACGTTTTTATCTTGGGGAACCAATCTTCTCGGAATCTCCGAAGAGTGAAAGATATGGTCCCGCAAGTCGGGAGTGTGCCCTCCGAAGAGTTCCGCTTAACCCCGAAGCAGTAAGTCCAGAAATCTAACCTAGGTTCTAGCCCTAAGTAGCCCTCGAACAAAGCCTGGAAGCCGGCCATGTAGAGGATGGAGTTGGGAGGAAGGTTGTGGGGCTGGATGTTGTAGTGAGAAAGGATTTGGAGGAAGAAGGAAGAAGGTGGAAGTCCCATACCTCGAAGAAGGTGGGAACAAAGAAGGACCCTTTCGCCATTTTTTGGCGTTGGCTCGGTCTCGTCTTCTGGAAGCCGCCACTTCTTCTTAAGAACCAGGCCCTCCTTTTCCATGTTTGGAAGGAGAGCCGAAGGAATGCTGCAGGCAATCCAATTGCCTGCAGACTCCGCCTCTTCGTCTGCTCCGGCGGCGGCAGAGGCGGCGGCCTCCGCGGCGGCGAGCTCGTCGCCGAGGAGTTGGATCTTTTCCTCCGCCATTTCTGGAGCAAACGGCGGGGAGGCTGCGGAGCTCGATCCCGCAACGTCCGCGGCGGCGGAAGAATTCGCTTCACCCGCCGCGGAGGCCGCGGTCTTCTCCGGCTCGCCGCCGGCGTGCTTGGGTGACCCAGTTTGGGGATCTAGGTCGCTGATGATGTCGTTGATGGCGGCGCGGGTCGGCGAGGACGGCGAGGAGGCCATCTCGTGGTGGCGCGTTGCGTTCCGGCGTGCTTGGAGGCTAAGTGCGCTTGGGACGGTGCTTTGCTCTCGAGCTCGTTCGCGTCAATGGCGTGGACAGTGAGGAGTGTGGAAAGTTTTCGTTGAGTACGATGACGGCTATTTATAGCCGGAAAACCGTTTAGATGCGTGCCAACGGCTATTTTGACCGTTGGATGTTCGACGCGTGTCGCTCGCCGGAAAATCCGGGAAATGAAACGACAGGGAAATTATAGCTATCTCCTCGTTTCCCGTGAGAATCTGTCAGAGAAACGTTGCAGGGTTTCCCGCGTGAAACCAAACGTCGCCTGCGTCAGCATGATTTAAGCGCTGACGTCAGAAGTTCCTTTTCCGCGAAGGATCGTGAGAGAAAAGACGGATTTTCAGGATTCCGAGTTTCATGTTACCATCTCTTTCAAAAGAAGAATAAGAAGAATCAAGACTGCTGAATCAATATTTCCCGGACAAAGTGTATTTGGCGAAAGACGGAGAATCAGAGTTTTAATCCTTCTTGGGGGCTACTGTCGGATATATACCAAATAGGGGTATAGAAGATGGTAGACAAAGTGCCGGATTACCAGGGTGGCCTAAGTGGTAGTGGGCTTAGGTCCATTAGGCGGCCCAGTAATCCGACGCACAGAAGCCGGATTCTAGAAGAACCCGGATCACAGCCCATGTGATCCGGCTTGGAGAAGAAGACGGATTCCTTGCTTTCCAAGTTACAAGTTACCGTAGTTTTCTAGGTTTCCTATTCTGTAAGCCCTAATCCGGCTATTATATAAAGCCGGACGGGAGCTAGATTAACAAGGATCGCATAACAGAGAAGTTCTAGGCCAACTCGCCGAGAAGTTCATCCTCGCCGAATAGCTAGATCTATACCCTCACATTGTAACCCTGTTTACAGGCTTTAGTCCTGATTAGTGAGAAGTGCAGGAGTAGGTACGCCGTACTGTCGCGACGTACCGAACCTGGGTAAAATCTGGTGTTCATAGTCTACTACGCGATCCCGTTACCCCACGTCTCTACCGTAGTCTCATGGCACCCCCGTCTATGAAAACTAGTACGATGTCTCGACAGGATTGATGTGCTTTTCGGCACCCAAGAGAACTGTCGTACCGAGTGCTTGTAGTTTGAGGTTTTTGATCTTCAGAGCCCTTACCATGCTCAACTCGGCAGACCAGCCCTGTCCAAGTTCATGGCCTCAACTCATGCGGCCTATCTGAAGATGAAGCTCCTGGGTCCCAATGACATCATCACCATCTCGGGTGATTACAAACGCTCTCTGGAGGGTGCATCTGCTGGATCTCGGTTGGCCGAGTCCCTAATCATTGCTGCCGAGAAGAAGAAGATACATGAGGTGGTGGCCATGGCTCAAGCAACTCAACTCGGTATGCCCGGGATGACCAACCCTCACTATAGTGCCACATTCCAAGCCTCCAAGGAGATCAAGAAGGTGCAGATTGACCCCAAGTTCCCCGAGCGTGAGGCCATCATTGGTGCCGGGTTGGAGGAGAAATAGGAAAGCGAGCTCATCCACTTCCTCCGTGAGAATCGGGATGTCTTTGCATGGTCCAATCATGACCTGCCGGGTGTCCCGAGGGAGTTGGTTGAGCACTATTTGCATGTGAGACCAGATGCTAAGCCGGTGAAGCAGGATCTGTGGCGCTTTGCTGCAGAGAGAAGAAAAGCCATAGGTGACGAGATCACGAGGTTGTTGGCAAGTGGATTCATCATGAAGGTGCTGCACCCGGACTGGTTGGCTAACCCGGTTCTGGTAGAGAAGAAGAAGGATGACCTGATGGTCGCTGCGGTGTGGCGCATGTGTGTGTGGACTACACCGACCCGAACAAGGCATGTCCAAAAGATCCATTCCCGTTGCCCCAGATAGATCAAGTGATCGATTCCACGGCTGGGTGTGAGCTGATGTCATTCGTAGATGGTTTCTCTGGTTTCCACTAGATCCCTTTGAACCCAACTGATCAAATAAAGACTACATTTATTACCTCGTACGGGGCTTATTGCTATCGTGTCATGTGTTTCGATTTGAGAAATGTTGGTGCTACATACCAGAGATGCATGCAGAAATGTTTGCACGAGCAAATCGATAAAAATGTGCAGGTGTATGTGGATGATATAGTCATCAAGACCAAGGAGAAACACACACTCCTAGATGATATCCGAGAAACATTCGCAAATCTGCGAAAGTACCGGATAAACTCAACCCGACCAAGTGCACTTTTGGGGTCCCGACAGGAAAGTTACTCGGTTTCCTCGTGTCTAGCCGAGGTATAGAGGCCAACCCCTCCAAGATAAGAGCAATTGAGACTACCGAGATTCCTGAAGGATGTGCAGAAATTCACTGGTCGCCTGGCATCCCTTAGTCGGTTCATTGGGAGAATGAGGGAGAAGGCTCTACCTCTATACCAGCTGATGAAGAAAAGTGACAAGTTTGTCTGGACCCCGCAAGCTGACACGGCTTTCCGAGATCTGAACACCATGTTGGGTACTGCTCCAGTATTGGCATCTCCACTTCCCAAGGAGCCCATGTTGATCTACATTGCAGCTACCAACCGAGTTGTTATTGTGGTGGTTGTCGTGGGATAATCACGGCAGACGTTACCGGGGGTAACTGATCTTGGGGCAAGACGACACAGGCGTTTGGGAGAGGGTTTAGCTCAGAGGAAAACATGGTGGAACTCGATCTGGTAGCCGGCAATCAAGTCGCCGAGTCTCCGATCTCTATATATTAACTCGATCTCTTGTATATACTGGATGCTCGATATCAAGCGGCACTACTAGGGCTCTTAGATCCCTCAACTAGACCTAGGGGTCGGTTTATAAAGCACCCGCACCCCCCGGCTTGTCCTCCAAGACACACCCTGGATCCTACCCGGACACGACATACAAACCCTAACCTTCCTTTACCGTAACCCACAATCCGGGTTACTAGGCCTACAAACTTGGGCCTTCCGGAAGTTTCTTTATCCTTAGCCGGATCCTGCACAGAGTCCTCTAGGCCGGATTACGCCTTGGAGTTGGCCTACCGGGTTATTATCCCTCCATCAGTAGTCCCCAGAATAGCTTGGGCTTCATGGATTCTTCCTTGAAGTGCTCGCTATTCCCTGCAAAAATACCAATCTTACAAATATATGGAGGCCGGGTGAAGATGCTTTGATAAATAGCTAGGCCCAACTCCATGGTGGCCATATGGTAACCCGGCTCTTCTCCAAATACCCGGCTTAGCTTTCCGGGTCTAAGCCTTGATAAAAGTGTCAAGATTCTGCACTTTACTCGATAATTGACCCTGATATTATGAAGAATATCTCCTTCTTATTTCTGCCCAGATATCACGTTCAACACTTAAAGCATATTTCGCAAAATTCAAACAAATAGTCGTTACTCTGCAATCCCCGGCTCCCGCTCGCGGAACCAAACTTAACCACATGAACCATTATAAATATGTCCGTAGGGGTAACCCTAACCCCAACGGCTCACTTCCCCCCATTCCTCTTCCTTTCTTTCTCCGCGCTCAATCTCACAGGGCGCCGCCACGGAAATCCCACGCGCATCTCCGGAGCCTATTGGCCGGCGGCTGCGTTCCACCACAGCTCACTCTGCACCGCCGCCAAGATCCGCCGCCAAACCCCCAACCGGTCCGTCGGGAATCGCAAAGGGGCACCAATCTTGCGTGATTTGCCTCCGTCGAGCTTCACTTCAATCTCCTCTAGTAAGATTCTCATACCCATTAATTGGCCTCCGCAATTTCTTGATTTTCCTCAAATTAGATCTAGGTCAACCCGCCGGTCATTTTCCCGGTCATGCCGAATTAGATCGCTTGTATTCATTCTAGCTCATCCAATACGTGGGATATAGACTTTATTGCGTTTTCCTACCGCCCACATTTGTTAATTTTACTGCAAATCTGAAAACGGAGTCTCCAATCTGGGCCCGGGCCACTCAGTGTTTCCGCCCTTATCTCTGTCACCCGGAAAATCCTCCCCTTTCCGGTTCTTTTTATTCGCAATAAGTGCCTGTGCAACCATTCATCGTCCTCAAAAGCTCTCCCAATGCATAGACCTCCATAACTTTTATTACGATGCCCGATACCCAGATAATTCGAACCTCACTATGCAGATTGACACCCGGATAGTATGCAATTTCCATGTCTCGATATCACCCACCGATACTCGGCCAGCTCACAGTTTCCGTGTCTTATTCCTTGTATCCTTCTACCTCGTGCTTTGCAGGTCAACCACATGGCTCCCAAGAAGCAGGGAAAAACACCGACCAAGGCCAAGACCACCAACTCCATATCCGCCAACTGGGCGCGATCTACGGTCACCAAGGCCAAATTAGAAGAACTGGTCGAGCTAGGAATTCTTCCCCCTCAAGAGGATATCCAGTGGAGGGTGCCGGGTAAGGAGACCCGGCCTACACCGGCAAAGGATGAGGTAATATGCTTTGTAGAGCACGTGACTCGGGGCTTTCGTCCTCCGGGTCACCCCTTCTTCCGTGACGTCCTGAGCCACTATGGCCTTCGTGTATTTGACATAGGTCCTAATTCTGTGTTAAATATCTCCCACTTTATCGTCCTTTCCGAGTCATACTTGTGCACTCCGCCAAGTCTGGCTCTTTTCGTTGAGCTTTTCTAGTGCAAACCGTGCCGCGAAAGCGGTGACGGGGCGCTTCTCGCTTGTGGCGGGGTTTCTATCCAGCGCCGCAAGAATTCTCTGATGCCACCTCTTACCCTTAACTCCCACGTCAAGCACTGGCAGCTCTCGTACTTTTACTGCCAAGACACTTCCCCACCCGGCCAAAAGAAACTGCCGGGTTACTCAGAGGGCCTTCTTGACATCTCTGAGAAATTTAATGCTTTTGCCCCTGACTCGGACAGGGAAGCAATTCAACCTCTGCTAGCCAAAATCACCACTCTCGCGGCCCAAGGTCTCATCGGGCTCAACCTGGTGAAAACTTGGGTCGATTTCCGGATTCAACCCAATTCCATCCGCACAAAGTTAATGTGCGAGTATTCAGGGAAAACCACGGACCCGCTCCGGTACTCTGACAACAGCTTCGCGGCTGGTGACACCCATAAAACTATCAAGGGTTTTCTGACAGAAAAACTTGAGGTAATCCGGAACATAGCCGGGTTAGAGCCCTTCACACTCGAGAACCCAGCCCCCAAGGTGAAGATCCAATTTTGACGTCTTTACCCTTGCTCTTTCCACTTGATACAGTTGATAACCCTTGTACTGATACTTTTATTTCAGGCTGATGATGATTTTTGGAAGATCAACACTTCTCCTAGTCAAGTTATCATTAGTTAGGTGTAAGTTGTTCTGAGTACTTGTTAGCCAGTACTTTCACCAAGTCATCCATAACCGCGGAAAACACAACTTCTCGAGAAGATTTATCCCTGCAGGGGTGCACCAATTTGGCCGTACACGTAAGAATAACCCGCCAGATGGGAAGGCCTTTCCCACCAAGCAGGGCACTCAACACAACTCAACTCTTCTTCGCATCAAGCCCAAAGAACCACATGCTGTGCGTGCGCGGCTAATCGAGCCCCACGAAGAAAAGGGGACCCTCATAGCACTCTAAGACCACGCCGCCCTAAATGCCGACTACAAAAGTTCCACCCTGGCGCCAAGGGTTCGCACCTGCACATGCATGCATCAAATGGAAAGCCCGAACTAAGTGTGGCGATTTGGACGAGATGCGATTCGAATCAAATTGAGGGGGGGCGCCCATACACGCTTCCCACATGCGGTTAGTGCGCTCATCATGGATCAGTAGACAAGACCCTTTTCCTAATTAGGATCGACACTAGCAGGCCTCAAAACCACACCGGGCCTCCTGCCGGTGCCTTATCAGCAAATTATTATTACCTCAAAAAATTAACAGGTTGTTGTTTAACATCGAGACCCAGAACATAATAAATATGGTAACAGAAATAACGGACAGCAGACTCAAACATAAACAACCCTAAGCATGCTAGTAAGACACGGGCAACAAGCAAAGGGGTTATAGGTGTGGAGGTGAGGCTATATCAGGGTTAAAGGATAACATGCGATAGGATCGAACAGAAGCAACGATTCATAGGGCTAGCAGAATAGACAACGGAAAGTATCGATATCCAATGTGGAAAGGAACACAATGGTTCATGTGAGTGAATACTTGCCTGCAAACTCAGCAGCCTGGTACTGAGCTAACTCCTTAGAAAGGGTGTCGTAAGTATCGTCTGTCTCAACGTCGTCGTATATCCGAGAAGAAGCAAACGAACAACGCAGAGAGACAAACAATCAATAACATGGCATAGTGCACAATCATGGGATGATGCATGGCAATTTAATTGATGCATCAAAATAAACTAGTTGACATGATAACATAACATGATTAGATGGACCCACATGCAATTGCATATGGAAAGCCCATGAATTATGGTTGAATTAATTGATCTACAATTAACCATCATGTGAAAATTGATTAGCATGATGCATGGGTGAGGAAAACAATAAGAAAACAACAATAGAAACAATTTGAAATAAGGTTTACCAAGTTTGGAATTTTATTTATTAAGTTATGGAATTTTGGTTCCTTAAAGGGGTTACACAAGCATTTGTTGTTTTCACCACTTTTAATTGTTCATAATAGATAACCAAGTTCATATTTGGAAAGTACACAAAATTTTAGGTGGAATACATGTTTCACTTGTTGAAAAAGGATTTAGGATAAATTAATTATGAATTAAACAAGTTTAAACAAGATTCAAATGAATTTAATTCAAGTATGAATTTATTTGAATTTTTATTTGTTCAAAACATTAAGTCAAATTCATATTTTAAAATATTATACTTTGTTGGTTTGAAAACATATTTTATAAGTTCAAAAAGGAATTAATTTGACCAAGGTATGAATTTAACAATATTAAATGATTTAAACAAGGTTTAAATTATTTAACCAATTTTAATTATTCAAAACATGAAACAAAGTTTATATTTGGAAAGGTGGTTTAATTTAGCATGGAAAACATATTTCATTTGTTGAAAATGGATTTAAAATGAGCAAGTTATTAATTTGGCAATTTTAAATGCATTAATTAAGAAACAGTTGTTTTCAGCAATTTAAATTATTCAAAACAGCAAACAAAGTTGATATTTGCAAAGTACATGAAAAATGGGATGGAAAACATATTTAGTTTGTTGAATTTGGAATTTTTATGCCCAAGTTATGAATTTTGCAAAATTAAGTGAATTAACCAAGGATTCAAATATTTCACCAATTTAAAATATTCAAAACAGTAAACAAAATTTATATTTGGGTAGAGAATTTAATTTCGTATTGAAAACATATTTAAAATGTTGAAATTGGAGTTAAAATGAATTATTTAAGCAATTTTAGAGTTTTGGTATTATTCTGCCATTTTTATTAACAGCTAGGGACTTAGAATTAATTAACAGGGATCTAGAAAAGATTAGCAAGGACCTGTGTGTGAATAGAAGGTTGTGCTGGCCAGGAAAAATAAAAATGGAAAAGGTTGGGTTTAATCCCGGGGGCGGGATTCGAACCCACACCCCCTGGGTGCTGCGCGGTAGCTACTGCCACTGCGGTGGTGAAACGGATGGTGACAGTAGGGGGTCGTGGGGGGGGGGTATAAGGTGCAGGTAGTGGATGTTAACTGAAGGTTTACTGAACCTGCACATCTACTGAACCTGACGGATGAAAACTAGTCGTCGGCGGGCTGCTGTGGCCGCGCTGCTGCGCTCGCGTGTGCTCGTGCGGTGGCCGGGTGGTGCTGCGGGCTCGTGCACGACGGGTGTAGAGGGGAGGAGGAGAGGGAGTAGCGAGAGGGGGGGATATCACCTCGACCTGAAGGAGAAGCACCACCACGCTCGGTGCAGAGGTGGTCGCCGGCGAAACCGAGGATGGCGGCGGCGCCTCGGTGGTTTCCCGTCCGTGCTGAGGGGTGGAGGATGACGAGGGAGGCGAGAGGGTTCCATCCCCAGGACTAACCTGGCCGGAGGGTGGCCCTCCCGGCGGCGATCACCGGAGAAAGAATAGGTGGAGTTCGGTTTCAGGTTCAGAGAGAGGGAGAGGTGCAGAGAGAAGAGAGCAGAGGGAGAGGAAGAGAGAATGGAGGCGGGGGAGAGGGAGAAGGAGGGAGAAGAGAGGTAGAGGGGAACCCTAGGGCAGCTAGGGCTTAAAAGGAGGGGGAGAGCGAGCAGTGGCCGTTGCTGCTGCTTCTCTGCTACGTGGACAGGCGCATCTGCCTGCCGTACGAGGAAGACGAAGGTAAGGGGGGTATTGGGCCTGAGGGAGAGGATGGTGGGCTGGGCCTGCTGGCCTGCCCCTCTCTCCCTTTGGTTTCTTTAAATTTTTTTTTTTGGTTCTGATTGCTTTTTTTTTTGCTGATTTGAAAAGGAAGAAAAAGGTTAGTTGTTTAGGTTAGAAAATTTTAGATTTTTTTTTTTGTTATAGGTTATTTAGGGTAACATCAACAATTGCCAACTTTTGTTTTACAAAATATTTCAAATTATTTGCTGTTTGATAATTTGATTGAAGTTAGGTGAATTTGATATTAGTTGAAATATTGAAAGCAATAATTTAAATAGTTTGAACCTTTAAGCTTATTTGAAACAAATGATGGAGGTGTTTTGTCATTTTCATAATTTTCAAAAGGGTTGCTGTTTTGGAAATTAATTGAATTTGAAAAGGAATTTGAATTAAGTGAATTTGCTATTAAATGAATTATTGAAACTTAAACAATTTGATGGTTTGAAATTTATAGTTTAATGGAAACAATTAATTGGTTTGATTTGAATAACTCATTTTGGAAATTGTAACATCACAAGTATGAAACAAAAGGTTTGAAATTTGGTTTGAAATTCAAATGGAAAACAAAGGGAAACAAAGGAAAACAGAGGAAAACAAATGGAAAACAAGCAAAACAAATGCAATGAACATGATGTCATGATGCAAAACATAAAATAACAGAGAGCAAACATTCTAATGGCTATTTTTCATACTTGGGATGTTACAAAACGCCCCCCCTTGAAGGAATCGCGCCCCGAGATTCCTACTGAGAAGAAAAAAGGTCCGGATACTTCTTGCGAAGATCCTCTTGAGCTGTGACACGTGAAACACATCGTGCACCTTGGATAGTTTTTCTGGAAGTTCAAGACGATAGGCATTCCTGGCAACTCTTCTGGAAAGACGTCAGGGAATTCGCAAACCACCGGAACATTTTCAAGTAGAGGTAGAGGTTTTGTATCGAGGTTGTATAGCTGAATAGAACTTGATTCATTTGGAGAATAGACTATGTGGCCAGAAGGGTGGAACAGAGTTATTGATTAGACGCCGGTAGAAGAACTGAAGTGGTAAGCAACAACAAGGTTTCAACGGACGAAAAGGATGTTGAGAAGAACAGGATATCGAAGCAACATCGGGAAACACGAGACCAAAACACTCCTGAGGTACTACGGAAAACCCATCCGGGCTTCTAGAGGATCAATATCTACTGCTTAAGGAATAGAGGATCTGCTTCCGGGGCTTACACGCCTCCGTTCTCAATAGTGAGTAGGCAACATGATAATTCATGTCACAACCACCTCCATTCCTATGGTCTAGTAGATATAACCATCCTAGAGAAACCAGGATACGTGAAATCCTAACTTGAAAGTTTAGATGAGAAGAGAAAACAACGTTGCACTTCCTTACCAGAAAAGGGAGGGTGGGTGGGGAAAGAAGAAAAAGAACAGAATTCCTACTCTCACGTTTCATTTTTCCTATATAGCTACAAAATAGTTTCTAGACTCAACTGCGACCAGTAAAAAGGGATCCTACAGGCAGACAGGCTCTGATACCATTTGTCGCACCCGAACTTCTAGGGGATACTCACAGTCCGCTGAATAGTAGAACAAATGGCTTACGGGGCATACCGGCTCCCGCATCTCAATATGAGCAGGCCAACACGTAAACGTGTGACAACCATTCTCTACTATCCGTCGTCTGCGCAAACCATCCCATAGAAATCAGGACACTTCCGTTGACGTACTTCATAACATACACACATGGTACGTCAACGGCATTAGAACAACTGATATCACAACATATCTCTAAGACACAAAAGATTGAAATAAGTTGCAAATAGCTCTCATTAGAGCAGAGATAGCAAATACAATCATTCAGAGGACACATGTCCCAACAATTCATCATTACAACACAGCGGAAGCATCCAAAGTGTCTGAGTACAGACAAGATCCAAATAGGCCTAAGAGGCCGGAAACGAAAAGACGGAGCCCATCCACGAAGTTTCGGATCCTGCCCGGGTCCGCTATCTACTCGTCAGCAGCCTCGTCATACTCCACGTAGTAGCCACCATGGGGATCCTCGGAAACGTAGTCTGCGGAAACCACAGCCCCAAAGGGGTCAGTACATAAACGTACTGGCAAGCAAGACTCACAGTTCACCAAAGTGTACCCGTCAACACCAAGCACAGATGCTTTGGGTTCAACGGAAGAAAGGGGGTGATACAAAAGATGCGACAGCTGGCTGCTCTAACCAACTACAGAAACATGCTACAACTTCCGGCTAACAGAAAAGAGATAAGATAGCGTATCGGAACCAACTATAACTAACTCCAAACAAACCCATCCTGGATCTCGCCCCTTATCCAAAGAAGCAATCCGAGGATAACTCACACAGTTGGATTAATGATGGTTCAAGTTATTGTGTCAATAAGACTATTACAAGTCAAGTTATCATTAGTTAGGTGTAAGTTGTTATGAGTACTTATTAGCCAGTACTTTCACCAAGTCATCCATAACCGCGGAAAACACGGCTTCTCGAGAAGATTTATCCCTGCAGGGGTGCACCAATTTGGCCGTACACGTAAGAATAACCCGCCAGAAGGGAAGGCCTTTCCCACCAAGCGGGGCACTCAACACAACTCAACTCTTCTTCGCATCAAGCCCAAAGAACCACATGCTGTGCGTGCGCGGCTAATCGAGCCCCACGAAGAAAAGGGGACCCTCATAGCACTCTAAGACCACGCCGCCCTAAATGCCGACTACAAAAGTTCCACCCTGGCGCCAAGGGTTCGCACCTGCACATGCATGCATCAAATGGAAAGCCCGAACTAAGTGTGGCGATTTGGACGAGATGCGATTCGAATCAAATTGAGGGGGGCGCCCATACACGCTTCCCACATGCGGTTAGTGCGCTCATCATGGATCAGTAGACAAGACCCTTTTCCTAATTAGGGTCGACACTAGCAGGCCTCAAAACCACGCCGGGCCTCCTGCCGGTGCCTTATCAGCAAATTATTATTACCTCAAAAATTAACAGGTTGTTGTTTAACATCGAGCCCCAGAACATAATAAATATGGTAACAGAAATAACGGACAGCAGACTCGAACATAAACAACCCTAATCATGCTAGTAAGACACGGGCAACAAGCAAAGGGGTTATAGGTGTGGAGGTGAGGCTATATCAGGGTTAAAGGATAACATGTGATAGGATCGAACAGAAGCAACGATTCATAGGGCTAGCAGAATAGACAACGGAAAGTATCGGTATCCAATGTGGAAAGGAACACAATGGTTCATGTGAGTGAATACTTGCCTGCAAACTCAGCAGCCTGGTACTGAGCTAACTCCTTAGAAAGGGTGTCGTAAGTATCGTCTGTCTCAACGTCGTCGTATATCTGAGAAGAAGCAAACGAACAACGCAGAGAGACAAACAATCAATAACATGGCATAGTGCACAATCATGGGATGATGCATGGCAATTTAATTGATGCATCAAAATAAACTAGTTGACATGATAACATAACATGATTAAATGGACCCACATGCAATTTGGATTGCATATGGAAAGCCCATGAATTATGGTTGAATTAATTGATCTACAATTAACCATCATGTGAAAATTGATTAGCATTATGCATGGGTGAGGAAAACAATAAGAAAACAACAATAGAAACAATTTGAAATAAGGTTTACCAAGTTTGGAATTTTATTTATTAAGTTATAGAATTTTGGTTCCTTAAAGGGGTTACACAAGAATTTGTTGTTTTCACCACTTTTAATTGTTCATAATAGATAACCAAGTTCATATTTGGAAAGTACACAAAATTTTAGGTGGAATACATGTTTCACTTGTTGAAAAAGGATTTAGGATAAATTAATTATGAATTAAACAAGTTTAAACAAGATTCAAATGAATTTAATTCAAGTATGAATTTATTTGAATTTTTATTTGTTCAAAACATTAAGTCAAATTCATATTTGAAAAGATTATACTTTGTTGGTTTGAAAACATATTTTATAAGTTCACAAAGGAATTAATTTGACCAAGGTATGAATTTAACAATATTAAATGATTTAAACAAGGTTTAAATTATTTAACCAAGTTTAATTATTCAAAACATGAAACAAAGTTTATATTTGGAAAGGTGGTTTAATTTAGCATGGAAAACATATTTCATTTGTTGAAAATGGATTTAAAATGAGCAAGTTATTAATTTGGCAATTTTAAATGCATTAATTAAGAAACAGTTGTTTTCAGCAATTTAAATTATTCAAAACAGCAAACAAAGTTGATATTTGCAAAGTACATGAAAAATGGGATGGAAAACATATTTAGTTTGTTGAATTTGGAATTTTTATGCCCAAGTTATGAATTTTGCAAAATTAAGTGAATTAACCAAGGATTCAAATATTTCACCAATTTAAAATATTCAAAACAGTAAACAAAATTTATATTTGGGTAGAGAATTTAATTTCGTATTGAAAACATATTTAAAATGTTGAAATTGGAGTTAAAATGAATTATTTAAGCAATTTTAGAGTTTTGGTATTATTCTGCCATTTTTATTAACAGCTAGGGACTTAGAATTAATTAACAGGGATCTAGAAAAGATTAGCAAGGACCTGTGTGTGAATAGAAGGTTGTGCTGGCCAGGAAAAATAAAAATGGAAAAGGTTGGGTTTAATCCCGGGGGCGGGATTCGAACCCACACCCCCTGGGTGCTGCGCGGTAGCTACTGCCACTGCGGTGGTGAAACGGATGGTGACAGTAGGGGGTCGTGGGGGGTATAAGGTGCAGGTAGTGGATGTTAATTGAAGGTTTACTGAACCTGCACATCTACTGAACCTGACGGATGAAAACTGGTCGCCGGCGGGCTGCTGTGGCCGCGCTGCTGCGCTCGCGTGTGCTCGTGCGGTGGACGGGTGGTGCTGCGGGCTCGTGCACGACGGGTGTAGAGGGGAGGAGGAGAGGGAGTAGCAAGAGGGGGGAGATCACCTCGACCTGAAGGAGAAGCACCACCACGCTCGGTGCAGAGGTGGTCGCCGGCGAAACCGAGGATGGCGGCGGCGCCTCGGTGGTTCCCCGTCCGTGCTGAGGGGTGGAGGATGACGAGGGAGGCGAGAGGGTTCCATCCCCAGGCCTAACCTGGCCGGAGGGTGGCCCTCCCGGCGGCGATCACCGGAGAAAGAATAGTTGGAGTTCGGTTTCAGGTTCAGAGAGAGGGAGAGGTGCAAAGATAAGAGAGCAGAGGGAGAGGAAGAGAGAATGGAGGCGGGGGAGAGGGAGAAGGAGGGAGAAGAGAGGTAGAGGGGAACCCTAGGGCAGCTAGGGCTTAAAAGGAGGGGGGAGAGCGAGCAGTGGCCGTTGCTGCTACTTCTCTGCTACGTGGACAGGCGCATCTGCCTTCCGTACGAGGAAGACGAAGGTAAGGGGGGTATTGGGCCTGAGGGAGAGGATGGTGGGCTGGGCCTGCTGGCCTGCCCCTCTCTCCCTTTGGTTTCTTTTAATTTTTTTTTTTGGTTCTGATTGTTTTTTTTTGCTGATTTGAAAAGGAAGGAAAAAGGTTAGTTGTTTAGGTTAGAAAATTTTAGAAAAAAAATTTGTTATAGGTTATTTAGGGTAACATCAACAATTGCCAACTTTTGTTTTACAAAATATTTCAAATTATTTGCTGTTTGGTAATTTGATTGAAGTTAGGTGAATTTGATATTAGTTGAAATATTGAAAGCAATAATTTAAATAGTTTGAACCTTTAAGCTTATTTGAAACAAATGATGGAGGTGTTTTGTCATTTTCATAATTTTCAAAAGGGTTGCTGTTTTTGAAATTAATTGAATTTGAAAAGGAATTTGAATTAAGTGAATTTGCTATTAAATGAATTATTGAAACTTAAACAATTTGATGGTTTGAAATTTATAGTTTAATGGAAACAATTAATTGGTTTGATTTGAATAACTCATTTTGGAAATTGTAACATCACAAGTATGAAACAAAAGGTTTGAAATTTGGTTTGAAATTCAAATGGAAAACAAAGGGAAACAAAGGAAAACAGAGGAAAACAAATGGAAAACAAGCAAAACAAATGCAATGAACATGATGTCATGATGTAAAACATAAAATAACAGAGAGCAAACATTCTAATGGCTATTTTTCATACTTGGGATGTTACACCCCGGCACCCTGCCGGAGGGGGAAATCTTCAACCGAGGGGTCTACACAACCATGCCCTCCTCCGAAGTGATGCGTGAGTAGTTCATCCCTGGACTACGGGTCCATAGCAGTAGCTAGATGGTTGTCTTCTCCATTTTGTGCCTCATGTTTAGATCTTGTCAGCTGCTTAACATGATCAATATCATCTCTATGTAATGCTACATGTTGTGTTCGCTGGGATCTGATGAATGTTGAATCTATGTCTTCTAATTATCAATCTATCATGTTATCTTCATGTTTATGTTATTTATGATCTTGCATGCTCTCTGTTGTTAGTAGATGCTTTGGCCAAGTAGATGCTAGTAACTCCAAGAGGGAGTATTTATGCTTGTTAGTGGGTTCATGCCTCATTTTCATCCATGCTCGAGTGATAGAAACGTTACGGATGGAGGATGTGCTGTTTCCATTAGGGAGAATACAACAATGCTTTGTCCAAGGATGATGTTATTGTTTGCATTACACACTTTGCTTACTGCAATTATCTGTTGCTTGCAACTTAATAGCCAACGTTTGTTCGGATGATTTTCGAAGGGAGGATTTTTAGTCATAGATGCAGTTGAATAATGGTCTATGTATCTTGTTATAATGCCCGCATGAAGCACATAGTAATCTTTATGTCTTGCATATGCACTACGGTGCAGCCTTCGTTTCTGTCAATTGCCGAGCTGTAATTTGTTCACCACACATGTTATTTATCTTTCACGGAGAGACACCACTAGTGAACTGTGGACCTCGGTCCTTTTTCCTCATATTGATAAAACACCCACTGCTTTCATACTGCTCTCATACTGTTTTCCTACTGTTTTCCACACCATACGTTTAAGCTCTTTGTGTTCAGCAAAAACGGTGAGATTGACAACCTCACTGCTTCATTGGGGGCAGAGTGATTTGATTGTGTTTTGTAGGTTTCACGTTGCTTCTGAACCGGTAGTGCGCCCTGCCATCTCAGCTGCTTCAACCTTCTGAAGTTACTCCTTCCTTCTACTGGTCCATTAAACCTTGGTCTCTTACCGAGGGAAAATTGTTGTTGTGCTCATCATACCTTCCTATTGGGGTCTCCCAACGAGTGCAAAACCTGCACCATCAAGCTATTTTTCTGGCGCCATTGCCGGGGAGGAAGAGAATTTCTTCAAGGGGAGTCTCTCACTTCCAATATCTTTACTTTGTTTTTGTTTTTCTTATTTTATTTTATTTTGTCTTGTTTGCTTATCTTTATCAGAAACACAGAAAATTAGTTCTTATACTAGCTGTAGTTTTATTCCTGTTTTTAGTCTTGTTAAAACGAATACTCATGTTCCTGTTACCATGTCACATGAGGAAATGATCTTTACTTTCAAACAAGGGAATCATGAGAATTTCAAGGAAGCTTGGTCTAGAGTTTTTTATTCCTATTGCAAAATTGAGCCTAAAATGACTCTAAGCCTGTTTCTTCGTAGCTTTTACTTTGGTCTTGTTCTTTGTTATAGATTTGCTTTGGATACTGTGGTAGGAGGGGATTTCCTTCATTGTGATGGAGATCAATCTTTCAATGCTATAAGAAAATTAATTACAACCTACAATTTACCCAGTAGTTCTGATAAAGCCTTTGCAAATATTTATGCTAGATTGAACACTCTTGAGTCGCATATTTCTATTTTAAAAGAGGGATATAGCCAAATTCGTGAACACCTTGATCGTGTCCCAATAAACTCTGAATTATCAAATATGATTCCTTTCGTGAAAGTTGTTATAAATGGTGAAATATTTCATGCTCGTTGTGATATCATGTTTGAATCTTGTCTTATGCCTAAGGAAATTTATGAATCTTTGAACCTTTGGGGGCTAACTGAAGGAGGAGAAGAAATTCCTATCATTAATAACACCACTATATTTCCCATTGGGATAGCTAAGGTTGTGTTTACAAAACTCCTAGGAAAAATGGTCTCCATGATTATCTTGTTATTGAATGTGCAGAAGGGGGACAAATTACCCTTGGAAGATCTCTGCTGAAGCTCTTAGGAGCAACTATTGATATGGGAAAAGGTACCATGACTTTCACCTCAAAATCATGCTTGGACCATCAGTTCAATAAAAAGAATACGGGTAAGAAAGGTAAACGTAAGCTTCATAACAATTTGGATGCTTCTTCACTTGAAAATACTTGATTCCACTTTTTTGGGCCTAACTAAAAGGCGTTAAAGAAAATCACTTCTTGGGAGATAACCCATGGTTTTATTTTTACTTTGTTTTTCTCTATTTTATTTGAGTCGAGGGGTTGTATACTTTTGTAGAAACTCGTTTGTATCTTTATTTTCATGTTTTAGTAGTGCCAAGTAAGGTTTCTGACGAGAGTTGGAGTTGGTTTCGGATTTTTGCGAGGAAACAGATTTCTGTTGTACACCGTAAAAAATTGTATAAAATCCTGGAAGCTTAGAATGATCTGAATGTTTTTGTTCTTATTCCTCAGCTAATTCCGCAACTTTTTTGTTCTTTAAGTTTTTTGATCTGAGCAACATAAGTGCCTCGAACAAATTCGTCTTTACAGGCAGTTCTAGTTTTGACAAATTCTGCCATTTTTCTTACATTTGCTCTTTTGCGATGTCAAGTGGGTTTATTTGCTTCACGAAACATCATTGGTTGTATTTAATGTTTAAAATTATCAATAGCACTTGTGCCATACAGAACCAATGGATTTTATTTGTTTCACTAACCCTCTAATGCGAATTACTGTTTGAGTGTGGTGTGAAGGAAGTTTTCAAGTGTCAAGAGAAGAGGTGATATATGTGATCAAGAAGAGTGCAAGGTCAAAGCTTCGGGATGCCCCGGTGGTTCATCCAGGCATATTTTTAGAAGACTCAAGCATCTAAGCTTAGGTATTCCCAAGGCATCCCCTTCTTCATCAACTAACTATCAGGTCACTTCTCATGAAACTATATTTTTATTCGGTCACATCATACAAAGTTTACTTGGAGCATCTGTTTGTTTTTCTTTCGTTTTCCTTTGTTTTCTTTTTTTTCCTTGCTGACATAATATATTTGGATCCTAGCATTATTTGTTTCTGAGATATACACACTCCGCTTTTTTGTTTGAATACTTGCTATGCTAGTATTCTTAGTTTTTCCTCTAGCTGCTGCAATAAATTCCTGTTTAGCTCTCGTTTTCATTGCATCTCTTATTCAGAGCTGTTAGTTTTAGTAGTTTTATGTGAGTCCTCTCATTTTTTCTTTCTGTAGCATGTAGAGAATTTTTGTTAAAGCATGATTTGTATGGTGCTTGTTGGGAAAAGAAACCGCTACTTGAAGTAGAATTTTTAACAGTGCAAGTAGAAGCTTGTATAGACTATGGCTAGAACTTTTTCATATCATGATGGATGTTATTTTAGTTTTAAATCCTTGTTGTTATTGAGTAGCATGATTAGCCTCAAATATTTGAGAGTGTTTAATGTGCCATTGAAAGAATCGTGAGTTGTTCTTGTCATATTGAAGCATAAATTTGTGGTATTCTCCTTTGGATGTTTTATTTGGTTGACTTGGCGCATGCTCACACCATGTTTATGACTATGAACCAGTCACGAATAGCCTTTGTGATCATTTAGTTTTTGAACTTGTGGTACCACTTATGCTTTGATTAATGATGTTTATGTCGCTATGCATGATTATGGCTCTTATGCTCTCTTGATTTGTCGCTCCCAGTCTTTTGCTAGCCTCCACCTGTACTGAGTATGAGCTCTACTCGTGCATTCAACTCCCTAATACAAAAGTTTTCCCATTGTGTCCACCATAAATACCTACATATGGTATTTAACCGACACTCCAAAGTAAATTTCTCATGTGTTACCTTTAAAACTTTCAAAATTACTCCTGTTTTATGCTCCTGTTTGAGCTCATGAGGACGTAAGTAGAGAATCTTTATCTCACTTGTTGATTGGACTTTCGCACCCTGGACTAGTGACTTTCACACCCCAAACTAATAACACAAATTCCCTTCACTATTTTTGCCCCTGATTTATCAGTCAAAGCATAATTGTGTAATCAAAAGAGAAAGGGGGATGACCTTCTACCCAGATGCGTTCTTCTATGGGAGCCTCTCTTGTGAAGTCTAGTTGGCTTGTGATGTACAGTATTTTTTGTTTACCATTTGTTGGCATAAGCATACACCTCTCTTAAAATATAGACACTCCTCCATGGTATGTGAATGTTGGCAGGCACCCGAGGATTCGGTTAGCCATGGTTTGTGAAAGATGGTTGGGAGGAGTGTCAAGTTTTCATACCTCTGTTTAATAAATGAAAGCTCTAGCACATGAGTGATCCATTCTTCCCTCTGCGAAAGGCCTTTCTTTTACTTTTATGTTGAGTCTCCATCTTCTAACTTTATGCACAGTTGAGAGAGCATGTTTGCCATTCTGAGTTTTATGTGCATTCGTCCCAGAAACATTATTAATTGATTCATGATGTGTTATTGCTAGTTCTCTATTTATTTGTTCTAGTCTTCCTCATGAGCTTTGAAGGTTTCCTAGCATTTATGTTTTTCCCCACTCTTAAGGACTAGCGAAATATCACTTTGACATGCTTTCTCTATATTTGAAACAAACATATATATTTCTTTGCATTGTTATTCATGATCTTTTATTTGAGTTACTTCTCATGATGCAAAGTGATCGCTATGCTTTATTATTAAAGTTTTATTTATCATGCTTATGTTGAAATTCTATGATTTCAGCTTACTTATGCTTTTACATTATTGATGATCAAGTTTATGTTGGTAGCATGTCATCTCAGAAATTATTGTGTTTTTATCTGCTTATCTTTCACGGAGAGACACCGCTAGTGAACTGTGGACTTTGGACCCCGGTCCTTTTTCCTCATACTGATAAAACACCCACTGCTTTCATACTGCTTTCATACTGCTTTCCTACTGTTTTCCACTCCATACGTTTAACCTCTTTGTGTTCAGCAAAACCAGTGAGATTGACAACCTCACTGCTTCGTTGGGGCAAAGTGATTTTATTGTGTTGTGTAGGTTCCAGGTTGCTTCTGAACCGGTAGTGCGCCCTGCCATCTCAGCTGCTTCAACCTTCGGTAGTTACTCCTTCCTCCTACTGGTCGATTAAACCTTGGTTTCTTACTGAGGGAAAACTGATGTTGTGCTCATCATACCTTCCTCTTGGGGTCTCCCAACGAGTGCAAGACCTGCACCATCACTACCCACATGGGATCATCTCGGATAATGGAACAAATTTTGCTGAGGGGGCTTTTGCTCGGTTCTGTAAGGAGAAGAGGATCCGACTATACATTGCATCAGTCGCGCATCCAAAATCAAATGGGCAAGTTGAAAGAGCCAATGGCATGGTTCTATCCGGGATAAATGTCGGTTGATTGAGCCATTACAGTGAACCCCCGGTTGTTGGCTGGATGAGCTACCAGCGATGTTGTGGAGTCTAAGGACTACCCCTAACCGATCTACCAGATACACACCATTTTTCCTGGTGTATGGAGCATAGGCTGTGTTGCCAACTGACATAGAAGATGACTCGCCGAGAGTGACCCTCTATACAGAGGCAGAGGCAAGAGAAGCCCGAGAAGATGATGTTGATTTGCTAGAAGAAGCAAGAAAATTAACTCTATCGAGATCAGTTGTATATCAACAGAATCTGAGACGCTATCATAGCCGGAAAGTGACCCCACGGGTGTTCCGAGAAGGAGATCTAGTGCTTAGGCTGGTGCAGCGCACAACCGGGATGCACAAACTTTCCCCTCCATGGGAAGGGACATTCATTGTGAGCAAGGCTCTGCATAATGATGCATACTATCTCATTGATGCCCAGGAACCAGAGAAGAACATGATGGACAAGTCCGGAGAAGAAACTAAGCGCCCCTGGAATGTAGCTTTACTTCGTTGTTTTCATTCCTGAAAATGCACTGTATGTATCTCCTTATCGAGTTGAATCTATGTCGGCACCCCGAGAGGGGACTCGGGGACTGCCTGTGCCTAACCTGTTGTGTGTACTTACCTTTTTTACTTTTGTATGCCGGTTAGTCATCTCGGAATTTCGTGTGCAGGTTTAGTAATGTGCTTAAATCTAAGAGCCAACTCTTTGACTTTGATGCTGTCCGAAACCCGGCTTCATGGCAAGCAAGAGAACAAGCTAAGGGTCAATGATCACATGAAAAATTACTAAGGAAAGAAAGAGTTAACCAACCGACATAAGTTGTTGCTTCTTCCTTTCTTGGCTAAGTGTTGGGAAGTTTTAATTCTTGTCTTAGGGTTGTGAATATTATAAACTTGGTTTTCGAAATCTCGTGACTCGACTATCAAAAAATCACAAGTGGTAGGCAAGAGCAGAGAAGAAAAAAGCCGAGTGGATAAGAAAACATACTCGGGGACTCGCCTTAAAGCAATCCGGCATTCAACCAGTCTTGCGCAAACTAAATTAAAATCAAAGTAGCAAAAGATAAACTGGTTCATTACATCTGCACCCGGTATACCAGGGATCTGACAAATTTAGAGACTGTTTGATAAGATTCACGCCGCAGCCGATGGACTGGAGGCCGTGTCGGTCCCCACCGGGATGGTGCACTCGGTAGCAGCCTCGGTGGTAACTGTCTCGGTGGCTATGGGCTCAGCAGCTGGGGTAGCAGTCGTCTCGGTGATGGTGTCTGAGTCGACCTCGGCCTCGATCACCTCATCGACTTCCTCGGAGCCCTCATCCACCTCATCTTCTCCTTCAGCATCACCGCCCTTGTCCTCGGATTCCTCTTCCTCCTTGTCTTTGGTCTCTGGCTCGAGGAGGCCCTCAATGAAGTCCTTGGTCTCGGCGTAGGAGGCGAGCCGGAATGCGGTTTCCTGGCGACGTCGAATGTGGTCCTCATCCGTGGACCATTTGGACTTGGTTTGCATGGTCTTGAACACCTCGAGGTTGATGGAATCGTACCAGGACAAAACAAACTGCGGAGTCTCATCTGCGCCCGCGCGTGCAACCGAAGCACGCCACTCCTTGAGGCGGTCCTTGGTCTGGTCGAGGCTCTTGGCCAGCTCGTCAATTGACTCCGGGACCTCCATACCCGGCTGAAAGGCCTGGTACACACGGATTTCACTTGAAAGGAGATTATCTCCAATGGACTTAAGTGGCAGAACTCGGGCCTTGATGGCCCCGATGAGATCCTCGATGTTGCACCTCTCCGTGAGAACGTCCCCAACTTGAGCTCTTTTTTCCCGGGATTTCTCGATGGCCTTTGCAGCGCCACTTTCCGATTTGGGGAAGTCTCCTGTGAGTTAAGCTGTCTGAGTTAATCAACATCAGTACAGTGGATCAGGCCGAAAGTTAGAAGAAACAAAAAGGAGAAGGGGTTTACTTTTCAGGTCCAAGTTCAACTGGGAGAGCTTGGTCAGCCACCTGTCAGCGTCCGAGTTTTCCTTGTACAACTGGGTTTGCACAGAGTTTGCCCTGGACTAAATCTCGGTGTGCTGGTCCTTGAGATTCTTGATCTCTTCTTCTTGGCTGGCCTTCTCGTCAGCAGCATCCTTCTCCAGATCGGTCTTGGCTTTCTCGGCCTCGGCTTTTTGCTTCTGCATCTCGGTGAGTTCCAACTTCAGCCGAGTTACCTCGACCTTTTCGGTCTAAACCTCGCCCTTGAACTCGGCCTCCCAATCGGAGAGCTGCATTGTCATCTCGGCCAGAGTGAGACAGTCTTGGTGCTTTTCAGCAAAGAGTTTATGTTCATGTGCACAAAAACAGTCCAGTTAGCGGGCAATCAGGCTCATAGGAACAGAATAAAAAAGAAGAAAAGAAGCTTACTCTCAAGAGTCAAGATCTTGCTCTGTGTCAACTCAGCGAGTGTGGTGCAGTCCTGGTGATTCTCAGCAAAAATCATGTGCTCATCTGCATCGGGCCAGCGAAGCTAGCCGGCGAAAAGGGGGCATAAGTACAAAACGCGAGATACAGAAGGAACAACTTACTCTCCAAGGTAGAGATCTTGGTGGTGGACTCCATCAGCTGCTGCTCTATCAGCTGTTGAAAGTAAAAGGAACACGAGTTAGAAAATCGATGCAGTAAAAAGCATACTCGATATCTCGGTGTTGGTGGTGTTGTGAGTGAGGTTGGAGCTGTTGTTGGTGGGGCTTGCTGCTGCGGTATTTCCTCTGGGTGCTGCAGCTGTTTATGTTGTTTTGGAGCCGACTCCGGGCGTTCCGGAGCCTCAGTTCTTTCCATCTCGGTGCCTATGTTGATGGAACCGAGGTCTTGGTATTCCCTCTCTAGGGTGGGAATTTCCGGCGTGTCAATGGAGTGGACTTCCGGGTTCTGAGCGTCAAGGTCGATGCAGCCTCCGGCGCCCGGGAGCTAGATCATAGGAGGAAGTGTGGTACTCGATCGCACCGAGACAGGGCATGGTGAACACAGAGGGCTCGGTCATCTCGATATGAATCGGATCACTGTAAGAAGAAGCGAAAACACAAAGACAAAAATAATGCATCTTGGAAATGACTTACCCGTCTGACATGGCCCGCTTGCTCTTGCGGCTGGTCCGGCCCTTGTTCCCGGACTTCTTCATCCTCTTGGGCCGAGGAGCAACTGCGCCGCTCCCGGCTCTCTTCCTCGCTTCCACAGGCGCGGCCACGACCATGGGAGGAACATCCAGGACCTGCTCTCCCGGATCAACTGCGGCCGAGGGCATATGGTATACGAATGAGATCAGAGTTGGATCAAGTACCTCTACAACAATGCAATCATCATCATCTTCACTGTCCTCGGACCAGTCTCGGATGGAGGATGGAACTTGGAACTTACCGTCTTGGGCGGCGAGTAGGGCGTCCGGGATGGGCAGGTTGTCCTCATTGTCATACTCCTAAGTGTCGTCCTCAGTTCGGTCCTCGCCCCGGTGGTCCGATGGAGTCTCACCATCCTCTTATAGCTGGGGGGAAAGAGTTGTACATGCGAAACATAAAGCATTACTTCCGAGATAAAGCTATCTCAGAGCATAACGAAATGACTGTAATTCGGGGGGTTCGAGACATTTACGTAGGGCGCATGGCGTGCTCGGTTGTAGGGCTCGAGCCCCCACTCCCAGTCCTCACTAAGATCAGTCTTGGCGATTGACTTGATATGAGTGTGCACCTCCTTCTTGGTGAGCTCGAAGGTGGTTACTCGGGTGGGATCTCGGTTCCCACTCATGAAGCACATCTTGTGGGTCCTGCGCTGGAGTGGCAGTACTCGGGGGCTCACCCATGTGGCGAGAAGTTCGTCTCCGCGTAGTCCAGCTCGGAGGAGTTGTACGAGCTGGTTGTGGACGAGATTTACCTCGGCGACTGAGTTTCGGGGGTGGTAGTCCCAGTTCACCATCTCGGTGGGGGACTATCGTGGAATGCGGAAAGTTCTATCAGATCTATCTTGGGGGATTCTTGACGTAGAAGAATTCCCGCTGCCACTTTCAGCAGGACTCCAAGCCCGCAATCCGGGGAAACTTGGAGCCCAGACGTGGGAGCACCATCGCAGCTCCACACTGCGTCATGCGCTTGGGCGCATTCGGATTCGCCGTGTTGGGAATGACCTGTTTCTGAAAGTGGAAGTATTTGCTCCACATTTCGACAGGAGGAAGGAGGCCGAGATAGGCCTCCTAGAAGGTGACGAAAGAAGAGAGTGTGGTGATAGCATTGGCGGAAAGGTGATGAGGTTGAAGACCAAAATGGAGGAAGAAATTGGTCATAAAGGAAGAAAGGGGGAGGACGAAACCGCGTTCGAAATGGCCAAGAAAGAATACGTACTCGTTCTCGGCAGGTTCCGGCTGAATCTCTCCGTGGGGCCTCCGGAATACGACGCCCGCAGGGATGCGTCGGGTATCTAGTAGCCACTGGAGATCCTCGTCTCGGGCCTCGGAACCATCCTGCGCGCCGCGGGTGGATCCGGGTCCCACCAACTCCACGTCCTCCACCGCTTCGATCTCCATTAGCGCTTCCGGGTGGCTTGCCGACGCGGGGAAGAGCTCGAGGCGCAGAGGACGTAGAAGTTCAGCGGCGGTGCGGAAGATAAACGCCATGGCGGCGCGGGCTCGGAGAAGAACGGTGACGGCACGGCGGCGCGTAGATCTGTGGTGTGGTCGAGCTCGAGCGCGGCGGCACTCCGGTGCGCGGTGCGGCGCGGAAGCGCGGCGGAGTCGGCGGGACAGCGACGGAGGGGTGCGTGGAGCGAGGTTGCAGTGAAAATTAAAAGGGGCAAATGATAGAGGAAAGGTAGAGGAAGGAGAAGTGCGGGTATTTATACCCCCGGGGAGTGTTAAGTGCTTCGGATCTATCATAGCGCAAATCGTGGGAACGGTGCGGTTACTCCGCACGTAGAAACGCACGAAGCGGATTCACCACGCGTAACGTGCGCAGTAAATCCCACGCAAACCGTGGCGGGGACTTGAGTACACTGCTGGGACGTGACTGCAGGTGGGGCCACGCGATAGCACGCGGCGTGGACGTGGCGCGTGCACGACTGCATGATGCCCTTTGATGGTGTGTTGGAAACCCCAAGAGGAAGGTGTGATGAGCAAGTCGCAAGAATTTCCCTCAGTTAATAACCAAGGTTATCAATACAGTAGGAGGGAGAGGATCTCAGGAAGGTTGATGCCACTAACGGTGGTGCTGGCGCTTCACCGGTGTCAGCAACAACGTGGAACCTACACACAACACAACCAAAATACTTTGTCCCAATAGTACGGTGAGGTTGTCAATCTCACCGGTCTTGCTAAAAACAAAGATTAGACGTATAGTGTGGAAAATGATGTATGCTTGGAGTAAGTAAAGAAAGCAAGAAATAGTTGTGGTTTGTTTAACAGTGTGGAAGAATGGACCGGGGTTCATAGTTTCACTAGTGGTGTCTCTCCATAAAAGATAGCATGCTGGGTGAACAAATTACAGCTGGACAATTGACAAATAGAGGTTGCACCGTGGTGCACAATATAACATGATGATTACTATGATATTTAGTGCGGGCATTACAACAATATACATAGACCGACATCCATCTAAATCTATGACTAATAATCCACCCTCAGGTTATCATCCGAACCTCCTTAGGTATTAAGTTGCAAGCAACAGATAGCCGCATTAAACAAAGTGTGTAATGTAAGCAATGATTATGCACGCGGGCACTCTCACTGATGTTTTCTCCCTAATGGCAACAACACATCCCCCCTTCACGTTTCTGTCCTCGAGCAAGGTGTTGAGGAGGCATGAACCCACTATCGAGCATAAATACTCCCTCTTGGAGTCACTAGCAACTACTTGGCTAGAGCAACCACTAGCAACAGAAAAGCATGCAAGATCACAAATAGCATAAGCAAATAAAGACTATAATAAACTTGGCATAAGGTCAATATTCATCGGATCCCAGCAAACACAGTATATAGAATTACATAAGATCAATCTCGATCATGATAGACAACTCACGAGATATAAACATGGAGGCATATGAGGAGAAGACAACCATCTAGCTACAGCTACGAACCCGTAGTCCAAGGAAGAACTATTCGCGCATCACTCCGGAGGCAGGCATGGTGATGTAGAAGCCTCCTACGATGATATCCTCTCCGGCAGGGTGCCGGAAACAGCTTTAGAACCCCCTGATCTAGGATTGATGGTGACGGCGGCTGCGGAACTTTTCGGGGATTTTTGATCAGGTGTTTAGGGTTTTCCATCCGGGAGGATTTAATAGGCGAAAGGGCAAAGGCGGTGGAGGCCAGGGGCCCCACACCCATAGCTGGCGCGGGCAAGAGGGGGGCCATGCCACCCTATGGTGTGGCCCCCCTGTTGCCCCTCTTCGAGGCCTCTTCGGTGTTCTGGATTCTTTCGGGGAAAATAGGAACTTCGGGCTTTGTGGGGTCCAATTCCGAGAATGTTTCGAGAACAACTTTTGTGAATCCAACAACAACAGAAAACAGGGAACTGACACTTGGCATCTTGTTAATAGGTTAGTCCCGGAAAATGTATAAAAATGCTATAAATAAGGGAGAAAACAAGTAGCAGTTGGCATAATATGAGCATGGAGCATAAGAAATTATAAATACGTTTTAGACGTATCAAGCATACCCAAGCTTAGTTCCTACTCGTCCTTGAGTAGGTAAACGATAAAACACAATAATTTCTGAGGTGACATGCTACTAACATAAACTTGATCAATCTAATGTAAAAGCATATGCACGCTGAGATCATAAAACTTTAAACACAGACATGATAAATAAAACTTTAATAATAAAGCATAGCAATTACTTTGCATCACGAAGAGTAACTCAAATAAAGGATCATGAATAATAATGCAAAGAAAGGTAAACATTTGTTTCAGGTATATAGAAAGCATGGCAAAGTGATATTTCGCTAGTCCTTAAGAGTGGGGAAATACATAAATGCCAGGCCACCTTCAAAGTTCATGAGGAATACTAGAACAAATAATTTAAGAACAAATAATATCACATCATTAAGTAATTATTGATGCCTATGGGACAAATGCACATAGAACTCAGAATGGCAAAAATGCTCTCTCAGCTGTGCATAAGGTTAGAAGATGGAGACTCAACATAAAAGTAAAAGAAACGCCCTTCGCGGAGGGAAGCAGGGATCACTCATGTGCAAGAGATTTTATTTTATTAAATAGAGGTATTAAAAGTTTGACACTGATTGTCTATATTTTGAGAGATGTATGCTAATATCAACGAATGGTAAACAGAAAATACAGTACGTCACAAGCCAACTGGATTCACAAGAGCGACTCCCATGGTGAAGGACGCAACTGGTGTAGAAGGTCATCCTCTTTCTCTTTTTTTTACACAATTATGCTTTGACTGATAAATCAGGGGCAAAAATAGTGAAGATAATTTTTTTGCATTAATTTGGGGTTGGGCACCCCGGTGCGAGCTCTTCTATCATTTGGATAAGCGGATGAAGCCACTAGTACAGGGTGTGAAATCCAATCAACAAGTGAGATAAAGATTCTCTATTTACGTCCTCATGAGCAAAAACAGAAACATAAAGAAGGAGTAATTTTGAAGGTTTTAAAGGTAACACATGAGCAATCTACTTGCAGTGGTAGTTAAATACTACATGTAGGTAGGTATGGTGTACACAATAGGAAAAACTTTGGTTTAAGGGAGTTTGGATGCACGAGTAGAGCTCATACTCAATACAGGTGGAGGCTAGCAAAAGACTGGGAGCGACAAATCAAGAGAGCATAAGAGCCATAATCATGCATAGTGACATAAGCATAATTAATTAAAACATAAGCAGTATCACAAGTTCAAAAACTAAGTGGTCATGGAGGCTATTCGTGACTGGTTTATAGTCATGAGCATGCGCCAAGTCAACCAAATAAAACATTCGAAAGAGAATACCATATATTGATGCTTTACTATAACAAGAACAACTCATGAATCTTTCAAGAAATATTAAACACTCTCAGCTATTTGAGGCTAATCATGCTACTCAAAAACCACAAGACTTTAAAACTAAAATAACATTTAGCATGGCATGAAAAAGTTCTAGCTACAGTCTATACAAGCTTTTACGAGCACTGTTATAAATTCTACTTCAAGCAGCTGTTTTCTTTCTCCCAACAAGCACCATACAAAACATGCTTTAACAAAAATACTCTTTATGATACAACAAGCAAACATGAGATTACTCATATAAGACTACTAAAACTCAGCTCTAATAAGAGATGCATGCAAAATAGGAGCTAAATAAATGCAGCAGCTAGACAGAGATTAAGAATACAATGTATTCTCATGAAAAAGCGGAGCGTGTCACTCTCCAATAAAAGAATACTGGGATCCAAACAAGCTTATTGAAAAAGTAAAAATAAAATAAAAGCAAAAGAAAAAAACAAAAATAAAAGACGCTCCAAGTAAAGCACATAAGATGCCCGAATAAAAATATAGTTTCACTAGAAGTGACCTGATAATTTGTTGATGAAGAAGGGGGTGCCTTGGGCATCCCCAATCTTATACGCTTGAGTATTCTTGGAATTTTCTGAGATGTACCACCGGGGCATCCCCAAGATTAGGATTTTCACTCTTCTTGGTCACATCATATCATCCTCTTCTCTTGACCCTGAAAACTTCCTTCACATCAAAATTCTCACAATCTTCATTAGCAACGTTAGTGCAATTGAAATAATAAATTCACATGTTTCAGTTTCAACACAAGTCTAACACTCAAAAACACATTATCTACTGTCAAAACTTCTTTTAAAACTCTTTTTCTCAAAAGAACACCAAAAGAAAGAGATTAAGATGCAAATGCAATAAATGGCAGAAATCTGTCAAAACAGAACAGCAGGTAAAGATCAATTTTTTCAAAAATATTCTGTTGCTCAAATCAAAAAGTGGTATTCTAAGAAAAGTTGCGTATATAACTCAGGATCAAGCACAAAATAACTCAGGTTATTTTGAGTTTTCTGTGATTTTTAACGGAATTAGCAGTGGACAGTAGAAATCCATTTCGTGCACAGAAATCCGAAATATAGGCTCAACTTTCCACTAGAGGATTTACTTGGCTCAACCAAAAACTCAAAAGAAAAGATACAACGGGGTTGCTAAGGAAATAGACAACACCAAGGTGCAAATCACACCAAAGTAAACGAAGGAAAACAGGTTGAAAACAACGAAATAAAACGGGTTGTCTCCCGGTAGCGCTTTTCTTTAACGCCTTTCAGCTAGGCATAAAAGGGCAACTCAAGTATTTTCAAGTGAAGCATTCAAATCAAGGTTTGTCAATTATTTAATAATTCATTGTATTTTATGTAAGTTAGTTTCATAGGCTCCTCTCTTAGTACTTTTAGGCTTACTATCTTCATCAAATAAATTCTCAGGAACAATCCAATCAAAATTATTTTCTTGGGCTTCGAGCAGTGCCACTAATTTAAAGGGGATTGGTATTTTATCCTCGTTTTCATTATTAGATTCAGTTTTTTCTAGAGCACCAACAATGTCTATACATGAGACAAGCATATTAAAACGATCAAAGACTTTTCTAGCTTCTATAGCAACATTTCCAAATTCTTTAAGCATAGTTTCTAAGATGAAGTTTCTTTTCTCAACATCTTCAATGTTATTCAAGTTGAGGAACATATGTTGTATTATGGGATGGAGGTTAACAAACCTACCTTCTAGCATGTGAACTAAATAAGTTGCAGCAGTCTCGTAATTGGGAGCAAGTTCTACTATGGATTTTTCCTCAACGTTATCATGCTTACTATAATGATCAAAGAATTATTTAATAGTGTCCTTTCCAAGTATAGAACCACTTCCTACCGGCAAATCTTTCAAGGTAAACTTAGGGAACAACATGATGAGAAATAACAACGTAGAGACAAAAATAACAACTAGAATGAGAACTAATTTTTTGTGTGTGTATTTTATATAGAGAAGAAAAACAAGACAAAAATAAAAACAAGACAATAAACAAAATAAAGAGGTTGAGAGTGAGAGACTCCCCTTGCCAGAAGACTTCTTCCTCCCGGCAACGGCGCCAGAAATCCTTGATGCCCTTTGATGGTGTGTTGGAAACCCCAAGAGGAAGGTGTGATGAGCAAGTGGCAAGAATTTCCCTCAGTTAAGAACCAAGGTTATCAATCCAGTAGGAGGAAAAGGATCTCAGGAAGGTTGATGCCACTGATGGTGGTGCTGGCGCTTCACCGGTGTCAGCAACAACGTGGAACCTGCACACAACTCAACCAAAATACTTTGTCCCAACAATACAGTGAGGTTGTCAATCTCACCGGTCTTGCTAAAAACAAAAATTATACGTATAGTGGGGAAAAATGATGTATGCTTGCAGTAAGTAAAGAAAGCAGGGAATAGTTGTGGTTTGTTTAACAATGTGGAAAAATGGACCGGGGTTCATAGTTTCATAGTGGTGTCTCTCCATAAAAGATAGCATGCTGGGTGAACAAATTACAGCTGGGCAATTGACAAATAGAGGTTGCACCGTGGTGCACAATATAACATGATGATTACTGTGATATTTAGTGCGGTCATTACAACAATATACATAGACCGACATCCATCTGCATCTATGACTAATAATCCACCCTCAGGTTATCATCCAAACCCCCTTAGTTATTAAGCTGCAAGCAATAGATAACTGCATTAAACAAAGTGTGTAATGTAAGTAATGATTATGCACGCGGGCACTCTCACCGCTGTTTTCTCCCTAATGGCAACAACACATCCCCCCTTCATGTTTCTGTCACTCGAGCAAGGTGGTGAGGAGGCATGAACCCACTATCGAGCATAAATACTCCCTTTTGGAGTCACTAGCAACTACTTGGCCAGAGCAACCACTAGCAATGGAAAGTATGCAAGATCACAAATAGCATAAGAAAATAAAGACTATAATCAACTTGGCATAAGGTCAATATTCATCGGATCCCAGCAAACACAGCATATAGAATTACATAAGTTCAATCTCGATCATGATAGGCAGCTCACGAGATCTAAACATGGAGGCATATGAGGAGAAGACAGCCATCTAGCTACAGCTACGAACCCGTAGTACAAGGATGAACTACTCACGCATCACTCCGGAGGCAGGCATGGTGATGTAGAAACCTTCGGTGATGATCTCCTCTCCGGCAGGGTGCCGGAAACAGCTTCAGAACCCCCCTGATCTAGGGTTGACGGTGACGGCGACTGCGGAACTTTTCGGGGATTTTTGATCAGGTGTTTAGGGTTTTCCATCCGGGGGATTAAATAGGCGAAATGGCAAAGGCGGTGGAGGCCAGGGAGCCCCACACCCATAGCTGGCGCGGCTAAGGGGGGCGCGCCACCCTATGGTGTGCCCCCTTTTGCCCCTCTTCGACTCCTCTTCGGTGTTCTGGATGCTTGCGGGGAAAATAGGAACTTCGGGCTTTGTGGGATCCAATTCCGAGAATGTTTCCAGAACAACTTTTCTGAAACAAAAACAGTAGAAAACAGGGAAATGGCACTTGGCGTCTTGTTAATAGGTTAGTCCCGGAAAACGTATAAAAATGCTATAAATAAGGGAGAAAACAAGTAGCAATTGACATAATATGATCATGGAGCATCAGAAATTATAGATACATTGAAGACGTATCACTGCACGCGAGAAACGAGGCGATGTGCTTGGCAGTTCTCCGCCACGTGTTGCGTACACTACGCGAAGAAAACGAGGAGACCACGCCTCACACTGTTTGAACCTTCGGAGAAAATGTCTAAGTGTTTGGATCTCGGTAAGATCAAACCCAGCACGAGCATCTCGGATTTTGGTGAAAACCCATAGCAGTAATTGCGGATTGAATCCGAGTTCGAGATGAAAATTGGACCGAGATAAAAGTATCTCGGTCGAGTATTCGGAAGCCTATTGATTTAAGCTGGTATGGCCCACCATCCGAGTTTGACGGACCATACTAGCTTCGGGGACTAATGTCGGGGGGCTACCCCTGAGTAGGGTCAAGCTTGACGGGTGGATACCGAGATGCTGTTGACCGAGATGGGTCTATCTCAGTAAGAAGAATCAAGAGTGATATGAAGAAACGGGTGTCCCCCGGGTTATCCGAGATACACTTGGAGAATCCGGGTACACGAAGAATTATCCATCCCAGAGCAAGGTCAACGGAGCAGTTGAGATCCCGAAGATCACGAAAGAGTACGCGCATGCGGTTCAACTTACTAGGCGTAATGATGCATACTCGTACAACTGAGCAGTGCAGGCGTGGACGAGGCCACGTCGTGTCTCTGACAAGGGGGACAGGACATGGCAGCGGCTACAGAGGAGGCGACTTTCGGCGTAGTGACAACAAGCGTGCGCTACAACACATTTTTCTACACCTAACTCTGTACATTCCGTTAGTGGCCACCAGTATATAAGGTGGCCACACCCCTCCTGCGCTAGGGATGATGACACTGTGATTCCAGGGAGAGAGACTAGGCATTTTCCTTAGAGAGAAAAGAGAGAAGAGAGAGCTTCTTCTTCCTCTAGCTCTATGAGCTTGAGGAACCACTTTGTACTCGGTTACCCACTGGTATAGACAAACAGGCAGGAGTAGGGGTGTTACCTACACACGAGGGCCTCGAATCTGGGTAGATCTTGGTGTTTGCAGTGTAGTGAGCGCGCCATCTTGGCGTGCAATCCCTCCCCGGATACCCACAGTGTCCATCGGCCCCAACCTTAAGTCATCCCATGGCATCTGTCTCTACACCACCACGACACTCGCACACTATGCATCAACACCGATGACATGATTCATCACTACTAGAACCTTGATTCCCTCCCTTTGTTAATGTCGGTAAACCATCAACCCAATCTTACAACTCTTGTAGGATCGTAGAGCTATATGTACGATGATAAATTTTGTGTCCATTAGGTCAATTTCGCTCGTACTTATTGATTTGGTATTTTCGTAGGTGTGCTAATGTGCAGGTTTGGGGATATTCTCTGCTTCGTATTTCATCTTGGACTATTTGGGGATATTGAATGTTTAGGGTTTCAGCTTAATTAGGCCGATTTGGGGGTCTGCTTAGTTTGGCTTAGTACAATTTGGGGATATTCTCTATTTAGGGTTTCATCTTAACCCTATTTGGGGTATGTTTGGAGTTAGATCACTGACTAGGCCAATATTTAGTTCATGTGGTGTGGGTCAAAGATCCCAATGGGTTTCATCAAGCTGATTCCAAGTATGATTGATCTTCGAACACACAATACCAAGTATGAGCCACTAAGGCACTAAATTTTAAATTGTTTTATTCACTTATTTTCCCGATGATTAATGTGCAGCACCCCATGTTGAAAATATTACCTTGTTATACCTAATGTTATGTACAAAACATATTGGTTGTGCATGGTCCTTGATACAGTACGATCATCTCTTTGAATTGTGTGTGCTATTTTACTATTAGGCTCCCCGTTATGTTTTTACTAGTTTGTTCCATGTGCCAAGGAATAATATGTGGCACAACATGTACAACAAATGTACAATATTTCTTTGTTAATATGAAGCACATTTTGGTGTGTCCTATGTGCATTGTGTGTTGTTGTACCGATTAAATTGCGAGTTAGTGTTCTAATATGCAACATAATTTTTTGCAGTTCTCTATCGACAAGACGATCCTTGGCAATCTTAGCCCCAATGTTGGTGGTAAGGTAAGCTCTTCCAAGAATGCTGGAGAAGGCACCATCTGGAAGAGGTAGAGGGGAGGCCTCCGGAGGATAGCCACTTCCAAGCGGAAGTCTCACCAAAACACTTTTGCAAGGTGCTCCTAGAAGTTTAATTTTCTTCGCACCCCCTTATGCTTTCCATCCGTGCCTAGGCACCATCACAAGGACAATGTTACTCAATACAAACACCAGATGCATATGGATGGTCAAATGTCAATATGAGGGTTTTCATGGATCAAGGGTGGTTAGTCTTTGCTATCGCTCACCAACATAGGATTGACTACTACTTGACCTTGAAGGTCATGAAGCAACATGTTTAGTAGGTCACTGTCTTCAACTATTAGTGGGTATAGATGACCATGAAGTGTGCCGAGCACGAGCCAACCGTTGCCATGATAATTGAGTGTGGGTTTATGTCTTCTGGTTGTGGTGATCTTATGTGCGGGGTCAACTTCTATAATGATTCTGGTTTAGTATGATTGTGTAACTTTATTCATGCATGTGATTGTTTAACTGCATGCAACTGCTTGTTTTATGTGTTACTGCTATGTTACTTGTGCACACACGTGTAGGTAACCTTAGCACTCAAAGAAGAGGTTACCACATGGCATGTCTTGCATACATCCAAATGGGAGTCATTGCATTATCCATGGCTAAGCAACAAACCACACAATGAGCTTCTCTTTTTTGCTACATGAAAAAAGGCCTTGTAGGCAACCAAACTGGATGCAGAAGGTGACTCAGACCCTGCATGTATCCACATATGCTATATTGGGCCATTATGTATGGGAGTAATGCTACACCTACGGATGATATTTACGGACGGAACTTGTTGTAATTTTTAGATGGGCTTCACATGTCCAGCCCAACTAAGCCCAATAAAAATCCTGAAATTTTCATGGCCCATTCATGAATAATATAAGTGGGGAGTGGGACTAGAATTTAGTTCCACATTGCTAGTTTGGAGATGATGGCACCGCCTTATAAGGTGAGCCATTCTACCTCATGTATGAGTTGGCAAGGCAAGAGGAGAGGTGTGCCACACGCGCGCTCCTCCGCCGCCCGTCTCGCCTCGCCTCGTCACGACGGGTTGCGGGAATGAGCCGAGCCGAGAGCGTTTATTTTGCTAGTTGGGAAAACTTAATGAACCCGCAGTATAAATACGCGCATACAGTAAATCCTAGCCGCTACTTCGTCTTATGGTTTTGCACCGTTCCAAACCACCGCGCCGCCAATCAAGTCTTCTCCATCCCTCCTTCCGGCGTGCACCGCGAGAAGGGACAGCAGGCCTCCGGAACCCCGCCTCTTGTGATCCTGTACGGGAGAGGGGCGATCAGGTTTTTGGGGGAGCGCACTCGCGCGACTGCTGACGGCGACTACTTCCCCAACGATGACTGGTTTCCAGATCTCGGCAACCTCTTCATCGACGACGACATGGGCGACAACGACAACACTGCAGCCGGTGCCGCTGCCACTACATCGTACATATCTCTCTCTCATTTATACGAGATACAACTGTAATTCTTTTGTCTACTTCTTGCTGTAGATTGGATTGGTTTCACTACTGCATTAGATTTCGATATTTGCATGCTTAGTATAATTGCTACTGTCATGATTTTACTTCATGTTATTTCGGATTAAATCATATGCTAAATTGCTTATATATTCAACAATCCAAAAACTTGACTATAGGCAATTTGCTGCACCTGCACCCGCTATTATTGCGGCGACAAGGCCAAACCCTTTCAAGGGTGTGGACTATAAGAGGTGGCGCACGAGAGCAGTGCTATTGTTTCAAACCTTGCGCTGCTATACGACCACCAAGGGAAAGCCTGAGGGCGATCTCAATCCAGCACAGCTGGAGGCTTTTGAGAATATGGACACTATGTTTAAAAGTGCCCTCCTCGATATTATTGACGATTCCATTGTGGATACCTATATGTCGTTTGATAACACCAAGGATATGTGGGCTGCACTCGAGGCTAAATTTGGGGCCTCGGATGCTGGCAGCGAGCTGTACGTCATGGAGCAATTCTATGACTACAGGATGACTGATGAGCGTTCTGTTGTTCAACGGGCTCATGAGATACAGTCACTCGCTAAAGAATTTGAGCACTTTAAGTGTATGTTACCGGACAAGTTTGTGGCCGGAAGCATTATTGCCAAGCTTCCATCTTCATGGAGCACCTTTGCTACTTCTCTGAAACACAAGAGACAGGAGTTCTCCATTTCGGACCTCATCGGATCTCTTGATGTGGAAGAGAAGGCGACAACAAAGGATACACGTGCTCGGGTTGCTGAAGTAGGTTCTGCTGCCCATGTGGTACAGAAGAAACAATACCCTCCTAACAAGCCTAAATATAACAAGAAGAAATCCGAGGGTAAAGGCAAACCCGATGGCAAGTTTAAGCCGTCGCACTCTACCAACTTCAAGAAGAGTAAGGGGTCATGTCACGTTTACGGTGAACTGGCTCATTGGGCTCCAAAATGCCCTAGACATTATGAGTTGCAGCAACAGGAGAACAGCGGCAAGACCGCTAATGTTGTCATGGCTGACAGTGAGATGAAGGATTCTGGGTACAGTATAGTTCCTACTATTCTTTCAGTTTGTCATTCACCTCAATGGTTAGTTGACACAGGTGCCAATGTACATGTTTGTGCTGATACTTCCATGTTCTCTTCTTATCAGGGACTTCCCCTGTGCTAATGGGGAACGAGTCACATGCTACTGTTCGTGGTGTTGGTATGGTCGGTCTGAAGTTTACTTCGGGGAAGGTCGCGCGACTGAAGAGCGTTCATCATGTGCCCTCCATCAATAAAAATCTCGTCAGCGGTTCACGTCCGTGTCGATATGGTTTTAAGTTGGCTTTCGAGTCAAAAAAGTTGTAATTTCCAAGTATGGACAATTTATTGGTAAAGGTTATGAGTGCGGAGGCTTGTTCCACTTATCCTTGTCTGATATTTGCACCAAAGTTATTAATCGTATTTGCCATGATAATGATTCTGATGTTTGGCATTCACGACTTTATCATATTAATTTTGGCTGCATGACACGATTAGCAAATATGAGTTTAATTCCGAAATTCAGTACTATTAAAGGTTCCAAATGTCAAGTGTGTGTTCAAGCTAAACAACCTCGCAAATCTCATAAGACCGCGGAGGCGAGAGACTTGGCACCACTAGAACTTATACATTCTGATCTTTGTGAGATGATTGACGTATTGACAAAAGGTGGAAAGAAATATTTCATGACACTTATTGGTGACTCCACTAGATATTGTTATGTGTATCTTCTGAAATCTAAAGATGAAGCTTTAACTTATTTCAAGAACTATAATGCCGAAGCTGAGAACCAACTTGATCGTAAAATTAAACGACTTAGGTCTGATCGTGGTGGAGAGTATTTTTCCAACGAGTTTAATTCGTTTTGTGCGGAACATGGAATTATTCATGAGAGGACGCCTCCCTACTCACCTCAGTCAAATGGGGTGGCTGAAAGAAAGAACCGAACGTTGTATGATTTGGCTAACACCATGTTAGATACTTCGGGTCTCTCCAAGGCATGGTGGGGGGAGATGCTAATGACTGCATGTCGTGTCCTAAACCGAGTTCCCACAAAGAATAAAATACATTGCTCCATCTGAGGGATGGGAAAGGAAAAGGTTGAAACTCTCCTACCTACGGACTTGGGGTTGCTTGGCGAAAGTCAATATACCAATTCCGAAGAAGCGCAAGCTTGGACCTAAAACCGTAGATTGTGTTCTTCCGGGCTATGCTTTTAATAGCATTGGTTATAGATTCTTGATAGTAAAATCTGAGGTATTCGACATGCATGTCGGTACGATTATGGAGTCGAACGATGCGACTTTCTTTGAGAACATATTTGCTATGAAGGATATGTCTAGCTCATCAAATCAGGAGAAACCTGTTTCATCTAGTCGGGAATTAGCTGAGATTCCTGAACCCACCATTCCGATAGAACACGTTGAGAATCCCGAGGAGGATGACAATGAAATTCCTGTAAGGAGCAGGAGACAGAGGACTGCAAATTCTTTGGTAATGATTTCATTGTGTACCTCGTGGATGACACACCCAGGACCATTTCCGAAGCCTATGCATCTCTTGATGCTGACTACTGGAAGGAGTTTGTCCATTGCGAGATGGATTCCATCTTGGCTAACGGGACTTGGGAAATCACTGATCGTCCCTATGGGTGTAAACCTGTAGGATGTAAGTGGGTGTTCAAGAAAAAGCTTAGGCCCGATGGTACAATTGAGAAGTACAAGGCCAGGCTTGTGGCCAAGGGTTATACCCAGAAAGAAGGTGAAGACTTCTTTGATACTTACTCACATGTGGCTAGATTGACCACTATTCGTGTGCTACTTTCACTGGCTGCCTCGCACGGTCTCCTCGTTCACCAAATGGACGTTAAGACGGCTTTCCTTAATGGAGAGTTGGACGAGGAAATTTATATGGAGCAGCCAGATGGTTTTGTAGTACCCGGCTAGGAAGGCAAGGTGTGCAAGTTATTGAAGTCATTATACGGCCTCAAGAAAGCACCTAAGCAATGGCATGAGAAGTTCGAAAGGACTTTGAAAGCTGAAGGCTTTGTTGTTCACAAAGCTGACAAGTGTGTGTACTATCGCCATGGTGGGGGCGAGGGAGTTATTCTATGTTTATATGTCAATGACATATTGATCTTTTGGACCAATCTTGATTTAATCAAGGAAGTTAAGGATTTCCTATCTCGCTGTTTTGAGATGAAGGATCTAGGAGTAGCTGATGTTATTTTGAACATCAAGCTGCTGAGAGATGATAATGGTGGGATCACACTACATCAGTCTCACTATGTGAAAAAGGTCTTGAGTCGCTTCGGGTATAGTGACTGCAAGCCTTCTTCAACTCCATATGATGCTGGTGTGTTGCTTCCAAAGAATCGACGAATTACTAGAGATCAACTGAGGCATTCTCAGATTATAGGCTCGCTTATGTATTTGGCGAGTGCCACGAGGCCTGACATCTCTTTCGATGTGAGCAAATTGAGCCGGTTTGTTTCCAATCCAGGAGATGATCATTGGCGTGCGCTTGAGAGAGTTATGCGCTATTTAAAAGGCACTGCGAGCTATGGAATTCACTATACCGGAAACCCGAGGGTTGTAGGAAATGTGGTTTAGATAAGATGGCTTCCTATATTATTTACCAACCTACAGATCTCCTAAAAGGTTTTGAACCTAAGGTCGCTTCGCTCTGATACCATCTGTGGTGACCCAACACACCACTGCATGTGTAGTGCGCAAGTCGGTGACATAATACTCACAGAAGGACTTATCCGTGAATATTACATCTCTTAGAGTGGTACAACAGAAGCACAGCGGGTCCAAGCAAATCTATAGGATACACACTTCATTACAAAATCTTGAGAATCTCTTTGATGAATCAAACAAGATCTCATACAAATGAAACATCAGAAGAAGCAATTCGAAGATCCAACCTGGAGAATTACTCTAGCTCAGAACTAAATCCACTATGGCTGATGTCAGCCCTAATCTATGGCTTGAACAACTAAGTCCGAGAATGGACTCCACCTACACCTTGATAGCTTCTCCTCCATCAGCGTTGTTGATGACGATGCTTTCCTGACTAAGTAAGAGATGACTCCATCTGGCTTCATGAGGTAGTGATGGCTTCACGATGACGACTTCCCTCAGGCTTCAACTCTAAGCAGGGGGTCAAACGGGAACGAATGAGTAACGAGCGTTACTCAGCAAGTTCATGATATATAGGGGATAGTTTGATGCACTAACTACAGCTTTAGACTCAAAAGAGTCATAAGCTAATGTAAGGTTTTTGTAAATCTTTCTTCAAGAGGTTGCTTTTAATTCTGAAGACTATGCCCGCCAGATCTTCACAGGATTAGAACTTTCATGGAGTTGCCTTTCCTGCGGCGTTCGCAGCTCCTTCCCGGAACAAGGGGTAACATGCCACATCCTTTTACACTCTGCAGAGGTGCGTTACTTTACCCATGGACGACAAAGACCATGTTGCACAACCAAGCTCGAGATCCTGTCCACTCCCACTCAGGTGTGGGGCCCGGTTGTTGGTCCAAGCCAAACCGTGCTTCTCCGCACAATGCATGCCCACCCATTTCCACCAGCAGGTTGAACGCCTGATTCCACCCCTCACGATGGAGATCTACGCGCCCCTGAAAGACACTCATAGACCCCAGAGTCCGTGGGACGTAAGGGCTCCCACCCATGTGCATGCAGTCCCGCAGAACCTACAGCGTACGTCTCTGGCAGCCCGTTGACATGCGAACGAGAAAAGATCACGACTGACTTACTCCCCCCATAGAAGACCCATGGTTAACGCGAATTCACGGTGCAAGAATCCTGACGGCAATTGTGATTAATCCTAGGTAATACTTTCCCATGCAGATGGAAGCTTCCTTTGACCTATTCATCTTACCATGGTTCCATCCGCCCACCAAACAGAACACTACCACTCGGGTAGTCATTCAATTAGTCATATTATTATAAAAAATAGGATCATGCATTCTTTTGAGAGTAGGTGATAAGACGATAGAGTTTTTGCAATTAATTTGTTATGAAGTATTGCAAAGGATATGAGTAAGTGATGAACTTGCCTGAGATTGAAATAACCATAATAATCAATGTATTCGGGTTCGAGGGTCTCGTAGAAATTCCCGACATATGAAAGATAGCAAAGTAGTCCTGGTAAGGACTACAGAAAACATTGGCAAGATGATACATGCATAGTAATGAGATGCATCGTGAAGTACCCTGGAAAATACCCCAGCTTACAAGTGTAAGCCACGTTTGTCATAATAACTTACTCACACAGGTTTTAGGTGAAATATTTCATTACTTGTGCTGATGTGGTTATTACTTCTTTTAGACTTACATGTGTTTCACTTTTACTTAACACACAATGGTTATTATGTTTAGCTTATAAATAATTATCACATGATTAAACTTGAGAACGCTATTATATGGGAAACAACTATTGAAAAGATAACAGTCACATTTTGTTTTACATCCAGAGAGTGTAGAGCATATGACAAAGAGTTTAATTGAAAATGTTGAACTAGTACAACTAACTCTATCATCACAATACTTGCTAATAACTTGTGATGGTAGGTTTTAGTAGGTGTGAAAACATGAGGTTTATCTCTTCTCTCCTATCTAAAAGAAAAATTTCGTTCCTTCAACCGTCACGGAGAGCATCCTGTTGTCAACCAAGCCGTCCTGTCGCTCGTCCGTCCGTCCTTTCACCATCCTACGAAATTCACGGGATTAATTACTAAACTAGGAAATCAATCCTACATGCATAATAAACGGGGCTAATTAATTATCGTGGAGACCACGTACACGGAATCTCTGCTGCCTAACAGGAAAATTCCGTTCCTTCAGCGAGCTTTCCACACGTCCAGTGGTCCATGCTGGTATTTTTTCACTTCCTCACGTCCCTACCGCAGGTCCTTTTCAGTGTTTTTTTTTGCCGCAGACGTCGCCCACGCCACACGCACGGCCCTTCTCCCGTCCACACCGCCGCCTCCAGATCCACACCATCGCCGCCCCACCGCGCCCGACAATGGCCGTAGACCGCCACAAGTCGGTCCTCCCCTGCCGCAGCGGAGAAAGAGGCCGGCCCTCCCCTCATGTGACCTCCCTTCCTCGCGGCAGAAGCTTCATCGCGCAGGACGGAGGCCGTCCTCGCCAGTACTATCCGTCGTCCATGCATCCACGGTGGCGGCGGACTACGGTGGGCACCGCTTCACCTGCGGGGACATCGTGTCCGCCGTCTCCCGTATCACCACTGCAGCTCTGTCGCGATTCGTCGCCCAGACGCCGACCCCCACGGCAACTACAGGTACCGAGGTGCGTGCGTGCTGGCCCGGGCGTGCTCAGTTGCCCATTTGTCTTCCGATGGAATTTCTCCCTTTCTTCACCCACTCTGAATTTGAATTTGGAACAATAGGCTGCTCGGATCGATAAGCAAGAAGTGCTGGCGCGACGCCTAAGAACATTGGGGTACACGCCCCGCTGTCGGTGGAGTACGTCGCCGCCGTACTCGCCGTTCTCTGGTGCAGTGACAATGAGGCGTTCCTACTTATGGTTTGAAGTTTCAATCCAGATCTTTACTTATAACCTGATCTCATCTTACAATTTCTCGTGGAGGTATATAATTTCTAACCTACTTGTCATGTATTTGCTAAGATCATGTAAGGAAGACTTGATTGAATGCCGATAATCAGAAGATCATGTATTTGGAATGAGACTATGTTCGTGTTGAATACCGTGTGCCAGGAAGATTTACAAAATTTTGCTCTGAATGTCATGTTCCAATTATTTTAGGGTGCTTTTACTAGGGTCGATTCGCATGCTACTGTATATGAGAAGATCTATTCTTGTCCCTAATGGTAGGGAAGTGAGCATCTTAAAATGGATTAAGCGAGACGTTGAGAGAAACTAGCGTTTGCATGTGAGGTTTTTCTTGCCTGTTTGCTCGGTTATTTAATTGACTAAATAATTGCCAACCCAGTATTTGTTGTCTTTTGCCAACCCAGTTTTGTTCAAATTATTATTGTCTTGGCTACTCTAAAAAGGGGTCAAATACCGTGATGAAGTCGGTGTTAGGCAGGTCTTCGAGCTTCTGCTGGGCTTCGCAAAGCGGCCTTCTGAAGATCACCATTAAGCATTCGAAAGATTGAAGTTGTATTATCTTGCTACATGCTAGGAGCCTAGGACACATTAAAATTTGATAGTATTATTTGTTTAACAGATTGTCACTTTTACGAGTATTTACTGCTACGTGACAGTAAGTACCTGGAAGCACACTAATGTTGCTGAACGTGTCATGTGTGCACTGAGTACTGAGCAGTGAGCACACAACTGATCAGGTTCTTGGACCTTACCCTACAGCGGTTTCAAGCTGGTAGAATGACAACAACTATGGAGAACCTTGGGCCAGGAGCCGCAGACGAGCAGGTCGAGGTCCTCTTACAACGCCAAACCTTCTCCTTTTGGAGTTGCAGCTGGTTCATTTTTTTCAACCGATTGGGTTGGTGCTGTATTATATTCTGTTTGGATGCATCATGTGGTCACAAGGTTATTAGCCAGGTGCATAGTCTGTATGTAATGGAGGGCAGTTTGCATACTTCCTGACTGCCCCAATGCGAGCCTGTTGCAATTAGCTGGAATAACTTCCAAATTCGATGTTGTACGTTCTTTTTTGTTTTGAGTTGAGTATTCTGAGATATATATTTTGGCTGTCTGATTTCTTTGGGTCTTGGTTTCAGGATACATATGCCAAGGCTGAAAACATATGTTTCTCTTTTTTGGAGCAATATGAAGAAACCCTCTGCACGGCTGCTACGTACAAATTTTACCTGATCCATTTCTCAGGCGCCTGATTCTTATGTACATTAGTGCATACCTTCCATCCTCAAGTTTCTGGCTGTTGCATGTTAGTTTGGCAGTATAAATGTAAATGTATCTTGAAGCATGAACTGTATGCCCATATTAATTGCATGCAGACTCACTTTGTGGGGGTAAAAGAGCACATTTACATTGAAAATTCATCACGTGCGTGCCAACTAAATTTTATCCTGGAAAATTATATTGCATCTCGTATGATTTGTAGTTTTTTTATTTTTTATTTTAATTCAGTTGTATCTTATTTTTCTTGCATTTATTTGTTCTAGACACCGTTGATTTCTTCATGTGAAGTGTTAATGTTCTTTTTTATATGTCCCCAGGTTTATTTTCTGTCGAGCAGTCCTATTATTTTTTCATCCTCTGGAGCATGGTAAACATCTACCAACCTGCTTACCCAGTCGTTCTACTTGCAGAAACCTTGTTGTCACTTGTTAGCAATTGGTTTCATTTTGGCAACAGGACAATTTGATCAGGGGCAATAATGCATGCTTTCTGTAGATACCTCCTTGATAAATATGGTCCAACTATTAGTTGATTGTTTAGCTTTTATACAGATAACTGGATGATTTAGGGTTAGTGAGCTAGCCGTCCGAATCATGAAAATAGATGATTTTGTGTCCTTGAAGGGTTCTGCATACCTGTCTAATTTGTCCGTTCTGTCTTCTTATTTGGTCTTGCCTATGACTACTTTGGAGCATGGCAATCTCAAACAACTCGTAGTATTTATTTAACAAATTCTGTAAATTTATTGTGAAATCCATGCATCTCAAACTGGTACTGCTGCAGAGGGAGTGCCACACCCGTTGTTTCATTGATATATGTTCCTCTCACACCGAACTTTATGCATGTCAGTATGTGTCTGCAGTTAAGTGCATGCAACGTGTTTTGCAAAATGACTAAATGCATCGTTTCATAGTGTGCTTGTTGCTGGTGTTTGCGTCGCAAGCCAGTCCATTAGTTTATTTTTCTACAGGGACGGTAGATCCTATTACTTGGAGTCTTGATATCAGTATCAAGGTATCCTTTTACCCTGTAAGTTTGTTCTTTTTCGTGTATGACAACTTCACGAAATACCATACCGGTAAGCATGGTCACACATGTTATTTTAAAATTACAATGTCATGCAGCCTTTCGGTATTTCGTATCTTTGGGTGAGACCATGGGTTTTGTGCTCAGATGCAGCCAGAGTTAAACCAGCCTTTAGAGCATCTCCACAACGATCTCGAGTACAATTTCCTCCATGTTTTCATTAGAATCGATTCAGTGCGAAAAACAGAAGGAGATCCGGCTTGCTCTCACTGAGAACAAAGACGACATTTACAACCCAGACGTGCGGCCACGACATTGTGTTATACTCCCTGCGTCCTAAAATATTTGACTCAGCTTTGTATATACTCCATATTTACTTTGTATACATTTTCTTTCTTGTTGTCAATACATCTAATTGTTGCTCCATGGGTTATGAGGTCTCTTACAAATTGAACCCCTGATCTCATGCTATGCTTAAAAGAAGGAAATAAGAGGTAAATAGAGCCTCCTTTTTGCATAATGAACCTTGAGCAATTATTTTGAAAATATGCTATCAAAACTATATGGAGGAAATGGAAACCACCATGATTAGTATCGCTAAAAGTGGGACTAAAATTGCTATTACAGACCACGGCCGTTTTACCGAGTTAGAAAAACACGGTGCACAACTTTGACTCACAGGTTGGATAAAAAGTGACTACAAAGTTCAATAGTGCGTTATGTTTACATATTTAACGGGAAAACAAATCTGAAATGTTTACATATTTAACGGGAAAACAAATCTAAAAACCCGTGGCAACGCACGGGCATTTAACTAGTTAATATGGAAATTATATTAAGGTAGTTATTGTCGGTGATAATGGAATATAAGAGAATTCCAGTAGATGTGTAGAAACAAGTTTATAAGTTAAACAAAAGGTTTTATTTTTGACATATTTGAATTTAAAATGCTTTTCTCTTTAATTTGATATAACATCTTATGTTTTCTGAAAATATTTGATTAAGCTATTATTTTATTAATTTTAAATGAATTAAATGACTAAGCAAATATAGCACACATGAAAACTTGATCAAAGGACTTTGAGAACATCATAGGTGGATTGTATTTTTCATTTGGAGCATTTTGGTATATAACTTGTATTTTTCTGATTTTATGAATTATTTATTATTTTTCTTTATTTTAAATGATTTAATTAATTAAAGAAAAATGTTTAATTTTAAAATTTATCAAATTCATTTGAAAATTTCATAATCAAATATATTTAATTTTTCTGATTAATATGGTATGTTATTTATATTTTTCTGATTGACTAAATAAGAGATATCAATTTTCCAATATTCAATTATTTTCTGGAATTTAGTAATCATTTTCTGAAAGTAATAAAACCAAATTGTGACATCACAGTGATGTCACCATGATATCACACAGAGAGAAATCTCTCAGTTTCTCAAGAAATCGATGAATTCATTGGATGTTTCGTGGAATTGACGGGACTGCGAGCTAGAGGGGGTCAAAGCGAACTGGGTGGTGGTGGCTATTGGTCCAAGAGGTCGCCGGAGTTGGGCCGGCATCCACTCGCGCGGCGGCCACGGCGGCGCACGGTGGCAGTGCCCATACATCGACAAATTTCAAAATTAAAAGCACAACAAGGTGCCTGAGCTCACCAGGAAGGTCGTGGTACGGTCGAGGAAGTGCGTGGAGGTCGTGGTTGCCGGCGGCGAGAAGAAATCGGCGGCGGCCGAACCTGTAAATGGTGGTGAAATTCCCATCGTATGGACCATCCCCGTCCTTGTTCGAGCTCGAGGAGAAAGAGGGAATCCTGGCGGTTCTTCTGGTGCTCACAGCTCCTCACGGGATGGCCGGGAACGGCGGCAACGGCCGGCGGCAACGGCCGGCGGCCGTACGGGCTTAGGGTTTGAGTTCAGTTTACAGAGAGAGAGAGGGGGAAGCTGCGAGGCAGCGAGTGAGGGAGAAAGAGAGATGCAGACGTCATCCCGGTGCTTCTTATCCTCGTGGTATGGCGACAGCAGGAGGTGGCCTCGACATTGCCACGGTGGCGTTCTCCTCTGCCTTCTGGCAGAGGAAGAAGAAAGGGATAAAGAAACGGCGATTTTCAATAACCCCTATATTTTCTAGATGTCACAACTAAGTCCTTTTGTCCTTAAAACTGAAAAGAAACCCCTGTTTTCAGGGCTTATTTGTAAACATAAAAAATATTAAAAAATATATATTTGAATTCCTCGTCAAATTTTACACCTCACCATGTTTTGTTTTTGGTGAATTTGAAGAATATTTATATTTTTTATTTAGGGTGCTAGATTAAGTGCTTTTTGCTATTTTCTCTCTATTTAAATTTCATATGGATTAAAAATTACTTAGTGTATTCTATGACATGAAAACAACCCCACTAACATGTTATTGAAATAATGAGATGTTTTATATTGGATAGTTTTTAGGTACAATACTTTTTGGAAATACTTTGTAAGCTTTAGTAGTGCTTTATTTTTAGGCATAGTAATAAAATCACCCAATAGTGAATTTTATTCCTAAATCATACCAAATGATTTTAATTGGTAAAGGGCTTGTTTTCTTTTGTGATACCGTGTCATATTTTATAATTGAAACTCTTAGCAATCTTTGATTGACCTCTTACTTAGATGTGTGTAAGAAAGGTTGCTGTTTTTAGTACTTGATCAAATGGAAAACATGTGTGGTTTTGGAATCTTATTTACTTGTTTTCCACATAGGTTTCAATTGTGGATAATATCTAATGTTGTTTTAAAACATGTAATCATTTACATGGTTATATATAGATGAGTTTTTGTTATCATGTGTAAGTCTTACATGTGAAAAGGATTTGGAAAACAAGGTTTTAAGCTTGTTTTCATCTACCTCCATATATCAAGACATGTGGATATAATGGCTTGTTATTATCCCATACTTGATAGTTGTTTCCATTAAAGATATTATTATGAGTTCCTCATCTTGACAGAGGTTAATGATTCTCTATTATATCCTAATGACTCACTGGATAAATCCTTATGCTCCCTTACTGAGGCAGTGTTGCTTCATGTGGTCTTCTGTTGCTTGATGTTCTTCTCTCTAGTTGCCACTAGTCTTCAGTTATCACCTTTGTCCAATGCAGGTAGGTTCATCTCTTGGTTTCCAACTTCAACTGTCTCACCATTGTGGTGAAAACATCTAATTACTCCAAGCAAGGATTTTACTTAGATGATTATAAAAATATGTAGGTTTGTTTTATGACATCAAGTTTCCATATGCATATAAGAAGAATTTGTTAACAAGTGGGCTAGACTTGCTTCCAATTTACTACTCATATACAATTGGATGAGATGTACTAGGTTATATGATCTTATGTTTATTTGTGTAAGACACTCAAGTGTTTGAGTATACAAAAGGGATCTGTTAACAAGGTTGCAAGGCTTGTTATCAAACTACTTCTATATAACACTAACATTGGAATATCATACTATTTCAAGAGGTTAATAAGATCAGATAAAGATATCAAAGCTTCCAAATACTCTTATAGTAAGTTAGAGTAGCACTTCTAGCACACTGAATAATCTTCTTGAACATCTTCATGTGGTAGTTCCTCCTGTCTTGTGGTTTCTTCTCTTGCAAAATAACTTGGAGGAGATTGGGAAACAAGATTCATTGGTCTAGCCAAAATAACAAGATCTAGATTAAGGGTTATTTCATGCTTTTATTATCCTCCCATATACTTCTTATTTTTAAATCCCAAAATATAGATACTTGTTTCTTACATGATTTGATTTACTTAGCTCTCCAATCCAGTTCCTCTAATAGAGGTTATAACTTGTTGTTACTCAATACTTGTATCCAAATATAATTTATTTGTTGAAGGTAGATCTGAATAGAAGTGTGGAATTCTTATGGAATGATGACTTAGTAGTAAGTTGATCAAATGGTTCATTGATGTGTTGAGATTCCAGATACTCACTTGTATAAGATGATTGATACAATGAACATGTAAATCTTATTGGTTTTTAATGACTTATGTCATAGTTATTATTTGTTTTCTCTGGTGTCATGATCTTACTTTATATTCTCCACTTGTGGTCTTTGTCAGGCATAATGTAGACATAGAGATTTGGAAAGGTCCTGTGTAAAGGTCAAGGTTTAATAGTAGTTGAAGAAGATTTATTTCTTCTTTAAGGTACTTCTTTTATGGTTGATGAGATATGTACATATTCGATAAATATGTTAATACAGTCATTATGTCATTTCTCACTTGTGGGTTTTAAGTTAACACTAGTTTGTATCTGTTGTGTTCTATTGAACCCTTATTATTTGATTGTGAATGTGCACTTCACAATTATGAGATAGTTTATAAAGGTGTGATGTGACTGGTTGATAACTTAGAGATTTGTTGTTTTATAGGTGATGACATCTTTGTTGATGAGATGGTTAAGTTGTGTATTACTCATTGGTGAGAGTATGATCATCAACTATGAGATTTGGATTCTCACCCCTCTTTGAGTTCTAGATACCTAGTGAATTATCCCAAGTCACTGATAGACTTGAGGTTAGACTTGTTAAGAGTTAGTATTGGTCACAACCAATTATGGTTTGAGTAACCAGATGATTTGGTTTCTAGAGATACTATGTTATAAAGATCACTCCAAATATACTCTTGACTAGATGAACTAGACCTATTTCATCATGTCAAGTGAAACTTTGGTCACTTTGCTTTGTTCAAACTTTCGCGCCAAAATTTCCCGTACTTTTAGATGCATGCTTCGTGAGCTCTTGATGGACTTGCATGTGGTTGAAAAACCAATACCCGCAATCCTAATGAATTGTGATGATCAAACTGTGATCATCAAAGTGAACAGTTCCAAGGATAATGCGAAGTCATCGAGACATGTGAACAAGAGATTGAAATATGTCAGAAAATTGAAGAACTTCAGAGTTATTGCGTTGGATTATATCCAAACATCTATGAACTTGGCAGATCCCTTCACAAAGGGTTTATCACGGAATGTGATAGATAATGCATCAAGGGAGATGGGTTTGAGACCCACGGTATGAGTTGTCCACAGTGGTAACCCACTCTATGTGATCGGAGATCCCGTGAATGAGAAGTGGGAGACAAGCTGTTGGTCGGCTGAGAGGAGAGTATCCCTATATTTTATCCCACTCCATGAAGATGCAATACTCTCCTAATCTGTATGGTAGGTTGATATTTGTCTTAATGTGTTCCAAGTGGCTTATTTATATATAAGCAGAGATGTGTCCTGCAGAACATCTCCTAAGGAACTCACCTATATGAATCTGACTGTTAAAATGTCGCAGTCTATGAGAATCGGGTGCTCTCTAATAAACTCATGAAAGACCTTCGAAGTATGACGTATACGCTCCACCGCGGGGAAGCCTTGCGGCAGCCTAGTATCGGTTCAGATGTTGTGTGAAAATAGTATCGCAGAAAACTTGTAGTTCAAGGCGTAGTCCACTATTCAAGTTGTGAACTAGTGTAGCATAATGTTTTAAGTGGAAGTTCAACTTAACAGTCTCCACTAAACACCGGTATATAAACATTGTTTTGGAACTGAGATTATGAGATGTGCTAATGACACTTTGTGGGGGATTGTTGGAATTTTTAGATGGGCTTCACATGTCCAGCCCAACTAAGCCCAATAAAAATCCTGAAATTGTCATGGCCCATTCATGAATAATATAAGTGGGAGTGGGACTAGAGTTTAGTCCCACATTGCTAGTTTGGAGAGGATGACACCACCTTATAATGTGAGCCATTCTAGCTCATGTATGAGTTGGCAAGGCAAGAGGAGAGGTGTGCCACACGACACGTCACGACGCGCCGCGGGTTGCGAGAATGAGCCGAGAGCGTTTATTTTGCTAGTTGGGAAACTTAATGAATCATTAAGATGGTAATTAACAGATGCGTTAATGCCTAAACCGTTTCTACTTCTTTTGGAACGTGGAACCGAACCGACTCGGACGTGGAGTCACGCCCAAGTCTCTTCCAGCCCGCAGTATAACTACGCGCATACAGTAAACCCTAGCCGCTACTTCGTCTTATGGTTTCGCACCGTTCCAAACCACCACGCCGCCAATCAAGTCTTCTCCATCCCTCCTTCCAGCTTGCACCGCGAGAAGGGACAGCAGGCCTCCGGAACCCCGCCTCTTGTGATCCGTAAGGGAGAGGGGCGATCATCTTTTTGGGGAGCGCACTCACGCGACTGCTGACAACGACTACTTCCCCAACGACAACTGGTTTCCAGATCTCGGCAACCTCTTCATCGACAACGACATGGGCGACAACGACAACACTGCATCCGGTGCCGCTGCCGCTGCACCGTGCGTATCTCTCTCTCGTTTGTACGAGATACAACTGCAATTATTTTGTCTACTTCTTGTTGTAGATTGGATTGGTTTCACTACTGCATTAGTTTTCGATATTTTCATGCTTAGTATAATTGCTACTGTCATGATTTACTTCATGTTATTTTAGATTAAATCATATACTAAATTGCTTATATATTCAACAGAACTTACGTGATTAGTAGGAGAGAATCAGGAAGTGGGCCATGAGTGAAATTCAGGGGGGCAGTTTTAGGGAGTGGCCTAATCACGAAAGGACACGTACGTCTATAGATTTTGTCCATAAGGTTCTAATCTGTAGGTTTAGTATTACCGTTATGTATGGGGTTGAAAAAAGGAACAACAACCAAACACAACCTAACCGGTGTGAGAGGATAACAAATTTGCGATGTGCACCAAAACATCAAATGGAAAATGTGCAAACCGAGGCTCAATTTGTTAGGTTAACCGTGGTGGAACCAACCCACTCAGGTTAAATCCTAAACTTAGTGCTCGGATCTAACGTGGTACGTAACGTGCCCGTCAACAATGAGGCATCTGTGGTGGCTTCGTCAATCTCAACAAATGTCGGCTCAGTTTTATTGGCGATACTCATGGGGGTAGGTGTGCGTGCATGTGTTTATAGGACTGAGTGTGTATGAGTGTTTGCGAGCGTTTGAGTTTGTTATTTGTTTAATAAAAGATCAAAGTGAAAAGTGTGAATATCTATTGGTGATTAAGACAATTGTCTAGGGGAAAAAGTAGGATCCACAACAATGAGATCCTGTGCCAAGCCACGAGCTCTCTTTCTGGAAAAGATGGAACATACATATGCAAACCAAAAGTGAACATTCATTGTGATGTTCCATTACACTTCAATTTGTCTCTTGGAAAATAAGAAGCATGGAGCATATCCAACCCGGGTCGATGCATATGGAGTAGATACTCTTTGATCAATCTTACATCTTCTGTTACTTTGAGATATACGAGGTAATTTATTTTGGAACAACAGGGATAATACTAGTACCATAAGAAGCATAAACCCTGTTGACAGAGATACATTTTCTGCGAAATGCAGGATTCACAAGAATGCAGACACCAAGTCTGCTAGATCAGCGTGAGGACAGAAAGGCGCTTTTGTGAGCTTACAAAAAGTTAGTAGTAGTACCTTGAAAGGTGGATCTCCCCAAAACTGAACTGAAACAATCTAGTTACACAAGAGGGCCGCGCTACAAGAGAATTTACAACCGACGTACAGCTGAGTTCTTCTTCACAAATTTTCCAAGAGTAGAAATCAAAACTGAAATCGACATGCAAAGAATGATGATACACAGGTCAATGAGCTAGAAGAAGAAGAAGAGAGAAAAAGAAAGCAAGAAAGCATCCACAGTTTCGTGCACGCAGGACGGTCAAATGATAGAGGCGGAGGAGTGGCGGACTGCACAGAACAGAACAGAGCGGCCGGGCGCGCAATGATTGGATCAGCTCATGAGCTCCTTCTCCGCGCGCACAGGAGGCGGCCCGCCGTGGGCGTGCTGGTCAGCCGCCGCCGCGCCGGATGACATCCTGAGGTTCTGCTGCTGGTACACCTGGCGGAGCCTCTCGATTTCTTCCTTCAACGCCTCTTGATGAGCTGCAGATCATAAGAGGTTGGTTATTTTCACACGTACGAGTGTTGTTTCCTGAAGCGTGATGATCGAGATGAACTCCCCACACACACATGACCGGAAAGTGAAAATGTATGCTGACCATCCTTGAAGATCTTGTCTTGCGCGAGAGCTGCGATCCGCTGCTTGAGGTGGCTGTTGCCGACGGTGAGGATGGTCCGCTGCTGATCCAGGAAGGCCACCCGAGGAGATAGCACGGACACCTCGTTCTGCAAACCAATCGACCGTAGAAACATGCCGTCAGACTCATGCGGTGCGCAATAGGAGTATGCATGGTCGGGCAGAACTGGATGCCGGCTGTTTTGCGCTTGCGCGCACGAACAAATTTAATCCTGAGAGCGATGCCAATGCAGATAGTACCGCCAGTTGAGTTAACTAAGTTTTGACCGGCGACTTGTCAGATTAATTCCTGTCGATCTGCCGGCATTATTATACAGTACCACGAACATTATCATGTCTGAAGAGGCATTTAACTGACATCTCCGTCTCCATGTGCACCCACGAGGCCACGAGTAAAACTTCTCAGTTTCTAATGCCCCACAAGCAGTAGACAATTGTTAAATGCATGGTAGCAGCACTAATACTGCATCATTGCTTAAGACAGCAATCAGACGTGTGGGTAGTTTGGGGAAGGGAAGGCGGGTGCAGCTGCAGCTGCAGCTGCATGTGCCGTACCACTAGTCTAGTGGCCATGGAAGTTGATCCGATCCACGGAGCGGGGTCGTGTGGAGGGACCACGTAGCATGCAGCAGCGCCATGTGCATTTGGATCGCATGGCGGAAGGGGGGGGGCGTTGGTAGGTAGGTACCGTACGGGCGGGTAAAAGACGTGGCCGTGCATGTGCACGCGACCGGGGAGCCTACTACAATTCCATCATTTCGCCTCGTCCCACATGGAGGTTCACCACCACCATGGATAGATCGATCCTTGGCTAGCTACCTTGCGTGCTAGGTGCTGCTAGCCAGCCAGCCTGTGCCCATCCTTCCGCCTCCTCTAGCTAGCTAGTGCGGCGATTAATATGTTGGTCAGTGCACAGTCCTAAACGAACAATGGCGGTACGCACGGAGCTTGTATGTTTGCGTGGCGTCAGTCATTGTATGTTCACGTGGAGGAGAGATTTGTAGGTGGACGGTACGGCGGCCTCGCGCTAACTGCCTTACGCGTGACGCATTTTTGTGATACAACGATATGCATTGGGCCAATCCTACGAAAGTGAGAACTGGAGTAGCTCTTGAGGATGCGTGCTCGAGTAGATAGAGCCCAGAGAGAAGCTGCATGCCGAATTGAGCTTGTATATATGCGTGTGCAGTGTATTTACGGAATTTCCTCTGCATGCACGTTTCCTAGAATTGAGATCCATTTCGAGCAACTAACCATACTACTTGGCTATCTATCTCGACCCCTTTAACCACAGAAATTTAGCTACGAGGATGCGAGGATGCGTCTAGGACGTGCGTCGTCGATGCTTAATTAGCTACTACCAGGACGTACGTACGCGACTATGTTTACCTGCAGCGTGGTGACGCACCGCTCGAGCTCCGAGATGTACTGCAGCTTCCTCACCCGCGACCTCTGAGCCGACTGACGATTTGCCAGTATCCTGGAAACACATAATTCACTCCATCAATTCAAAACTATAGCAACCTACAGTAAAAAATAAAACAAAAAAGCTATAGCAGCCATGACCAAGGAGTTAACTGCATCCATGCATTGGCATTGGCATTGGCACTCTAGCTCACCTCTTCACCCTCTTGGGGTCCCGGATGGTCTCCGTCGACGACGTCGGCGTGGCTTGTCCCGGCGCCGGCTCCTCGGCGTCGTTACCCCCGTCGTTCAGCTCATCGCCGTACCGATCCTTCCCGCCGCGCTTGCCCTCGTCGCTGTCGCTGCTGCCGTTCTCGGACCCCGGCGCCGTCGACCCGCCCTCGTCGGGGAACATGGACATGAGCTGGTCGTCGTCCAGCCTGTCGAAGTCGCCCGCCCCCGGCGCCACCTCCACGAAGGCCACCGAGTCGCTCAGCGATCGCCGGTGCGCGCCCCGCCGCGCCGCCGCGAACTCGGCGAACTCGTCCGCCCACGCGCCCACGCCGTGGTGGTGCCCGTCGACGCCCAGGCCGGTCCCGGGCCAGTGGTGCGCGCCGGTGGCCATCGGGATCTTGGGCGGGAGCTGCGCCATGCTCGACAACACGGCAATGCGCGCGCGGCAGCTGCTATGCTACCTCTCCTAGCTAGCCTCCAGTGCTAGCTTAAGTTTAAGTAGCTGCGTAATGTGCCGGCGCGCATAGAGCTTTGTTTTATACTGGTGCTTAGAGGAGCTGGGTAGCTAGCTGCTACACTTGCACCTTGAGATGGAGATTGATGGGAATTGGAATCGGAGAGTCACATGGGACGAGACTTTTGGAACATGAGGACAGCCTGAGCCAGCTAGCGCGGAAGTGGAGTGCGCGGGAGCGGGATGGATCGTCGAGGATGGTGGGGGGGTCGACGGTTTTAAGCGACGCAGTTTTAAGTAGGTGGGCACGCACGTGCCGCTGTCGATCCATCCATCCATGGATCTCATTCTCCCATCATTGCCTCTTTGCTCGATGCCTGTGTATACATGGCAAGAACTGGAATTCGCCGTCGTTGTCGTCCAAAACGGGCGTCTTCTCCTATCTGCATGTCACCCATCGAGCAAGATCTATCTCATCTACGTGCGTGTGTGCTTTGAATGGGCATGCAAATTATATGCATTTGGGTTGCGATCACACCGATTACGTACGTACGTGCCATGATAAGCCAGGGAATTCATCTCATATTCATGAAACCCATCGGGTCGTTTCGCACCATGTTGAGAGTGCGGCTCGATCGCGGACGGACGTTGCATCTGCATCTTGAGCGGCGGCCAAGAATCGTAATAGCGGCCGATGGATGGAATGGAAAGGAACAAACAGGAAACCGTGTCAGGTTGCATTCCGCCGGAAAGCTTAGCTGCGTGCGCGCGGATCATTTCGTCAGACACCAGCATGTTCGCGAATCCCTCGGGATCAGAGATCTCACCGCGTCTAAATCCAGCTACGCCGGAATCTTCTTTACCATTCCTCTTTACTAGTACGTACTACAATACTCTATACAAAAATCCAGTCACTTCTTTAGCCAAGAATCCTGAGGTGCAGACGTTGCAGTGTGTCTCTATACGGATAGATCGATGTTGTGCCGCATATTTCCAAACTTGCAAATGAAACGCAAGACCGGCCTTCCTGCTCATGAAACAGCAAGAACAAGTGCTTGGAGCTGCGCCAAGTGATCTTTAGTGTTTTTTTTTTTTTTTTTTTTTTTTGAGAACCTCCAAGTGATCTCTAGTGACCTCGATGAAATGCTCATAAGTATGGGCCATTGGGCTATGTAATAACAAGGTTTGGGTTGTGTGGTAGTAGTGTCCTTCTCTATGTTGCCCCGAAGGCCGACGGGTGTTTGGTTCGAGCCCAGCCCTGCTATACATAATAACTTTTTTTTTTGCCGTGTGCAAGGATTGGGCGTGTTTTAAAAAGGCCCATTTTCACAGGCCTTTTTTTTCCCAAAGAGTAGCCGCTACATATTTTAATCTTACTAGATTATGCAAGCGCGTGTTGCTGCACCCGTCCCTTAGATAAATATATTTCTTGACTTGATGAAAGTTCAGTACATCACGTCCTAAAATTGGAGGCACTCAAAAGTGTCTCCAAAAGTCAACTTAGTGCCTTAAATTGTTATAGGAGACTGTTATAGGAGGCAGAAAAAAAGTGATGCATCTGCTTGTGTAGGAAAAACTAATTCGAGGCAATTTAAAATTTTATCTCAATATATTACCATCCGAGATATTTCATACTGCCTCCAGATGTTATAGCATTTGAGTCACTGTTTAGTTCCTCCAAATATATATCAAATGAGACACTATTTAGTGCCTCCAAATATATACCAATTGGGGCACTTTTTAGTTCCTCCAAATATATATCAAATGAGGCACTATTTAGTGCCACCAAATTTATAGCATTTGAGCCGCTATTTAGTGCCTCCAATTAAATGAGGCACTATTTAGTGCCTCTACATGCTATACATCTGTATGCACTTTGGACTGCCTTAAGATGTTTGCATTTGAGGCAATTGACACGCTGTTACAAGGCCACAAAATGACTCAGAAATGAAAGGATGTACAAAATAGATGTCAACACTTCAGAATTCAAATAAAGAATTCATTACAGAAATCTCATTGACAACATTTTCTGCACTGTGGTGACAGTACAATCCAACAGAAAAGATTGGCAGCAATCTGTTGAATTGTGTGTTATGCTGCTATTTATGACAGTACAATCCAACATAAAAGATTGACAACAATCTGCTGTACAATCCAACAGAAAAGAATGACAGCAATCTGTTAAACTGTGTGCTATATTGCTATTTTGGATAATACAATCCAACAGAAAAGAATGTCAGGAATCTGCTAAACTTTGTCATATGTTGCTCAACTAAGAACAAGCAAACTATTGTAGCTATTGCAACCAGCCAACCGACGACAAGCCAACCTCTATTGCAACCAGCCAACCGACAACAAGCCAACCTCTATTGCAATCAGGAGCGAAATCAAGACTCGGAACTTACATTCTTCCTCCTTTTCTTGTCAGATTCTTGTGTTGTACAAGCAATAGATTCTTCATCCGAAGTTTCATGTTGTTGATACCTTCTAACATAACAGCAAGAGATGTTCCATCTGGATTTGTAACATGTAGAATTAATTCAAAATTTATGGTTAGGGGGTTATACATTTAAAAAGTCTACAGTTCTTGTCGTGGTGGTGTCACGGCAGATGCCATGGGATGGCTAAAGATGTGGGGACGAAGGACGCTGGAGGTGCTCGGGGAGGGATCACGCGACGAGTAGCCGCGTGAGGTACGAAGTAAACACTGCAAACACCACGATCTACCCAGGTTCAGGGCCCTCGTGAGGAGGTAAAACCCCTACTCCTGCCTTTCTTTGTGTATTCTGGCGTCTCACCGAGTAGCCACAGTACAATGTTCTTGCTACCGAGTAGCCACTATGCTCTCTAGATGATGAACTAGGTCAAGAATTAGGTCACCAAGTGTTCGATCTCTAGGGTTCTGCCCTCACGCAGGAGGCGGCGGGGCACCTTATATACACGGTTCCCAGCCGGATACGTCCAAACATGGACAAGTGTCGACATAGTGTGCACATCGTCCTTCTTCCGGGTTCCCGCTGATAGCTTTGGTTCCTAATCTTGGCTGCATCTGGAAAGTCGTTGGGCAAAACAAGGGGACAGACTGGTATCACTGTGCCAAACACAGAGTAGGCCCACTTATCCTGCCACGGCCTGCTTCCATGCTGTCACTGTCAGGCAGGCCGGTCCCAGATGAACAGTAGTTCGAATACTGCCAAGTACGGACCCAGGATACGCGGGATCCTGTGTCAGAACGGCTCCTTTGACTTTCTGGCCCGAGTAGGTTCCCGCCAATTTTACTCGGGCCAACTCTTCTACTCGAATGGAGAGAACTTGAATGATTCTTCCTTCTGGTCATCTTGAGGTGGAACCGAGTAGCAGTCGACCGGGTAGCAGGTACCGGGTAGTCGGCTACTCGACCAAACCTCTCTTCTGTAAGTCGCCTTTAGCACTTGACTTTACCCTACTCGGGGGTAACCCCCCGACAGCAGTCCCCGAAGCTGGTTGAGTCTTGCGAACCCGTTCACTAGGCTCTGCCAGCTTAAAACCAATTTTTGCAACATAGCCCTTGAACCTCAAGATGCCGAGTAAATGACCTCTGAGTAGTACTCTAGAAAGTACCTTGAGTTTTGAGTTTCCTGTCTTCCGAATAGCACCTGCTTTCTACTCTGTAACCGAGTAGAAAGACTTAGAGAATTTCTCCTCTATCGTCTCTGCGGCTCAGAGCATAATCCAGCCTTCCGTGTCGCAACTGGACACGTGCCAAGCATCCATGACCCCGTCGTTTCGCTGCCACGACACGACGTGCCACGCGCCCAGTTTTCACGGGGCGGGCCCACTGGCTCGTTATGTCCCATCACGCGCAGTAATTGGCCACGGTCTGGTAGTGGGATCCGCTGCGCCCGTTACGCGCGCGCCTCGCGCGTGTGTGCGTTTCCAGTCGGCCACAGGCCCCACCACACGCCACGATCGATCCCACTTCCCCGATGGTAACGGTAAACCGCGGAGAGGATATAAATACCTCCGCCGGTAACTTCCTTTTCTCCTCCCTTCGCACTTTTCCCCTTTCGTCTCTCTGTTCTTCTCCGCCGCCGAGCTCTCCGCCGCCGCGCAACTCCTTGCGCCGCTGCAGATTCTTTTCTTCCACCCAATCTCTCCAACTCTCCACCATCCGCGCACCCCTTGCCATGGCTGCTCGCGCCGGCTGGGCTGGCTCGCACGTCACCGCCGAGGATTGCGCCTGGCTCGTGAACACCCGGAGGGTTCCTCCTGGTGTTCAATGTCGGCCGTCCGACGACGAGCTCGTGCCAACCCCGCAGGAGGGCGAGCACGTCGTGTTCTTGTCGCACTTTGAGCGCGGATTCGGCCTGCCGGCCTCCGACTTCCTCCGCCGCTTCCTCGACCACTTCGGTCTCCAAATGCACCACTTGCCACCAAACGCCGTCGTCTTCCTCGCCTACCACGCCGTGGTGTGCGAGGCCTTCCTTGGTATCCATCCCACGACGGATACCTGGCTGAAGTATTTCCATCTTCGCCAGCAAACCACCGGGAAGAAGGAAGGCGCGGGCGTGCCACGCGCGACTGACACCGGCTGCGCCATGATGGTGCAGCGGTCGGGAACCAACCATCCCCGTATCAAGGGGTTGGAATCCGTCCGAATGTGGCAGAAGACGTTCCTCTACGTCAAGAACATCCCCGCCACCGAAGGAGGAAAGGTAACCGACCGAATCAATCTTCCCGCTTGGAGCAACCGTGCTCCCACCGGGAAGAATTGGAAGGCGAAGCCCTCCAACGACCTCAACTCGAAGGAGATAGAGGCGCGGCTCGGTGTTCTAATCGGCGAGGGCCTCAAGAGCGATGATCCTGTGGCTTGCTGGATCAAGAATCGCGTGCTGCCTCTGCAGGAGCGCAGCCACCTGATGTGCTATATGGGAGGCCCCCGCGACTGCACCAGAACGACCACCATCGAGCTCGACAACGCGGATGTTCCTGAGCACGCAAGGGCCATCCTGACGACGAACCTCGGCGAGCACTGGCAGTATGGGTTCATCCCATTCAGCCGCACGAAGCCGATTCCGCGGGTACGCTCTTCTTTCTCTGCTTTCTATATATGTATTCCGAGTAGCAAACTTCCTCTTCTCGCCGCGACTAGCAACCGCATTCGGTACCGAGTAGAGTACTTAGCTGAATTGCCTAGGCTTTGCGTGCTTTGTGCCTGCACGCCTTGTCGGGTAACCAACTCGGGAACAATTCTTAGGCTTAATTATGTTTGATGGCTGCACGCCTTTCCGAGTAGGATGTTCAGTGAAACTGCTTAGGCTTAGTGTGCTTTGTGTTTGCACGCCTATCCGAGTAGGATATCTAGTGAAACTGCTTAGGCTTAGTGTGCTTTGTGTTTGCACGCCTATCCGAGTTGGACACCTTCCTGCTACTCGGCTACCTTGTGACACTTTTCCGCTCTTCAGGTCCTCAATCGCCAGCTTATGGAGAGTTGTGAGCGCTTTGAAGGCAATTGGTTTGCTGACCGAGAGGAGGACGACAAGGCCTCCTTTGAGACTGCAGACCAGATCAACCTTCCTCACTCCCCTACGACAGAGAAGCAACCTGCCGAATCATCTCTTCGCAACTGGTCTGATGACGAGTTCGAAGGTAACTGAATTCGCGCTCTCCCTCTGCGAAAAAGCACAAGCCCTTTGCCTGCTGTTTCTGAAATGTTTTCCTTCCTCCCTATTTCACAGATGCTGCCAATGCTGAGGACGAGGGTGAGGATGAAGACGAGAACGAGGGCGACAGGGTCCTTGACGTCAACCCTGTGTCCGTCGCCGCTCCTGTCACCCGTAAGCGGACAGGAAGTGACGCCCAAGAGCCCCCCGCCAAGAAGAGAAAAGCAGCCGAGAAGAAGAAGGCGACCAAGGCGGTCGTGAAGAGAACAAAGCGAACAATCCCCTCCACCAAAGCGTAAGTTCCTTCTCGGTTAACTCCCAATTTTGTATTCTGCTGTTTCTCTTATCCTTCCTCTGCTTCCTTCTAATTTTTGATTTTTCCTTTCTCAGCAGAGCTCCCTTGGATGCGAACGCCGCTTTCGCGCCTGACCAGGCCAAGAAACAAGCTGCCATTGACGTCGACAAGGTTGTCATCCTTGAGGACGACGAGGCCGACACCACCCACGCGCAAACGGGGCCTGAGCAGCAGTCCCGCGCCGATCCAGATGCGCAGGACGCCGCTCCCCAGGACAAGCCCCCTTCTCCTCCGGCTAGCGCCGCCGAGGAGCACCAAGAGGAAGACCAGGAGATGCGTGATGATGACGCCGCCGTCGAGCGGCAAGAAGCTGACCCTGAGCAGCCAGTCACAGGCGCTGCCGGACAAGCGGATCCCACTGCCGAGCAGCGGGTAGAAGATACAGTCATGACAGAGGAGTATCCCCTGAGCAGCGCGCAACCAGGCGCTGCACCGAGTAGCGCCCAACCAGATGCTGCACAAGGTGACGGATCCGTGGCGCCACCAATTGATCAAGGCACTGCACCGCCAGATTCCTCCTCAGTGCCGCAGACCAGGAAACAAGCCCTAGATGCTCTGAAGGAAGCAGTCGAGAAGAGGGCCGCCGAGAAGGAGGAAAACGAGACACATAAGATCGAGAAGCCAACCTCCGAGAAGCCACTTTCTCAGAAAGAGATAGCAAAGAAGAAGGCTGCCGACAAGCCGCCGCCGACATCAGCTGGCCAGTCCAAGCAGTTGGTTATCCGCAATCCCAGTGCGGTTCCTGCCGCCGCTAACATAGCTGATCAGCCCCTCTACCTGGATTATATGGTGAAGGTCAGCCAACAGCGCCAGATTGGCCTTTCCGTCGAGGATCGGAAGCTTGCTCTCACAAGAGGAAGGAAAGCCGTGGCGGTGGACTCCGGGCCCTCGGCCCCAAACCAGGATAGATCCATCGCTTCTCGGGGAGCTCAAGATCAGGCGATATCATCTCAGAGCCTCGAGCAGGTACTCGACTTGGTTGGTTTCATCGATGCCAAGTGGGACAGCAAGCTTCTCGGCACAGAAAAATGGCACGGCCTTGGCCTGGGCGACATCGATCATATGCGGGTCGACTGGAACAAGGTGGACTTGGGCTACAAACCCATGACCGTCTCCTCCAGCACCGCTACTCTTGCTGCCAAGATGTTCGTGCACCGCAAGAATGCAGAAGATCTCGAGCAGTCTTACGCGGTAAGTCTTAACTTGTCCTCTCCGAGTAGCATTTTTTCTTCTCTCCTATCTGTTTTCATTTTCCTTTACCATCACCCAGTCCCCGAGATTCTGGCCGAGTAGGCGGATGCTCTCCCGAGTAGCCGCCTTCTCGGGTTGAATCTTCACTTTTCTGTCTAACTTGTTTTCTTTTCGCTTCTCAGGATAGCGTTTTGAAGCGGACCAGTCTGCATCGCCAGCTTCTCTGGAATCATGCTATCGCCAGGAGGCGAATTGCTGCACTGGAAAGAGAGAAAGCAGCTGCGGAGGCAGCCGGTAAGGATGCGAAGGATAGCACCCTGAAGCTGTCTGAGGTGGAAGGTACGCTTCTAGCCGCGCGGTTCTTGCGTTTTTTGTTTACGCCCGCTTCTGCTTTCTTGCGCTAACCTTTTCTACTCTGCAGGGAAACTGAAGGCCCTGGCTGACGAGCACGAGAACTGTCGCACCTTTGTTGCGAATGCCGAGACCACCATCAAGAAGCTTGAAGGTAAACCTCCGTCTACTCGGTTTGCCCTTGTGTTTGTTTCCTTTGCTTCTCTGCTAACCGTGCTTTGCTCTTTTCAGAAGATCATAAGAAGTTTGTTGTCGAGCATCAGGACTGTCTCAAACCTGCTGAGGTGCAGGTGCAACTGGCAAGCCAATCTGCCGCTCTGCAGAGCGAGCACGCTACTGAGATGGAGAAACTGCAACTCCAGCTGCAGAAGGCACTCCAGGATGCTGTCACGCTTGGTGAGGAGAGGGACAGAGTGATCGCCGAGAAGGCCAAGGCTGAGACAACCTTCAATGCTAAGATAAAGGCCCTTGAGCAAGAATGTGAAGTGCTGACGAAATCCAATGCTGGGCTCTTTTCTCAGCTGGATGGGCTCCGCTTGCTCGAGGAGAAGCACGTGTCCAATGAGGAGGAATGGAAAATCCAGCTGCAGCAGCTACGCCACGAACTTCACAGTAAGTTTCCTCCTTTCTGCATTTTGTCTTCTCGGTTCTGCCTCTTCTCGGATCCTGTGACTAAGTTTCTCCCTTGCTTCTGCGCAGAGATCTTCCCTGATCTCGTGTCCGCTTGCACGCCTGCTTTGGCCAAGGCCCGAGCAGCTCGCCTTGAGAAGGGCGAGGCCGCGGACACCAGAGCTGAGATCGAGGACAGCCTGCTGGTGATGCGAGGGCACTTCGAACGCCTAGCCGGCGTGGGCACCGACTTGGTGCGCGTCGGCTTCGAGATTCACAAGCTGTTCTGGCCTGAAGATTCCGCGCCGACAACCATCGATGGCCTTGCTCTGAAGCTGCACAATGTGAAGGCCGAATTGAAGAAGTGGCGCGCCTCTGGAGCTCGGGCAGGCGCTGACTTGATGCTACTCTGCGTCGCCTCCTGGTACGAGAACCTCAACATGGAGATCATCCGCGGAAAGCGCGACAATTCCAGGTGGGAAACGGACCCCAGCTGTGTGACCGCGCGCAAGCTAATTGCGCATGGGGTTGCGGAGTACGCGGACACGGCCACCTTCATCGACGGCCCCACCGAACCCGACACCGAGGTGGAGGAGGACGAGGACGCGGATGAAGAGACAGACTCCGAGCTGGAATCGGGCTTCTTCGATTCTCCCCAGAGCAAGGGGAAGGCTGCCGTCATCGCGAGTAGCGACGAAGAGATGGAGGAGATCGACACAGCCGCCCTCGACTTCGGCACTTCATCAGGAGCCGCTCTCGACGACACGGTACGCCCCCAAGGCCAAGCTTCTGGTCCATCCGAGATGGAACAGTCCGCCACCGTCCACCCGGAAGCGGATGCGACCAACACAAGCGCCGAGGAGGAAACCGCGAAGGCAGCTGCAGCCAGCACGGAGGCGGAGGCGAACGAGACCGCCACCGAGAATAAAGCAGCCCAGGCCAACATCGACAACACCGCCTCTTCGACATGATCTTATCCTGCAAGCTTTTTTACTCAAACATTTATCAGATCCCCGGGATGCCGGGAGCAGATGTATCAGACTATTTTATTCCGTTGCTACTCAATTTTATTCCCACTTTTGTTATTTCCAACTTAATCAATTTGTTCAACCTGGGCTGAATGTCGAGTTGCGTTATCATGCGAGTCCCCGAGTTGCATTTCTTATTCACTCTCCCTTTTCGTCTCAGCTCTACCCGCAACTTGTTGCTTTTTTGGTATTCGAGTCACAAGAGTTAAAGAGTAGAGCTGCAAATACTTAGCCGCTTAGAAACAATCATAGTAACGCAGCTCACCACTTAGCCGAAAAGACAATTCACAGAACAGTAATAACAACACCCTACTCGGTTCCTGCACTCTCCCTTTACTTAGTAATTTTTCTTGTGCTCATGGACCTTTTGCTTGTTCTCTTGCTTGCCATGAAGCCGGGTTTCGGACAGCAGCAAAGTCGAAGAGTTGGCATGTAGGTTTAAACACAGTACTCAATGTACCCGCACAGTATGTGTTTTATTCGTTTTGATGACAATGTCATCTACGTACACCTGCACATTCTTGCCGAGCTGATCGTGCAAGCATTTCTGCATGCATCTCTGATAGGTTGCACCCGCATTCCTCAAGCCAAAACACATGACACGATAGCAATAAGCCCCGTACGGGGTAATGAAAGCAGTCTTTATTTGATCAGCAGGATTGAGTGCAATCTGGTGGAAACCAGAGTAGGCATCTATGAAAGACAGCAGTTCACAACCAGCAGTGGAATCGATCACCTGATCGATGCGAGGTAGCGGGAAAGGATCCTTGGGGCATGCCTTGTTCAAGTCGGTGTAGTCGACGCACATGCGCCATGCAGTGGCAGCCTTGGGATCCTCCTTCTTCTTCTCGACCATGACCGGGTTGGCTAGCCAATCCGGATGCAGCACCTCCATGATGAAATTGCTTATCAGTAACTTGGTGATCTGGTCACCAATGGCCTTCCTTCTCTCATCTCCGAAACGGCGCATAGCCTGCTTCACTGGTTTGGCGTCAGGACGCACATGTAATGAGTGCTCAACCAACTCCCTCGGGACTCCTGGTAGATCTTCATTGGACCAGGCGAATACATCCCGATTCTCACGGAGGAAGTGGATGAGCTCGCTTTCCTATTTCTCCGCCAACCCGGAGCCAATGATGGCTACGCGGTCGGGGAACTCGGGATCGACCTGGACCTTCTTTGTCTCCTTGGCAGCCTGAAAAGCAGTGCCGTGCTGGGTACTCGGCACACCTTGCGCGCCAGCTTGCGCGGATTGCGCCATAGCTACCACCTCATACATCTTCTTCTTCTTGGCAGCAATCACCATCGACTCCGCCAACTGGGAGCTAGCAGAGGCACACTCCATGGACTTCTTGTAATCACCAGAGATAATAATGATGCCATTGGGACCAGGGATCTTCATCTTCAGATATGCAACATGGGTAGAAGCCATGAACTTGCTCAGAGCAGGCCTGCCGAGTAGAGCATGGTAAGGACTCTGATGATCCACTACCTCGAACTGCAGGCGCTCTGTGCGACAGTTATCTCTGGTGCCGAATAGCACATCGATCCACACTCGGCCAATCGGGTTGCACGAGATCCCGGGCACAATGCCATGGAAGGTGGTCTTGCTAGGCAGCATCATGTTCTCGGCCAGGCCAAGCTTCTCAAGTGTGTCCTTGTACACAATGTTGATGCTGCTGCCGTTGTCGATTAGCACCTTGCTGAACCTCACATTCTTCTCGGGACCCAGGAAGGTAGGATCCAGCACCAAGGCATAGCTACCCGGATTGGGCATCACCTTGGGATGATCTGCTCGGGTCCACCTGATCTCTTGGTCACACCAATACATGTAGTGAGGGACAGCAGGAATCACTGCATTGACCTCCATGGCCCGCCTGTGCTGTGATTGCTTGTCGACTGGCTCAGAAGTGAAGATCATGTAACTCTCGTGGTGCTCTTGGTACTGATTGGAGCCTCCGCCCCCATTGTTGCCGTTGTTGTTGTTGCCCTGGTAGTTGTTGTTGTTGCCTCTGTTGTTGTTGTTGCGGTTGTAGTTGTTGTTGTTGCGGTATCTCTCATTGTTGAAGTTTTGGTTGGCTCCTAAAGCCACCTGGTTCACATTCTCTCTTCTCGGGTACACTGGCGGCCAAGCTGCGGGTGCGCGAGTAGGCTGCACATTGGCATTGGCTGCTGGCAGAGGAGGAGGAGGAGGCAAGCCATCACTCTTGATCGCCTCCCACCACTCGCACTGCCGAGTAGTGTGGTTAGCAGGCCTCGAGGGGTGGTGAGTGTGAAAACTGCATGGGCCATCCTTCATGTCATCAAAGACAAACTTCTTCGGCTGCTCGGAGTTCCCGCTACCCGACTGAGAGGTGCGAAATGGCTTCTTGTTGCCTTGGCCCTGGTTCTGGTTCTGCCCGTAGGCTCCAGCAGGTTTCTGCCTCTGGCTGCCACCAGCTCCAACAGTCACTGCATTCACCTCTTCAGGATCGTACCGAGTATCTACTCGGCGCTTGTTGCGGAACTCGTTGCGCTTGCCGTTGCTGAAGTTTCTTCTCGGCTCAGAGGAGTCCATCAGTGGCTGAGTGGGATCACCAAGTGCGTACTGATCCGCAATCTTGATGGTCTCCGCCAGAGTGTTCGGCATCTCCCTCTGCAGTCTCTGCCACAACATGCTGCCATGTCTGCATCCCTGCGCAAACCAAGTGATGGCCTGTGCTTCATTCACACCCTCACAGGTGTTCCTCAATGTACTCCACCGAGTAAGATACTCGCGGTCTGTCTCGTCTTCTCGCTGCCTGCAAGCGGATAGCTGCTGTGGCCTATTCGGCCTCTTGTATGTGCTCGTGAAGTTGCTGATGAAGGCATCCGAGAAGTCCAGCCAGCAGTTAATGCTGTTCTTGGGCAAGTTGTTGAGCCAAGTGCGAGCTGGACCCTCTAGCATCTGCGGAACATAGCGCACAGCCCATCTTCTGTTGCCATTCGCGATATGGACCGCGGTGACATAGTCATTGAGCCAATCTTCGGGCTTGGTGCTGCCATTGTAGCTCTTGGTGCCTCTAGCAAGCTGGAAGTTCTTCACGGACGGCTCGTTCATGATGCGCGGGCCAAAGCACTCGGGGCCAAGAGGACCCGTGCTCTCCAGCCGCGCCGACAAGCTGATCCGGTCCAACTGATGCCTCGCATCTCCAGGCGCCAGCATGCGCTCGCCAACACGGTCATGTACATCATAGCCAGCCATCTCCATGGCCGAGTAGCCATCATCATACCTGTCCACCTGCACAGCTGCAGGCTGCTCCACCGGGTTGGCGACTGGTGCCACTGCGCGCGGCTGCTGCCTCTGCCGAGTAGGTTGAGCTGCGGGTTGCCGAGAAGGACCTGGACGCGCAGCATCTCGGGCACGGCTTTGAGCTTGATGGGCTTGAGAGCCTGCTCTTGCAGCGTTGTGTTCCTGCCCGGGCTGCTGCGGCACAGCAAGCTGTCTCGCGGCAGCAGCCGGGTCATACACCTGCATTTGCCTGTCTCTGCCCGAACGCCCGCTGCGGCTCTTCTCGCGGCTAGGATGCGGAGACGAGGCCTGATCGTTAGATCTTGCCGCGTGCGAGTGAACCACCTGCGAAGCCCCAGCACCCGGGTTGGCCTTCCGGAACTCCTCGTTTTGCCTAGCAGCCTCCAACACCAACTCGTTGAGCCTTTCCTGCTGCCTAAGACGCGCATCGCCATCTAGGCGAGGCAACTCGGCAGCTACAGCCTCTGCAGCTCTAAGTGTCTTGGCGGGTGTGCTATATCTGGGCCTAGTGGAGGGGTTTGCGGTGGCGGACTGAGCAGGAGCCTCTACAACTGTCGCCATCTCGGCACCAAGGTTGCGCCGAGTGGCACCTACTCTGCTAGGCCTCCTAGCGACTGGCGTGAAGCCGTGAGCCTTGTTGTACTCAAGCTGATCTAGACTCAACTCCAACCTCACCTTATCCAACTCCGCCTGCTCGGCAAGCAGCTCCAGGCGTTGCCGCTCGAGCTGCTCCCTCATGGCCAGGAGCTCGATGTCGGTGGGGGTTGGCATGCTAGGACGCGTAGCCGACGCGGGAATGACCGTAGACGTGGAAGGCGGCAAGTTGCTCTCCTTCTCGTAGGGCCGGTGAACCCTGCCACCAGCCGGTGCATCAATCTCCTCGACGATGGCCGCAGCGCCAGTAGCGGCTGTGCCAGTGTTTGCCGCCAAGCCCGTCACCATCACCTCAGCGCAGTTCGCAGAGCGGCACGCGGGTCTTCCGCGAGCAGCGATCACCGCGGGAGGATCCTCCGCGTCATGCACCAGCTCGGGATATGCGCGGTTGGCGACGGTGGCGACATAGACAAGGTGAGAGCCGAAGGAGATCACCGAGCCGCCCTCCGGCATGGCCCTGCCGCCGAAATCGCCGGCGTTGTCGGTGACGAAGTCGAAGGAGCCGAATCTGTGGACAAGGCCACAGACCACGCGCTCTGCTGAAGAAGATCCCGTCCGAACAGAAACTCCAACCAGCGCCGCTGGTTGCCCCACGGTGGGCGCCAACTGTCGTGGTGGTGTCACGGCAGATGCCATGGGATGGCTAAAGATGTGGGGACGAAGGACGCTGGAGGTGCTCGGGGAGGGATCACGCGACGAGTAGCCTCGTGAGGTACGAAGTAAACACTGCAAACAACACGATCAACCCAGGTTCAGGGCCCTCGTGAGGAGGTAAAACCCTACTCCTGCCTTTCTTTGTGTATTCTGGTGTCTCACCGAGTAGCCACAGTACAATGTTCTTGCTACCGAGTAGCCACTATGCTCTCTAGATGATGAACTAGGTCAAGAATTAGGTCACCAAGTGTTCGATCTCTAGGGTTCCGCCCTCACGCAGGAGGCGGCGGGGCACCTTATATACACGGTGCCCAGCCGGATACGTCCAAACATGGACAAGTGTCGACATAGTGTGCACATCGTCCTTCTTTCGGGTTCCCGCTGACAGCTTTGGTTCCTAATCTTGGCTGCATCTGGAAAGTCGTTGGGCAAAACAAGGGGACAGACTGGTATCACTGTGCCAAACACAGAGTAGGCCCCCCTTATCCTGCCACGACCTGCTTCCATGCTGTCACTGTCAGGCAGGCCGGTCCCAGATGAACAGTAGTTCGAATACTGCCAAGTACGGACCCAGGATACGCGGGATCCTGTGTCAGAACGGCTCCTTTGACTTTCTGGCCCGAGTAGGTTCCCGCGAATTTTACTCGGGCCAACTCTTCTACTCGAATGGAGAGAACTTGAATGATTCTTCCTTCTGGTCATCTTGAGGTGGAACCGAGTAGCAGTCGACCGGGTAGCAGGTACCGGGTAGTCGGCTACTCGACCAAACCTCTCTTCTGTAAGTCGCCTTTAGCACTTGACTTTACCCTACTCGGGGGTAACCCCCCGACAGTTCTCATATCACAGAATGACAAATATAGTGTTCAAGAAGTATTTACACAATTTCTTGGCCAAGGGATGCACTTAGACTATGCACTAGCCGTTCTGGTCATTCTAGCCCTTGGTCTAGGCAGGAAAGTTGTTTTCTTGTGAACAATATTTACCATTACTTCAATATTGTCACTAAGAGACTATCCATCCAACCCAATTGTTTAGGATCTATTTCCTAGATTGTTCCTACTGCTATAAAGTCAAAGTTGTTTGGCGAAGCTAATCCCACTTCCGGTCCTCTTCTTATATGTTGAATCAAACTTTTGTTTTTTCTTCATTTCCTTTTTTCTCTATTCCACTTTTTCCAACTTAATTTTGTGCATACTGTCAACCTGCACGTATGAAAATAAATTGTTAACATAGTTCAACTAACTGACATCATGTACATCATCCATTGTAAAATGTTGGTTTACCTCTGTTGGTTTCAAACTGGATGCCTTATCTACATCAACTGTCCGTGAAAGGCTCTGACTTGTTTTTCTCTTCTTAGTTTTGATATTGAGTTCGGTATTATCCACTGAATGTCCTTCAGTCTCTTGTGTTTCTGCAACTTTTTGTTCTTTAGATGTACCCATCTTGGGAGCTACTGTTGATTTTTGTTCTTCAAATCTCTCGTGATTATCTTCTTGAGAATTCTCCCGTGTGTCATTTAAAATCTTGTATAATACACGCCAGTTTACTATATTTCTGCTCTAAACCATCACTTCTGGCCATCATACTATTACGATTCTCCATTAGAGTGTCAATAACCCCCATTAGTTTCCTATTCTACAGTGTTGACTCATGAAGTGCACACGGTGCGAAAGCAAGCTTTTTTGTTGATCCTCCACCTACAACAAGTCCCATTCTATGCCTTGATGATTTGGTTGCTTTAAGGAATAGCTTTGAGTACACACCAGCCACACTTGGTTCCTCTCCTTTCAATTATGGTTTAGCATCATATTATTTAATAATATCTTTCTGGGTTTTTTCAGTAACAAATATACTTATCAGTCCATAGATTAAGTGTGCATAATTTATAGCTGTAGGAAAACAATTTTTGTACTAACCATATTTGTCTCTCTTGTTTCATTAACTGGCAGTCCTTCCTTATCAGTGTGTGTCACACAATACAGTTCTGCTCTGGAAATTCTTCTACCAACTTTTACTTCCTGCAAATAGTACAGTCCTTGATTAGTTGCGCAAATAGTACAAATCTTGATTAGTTATTATTCACAAAAAACAATTTACAAATGAGATGCCAACAAGTAGAAATTTACCACTTGAGCCAGTTGTATGCAGTGCATTTGTTTGCTCTTTTCTGGTGAACTTGTTCCTAGCACTTGCTGCCTGTCGAGTGTTCGTAGTAAGGTTCATGGCAATGGATGCCATAATCCTGATGGTACAGTCGTGGGTAGAAACGTAGGGGAGTTCCCTGAGGCGATAACACTGTTTACCCAGGTTCGGTACATCGCAACTAAGGCGGTGTTCCTACTCATGCAATCTCACTAAATCAGTGGTTAATCCTGAAGTATACAAAGTACAATGTGAGTCTAGGATTTCACTATCTCGGTGAGGTTATGCTCTCGTCGATCTAACTTCTACCTTCTAACTTGTAGAGTTCTGCATTTGAGGCTGCTCCAGTCTGGCTTTATATAGATAGTCGGACTAGGGCTTACACGAAGGAAACTTTGACTTCTACAGAAAGTATTCCTATTCTTGGAAAGTAAGACATCCGGTGTGGTGACCCGGCACACCACTGCATGTGTAGTGCGCAAGTCGATGACATAATACTCACATAAGGACTTATCCGCGAATATTACATCTCTCAGAGTAGTACAACAGAAACATAGCAGGACCAGGCAGAACTATAGGATACAAACTTCATTACAAAATCTCTAGAATCTCTTTGAAAAATCAAAGAAGATCTCATACAAATGAAACATCAGAAGAAACAATGCGAAGCTCCAAGCTGGAGAATAACTCTAGGTCAGAACTAAGTCACTAAGGCTGATGTCAGCCCTAATCTATGGCTTGAAACAACTAAGTCCAACAATGGTCTCCACCTACACCTTGATAGCTTCTCCTCCACCAGCGTTTTTGATGACGATGCTTTATCGACTAAGTAGTAGATCACTCTACCTAGCTTCATGAGGTAGCAATGGCTTCACGATGACGATTTCCATATGCTTCAACTCTAAGGAGGGGGTCAAACGGGAACGAATGAGTAACGAGCGTTACTCAGCAAGTTCATGATATACAGTGGGTAGTTTGATGCACTAACTACAGCTTTCGAATCGAAAGAGTCATAAGCTAATGCAAGGTTTTGTAAATCTTTCTTCAAGAGGTTGCTTTTACTTCTGAAAACTATGCCCGCCAGACCATCACAGGACTAGAACTTCATGGAGTTGCCTTTCTTGTAGCGTTCGCAGTTCCTTCCCGGAACAGGGGTAACATGCCACATCCTTTTACACTATGCAGAGGTGCGTTACTTTACCCATGGGCGACCAAGACCATGTTGCACAACCAGGCGCGCGATCCTGTCCACTCCCACTCAGGTGTGGGGCCCGGTTGTTGGTCCAAGCCAAACCGTGCTTCTCCGCACAACACATGCCCACCCATTTCCACCAGCAGATTGAAACCCTGATTCCACACCTCACGATGGATATCTAGACGCCCCTAGCAGACCATCATAGACCCCAGAGTCCGCGGGAATTAAGGGATCCCACCCATGTGCATGTAGTATCGCAATACCTACAGCGTACGTCTCTGACAGCTCGTTGACATGCGAACAAGAGAAGATCACATCTGACTTACTCCCCCCATAGAAGACTCATGGTCAACGCGGTATTTACGGCGCACCGAGTTCTGACGGCATTTGTGATTAATTCCTAGGTGTCTCTAATAGAGATAATTCCTTATTTGACACTATCTTAAAATCATGTTCCTTATTTGACATCGGAGAAATTTTTCTTCCCTATATGACCTCTAATCTTAATTTGTTTCCCTATATGACACTCTAGTGCATTTTGTACATGTGAAAAGACCCTTTTACCCTTGTGTATAATGTGACCAGAAATAGTGGCGGAGAACGACGAAAAATTAAGGTCTGACACAATTTAAAGCATAGAAAAATTTAATACAAAGAATCAAAATTGGTAGACATGTCAATCTATGTGCGCCCACACGCCGCATCGCTGCTTGTAAGCTAGCTAAATTCGTTGCTCTAATCTAGGCTGGTGAATCTGCATGCTAGTTCAGCTAGCTAGCTAGCTACTGTAGCTAGCAGCGAGCGTGTGTGATGCTGCTTGCACGCATGCGGTGGCATGCTAGCTAGCACAACTCCAGCTAGCTGCGCGTCCGTGTGTGCCGTTCCATGCGCGCATGGATGGCGCTCGAGGTGCTCGCCACTCGCGCCTGTAGTCGGCCGTCCACCACGCAGCTCCTGCACCATGTATTTTTAGTCGCGAGTGTTACGGTTACATGTTACAGGCTACGACCAATCATTTCATGCCCTGTGTACGAGCATGTGTATTTAACACAACGACTTGTACTTGCGTCCAACAGGCAACTCCATTTAAATTGATACATCAGCATTTTCTTTTCTTTACTTGTCTGAACCGATAGATTCCTTCTGTATAGTTATTATCTTATACATATTTCATCACATTATACTAGGGGTAAAAGGGTCTTTTTAGATGTACAAAATGCACTAGAATGTCATATAGGGAAACAAATTAAGATTAGAGTCCAGATAGGGAAGAAAATTTTCTCAAGTGTCAAATAAGGAACATGATTTTAATGGAGTGTCAAATAAGGAATTCTCTCTAATACTTTCCCATGCAGATGGAACCTTCCTTTGAACTATTCATCTTACCATGGTTCCATCCGCCCACCAAACAGAACACTACCACTCGGGTAGTCATTCAAGTAGTCATATTATTATAAAAATAGGACCATGCATTCTTTTGAGACCAGGTGGTAATACGATAGAGTTGTTGCAATTAGTTTGTTATGAAGTACCGCAAAGGATATGAGCAAGTGATGAACTTTCCTGGGATTGAAATAACCATAATAATCCAGTTCTTCGGGGTTCGAGGGTCGCGTAGAAAATCCTGACATCTGAAAGATAGCAAGGTAGTCCCGGTAAGGACTACAGAAAACACTGGCAAGGATGATACATGCATAGTAATGAGATGCAATGTGAATTACCTTGGAAAACACCCCATCTTACAAGTGTAAGCCATGTTTGATACGATATCTTAAGCACACAAGTTTTAGGTGAAATGCTTCATTACTTGTGGTGATGTGGTTCTTAGTTCTTTTAGACTTACATATGTTTCACTTTTACTTAGCAAACAATTGTTATCATGTTTAGTTAGATGTGGTTATTAGTTGGTTGGGTAATAAGACAATGACACATGGAAAACAACTATTGAAAAGATAACAGTCACATTTTATTTTATATTAAAAAAGTGTAGAGCATATGACAAAGAGTTTAACTGAAAATTAGGAACTAATATAACTAACTCTATCATCACAATACTTGCTACTGACTTGTGATGATAGGTTTAATAGGTGTGAAAATATGAGGGTTTTATTAATAAGGAAAATAATGTTTGTGGTAGTTGTTTACAGTTATAATAGAATATTATGGAATTCCATTATACTTTTAGAAACAAGTTCATAAGTTAAACAAAATGTTTGGTGTTTGACATATTAGAGTTTAAAATGTTTTTCTCTTCAATTTGGTATATCATTTTATGCTTTCTGAAAATATTTGAATAAGTTATTAATTTATTAATTTAAAATGAATTAAATGATTAGGCAAAATATTGCACATATGAAAACTTGGTCAAATGAACATAAAAACATCACATATGAGTTTCATTTGTCATTTGGAGCAATTTGGTATATAACTTATATTTTTTTGATTTTATGAATTATTTATTCTTTTTCTCAATTTTAAATGATTTAATTTAATTAAAGAAAATATTTAATTTTAATTCTATTAAACATTTTTGAAAAGTTCATAAACATTTAGATTATATTTTATAAACATTTTCATATCTTATTTGTATTTTTCTGATTATTAGTTTAAAAGTTATTAAATTAATAGTTTTTATTGATTTTCTGTTTTATTTTAAATTGACAGGTGGGTCCCACCTGTCATATTTGATTTTAAAAAAAAATAAAAGAAAAAGAAAAATTTGCATGACGTAATGATGACGTCATCTCTGCATCACGTATGGAGGGGATTTCTCCTGTGAATCTTCAATCCGTCGATTGAAGGCGAATTGGCGAAATTTATGTGTTCTATGAGCTAGAGTAGTTCGCGTGGAACCTATTGGTGGTGGCGGAATGACCTATTGGTCATCGGAGACCCGCCGGCGACGAGGTTCGCGACGGCCGGCGACGCTACCGGTGAACTCCATGCAATTAGCCCAGATTTACCGAATGAAAGGCACGACAAGGTGCATGATCTCACCAGGAACTCGGTGATGAGGTCGGGGAAGCAAGGGCTCGCCGGAATCGACCGCGGCATCCGGAGGCCGGTGATGGAGAAGAGGACCCGATTCGACCTCCTCCGCTCTTCCCAGCAAACGAGACTCGCTGGAGAGGAAGAGTACAACAAGGCGGAGCTCGTGCTGGTCTCGGTTTCTCCGGGGACGATCGGAATCAACGGAAATGGCCGGCGCCCATGGAACTAGGGTTTCGGGTTCATGTACAGAGAGAGAAAGATAGTGCACGGGAGGGAGAGAGAAGTGAAGAGGGACACGACGACCTTCTCCTTCTTATCCTCGATGAGGGGTGACCAAGAAGGATGTGGCGTGGAGGCTGCCACGGCGACGATCTCCTCTGCCTTCTGGCAGAGGAAGAAGAAGATGAAAAAGAAATGCCAAATTTCAATAACCCCCTGAATTTTCTAATATTTGCAACTAGGTCCTCCTGTTACTAAAACTGAGAGAAAACCTTTGTTTTCAGGGCCAAATTGTAAACCTAAAAATTATTATATTTGGAAAGCTCATCAAATTTGCAACCTCACCATGTTTTGTTTTGGTGAATTTGAGCAATATTTGTATTTTTTTTTATTTAGGGTGCTAGATTAAGTGATTTTATTGTTTTCACTCTATTTAATATATTAAATGTCTTAAAATTTATTTTAGACATGAATATCACATTCACACAACACACATATGGTTCCCAAGTGGTGTGTTTTAAGTGGATCATATTGGATATAATTCCTTATAGAAAGTATTTTAGTAAAACTATTTTGTACCAGTTCTATGCACTGTTGTGAAAATCATTTAATATGGAATTTTATTCCTTGACACACCAATGATTTTAATGGGTGAAGGAACTTGTTTTCTTTTATGATACCATGTTATTTTCATAGTTAAAACTTTTAGCAATTTTGGTTTACATTTTACTTAGGTGTGTGAAAGAAAGGGTTGCTGTTTTTAATACTTGATTAAATGGAAACTTGAGTGGCATTGAAATCTTATTTGTTTGTTTTCCACCAGGTTCCAAGTATGAATATTATCCCATGCTTGTTTTAGAAACAAGTGATTATTTGTATGGTTATGTGTAGATGAATTTTTGTTATTATCTGTTAGTCTTGTTTATGAAAAGGATTTGGAAAACAAGGTATTAAGATTGTTTTCATCTACCTCCACATATCAAGACATGTGGATGCAATGGCTTGTTATTATTTCATACTTGATAGTTGTTTCCATTAAAGATATTATTATGAGTTCCTCATCTCTGATGAGCTTGACAGAGGTTATTGGTTCTCTATTATATCCTAATGATTCACTGGATAATTTCGTATGATCCCTTACTGGGGCCGTGTTGCTTCTTGAAGTCTTCTGTTGCCTAATGTTCTTCTCTCTAATTGCCACTTGTCTTCAGATACTCCTGTTGTCACTTGCAGGTAATATCTGCTCTGGGATTCCATATCCAACTATTTCACCCTTGTGGTGAAAACAACCAGTTATTCCAAGCAAAGATTTTACTTAGATGGTCATAATGTGGTTTCTTGTTTCCTTAGTGTTATTCTTTCTTTTGGTTGATTGCAAAATAAACGTGGATGTAGTTTATGACATCAATCCTGCCCTATGTATATAAGAAGAATTTGTTAACAAGGTAGCTAGTCTTGCCTCCAAATTACTACTCATATACAATAGGCTGAGATGTACCATGTAGTTCAATCTTTTGTTTGTTTGTGTATGACACTCAATTTTTTGATTATACAAAAGCAATCTGTTAACAAGGTGTACAAGCTTGTTACCAAACTACTTCTATATAACACTAACATTGGAATATCACACTATTTCATGAGGAGTTAATAAGATCATATAAGGATATAAGAGTTTCCAAATACTCTTATGATAAATTGGAATGGCACTTCTAGAATCCTCCAAAGAATCCTTCTTAAGATTTTCTTGTGGTAGTTCCTCTGTTCTTGTGGTTGCTTTGTAAGGACCCCAGACCGGCAGTCTGAAACCCTACGTATGCATACATTCACGATCCCAGAAAGATCAGTCGTGAACAACATACACAGTTGGCACACAGAAATACATCATCCATTACACGAATACATAGAGGTATTACATAAAAGATCACATGATCAAGTTTAACGCAACTGCCACATGGGGCAGGCAACTTATCAAACACAGCGGAAAACAATTAAAACACAACGTAGTTGAGCCCAAGTCACGCCTTAACCTACAGGCTGCTGACCCGGAGACGATCCTAGTTCGCAAAGCCGTCAACTCCGTACTTCTCTTCATAGATATCCTTCGGAGGTTCCTTCTCAAAATCTGATAAGTAGATACCAGGGGCGAAACCATAATGAGTACATTTGAATGTACTCAGCAAGACATCCATCATTTCACTTACCAACATGCAGATATGCTTATATGGTGGAATAGGTAGGTTATAAATAGGGTTCACTATCAATGGTGTTCATATATGATGACACCACAGTTGCAGTCAGGTTAATCTGTATCTTCGTTGAAGAAGATACTTCAGAAGAAAATAAAATAATACAGCTTTATTTCTCTTGTAGATATCACATGTACAAGAGGTTTTGTAAAGTTTTGTTAAAGAATATTTTCTCTTTGCAAAACTTCTTGGAATCAGTTTCCAGAATTCTTGCTTAGAGTAGAAAAGGTTTTCTTTGCAAAACATTTTGTTTTGTATATCAGCATCTTGGCTTTTCATCATCGACGATACCTCCACGGTATAAGTTTTCCATTCCTTTCCGAACTTCACAAGTTCAACACTTCCTTTCCAAAATTCCTTTTCAAAAACTTCCTTTTTGAAAACATTGACACAATGCTAGCTACATGGCCATTCAACTGTCCATATCCGAGGACGCGGCTTCTTCGAAAAAGTTATACTCTGCAGAGGTGTACACATCCACCAGATCCAGTACACCTCCCGTGAAACAACCACGGACTGTAACAACAGTATGTAAACATCAGGTATCTGATCATAACCATCCACTATGTTCAAGCTAGAATATGCCTATCTCTCAGTTTTAATCTCCTCGGCACCATGTCGCACATCGCCATGACAGGAGACTCAACCGATGCAACCGGAGGGAAAATTAATCCCACACTTTTTATGTCTCAACATTGGGAGTTTTGACGACATTCGGTTCGAGGGTACGACGTCCCTTATAGCGATTGAGATAGCACACACTAATAAGAACAAACTTCAAGTTAAGCCCCGTGCCCATGTTAGGGTAGGGTGGCAGTACGGTAAAGGTTGTCCGGCGAAGACTAGGTTATGTGTCATTTTTGAAAAACACCACTTTCTCAAAAATGACCACTTCCACATTCCTCCGGAGAACAAGGATCCGCCTTTTCTCCGGGTTTTTCCGTAAAGCCTTTGTTTTGTAGAATCACAATTTTAGGGTGTCCACTTAGGGACTAGTATATTTGATGGTATTAAATACCATATGGTGGCTTATGGGCTTGGTATTACCAAGTTTAACTATTGGCATGATAGTAACCTATAATATGGTATAGTAGTAATTTCCACATCAAAAATAGTTTTGATAATCAAGTTTTGGTAAATCTTCAGAGGTAAAACATGCATGATATATAATGGTAAGTATTGTATCAGCAAGCAATCAGGATGCTTGCCTGGTATCTCTTTGTGTCCCCGGTTGTTGGAGTGACTGGAACTTGAAACACAGCTTCCCGACACTTCCTTCCTCTTCGTTTTCTAACGTCGTAAAAAGAATAAAGGACACACATTCAGAACCAAACAAGACAAACAATGCTACAAGTAATACATACAGCAAGCAATCAAGAAGTACCACCCAAGTTCTCAATTTTTCCCTTAAGAAAAATTGGCATAAAAACTATAGTTGAAAAGTCTGCTTTTTTCCTAGTGTTTATGTGTGGCCAATTCAATGATTTTTCGTTAAGAACACCTTGGACCAGTGGGGTAGAGCACATGTTATTAGATAGTAGGGTGTCACATAAAACACATTTTGATGTCTAAAAATTCCCACAACAATCTCTATGGCTAGCACACATAATTTGCTAAATTACTCAAGTGGTGAAATAAGCTCATGACAACAAGTCAAGCCTATTTTCCACCATGAGGCAAACATACCAGTGGGTGTTCCACTAGCAAATATGCTCACCAAGAGGTTAATAAGCCTCTGGTCACTTTTATAAAAGTGCTCCAAACAAACAATCTAGCATCCAAAAACTCCTACTCATACTAGTAGAAAATTTAGGAAAAATACTAGACTAGTTTAGGCTACACTAGTTAATTTTATGCACAAGTGTGCAAGCTAGCAGAGGAAAAATACTCCTCTAACCAGTACCACAAATGCTACTGGATTCCACAAAATAACATAAAAAACATAGCTAGGAAACAAGGAAAAACTATGCTTAAAATGCTACACATGTGGGGAGATTAATTCACAGTCATCCAAGTGTTGCTCATGCTTTTATGCTACTTAAGAGGAAACCTATCAGAGGTGAAAACCCTAAGATAATAATGCCACAAGGACATTCCATCCTCTGGTTTCCATACCAAAGATTCATATTTTTCCCTAGGGGAAAACAAGACAAAAAGCATACATGAATATCCTAGTATGAAATTTAGACTTTAAGCATTTCTATTTAAATCTATTTCAAACACAAGCACCAAGTATCTAGAGGTGCTATAACCAAAATAACAGTACCTAAATGGTACTAGTTTCATGAGAATTAATCTAGCAATAAGCCTAAAAGCATTTAAAGATCTACTCAAAACATATATAAAAGAAACACATCTAGTGTGGGGGAAATAATGTTTCCACCAAAAATGCAATGACACCAGTGGGTGTTCCACTATCATATCAAAGCATTAAGAGGTCACAATGCCTCTGGTCCATTTGCTAAAAATTAACAAAAAACTAAACTAGCATCTAGTGCATTAACAATACTAGCAGAAAATAATAGGGTGCTTAAATAAGCAAGGCAATGCTACTCATGTTATTGTTTTCACACAAGTGAAAACTATAGGGGTCAAGTACTCATAATAACATCATCAAAATGCTACTGGACCTATGGATACAACCCAAAAATATGTGGTCACAAATCCACAAATGATTATGTCAAAAATCCACACCTGAGGGCATTTTTCCATAACAACACTCATAGCCATGACAAAGCTAATAGTGCTTTTCTACCAATTCCAATGCAACATAGCAGAGGTGAAAACAACACAAACTAAGTACCAACATGGTACTGGATACACCCAAAAAATCCAAGTGCTTTGCACATGAATTCATCACTCAAAAATGTTATGCAAGTATTACTAGAGAATAATCAAATGCTACTAACAAATATCATATTTCTTCTCCACTCAAGTCCACACATTCTAACATGCTAAAATAGTTAAGTAACACTTATAAAGCAAGTTCACACAACTTATACATGCTAGAAAACAATATTGCAACACAAAAATATCACCACACAAATTAATTAACTAAAATGCCAAAATGGCAGAAACATGCAAAACAAGGATCTGTCCACAAAATTTTCTAGGATGCCCTAAAAATTAAACCCTTCTAGGTTTGGATATCCCTAAACATATACAAGACCATACAGTTGAGTTTGCATCAAAAATCATTTTTAATTATTTTATAAAAATCACCAAAGTGCTCTCTGGTGTTTTACCAAATTGCATGCCATTTCAAAAATACAATGAATTTGGAAACTAGGTTAAATGCTACTGTTAGGAAATTGCAAGGGCTTTCTAATGCAATTGGCCTCACTTCATTCTGAGTTGTAAAATAAAAATGGTGCTCATTGTGGTGTTTCTGGTACCTGTTGCCAAATCATTTTTCATTTCAAATCTATCCATCCAAATGTAGATCTACAACTTGGAGATGGTTTAGAATTAGTTGAGGTACAACTGTGAATTTTAGTTTGGTCCAATTCATATTTTAAGTTTCCTTTTGAGTCCAAAAGTAACCATGCTACATTCTGTAAAAAAAAAGAAATTGGAAAAAAAAAGTGTTGTTGGGCCAGATCTGCTGACGGGCTGCCCAGATCTGCTGCTACCGCGACCGGATCTACCCGCTGAGGCTGACGAGCGGGCCAGGCTGCCACGGGGCTGCCACGCAGGCGATGCGCAGCCCCACCAGCAGGTTTAACTCCTAAGCGCGGGTTAAGGGCGGCTAGCGTCAGCGCGACGTCATCGATGCGTCACTCGCCGGCGAGAACGCTCCGGCGAGCTCGAATCCGGCGGAAACACTCACCGTTTCACAAATCAAAAGTAGCTACACGTTGCTAATGACACGGGGAATCATATAGGGCCTGTTTCGTTTCCTGGGACGGCTCCGGAGAGCGGCGGCAACGGCGCGCGGCGGCGGCCAGACCACGGCCATGACTCGGCGGCGTTCTAGGGGGTTAGGGAGGGGGAAAAACGACGGGGAGGTTCCCCTGCTCACCGTGAACGAGCTGGGATGCTCGGTGACGGAGGAGGGAGCTCGAGGCAACGGCGATTCGTCGCCGGAGCTCATCGGGTCGGAGAAGGGAAATGGACGGTGCGGCCCCGTCGGTGCTCTTCGGCTCGATTCGTTTGGCACTGAGGTCCTACTCGACGAGGCGGAGCTGATGGCGCCCACGGCTGCCGGCGGCGAGGTCTGCATAGGCCGGAACGACGGCGACCTCATACGGGCTAGGGTTTGGTTAGCAAAATATCTGTAGAGAGAGAGAGAGAGTTCGAGGGGGGGAGAGAGAGGGGGCAGGTAGGAGGTGCACAAGGGGGTTTTAATCATCCAGAAGCCTTCTACTCGAAGGCAATGGAGCATGGGCTCCCATGCCTCCATTTGCGTCATCTACAGGAAGAAGAAGACCATGTGTGACTCAGCTTACATTTAAGTCCCTGGAGAATTACAATTAGGTCCTTTGCTCTCTGAAAATGGTTGCTTTCACTAGGCAAACAAAGTTAAAATTTGAAATCCTTTTGCCCAAAATTCTAATTAGTTGAGATACACCACATATGTGAAAATTGGCTCCATTGGATAAACTTTATAATTCAAAGTTGTTCAAATTTGAATTCTTACAAAAATGGACATTGAATTTATTAGACTACTTAGGAGCTTCCAAAAATGATAATTTTTGGCACACATTCCTTATTTGATGTGTTACTTATGTGGTAGAAATTTCAAGTCATTTAGAGTTACTTCATAGAACAAACTTGTTCAAATTTCAAAAAGGTGCTGTGAAGAAAACAGGGGTTTTTGGAAACTTAAACAATTCAAAAACTTGTTTCCTTTTGGTTTTCATCCTTATTTATGATATAGAGCAAGTGGTATTTATTTCATGGCATTTGGAAAAAGTTTGTAGAACAAACTTGTTCAAAATCCCAATTGTTGCTGTGGAGAAAAACCATGTTTTCAGGACTTTAATGGATTCAATTTTTGGTCTCCTCTTGTGTGTGTTCCTTATTTGATATAAGGAAGCAATGGTATGAATTTCAGATCATTTGATGAAAGTTTCCAGAAGTAACTTGTTTTAGTTTTCTGTTTCTGGAAATATTGGAATTTCTATTTAATAAAGCACTAGGCTTTTCTTTAGCAATGCTTTGCCAAAATATTTATGTGACTAGGGATAGCAAGTCAATGCTCTCCAATACCTTTGTTTTTAATCTTGCAAGGTTGGAAAAACATTTGATAATATTTTGGTGAAGCATTTAAGAATGCCTCTTTTTCTGATAATCCTTTATGGAAATTTATTAAGTGTTTTCCTCTTTCTTAATTTAGGCCTTGGAATAATATTCAACAAGTATGAGTTTCATAAGATAGTTTTTGGAAAACTCTTTGATCAATATTTACTTTAGAAAAGATTGCCAAAGTCATTGGAACAATATGTTGAATATTTTTATCATTGGAACAATATGTTGAATATTTTTAGTTTACTGCTTTGCTATCCTTTTTAAGTTTGCAAGTTTATATAATTAGTTTGTTTAGTTGCACTTAAACAAACACAATCAAAGTTTAATTGTCAAGCAATTAGCAAAACAACTGTGTTAACATGTATTCCAAAATTGGGATGTGACAGGTCTTCCCCCCTTAAAAAGAATCTCGTCCCCGAGATTCACAAGCGAGGACTAAGGGAGGGCCAACAAACACAATGTTAGTGTTGGAGTGAAGGTGCTTCCCCCCTTTGACTTTTCTTGGGAGGTGGGGTACATCCCTAAATTTAGCAAATTCTTCAAAGAAAATTCTTTAGCTATAAATTTACTCAACCGCCAATTTTTAGAATTTGTGATAACGTCACTACAAAATTAAGGTTAGTGCAGAACTACCTGGAAAAATACCGTTAATTATTACATGAGTTCTTAGCTATATCCCACATCTTACATAACACATATGGGGTGGTGTACCACCCTCATAACAAGGTATATAAGAAGCTAAAAATATAGCTTGTGGGTGCAAAGGTTAGGTTGCTAAGGTAAAACAAACAGACAGAACAATACTCATGGCAGTGGTTATTACTCACCACAAGCAACTATCACTTAAAGTGTTCATGATTTTAGTTGGATATTAGTTTCATAAAGTACTCTTAAGCACAATCATAACACAAGTATAAACTCATGCTAAGGTAAAACATTTAAACAAAATCCAATAAGCAAGCAAGCAACACCACAGATGAATCGACTATTTATTCACTAGGTTATTGTTTATTAGAGGTTTTGGAATTCATCAATCATGAACAATTAGCAAACAACCAGTAGCTAAAAACCAATGAATTCATTCATAAAGATACTCTAAAACACCATCTTTACACAAGATAAAAACTCCTATTACACAGGCATATAAAAAAGGTCTGCACAAATAACACACTAGTATGAAAAATCTACACCAGCATGCTATAAGAGCTAATCATATCCTATAACCATAGAACATGAAACTAAATAATTCATGGAATTATAACAGAAGTAATAACTTCCTAAACATGCTATATCAACACATATACTCATAAAATAAAAAGAGGGTAATACTAGAGCAAAAATCACCATTTTCTAGTGGTGAGACTAGTTTCACTCCAGAAAAGCAAACAATGCTATCATGATGTTTAAACTTAAACAAGCAAGTCATGAACATAAATGTACCTAATAACAGTACACAAAACTTACTCATGTTAGTAAGCACAAACATCAAAACAATCCCATGATACAACTATTAAACATGCATAAATTTCTTCTAGCAATTTATGTTTTTCTTAAACAATTACTAGCAAACAAGCAATGTATAATTCACACAACCAGTAGCTATGCAATTAATGAAAATTTACCTAAACCTTGTCAAAAATCCATACACTCAATTTAAAATCATTCACAAACAATCTACCAATCAAGAGGAATTTATTTTATTTGCGAACAATTTAATTTTCAGCACACGATAGTGAGACATTTCTTAACATGATACCCCTAAGGAATATTATGCTAACAAAAGTATCACATCTAAACATATTAGTCTTTACTAATAAGAAATCAACTTCTCACTTGCATAAGTGAAAAGAAACAATTATATTTTCCATGGTGGAAAATAGAAAACAATCACATAGTGAAACATGCTATTTTCACACATGTGTATGGTTGGGGATTTTCATCCTCAAGCCAAAATACAGTGGGACCAGTGGGCTATGGCCTACTAATACCAAGGCAAAAATAGGTACTAAACCTCTGGTTACTCATGAAAAACTTTGCATACAAGATAAAAATATAATGCTATTTAATCTAGTGAAGCAATACTAGTGCATATTGATAGCAATGCTTACACATGCCTTACTATTAAGAGACATGCAAGCTAACATAGGTACAAGCATCAAAATATCAGTACCTAAATGGTACTGGACTCAAAGAAAACATAGCACAAAATTTATCAAAACATTCACACAAAGGTCTAGCTTTCACAATAATTGCAAATAATAAAAACTGGAAAAATAGCAAATGTTACTCATGATTTGCTATAAGATCACATGCAAGTTAATGAAGATAACATCATATAAATAACAGTACCAAAATGGTACTGGATCTATCATAAACATAACAAAAATCTAGGTACAACAAATCTACAAGGATTTGCCCACTCAACAATCCAAATAATAAAACTTGGAAGGTAACAAATGCTATTTCATTTTTATTCGAGTTTCCAATCATGCACACACTTTCTAGGGTAGATTTCTTGTAATAAATCAACATAATAACAAGTCCTAACAACTCCATATAAGTTAGGAAGCAAGATTGAATAAAACACAAATTTATTTCAATCAAGAGCACACAAAGAAACAAACATAGGAAAACTGTTGTTTTCTAGATCTATAATAACCATTCCATCGTTCACTTAATTTGTAAACCCCGAATTTCATAGTAACTACAATGTATTATTAAAATTTGGTTTCCAAAGTAGATACACATGATATCCTATTGACTAGTAAACGAATAGGTCATCATTTTATTTGCTCGTGACTTCTCCTTTTTACCAACTATATTAAAAGGTGTCGTAAGTCACTTAATTTCTTGGTTTAGAAAGAGTTGTCAGTAGTTTGCATGCTTTGGTTAGGTGTCAACCTAAGATTAGGCAAAGAATGTTAGTCTTGTTAGCTTTCTAATTAACAATGTTTGTCCGACAAGATACGACTAGCGTCATCGTCGAATATTGAATTGTGCTCTTTTGATTGGCTTTCTGAGGGGGTTGCGCATCATGGCATGTGAAGACTTCTTTTTTGCACCTTACTCCAGAGGAGGGAGGTATATGACTTTTTAAAAGGGATTTCTCTTGTTTGGTCTTTTAAAAGGGGACATAAAAAAAAGGTGCGACATTTAGCTAACAGAGCAAAACGAGTCTTTTGCAAACAAACAAACATAGAGGTTTTGGTCAGTATTGGTTGGTTCATTCACGCCTTTTCTTCTTTGAGGGTTGTCGTTGTTGGAGCTTTATCTGTTGAAGTGCATCACTGGTATCAACGCTATCAGTTCGTGTGGCTTGATGGTCCTCTATTATTAGGTCCAATGGTGCTTTCATTAATGGTGGTGGTTCACGACGGGTGGCATTTCGAAGCGAAAACAAATATAAGTCTAAGCAACAAATTCTTGTTTTTGAATACTATACAAACATTTTTTTTCTTGCAAAAATTTAACACGAGGCGATTCAAAAACAAGAGCGGGGCAATCACAAATTTGCAAAACTTGAGCACTCCGCAAACATATAGAAGCCTAGATGAATCAAAATCTACACCACACAATAGCACAAAGTCCTACGGACACACATAAGCAAGCCATAACACACAAGCAAGACTCCATTAGAGCTACGTCGGGGGATGATCCAAAATCCTAGAAGTGGCTGAAGAACTATATCTACTTCTGACCATCATCACTGTAGAGCTAGGTAATTATTTTGGTCTTCTCGGGACATCGGCAAGTATAAAAGTTTTTGTATGAAAACAAGATAAATAGAAGTAAAGTTTTGATAAAACTTTATGCAACAATCTGTTTTTGAAACTCCAACTATTTTCTGGACAGAAAACTTCAAAGACGAGAGATGTTTCAAAAACAGAGCGGAGCAGTTGCAAACAAGTAAGAAATAGACTCTTAACCGAGAGACATACCAACTCTATAAGGCCCGCCCTTCGAACCACTGTTCAAGGACGCCCTTGATATGCATTTAGAATCTTTTGAAAATATAATAAGGAGGGAAAATATACTAAAATTCCCTTAGATAAAAATAATGTAGATAGTAAATAGGTTTTTACTCAAAAATATTTTTCTTTCCTATCTGACGTCCATGCTAACTAAGGTCTCCTAAGGTCAGGATGGCTCTGATACCAACTCTGTAAGGACCCCAGACCGGCAGTCTGAAACCCTACGTATGCATACATTCACGATCCCAGAAAGATCAGTCGTGAACAACATACACAGTTGGCACACAGAAATACATCATCCATTACACGAATACATAGAGGTATTACATAAAAGATCACATGATCAAGTTTAACGCAACTGCCACATGGGGCAGGCAACTTATCAAACACAGCGGAAGACAATTAAAACACAACGTAGTTGAGCCCAAGTCACGCCTTAACCTACAGGCTGCTGACCCGGAGACGATCCTAGTTCGCAAAGCCGTCAACTCCGTACTTCTCTTCATAGATATCCTTCGGAGGTTCCTTCTCAAAATCTGATAAGTAGATACCAGGGGCGAAACCATAATGAGTACATTTGAATGTACTCAGCAAGACATCCATCATTTCACTTACCAACATGCAGATATGCTTATATGGTGGAATAGGTAGGTTATAAATAGGGTTCACTATCAATGGTGTTCATATATGATGACACCACAGTTGCAGTCAGGTTAATCTGTATCTTCGTTGAAGAAGATACTTCAGAAGAAAATAAAATAATACAGCTTTATTTCTCTTGTAGATATCACATGTACAAGAGGTTTTGTAAAGTTTTGTTAAAGAATATTTTCTCTTTGCAAAACTTCTTGGAATCAGTTTCCAGAATTCTTGCTTAGAGTAGAAAAGGTTTTCTTTGCAAAACATTTTGTTTTGTATATCAGCATCTTGGCTTTTCATCATCGACGATACCTCCACGGTATAAGTTTTCCATTCCTTTCCGAACTTCACAAGTTCAACACTTCCTTTCCAAAATTCCTTTTCAAAAACTTCCTTTTTGAAAACATTGACACAATGCTAGCTACATGGCCATTCAACTGTCCATATCCGAGGACGCGGCTTCTTCGAAAAAGTTATACTCTGCAGAGGTGTACACATCCACCAGATCCAGTACACCTCCCGTGAAACAACCACGGACTGTAACAACAGTATGTAAACATCAGGTATCTGATCATAACCATCCACTATGTTCAAGCTAGAATATGCCTATCTCTCAGTTTTAATCTCCTCGGCACCATGTCGCACATCGCCATGACAGGAGACTCAACCGATGCAACCGGAGGGAAAATTAATCCCACACTTTTTATGTCTCAACATTGGGAGTTTTGACGACATTCGGTTCGAGGGTACGACGTCCCTTATAGCGATTGAGATAGCACACACTAATAAGAACAAACTTCAAGTTAAGCCCCGTGCCCATGTTAGGGTAGGGTGGCAGTACGGTAAAGGTTGTCCGGCGAAGACTAGGTTATGTGTCATTTTTGAAAAACACCACTTTCTCAAAAATGACCACTTCCACATTCCTCCGGAGAACAAGGATCCGCCTTTTCTCCGGGTTTTTCCGTAAAGCCTTTGTTTTGTAGAATCACAATTTTAGGGTGTCCACTTAGGGACTAGTATATTTGATGGTATTAAATACCATATGGTGGCTTATGGGCTTGGTATTACCAAGTTTAACTATTGGCATGATAGTAACCTATAATATGGTATAGTAGTAATTTCCACATCAAAAATAGTTTTGATAATCAAGTTTTGGTAAATCTTCAGAGGTAAAACATGCATGATATATAATGGTAAGTATTGTATCAGCAAGCAATCAGGATGCTTGCCTGGTATCTCTTTGTGTCCCCGGTTGTTGGAGTGACTGGAACTTGAAACACAGCTTCCCGACACTTCCTTCCTCTTCGTTTTCTAACGTCGTAAAAAGAATAAAGGACACACATTCAGAACCAAACAAGACAAACAATGCTACAAGTAATACATACAGCAAGCAATCAAGAAGTACCACCCAAGTTCTCAATTTTTCCCTTAAGAAAAATTGGCATAAAAACTATAGTTGAAAAGTCTGCTTTTTTCCTAGTGTTTATGTGTGGCCAATTCAATGATTTTTCGTTAAGAACACCTTGGACCAGTGGGGTAGAGCACATGTTATTAGATAGTAGGGTGTCACATAAAACACATTTTGATGTCTAAAAATTCCCACAACAATCTCTATGGCTAGCACACATAATTTGCTAAATTACTCAAGTGGTGAAATAAGCTCATGACAACAAGTCAAGCCTATTTTCCACCATGAGGCAAACATACCAGTGGGTGTTCCACTAGCAAATATGCTCACCAAGAGGTTAATAAGCCTCTGGTCACTTTTATAAAAGTGCTCCAAACAAACAATCTAGCATCCAAAAACTCCTACTCATACTAGTAGAAAATTTAGGAAAAATACTAGACTAGTTTAGGCTACACTAGTTAATTTTATGCACAAGTGTGCAAGCTAGCAGAGGAAAAATACTCCTCTAAACAGTACCACAAATGCTACTGGATTCCACAAAATAACATAAAAAACATAGCTAGGAAACAAGGAAAAACTATGCTTAAAATGCTACACATGTGGGGAGATTAATTCACAGTCATCCAAGTGTTGCTCATGCTTTTATGCTACTTAAGAGGAAACCTATCAGAGGTGAAAACCCTAAGATAATAATGCCACAAGGACATTCCATCCTCTGGTTTCCATACCAAAGATTCATATTTTTCCCTAGGGGAAAACAAGACAAAAAGCATACATGAATATCCTAGTATGAAATTTAGACTTTAAGCATTTCTATTTAAATCTATTTCAAACACAAGCACCAAGTATCTAGAGGTGCTATAACCAAAATAACAGTACCTAAATGGTACTAGTTTCATGAGAATTAATCTAGCAATAAGCCTAAAAAGCATTTAAAGATCTACTCAAAACATATATAAAAGAAACACATCTAGTGTGGGGGAAATAATGTTTCCACCAAAAATGCAATGACACCAGTGGGTGTTCCACTATCATATCAAAGCATTAAGAGGTCACAATGCCTCTGGTCCATTTGCTAAAAATTAACAAAAAACTAAACTAGCATCTAGTGCATTAACAATACTAGCAGAAAATAATAGGGTGCTTAAATAAGCAAGGCAATGCTACTCATGTTATTGTTTTCACACAAGTGAAAACTATAGGGGTCAAGTACTCATAATAACATCATCAAAATGCTACTGGACCTATGGATACAACCCAAAAATATGTGGTCACAAATCCACAAATGATTATGTCAAAAATCCACACCTGAGGGCATTTTTCCATAACAACACTCATAGCCATGACAAAGCTAATAGTGCTTTTCTACCAATTCCAATGCAACATAGCAGAGGTGAAAACAACACAAACTAAGTACCAACATGGTACTGGATACACCCAAAAAATCCAAGTGCTTTGCACATGAATTCATCACTCAAAAATGTTATGCAAGTATTACTAGAGAATAATCAAATGCTACTAACAAATATCATATTTCTTCTCCACTCAAGTCCACACATTCTAACATGCTAAAATAGTTAAGTAACACTTATAAAGCAAGTTCACACAACTTATACATGCTAGAAAACAATATTGCAACACAAAAATATCACCACACAAATTAATTAACTAAAATGCCAAAATGGCAGAAACATGCAAAACAAGGATCTGTCCACAAAATTTTCTAGGATGCCCTAAAAATTAAACCCTTCTAGGTTTGGATAGCCCTAAACATATACAAGACCATCCAGTTGAGTTTGCATCAAAAATCATTTTTAATTATTTTATAAAAATCACCAAAGTGCTCTCTGGTGTTTTACCAAATTGCATGCCATTTCAAAAATACAATGAATTTGGAAACGAGGTTAAATGCTACTGTTAGGAAATTTCAAGGGCTTTCCAATGCAATTGGCCTCACTTCATTATGAGTTGTAAAATAAAAATGGTGCTCATTGTGGTGTTTCTGGTACCTGTTGCCAAATCATTTTTCATTTCAAATCTATCCATCCAAATGTAGATCTACAACTTGGAGATGGTTTAGAATTAGTTGAGGTACAACTGTGAATTTTAGTTTGGTCCAATTCATATTTTAAGTTTCCTTTTGAGTCCAAAAGTAACCATGCTACATTCTGTAAAAAAAAAGAAATTGGAAAAAAAAAAGTGTTGTTGGGCCAGATCTGCTGACGGGCTGCCCAGATCTGCTGCTACCGCGACCGGATCTACCCGCTGAGGCTGACGAGCGGGCCAGGCTGCCACGGGGCTGCCACGCAGGCGATGCGCAGCCCCACCAGCAGGTTTAACTCCTAAGCGCGGGTTAAGGGCGGCTAGCGTCAGCGCGACGTCATCGATGCGTCACTCGCCGGCGAGAACGCTCCGGCGAGCTCGAATCCGGCGGAAACACTCACCGTTTCACAAATCAAAAGTAGCTACACGTTGCTAATGACACGGGGAATCATATAGGGCCTGTTTCGTTTCCTGGGACGGCTCCGGAGAGCGGCGGCAACGGCGCGCGGCGGCGGCCGGACCACGGCCATGACTCGGCGGCGTTCTAGGGGGTTAGGGAGGGGGGAAAACGACGGGGAGGTTCCCCTGCTCACCGTGAACGAGCTGGGATGCTCGGTGACGGAGGAGGGAGCTCGAGGCAACGGCGATTCGTCGCCGGAGCTCATCGGGTCGGAGAAGGGAAATGGACGGTGCGGCCCCGTCGGTGCTCTTCGGCTCGATTCGTTTGGCACTGAGGTCCTACTCGACGAGGCGGAGCTGATGGCGCCCACGGCTGCCGGCGGCGAGGTCTGCATAGGCCGGAACGACGGCGACCTCATACGGGCTAGGGTTTGGTTAGCAAAATATCTGTAGAGAGAGAGAGAGTTCGAGGGGGGGAGAGAGAGGGGGCAGGTAGGAGGTGCACAAGGGGGTTTTAATCATCCAGAAGCCTTCTACTCGAAGGCAATGGAGCATGGGCTCCCATGCCTCCATTTGCGTCATCTACAGGAAGAAGAAGACCATGTGTGACTCAGCTTACATTTAAGTCCCTCGAGAATTACAATTAGGTCCTTTGCTCTCTGAAAATGGTTGCTTTCACTAGGCAAACAAAGTTAAAATTTGAAATCCTTTTGCCCAAAATTCTAATTAGTTGAGATACACCACATATGTGAAAATTGGCTCCATTGGATAAACTTTATAATTCAAAGTTGTTCAAATTTGAATTCTTACAAAAATGGACATTGAATTTATTAGACTACTTAGGAGCTTCCAAAAATGATAATTTTTGGCACACATTCCTTATTTGATGTGTTACTTATGTGGTAGAAATTTCAAGTCATTTAGAGTTACTTCATAGAACAAACTTGTTCAAATTTCAAAAAGGTGCTGTGAAGAAAACAGGGGTTTTTGGAAACTTAAACAATTCAAAAACTTGTTTCCTTTTGGTTTTCATCCTTATTTATGATATAGAGCAAGTGGTATTTATTTCATGGCATTTGGAAAAAGTTTGTAGAACAAACTTGTTCAAAATCCCAATTGTTGCTGTGGAGAAAAACCATGTTTTCAGGACTTTAATGGATTCAATTTTTGGTCTCCTCTTGTGTGTGTTCCTTATTTGATATAAGGAAGCAATGGTATGAATTTCAGATCATTTGATGAAAGTTTCCAGAAGTAACTTGTTTTAGTTTTCTGTTTCTGGAAATATTGGAATTTCTATTTAATAAAGCACTAGGCTTTTCTTTAGCAATGCTTTGCCAAAATATTTATGTGACTAGGGATAGCAAGTCAATGCTCTCCAATACCTTTGTTTTTAATCTTGCAAGGTTGGAAAAACATTTGATAATATTTTGGTGAAGCATTTAAGAATGCCTCTTTTTCTGATAATCCTTTATGGAAATTTATTAAGTGTTTTCCTCTTTCTTAATTTAGGCCTTGGAATAATATTCAACAAGTATGAGTTTCATAAGATAGTTTTTGGAAAACTCTTTGATCAATATTTACTTTAGAAAAGATTGCCAAAGTCATTGGAACAATATGTTGAATATTTTTATCATTGGAACAATATGTTGAATATTTTTAGTTTACTGCTTTGCTATCCTTTTTAAGTTTGCAAGTTTATATAATTAGTTTGTTTAGTTGCACTTAAACAAACACAATCAAAGTTTAATTGTCAAGCAATTAGCAAAACAACTGTGTTAACATGTATTCCAAAATTGGGATGTGACATGCTTCTCCTGCAGAATGACTTAGAAAAGATTGGGAGATAATGATGGCTAGGTTGAGACTCCAAGTGCAGAGTGTGTAGCTAGTGGCAAGCCTTCTTCCCCCACGAGGGTGACTCGAGGGTTTATATCGAACTCTTGGGGAGCCAGTATTTCAGCAGTTGTCTTCCAAGCTTCCTCCAGGATCCTGCAAACAAGTAGAGAATTTTGTGCCCTCAACCTCACCAAGTGGTTGTCAAGCACAAGGTGTGAGACTTCTAAATTGCAATGCAAAACTGAAAGTAAATGTGCAATAATTAAATCTACTACTAAATGCAAATGAGAAAATAAATATGCAATGGATTGTTTTTGTATTTTTGTGATGCAAGTGGTGATGGAGATAATGTAAATTCGAATTGGAGATGCAAGTAAAGTAAAGTGCAAGTAAAGTAAATTGCAGCAAAGTAACTAGAGTGTTTTCTTATATTTAAAATAGGACCGGGGTTCATGGTTTCACACTTGCATTCTCTCAAATAAAGTGGTAGACGGTGGACATAAAGAATTACATGTGAGATTACAATAACATGTTTAACATTGAGTACTTTCATATGGGCATCACGTCCTAGCATAGAGATCTCTACGGTCATATTAATCCCTCTTATACTCCACCAAGTTGCGAAATAAATCATAACACCTCGATAATTAATGAAAAACCAGAGTATAGCTTTAAGCAATGTGACATGAAGTTGAAGTAAGAACTTGCTAGATCTAGTCATGGAGATTGATTAGTGTCACTTCAAATCCCCGGTAACAAGGTACTCCTTTTTATCCCTAGTGAGGTAACTAAGAAAGGTTTAACAAAACCTAAGTGGATCGCTGAACTTCTGTCACTTTCACAGCACTAGCCACCCCCCGTTACTCCAACTAATGCACCCATCACCCCACACACGCTCTCAAGAACTAGATTGATCAAAGCTAGCAAATAAGAACGGGGTACATAAGATACATCTACTCAAATAACTCAAGAGAAACAATTGCAATCTCAGATTCAATAACTCATAGAAAAGATCCATCACATAGGAATTACAACGGTGCCCATAATCATGTGAGGCAGCTCATACGGATCTAATTAGTGAAGCACATAGAGAGAGAGAGATACAAGTGCTACTTCCACAAACCCATAGCCCTGGGGTGGACTACTCCCTCTTCATGGAGATGTCGATGGAGATGACGTTGGAGGGGTAGGAGATCACACCGGCGGCGCCCCGCCGGAGTTTTCCCCTCCAATCTGGAACTTCTGGTCTCTGTTTTGGTGTTTTGGTGTTTCGACAGCGCTCCTCCCCGTAAGGGTACGGGGGACCCTTTTTATAGTCGGTTTTAGGTCAAGACGGAGTCGGTAAGTCGAAGATGGAAGGAATTGGGGCCACAGGGGCCAAAAGGGGGCCTCTCACGCGGCCAAGGAATCTGGCCGCGTGGAGGGTCCTCTTTTGGGCCTCCTTGACCAATTCTCGTGGATCCTTCGCCCGCAAGTCTTCTCCTTCCAAGAAAATGACCCCCGCAGATTTTCAGGTGATTTCGCGGAAGTTTGCCCCCTGAAACGTCAAAAATATAGAAAACGGGGTTTCTGACAGGCAGGGTTAATTCCATAAAAGTTGGGGGACTTTGTAATTTAACCCCAAAATACTATAAAACATTGAATTATACCCTTATATGATGCAATATGTAATAGAAAACCATGTGAAAATATGAAAAATCATCTATGCATTTTACATGCATCAGATAACCAGATAGAAGTGATCTAGACAAAGTAACAAAATCTAGATTAAGAATTAGTTCATGATTTTATTATCCTTCCATATACTTCTTATTTTATTTCCCATAAGATATGTTCTTATATCATACATGATTGGTTTACTTAGTTTTTAATTTAGTTCCTCTACTAGAGGTTATAATTTGTTGTTACCCAATAGTTGTATCCAAATATACTTTATTTGTTGAAGGTTGATTTGAATAGAAGTGTGGAATTCTTATGGAATGATGTATTAATAGTAAGTTGATCAAATGGTTAATTGATGTGTTGACATTTCAGATACTCACTTGTATAAGATGAATGAGACAATGAGCATATGAAGCTTATTGGGTTTTTAAGGACCTATGTCATAGTTTTTATTTGTTTTCTCTGGTGTCATGATTCTACTTTATATTTTTCATTTGTAATGTTTGACATGCATAATGTAGACATAGAGATTTGGAATCACCATATGGAATGATCAAGATTTAATAGTAGCTTAAGAAGATTTATTTCTTCTTTTTAGGTACTTCTTTTATGATGATGAGATATGTACATATTCGATAAAAGTATTAATACAATTATTATATCATTTCCCACTAGTGGGTCTTGAGTTAAGACTTGTGGTATCATTTGTGTTCTATTAAACCTTTGTTATTTGATTGTGAAGGTGCACTTAGTAGTTATGAGATAATTTATAAGAGGTGTATGTAAATGATTGATAATTTAAAGAGGTATTGTTTGAGAGGACATAACACCTCTGTTGATAAGATGGTTCAATTGTGTATTACTAATTTGTGAAAGTATGATCATCATTTATGTGCTCTGAATACTCACCCCTCTTTGAGTTCTAGATACATAGTGATTTATCCAAAGTCACTTATAGACTTGTGGTTAAGGTTTTTGAGAGTTTGTGTTGGTCACAACCAATTATGGTTTGTGTAAAAAGATGATTTGGTTTATAGAGATACTCTGCTATAAAGATCACTCCAAATGTACTCTTGACCAGATGAACTAGACCTATTTCATCATGTCAAGTGAAACACTGGTCACTTTGCTTCGTTCAAACTTTCGCGCCAAAATTTCCCGTATTTTCAGATGCATGCTTTGCAAATGCACATATTATATTTAGATCCTTATAACCTCCCAAACACTGGGATGTTACATCCGGCTTCTTCTCCAAGCCGTACTACGTATTGGGCCGTAATCCGGGTTCTTCTAGAATCCTCCTTCATGTGCGTCGGATTACTGGGCCGCCCAATGGACTTTATTCCATTACCTATGGGCCACCCTGGTAATCCGTCCTTCGGCCAATGCTGTACATACCCCCATTTGGCATATATCCGACAGTAGCGACTAAGAAGAATTAAGACCTCCATTTTTCGTCTTTTCTTGAAAGTTATGCATTCAGAAAAGTCGGCCTTGAGTCTTGGATCTTCTTTTCAAAGCAATTCTCATGCCAAATGCGGCTTTCTGGAATCCGGCATTTCTCTCGCGTTTTACACTCAGAAGGAAACTGTTACTCGTGACGTAGGCGAAAAAATCATGCTTACGTTACCGCCACTTAGATTTGGTCAAAAACCGAAGAAACGAATCCCTGCTAGATTTTGGCGCGAGAAACATGGGGATTAGGCATCAATGCGCCAGCTCGCCATATCCCGGATTTTCAGCGGGACACTCGGCATTGCATCCAACGGCTAAATTAGCCATTGGAGCAATCTCAGTGCAAAATTTCCTATAAAAACCATTTGGCCCCCTCTCATTTCATATTCTTTCGTCACTTCACTTTGATTCCCTCGAGACCAAAGCGCCCGAAAGCTTCTTCGCTAAATCGAGCGGAACGTGAGAGATTTCCTCGTCGGCGTGCCGCCACCATCGGCTGCTCCGGCTCTCGTTCGATGAAGCTTCCCTCCGTGATGGACACCGAAAATATCTCTCAGGAACCCGTGACCACCGGCGACGCGCATCCCATTGCACCCACCATGGACCCTGCATCAGCGCCTGTATCCGCCTCCACGACAACTTCATCTACGGAGGTGAGATCTTCCTCTGCTTCAACGGCTACTCCGAGCGCCTCCATAGCCGCACCAGAGATTCCCGCGGGTGCGTCGATGGGGGGAACCCCCTGCCGGATCTGCGCCGCCTCCGCCTTCTGACACTTCGCAGCCCCCGGTCTTGGAATCGGGAGGCGAGGAAATTGCAACCCGCACTAGCGAGGACGCGGAGGGCGATGATACCGCCCCAGGAGAGGAAGAAGAAGGAGTGGAGGCTGGAAATTGGAGGCTCTGCACCACTGCTGTGGCTCTTTTCCAGAGCATGAAGAAAGACAGATTTATCCTAAAGGGTAAATGGCGGCTGGAGAATGAGGACGAAGAGCCGAAGCCCAAAGACGGAAAAAGAGTAGTTCTGGCTTCCCACATCCTTCAAGGTATGGGATTTCCGCCTTCCGCTTACTTCCTTCAGGTCCTCAGCCATTATGGTGTCCAACCACAGAATCTTCCTCCAAACTGCATCCTCTACATTGTCGGCTTCCAGGCTTTGTTTGAGGGATACCTAGGGATAGAGCCTAGGTTAGATTTTTTTCCAATATTGCTTCTATGTGAAGCGTAATAATTTTGACGGCCTTCCACCCGTTTGTGGAACCATTTCTTTCAACCTGCGCCGTGGTACAACATAATAGTTGCCTAAAATCTAAACCAGTGAATCCGTCAAATTCTGGACGGGTTCTTCTTTTATCATCAGGACGTCCTGTATTCTTTTTAGGATACATGAATTCTGGCTTTTGAAAACATGGTTGCCTCTCCTAGAGAAAACTAGGCTCTGGACACCGTCAAGGTTCTGCCTCCAGACCTTGTGAGGATCAAAAGGCGAATCACCAACATGGTTGCCTCTAACCCACCTCTCACGGGAATGGATGTCGTTTTGTGCTTGCTGAGACGGCGGATCCAGCCTCTCGCCTTTTGGTCTGGCCGCTTTCTCTTCAGTTACTCTGGACCCGAAGATACCATGCGGGTTACTTCGACGGCAATGTCGGAGAAAGTTTTCCGGAAGAGGGTGAACCACTTGGTGGCCACCCGTAATCAGTATATTGAGAGCTTCCCAATGTACCACGTAGAGAACTCTCCTTCCAAGGTAATGGATACTTTTTTCCTTTTGAGAGGGTTTATACTTTGCACATACAAATGCATACTAATTTCTATTCATGCTTTTACAGCTTGAGACTCTTACAGAGGATCAGCTGGTGTCCGCGAAGGAGGAAGCAGCACTGAAAGACCGCTTTTCAGTGCCTGAAGACAGAAAACGCAAGAAAATCGCTGCCTCTGCCGAATTCATCGACCTTGGCGGTGTTCCCGTCGCAACTTCCAGGTATCTTGTTTGTCATGCTTTCCTTTTCCTTACAAAATTTTCTTCATCTTTGTTCTTAATCTCGTCTTTCTGCCTTTTCAGTCTGTCTTGTGCTCCTCTAAAGAGGAAAGGATGGAAGAAGAAAAAGGTGGTCTCCCCTTGGGGGAAAAACCTTCCCCTGCCAACGCCCCTGATACTCCAATGGCGGATGCTTTAGGAGAGAATTCCGCTCCTCTACAAGACTCGGACTTTCCCCTTCCTAGCCAGCCGAGCCAACCTGATACATCCCTTCCGGATGTGCAAGAAAGGGCAACGCAGCAAGAAGAAGGAGAGCCATCTTTCGTCAATCTTGACGAAAGCATTCCTTGTTTTTAAGAACGCTTCAAGGTAAGACAAGAAACATGCTTTGACGAGGATGGCTACATACATAAATGGGCCAAAAAAACAATTCGTCAAAGCTCCTCTAATCCGTCCTTGACCAAAAAGTGGTTTGATAATCCAGAATAACTACACCATCTCCCCTCGGCAGGTCATACAAGACGACATTACGCTGTAAGGGCCCCAACCCCGAAGGTCCAGAACCCCTCATATGCATCCATTCACGATCCCAGGAATTTAGTCGTGAACAACATACAAAGTTGGTACACATATAACCTTATACATTGCACGAATAATAGAGTCTTACAACAATTGGTCACATGACCAAGTCTTAAACAACTGCCACGCAGGGCAGTCAAATGTCACACATTCAGCGGAAGCTTAGCAAAACACACAACGTAGATAGCCCGTGTCACGCCTTAACCTACAGGCTGCTAACCGGGAGCCGGGCCTAATTCGTGTAGTCCTCAACGAAGTACTCCTCCTCGTAATCCTCCTCTTGCGACAGTTCCTCAAAGTCTGGCCAGGTAAATAGCCAGGGACGAAACCAATATGAGTACATTTGAATGTACTCTGCAAGACATCCTTTATAAACTTACATAATGCAAGTATGCTTATATGGTGGAATGGGTAGGCTATACATAGGGTTCACTACCCATGGTGAATGTAAGATACATCATGGTTGCTTTAACATCTCTATATCTTTGTTGAATAAGATACTTCAAAAGAAAATAATATATTTTCTTTCTCTTGTCGATAATGCATATCCAAGAGGTTTTATAAAACTTGTTTTATAAAACTTGTAAACACCTCCAGTTTTTTTCTTTGCAAAACTTCCTGTAAACCACTCCAGCTTTTTTTCCTCATCAGTACCTCACCGGTACAAATCCTTTTCTCAAAAACTCCTTTTTGAAAACATGAAACAATGCTAGCTACATGACCATTCAAATGCCCATATCCGAGGGCTCGGCTATTCAGAATAGTTTTACTCTGCAGAGGTGTACACAATCCACAAGATCCAATCATCTGCCATGAACCACCCATGGACCGACACAGCTGTCGTGGGATAATCACGGCAGATGTTACCAGGGGTAACTGATCTTGGGGCAAGTCGACACAGGCGTTCGGGAGAGGGTTTAGCTCAAGAGAAGACATGGTACAACTTGATCTGACAGCCGGCAATCGAAGTCGCCGGATCTCTATTCTCGATACAATAACTCGATTAGGGTTTACACTTGATACTCGATACCACACGATATTGCTAGGGTTCTTAGGTCTCTCTCTCCAAAACTATACCTGAGGGTCGGTTTATAAAGCACCTGTACCCCCTAACTTATTCGGCAAGGCATATTCCGGATCCTACATGAACACGGCACACTAACCATAACTTTCCTTTACAATGGCCCATAACCCGGGCCGTTAAGCCCACAAGTTTGGGCCTCCACAAGCTTCTTTACTCTTAGCCGAATCCTGCACGCCATCCTTCGAGCCGGGTTATTTCCTCATAGCTTGGCATACCGGGTTAGCATCCCCCTGTCAGTAGTCCCCAGAATAGCCTGGGCTTCATGGACCTCCTTGAAGCGCTTGCTATTCCCTGCAAAGATATAGATCATACGGGCGTATGAAGACCGGGTTAAGATGTTTTGATATTCGGCTAGGCCTCACTCCATGGTGGCCATGTGATAACCCGGATTTGGCCTCCAGATATTTAGGTTCAAATTCCCAGGTCCAGACTACCACAAAAATGCCAAGATCTCATGCTCGATAATCAGTCCCGTCATTACGGGGCAAATCCTTTCCTTCTTCTGTCCCAATGCCTCGCTCAATACTCAACGCATATCCCGCAAGATCTTCGCTGATAACCTTTACCCCGCGATTTCCGGCTTCTGGCCGTTAGGATAGGCTCACCCTTGCCTTATAAATAGTACTTAATGGGCAACCCTAAGCCTCTCACCACGCCACAACTTCCCCTCTTCTTCCTTGCTCCCAGCACCCTCGCGACACCACCGTGAGGAGCTCGCACCGGTCACCAACGCAAGCTCACCAGCGACCGCACCCGCCCTTGAGTCGCCTTACGCCACCGTCAAGTGTCATCGTTGCTCCTCCGTTTCTCTCATTCGAGCCACGCCGCCCATCGCCATCGTATTAGACTCCAATCTCCCCGGTAAGCTCCTCGCAACCAGTCAATCAATTCTCACAACTTTCAATTTACCCAAGATCAGATCTAGGTCAACCCGCAAGTCATTTGTCCGATTGCACCAAACTAGATCGACTCGAGGCTTGCCAACTCCTTTAATCATCTGCCCTATAGTCACAAATGATCCTCCAACCCTCCTTGATTACCAATTTTACTTAAAAATCATCCGCAAGCATTTCCATCTAGATCCGTTCCTCCTCAATTTTCCGCCTATTGCATTAACACCCGGAAAAACCCTCCTTTTCCAGCCATTTCATTTGCGATATAAATATGGGCAACCATCCGTCATCCCCGAATACCTTCCCTTATGTAAGTGACCAACAATTTCGCAAGTGTGCTCAATACCCGGACAGTTCTCGACTTCGCACCTTCTTGATACCTTTATATTCGGATGCCTCAGTATTCCCGGGTCTTATTTCACACGCCTCTTCTCTTTATGTTTTGCAGGCTGGCCCCATGGCTCCCAAGCGACAAGGGAAACAGCCGGCTCCGACAAGGACCACCCAAACCATATCTGCCAACTGGGGGCGTTCCACAACCACCAAGGCCAAATTGGACGAGCTAACCGAATTAGGAACCCTCCCTTCTCAAAAAGACATCCACTGGAGGGTCCCGGGTAATGAGACTCGTCCCACCCCCGAAGAAAACGAGGTAATCTGCTTCGTTGACCACGTGACCCGGGGATTTCGTCCTCCGGGTCATCCTTTCTTTAGGGAGGTCTTAGATCATTATGGACTCCGGGTGTTTGACATAGGGCCTAACTCCATGTTAAACATTACCCACTTCATTGTTCTATCTGAGTCGTACTTGTGCATGCCGCCGAGTCTGACTCTTTTCATTGAGTTATTCCAGTGCAAACCGTGCCGCGAAAGCGGCGACGGAGCGCTTCTCACTTGCGGCGGGGTATCCATCCAACGCCGTAAGAATTCTCTGATGCCAACCCTCAACCTGCACTCCCACGTTAAACATTGGCAGCTATCCTTCTTTTACTGCCACGATACCTCCCCTGACAGCGAAAAGAAGCTGCCGGGTTACTCAGAGGCCCCCCTCAAGCTCTCCGAGTCTTTCAATGCCTTCGCATCAGACTCAGACAGGGAGGCAATCCTTCCTTCGCTAGCCAAGATAGCCATTCTCTCAGCCCAGGGCCTCCTAGGGCTCAATTTAATAAAAACTTGGGTCGATTTCCGAATCCAACCTAATTCCGTTCGCACCAAATTGATGTGCGAGTACTCGGGGCACACCACAGACGCGCTCCGCTACTCCACCAAAAGTTTTGCGACTGGTGATACTATAAAGACTATCAAGGGCTTCTTGGCGGAGAAGCTGGAGGCGATAAAGGGCATCGCCGGGTTACCTCCGTTTACCCGGGAAAATCCAGCTCCAGCGGTAATACCCGGCGCTCATAGCTTGCTTCCGCATTTCAACTCGATACTGCTTCTAAGCCTTTAATCTTATCTTTTTACCTCAGGCTGATGACCCTTTCTGGAGAGTTGAACCACTCCCCCCCTCTAGAGACCCGGAAGAGGAGGACGAGGCAACTGACGATAGCGAAGGTATTCACTCAGGATCTGCATACTTTTACTTGCATTACTTTCCTCTCGTCTGTCTTTTTTCCAATGAATGCACACCCGGTTCGCAGGGCTAGAGGACGAGGGCGGAAACAATGAAGACGACCCGGAGAGAACCGAGTCTGACCCAGAGGCAACAGTCGGGACCAAGAGGAAAGGCAGGGGGACAGTGTCCAAGGTTCCTTTTTCCTCATTATCCTCTGAACCTTACTCCTTTGACGTCATGCGACGACTTAACCATCAATTATCAAATTCATCATGCTTGAAGGATTCCCTCCCAGCCAAGCGCAGGGTAACTCGGAGCTCCCCAGGTGAAGATCCACTTAACCCGGGCATTTCCACCCCCTCGGTCCCTCGTGGCAGTGCTCCTCCATCTCGCTCTTCCAACTCTCCTCAGCGCCACCCTTCTCCTAACCACCCCCGAGCCGGGCAATTCCGGGTTCCATTAGTGGTTCCTGCGAATACCTCGTCTACTTCAAGTGGCGAGCTCCCATCGGACTACACCGTAAATGCCGGGTAAGTTTTTGCCTTACTATTTCTTTTTGCCTCTAGCGAACTTTCATCCGAGCCGCCGTCATCATTAATAACTGCCTTTTTTCATCTTCCTTTCAGCGCTCAGGTCACCGTCAGTGACCCGGAAAACACAGAAACGGGTAACCTCCAGGTGGAGAAGCCGACTGACGAAGCAGACGCCGCAACTGGTGGTGATGCGGCCACTAACCGGGAACAAGGCCCTCTGAACAATCCACTTTCCCAAACCGTCGGATCTCCTTCCTTATCAGAACCAGTAGACGAAGAGATAGAAATTCTAGATACAAAGATGAGCCCTCCCAACCCGGACACTCGGACTGTCCGGGTCTCCACTCCAAATGCAAGGGGAACCCCCCTACCAGATGATCAAGCTGCCGGCTCTTCCGGGACTCGCCCCGAGGAGTTAACTTTTGCCCAGATGCTAGAGACCCTGCGCGCCTTAAGGGCTAACGAGGAAAATATCTTGGGGTCTTTGATAACCAAGCACGAGGTAAGTTTAATTAATGTTGCTTGTACCTTTGTCCAGTCCCCAAGTTCCGAGGGAGTTCATTCATGACTTGCTCGGTACTTTTATTATACCAATGACTGATAACTGTGCTCTTCTACCTGACCAATGCTTTCTTAACATCCATGCAGTCTTACGTGACTCAATACGAGGAGAAACTTGCGGACGCCGCCAAGCTTGTTGAAAAGGAGATATCTTTACGTGAAGCAGCCGAGGTTGAAGCCAGGAGGAACAGGCAATTAATGAAGAAGTACCGAAGAAGGGCTCACCAAGCCGAAGATGACCTGACTAGCCTTTCCGTCGAAATATCTGACACCTATCGTTCTTTGCTTGGTATGCTTCCTTCTCCGGTTTTATCCTTTTGACAAACAGCAAAAGCTATCCGACTTATATCTTCATTTTACTTCAGGCCCGGACGAAACCATGCCGGATGAAGATGACGTTGCCAAGCTGAAAACCATAAAGAGTGCTATCCGGCAGCTATGTGCCGGGACCAGATGGATCCTTGACGAGTTACGGTGTCCGGGCAGAGGACATGTTGACCTGAAGAGGCTGTTGGACGCCCTATCCACTGTTCCCGAGTGGATTCGGCACTGGAAGCGCTCATCTTGCCGGGTTGGAGTGACCCGGGGGCTTGCGCTTGCGAAAGCTTATCTCCCCAAGCTCGAGTTAGCGAAGCTTATGGGCGGCTTCCCAGAGTTCAAGCTTGACGGATCCAAGTTTTCAGTAAATGATTTCCAGGCCGTCCAGAAGGAGGTCCGTTACCCGGCCAGCGTAATTGCTGATGAACTGGATGTTAACATACTTGTTCCAGCATATGATTCTGCCGACAAAGCAATTAAGTCGGATCTTCCTGAGCCTTATGACATGCTGGCTGTCGCACCCCGGTTTCTAGAGGATACTCATCGCACGAACTGGAAGTCAGGTGCTTGGATTATGGGGCATACCTGCTCCCACGTCCCAGCTTCCTGGTAGGCCTGCGCTTATGCGCGACAACACAAGCCCTGCTCCCACCGTCGAAGTAAACTATCCGCTAGGAACCTAAGGCACTACTGTCGACGTACTTCATATTCAAGCACGCACTGTACGTCAACAGCTTTGAACGAAATGATAGCACAAACTGTCTCTAAGACACAAAAGAATGAAATAAGTTTGCAAATAGCCTTCACTAAGGCAGAGATAGCAAAACACTCATCCAGAGGACACATGTCCCAACATATCATCCATTACATCAGCGGAAGCAATCAACTGGGTCTGAGTACAGACAAATCCAAGGCTTAAGAAGCCGGAGAAAATAACGAAAAACGAGGCCCATCCACGTAGGTCCTGGATCCTGCCCGGGGTCCAGCCAACTACTCGTCTGCAGTGTCGTCGAACTCCACAAAGTAGCCATCCTGGTGATCATCGTAGCCGTAGTCGTACTCTGCGTAAACCACAGCCCCAACGGGGTCAGTACATCCAAGTACTGGCAAGCAAGACTCACACTTCATCAAGGAGTTACCCGTCAACACAAGCATTGATGCTTGGGATCAACGGAAGAAGATAGGTATAATAAAAGCTGCAGCAGGCTGCTATAACCAACTACAGAGATAACTACTTGTGTCCGGCTAATAGAAAAGATAAGATCGAGGAATTGTAACCAACTGAAAGATAACTTCAAAACAAACCCATCCTGGATCTCGCCCCTTATCCGAAGAAGCAATCCGAGGATAACTCACACCGATTGTAATCAGGTGAATCAAGTTATTGTGTGAATAACCTATTACTAGTCAAGTTATTAGTCATTGGGTGAAACATGGTTACCATTATGTTGGAGTTGTCCTGAGTACTTGTTAGCCAGTACTTTCACCAAGTAATCCATAACCGCGGAAAACACGGCTTCTCGAGAAGATTTATCCCTGCAGGGGTGCACCATAGTAACCGTACACGTAAGAATATCCCGCCAGATGGGAATCAAACCCACCAAGCGAGACACTCAACACAACCAACTATTCTTCGCATCAAGCCCAAAGCACCGCGTGCTGTGCGTGCGCGGCTAATCGAGCCCCCCGAAGAAAAGGAGGACCCTCATAGCACTGGAAGACCACGCCGCCCTAAATGCCGACTACAAAAGTTCCACCCTGGCCTCGGGTTCGTACCTGCATATGATGCAGCAAATGGAAAGCCCGAACTAGTACGGCGATTTGGACGAGATGCGAATCGAGTCAAGTTGAGGGGGGCGCCCATACTCGCTTCCCACATGCGGGTAGTGCGCTCATCATGGATCAGTAGACAAGACCCTTTTCCTATTAGGGTCGACACTAGCAGGCCTCAAAACCACAAAGGGCCTCCTGCCGGTGCCTTATCATCAAATTATTATTAACAACAGCATTAACAGGATTGATTGATTAACATTCGAGCCCCCGGGACGGTAACAAATAATAACAGCACGTTAGTAAAAGAAGTAACCGACAACAGGCTCGAGCAAAAGCAACCCTAAGCATGCTAGATAAGAACAGGCACAAGCAAAGGCTGTAGGTATGGAGGTGAGGCAATATCATTGGCTCAGGGAATCATGTGATGGGTTCGGAGAATAGCAACGATACATAGGGCTAGCAATAGTAGACAAAAGGATAGTATCGACAACAAGTGTGGAAGAGAACTCGATGATTCATGTGAGTGATAACTTGCCTGGCAGCTCAGCAGCCGGGTACTGGGCTAGGTCCTGGGTAGTGGTGTCGTAAGGCTCGTCGGTACCAACGTCGTCGTCTAAGCGAGAAGAAGCAAAAACAACAACGAAGGAAGACGGGCAATCAATACATGGCATAGGTGCACAAACATTGGAATGATGCATGTCATGTTTAATAGATGCACCAAAATAAACTAGTGGATATGATACACAAGTTTAAATAGATTCCATATGCAAAGATTGCATATGGCAAACCCATGCCTTAGAGTTGAATTAATTGTTCTAACACTAAGCATCAGGTGTTGGTGAGTTAGCATGATGCATGCATGATGAATAGCAAGAAGATAACAATTTAAATGCAATTGGAATGATAGTTAACCATTTTTAGAAAACATTAATCAAGTTTGGAAATTTTGTTACTTAATGGCATTAAACAAGTAGTTGTTGTTTTCATCAAGTTAAAGGGTGCAAAACAAATAACAAAGTTGATATTTGAAAAGGTTATCAAATTTTAGTTGGATTACATGTTTCACATTTTGAAATTGGACTTTGGATTATTTAATGATGAATTAAACAATATTAAACAATTTTTAATTGAATTAAACAAGATTTAAATTGTTTAGGCAATTTAAATTATTCAAACCAGAAAACAAAATTTATATTTGGAAAGTACATGAAAAGTTGATTGGAAAACATATTTGGTTTGTGAAATTTGGAATTTTTATGAACAAGTTATGAATTTTGCAAAGTTAAGGGAATTTGACAAGAATTCAAATTTTGCACCAATTTAAAATATTCAAAACAGTAAACAAATTTTATATTTGGATAGAACATTTAATTTGGTATTGAAAACATATCAAAAATGTTGGATTTGGATTTAGGATGATTTAGTTATGCAATTTACAAAATTTGGGGTAAATCTGCCATTTTTATGGATCTAGGGACTTAGAAATAATTATTTCAGGGGTCTAGATTAGATAGCAGGGGCCTAATGGTGATTTCTAGGAAGTTCCAGTACCAAACCATTGGAAAATAAAAGATTTGGGTTTATGGGGTGCAGGGGGATCGAACCCTGCACCTGCTGATGCGCTCCCAGGGGGCTAACCAGTGGGGTGGATCTCGGGTTGGTGTTAGACTAGGACTTGGGGGGTAGATAAGGTGCAGATATGGACTGAAGTTAATTCGAAAATAAAAGGCAGAAGGTGGGGTGCGGGGACTTGATCCCGTGACCTGAGGCTGTTCTGCGCGCCGCTGGAGCCAGTAGGGTGTCGCTGCGGATGTTGATGGATGAGGTGCGGGCTGGGTTTTGGAGTTTGCAACGCTGTGTTGACTGAACCTGCACGCACACGATCTGAACCTGGTTACTGACTCGACTACAGAGCACGTACAGCGATCTTCCATGGAAGAGAACGATGACCAAACAGCAGGGAATGGAGGGGGAAGGTAGGGGAATGGAAACAAGATGGTACCGGCTTCGCGTGGGGGTACTCGGGACGGCCGGAGGCGGGCGGACGCGGCGGCGATGTGCTCCGGCGGCGATGGCCGTGGCACAGCAGAGGAGGGAGTTCTCCCTCGATGGTGGCGGCTGAGGGGAGATAGGAGGGGGAAGATGCGTCTAGGGTTAGGGTTTGGCTCGGGAGGGAGAGAGGGGGAGATATAAAGGAGGGGGAGGAGCATCGAGTGGCTCAGGAGGAGGAGGCTGTCGCTGTCCATTGCGTCACCTCCTGTACGGAGGTAGAAGATGGGGTTATCGGGCCAGCCAGGTGGGCTGGGCCTTCTCCCCCACCTGGTTGAAACGTTTGCTCTTTTTTTTTTCTTTTGTAATATGAGATGTGCTGGTTTTTTTTTGTGGCTGTAGCTTTTGGAAGAAATAAATAGGTTTTAACTTAGATAAAATTTTGGAGAAATTTGGGTAAGCTTCTTAGGTGAAAAGAAACCATTTGGTATTTTTGGTTTTCAAAATTTCAAATGTTTGATTGCTGTTTCAAAATTGAACCAATTTAAGTGATAATTGCCATAGTGATTAATATTTAGAAAATAGGGTGTTTTCAATAGGGTTTCCCCTAGGGTTTAGAATGTTTTTGAAGAATACCAAGTTGTGATAACTTCATGGATTCAAAGGATTGATGATTTGAGAATTGTTTTGAGTTTGGGAAAGACTTGGAAATAATTGATTAAATTGAGCAATTGATTTTAGCAACAACTTAAAAGGTGAAATATAATGAGTTGCTTGAAAACAAAAGAGTTTTTTTTTAGTTTGCACTTCTTTATTTGAAAGGTTGTAACAGACAAGTGTGAAAACAGAAGTTCATAACAAGTTTAAATTCATATGAAAACAATGCAAACAGAAATAAAAATGAGAATGATGCCATGATGCATTGCATAAATAAAAACAAGAAGTAAAACAACTAGGGGTTTTCATACTTGGATGTTACAAAACGCCCCCCCTTGAAGGAATCGCGCCCCGAGATTCCCTACTGAGAAATGAAAAGGTCCGGATACCTCTTGCGAAGATCCTCTTCGGTCTCCCATGTTGCTTCTTTATCGGAATGATGCGACCATTGCACTTTCAAGAACTTGGTGCTCTTGTTGCGAGTCTTACGCTCGGTCTCATCGAGAATACGAACAGGGTGCTCCTCATAAGATAGATCATCTTGCAGTTCGATAGAATCATGATCAACTGCACGATCTGGATCCTTGAAGCACTTCTTGAGTTGTGACACGTGGAACACATCGTGCACCTTGGATAGTTTTTCTGGAAGTTCAAGACGATAAGCATTTTCTGCACGCCTTGAGAGGATGTTGAAAGGACCAATGTATCTTGGTGCAAGCTTTCCTTTCACACCAAAACGATGAGTACCTCTGAGGGGAGTTACACGGAGATATGCCTTATCACCAGGTGCATAGATCATATCCCTGTGCTTGCTATCATAATAGCTCTTCTGACGAGATTGAGCAATCCTGAGATTGTCACGAATGATACGAACTTTCTCCTCGGCTTCCTTAACAATGTCAGGGCCTAAAAGTGAACGTTCACCAGCTCCAGACCAATTGATTGGACTCCTGCATCTGCGACCATACAGTGCCTCAAATGGTGCCATGCCTAGGCTTGCCTGGTAGCTGTTGTTGTAGGAGAATTCAGCATATGGAAGGCAATCCTCCCATTTCATGCCAAAGGAGAGACCACATGCTCTGAGCATATCCTCGAGAATCTGATTGACTCTTTCGACTTGCCCCTGAGACTGAGGGTGGTAAGCTGTGCTGAACAGAAGTTTGGTGCCCAATGCTTCTTGAAAGCTTTTCCAGAAATGAGAAGTGAAAATACTTCCACGATCTGAGCTTATTTCCAATGGAACACCATGAAGGGGAACAATCTTTGCTGTGTAGAGCTCTGCTAACTGGCTAGCTGAGATAGTTTCCTTTACAGCATAGAAGTGAGCAACCTTAGTGAGACGATCAATAACAACGAAGATTGCATCGTTGCCCTTCTTGGACTTTGGAAACCCAGTAACGAAGTCCATTTCAATCATGTCCCACTTCCACTCAGGAATTTTCAGAGGTTGGAGTAGACCTGCTGTCTTCTGATGGACTGCCTTAACACGTTGACAAACGTCGCATTCAGAAACGTATTGAGCAATTTCACGTTTCATGCCAGACCACCAATACAGAGTCTTGAGATCCTGGTACATCTTTGTACTTCCAGGGTGAATGGATAGGGGAGTATCATGAGCCTCCTTGAGAATGATATCCTTGAGACTTTGAACCTGAGGAACTGCAATGCGTCCTTCAAAGAACACAGTTCCTTTGTCATCAATAGAGAAGGACTTGAACTTATCACTGCCCTCTTTGATTTGCTCTACCATCTTCTTGATTTCATTATCACGAAGTTGTTCAGAACGAATCTTGTCCTCGAGAGTTGGACTGGCTGTCAAGCTAGCAAGATAGCCTTGAGGAACAAGACCAAGGTTCAGCTTCTGGAATTCTTCATGAAGTGGAGGTTGACTTTCCATGATCATGAGATTATTGCAATAGGATTTGCGACTGAGAGCATCGGCCATAACATTAGCCTTGCCTGGAGTGTAAGAAATGGTGAGATCAAAGTCTTTAATCTTCTCAATCCATCTCCTTTGCCTTAGGTTCAGATCTGGCTGAGTGAAGATGTATTTCAGACTCTTGTGATCGGAAAAGATTTCAGTTTTGTTACCCAACAAGTATTGTCTCCATTTCTTGAGGGCAAACACAACTGCTGCAAGTTCAAGATCATGAGTGGGATAGTTTTGCTCATGTGGGTTCAACTGACGTGAAGCATAAGCCACAACTTGACGTTCTTGCATAAGAACTGCTCCTAGACCTTGAAGAGATGCATCGCAGAATATCTGGAAAGGTTTGGTAGTGTCGGGGCCAACTAGAACAGGTGTGGAAGTGAGTTTAGTCTTCAGGAGGTTGAAACTCTCATCACATTGTGGAGTCCAAACGAACTTTTTGTCCTTCTTTGTGAGATCAGTGAGAGGTTTGGCAATCTTGGAAAAGTTTTGGACGAAACGACGGCAATAGCTAGCCAAGCCAAGAAAGCTTCTAACTTGCTTCACCGTTTTAGGGGGTTTCCAATCAACAATTGCCTTAACCTTTTCAGGATCAATGGCAATGCCTTTGGCAGAGATGATATGACCAAGATATGCAACTTCTGGAATCCAGAACTCACATTTGGAGTATTTGGCATATAGACGATGCTCGCGGAGTTTCATGAGAGTGAGACGAAGATGTTCTCCATGCTCCTCCTCGGATTTTGAGTAGACAAGGATATCATCAAGATATACCACAACGAACTTGTCGAGGTATTCGTGGAAGACAGAATTCATCAGTCGAGAGAAGGTCGCCGGTGCATTGGTGAGACCAAAGGACATGACGGTGTATTCATATAGACCGTACCGAGTGGTGAAAGCTGTCTTAGGAATATCTTCCTTTCTGATCTTTATCTGATGGTAACCCATCCTCAAGTCCAACTTTGAGAATATTGAGGCTCCAGCAAGTTGATCAAAAAGATCATCGATACGAGGAAGTGGATACTTGTTCTTGATGGTTTTCTCGTTGAGAGGACGATAGTCAACCACGAGTCTTTTAGTTTGATCCTTCTTGGCAACAAACAGAGTTGGGCAACCCCAAGCGGAGGAACTAGGCTGAATGAAACCTTTGTCCATGTACATATCGATTTGCTCCTTCAACAATTTCAGTTCAGGAGGAGCTATCTTATATGGATGCTTAGAGATTGGAGCAGTACCTGGCTCAAGCTCGATCACGAACTCAACTGCTCTGTCCGGGGGCATCCCTGGCAACTCTTCTGGAAAGACGTCAGGGAATTCACAAACCACCGGAACATTTTCAATTGCAGGAAGGGGTTTGGCATCGAGGCTGAACAGCTGAACAGAACTTGATCCATATGGAGAATAGACTATCTGGCCGGAAGGGTGGAACAGAGTTATTGACTTCTTAGCACAGTCAATCGTAGCTTTATTGGCCTTCAACCAATCCATGCCAAGGATGACATCAATGTCAGAGTTTCCAAGCAGGATGAGGGAAGCAAGGAATATGTGACCTCCAATTAAGATCTGATTCTCATGACTGATCTTGGAAGTTTGCATAGTTGCTCCAGGAGAGTTTACTACTAGCGGGGAACCCAAACCAACAAAAGGTAGTTTAACTGCTGTAGCAAAGATCTTTGACACGAACGAATGCGATGCTCCGGTATCAAACAACACTTTAGCTGGGTTAGAGTTTACGGGTAGTGTACCGAGAACAACGTCGGCAGATTCCTCAGCTGTGTCAACCTTGACGTGGTTCACCCTTGCGGTCCTCCCAACAGGCCTGTTGTTGGTGTTGAAGGCCTTATGCGGAGGAGCGCGGACCATCGCCTGGTTGGTGTTGGGGCGAGGTGGTGGAGAAGGCAGCATCCTCTGAGTGCACTTATCTGCGTAGTGCCCAGTCTCCTTGCACTTGAAGCAAGTGACGACACGCGGAGGATCTGGCCTTGGCTGCGCCATTGCAAACCTCTGCCCATGCATCTGAGCTGGGTTGGGTGGGCGGGGACCAAATCCTGGAGAAGCTTGGGCATTTGGAGCCCTAGTGACAGCACTGTTTGGCACCCAGATGCGGCGCTTCTGCGGAGGGGTGGTCATGTTGGAGGAGGAACCACCCTCACGCGAGTGCTTGCGCGACTCTTCGAACGCCTTGCGCCCATTCTCCTCATTGAGCGCGGTGTTCACGAGCTCGACGAAGTCCTTGCACTTGATGTTTGTGAGAGCGTACTTCAGTTCCGGGTTAAAACCTCGGCGGAACCTTGCCATCTTCTTGGTCTCAGTAGACACCTCGTCTCCAGCATACCGAGCGAGGCGACTGAACTCGTTCTGGTAGCCGATGACGTCGAGCTTGCCCTGCTTCAGCGAGCAAAACTCTTCACGCATCCTCTCCATGAGACCATCGGGGATGTGGTACTTCAGGAAAGCCTCCTTGAAGCAACCCCAAGTGATAGGATAGCCAGCTCTCATGGCCTGGTAGTTCTCCCACCACGAGGCTGCCTGACCCTTCAGCAGGTAAGCAGCATAGTTGACCTTGTCCTCTTCCGCAACATGAGCAATCTCCAGGGCTCTTGCTACGTCACGGATCCAGTCATCAGCATCCAGCGGCTCGCGTGTTGCCACGAAAGCCTTGGGACCCACACTGAGGAAGTCCTTGATGGTGACCCTTGGAGCAGTCTAGTGGTGGTTGTTCTGGTGGTTCTGAACCTGGACCATCTGAGCCATGACCTGAGTCATCTGAGTCAAGAGCTCAGCGATCGGCGGTGGCTCAGGCGTGTTCCTTGTTGGAGGCATCCTGAACAGAAATGCATTTTAGCACAACAATAGGAAGGAATAAACTCAGCAACCGAAACAGAGATTATTCCGACGCATGAATAGATAACCAACAGGTACATCATGAGTTCAAATACATCAGAATATCCAACAGACCAATACATGGTTCGAAAACGAAAGGATAAACTAGACACAGCTATTAACGGATACATCGGTACTCAGTGATGAGCATGGGAGTACACCTCGTGAGTAGACGCCGGTAGAAGAGTTGAAGTGGAAAACCACAACAAGATTCAATGGACGATAGGTTCTTGAGAGAAAGCATGATATTGAAGCAACACCGGGAGAACGGGACCAAAACCCTGAGGTACTAAGGAGAACCCAAAACTCGTGAAATCCTAACTTGAAAGTTTAGGTGAGAACAGAAAACAACGTTGCACTTCCTTACCAGAAAAGGGTGGGTGGGTGGGGAAAGAAGAAAAATGGCAGAATTCCTACTCTCACGTTTCATTTTTCCTATATAGCTACAAAATAGTTTCTAGACTCAACTGCGACCAGTAAAAAGGGATCCTACAGGCAGACAGGCTCTGATACCATTTGTCGCACCCCGGTTTCTAGAGGATACTCATCGCACGAACTGGAAGTCAGGTGCTTGGATTATGGGGCATACCTGCTCCCACGTCCCAGCTTCCTGGTAGGCCTGCGCTTATGCGCGACAACACAAGCCCTGCTCCCACCGTCGAAGTAAACTATCCGCTAGGAACCTAAGGCACTACTGTCGACGTACTTCATATTCAAGCACGCACTGTACGTCAACAGCTTTGAACGAAATGATAGCACAAACTGTCTCTAAGACACAAAAGAATGAAATAAGTTTGCAAATAGCCTTCACTAAGGCAGAGATAGCAAAACACTCATCCAGAGGACACATGTCCCAACATATCATCCATTACATCAGCGGAAGCAATCAACTGGGTCTGAGTACAGACAAATCCAAGGCTTAAGAAGCCGGAGAAAATAACGAAAAACGAGGCCCATCCACGTAGGTCCTGGATCCTGCCCGGGGTCCAGCCAACTACTCGTCTGCAGTGTCGTCGAACTCCACAAAGTAGCCATCCTGGTGATCATCGTAGCCGTAGTCGTACTCTGCGTAAACCACAGCCCCAACGGGGTCAGTACATCCAAGTACTGGCAAGCAAGACTCACACTTCATCAAGGAGTTACCCGTCAACACAAGCATTGATGCTTGGGATCAACGGAAGAAGATAGGTATAATAAAAGCTGCAGCAGGCTGCTATAACCAACTACAGAGATAACTACTTGTGTCCGGCTAATAGAAAAGATAAGATCGAGGAATTGTAACCAACTGAAAGATAACTTCAAAACAAACCCATCCTGGATCTCGCCCCTTATCCGAAGAAGCAATCCGAGGATAACTCACACCGATTGTAATCAGGTGAATCAAGTTATTGTGTGAATAACCTATTACTAGTCAAGTTATTAGTCATTGGGTGAAACATGGTTACCATTATGTTGGAGTTGTCCTGATTACTTGTTAGCCAGTACTTTCACCAAGTAATCCATAACCGCGGAAAACACGGCTTCTCGAGAAGATTTATCCCTGCAGGGGTGCACCATAGTAACCGTACACGTAAGAATATCCCGCCAGATGGGAATCAAACCCACCAAGCGAGACACTCAACACAACCAACTATTCTTCGCATCAAGCCCAAAGCACCGCGTGCTGTGCGTGCGCGGCTAATCGAGCCCCCCGAAGAAAAGGAGGACCCTCATAGCACTGGAAGACCACGCCGCCCTAAATGCCGACTACAAAAGTTCCACCCTGGCCTCGGGTTCGTACCTGCATATGATGCAGCAAATGGAAAGCCCGAACTAGTACGGCGATTTGGACGAGATGCGAATCGAGTCAAGTTGAGGGGGGCGCCCATACTCGCTTCCCACATGCGGGTAGTGCGCTCATCATGGATCAGTAGACAAGACCCTTTTCCTATTAGGGTCGACACTAGCAGGCCTCAAAACCACAAAGGGCCTCCTGCCGGTGCCTTATCATCAAATTATTATTAACAGCAGCATTAACAGGATTGATTGATTAACATTCGAGCCCCCGGGACGGTAACAAATAATAACAGCACGTTAGTAAAAGAAGTAACCGACAACAGGCTCGAGCAAAAGCAACCCTAAGCATGCTAGATAAGAACAGGCACAAGCAAAGGCTGTAGGTATGGAGGTGAGGCAATATCATTGGTTCAGGGAATCATGTGATGGGTTCGGAGAATAGCAACGATACATAGGGCTAGCAATAGTAGACAAAAGGATAGTATCGACAACAAGTGTGGAAGAGAACTCGATGATTCATGTGAGTGATAACTTGCCTGGCAGCTCAGCAGCCGGGTACTGGGCTAGGTCCTGGGTAGTGGTGTCGTAAGGCTCGTCGGTACCAACGTCGTCGTCTAAGCGAGAAGAAGCAAAAACAACAACGAAGGAAGACGGGCAATCAATACATGGCATAGGTGCACAAACATTGGAATGATGCATGTCATGTTTAATAGATGCACCAAAATAAACTAGTGGATATGATACACAAGTTTAAATGGATTCCATATGCAAAGATTGCATATGGCAAACCCATGCCTTAGAGTTGAATTAATTGTTCTAACACTAAGCATCAGGTGTTGGTGAGTTAGCATGATGCATGCATGATGAATAGCAAGAAGATAACAATTTAAATGCAATTGGAATGATAGTTAACCATTTTTAGAAAACATTAATCAAGTTTGGAAATTTTGTTACTTAATGGCATTAAACAAGTAGTTGTTGTTTTCATCAAGTTAAAGGGTGCAAAACAAATAACAAAGTTGATATTTGAAAAGGTTATCAAATTTTAGTTGGATTACATGTTTCACATTTTGAAATTGGACTTTGGATTATTTAATGATGAATTAAACAATATTAAACAATTTTTAATTGAATTAAACAAGATTTAAATTGTTTAGGCAATTTAAATTATTCAAACCAGAAAACAAAATTTATATTTGGAAAGTACATGAAAAGTTGATTGGAAAACATATTTGGTTTGTGAAATTTGGAATTTTTATGAACAAGTTATGAATTTTGCAAAGTTAAGGGAATTTGACAAGAATTCAAATTTTGCACCAATTTAAAATATTCAAAACAGTAAACAAATTTTATATTTGGATAGAACATTTAATTTGGTATTGAAAACATATCAAAAATGTTGGATTTGGATTTAGGATGATTTAGTTATGCAATTTACAAAATTTGGGGTAAATCTGCCATTTTTATGGATCTAGGGACTTAGAAATAATTATTTCAGGGGTCTAGATTAGATAGCAGGGGCCTAATGGTGATTTCTAGGAAGTTCCAGTACCAAACCATTGTAAAATAAAAGATTTGGGTTTATGGGGTGCAGGGGGATCGAACCCTGCACCTGCTGATGCGCTCCCAGGGGGCTAACCAGTGGGGTGGATCTCGGGTTGGTGTTAGACTAGGACTTGGGGGGTAGATAAGGTGCAGATATGGACTGAAGTTAATTCGAAAATAAAAGGTAGAAGGTGGGGTGCGGGGACTTGATCCCGTGACCTGAGGCTGTTCTGCGCGCCGCTGGAGCCAGTAGGGTGTCGCTGCGGATGTTGATGGATGAGGTGCGGGCTGGGTTTTGGAGTTTGCAACGCTGTGTTGACTGAACCTGCACGCACACGATCTGAACCTGGTTACTGACTCGACTACAGAGCACGTACATCGATCTTCCATGGAAGAGAACGATGACCAAACAACAGGGAATGGAGGGGGAAGGTAGGGGAATGGAAACAAGATGGTACCGGCTTCGCGTGGGGGTACTCGGGACGGCCGGAGGCGGGCGGACGCGGCGGCGATGTGCTCCAGCGGCGATGGCCGTGGCACAGCAGAGGAGGGAGTTCTCCCTCGATGGTGGCGGCTGAGGGGAGATAGGAGGGGGAAGATGCGTCTAGGGTTAGGGTTTGGCTCGGGAGGGAGAGAGGGGGAGATATAAAGGAGGGGGAGGAGCATCGAGTGGCTCAGGAGGAGGAGGATGTCGCTGTCCATTGCGTCACCTCCTGTACGGAGGTAGAAGATGGGGTTATCGGGCCAGCCAGGTGGGCTGGGCCTTCTCCCCCACCTGGTTGAAACGTTTGCTCTTTTTTTTTTCTTTTGTAATATGAGATGTGCTGTTTTTTTTTTTGTGGCTGTAGCTTTTGGAAGAAATAAATAGGTTTTAACTTAGATAAAATTTTGGAGAAATTTGGGTAAGCTTCTTAGGTGAAAAGAAACCATTTGGTATTTTTGGTTTTCAAAATTTCAAATGTTTGATTGCTGTTTCAAAATTGAACCAATTTAAGTGATAATTGCCATAGTGATTAATATTTAGAAAATAGGGTGTTTTCAATAGGGTTTCCCCTAGGGTTTAGAATGTTTTTGAAGAATACCAAGTTGTGATAACTTCATGGATTCAAAGGATTGATGATTTGAGAATTGTTTTGAGTTTGGGAAAGACTTGGAAATAATTGATTAAATTGAGCAATTGATTTTAGCAACAACTTAAAAGGTGAAATATAATGAGTTGCTTGAAAACAAAAGAGGTTTTTTTTTAGTTTGCACTTCTTTATTTGAAAGGTTGTAACAGACAAGTGTGAAAACAGAAGTTGATAACAAGTTTAAATTCATATGAAAACAATGCAAACAGAAATAAAAATGAGAATGATGCCATGATGCATTGCATAAATAAAAACAAGAAGTAAAACAACTAGGGGTTTTCATACTTGGATGTTACACTGGCCCGGTGGAAGGAGGAAGCTGCTGCGACAAGGGCGGAGGCTGCCAAGAAACAAGCTGAAGCCGGCTCTGCTCCTGCTGCCTCAACATCAGTCGTTCCGCCCCCTGCAGGGGCTGGCGCCGCCGATCCGGGTGTTGCTGCTACCACCAATGATGGCAAGGGTAAGGCCAAGATGGGCGCCGAGTGATATATGGTTTCCGATGCCTCTTCTTAAGCGTCAGTCGGTCGACATACTTTTTGAAACAGTCATTTTTTAGGCGGTGCGCCTGTGCACCTTTGATATTTTTTCACCAGTATTTTGTAATGCACACTAAGGCCTTGATATACTCGATGCCTGTTCCGATCGTTGTAAGTTGAAGCTTATCTGTTCTCGATATCTGGTTTTATTTATTGCTCCTTTTGTGAAAACTCAATTTCCGGGTCTCATGGGTATTGACAAGCGGATTTTGCTTCGAAGTCCCCAAGTCCCCAAGACTCGGATATTTGGATTTTTGCAACTATACAAGTAGGCCAGTTCTTTCCAAGATTTCAAGCTACCGGGCCCGGATTGCCGAGCCTAGGACACTTGATCTTGAAAAGGCAACAAAATGCTTATTGCTATTTTCACAAAGATCCATGAGTTGTTTCACATCGGTTTTGAAGTTATGCTTAATAGTCATTGAGTTTCCAGCTATTCAGCCTTGTACTCTGCATAACTTGTGGTTTAGATGACCCTTTTGACTGTCTTGTACTGTAAGCCGGCTTTCGCGTGGATACCATGTTGTTACATCAATACGAAGACGTAGCCAGCCAATTCCCGTCGGGTTTCATGACTAACTGCCATCGTAAGCGAACAAATCATGCCACTTTAATGCGAGTCACATCGAGCTTAAGTAAGAGTAGCCAAGAAATTTGGACTTCTTTGTCCGGTTATAAGATTGTAGCCGTACTCGTTTGCGAGTAATCGACCCTTATAACTCATAGGCATCATGGCCGGGTCTTTGAGTTTGTAACTGTGCTATTTAAGCGACCAGCCCCCAAGACCTAGATATACGCATCGTACTGAGAATACATAACCTGATAACAACCATCTCTTTTCTTGATAACTATCTCTTTACTTGATATGAACTGATAACAACCATCTCTTTTCTTGATAACCATCTCTTTACTTGATATGAAAAATGTAGGTCAGCAAGCCGCCTCATTAAAAACCCGTCCAGTCCCCAAAGGTGCCCTGGATAGGAAAAGAGTACGTCAGAAAACCTGCTGCCTATTACATCGTGCAATTCCACTTGCCAATATAGTCTTTACTAAGTATAATACGGACGCAGCTGAGCCACGTTCCATGGTCTATCTCTTTCTTGCATAGATGAAGTGGTGTGTGCGGTGTCATTGACTGTAGCCGACTCTTCCCTTGCATCTATCAAATAATATGATCCGTTATGTAGGCTCCGACTTATGATAAATGGTCCTTCCCATGGTGGTGATAATTTGTGTTTTCCTTCGTTTGACTGTACCAGACGCAGGACCAAGTCTCCTTCCTGGAATACCCGAGTCTTCACACGCCGGCTATGATACCTCCGTAGATCTTGCTGATATATGGCTGATCTTTCCAGGGCTTGTTCTCTTTGTTCTTCTAACATATCTACGGCGTCCTGCCGGGTTTTTTCGTTCTCTACTTCGACGTAAGCTGATACTCTGGGCGAATCGTGAATAATATCACTTGGTAACACTGCTTCCGCACCATAGACCATGAAGAAGGGTGTCATCTGAGTGGATCTGTTAGGTGTAGTGTTGATACCCCAAACCACAGAAGGAAGTTCCTCGACCCATGCGCCAGCGGCCCTGACACAGGGAACTCGCAATCGTGGTTTTAATCCGCGAAGCAATTCTTGGTTTGCCCTCTCCACTTGTCCATTGGCCTGGGGATGAGCCACCGATGCCACATCGAGCCGGATTCCATTGTTGCCGCAAAATTTCTCCATCTCACCAAGGGACATGTTGGTTCCATTGTCGGTAATTATGCTGTGGGGATACCCAAACCGGTAGATAATCCTTTTCAGGAACTTGACTGTTGTAGCTGCTTCGCAATTAGTAACTGGCATAACCTCAACCCACTTGGTAAACTTATCAATGGCCACCAAAAGATGTGTTTTCTTGCATGGTGACATATGGAAAGGGCCAACCATGTCCATACCCCAGACGGCAAACGGCCAAGTTAACGGGATAGTCCGCAACTCCCTAGCCGGCACGTGGGTTTGGCGAGCGTACCTTTGACATCCGTCACACCTTGCTACCAACCGCTCCGCATCCGTTAGGGCCGTGAGCCAGAAAAACCCGTGTCGATAAGCTTTAGCCACAAGAGACCTTGTGGACGCATGATGTCCACAGTCGCCTTCATGGATTTCCTTGAGAATCTGTCTGCCCTCTTCCGGCGCCACGCAGCGCAAAAAGACTCCTGCTGCACTTCTTTTGTACAATTCCCCATTGATGATAGAGTACCCCTTTGCTCGCCTCAAAATTTGCCTTGCTAATACCTCCTGTTGTGGTAACTCGCCTCGTGATAGGTAGGCCAAAAACGGTTCTGTCCACTCGGGAATAGTACGTACAGTGGCTACGAGCCCCGCATCCGAGTCTTGATTTGCCAATTCCTCCTCTGACTCGATTTTAACTGATGGTCGCCATAATTCGTCCAGGAAAACGTTAGGTGGAACCGGCTCTCTGCGCGAGCCGAGTCTGGCGAGGGCGTCGGCTGCCTCGTTCTTTCTTCTGTCTATATGCTCCACCTCATACCCGGAAAAACATCCTGCTACCCTATCGACTTCCCTGCGGTATGCCGCCATAGTTGCGTCCTTTCTGTCCCACGTTCCTGACACCTGTTGTACCACAAGGTCCGAGTCTCCGAAGCACCGTATCCTCTTGATGTTCATCTCCTTGGCTACCTTTAAGCCATGCAATAGGGCCTCATACTCGGCTACGTTGTTGGAACAGTCGAAGTGAATTTGTAGCACGTAACTCAATTTGTCCCCTTTGGGTGATGTTAGCACCACCCCAGCTCCTGATCCCTCGTACTGCTTTGATCCGTCGAAGTGCATGACCCATGACTCGGAATTTGGAACCGTTGCAGTCATGCCTGTATGTGTCCAATCGTTAACGAAATCAACTAAAGCTTGAGACTTGATTGCTGACCTGGGTTCGTAGTTGATATGATAATCCCCCATCTCTATCGCCCATTTGGCTATTCTTCCCGTCGCGTCCGAGTTTCTGATGATATCCGACATTGGTATTGAACTAACCACTGTTATCGGATGCTCTTGGAAATACGGCTTCAACTTCCGGCTAGCCATAAAGACCCCGAACACCAGCTTTTGCCAATGCGGATAGCGCTGCTTTGCTTCTGATAATACCTCACTGACGTAATAAACCGGCCTCTGAACCGGGTAACCTTTCCCGTCCTCTTTGCGTTCCACGACAACCACTGCGCTAACGGCTCGGGGGCCAGCTGCCACGTATAGCAACATAGGCTCTTTAGGACCCGGCGCCGCTAGTACTGGTGCTTCAGATAATTGCTTCTTTAGTGCTTCAAACGCTTCATCTGCCTCTTCGTCCCATACGAATTTATCCGATTTTCGCAAGAGCCGATACAAGGGTATTGCTTTTTCTCCGAGTCTAGATATGAACCGGCTCAAGGCTGCTACACAGCCCGTGAGCTTTTGAACATGCTTCAAGTTCTCCGGCTTTTTCAAACTCTGGATTGCCTTGATTTTATCTGGATTTGCCTCAATTACTCTCTCGGAAACTATGTGTGACGCCCCGGGATCGGGCACTATGCAGATTTCAGCATTCCCGCCAAAATCCACATAATAACCGATTCCAGGTTGCCACTTGTGATAACATTACAACAGTTCACGAATAATCCACAACGACAACAGAAAAGATATATACAAGATGACTCAAACGAGTCAACGATTCAACTGATACAATACAAAGATCCAAATAACAGCGGAAGAAACAACATAGCGTCCGACTACGGACAAGATACAAATTGGACTAAGAGTCCTGAAGATAACCGAGAGCGTCCAATCCCTGCCCAGGCCAAGCCGGAGGGATTCCCAAGCTAACGTCGTCAGACTTCAAACCTGTTGACTGCAATATTGAATATGCAGCCACGAAAGGGATTCGTGGGTCAGTACGGTTAAGTACTGGCAAGTGGATAAACCATACTCACAAGATACCGGCGTAGCCAGTCATCACAAGATACAAATACTTTGGGATCAACGGAAAGGAAGGGATTATTGCAAATAAGCGGCAGCGGGCTGCACTAACCAACTACAGAGACTCCCTACAACATCCGGCTAAAAGAGGGGGATACGATAGCGTATCGGAACCAACTACAACTACTCACCAAACAAACCCATCCAATGTTACCCCCTACTAAGGAAGCAACCCAAGGATACTCACACTGTTGGATTAAGGATGGATCAAGTTATTGTGTCAATAAGACTATTACTAGTCAAGTTATCATTAGTTAGGTGTAAGTTGTTCTGAGTACTTGTTAGCCAGTACTTTCACCAAGTCGTCACATAACCGCGGACAACACGGCTTCTCGAGAAGATTCATCCCTGCAGGGTGTGCTCCAGTACCCGTACACACTCAAGCCACCAACTAAAACTCAGGTTGGCTTGACACGACCCAAACCGTCTCTACAACCCATCCTAGGAGCCACGGAGCTATAAGGTCCCAGCCACGCAGCCGAATACTCAGCGCAGGTGTGCAAAACTCCCGCAGGACACAACACCCCGGCACTACGGGCCTCACCCTATATGCATCACCATCATCATCATCAGTAACCAAGGGGGGCCAACCCATTATGCAAGGAGCAAATGGAACACCCGAACTAAGTGTGGCTCTTCGGACAAGCTGCAGATCAGGTCTAAGTCACGGGGGGTCCCATACTACCACCCGGATGCGGTGAGCACGCTCATCATGGATCAGTAGACAAAACTCTTTTCCTAGTTTCGACACTAGCAGGCTCCAAAACCCTAACCCGGGCCTCCTGCCGGTGCCTTATCATCAAATTATTATTACCCAAAACATTAACAGGTTGTTGATTAATTGAAACCCAACTATCAAACTAAACAGGTGATACGACAAAGGACAACAGGACTCGAGCACAAACAAACCTAAGCATGCAACTACGACACGAGGGCCAACAGGGTAAACAAACAACAGTTAATAGGAAGTGGAAGGAAAAGGCTATATCATGGCTGCAGGGTAAACATATAATAGGATCGAGACACAAGCATCGAAACAACAGGCTAGAATAAGAACAACGGAAAGAATGGTAACAAGTGATGAAAGGCAGCCATTTGGCAGCAAGTGAGTATACTTGCCTGAGATCCCGCAAGGTAGCAGAACTTGTCGTTGCTCACATCATCTCAACGTCCTATCCGGAAAGAAGCAACGAACCTCGAACAAACACCGGATGCAACAATTACTACTACGGCAAAAGATCCAGCATGATCCTATTTTATATGCATGGCATGGCAAGATGCAACAGGGAAAACAACTTAAGCAATTTAATCGGAACCGGAGTCCGGAGAAATAGGAATTGGTTCAAGTTGTTTAGCTAACCATCAATATTAAATGTTGATTAACAGGTTTAAACAAGGTAGAGGTGATCTATTCAATATTAAATGGAATAGGGCAACAATTGAATTAAATACCCCAACACATTCCATATTTAATTATTAGGTGAACATGCATAACACTACTACAAATGCAACATGCAAGGTGCAAACATGAACATGGATGGCATGAACAGATTAAGTGCATTTTTCTGGTATGAAAACATATTTTATTTGTTGGATTTGGAATTAAAATGAGCAAGTTATCAAATTAGCAATTTTAATGCATTAATTAAGAAATAGTTGTTTTCGGCCATTTAAATTATTCAAAACAGAAAACAAAGTTGATATTTGCAAAGTTTAGAGAATTTTGATTGGAAAACATATTTTACTTTTCAAATTTGGAGTTTAAATGAATTAGTTATGGTTTATGCAATTAAATCAATTTAAATTGAGCCGGAAGCCCAACATTTAATTTAGGAGGTTCACGTTATTTATTTACCCATCAAGAATGCAATGCAACACATGAATGAGATGACATTTTAATTATAGTTGATATGTTATAGAAAATAGGGCATATAGGTATAGGGGATTGGGTTTGGGTTCGCACGTTGGAGAGAGGATCGTTGGGGTCAACGCCGGAAACTTCGGGACGTGGAGGAAGTAGACGGGGTAGTGGAAGTAGTCGACGTCGAGGAAGTAGGGGAAGTAGTCGTTCACGTCGTCGTTCCCGTTCCGTAGCCGAAGTAGGCGTAGTAGTCGTGGGCGAACCGCTACCGCATCGTCTTCGGGGTCGGAGGTGATCGTGCCGCATCTCCGGACGATGAGAAATTCATGGACGCGCGCGAAGATGACCAACACAAAGCATACATGGCGTGACGGGCACAAGGCGGAGATCATGTTGGTGGTGGTCGTTGTTCAACTCGAGGGAGCGAGGGTGCAGATCGTGGTTACACGGTAGTCGTCCATGTCATCGTAGTCGAACTTGGCACGATCGATGTACTTGTTGGTGAAGTCCTTGGCGATGGGTACGGGTCGAGGAAGATCTTGGCAGCTTCACGGTCATCCACGACACGGGCGCGAAGGGCTCGGCCACACCAAACGAAGCATGGGCATGAACAAGTGCCCGCAAGGCAACATGCCTCTTGCAGGAATTTCAACAAACACCCTGCAGGCGCCAAGGACAGAGCGAGGATGGGCCGTGGAGGACGAGCTGCTAGCGAGGAGATGACGTACGGCGGCCATAGGAGGCGGAAGGAGGCGTCTCTGGTGCTCTGCTCGCGTTGGTCGCCCAGGACGACGACAGGGAGACGAGGCGGGTCGGGCCGAAGCTCCGCGAGGACGGCGACGTGCCACTGTCCGTTCGTGGCATAGCAGTCATCCGGGAGAGGAGGTAGCCGGGGCGCCGCGTGAGAAGGCGACGGGGCAGCGCGGTGTCGCACCCTGGGTTTCTAGAGGATACTCCTCACACGAACTGGAAGTCAGGTGCTTGGATTATGGGGCATAACTGCTCCCACGTCCCAGCTTCCTGGTAGGCCTGCGCTTATGCGCGACAACACAAGCCCCTGCTTCCACCGTCGAGGTAAACTATCCGCTAGGAACCTAAAGGCACTACTGTCGACGTACTTCATAATCAAACACGCACGGTACGTCAACAGTTTGGTACGAATGATAACACAGAATGTCTCTAAGACACAAAAGAATGAAATAAGGGCAACTGGCCTTCACTAAGGCAGAAAATATCGAATACAGTCATGCAGAGGACACATGTCCCAACATATCATCCATTACAACAGCGGAAGCAAACAAAGGGTCTGAGTACAGACAAATCCATGGCTTAAGAAGCCTGAGAACATAAAGGAAAACGAAGCCCATCCACGAAGGTCTGGATCCTGCCCTGGTCCAGCTAACTACTCGTCTGCAGCGTCATCGAACTCCACAAAGTAGCCATCCTGGGAAGCGTCGTAGTCGTAGTAGTACTCTGCGTAAACCACAGCCCCAACGGGGTCAGTACATCCAAGTACTGGCAAGCAAGACTCACAGTTCATCAAGGAGTTACCCGTCAACACAAGCATAGATGCTTGGGATCAACGGAAGAAAGGGGGTGATATAAAAGTTGCTGCTGGCTGCTCTAAACAACTACAGAATATAACTACAAGTTCCGGCTAACAGAAAAGATAAGATCGAGGATTGTAACCAACTGAAAGGTAAACTCAACCAAAACCCATCCTGGATCTCGCCCCTTATCCAAAGAAGCAATCCGAGGATAACTCACACAGTTATGATAATGTGAATCAAGTTATTGTGTGAATAGCCTATTACTAGTCAGGTTATTACTCATTGGGTGAAACATGATTGATCATTATGTTGAAGTTGTCCTGAGTACTTGTTAGCCAGTACTTTCACCAAGTAATCCATAACCGCGGAAAACACGGCTTCTCGAGAAGATTATCCCTGCAGGGTTGCACCAATTTGGCCGTACACTCAAGAATAACCCGCCAGATGGGAAGCTAACCCACCAAGCGGGGTACTCTACACAACCAACCATTCTCCGCATCAAGCCCAAAGCACCTTGGGCGCACGGCTAATCGAGCCCAGAAGAAAATGGACCCTCATAGCACTCTAAGAACGTGTCCCCCTATATGCCGACTACAAAAGTTCCACCCTGCGCTGGGCTCGCAAAAACATGCATGCGGCAAATGGAAAACACGAACTAAATGAGGCGATTTGGACGAGATGCGAATCAGGTCAAGTTGAGGGGGGCGCCCATACTCGCTTCCCAAATGCGGGTAGTGCGCTCATCATGGATCAGTAGACAAGACCCTTTTCCTATTAGGGTCGACACTAGCAGGCTCCAAAACCACTCATGGGCCTCCTGCCGGTGCCTTATCATCAAATTATTATTACCATTAGCAATTAACAGGATTGATTGATTAATAACGAGCCCCGGTACAAGATAATAAGATAGTAAAGGTAGTAACCGACAACAGACTCGAGTAAAAGCAACCCTAAGCATGCTAGATAGTAACAGGCTCAAGCAATGGCTGTAGGTATGGAGGTGGTGGCAATATCAGGGCTCAAGGTATCATGTAATGGGTTCGGAGAACAAGCAACGATACATAGGGCTAGCAATAGTAGACAAAAAGATAGTATCGACAACAAGTGTGGAAAGGAACTCAATGATTCATGTGAGTGATAACTTGCCTGGCAGCTCAGCCTCGTACTGGGCTAGGTCCTGAGTAGTGGTGTCGTAAGGCTCGTCGGTACCAACGTCGTCGTCTAACCGAGAAGAAGCAAAACAACAACGAAGGAAGACGGGCAATCAATACATGGCATAAGTGCACAAACATTGGATGATGCATGTCATGTTTAATAGATGCACCAAAATAACTTGCTTGACATGAAACACAAGTTTAAATGGATTCCCTATGCAAAAGGGTGCATATGGAAGCCCATGCTTGGAGTTGAATTAATTGTTCTATCACTAAGCATTAGGTGTAGTTGAATTAGTATGATGCATGCATGATGAGGAACAATAAGATAACAAAGTTAATTGCAATTGGAATGATAGTTAATCATTTTAGAAAACATTTATTAGTTTGGAAAATTGGTTACTTAAACATGGCACACAAGTAAATGTTGTTATCATCAATTTAAAGGGTGCAAAACAAATTACAAATTTTATATTTGAAAAGTTTATCAAATTTTAGTTGGATTACATGTTTCACAATTTGAAATTGGACTTTGGATTAATTAATTATGAATTAAACAATTTTAAACAATTTTTAATTGAATTAAACAAGATTTAAATAGTTTAGGCAATTTAAATTGTTCAAACCAGAAAACAAAATTTATATTTGAATAGAGCATTCAAAATGGTATGAAAAACATATTTTATTTGAATTATTTGAAAACAGTATGAATTAGTTATGAATTATTTCAAATTGCATTTGAATTATTTGAATTTGAATTTAGATTGCATTTTGAAAATTCAAAACAGAACACAAATTGCATATTTGGAATGTTCATGAAATTTGGATCAGAATAGACATCAAGTTTATATTTATTGGGTTTATAAAATGAGAGATATTGAATTTTAAAGTTTATTCCTTAATCTGCTATTTTAAATAATTAGAAAACAAAAACAGAAATTGTTTTAATCTTTTTATACGCGCAGAAACACACACCCAGTCACTGCCAGGGGGGGCCCGAGTGCTGCTGTGCCTACGTGGCCACATGAGTGACTGACAGGGGGCCCTCCCTGTCAGCACTCGGGAGAAAAAAAGGTGGGATTTTTTGCGGGTGCTGGGGTTCGAACCCAGCACCTCTCCCTCGCGCGCGCTCGACTGAACCACTGGGCTGTTCTGCGTTTGTTGTCAGTAAACAACACGCAGGGAGGATAAGCTTCAGAAACGTGTTACACTGACGAAACTGAAAACGCGCGCGTGCTCGCCTGACAGAACTCAACGGCGGCGATCAACGACGTTGTGCTCGTGCTGCGGGGCTGCTGTGATGCTGGACGCGCTCGGAAACAATCAGAGGGAGAGAGGGAAGCAGACGGTGGACGCTCACCGTGGTTCAGGGGAGCAGGGAGGCGGCGATGACGAACGGATGACGCCGGGGTGACGACGGTGGCCGCGGAGACGATGTGGACGGCGCCGTCGATGTGATGCTTCCCCGTGCGCGCTCTGGTGCTCAACGCGTCGAGGGCGAGGTGGCGGTGCTGTTCCAGGAGACGGTGGTGGCGGAGGTGGCCTGCAACGGCGACGCGGTGGTCGGATTCAGAAAACGAGCCACGGTGGCCGGAAAGAAAGAACGGGATCGCGTCCTCGATCTGTTGCTCACCGTGGAGGTTGAAGGTGTCCAAGGGGAAGAGGAGGTGACGGCGACGCGATTGCAAGGCAGAGGTGGCTATGTAGGAGCGAGGTGCGGTGGCGCCATGAAGTTCTTCAGAGGGCAGTCGCCGGCGTGAGATTCAGAGGAGGAATTGGCGTTGGGGAGGAAACGATCGGCGGCGGAGAGGAACCCTAGAGCTTAGGGCACACCTAGGGGGGCTAGGGCTCCCTTTTATAGCCTGGAGGCGCTGCGGTGGCCGCCGTGGTCGCTCGCGGTCGCCGTGGATGCCTCCGATGGGCGCCGTACGGGAGGACGAAGACGGAGGTGGCGCGCACGAATCTCCGCGCAGCATCGAAGCGGTAAGTTGAGGAGAGCGGGCTGGGCTGCTGCGCGGGGTAGGCTAGATGGGCTGGGCTTAGGTTAGGGTTAGTTAGGTGCCGCTCGTTTTTCTGTTTTATTCTTTTCTGTTTTTATTTTTTTTTGTACTTTTGCTTTTAGAAGAAATCTGTTAAGGATTTATTTGAGAAAAATTATAGAAAAATTAAGTTAAGCTTTTTAAACAATTAGAAACCACATTGTAAACTTGGATTTCAAAATTTGAAATTTAAAATTAGGGTTTGTGTTTGAATTCAAAATAGGGGATTTGAGTTTAATAAAACCTTGATAAAACATGAATAAAAATAGGGTTACCCCTAGGCTTTTAGAATGTTTTAGAGGGAAGAAAAGTTGGTGATTTTTATGGTTCCCAAAAGGTACTGCTTTGAACTTGGTTTGGGAATTTAAAAGGTGATTTGAGAATTATTGATTGATTTATTGGTTGGATTTAAAGCAACAATTTAATAAGTGCAAACAAGGAATAAAAGGGTTGTTTTTATTTGTTATTTTGGTTCCAAAGGTTGTAACAGAGCAAGTATGAAACCATGTTTGAAAAAGGTTTGAATTTGAATTGTGAAAACAGAATAAAACAGATGGAAAACAAATGCAAACAATAAGTAAACATGATGACATGATGCATTGCTTGAAATAAAACAAGGAACAAAGCATTCTAGGGGTATTTTCATACTTGGGATGTTACAAAACGCCCCCCCTTGAAGGAATCGCGCCCCGAGATTCCCTACTGAGAAATGAACAGGTCCGGATACTTCTTGCGAAGATCCTCTTCGGTCTCCCACGTTGCCTCTTTATCGGAATGATGCGACCATTGGACTTTCAAGAACTTGGTGCTCTTGTTGCGAGTCTTACGCTCGGTCTCATCGAGAATACGAATTGGGTGCTCCTCATAAGATAGATCATCTTGCAGCTCAATGGAATCATGATCAACTGCACGATCTGGATCTTTGAAACACTTCTTGAGTTGTGACACGTGGAACACATCGTGCACTTTGGAAAGTTTTTCTGGAAGTTCAAGACGATAAGCATTCTCTGCACGTCTTGAGAGGATGTTGAAAGGGCCAATGTATCTTGGTGCAAGCTTTCCTTTCACACCAAAACGATGGGTGCCTCTGAGGGGAGTTACACGGAGATATGCCTTATCACCAGGTGCATAGACCATATCCCTGTGTTTGCTATCATAATAGCTCTTCTGACGAGATTGAGCAATCCTGAGATTGTCACGAATGATACGAACTTTCTCCTCGGCTTCCTTAACAATGTCAGGGCCTAAAAGTGAACGTTCACCAGCTCCAGACCAATTGATTGGACTCCTGCATCTGCGACCATACAGTGCCTCAAATGGTGCCATGCCTAGGCTTGCCTGGTAGCTGTTGTTGTAGGAGAATTCAGCATATGGAAGGCAATCCTCCCATTTCATGCCAAAGGAGAGACCACATGCTCTGAGCATATCCTCGAGAATCTGATTGACTCTTTCGACTTGCCCCTGAGACTGAGGGTGGTAAGCTGTGCTGAACAGAAGTTTAGTGCCCAAAGCTTCTTGAAAGCTCTTCCAGAAATGAGAAGTGAAGATACTTCCACGGTCTGAGCTTATTTCCAATGGAACACCATGAAGGGGAACAACCTTTGCTGTGTAGAGCTCTGCTAACTGGCTAGCTGAGATAGTTTCCTTTACAGCATAGAAGTGAGCAACCTTAGTGAGACGATCAATAACAACGAAGATTGCATCGTTGCCCTTTTTGGACTTTGGAAACCCAGTAACGAAGTCCATTTCAATCATGTCCCACTTCCACTCAGGAATTTTCAGAGGTTGGAGTAGACCTGCTGTCTTCTGATGGACTGCCTTAACACGTTGACAAACGTCGCATTCAGAAACGTATTGAGCAATTTCACGTTTCATGCCAGGCCACCAATACAGAGTCTTGAGATCCTGGTACATCTTTGTACTTCCAGGGTGAATGGATAGAGGAGTTTCATGAGCCTCCTTGAGAATGATATCCTTGAGACTTTGAATCTGAGGGACTGCAATGCGTCCTTCGAAGAACACAGTTCCCTTGTCATCAATTGAGAAGGACTTGAACTTATCATTGCCCTCCTTGATGTGATCCACAATCTTCTTGATTTCATTATCACGAAGTTGTTCAGAACGAATCTTGTCCTCGAGAGTTGGACTGGCTGTCAAGCTAGCAAGGTATCCTTCCGGAACAAGACCAAGGTTCAGCTTCTGGAATTCTTCATGAAGTGGAGGTTGGCTTTCCATGATCATGAGATTATTGCAATAGGATTTGCGACTGAGAGCGTCGGCCATAACATTAGCCTTGCCTGGAGTGTAAGAAATGGTGAGATCAAAGTCTTTAATCTTCTCAATCCATCTCCTTTGCCTGAGGTTCAGATCTGGCTGAGTGAAGATGTATTTCAGACTCTTATGATCGGAAAATATTTCAGTTTTGTTACCCAACAAGTATTGTCTCCATTTCTTGAGGGCAAACACAACTGCTGCAAGTTCAAGATCATGAGTGGGATAGTTTTGCTCATGTGGGTTCAACTGACGTGAAGCATAAGCCACAACTTGACGTTCTTGCATAAGAACTGCTCCTAGGCCTTGGAGAGATGCATCACAGAATATCTGGAAAGGTTTGGTGGTGTCGGGGCCAACTAGAACAGGTGTGGAAGTGAGTTTAGTCTTCAGGAGGTTGAAACTCTCATCACATTGTGGAGTCCAAACGAACTTTTTGTCCTTCTTTGTGAGATCAGTGAGAGGTTTAGCAATCTTGGAAAAGTTTTGGACGAAACGACGGCAATAGCTAGCCAAGCCAAGAAAGCTTCTAACTTGTTTCACCGTCTTAGGGGGTTTCCAATCAACAATTGCCTTAACCTTTTCAGGATCAATGGCAATGCCTTTGGCAGAGATGATATGACCAAGATATGCAACTTCTGGAATCCAGAACTCACATTTGGAAAACTTGGCATACAAACGATGCTCGCGAAGTTTCATGAGAGTGAGACGAAGGTGTTCTCCATGCTCTTCCTCGGATTTTGAGTAGACTAGAATGTCATCAAGATATACCACAACGAACTTGTCGAGGTATTCATGGAAGACAGAATTCATGAGTCTTGAGAACGTTGCCGGTGCATTGGTGAGACCAAAGGACATGACGGTGTATTCATATAGACCGTACCTTGTGGTGAAAGCCGTCTTAGGAATATCTTCCTTTCTGATCTTTATCTGATGGTAACCCATCCTCAAATCCAACTTTGAGAATATTGAGGCTCCAGCAAGTTGATCAAAAAGATCATCGATACGAGGAAGTGGATACTTGTTCTTGATGGTTTTCTCGTTGAGAGGACGATAGTCAACCACGAGTCTTTTTGTTTGATCCTTCTTGGCAACAAACAGAGTTGGGCAACCCCAAGCGGAGGAACTAGGCTGAATGAAACCTTTGTCCATATACATATCGATTTGCTCCTTCAACAATTTCAGTTCAGGAGGAGCTATCTTATATGGATGCTTAGAGATTGGAGCAGTACCTGGCTCAAGCTCGATCACGAACTCAACTGCTCTGTCCGGGGGCATCCCTGGCAACTCTTCTGGAAAGACGTCAGGGAATTCACAAACCACCGGAACATTTTCAATTGCCGGAAGGGGTTTGGCATCAAGGCTGAACAGCTGAGCAGAAGTTGTTCCATATGGAGAATAGACTATCTGGCCTGAAGTGTGGGAGAGGGTTATTGACTTTTGAGCACAGTCAATTTTAGCTTTGTGGGTCTTCAACCAATCCATACCCAGAATGACATCAATGTCAGAATTTCCCAGCAACATGAGTGAAGCAAGGAATACACGACCTCCAATTAGGATCTCATTGTCCATGCTTATCTTGGAAGTCAACATTTGCGGTCCCGGAGAGTGAACAGTCATTTGATTGCTTAGCGGAACCAGAACTAGGTTGTATGCTTTTGCAAAAATCTTTGACACAAATGAATGCGATGCTCCAGTATCAAACAACACTTTAGCTGGAATAGAGTTTACGGGTAATATACCGAGAACGACGTCAGCAGCCTCTTCGGCTTTGTCGGCCTTGATATGGTTCACCCTCGCGTTCCTCCCGACAGGCCTATTGTTGGAGTTGAAGGCTTTAGCCGGAGGAGCACGAACCAAAGCCTGGTTGGTGTTGGGGCGAGGAGGTAGGGGTAGCTGCTTCTGAGTGCACTTGTCAGCATAGTGTCCAGTATCCTTGCACTTGTAGCAAGTGACGATGCGAGAAGGACCCGGCCTTGGCTGCCCCATTGGAAACCTCTGACCCTGCATCTGAGATGGGTTGGGTGGGCGGGGACCAAAGCCTGGAGAAGCTTGGGCATTTGGAGCCCGAGTGACAGCACCATTTGACACCCAGATGCGGCGCTTCTGCGGAGGGGTGGTCATGTTGGAGGAGGAACCACCCTCACGCGAGTGCTTGCGCGACTCTTCGAACGCCTTGCGCCCATTCTCCTCATTGAGCGCGGTGTTCACGAGCTCCACAAAGTCCTTGCACTTGATGTTTGTGAGAGCGTACTTCAGTTCCGGGTTAAAACCTCGACGGAACCTCGCCATCTTCTTGGCTTCGGTGGACACTTCGTCACCAGCGTACCGAGCGAGACGATTGAACTCGTTCTGGTAGCCGAGAACGTCCAGCTTGCCCTGTCTGAGAGAGCAGAATTCCTCACGCATCTTTTCCATGAGACCATCCGGGATGTGGTGCTTCAGGAAGGCATCTCTGAAACATCCCCAGTTGATAGGAAAGCCAGCCCTCATGGCCTGGTAGTTCTCCCACCAAGTAGCTGCCTGACCCTTCAGTAGGTAGGTGGCGTACTTGACCTTATCCTCTTCAGCAACATGAGCTATCTCCAGAGCTCTTGCTACGTCACGGATCCAGTCATCAGCATCCAGGGGCTCACGTGTTGCCACGAAAGCTTTTGGGCCCAAGCTGAGGAAGTCCTTGATGGTGACCCTTGGAGCATTCTGGTTGTGTTGCTGGTTAGCCTGGATCTGGGCCATCTGTGTCACCACTTGGGTCATCTGAGCCAACAGCTCCCCCATTGGTGGTGGCGGAGGCGGGTTGTTCCTGGTTGGAGGCATCCTGAACAGAAATTCATTTTAGCACAACAACAGAAAAGGATAGACTTGGTAACCGAAAGATAGATTATTCCGACGCATGAATAGATAACCAACAGGTACATCATCACATGTTCAAATACATCAGAATATCCAACAGACCAATACATGGTTCGAAAACGAAAGGATAAACTAGACACAGCTAGTAATGGATACAACGGTACTCCCATGCTCATCACGCAGGACGGCGGTGAGTAGTACGACGAGAGATACGATGAGGAGGAATCCCACGGAAGTAGGTATCACGACGATCCATGTAGATAGGAACTGCTCTGAGAGCATCTCTCGGTGTCGTGAAGTGGAAAGCGTCGTATCCCTGTGCTCCATAGCGGGGAATCCCTGTGTAACCGGCTCCGAGGGCGAGAAGTGGACCTCTGATCGGCTCGTAACCTCCAGCATCTGGCAACGGAAGACCAGCTGGCTGAACGACACGTGCGAAGCGCTCGTCTCCAACAAAGTCTGTGGTGTAAGTCGCCAGACGAGTGAGAGCAAGGCGGAGCTGCTCCCTGACTGCGGCTAACTCCTGAGAAAGTGCGGAAGCAACGGCATCACTGTGACTGGCGAACTGGGCAGTGACCTGGAGCCTGGAGCTATCAGTCTCGTAGGTATCCATGTCGCGGTGGATAGTGAAGTGAGCTCCTGCTGCCGTGATGTAACCACGGGGGATGTGACGAAAGCTGGACTTATCAAACCCCCAGTAGTCAGCACGGAGAACGGTGACACTCACGTACGCTGCCTGCTGCACGGCCATATCCACTGTGGACCCTACTGCCTCGTACTGGTGTGCAATGCTCCTGCCATCATCCGACAGAATGTAGACGATAGCCCGGTAGCAAGTCTGGTCACACTCTCGCTGGTGCTCGTAGACCTGGTACTCTGGTGCCCAATGGAACCCCAGAAAGGTAACCATGTCTCTCAGCAACTCCGGAAAACCGGCAGTGCTCTCACAGCGAGTCATGCGAACCACCTGCGGATAGTAGTTGAGACCCATCTGCAGATTATTTGGAAGGTTTTGATTAGACTCCGGTAGATGAAAAAGGATGTGGAAAGCAACAACAAGGTTCAATGGACGAAAAGGATGTTGAAAAGAACATGATATTGAAGCAACATCGGGAAAACGAGACCAAAAATCCTGAGGTACTACAGAGAACCCAAAACACGTGAAATCCTAACTTGAAAGTTTAGGTGAGAACAGAAAACAACGTTTCACTTCCTTACCAGAAAAGGGTGGGTGGGTGGGGAAAGAAGAAAAATGGCAGAATTCCTACTCTCACGTTTCATTTTTCCTATATAGCTACAAAATAGTTTCTAGACTCAACTGCGACCAGTAAAAAGGGATCCTACAGGCAGACAGGCTCTGATACCATTTGTCGCACCCTGGGTTTCTAGAGGATACTCCTCACACGAACTGGAAGTCAGGTGCTTGGATTATGGGGCATAACTGCTCCCACGTCCCAGCTTCCTGGTAGGCCTGCGCTTATGCGCGACAACACAAGCCCCTGCTTCCACCGTCGAGGTAAACTATCCGCTAGGAACCTAAAGGCACTACTGTCGACGTACTTCATAATCAAACACGCACGGTACGTCAACAGTTTGGTACGAATGATAACACAGAATGTCTCTAAGACACAAAAGAATGAAATAAGGGCAACTGGCCTTCACTAAGGCAGAAAATATCGAATACAGTCATGCAGAGGACACATGTCCCAACATATCATCCATTACAACAGCGGAAGCAAACAAAGGGTCTGAGTACAGACAAATCCATGGCTTAAGAAGCCTGAGAACATAAAGGAAAACGAAGCCCATCCACGAAGGTCTGGATCCTGCCCTGGTCCAGCTAACTACTCGTCTGCAGCGTCATCGAACTCCACAAAGTAGCCATCCTGGGAAGCGTCGTAGTCGTAGTAGTACTCTGCGTAAACCACAGCCCCAACGGGGTCAGTACATCCAAGTACTGGCAAGCAAGACTCACAGTTCATCAAGGAGTTACCCGTCAACACAAGCATAGATGCTTGGGATCAACGGAAGAAAGGGGGTGATATAAAAGTTGCTGCTGGCTGCTCTAAACAACTACAGAATATAACTACAAGTTCCGGCTAACAGAAAAGATAAGATCGAGGATTGTAACCAACTGAAAGGTAACTCAACCAAAACCCATCCTGGATCTCGCCCCTTATCCAAAGAAGCAATCCGAGGATAACTCACACAGTTATGATAATGTGAATCAAGTTATTGTGTGAATAGCCTATTACTAGTCAGGTTATTACTCATTGGGTGAAACATGATTGATCATTATGTTGAAGTTGTCCTGAGTACTTGTTAGCCAGTACTTTCACCAAGTAATCCATAACCGCGGAAAACACGGCTTCTCGAGAAGATTATCCCTGCAGGGTTGCACCAATTTGGCCGTACACTCAAGAATAACCCGCCAGATGGGAAGCTAACCCACCAAGCGGGGTACTCTACACAACCAACCATTCTCCGCATCAAGCCCAAAGCACCTTGGGCGCACGGCTAATCGAGCCCAGAAGAAAATGGACCCTCATAGCACTCTAAGAACGTGTCCCCCTATATGCCGACTACAAAAGTTCCACCCTGCGCTGGGCTCGCAAAAACATGCATGCGGCAAATGGAAAACACGAACTAAATGAGGCGATTTGGACGAGATGCGAATCAGGTCAAGTTGAGGGGGGCGCCCATACTCGCTTCCCAAATGCGGGTAGTGCGCTCATCATGGATCAGTAGACAAGACCCTTTTCCTATTAGGGTCGACACTAGCAGGCTCCAAAACCACTCATGGGCCTCCTGCCGGTGCCTTATCATCAAATTATTATTACCATTAGCAATTAACAGGATTGATTGATTAATAACGAGCCCCGGTACAAGATAATAAGATAGTAAAGGTAGTAACCGACAACAGACTCGAGTAAAAGCAACCCTAAGCATGCTAGATAGTAACAGGCTCAAGCAATGGCTGTAGGTATGGAGGTGGTGGCAATATCAGGGCTCAAGGTATCATGTAATGGGTTCGGAGAACAAGCAACGATACATAGGGCTAGCAATAGTAGACAAAAAGATAGTATCGACAACAAGTGTGGAAAGGAACTCAATGATTCATGTGAGTGATAACTTGCCTGGCAGCTCAGCCTCGTACTGGGCTAGGTCCTGAGTAGTGGTGTCGTAAGGCTCGTCGGTACCAACGTCGTCGTCTAATCGAGAAGAAGCAAAACAACAACGAAGGAAGACGGGCAATCAATACATGGCATAAGTGCACAAACATTGGATGATGCATGTCATGTTTAATAGATGCACCAAAATAACTTGCTTGACATGAAACACAAGTTTAAATGGATTCCCTATGCAAAAGGGTGCATATGGAAGCCCATGCTTGGAGTTGAATTAATTGTTCTATCACTAAGCATTAGGTGTAGTTGAATTAGTATGATGCATGCATGATGAGGAACAATAAGATAACAAAGTTAATTGCAATTGGAATGATAGTTAATCATTTTAGAAAACATTTATTAGTTTGGAAAATTGGTTACTTAAACATGGCACACAAGTAAATGTTGTTATCATCAATTTAAAGGGTGCAAAACAAATTACAAATTTTATATTTGAAAAGTTTATCAAATTTTAGTTGGATTACATGTTTCACAATTTGAAATTGGACTTTGGATTAATTAATTATGAATTAAACAATTTTAAACAATTTTTAATTGAATTAAACAAGATTTAAATAGTTTAGGCAATTTAAATTGTTCAAACCAGAAAACAAAATTTATATTTGAATAGAGCATTCAAAATGGTATGAAAAACATATTTTATTTGAATTATTTGAAAACAGTATGAATTAGTTATGAATTATTTCAAATTGCATTTGAATTATTTGAATTTGAATTTAGATTGCATTTTGAAAATTCAAAACAGAACACAAATTGCATATTTGGAATGTTCATGAAATTTGGATCAGAATAGACATCAAGTTTATATTTATTGGGTTTATAAAATGAGAGATATTGAATTTTAAAGTTTATTCCTTAATCTGCTATTTTAAATAATTAGAAAACAAAAACAGAAATTGTTTTAATCTTTTTATACGCGCAGAAACACACACCCAGTCACTGCCAGGGGGGGCCCGAGTGCTGCTGTGCCTACGTGGCCACATGAGTGACTGACAGGGGGCCCTCCCTGTCAGCACTCGGGAGAAAAAAAGGTGGGATTTTTTGCGGGTGCTGGGGTTCGAACCCAGCACCTCTCCCTCGCGCGCGCTCGACTGAACCACTGGGCTGTTCTGCGTTTGTTGTCAGTAAACAACACGCAGGGAGGATAAGCTTCAGAAACGTGTTACACTGACGAAACTGAAAACGCGCGCGTGCTCGCCTGACAGAACTCAACGGCGGCGATCAACGACGTTGTGCTCGTGCTGCGGGGCTGCTGTGATGCTGGACGCGCTCGGAAACAATCAGAGGGAGAGAGGGAAGCAGACGGTGGACGCTCACCGTGGTTCAGGGGAGCAGGGAGGCGGCGATGACGAACGGATGACGCCGGGGTGACGACGGTGGCCGCGGAGACGATGTGGACGGCGCCGTCGATGTGATGCTTCCCCGTGCGCGCTCTGGTGCTCAACGCGTCGAGGGCGAGGTGGCGGTGCTGTTCCAGGAGACGGTGGTGGCGGAGGTGGCCTGCAACGGCGACGCGGTGGTCGGATTCAGAAAACGAGCCACGGTGGCCGGAAAGAAAGAACGGGATCGCGTCCTCGATCTGTTGCTCACCGTGGAGGTTGAAGGTGTCCAAGGGGAAGAGGAGGTGACGGCGACGCGATTGCAAGGCAGAGGTGGCTATGTAGGAGCGAGGTGCGGTGGCGCCATGAAGTTCTTCAGAGGGCAGTCGCCGGCGTGAGATTCAGAGGAGGAATTGGCGTTGGGGAGGAAACGATCGGCGGCGGAGAGGAACCCTAGAGCTTAGGGCACACCTAGGGGGGCTAGGGCTCCCTTTTATAGCCTGGAGGCGCTGCGGTGGCCGCCGTGGTCGCTCGCGGTCGCCGTGGATGCCTCCGATGGGCGCCGTACGGGAGGACGAAGACGGAGGTGGCGCGCACGAATCTCCGCGCAGCATCGAAGCGGTAAGTTGAGGAGAGCGGGCTGGGCTGCTGCGCGGGGTAGGCTAGATGGGCTGGGCTTAGGTTAGGGTTAGTTAGGTGCCGCTCGTTTTCTGTTTTATTCTTTTCTGTTTTTATTTTTTTTTGTACTTTTGCTTTTAGAAGAAATCTGTTAAGGATTTATTTGAGAAAAATTATAGAAAAATTAAGTTAAGCTTTTTAAACAATTAGAAACCACATTGTAAACTTGGATTTCAAAATTTGAAATTTAAAATTAGGGTTTGTGTTTGAATTCAAAATAGGGGATTTGAGTTTAATAAAACCTTGATAAAACATGAATAAAAATAGGGTTACCCCTAGGGCTTTTAGAATGTTTTAGAGGGAAGAAAAGTTGGTGATTTTTATGGTTCCCAAAAGGTACTGCTTTGAACTTGGTTTGGGAATTTAAAAGGTGATTTGAGAATTATTGATTGATTTATTGGTTGGATTTAAAGCAACAATTTAATAAGTGCAAACAAGGAATAAAAGGGTTGTTTTTATTTGTTATTTTGGTTCCAAAGGTTGTAACAGAGCAAGTATGAAACCATGTTTGAAAAAGGTTTGAATTTGAATTGTGAAAACAGAATAAAACAGATGGAAAACAAATGCAAACAATAAGTAAACATGATGACATGATGCATTGCTTGAAATAAAACAAGGAACAAAGCATTCTAGGGGTATTTTCATACTTGGGATGTTACACGCGGCGGCCGGCGGGAGCGGTGGACGCCGGCGACGGGGGCGCAGCTTTCGGCCATGGAGAGGAGGCAGTGGCGGCGCTCGACGGGAAGGGGTTGGGGGAGGCGCTGGCGGAGGACGAGGGGAGAGGGCGACGGCCGGCGGACGGGAGGAGGCGCAGGTGGCGGCGCTCGCCGGCGGGAGGCGGGGAGAGGAGCTCCTGGCGGCGCTCGATCGGAGGGGGAGGAGGCAGAGACGAGGGGTTCGATCCCCTCGCTGGTCGCGTGCGTGCGTGTGGCCTGGGGTCTTGCGTGCGTTTCTGGGTGTGTTGCGTTTGGGTTCTGTGTGCGTGAGTTGGGTGTGTGGCGTGCGTGAGGCCTGGCTGTGTGCGTGTGTGGGTCAGGTGTGTGGTGCTGTGTGCGTTGCTGTTTGGTTTTTTTTTTCTCTCTTTTTTTTTTCTTTTGACAAAACTGCTTAAAGGAAAAGTAAATAGCTTGGAGGCAATAAAATAATTTTAAGAAATTTAGAAAAACAAGGTTTTTAGGCAATTTAATTTGGTGGACAATTTAAAATGCATGACGATGTGATGCTATGATGCGACAAAGAAAAACAAACAAACAACTTCTATTCGGGGAAACCCCGGCCGTTACAGACGACACCACTAACAAGGGATTGCGCCCTCGCAATCCGCTCCAAACCACGGAAGAGGGAAGAAGTTCGACTATCGATTCTTCATGCTTCCAGTTGATCTCCTCGACACCACTAACAAGGCTTCTCGACACCACTAACAAGAGATTCTTGCTCGGGCTGATGACGATGTTCTTCCACCAGGAATCTTCCGATGATCGAACCCATTAGGTTAAAGGCTCAGAAAACGTCCACCCACGTAGGATCCTAACACTTTGAAAGATAGACGAGGGGGGAAGACTCCAAAACAAATAAGATGGAAGGGGAAATAGAATAGGGATAAGGAGAAAACAAGAATCCTATTGAGATGCTTTTCCAAAATAGTTTAGCAGAAATAGTTTTTGACACTCTAGAAACATCGACCGTTAGCGAGGTTATCCTACAGGCTTTGCGGACCCGTTGCTTCGATAACCATTCATATCGAAACAATCTCGGGAATCGGAACCAAGGCTCTGATACCATTTGTGACGCCCCGGGATCGGGCACTATGCAGATTTCAGCATTCCCGCCAAAATCCACATAATAACCGATTCCAGGTTGCCACTTGTGATAACATTACAACAGTTCACGAATAATCCACAACGACAACAGAAAAGATATATACAAGATGACTCAAACGAGTCAACGATTCAACTGATACAATACAAAGATCCAAATAACAGCGGAAGAAACGACATAGCGTCCGACTACGGACAAGATACAAATTGGACTAAGAGTCCTGAAGATAACCGAGAGCGTCCAATCCCTGCCCAGGCCAAGCCGGAGGGATTCCCAAGCTAACGTCGTCAGACTTCAAACCTGTTGACTGCAATATTGAATATGCAGCCACGAAAGGGATTCGTGGGTCAGTACGGTTAAGTACTGGCAAGTGGATAAACCATACTCACAAGATACCGGCGTAGCCAGTCATCACAAGATACAAATACTTTGGGATCAACGGAAAGGAAGGGATTATTGCAAATAAGCGGCAGCGGGCTGCACTAACCAACTACAGAGACTCCCTACAACATCCGGCTAAAAGAGGGGGATACGATAGCGTATCGGAACCAACTACATCTACTCACCAAACAAACCCATCCAATGTTACCCCCTACTAAGGAAGCAACCCAAGGATACTCACACTGTTGGATTAAGGATGGATCAAGTTATTGTGTCAATAAGACTATTACTAGTCAAGTTATCATTAGTTAGGTGTAAGTTGTTCTGAGTACTTGTTAGCCAGTACTTTCACCAAGTCGTCACATAACCGCGGACAACACGGCTTCTCGAGAAGATTCATCCCTGCAGGGTGTGCTCCAGTACCCGTACACACTCAAGCCACCAACTAAAACTCAGGTTGGCTTGACACGACCCAAACCGTCTCTACAACCCATCCTAGGAGCCACGGAGCTATAAGGTCCCAGCCACGCAGCCGAATACTCAGCGCAGGTGTGCAAAACTCCCGCAGGACACAACACCCCGGCACTACGGGCCTCACCCTATATGCATCACCATCATCATCATCAGTAACCAAGGGGGGCCAACCCATTATGCAAGGAGCAAATGGAACACCCGAACTAAGTGTGGCTCTTCGGACAAGCTGCAGATCAGGTCTAAGTCACGGGGGGTCCCATACTACCACCCGGATGCGGTGAGCACGCTCATCATGGATCAGTAGACAAAACTCTTTTCCTAGTTTCGACACTAGCAGGCTCCAAAACCCTAACCCGGGCCTCCTGCCGGTGCCTTATCATCAAATTATTATTACCCAAAACATTAACAGGTTGTTGATTAATTGAAACCCAACTATCAAACTAAACAGGTGATACGACAAAGGACAACAGGACTCGAGCACAAACAAACCTAAGCATGCAACTACGACACGAGGGCCAACAGGGTAAACAAACAACAGTTAATAGGAAGTGGAAGGAAAAGGCTATATCATGGCTGCAGGGTAAACATATAATAGGATCGAGACACAAGCATCGAAACAACAGGCTAGAATAAGAACAACGGAAAGAATGGTAACAAGTGATGAAAGGCAGCCATTTGGCAGCAAGTGAGTATACTTGCCTGAGATCCCGCAAGGTAGCAGAACTTGTCGTTGCTCACATCATCTCAACGTCCTATCCGGAAAGAAGCAACGAACCTCGAACAAACACCGGATGCAACAATTACTACTACGGCAAAAGATCCAGCATGATCCTATTTTATATGCATGGCATGGCAAGATGCAACAGGGAAAACAACTTAAGCAATTTAATCGGAACCGGAGTCCGGAGAAATAGGAATTGGTTCAAGTTGTTTAGCTAACCATCAATATTAAATGTTGATTAACAGGTTTAAACAAGGTAGAGGTGATCTATTCAATATTAAATGGAATAGGGCAACAATTGAATTAAATACCCCAACACATTCCATATTTAATTATTAGGTGAACATGCATAACACTACTACAAATGCAACATGCAAGGTGCAAACATGAACATGGATGGCATGAACAGATTAAGTGCATTTTTCTGGTATGAAAACATATTTTATTTGTTGGATTTGGAATTAAAATGAGCAAGTTATCAAATTAGCAATTTTAATGCATTAATTAAGAAATAGTTGTTTTCGGCCATTTAAATTATTCAAAACAGAAAACAAAGTTGATATTTGCAAAGTTTAGAGAATTTTGATTGGAAAACATATTTTACTTTTCAAATTTGGAGTTTAAATGAATTAGTTATGGTTTATGCAATTAAATCAATTTAAATTGAGCCGGAAGCCCAACATTTAATTTAGGAGGTTCACGTTATTTATTTACCCATCAAGAATGCAATGCAACACATGAATGAGATGACATTTTAATTATAGTTGATATGTTATAGAAAATAGGGCATATAGGTATAGGGGATTGGGTTTGGGTTCGCACGTTGGAGAGAGGATCGTTGGGGTCAACGCCGGAAACTTCGGGACGTGGAGGAAGTAGACGGGGTAGTGGAAGTAGTCGACGTCGAGGAAGTAGGGGAAGTAGTCGTTCACGTCGTCGTTCCCGTTCCGTAGCCGAAGTAGGCGTAGTAGTCGTGGGCGAACCGCTACCGCATCGTCTTCGGGGTCGGAGGTGATCGTGCCGCATCTCCGGACGATGAGAAATTCATGGACGCGCGCGAAGATGACCAACACAAAGCATACATGGCGTGACGGGCACAAGGCGGAGATCATGTTGGTGGTGGTCGTTGTTCAACTCGAGGGAGCGAGGGTGCAGATCGTGGTTACACGGTAGTCGTCCATGTCATCGTAGTCGAACTTGGCACGATCGATGTACTTGTTGGTGAAGTCCTTGGCGATGGGTACGGGTCGAGGAAGATCTTGGCAGCTTCACGGTCATCCACGACACGGGCGCGAAGGGCTCGGCCACACCAAACGAAGCATGGGCATGAACAAGTGCCCGCAAGGCAACATGCCTCTTGCAGGAATTTCAACAAACACCCTGCAGGCGCCAAGGACAGAGCGAGGATGGGCCGTGGAGGACGAGCTGCTAGCGAGGAGATGACGTACGGCGGCCATAGGAGGCGGAAGGAGGCGTCTCTGGTGCTCTGCTCGCGTTGGTCGCCCAGGACGACGACAGGGAGACGAGGCGGGTCGGGCCGAAGCTCCGCGAGGACGGCGACGTGCCACTGTCCGTTCGTGGCATAGCAGTCATCCGGGAGAGGAGGTAGCCGGGGCGCCGCGTGAGAAGGCGACGGGGCAGCGCGGCGGCCGGCGGGAGCGGTGGACGCCGGCGACGGGGGCGCAGCTTTCGGCCATGGAGAGGAGGCAGTGGCGGCGCTCGACGGGAAGGGGTTGGGGGAGGCGCTGGCGGAGGACGAGGGGAGAGGGCGACGGCCGGCGGACGGGAGGAGGCGCAGGTGGCGGCGCTCGCCGGCGGGAGGCGGGGAGAGGAGCTCCTGGCGGCGCTCGATCGGAGGGGGAGGAGGCAGAGACGAGGGGTTCGATCCCCTCGCTGGTCGCGTGCGTGCGTGTGGCCTGGGGTCTTGCGTGCGTTTCTGGGTGTGTTGCGTTTGGGTTCTGTGTGCGTGAGTTGGGTGTGTGGCGTGCGTGAGGCCTGGCTGTGTGCGTGTGTGGGTCAGGTGTGTGGTGCTGTGTGCGTTGCTGTTTGGTTTTTTTTTTTCTCTCTTTTTTTTTTCTTTTGACAAAACTGCTTAAAGGAAAAGTAAATAGCTTGGAGGCAATAAAATAATTTTAAGAAATTTAGAAAAACAAGGTTTTTAGGCAATTTAATTTGGTGGACAATTTAAAATGCATGACGATGTGATGCTATGATGCGACAAAGAAAAACAAACAAACAACTTCTATTCGGGGAAACCCCGGCCGTTACAGACGACACCACTAACAAGGGATTGCGCCCTCGCAATCCGCTCCAAACCACGGAAGAGGGAAGAAGTTCGACTATCGATTCTTCATGCTTCCAGTTGATCTCCTCGACACCACTAACAAGGCTTCTCGACACCACTAACAAGAGATTCTTGCTCGGGCTGATGACGATGTTCTTCCACCAGGAATCTTCCGATGATCGAACCCATTAGGTTAAAGGCTCAGAAAACGTCCACCCACGTAGGATCCTAACACTTTGAAAGATAGACGAGGGGGGAAGACTCCAAAACAAATAAGATGGAAGGGGAAATAGAATAGGGATAAGGAGAAAACAAGAATCCTATTGAGATGCTTTTCCAAAATAGTTTAGCAGAAATAGTTTTTGACACTCTAGAAACATCGACCGTTAGCGAGGTTATCCTACAGGCTTTGCGGACCCGTTGCTTCGATAACCATTCGTATCGAAACAATCTCGGGAATCGGAACCAAGGCTCTGATACCATTTGTGACGCCCCGGGATCGGGCACTATGCAGATTTCAGCATTCCCGCCAAAATCCACATAATAACCGATTCCAGGTTGCCACTTGTGATAACATTACAACAGTTCACGAATAATCCACAACGACAACAGAAAAGATATATACAAGATGACTCAAACGAGTCAACGATTCAACTGATACAATACAAAGATCCAAATAACAGCGGAAGAAACGACATAGCGTCCGACTACGGACAAGATACAAATTGGACTAAGAGTCCTGAAGATAACCGAGAGCGTCAATCCCTGCCCAGGCCAAGCCGGAGGGATTCCCAAGCTAACGTCGTCAGACTTCAAACCTGTTGACTGCAATATTGAATATGCAGCCACGAAAGGGATTCGTGGGTCAGTACGGTTAAGTACTGGCAAGTGGATAAACCATACTCACAAGATACCGGCGTAGCCAGTCATCACAAGATACAAATACTTTGGGATCAACGAAAGGAAGGGATTATTGCAAATAAGCGGGCAGCGGGCTGCACTAACCAACTACAGAGACTCCCTACAACATCCGGCTAAAAGAGGGGGATACGATAGCGTATCGGAACCAACTACATCTACTCACCAAACAAACCCATCCAATGTTACCCCCTACTAAGGAAGCAACCCAAGGATACTCACACTGTTGGATTAAGGATGGATCAAGTTATTGTGTCAATAAGACTATTACTAGTCAAGTTATCATTAGTTAGGTGTAAGTTGTTCTGAGTACTTGTTAGCCAGTACTTTCACCAAGTCGTCACATAACCGCGGACAACACGGCTTCTCGAGAAGATTCATCCCTGCAGGGTGTGCTCCAGTACCCGTACACACTCAAGCCACCAACTAAAACTCAGGTTGGCTTGACACGACCCAAACCGTCTCTACAACCCATCCTAGGAGCCACGGAGCTATAAGGTCCCAGCCACGCAGCCGAATACTCAGCGCAGGTGTGCAAAACTCCCGCAGGACACAACACCCCGGCACTACGGGCCTCACCCTATATGCATCACCATCATCATCATCAGTAACCAAGGGGGGCCAACCCATTATGCAAGGAGCAAATGGAACACCCGAACTAAGTGTGGCTCTTCGGACAAGCTGCAGATCAGGTCTAAGTCACGGGGGGTCCCATACTACCACCCGGATGCGGTGAGCACGCTCATCATGGATCAGTAGACAAAACTCTTTTCCTAGTTTCGACACTAGCAGGCTCCAAAACCCTAACCCGGGCCTCCTGCCGGTGCCTTATCATCAAATTATTATTACCCAAAACATTAACAGGTTGTTGATTAATTGAAACCCAACTATCAAACTAAACAGGTGATACGACAAAGGACAACAGGACTCGAGCACAAACAAACCTAAGCATGCAACTACGACACGAGGGCCAACAGGGTAAACAAACAACAGTTAATAGGAAGTGGAAGGAAAAGGCTATATCATGGCTGCAGGGTAAACATATAATAGGATCGAGACACAAGCATCGAAACAACAGGCTAGAATAAGAACAACGGAAAGAATCGGTAACAAGTGATGAAAGGCAGCCATTTGGCAGCAAGTGAGTATACTTGCCTGAGATCCCGCAAGGTAGCAGAACTTGTCGTTGCTCACGTCATCTCAACGTCCTATCCGGAAAGAAGCAACGAACCTCGAACAAACACCGGATGCAAAAATTACTACTACGGCAAAAGATCCAGCATGATCCTATTTTATATGCATGGCATGGCAAGATGCAACAGGGAAAACAACTTAAGCAATTTAATCGGAACCGGAGTCCGGAGAAATAGGAATTGGTTCAAGTTGTTTAGCTAACCATCAATATTAAATGTTGATTAACAGGTTTAAACAAGGTAGAGGTGATCTATTCAATATTAAATGGAATAGGGCAACAATTGAATTAAATACCCCAACACATTCCATATTTAATTATTAGGTGAACATGCATAACACTACTACAAATGCAACATGCAAGGTGCAAACATGAACATGGATGGCATGAACAGATTAAGTGCATTTTTCTGGTATGAAAACATATTTTATTTGTTGGATTTGGAATTAAAATGAGCAAGTTATCAAATTAGCAATTTTAATGCATTAATTAAGAAATAGTTGTTTTCGGCCATTTAAATTATTCAAAACAGAAAACAAAGTTGATATTTGCAAAGTTTAGAGAATTTTGATTGGAAAACATATTTTACTTTTCAAATTTGGAGTTTAAATGAATTAGTTATGGTTTATGCAATTAAATCAATTTAAATTGAGCCGGAAGCCCAACATTTAATTTAGGAGGTTCACGTTATTTATTTACCCATCAAGAATGCAATGCAACACATGAATGAGATGACATTTTAATTATAGTTGATATGTTATAGAAAATAGGGCATATAGGTATAGGGGATTGGGTTTGGGTTCGCACGTTGGAGAGAGGATCGTTGGGGTCAACGCCGGAAACTTCGGGACGTGGAGGAAGTAGACGGGGTAGTGGAAGTAGTCGACGTCGAGGAAGTAGGGGAAGTAGTCGTTCACGTCGTCGTTCCCGTTCCGTAGCCGAAGTAGGCGTAGTAGTCGTGGGCGAACCGCTACCGCATCGTCTTCGGGGTCGGAGGTGATCGTGCCGCATCTCCGGACGATGAGAAATTCATGGACGCGCGCGAAGATGACCAACACAAAGCATACATGGCGTGACGGGCACAAGGCGGAGATCATGTTGGTGGTGGTCGTTGTTCAACTCGAGGGAGCGAGGGTGCAGATCGTGGTTACACGGTAGTCGTCCATGTCATCGTAGTCGAACTTGGCACGATCGATGTACTTGTTGGTGAAGTCCTTGGCGATGGGTACGGGTCGAGGAAGATCTTGGCAGCTTCACGGTCATCCACGACACGGGCGCGAAGGGCTCGGCCACACCAAACGAAGCATGGGCATGAACAAGTGCCCGCAAGGCAACATGCCTCTTGCAGGAATTTCAACAAACACCCTGCAGGCGCCAAGGACAGAGCGAGGATGGGCCGTGGAGGACGAGCTGCTAGCGAGGAGATGACGTACGGCGGCCATAGGAGGCGGAAGGAGGCGTCTCTGGTGCTCTGCTCGCGTTGGTCGCCCAGGACGACGACAGGGAGACGAGGCGGGTCGGGCCGAAGCTCCGCGAGGACGGCGACGTGCCACTGTCCGTTCGTGGCATAGCAGTCATCCGGGAGAGGAGGTAGCCGGGGCGCCGCGTGAGAAGGCGACGGGGCAGCGCGGCGGCCGGCGGGAGCGGTGGACGCCGGCGACGGGGGCGCAGCTTTCGGCCATGGAGAGGAGGCAGTGGCGGCGCTCGACGGGAAGGGGTTGGGGGAGGCGCTGGCGGAGGACGAGGGGAGAGGGCGACGGCCGGCGGACGGGAGGAGGCGCAGGTGGCGGCGCTCGCCGGCGGGAGGCGGGGAGAGGAGCTCCTGGCGGCGCTCGATCGGAGGGGGAGGAGGCAGAGACGAGGGGTTCGATCCCCTCGCTGGTCGCGTGCGTGCGTGTGGCCTGGGGTCTTGCGTGCGTTTCTGGGTGTGTTGCGTTTGGGTTCTGTGTGCGTGAGTTGGGTGTGTGGCGTGCGTGAGGCCTGGCTGTGTGCGTGTGTGGGTCAGGTGTGTGGTGCTGTGTGCGTTGCTGTTTGGTTTTTTTTTTTTTCTCTCTCTTTTTTTTTTCTTTTGACAAAACTGCTTAAAGGAAAAGTAAATAGCTTGGAGGCAATAAAATAATTTTAAGAAATTTAGAAAAACAAGGTTTTTAGGCAATTTAATTTGGTGGACAATTTAAAATGCATGACGATGTGATGCTATGATGCGACAAAGAAAAACAAACAAACAACTTCTATTCGGGGAAACCCCGGCCGTTACACTATGAAGCCGAGTAATTTCCCAGCCGGAACTCCGAACACGCACTTCGTTGGATTAAGCTTCATCTGGTACCTCCTCAGGTTTTTGAATGTCTCCTTTAGATTATCGATAAATGTCTCCGCCTTCCTGGTCTTGATGACCACGTCATCCACATAAGCATGGACGTTACGTCCGATTTGGTCCTCAAAGCACTTTTGAATACACCGTTGGTAAGTTGCGCCAGCGTTCTTCAACCCAAATGTCATAGTTTTATAACAAAAGGCCCCAAACGGGGTTATGAATGATGTTTTCTCCCAATCCTCCCTTTTGAGCTTAATCTGATGATACCCGGAATATGCATCCAGGAAGCATAACAGATCGCTTCCAGCTACTGCGTCTATAATCTGATCTATCCTTGGGAGCGCGAACGGATCCTTTGGGCAATGCTTGTTGAGACTAGTGAAGTCAATGCACATCCTCCACTCGTTGGTCTTTTTCATCACCAGAACCGGGTTAGCCAACCAATCCGGGTGAAATACTTCCATGATAAAGCCAGCTGCCAATAGCCGAGCGATCTCTTCGCCTATAGCTTTCCTTCTTTCCTCATTCATTTTCCTCAATCCTTGTTTCACGGGCCTGGACTTGGGATCCACATGCAAACTGTGCTCAGCCAATTCTGTAGGGATACCCGGCATGTCGCTGGGTGTCCAGGCAAACACATCTGCATTCGAGCGAATGAACTCCACGAGCGCTCCCTCCTGCTCTTTTCCCAGGTTAGACCCTATGGTAAACTGCTTAGTAGAATCCCCTTCGACAAAATCTATCTTCTTGGTGTCTTGCGCTGCCTTGAATTTTGCTCTCTCATCCTCAGTATTCGGCTTTTTCAAGGCTGTTCTATCGTCCGGATTTACTTGAGACCGGTAATATTCGAGCTCTTCCTTCCTGCATGCCTGCTCGGCCATAACTGAATCTCCTTCGTCGCACTCGGCCGCTATATCCCGGTTCCCATATATAGTGATGGTCCGTTTAGGACCCGGGATTTTCAGCTGCAAATACACGTAGCACGGCCTAGCCATGAATTGGGCGTAAGCCGGCCTCCCCAACAGCGCGTGGTAAGGACTGCGCAACTTGACCACCTCGAACGTGAGCCACTCCACTCGATAATTGTCCGTCGATTCCCCAAAAGCAACTTCCAAGGTGATCCTTCCCTCGGGGCTCGCCGAGTGACCCGGTACGATCCCGTGAAAGATTGTTGAACTTTTCTGCAGCTGGGACTCTTTGAGACTCATCCGTAAGAAGGTCTCCCAATAAAGGATGTTGATGCTACTTCCACCGTCCATCAGGACCTTCTTCAGCTCGTAACCATTAACCTGTGGAGCAACCACCAACGCCAAGACTCCTGGACGCTCCACCTTTTCCGGATGATCTCTTCTACTCCACGTTATCTCTTGTTCTGCCCATCTAAGATATCCCGGCGCGGCTGATGAAACCGAATTTGCCGCTTGCTTTGATGTCTCTTTGTTCCTGCTAGAAGTTCCTGTAGTATGCACATGATATTGTCCCTTTAAGTTAGTCGTTCGTACCGTGTCGACGAAGATATTGATCCGGCCGATCGTCAATATAAATCCGGACTCGAGGTGATCCGATTCTGGCCCCCAGCCGGGATCATCCACCAACTTTTCTTCTTCGTGGTCGATGTAGATTTCGCCGATGACAAGATCCTCCATGTCCTTCCGAGCTTCTCCCGTGATGTAAACACCTTTGGACGCAGGCCCCACGGTGGGCGCCAACTGTCGTGGGATAATCACGGCAGATGTTACCAGGGGTAACTGATCTTGGGGCAAGTCGACACAGGCGTTCGGGAGAGGGTTTAGCTCAAGAGAAGACATGGTACAACTTGATCTGACAGCCGGCAATCGAAGTCGCCGGATCTCTATTCTCGATACAATAACTCGATTAGGGTTTACACTGGATACTCGATACCACACGATATTGCTAGGGTTCTTAGGTCTCTCTCTCCAAAACTATACCTGAGGGTCGGTTTATAAAGCACCCGTACCCCCTAACTTATTCGGCAAGGCATATTCCGGATCCTACATGAACACGGCACACTAACCATAACTTTCCTTTACAATGGCCCATAACCCGGGCCGTTAAGCCCACAAGTTTGGGCCTCCACAAGCTTCTTTACTCTTAGCCGAATCCTGCACGCCATCCTTCGAGCCGGGTTATTTCCTCATAGCTTGGCATACCGGGTTAGCATCCCCCTGTCAACAGCGGTATGCGAACATCAGATAAATGATCCTAACTGTCCACTTTGGTCAAACTAGTATATGAACATCCCTTAAACTGGGTTTGTTCTCCCCGGCACCATGTCACACATTGCCACGGCAGGAGACCCAACTGTCGGAATCGGAGGAGAAATTAATCCCACACTTGCATGTCCCCTATCTCCCTCCTGGCGACATTTCGGTTATGAGAATCATCCTCTCTATAGCATCTTGGGATAGAACACACACTAACCAGAACAAGTTTTTAGGTAGGCCTCGTACCCATGTTGAGGTAGAGTGGCGGTACGTCTTGGTTGTCCAGCGAAGACTAGGTTATGTGTCTTTTATAAACCATTTAAAAACAATCCTCTTTGCCTCCTCCGGTGAATAAGGTCACACCTTTCCACCGTGGACTTTTTAGAAATCATTTGTTTGCAAAAGCATATTTTTAAATTGTCCACTTAGGGACTCAATATTATTATCCTTGGTGATATTTATATACCATATGGTGGCTAAAGTCTTGGTAACACCAAGTTTGACTATTGGCAATGTGATAGATATATAATATTAATAGTAATAATAGCCACACAAAAATAGTTTTGGTAATCATATTTTTATAAAACTTAAAAAGTAAAACATGCATGATAGATAATGATAAGTAGTATAACAGAAAGCTTTATGATGGCTTGCCTTGGTTGAGGTTTGGGTCTTGCTCTTCATAGCAACAAGAGTGATAATAATATCCCCCGGTACCAATCACTTCTTCTTCGTTTTCTATGGTCGTAAAATAAAATAAAGGACACACAATCAGAACCAATCTAAGAAAGATAATGGTACCAAGTAATACATATAGCAAGAAACTCACAAAACAATCCAACACTCAAGTTTGCAACCATAACACTCCTCAAGCACACACAAAAATAACAAGACTATGACTAACACTACTATGGTAAAGAAATGTTATTTCTCACCAAAATGAAATGGAACCAATGGGTTCTCCACTAGGTTTCCAAGACATTTAAGAGGTCAAAATGCCTCTGGTTATACTTGTGGAAAACAAGGTTCCACCAAACAAAAATGCGAACTACTCATACTAGTGAATAACAACACTATGAACAATAAACAAACAAAGCTACTCATGCTTTCCTATGAATTTAAGTGCAAGCTAACAGAGGTGAAAACATCCTATAATCAGTACCAAAGTGGTACTGGACTCAACAAAACAACATTAAAAACTTAGGTAATAAACCTATCTATACTTTGCTCACAAAATCTATTTAAATAAAAGACTAGAAAACAATACTAGACTAATCCTATTCCTATTTGCTTTCCAAAAATGCACAAACTTTCTAACATACTAGTACCGCAAGAAAACAACATTTTAACAGAGAGAAAAACATCTAGACATGCTATAAAACAATATTTGAACAAGCAAACAATTATTCAAAACTAGATACACAAGATCTAAAATAAAAACAAAAGGTGTTGTATCTAGAAATGCATACCATAAATAATATAGAGCTCTAAAAATTACACCAAGCTAGGATTACATAGATCTAATCACACACAAGCTCATCCAATTGGATTCACATCAAAAAGAATTATTAAACACTCTCTAAACATCCTAGAAAAGCCTACTGGAAAAATACCAAAATGGATGGAATTTCCAAATAGTAATTCCCCTTGATGTGAGGTCAAGTGCAACTGATAGATCTACTCAATAGCTACTCGGAACAATTTGGTTTGACCAAAATATCCACATATTCTAAAAGTTATGCACAAAATACACTAACAGACAGTAACTGGCATATTTAATACTACCACAAAAATGAAACATCAAATCTAGATCTACAAGTGGAACGTGGTTTAGAAAATGTCTAGCTACTGTCAGGAAATTTGGTTGATTTTATTTCCCAACAATTCTATTTCTCACAAGCCTAAAGTAAAAACATCTGTTTCTCTGCAATTTTTAAAAGGAAAAAGAATTACAGCGCGGGCTGGCTTTCTCTCTACGCGCGGCCCGCTAAGCCAAAAGTGGCCCAGCACGCATGCGTGCGCGCGCATCGCGGAAAACGACTGCGTTCAAACAGAGTCGTCGATCTCACGATCGACGCTCCACCTTCATCTCCATCGTCACCCTCTCTCTCTCAATCGGAAAAACGGCCGGCGGCGGGGCTCGCGATTTGCTCATCGTGAGGGCTCGAGAGGAAGTGGCTAGGGGTCGAGGGAGTCACGTGAGCTCGAGGCCATGCAGGGGTGCAGTCGTGGGCTTCTCGGGTGGCTCCAAACGACGGTGCACAACAGCACGGCCGTGGCGGCTTCGGCGATGTCGACGAGGCTCCTGCAAACGAGGGGCCACGAGAATGGTTAGGGTGGGGCTACGGGATACGGTGCGCTCAATGACGGTGAGAAACAGAGGTGAAGATGCTCGGGGCATGCTCCACCTGCGTTTGTTCTCCGTGGTGGCCGGCGGCGAAGTGTGGTCCGCGAAGCTCACTGCGAGCTCACGGCGCTCGTGGTGCGTGTCATAGGGGGTGGCTGGGAGTGTGGAGAGTGGGGTGGCGAGGTGTGAGCATGCCCGTGGCTTTATAGCCACGGTGCCGTGGTCGTGCGTGCGTGGGTGCCCATGGCATGGCCGCGGTGAGCTCAGGGATGTGCTCCCGAGCGCCCACGTCGTGCAAACGGCTCCTCGGGGTGTCTAGGGGGGTGCGGAGTGGTCCTCTGCTGCAGCGTGTGATGCGTGTAGATACATGTTCGTTGGGAGACCCCAAGAGGAAGGTATGAAGAGTGCAGCAACAAGTTTCCCTCAGAGAAGAAACCAAGGTTGAATCGACCAGTAGGAGGAAGGAGTAACTTCAGAAGGTGAAGCAGCTGAGATGGCAGGGCGCACTACCGGTTCAGAAGCAACGTGGAACCTGCACAACACAATAAAATCACTTTGCCCCCAACGAAGCAGTGAGGTTATCAATCTCACCGGTTTTGCTGAACACAAAGAGGTTAAACGTATGGTGTGGAAAACGGTAGGAAAACAGTAGGAACAGTATGAGAGCAGTATGAAAACAGTAGGTGTTTATCAGTATGAGGAAAAAGGACCGGGGTCCACATTTCACTAGTGGTGTCTCTCCGTGAAAGATAAATAACATGTGTGGTGGACAAATTACAGCTGGGCAATTGACAAAAATGAAGGCTGCACCGTAGTGCATATGCAAGACATAAAGATTACTATGTGATTCATGCGGGCATTACAACAAGATACATAGACCGTTATCCAACTGCATCTATGACTAAAAATCCACCCTCCGAATCCGAACAAACATTGGGTATTAAGTTGCAAGCAACAGATAATCGTAGTAAGCAAAGTGTGTAATGTAAACAATAACATCATCCTTAGACAAAGCATTGTTGTTTTCTCCCTAATGGGAACAGCACATCCTCCATCCGTCACGTTTCTGTCACTCAAGCACAGATGAAAAGGAGGCATGAACCCACTACCGAGCATAAATACTCCCTCTTGGAGTTTGTCGTGGGATAATCACGGCAGACGTTACCGGGGGTAACTGATCTTGGGGCAAGACGACACAGGCGTTTGGGAGAGGGTTTAGCTCAGAGGAAAACATGACGCAACTCGATCTGGTAGCCGGCAATCAAAGTCGCCGAGTCTCCGATCTTGATATATTAACTCAACTCTGGGGTTACACTAGATGCTCGATATCAAGCGATATTGCTAGGGTTCTTAGATTTCGATCAACTACTCCTAGGGGTCGGTTTATAAAGCACCCGTACCCCGTGACTTACCCCCCAAGGCGTACCATCGATCCTACCCGGACACGGCGCACAAACCCTAACTTCCCTTTACCGTAACCCACAATCCGGGTTACTGGGCCTACAAACTTGGGCCTTCCAAAAGTTTCTTTATCCTTAGCCGGATCCTGCGCAGCGTCCTTTGGGCCGGGTTACTCCTTGGAGTTTGGCTTACCGGGTTATTATCCCCCCATCAGTAGTCCCCAGAATAGCCTGGGCTTCACGGATCCTTCCTTGAAGCGCTCGCTATTCCCTGCAAGGATATCAAACACACGAGTATGTGGAGGCCGGGTTAAGGTGCCTTGATAGATAGCTAGGCCTTACTCCATGGTGGCCATATAGTAACCCGGCTCTTCCCCAATTACTTTGGTTTGACTTTCCAGGTCTAAACCCCAAAATGTCAAGATTCTATACTTGATAATTGACCTGATATCACGGGATGGATCTCTTTCTCCTTTTCGTTCAGATACCCTGCTCAACATTTAAAGCGCATCTCGCAAAAACTCAAATAGATAGCCGTTTACTCCGCAACTCCCGGCTCCCGCTCGCTGAACCGGGCTTATCCACTCGCGCTATAAATAGGCTCCTTGGGGGTAACCCGAACCCTAACGGCTCATTTCCCCCCACTCTGCTTCATTTCTCCCTCCGTGCTCATCCTCACTGAGCGCCACCACGGAAATCCCGCGCGCATCACCGGAGCCCATTGGCCGGAGGCTGCGCTCCGCCACAGCTCACCCCGCGCCGCCGCCAAGATCCACCGGCAAATCTCCATCCGGCCCGTCAGGAACCGCGAAAGGACACCAGGCTTGCGCCATCTGCCTCCGCAAGGCTTCACTCAGATCTCCTCCAGTAAGCCTCTTGCATCCATTAATTTGCCCTTGCAATTTCTTGATTTCTCCTCAGATTAGATCCAAATCAACCCGCCAATGATTTCTCAGCCATGCCGAATTAGGTTGCTAGTATTCCTTCTAGCTCGCCCAATAGATAAGATATAGACTCCAATTCACTCTCCTATTACCTGCAATCGTTAATTTCGCCACAAATCTGAAGATGGAATTTCCAATCTGAGCTTGAACCACTCAAAATTTCCGCCTTTGCCTCAATCACCCGGCTAATCCTCCCCTTTCCAGTTCCTTTTATTCGCACTAAGTGCCCGTGCAGCCATCCATCGTCCTCAAAAGCTCCTTCAACACTTAGATCCCCATAATTTTTGCTACAATACTTGACACCCGGATAATTCGAACCTCACTCTCGAAACAGACACCCGGATAATACGCAATTTTCGTGTCTCAATATTACCTTGCCGATACTTGGCCGGCTCACAGCTTCCGTGTCTTATTCCTTTTATCCTTTTACCTTGTGCTTTGCAGGTCAACCACATGGCTCCCAAAAAGCAGGGGAAAACTCCGACTAAAGCCAAAGCCACCAACTCCATATCCGCCAACTGGGCGCGGTCTACGGTCACCAAGGCCAAGTTGGAGGAGCTGGTCGAGCTGGGAGTTCTTCCTCCTCAAGAGGATATCCAGTGGAGGGTGCCGGGCAAGGAGACCCGGCCTACCCCGACGAAAGACGAGGTAATCTGTTTCGTGGAACATGTGACCCGGGGCTTCCGCCCGCCGGGTCACCCTTTTTTCCGTGATGTTCTAAGCCATTACGGCCTTCGCGTTTTTGACATCGGGCCTAATTCTGTATTAAACATTTCCCACTTCATCGTCCTTTTCGAGTCATACTTGTGCACTTCGCCAAGTCTGGCTCTTTTCATTGAGCTTTTTCAGTGCAAACCGTGCCGCGAAATCGGTGACGGGGCGCTTCTCGCTTGCGGCGGGGTTTCTATCCAGCGCTGCAAGAATTCTCTGATGCCACCCCTCACCCTTAACTCCCATGTCAAGCACTGGCAGCTCTCATACTTTTACTGCCAAGACACCTCCCCACCCGGCCAAAAGAAGCTGCCGGGTTACTCAGAGGGTCTTCTTGACATCTCCGAGAAATTTAGTGCCTTCGCCCCTGACTCGGACAGGGAGGCAATTCAACCTCTACTAGCCAAAATCACCACTCTCACGGCCCAAGGCCTCATCGGGCTCAACCTGGTGAAGACTTGGGTCGACTTCCGGATTCAACCCAATTCCATCCGCACAAATTTGATGTGCGAGTATTCGGGGCAATCTACAGACCCGCTCCGGTACTCTGACAACATCTTCGCGGCTGGTGACACTCATAAAACCATCAAGGGTTTTCTGACAGAAAATCTTGAGGTAATCCGGAACATATCCGGATTGGAGCCCTTCACACTCGAGAACCCAGCCCCCAAGGTGAAAACCCAATTTTGATGTCTTTACCTTTGCTCTTTCCACTCGATACAGTTGATGACCCTTGTACTGATACTTTTCAGGCTGATGATGATTTTTGGAAGATCAACACTTCTCCTAGCTCCGAAAGTCCAGAAGAGCAGGAAGAAGCCGTTAACTCGGACGAAGGTGCTCTCCGGATTTTATTTGGTTCCTTTAAACTCATCATAACTCCTTCATTTGCCAACTATAACTTTGATGATATCCAGAACAAGAAGATGACGAAGAAGAAGACACCGACGGCAAAGTAGAATCCGCCAGCGACGAGGAGGAATCGGAGCCGACAGTCAAAGTCGGATCAAAGAGAAAATCTCAAGAGTCCACCCCCAAGGTTTCATATCACCTATTCAGTTCGTATTCCTTTTAATGATATACATGAGCTACCTTGACGTTGTTCCACTGGCCATGCTTGAAGGATTCGCCCATGACCAAGCGCCGGTCAACTCGAAATCACCCGGGTGATGGTGCTCTTAACCCGGGTATTTCATCGACTCCGACTCGGCGGGCTGGTATTTACCCTATCCTTTCTCGGACGAAACATTCTCCTTGAACCATTCCCTTATGAAATCTTACCTTGATACTTTCCAGCCTCTCCCGGGTCCAGCGACGGATTTCCTGCGGATTTCGCGGTGAATACCGGGTAAAATCCCTTTCCTGATGCTCTACCACGCTTCATCACCCTTTCCTGATTGTACACTAGCTGCTCACTCATGACATCTATAGGGCCACGGTCGTTACCAGCGACCAAGAGGATATGGAAACCGAGGGCCCGGGTAAGGGGAGCCCGGCTGATAAGACCACAGCCGTGTCTAGCGGCGAAGGACAAGCGTCGCCGATAAACCCGGACATACAAGAAGCCGAGTATCCGATTGCCTCCCATGCCAGCAAGAAGAACAGAGCCACAACCTTGGGTGCAGAAGAAGGAGCATCGGATTCCGACATACAAATGACCCGGGTGCCGCCTCCCACTAAGAAGAAAACCCCTTCTCGGAATTTCCAAGGCCCCGGGTCCTCTGATACGGGTAAAGCCACTTTTGATCAATTGATGAACACTCTCCTCAATATGAAGACTTTGGAGAGCAAGATCTTGGAGCGCATGGCCGCAGAGCACCAGGTAATGACACTTGATATCTCGTAGTGCACACCTAGTCCCCAAGTTCCGAGCATGACTTGCTAAAGTTATGCTTGGTACTTTACGCAATATTCAGCTTACCATAATATCCAACTGAGACTTGTGTTCCTTGCTACTTACAGGCGCAGATAACCCGGTCTGATGAAATTTTACTCAAGACCGAACAACTTCTTCTTGCCGAGGTAAAGCGGAGGGAAACCCTTGAGGATGACATGAAAACTTTGAAGAAGGATGTTTCTAAATACAAGAAGAAGTGCAATACCGCTCAGACCGCACTGAAGAAACTATCGGACCAGGTCGCCGATACTTATCAGATCTTGCTTAGTAAGTTTTTGCTGCCGACTGGCTTCATGTCTTTGCTTTATTATATGATACTCGGGATTACTGATACGTTCTTTCTTTTGTTTCAACTGTAGGTGCCAACCTTGCGACCCCAGAGGAGGATGCCATTGTCAAGGCTAGAACCCTAAAGACCGTGCTCCGGACTTTCTTTGCCGGCACAAAATTTATACTGGATGCCGTGAAATGGCCTACGGAGGTATATCCGGGTGAAGAAAATCTCATTCAAGCCTGCTCCACTGTGCCTGGCTGGATTGAAATCTGGAAACGCTCGTCATGCCGGATCGGTATGACCCGGGCCTTTACCCTGGCCAAGGCTTTCTTTCCGAAGCTTGACCCGGCAAAGGTAATATCCGGGTTTCCAGAATTCAAGGCGGATGGTTCCAAATTTACACCCAAGGATTTCAAGGCCATACAGTCCGCAGTGCGTCCCTCGGCTACCGCTTTAGCCGATAGTTTGGATCTAAACACGATTATGAGTGCATACGACGCTGAAGGCAAAATTGTTACGGAGGAAGCACCCCCGCCCTTTGATATCTTGGAGAAGTGGGTTGCTAACTCGGCCAGGAAGAGGGAGGCAACTGCGAAGAGATAGGCCGAGCTAGGATCAGGGCCGTCTGCCTCTACACCAGCTGTCCCTCCGCCTGTCCGCCCTGGTGCGGTGAGTCCGGGTAAGGCTGCCGGGAAAGCTAAGCAACAAGCCCAGGACGAAGACCCGGAAGACCGTACTCAGGAGGCCGAATAGGGCAATGCCATCATAATACCTTGATCACGTGACGCTTTGTATTCAAACTAGTATGCTTTTGATGGTGCGCCTGTGCACCCCTGATACTGATGTCGTAATTTGTAACGTACTTTTAGTCCGTGACATACTTTGCGGCTTTCCTGGCCTTTTGATAATCGTGTTACTTGTCTATTCTTTGAACTTGTTCTCGATACCCGACTCTCTTTTTGGCTCCCTTCGTAAGACTCGGTTTTCCGAGTATCACGGGTTTTGATAAGTGGACTTTTCTTTAAGTCCCCAAGACTCGGATGGTAGGGTCTTTCGAACTTCGATAGCCAAGTAGTTTGTTTCTGTTTCGAAGTCCCCAGTCCCCATGGCCCAAAGTCCGAGTCATGGGGGTGTGGCCTTTCTCAGAGAACAAATTGTTTTTTACCGAGTTGACGACCTATAGCCATTCCGTGTAGGTACTGAAGTTATGCTTGATAGTCGTTGAGTTTCCGGCTATTAGCCTTGTACTCTGCATAAACTTGTGGTTTAGATGACCCTTTTGACTATCTTGTACTGTAAGCCGGCTTTCGCGTGGATACCATGTTGTTACATCTATACGAAAACAGGGTCAGACAAGTCCCATTGGGCTTCATGGCTGATTGTAATCGTAAGCGAACAAATCATGCCACTTTAGTGCGAGTCACATCGAGCTTAAGTAAGAAAAGTCAAGAAAATTTGGCTCCTTTGTCCAGTTATAAGATTGCAGCCGTACTCGTTTGCGAATAATCGGCCCTTATAACTTATAGGCATCAAGGCCGGGTCTTTTGGGTTTGTGGCTGGGCTACTTGAGCAACCAGCCCCCGAGACCTATATGTACTCAACGTTCTTAATGATACTGAAGTATTGATGTCACATGGTTACTACTTACTTGTAATCAGGCTGTAACGATATAGGACTTGATAACCATCTCTTTATTGACGCGAGAAAGTTTGGATCAGCAGGCCGCCTCATTAAAAACCTTCCAGTCCCCTTAGGTACCCTGGGTAGGAAAAGAGCGCGTCTGAAACCTGCTGCCCGTTACATTGTTTAGTTCTTCATGGGCACCGGTCCCGGGCTGGCGTGACCGACGCACATTCTCCACATGTTGGACTTTTTCATGATGAGTACCGGGTTTACTAGCCAACCCGGGTGAGGTGTTTCCATGACGTGGCTGGTTGTGAGCGGCCGTGCAGTTTCTTCTTTTATAGCGGACTGTTTGGGGGAGTCATCCTCTATAAAAGCCACCATTTTAGCATCTTGTGCTACCTTGGACTTTGCTCTTTCGCCTTCAGTGCTCGGCCTTTTTGATGTGGTTCTGTCCTCCGGGTCTGCTTGAGACCGGTAGTGCTTGAGTTCTTCTTTTCTACAGGCCTGCTCGGCCATTGCTGCGTCTCCTTCATCGCATTCAGCTGCTATGTCTCGATTTCCATGTATGGTAATGGTCTTCTTGGGACCCGGGATTTTTAGCTGTAGATACACGTAACACGGCCTAGCCATGAATTTGGCGTAAGCCGGCCTTCCGAATAACACGTGATAAGGGCTGCGCAATTTGACTACCTCAAAGGTGAGCCACTCAACTCGATAGTTATCCTTTGACTCCCCAAAAGCTACCTCCAATGCGATTTTTCCCTCGGGGCACGCTGAATGACCCGGCACTATCCCATGAAAAATTGTTGAGCTTTTTTGTAGCTGAGACTCCTTGAGGCCCATGCGTAGGAAGGTTTCCAATACAGTATATTGATGCTGCTTCCACCATCCATCAAAACCTTTTTCAGCTCATACCCATTGACCTGCGGTGCGACTACTAATGCCAAGACTCCCGGGTGTTCCACTCTTTCTGGGTGATCCCTTCTGCTCCATGTTACCTCCTGTTCTGACCATCTCAGGTATCTCGGGACAGCTGACGAAACTGAGTTGACCGCTTGCTTCAGTATATTTTTGTCCTTGTTAGAGCCTCCTGTGGTATGCACATGATATTGACCCAATTGTTTGGGGTTAGCCTGGAAACCTCCTGCCCCCCCTTGGTTATTACCTTGATTTCCAGCCGCCGGGTTACCAGCTGGGGGTGGGCCGTTGCCCGGGTTTCCCCCTGGACCCGGTCCTCCTCCCCGTCGTGCACCTCGCATAGCTCTGTTTACTTCCTCATTTTTCCATCTTTGTAAGTCGGCGCACTGCTCCAAGGAGTGGTTAGCTGGCCTGCCGTTCCTGCTGTGCTTCGGGCATGCCATCCTGAATATGTCCCAATTGTTACCCGGCCTTGGTGGTCCTTGATAATTTCCTCCATTGTGATTACCTCCGTTGAAATTTCCTTCTGCTCTGGGTCTCGAAGACCCGGCTTCTGTGTTGGCGACAAACTCGGAACCTCCTTCAAACGGGCGCTTGTTCTGGCTATTTCCGTTATTACCCGGTGCTGATCCATTGCCGGTTCTTCCGTTATTACTTGTGTTTGCTTTTACCTTCTTGTCATCAACTTCCTCTTCTGTAGTATCTGTCGCAGCGTGTTTGTTGCACGCATCCATTAATTCTCCCATTGTAACTTCCGACGCATTCCGACTAGATATCATGCAAGTTAACTTTTGCACTAAAGGTATATACTTGCATGTTTTTGCCATGGCTTGTAGTGCATCCTTGGGCTGAATGTCCGTGGAAGAGTGAAGTATCTCCATAACCCGGCGCACCCAACTGCGTGCCGACTCTCCCTTCTTCTGGACGCATCGCTCTAGATCATCAATAGTGAACAATTTTCTGCACGTCCCATGAAAGTGCTTGACAAACGCGGTCTTCAATTCCTCCCAGGACTTGATCGGTCCTTCCGGCAAATTGGTGAACCACAACTTTGCTGCTCCTTCTGACATCATCAAGTACATGAACTTGGCTTGGAGATTCTCGGATGCGTTGCGAATCGACATTGCCATCTCATAACTACTTAGCCATGTTTCTGGATCCATAGTTGGCCCGTAATTCACTACTTTCCCTGGCTCTTTGAATTTTTCCGGGTAAGGTTCAGCTCTGATATTGTCCGAGAGACACTTGGGTCCCGCAAGAACGGTCGAGGCCGGCCTTGCTCTAGAAACGTGTGATACAGCGGGGGGCGCGGCTGGGCGCTGCGCTGCGGGAAGTCCATGTGCTGCAGACCCGGCCGCGGCCCTCCGAGCTCTGGAACTGTCCACAACAGCCTGTGCTGCTGATGCTGCCTGAACGCGGGGAGGAGGCGGCATTTGCTGCTGCTCTTCCCTCCGCCGTACTGAACTTGTTTGGATATTCCCTTGTTGTTGACTGACGTATGGCGTCCCGTGCATCCCGCTTCTATGATCCGGATAATTGGCTTGCTGTGCCACCGCAGTGCGCAACAGATCGATGACTTGCCGGGTCTTCTATGCATGGGGCGACTCTCCCACAGGGATTTGATTTAACGCGAGTGTCGCCGCATACACATTGTCCATGGGATTATTGTAGTGTCCGGCTGGTGTGCGAAATCGTGATGGTGGCGGTGGTGGTAGATCGTTGCCGGTTGTGACTCTAGTCTGTGGGGGGGGGGGGGGTAACCCGGCCCGCTCATTTGCCGGATGTGTCCCTGCTGTCGCCGGTTGGGGTGCGGTTCCCTGGTTCACCACTGGTATCGGCTGATCCTGAGGTGTGACAAATAAAGTAGCCGGATTAATAACCCCGCCCGTTGCTGGTAACCTAGTTTGATGCCTTTGATGTACTCTAGATGTTTCCTCCCGGAGCCGAGTTTCCAGCGCATCCAGCTCACGCTGCCGCGTGGCCATCCCTTGCCTTTCTGCCTCTACTTGCCTTCTTTGATGTTCCAGCGCACGACGAGCCACATCCAGATCCCTGACACGTTCCGCTGCGTTTTCTGGAGTGATAACCGTTGCAAGAACCGTGGGGTCTAGAATCAGATTATTATCGAATAAGGCCGGGTGGCGCGGGTTCGAAGGACCCGCCCCTGGTGTCCGGTTTCCCAGGAATCCGAACGTATTTGCATGCAACTCCTCGTCTGCTGCGCGGCTGGTCACTGATACCGACTCTCCATCAACCCGGGCCAGAACCGGGTCTCCGTTAGCCGCGTCCTGCTGCTGGGCCAATGCCTGAGCCGCCCCGACTGCTGCGGCGGTTGCGTTCTCTTGGTTGAGATTGGCCGCGGGAGCCGTGTAGACTGCAACTCGGCGTATGATACTCGGTGTAAATTCATGATGTTCTTCTCCGGCGTTATTCTCCTCGTACCGGTTCTCCAGCAGATCCAGGATAGACTCGGTATCGTCCTCTCTCTCGACCCGGTCGGGCGGGGTCCATGCCGGCTCCTCCGGCTGCTCCCACTTCGCGATGGGTTCTTCCGCCGGATATGTCGTTCCGATCGATTCTTCATCATCCGATCGGATAGAAGTGGCTCCTCCTGGCACAGAATCAGATCCAATATTGTCAGGGATCGAACTGGAAGTACATACCATACCAAGGAAGACGCTGATCCGGCCGATTGTCACGACGGATCCGGATTCGAGATGATCCGATTCTGGCCCCCAGCCGGAATCGTCCACCGTCTTTTCTCCTTTGTGATCGATGTAGATCTCGCCGACGACAAGATTCTCCATGTTCTTCTGAGCTTCTCCCGTGATGTAAACACCTTTGGATGCAGGCCCCACGGTGGGCGCCAACTGTCGTGGGATAATCACGGCAGACGTTACCGGGGGTAACTGATCTTGGGGCAAGACGACACAGGCGTTTGGGAGAGGGTTTAGCTCAGAGGAAAACATGACGCAACTCGATCTGGTAGCCGGCAATCAAAGTCGCCGAGTCTCCGATCTTGATATAATAACTCAACTCTGGGGTTACACTAGATGCTCGATATCAAGCGATATTGCTAGGGTTCTTAGATTTCGATCAACTACTCCTAGGGGTCGGTTTATAAAGCACCCGTACCCCCTGACTTACCCTCCAAGGCGTACCATCGATCCTACCCGGACACGGCGCACAAACCCTAACTTCCCTTTACCGTAACCCACAATCCGGGTTACTGGGCCTACAAACTTGGGCCTTCCAAAAGTTTCTTTATCCTTCGCCGGATCCTGCGCAGCGTCCTTTGGGCCGGGTTACTCCTTGGAGTTTGGCTTACCGGGTTATTATCCCCCCATCAGAGTTACTAGCATCTACTTGGCCAGAGCATCTACTAACAACAGAGAGAATGCAAGATCATAAATGACATATGCATGAAGATAACATGATAGATTGATAATCAGAAGACATAGCATTCAACATTCATCAGATCCCCGCAAACGCAACATGTAGCATTACATAAAGATGATCTTGATCATGTTAGGCAGCTCACAAAATCTAAACATGAGGCACAAAGTGGAGAGAACGACCATCTAGCTACTGCTATGGACCCGTACTCCAGGGATGAACTAATCACGCATCACTTCGGAGGAGGGCATGGTAGTGTAGACCCCTCCGGTGATGATTTCCCCCTCCGGCAGGGTGCCGGGGAGAGCTCCAGAACCCTCCCAATCTCGGGATGACGGTGATGGTGGCCTCGGGTGTTTCTCGGGTAAAAGTGGGATCCTTTAGGGTTTACGTATCGGCGGGATTATATAGGCGAAAGGGAAGAGGCGGTGGAGGCTCAGGGGCCCCACACCACCCCCTGGCGTGGCTAGTGGGGCCACGCCACCCTATGGTGTGGGCCCCCTGAGGCCCCCCTCTGGGTCTCTTCGGGACTCCGTGGAACCTCCGGGATTTCTAAGACTTCCGGGCTTCAAATTTTCCAATTCCGAAAATATTTCGAGAACAACTTTTCTGAAACTAAAAACAACAGAAAACAGGGAACTGGCTCTGTAGCATCTTGCCAATAGGTTAGTCCGGAAAATCGATAAAAATGACATAAAGCGTATAGAAAACATGTGGGAAACAATAAGAAAACAACATGGAACATCAGAAATTAAGGATACGTTTATGATGTATCAACATCCCCAAGCTTAGTTCCTACTCGTCCTCGAGTAGGTAAACGATAAAAACACAATAATTTCTAAGGTTACATGCTTCCAACATAAACTTTATCATCTGAATTGTAAAAGCATATGTAAGCTGAGATCATAGAACTTCAACACAAGCATGGTAAATAAATTTTTAATAATAAAGCATAGCAATCACTTTGCATCATGAGAAGTAACTCAAATAAAAGATCATGAATAACAATGCAAAGAAATATATACGTTTGTTTCAAGTATAGAGAAAGCATGTCAAAGTGATATTTCGCTAGTCCTTAAGAGTGGGGCAAAACATAAATGCCAGGACACCTTCAAAGTTCATGAGAAAGACTAGCACAAATAATTAGATAACTAGAAATAACACATCATGAATTTATTAATAATGTTTCTGGGACAAATGCACATAAAACCCAGAATGGAAAAAATGCTCTCTCAACTCTGCATAAAGTTAGAAGATGGAGACTCGACATAAAAGTAAAAGAAAGTCCTTTCGCAAAGGGAAGCATGGATCACTCATGTGCTAGATCTTTTATTTTATTAAACAAAGGTATTGAAAACTTGACACTCCTCCCAACCATCTTTCCCAAACCATGGCTAACCGAATCCTCGGGTGCCTGCCAACAATCACATACCGTGGAGGAGTGTCTATATTTTAATAGAGGTGTATGCTTATGTCAACGAATGGTAAACAGAAAATACAGTACGTCACAAGACAACTAGACTTCACAAGAGCGGCTCCCATAGAAGGACGCATCTGGGTAGAAGGTCATCACCCTTTCTCTTTTGTTTACACAATTATGCTTTGACTGATAAATCAGGGGCAAAAATAGTGAAGAGAATTTGTGTTATTAATTTGGGGTTGGGCACCCCGCTGCCATCTCTTCTATCATTGGATAAGCAGATGAAGCCACTAGTCCAGGGTGTGAAAGACCAATCAACAAGTGAGATAAAAATTCTCTATTCACGTCCTCATGAGCTAAAACAGGAGCACAAAAAAGGAGTAATGTTGAAAGTTTTAAAGGTAACACATGAGCAATTTACTTTGGAGTGGCGGTTAAATACCACATGTAGGTAGGTATGGTGGACACAATGGGAAAACTTTGGTTTTAGGGAGTTGGATGCACGAGTAGATCTCATACTCAGTACTAGTGGAGGCTAGAAAGACTGGGAGCGACAAATCAAGAGAGCATAAGAGTCATAATCATGCATAACGACATAAACATCATTAATCAAAGCATAAGTGGTACCACAAGTTCAAAAAATAAATTATCATAGAGGCTATTCATGACTGGTTCATAGTCATAAACATGGTGTGAGCATGCGCCAAGTCAACCAAATAAAACATCCAAAGGAGAACACCACAAATTTACACTTCAATATGACAAGAACAACTCATGATTTAAAACTAAAATAACATCTAGCATGATATGAAAAAGTTCTAGCCACAGTCTATACAAGCTTCTACTTGCACCGTTGACAATTCTACCTCAAGCAGCAGTTTCTTTTCCCAACAAGCACCATACAAATCATGCTTTAAAAAAACTCTCTACATGCTACAGAAAGCAAACATGAGAGGTCTCACATAACACTACTAAAACTAACAGCTCTGAATAAAAGATGCAATGAAAGCAGGAGCTAAACGGGAATTTTTGCAGCACCTAGAAGAAAAACTAAGAATACTATCATAGCAAGTATTCAAACGAAAAAGCGGAGCGTGCCTCTCTCCCAAAAAGGATGCTAGGTCCAATTATATTATTTAAGCCAGTAAAACAAAAGAAAACAAAGGAAAACAAATAGACGCTCCAGGTAAACTTCATATGATGTGACCGAATAAAAATATAGTTTCACGAGAAGTGACATGATAGATAGTTGATGAAGAAGGGGATGCCTTGGGAATCCCCAAGCTTAGATGCTTGAGTCTTCTAAAAATATGCTTGGATGAACCACGGGGGCATCCCCAAGATTTGACCTTGCACCCTTCTTGATCACATATATCACCTCTTCTCTTGACACTTGAAAACTTTGTTCACACCACACTCAAACAGTAATTCGCATTAAACGGTTAGTGCAACAAACAAAAATCCATTGGTTCTGCTATGGACCCGTACTCTAGGGATGAACTACTCACGCATCACTTCGGAGGAGGGCATGGTGGTGTAGACCCCTCCGGTGATGATTTCCCCCTCCGACAGGGTGCCGAGGGGAGCTCGAGAACCCTCCCGATCTCGGGATGACAGTGACGGCAACCTCGGGTGTTTCTCAGGTAAAAGTGGGGTCCTTTTAGGGTTTACGTCTCGGGGGGGATTATATAGGCGAAAGGGTAGAGGCAGTCGAGGCTCAGGGGACCCACACCACCCCCTGGCGCAGCCAAGGGGGGGCGCGCCATCCTATGGTGTGGGCCCCCTGAGGCCCCCCTCCGGGTCTCTTCCGGACTCTGTGGAACCTCCGGGATTTCTAAGACTTCTGGGCTTCGAATTTTCCAATTCCGAGAATATTTCCAGAACAACTTTTCTGAAACTAAAAACAGCAGAAAACAGGGAACTGGCTCTGTGGCATCTTGTCAATAGGTTAGTCCGGAAAATCGTTAAATATGACGTAAAGTGTATAGCAAACATGTGGGAAACAATAACAAAACAACATATAACATCGGAAATTAAGGATACGTTTATGACGTATCAGCGTGCGTCGAGCAGAGGAGAGGTGAGGGCATGTCATGGCGATAGTGGCGCGCACAGTGGCTTGCTCTGTCGGTCTCGCCCATACCGGTCTCCTCTATGACTCCCCTATTCCCACGTTGTTCTCTTCCTTTCTGAAGGGATCCAAAGCGTGCTAACATATTTCATGCATTTGACAACATATTTCATTCTCTTCCCCTATTCCCATATTTCTTCCACAAAAACCAACATGCATTTGATTGTTTTCTTGTTCAAAAATACAAACCAAGCATATAAATTTTTATTCCATATATCAGAGAACAATTTCATGCCAAGAAAACGTAAAATGTGATCCTCTAACATATTGAAAACAAGTGCTAAATATTGCTACTTGGCTAGTTTTTCAGAAACAAGTCTAAATAGAAAACTCAAAGGAAAACATCCAAATATTATTTTTCCATTTTTTTTCTTGATTCAAACAAAGACAAATAACCTTGTTATGTTGAAAGCAACAATGATACAATACTTGGGATAAAAATTATCCCAAACATCATATGGAAAACATCACAGAAACAATAAGAAACATCAGGAAAATGTTATTTGATTTTTAAGCAAAAGCTTGCTTGCATTGCATAGATACTCATGGTCTCATACATATTGTTGGTTTACACAAGTGCATTACAAAAGTTTTTGTTGGCTCACAAAATTGGCTTCCTTCAATACAATACAAGTGGTCCAAAATCTGGGGTGTGACATACGCACTTCGGGATCTCCTTTTCTGATTAAAGAAATGATTTATCCGAAATGCTTCGGGCCTCCAAAGGATCAGCAGGTATACTTCCAGCCCCCAAGCATTAATTTAAAAGCATACTTTTCGTATTAATGCTTTTTAGAACATTTTTTTTCTTCCTTTGGGTTTACCAACTTTTTCTTTTGTTCTTTTAGAAAACTTCCGAAAGCATTAACCTGGAAGTGCTCAACAAGATTAACGTGAATAATAAGGAGGTACGCTCACTCCTTCAAATCACGGAGGAGAAAGAATACAAGATTGTGGAGCTTCGGAACCAATTTAAGGAGAATGCCTGCAAGCATACTTTTTCTTTTTTGCATTTGTCTTGCGAGATTTTATAATAATTTCGCGGTAAAGATTGTCTCCGTTTTTTCAGCCTTACTTGCTGAAGCAAAGCAAATCACTACGAATGCCGCCAACACTTAGCATCTCCGCAGCGATAATTTTGAACTTCACAAGGAAAATGTGAAGATCCTAAATGAGATGTCCGAGAGCGGGAAAGCCTTGGAGAAATCCGAGACTCGGCTCAAGGCCCAAAGCGACAAGGATGCCTCCACAATCCGAGATTTGGAGTCGGCTCTTCATAATCGCCTAGAAATCGACAAACATATTATTGGTATAATTTTTGGCTTTCCCTTCTACACTTTTCAGTTTTGAACTAGTTGTTCTTTTTCTGAGTTATCTATTCTTTCATTTTTGCAGCTGGGGGCTCTGCTTCTCGCATTGAGCGCATACGAGTTTTTATCAAATTTGTCAAGAGTATATAGAAATATGGGAGGAAGCTTTTCAACAAGCTAATCCCAGATAAAAAAGATCAATACTCCGACATTGGACAACTCCCAGCTGCATTCGACGAAGTCATCACCCAACGCGAAACATGGCTGAAGTCTGCCGCTCATGGTGGGGTGCATGGCCCTTGGGATCATGCAAATGCACCATCCCACCGCCAAGTCTTGGCGCATATCCACCAGCATTCCCCAAGGGTATACCGATACTCAAAGGGCGGAAATCTTCGAGTTCGTCAAGGGGTATGCATTCAAGATCGCTCTGATGGTCTCCACTACCACTTTCTACCCCAAAGAAAAAATTCCCTCAACTTCGGAGAATCCGAGCGATAGTGACGATGATAATGATGACGACTTTGTAGACTCCGCCTAAATCCATGTCCTGTGGATGCCAGAAGGCGGAAGAATGCATTACTTTTTTTCAATGTGAAATCATTTATGTAATGTACTGTAAGTGTCTGTTTTGTATGAACAATTTTTCTTTTGCGATAATTTATCTTTTCAAGAAAATATGTCTCCCATTACTTTAAGTTCTCTGGTTTGTATGTTTTAACCTTTTTAGTGTTTGAGCGATCCGAAAGTATGAAATATTCACGCCGAGCAACCGGGTTGAAAACCAATCGGTCTAAACTCGGAATCATGAGTCATATGATTTGGCGCTTTAACTTACTAATCTAGTAACCCAACACAGAAACAATCAGATAATACTTAAGTAATTGAGAAGCTAAAAAAACATGAGCTCCAGGCACGCAGGCAAAATCTGGTGTTCAGTAAACTTTTTAGGCTAAAAGCATTCAGTTTTCTTAACTCCGATCACGCATGCAAACTTCGGGTTAACACTAAAGCAAACTGAGAGATCATTGGGAAAAAGAAAACATGGAACATGCTTAATGCAAAAAGACAGAAAAATAATTTTCATGGATTTCCGACAAACTTTATTTCATGATCTCAATAATGTTTACATAGAATTGGACTAGGTATAGAAAGAACGTAACTGTTGGATGCTCCAAGACCGTTTGGTCTCTCCTAGCTCTACACCTATGTGCCGTTTCCTCTCGCGATTCTGATTTTTTGGGTAATCTTCATCATCCCGAATATCTACAAGGTAGTATGACCCATTTTGCATAGCTTTTCTAATGATGAAAGGTCCCTCACATACTGGGGATGACTTGCATTTCTTTCCTGCACCCTTCTTAGCACTAAGTGTCCTTCTTTAAAAGAAAGACGCTTGATTTTCCGGCTATGGTATCGCCTTAAACCCTGCCGATAAATGGCGGATCTTTGTAACACAAGTTCTCGCTCTTCTTCTAAAAGATCGAAGGCATCATGTCATGCAATTTCGGCATCCGCCTCAACGTATGCCTGCACTCTAGGGCTATCATGGATCATGTTCGTTGGAAGCACTGCTTCCGCTCCATAAACCAGGAAAAAGGTGTCTGCCCCGTTGATCTATTCAGTGTTGTGCGTATGCTCCAAAGCACGGAAGGTAACTCTTCTACCCATGCTCCTGCTGCTATGTGAAGAGGTGATTTGAATCTTGGGCGTATTCCTTGCAAGATTGAACTATTGATGCGTTCAACGTGACCACTGAATGTGGATGTGCCACTAATACTAGATCAAGGCGGATTCCCGTTTGCTTCTAATATTTTGCCAGCTCGCCAATTGCAAAGTTTGTCCCATTGTCCATGATTATGCTGTGTGGTACGCCATATCTCATGACTATGTCTATGAAAATATTTCTGGTTGTCACACCGTTAAGCTTTTTGATGAGTTTAGCCTCCACCCACTTGATATACTTATACTGCAACGAGTAAATACGTAAGTCCGCCTTTTCGGTTTTGAATGGTCCTATAATATCTAGCCCAGAGTGCAAATGGCCATGTAATCAGAATAGTCTTGAGTTCTTGGGCCGGCATATTCGTCTGATTGGCGTAATACTGGCATTCGGCACATATATTAAGTATGTGCTCTGTGTCTTTCTTGGCTGAAAGCCAGAGAAACTCTGCCTAGAATGCTTTATGGATAATGCTTTTGGATTGAGCATGATATCCGCAATCTTCGCCATGGATTTCTTGCAGGATTTCCCATCCTTCTTCCGGCGATACATAACGCTGGAAAATTCCGGATGTACTGCGCTTATACAAGTAACCATTGATTATCGTGTATCCTTTGCATCGACATTTTATCTCCCTTTGCAAAATTTCATCTTCTCCGTCAGAGAATTTATGTTCAACTAAGAAATTCAGGTATGGTATCGTCCAATCCGGGATTACGAATAGTACTGCGATTGACTCGTAAATTAGGGCCACATCTTCGCCTTTGATGGATGGTTCGAACAAATGCTAAACGAATATACCATGTGGTAGTGTTTTTACCCTTTATGAGCCAATTCGGGCTAAGGCATCCGCGTTCTAGTTCTCTTCCCGCTTTACATGATTTACCTCAAATTCTAGGAAGCATATAGCGAATTCGTCTACAGCCCTTCGATATTCCGCCATTATGGGGCTTTTAGCATCCCATGTCTGTTTTAGCTAGTGGTGCACTAGATCCGAGTCTCCATAGTATAATATGCGTTTGACGCCTATTTCCTTTGCAATATGCAAACCATGAATTAGTGCTTCATACTCTGGCACATTATTACTGGCATTGAAGTGAATTTGCAACACATACTCCATTTTGTCGCCTTTTGGAGATTTTAATACCACACCCGCACCGACGCCTTCTTTCATTTTGGATCCGTCAAAATGCATGATTCAATATTCCAATCCAAGCATTAGTGTGTTTTCCATGGCTTGTGTTCAATCGGTGATAAAATCTGTCAACACCTGGGATTTAATTGTCGTCTGAGGTTGATACTTAATGTCAAACGCGCCAAGCTCAATGCCCCATTTGGCGACTCTGCCTGTTGCGTCCGCATTGTTTATAATATCCCCTAGTGGTGCTTTTCTTACCACTGTTATGTAATGTCCTTGAAAGTAATGACGGGGTATTCGAGATGCAGCAAATACGCCATATGCTAGCTTTTGATAATATGGATACCTTTGCTTAGATTCCGATAAAACTTAACTGATGTAGTATATCTGGTATTGGTCTGGAATGCTTTGTTCATCTTTGTTTCTTTCCACAATTATCACTGCGCTGATGACTCTTTTCGTTGTTTTTAAATATAGTAACATAGATTCTTCCTCCTTTGGGGATGCCAAAGTCGGAGCTTTCATTAAAGTTTCCTTTAGCTAAGCTAACACTTGTCTGCTTCTTCTGTCCACACAAATTTGCCGGATTTCTTCAACAATTTGTATAATGGCAGAGCTTTGTCGCCTAGCCGGCTTATAAACCTGCTTACACCGGCTGCAAAACCCATTATTCTCTGAATGTCTTTTAAGCATGTAGGCCTACTGATGTTCAGTATTGCTTTAATCTTTTCTGGGTTACTTCGATTTCTCTGTGGGAAACGATGAAACCTAAAAAAAATCCCGAGGGAACCCCAAATACGCACTTTAATGGATTTAACTTCATTTTGTAAGTGTGAAAATTATCGAAGGTTTCTCCTAAATCTTCAAGGAGTGTATGCTTTTCCTTGGAAACGACAGTAATATCGTCCACGTAAACATGAATGTTTTTGTCTATCTGATCGTGCAAGCATCTTTGCATGCATTGCTGGTATGTGGCTCCGGCGTTTTTCGGGCCAAAAGGCATGGTTATGTAGTAGTATGTTCCATAGGGCGTTATGAAAGGGGTTTTCATTTGGTCTTCTTCCTTCAAGCGTATTTGATGATATCCGGAATAAGCATCCAAAAAGCATAAATGCTTAGAGCCAGCAGTGGAATCTATTATTTGATCGATTTGAGGTAAGGCGAACCTATCTTTTGGACACAATTTGTTCAAACTGGTATAGTCTATACACATCCTAAGCCTAGTTGTGTCCTTCTTTTGGGCTAATACCGGATTGGAGGACCAATCAGTATGAATAACTTCCCGGATGAATTCATCTGCTAAAAGCCGTATTATTTCCTTGTCTATAGCCTTCCGTCTTCTTCCGTCGAATCGGCGGAGACCTTGTTTGACGGGTTTTGATCCTGGAGTAATCTTAAATTGGTGCTCAACAAAATCCCGGGGTACTCCTGGCATGTCAGCAGAACACCGGGCAAAAAATCCCCCGTTCTCACGGAGGAACTCGATGAGTTTGCTTTCATATTTGTCGGTCATTCTGGTTCCCACAACGACGTGTTTAGTTTGATCTTTCGGGTCTCAAGTAACCTTCTTTCTGTTCTCTTATGCCTTGAAGCTGTCGTCCGGATTTCGACTTTCTTTTCCTTCCGGCATTTCTGTCGGCGATACCTCCTTTGCCAGCTCTTTTAGTTCCTCCTTTGCAATGACCTGCTCAGCACAAAGAGAGTTTCCCAACTCTAGCTTATTTGCCAGCGCGAAATGCCCTTCAATGGTGATTACTCCGCCTTTTGGCCTCGCATCTTAAGCTTGTTGTAGATGTAGCATGACCTAGCCATAAATTTGGCAAAAGTCGGTCGTCCAAGTATTGCATGGTATACACTTTCAAACGGTACTACCTCAAACGAGATCGTCTCCTGCCAGAAGTGTTCCGGCTTTCCGAAGGTAACTTCTAGGTAAAATTTCTCCTTGGGAAAATGCTTGTCTGCCAGGAACAATGCCGTGAAAACGTACATTGTTATGCTTGAGCTGGGTTTGTGATAGGTGCAATTCCTTCAGAGTACTCAAGTACATTATGTTGATGCTTGATCCTCCGTCCATTAGCACTCTCCTCAGCCTAATGTTTTGCACTATATGGCTTAATATGAGGGCATGCATGCCATTGTAAGGACCCCAGACCGGCAGTCTGAAAACCTCCGTATGCATACATTCACGATCCCAGAAAGATCAGTCGTGAACAACATACAAAGTTGGCACACAGAAAAACATCATCCATTACACGAATACATAAAGGTATGTGACGCCCCGAGATCGGGCACTATGCAGATTTCAGCATTCCCGCCAAATCCGCATAATAACCGATTCCAGGTTGCCATTTATGATAACATTACAATAGTTCGCGAATAATCCACGATTACAACAGAAACAGATAGATACAAGATGACTCAAACGAGCCGGGGTTACAACTGATACATTACAAAGATCCAGATAACAGCGCAAGAAAACAACATAGCGTCCGGCTACGGACAAGATCCAAATTGGACTAAGAGTCCTGAAGATAACCGAAGGCGTCCAATCCCTGCCCAGGCCAAGCCGGAGGGATTCCCAAACTAACGTCGTCAGACTTCAAACCTGTTGACTGCAATTTGGAATTTGCAGCCACGAAAGAGATTCGTGGGTCAGTACGGTTAAGTACTGGCAAGGGGGATAAAACCCATACTCACAAGTTACCGGCGTAGCCAGTCATCACAAGATACAAATACTTTAGGATCAACGGAAAGGAAGGGGTTATTGCAAATAAGTGACAGCAGGCTGCACTAACCAACTACAGAGAGAATACTACAACTTCCTACTAACAGAAAGGGGATAAGATCGAGGATTGTAACCAACTGAAAGTAAATCCAAACAAACCCATCCTGGACCTCGCCCCTTTAGCCAAAGAAGCAATCCGAGGATAACTCACACAGTTGTATTAAAGGTGAATCAAGTTATTGTGTGAATAAACCTATTACTAGTCAAGTTGTTAATCATGGGGTGTAACATGGTTGATCATTATGTTTAAGTTGTCCTGAGTACTTGTTAGCCAGTACTTTCACCAAGTAATCCATAACCGCGGAAAACACGGCTTCTCGAGAAGATTATCCCTGCAGGGTTGCACCAATTTGGCCGTACACGCAAGAATAACCCGCCAGATGGGATGCCTCCCACCAAGCGGGGTACTCTACACAACTCGACTCTTCTTCGCATCAAGCCCAAAGCACCTTGGGCGCACGGCTAATCAAGCCCAGAAGAAAATGGACCATCATAGCACTCTAAGACCGTGTCCCCCTATATGCCGACTACGAAAGTTCCACCCGGGTACCAAGGGCTCGCAAGATCATGCATGCAGCAAATGGAAAACCCGAACTAAATGAGGCGATTTGGACGAGATGCGAATCGAGTCAAATTGAGGGGGGCGCCCATACTCGCTTCCCACATGCGGTTAGTGCGCTCATCATGGATCAGTAGACAAGACCCTTTTCCTATTAGGGTCGACACTAGCAGGCCTCAAAACCACAAAGGGCCTCCTGCCGGTGCCTTATCATCAAATTATTATTTAACAATAATAGTAGCATGATTGATTGATTAACCATCGAGCCCCCCAGAACATAATAGAGTAATAACAGAACGTAACGGGTAACAGACTCGAGCAAAACAACCCTAAGCATGATAGTAAGACACGGGCAACAAGCAATGGTTATAGGTATGGAGGTGAGGCAATATCAAGGTTAAGGGATTCATGTGATGGGATCGTAACAGAAACAACTACTACTAAGGGTAGCAGAAAAGAAACAACGGAAAGAATCGGTAACAAGTGATGAAAGGCATCCATATGGCAGCAAGTGAGTATACTTGCCTGAGATCCCGCAAGGTAGCAGAACTTGTCGTTGCTCACATCATCTCAACGTCCTATCCGGGAAGAAGCAACGAACCTCGAACAAACACCGGATGCAACAATTACTAGTACGGCAAAAGATCCAGCATGATCAAGGTATGGATGCATGACAATTTAATTGATGCATAGAAATAAACTAGTTGACAAGTTAAACGAATTTAAATGGACCCATATGCAAGGGTTGCATATGGAAAAGATCCATTGAATTAAGTGGAACAAATGGTTTACAACTAATTATTAGGTGATAGTTGTTATCATGATGCATGCATGATGATGATAACAATATAACAACAAATAACAATGATGGATGCAAAGGAAAAGGAAATAAAACAAGTTTGGCATTTATTTATCAAGTTTGGAAAATTGGGTTACTTAAACATGTCACACAAGCAATTATTGTTTTCAACAAGTTAAAGTGTTCAAAACAAAAGACAAAGTTGATATTTGAAAAGGTTATCAAATTTTAGTTGGATTACATGTTTCACATTTTGAAATTGGACTTAGGATTATTTAATAATGAATTAAACAATATTAAACAATTTTTAATTGAATTAAACAAGATTTGAATTGTTTAGGCAATTTTAATTATTCGAAAAAAAGAGAACAAAATTTATATTTGAATAGGTTATTTAAAATGGTATGGAAAACATATTTTATTTGCATTATTTGGAATTAGTATGAATTATTTATGGAGTTTAAGAAATTGCATTTGAATTATTTAAGTTTGAGTTTTAAATGCATTTGTAATTGTCAAAACAGTACACAAATAAGTTATTTGGAAAGGTTAGGAAATTTGGATCAGGATTCATATAAAACTTGCATTAAAAGGAATTACAGAATAAAAGTTATTAACTTTTGAAGTTTTTGTTTTAATTCTGTTAATTAAAAAGATTTTAGGGATTTTTGGAATTCGCAGAAACCAATTATTACCCAGCTGGTATCTACCCACTGTCACTGTCGCGTGGGCCAGCGGCCAGCGTGGCGCGCGCGCGCGCACGCGTGGCAGAGAGGGCCGCTGACAGTGGGCCTGCGCTGTGGAAGAAATTCCACCAAAAAGGGGTGGAGTTGCGGGGTTCGAACCCGCGATCGATGCAGCGCGCGGATGGAACAGCACCAGTGCGCTGTGCGATGGTATCGTGACAGCGTACGTGGGCGTTTGTTTTTCAGGCGAAAGTCCCAGCCTTGAACCCTTGCGGACGAACTGACGAAACTGAATTTGTCTGTCAGTTAGCAGATACAGCAGAGATGGTAGCGACGCGGCGGCGCTCACCGCGGTGCGGCCAAGGGGGAGAGGTACGGCGAGTGATAGGAATGGGGATGGCACCGAAGGAGGAGTGCGCTCACCTCGGAACGCGCGGCGAGTTGTTCGAGCGTGGCGTCGTAGCCAGCGATGGTGACACGGCCGTGCGCTTGTCCGCGCCGAGGGAGTGGACGTAGATGGCCACCGTGAGCACGTGTGCGGCCTCGTCGCTGTAGTCGATGTCCGCGCCAGGCTCAGGGTTCTTGAGCATGCGGAGGACGAGGCTGAACTCCTGGACAAGGTCTCGACGATCGGAGGAACTCGAAACGACGGCGCCGCCGTGCTGGCCGAAAGCAGAGCGTCGGAGAGGCGGCCTGTCGCCGAGCTTCTGAGGAAACGAGAGGAGGCGTGTAGCCTAGGAACCGAAAGAGGGGACCTAGGAGACCCTCTCGGACATGAGAGTGGAGCTGGAGAGGGCTGCTGTCTATGGCGGCGAGCTGGGGTGGCCGGTGGACGTTCTCGGTGTAATGGTGGTTCGGGTGGGGAAGGAAGGAAGAGGTGGCGGCGGAGAGAAGGAGAATAGGAACCCTAGGGCTTAGGACAGGTAGCGCGGACCCCTAGGGTACTTGTAGTCCTCGGGGTTGCGTCCTGGCCGTCGGAAGGTGCGGATGCCGCCGTGGCTGCTCCCGATGATCGCCGTACAGGAGCGTGACGGCAGGATGGAAGACTGAAAAGAAGCGAATCGTTTTCTTCTGCTGGAAGCGGGCCGGGCTGCGCTTGCTGCGCGAGGAGAAGGGAACCGAGGTGGGCTGGGCGCAGCCCACCACCTTGGCTGTTCCCTTTATTTTTCAAATTAAAACCTTTTCTGTTTTTTTTTTGTAGCAAATAGAATTAGAAGAAAAGGAGATGTTTTAGGTTAGTAAAAATTTTAGGAAAAATAGGGTGGGCTTGTGATGTTAAGTCCAAACAGTTAGCAAAGTTGGATTTCAAAAATGTTTAAGTGTTTGTGCTGTTTGGAAAATAACCCAAAATTGAGTGAATTTTTAGGTTAAGCAAACATTTAAAGAAAACAACCATTTTAATAGGGTGACCCCCTAATTTAATTTGATGAAAGTTAGTTGATTGGTTTGTTAACGCTTATGAATTCAAAAGTGGTTATGTTTGAGGCATTTGATTTGAAAAATGAAGGTGGTTTAATTAATTGATTGAAAATAGTTGTTTGAGTAAAATCAACAATTTAAATGAGTGATTTGATTTAAATTTTTGAGTTAGTCATTAGGGTTTTAACAAGAGGGGGAAAATTTATTAACAGTCAATTTGATTAAAACAATTTTCAAACTATTGAAGAACAATGAGTGGTTTAGTTTGCAAGTTTGAAATTGCAAATTTTTGAGCAAGGGTGAAAGTTTAAATTGTTTTGAAATTTTCAGTTGTGATGCAAACATGGTGCAATGCAATGTGATGCATATGATGCAAGCAAACAAACAAGTAACACCCCAGGTGTTACAGACGACACCACTAACAAGGGATTGCGCCCTCGCAATCCACCTGCTAACCCGGGAGGGGAAAGAAGTTCGACTATCGATTCTTCGTGCTTCCAGTTGATCTCCTCGACACCACTAACAAGGGTTTCTCGACACCACTAACAAGGGATTCTTGCTCGGAGTGACGACGATGTTCTTCCACCAGGAATTTTCCGATGATCGAACCTATTAGGTTAAGGGCTCAGAAAACGTCCACCCACGTAGGATCCTAATACTTTGAAAGATAGACAAAGGGGAAAAGACTCCAAAACAAATGAGATGGGAGGGGAAACAGAATAGGGATAAGGAGAAAACAAGAATCCTATTGAGATATTTTCCAAAATAGCTTAGCAGAAATAGTTTTTGACACTCTAGAAACAACGACCGTTAGCGAGGTTATCCTACAGGCTTTGCGGACCCGTTGCTTCGATAACCATTCGTATCGAAACAATCTCGGGAATCGGAACCAAGGCTCTGATACCATTTGTGACGCCCCGAGATCGGGCACTATGCAGATTTCAGCATTCCCGCCAAATCCGCATAATAACCGATTCCAGGTTGCCATTTATGATAACATTACAATAGTTCGCGAATAATCCACGATTACAACAGAAACAGATAGATACAAGATGACTCAAACGAGCCGGGGTTACAACTGATACATTACAAAGATCCAGATAACAGCGCAAGAAAACAACATAGCGTCCGGCTACGGACAAGATCCAAATTGGACTAAGAGTCCTGAAGATAACCGAAGGCGTCCAATCCCTGCCCAGGCCAAGCCGGAGGGATTCCCAAAATAACGTCGTCAGACTTCAAACCTGTTGACTGCAATTTGGAATTTGCAGCCACGAAAGAGATTCGTGGGTCAGTACGGTTAAGTACTGGCAAGGGGGATAAAACCCATACTCACAAGTTACCGGCGTAGCCAGTCATCACAAGATACAAATACTTTAGGATCAACGGAAAGGAAGGGGTTATTGCAAATAAGTGACAGCAGGCTGCACTAACCAACTACAGAGAGAATACTACAACTTCCTACTAACAGAAAGGGGATAAGATCGAGGATTGTAACCAACTGAAAGTAAATCCAAACAAACCCATCCTGGACCTCGCCCCTTTAGCCAAAGAAGCAATCCGAGGATAACTCACACAGTTGTATTAAAGGTGAATCAAGTTATTGTGTGAATAAACCTATTACTAGTCAAGTTGTTAATCATGGGGTGTAACATGGTTGATCATTATGTTTAAGTTGTCCTGAGTACTTGTTAGCCAGTACTTTCACCAAGTAATCCATAACCGCGGAAAACACGGCTTCTCGAGAAGATTATCCCTGCAGGGTTGCACCAATTTGGCCGTACACGCAAGAATAACCCGCCAGATGGGATGCCTCCCACCAAGCGGGGTACTCTACACAACTCGACTCTTCTTCGCATCAAGCCCAAAGCACCTTGGGCGCACGGCTAATCAAGCCCAGAAGAAAATGGACCATCATAGCACTCTAAGACCGTGTCCCCCTATATGCCGACTACGAAAGTTCCACCCGGGTACCAAGGGCTCGCAAGATCATGCATGCAGCAAATGGAAAAACCGAACTAAATGAGGCGATTTGGACGAGATGCGAATCGAGTCAAATTGAGGGGGGCGCCCATACTCGCTTCCCACATGCGGTTAGTGCGCTCATCATGGATCAGTAGACAAGACCCTTTTCCTATTAGGGTCGACACTAGCAGGCCTCAAAACCACAAAGGGCCTCCTGCCGGTGCCTTATCATCAAATTATTATTTAACAATAATAGTAGCATGATTGATTGATTAACCATCGAGCCCCCCAGAACATAATAGAGTAATAACAGAACGTAACGGGTAACAGACTCGAGCAAAACAACCCTAAGCATGATAGTAAGACACGGGCAACAAGCAATGGTTATAGGTATGGAGGTGAGGCAATATCAAGGTTAAGGGATTCATGTGATGGGATCGTAACAGAAACAACTACTACTAAGGGTAGCAGAAAAGAAACAACGGAAAGAATCGGTAACAAGTGATGAAAGGCATCCATATGGCAGCAAGTGAGTATACTTGCCTGAGATCCCGCAAGGTAGCAGAACTTGTCGTTGCTCACATCATCTCAACGTCCTATCCGGGAAGAAGCAACGAACCTCGAACAAACACCGGATGCAACAATTACTAGTACGGCAAAAGATCCAGCATGATCAAGGTATGGATGCATGACAATTTAATTGATGCATAGAAATAAACTAGTTGACAAGTTAAACGAATTTAAATGGACCCATATGCAAGGGTTGCATATGGAAAAGATCCATTGAATTAAGTGGAACAAATGGTTTACAACTAATTATTAGGTGATAGTTGTTATCATGATGCATGCATGATGATGATAACAATATAACAACAAATAACAATGATGGATGCAAAGGAAAAGGAAATAAAACAAGTTTGGCATTTATTTATCAAGTTTGGAAAATTGGGTTACTTAAACATGTCACACAAGCAATTATTGTTTTCAACAAGTTAAAGTGTTCAAAACAAAAGACAAAGTTGATATTTGAAAAGGTTATCAAATTTTAGTTGGATTACATGTTTCACATTTTGAAATTGGACTTAGGATTATTTAATAATGAATTAAACAATATTAAACAATTTTTAATTGAATTAAACAAGATTTGAATTGTTTAGGCAATTTTAATTATTCAAAAAAAAGAGAACAAAATTTATATTTGAATAGGTTATTTAAAATGGTATGGAAAACATATTTTATTTGCATTATTTGGAATTAGTATGAATTATTTATGGAGTTTAAGAAATTGCATTTGAATTATTTAAGTTTGAGTTTTAAATGCATTTGTAATTGTCAAAACAGTACACAAATAAGTTATTTGGAAAGATTAGGAAATTTGGATCAGGATTCATATAAAACTTGCATTAAAAGGAATTACAGAATAAAAGTTATTAACTTTTGAAGTTTTTGTTTTAATTCTGTTAATTAAAAAGATTTTAGGGATTTTTGGAATTCGCAGAAACCAATTATTACCCAACTGGTATCTACCCACTGTCACTGTCGCGTGGGCCAGCGGCCAGCGTGGCGCGCGCGCGCGCACGCGTGGCAGAGAGGGCCGCTGACAGTGGGCCTGCGCTGTGGAAGAAATTCCACCAAAAAGGGGTGGAGTTGCGGGGTTCGAACCCGCGATCGATGCAGCGCGCGGATGGAACAGCACCAGTGCGCTGTGCGATGGTATCGTGACAGCGTACGTGGGCGTTTGTTTTTCAGGCGAAAGTCCCAGCCTTGAACCCTTGCGGACGAACTGACGAAACTGAATTTGTCTGTCAGTTAGCAGATACAGCAGAGATGGTAGCGACGCGGCGGCGCTCACCGCGGTGCGGCCAAGGGGGAGAGGTACGGCGAGTGATAGGAATGGGGATGGCACAGAAGGAGGAGTGCGCTCACCTCGGAACGCGCGGCGAGTTGTTCGAGCGTGGCGTCGTAGCCAGCGATGGTGACACGGCCGTGCGCTTGTCCGCGCCGAGGGAGTGGACGTAGATGGCCACCGTGAGCACGTCTGCGGCCTCGTCGCTGTAGTCGATGTCCGCGCCAGGCTCAGGGTTCTTGAGCATGCGGAGGACGAGGCTGAACTCCTGGACAAGGTCTCGACGATCGGAGGAACTCGAAACGACGGCGCCGCCGTGCTGGCCGAAAGCAGAGCGTCGGAGAGGCGGCCTGTCGCCGAGCTTCTGAGGAAACGAGAGGAGGCGTGTAGCCTAGGAACCGAAAGAGGGGACCTAGGAGACCCTCTCGGACATGAGAGTGGAGCTGGAGAGGGCTGCTGTCTATGGCGGCGAGCTGGGGTGGCCGGTGGACGCTCTCGGTGTAATGGTGGTTCGGGTGGGGAAGGAAGGAAGAGGTGGCGGCGGAGAGAAGGAGAATAGGAACCCTAGGGCTTAGGACAGGTAGCGCGGACCCCTAGGGTACTTGTAGTCCTCGGGATTGCGTCCTGGCCGTCGGAAGGTGCGGATGCCGCCGTGGCTGCTCCCGATGATCGCCGTACAGGAGCGTGACGGCAGGATGGAAGACTGAAAAGAAGCGAATCGTTTTCTTCTGCTGGAAGCGGGCCGGGCTGCGCTTGCTGCGCGAGGAGAAGGGAACCGAGGTGGGCTAGGCGCAGCCCACCACCTTGGCTGTTCCCTTTATTTTTCAAATTAAAACCTTTTCTGTTTTTTTTTTGTAGCAAATAGAATTAGAAGAAAAGGAGATGTTTTAGGTTAGTAAATTTTTTAGGAAAAATAGGGTGGGCTTGTGATGTTAAGTCCAAACAGTTAGCAAAGTTGGATTTCAAAAATGTTTAAGTGTTTGTGCTGTTTGGAAAATAACCCAAAATTGAGTGAATTTTTAGGTTAAGCAAACATTTAAAGAAAACAACCATTTTAATAGGGTGACCCCCTAATTTAATTTGATTAAAGTTAGTTGATTGGTTTGTTAACGCTTATGAATTCAAAAGTGGTTATGTTTGAGGCATTTGATTTGAAAAATGAAGGTGGTTTAATTAATTGATTGAAAATAGTTGTTTGAGTAAAATCAACAATTTAAATGAGTGATTTGATTTAAATTTTTGAGTTAGTCATTAGGGTTTTAACAAGAGGGGGAAAATTTATTAACAGTCAATTTGATTAAAACAATTTTCAAACTATTGAAGAACAATGAGTGGTTTAGTTTGCAAGTTTGAAATTGCAAATTTTTGAGCAAGGGTGAAAGTTTAAATTGTTTTGAAATTTTCAGTTGTGATGCAAACATGGTGCAATGCAATGTGATGCATATGATGCAAGCAAACAAACAAGTAACACCCCAGGTGTTACAAGGTATTACATAAACGATCACATGATCAAGTTGAACACAACTGCCACAAAGGGCAGGCATCTTAACAAACACAGCGGAAGACAATTAAAACACAACGTAGTTGAGCCCAAGTCACGCCTTAACCTACAGGCTGCTGACCCGGAGATGATCCTAGTTCGCAAAGCCGTCAACTCCGTACTTCTCTTCATAGATATCCTTCGGAGGCTCCTTCTCCAAATCTGGTAAGTAGATACCAGGGGCGAAACCATAATGAGTACATTTGAATGTACTCAGCAAGACATCCATCATATCACTTACTAAACATGCAAATATGCTTATATGGTGGAATAGGTAGGCTATAAATAGGGTTCACTATCAATGGTGTTCATAAATGATGACACCACAGTTGCAGTCAAGTTTATCTGTATCTTCGTTGAAGAAGATACTTCAGAAGAAAAATAATATAGTTTTATTTCTCTTGTAGATATCACATGTACAAGAGGTTTTGTAAAACTTTGTTAAAGAATAGTTTCTCTTTGCAAAACTTCTTGGAATCAGTTTCCAGAATTCTTGCTCGGAGTAGAAAAGGTTTTCTTTGCAAAACATTTTGTTTTGTATAACGACATCTGGCTTTTCATCATCGACGATACCTCCACGGTATAAGTTTCCATTTCCTTTCCGAACTTCACAAGTTCAACACTTCCTTTCAAAAACTCCTTTTCAAAAACTTTCTCTTTTGAAAACATTGACACAATGCTAGCTACATGGCCATTCAACTGTCCATATCCGAGGACGCGGCTTCTTCGAAAAATTTGTACTCTGCAGAGGTGTACACAGCCACCAGATCCAGTACACCTCCCGTGAACAATCACGGACTGTAACAACAGTATGTAAACATCAGGTATCTGATCATAACCATCCACTATGTTCAAGCTAGAATGTGTCTATCTCTCAGTTGAGTTTTACCGGTCACCCCCGGCACCGAGCTAATCCCTGCCAGCCAGGATGCCTTAACTGATGCGACCGGAGGGAAAATTAATCCCACACTTTTTATGTCTCAACTCTTGACAACAATTCGGTTCAAGGGATTCCGTCCCTTATAGCGTTTGAGATAGAACACACACTAACAAGGACAAACTTCCAGTTAAGGCCCGTGCCCATGTTGGGGTAGGGTGGCAGTACGGTAAAGGTTGTCCGGCGAAGACTAGGTTATGTGTCATTTTTGAAAACACCACTTTCTCAAAAATGACCACTTCCACATTCCTCCGGAGAACAAGAATCCGCCTTTTCTCCGGGTTTTTCCGTAAAGCCTTTGTTTTGTAGAATCACAATTTTAGGGTGTCCACTTAGGGACTAGTATATTTGATGGCAATAAATACCATAGGGTGGCTTATGGGCTTGGTATTACCAAGTTTAACTACTGGCATAATAGTAACCTATATACTAGTATAGTAGTAATAGCCACATCAAAAATAGTTTTGATAATCAAGTTTTTGTAAAACTTCAGAGGTAAAACATGCATGATAGATAATGGTAAGTATTGTATCAGCAAGCAATCAGGATGGCTTGCCTGGTATCTCCTTGTGTCCCTGGTTTTGGAGTGACTGGAACTTGAAACAGAGCTTCACGACACTCCCTTCCTCTTCGTTTTCTATCATCGTAAAGAGAATAAAGGACACACATTCAGAACCAATCAAGGCAAGCAACCATACATAACAATACATACAGCAAGGAAATATAATAATAACCAATCACACAATTATTAACTTAGGCAAACAATCAACATTCATACTTGGCAGAAATGCCATTTAATAAGACAACTTAAGGTTGGAGGAATATATCTCACAACCTTAATATCATGGATTCAGTGGGTGTGCCACTCTCATACCAAGATATTAATAAACCCAAAATATACTTAGTTTCACAAGGGTGAGACTACTAAAAGTATATAAAACATGCACAATAATAATCATGGCAATGGGTCTGTCAACCACACCACAAAAAGAAAAAGGTAGCTAATCTGCTAAGCCTAAATTCACATCAAGAATAAATAAGGCACATGATTTGCAAAAGTTACTTGTACAAATCAGTGGGCCTACACAAGGGTAACAAGGTAATAGACTCATCACAAACACACAATTTCTCATAGTGAGAACAATAGAAACAATGACTAAAATGAGGAATCCTATTGACATGTTTCTACTAAGAGTTTGTTATGCAAGCATGCATAATAAGTAAAGTATTAAAATGCAAACAAGGAACCATGTTATCATAATGGGAATGAAAACATGTCCTCATGCAAGGATACACAAATATCTACCAAACACAAGTTGGCAGGAAAAATAATTCAACACAAAAACTGCTAAGGAATCTAGTACTACTCAAACACGAAGAATCAATGGATGCATTTCAACCAAGTAATTGAAATTCAACCAGAGGGCCCATGTCATAAAAACAGTAGTGAAAAGTATCTATACTTGCTATAACAAAAATATCCCATTTAATAAAGCAAGGCATTAATTTACATGGCAACTCCTACATACTAGTGGTAATAAAAAGGGCATTACCAGAGGAATCAAACAACACTTCAAGAATGTATTTTTCCTAGCAAGCCACACATGATTATAACCACTTACAAACAGAAGCATACACATTTTCATTTAGCACATAAAATCCCAAGCAAAAATACTAGGCACTCATCAGTTATAGAACTATATAAAAGAAATACATCTAGTGTGGGGGAAATTATGTTTCCACCAAAAATGCAATGACACCAGTGGGTGTTCCACTAGCATAACAAGGCATTAAGAGGTCACAATGCCTCTGGTCATACTTGATAAAAATTAACAAAAGACTAAACTAGCATCTAGTGCAATAACCATACTAGTAGAAATAATAGGATGCTAAAATAAGCAAGGTAATGCTACTCATGCTATCATTTTCACACAAGTGAAAAATCTAGGGGTCAAGTACTCATAAGAAAATAATCAAAGTGCTACTGGTCCTATGAACACAACCAAAAAATATGTGGCTACACAACCACAAATGCTTATGTCAAAAATTCCACACATGAGGGAATCTTTCCATAACATTCTCATAGTCATGACAAAGCTACTCATGATTTTCTACCAATTCAAATGCAAGCTAGCAGAGGTGATAACCACACAATATAAGTACCAACATGGTACTGGATCTAATCAAAAATCCAAGTGCTTGCACATCAATTCATCACTCAAAAATTATATGCAAGTAATAAACTAGAGAATAACATATGCTACTAACAAAAATCCTATTTCTTCTCAACTCAAGTCCACACAATCTAACATTCTCAAATAGTTAACTAACACTTAGAAAACAAGTTCACACAACTTATACATGCTAGAAAACAATATTGCAACTCACAAATATATTCACACAATTTAATTATCTAAAATGCCAAAATGGCAGAAATATGCATTTTAAAGATCTGTCCACCAAATTTTCTAGGATGCTCTAAAAACTAAACCAAGCTAGGTTTCGATATTCCTAAACATGTACAAGATCATCCAGTTGAGTTTGCATCAAAAATCATTTTTAATAATTTTATAAAAATCACCAAAGTTCTCTCTGGTGTTTTACCAAATTGCATGCCATTTCCAAAATGCAATTAATTTGGAAGCACGGTTAATTGATCCTGTTAGTAAATGTCAAGGGCTTTCCAATGCAATTGTCCTCACTTCATTCTGAGTTGTGAAATAAAAATGGTGCTCATTTTTATGTTTCTGGTACCTGTTGCCAAATCATTTTTAGTTTCTAATCTATTCATCCAAATGTAGATCTACAAGTTGGAGGTGGTTTAGATTTAGTTGATGTACAACTGTGATTTTTGGTTTGGTCAAATTAACCTTTTAGATAGGTTTTTATGCCCAAAAGTAAGCAGGTAACAATCTGTGAAAAAAATTAAAAGGAAAAAGAACTAGACTTGGGCCAGATCTGAATCTGGGCCGGCCTGGATCTTTTTCCACCGCGGTAGATCTAGCCAGCGCCGCTGACCAGCGGGCCATGGTCCATGCGGGCAGCCACGCGGGCGAGCGCGGCCCCACCAGCGGGTTTGACTAGCAGTTGCGCGCGGTCCAGGGCGCTGACGTCGTCGCTATGTCACCCCGACGTCACCGCCGGCGGGACGGGATTCCAGCGAGCTCTACTCGACGCAAACGTTAACCATTTTGCAAAACGAGGGCACCCACGCGCTGCTTGAGACGAGGGGAACCACCCTAGGGGAAACTCGTTTCCTGGGAGGGGCCGGAGGGCGGCGGCGACGGCGCGCGCGGTGGCCGGACGGGAGCACGGCACGGCGACGTTCAAGCGGGAGAGGGAGGGGGAAAAAGGGCGGCGGGGTACGCCTGCTCACCACGAACGCAGAGGAGTAGTCGGTGAGGTCGGAGGAGGAACGACGCGGCGGGAATGGCTCGCCGGAGCTCCGCCGGACCCGCAGAGAGGAAAAGGATGGCGCGGCCACCTCGAGCCCTTCCGGCTCGATTCCTTCTGCAGCGAGGGCCTACTCGACGAGGTGGAGGCGATGGGCACAACGTCTACCGGCGGCGAGCACGGCAATGGCCTAATCGACGGTGAGCTTTTCTAGCTAGGGTTCGGTTTGGGCCTTTTTCACAGAGAGAGAAGCTACTCGAGTGGGGGGGGGAGAGAGAGGGGGCAATGAGCAGACAAGGGCACATGGGGGGCCTCTTATCCCCCTCGAGTTGCTTCCAATCGAAGGCATGGCCTAGGGCTTCTGTATCTACAGAGAGGCTAGAGGTAGAAGATGACTCGGATAACATCTAGGTCCCGGGCAATTTACTAATAGGTCCTTTTGTCTCTTTTCCCTTTCTGAAAAAGGATGTTTTCACCAAGAAACCAAAGTGAAAATTCAAATTCCTTTTGACCAAAATTCTAATTAGTTAAGATACACAACATATGTGAAAATTGGCTCAATTGGAGAAACTTCATAATTCAAAATTGTTCAAATTTGAATTCTTACATAAATGGACATTGAATTTATTAGTCTACTTAGGAGTTTCCAAAAATGATAATTTTTCGCACACATTCCTTATTTGGTGTGTTCCTTATGTGGTATGAAATTCAAGTCATTTAGAGTTACATAATAGAACAAACTTGTTCAAATTTCAAAAAGGTGCTGTCAAGAAAACAGGGGTTTTTGGCAACTTCAATTATTCAAAAACTTGTGCCCTTTTGGTTTTCATCCCTATTTATGATATAGAGCATTTCTTATTTATTTCATGGCCTTTGGAAAAAGTTTGTAGAACAAACTTGTTCAAAATTCCAAATGTTGTTGTGGAGAAAAACCATGTTTTCAGGACTTTAATTGATTCAATTTTTGGTCTCCTCTTGTGTGTGTTCCTTATTTGATATAAGGAAGAAATGGTATTAATTTCAGCTCATTTGAAGAAAGTTTCCAATAGTAACTTGTTTTAGTTTTCTGTTTCTAGAAACATTGGAAATTCTAATTAATAAAGCACTTGGCTTTTCTTTACCAATGCTTTGCCAAAATATTTATGTGACTAGAGATAGCAAGTCAATGATCTCTAATACTTTTGTTTTTAAGCTTGCAAGGTTGGAAAAACATTTGATAAGATTTTGGTGAAGCATTTAAGAATGCCTCTTTTTTTGATAATCTTTTAGGGAAATTTATTTAGTGTTTCCTCTTTCTTAATTTAGAACTTGGAATAATATTCAACAAGTATGAGATTCATAAGATAGTTTTTGGAAAACTCTTTGATCAATATTTACTTTAGAAAATATTGCCAAGGTCATTGGAACAATATGTTGAATATTTTTAGTTTACTGCTTTGCTATCTTTTTAAGTTTGCTTTCCATTTCTTAGCCATGTAAGTTTATATAATTAGTTGGTTTAGTTGCACTTAAACAAACACAACCAAAGTTTAATTGTCAAGCAATTAGCAAAACAACTGTGTTATCAGGTATTCCAAAATTGGGATGTGACAGCCATCTTCCGGGATATTTCTAGGATGGTCAGACTGATCCCAAGTAATTGGAGTTTTTGCATACTTAAGATTCTTTGGAGTTCGTGGACCGACTGCATTTATCTCTCGCCATGACTGCTTCACTTTTTGGCCGAAGGTGTCGCTAGGAAAGTTAGATTTAATTCTCCCTCGATACTTGGGCACTTGGGTTCGCCTTTCCACTGTTGTTCCTGGATTTTGTCATCAGTGTCAGACTCACTTTCTTCTTTTTCAGCTTCCGTCTTTTGTTTATTGAATTTCCTCTTGGAATTCTTCCCTTTGCTCCCAGCTCTAGCACTTCTCTTCATGTTTTTATTAAGACGTCATTGCTGGTCTGTATGGTTTGGCTTTCTAAACTGCGTGTGATGCACGCAAGGTTCCCCTCTAATTTTTTTCCACTCTTCCTTAGATTAGCTTATGGGTTCCCTGCCTTCCGTTCTTTTGCCTTACCATTTGCTGGAGCTATCTTTTCAAAATGCGGCATTTACTTCTTTGGGCTTTTCTTGTGCATCTGGAGTGGCCTTTTTTGTGAGTGAGACGTCTTTTTAGCTTGCACAAGTATATCTATGTTTCCGCCTCTTGCCCTAATGTCGTCTTTGGCCGTTGCATGCTCATTGGCTGTAGTTAGCATAGAACCTAGGTCTTTATGCGTTTTTTATCCCACCATGAACGGTATGAGGCCGGGTTTGAGACCATTGACGAAAGCATGCATTGCTTCCACATTACTTACTCCAGAGCAGCTATTCTTAATTGATGTCCATCTTGAAATAAAGTCGACATATGACTCATTTTTGTACTGGACGCAACGGTTTAACTGGTTAATGCTTTTGGTGAGCTTGTATGTACCTTGGAAGTGCCGAACAAAAAAATCTAGCCATACCCTCTGAACTGTCTACTCTTCTTGATGGAAATCCATTAATCCAGTCGCGCGTTCCATCCAGCAACATCAAAGGCAGAAATTTTACTGCTTCCAAATTTGTACCTTTGTTAATCTGGAAGGCGATATAGTAATCTGAGATCCATGTAGGGTTTGTACTTCGAGTATAATTTTGGTAAGTTGGCCCGACTTTGGCAAAGCCAGCATGTAAGTTGATATTTCGGATCTTGTCAGTGAAACACATTGGTCCAAAATACAAATCAAACTCTTTCTGCTATATCAGCGTGTGCGGAATACCTTCCGACTGAGTGGACTAAGGGGGATCTGCTTCTCCTTAGCCCGTTGTTGCGTGAGTATGGTCGTCTAGGTTCATCCCTATGTCTTCCGGCATCCTAGCCTCTGGAATAAGGCAGAGTTCTACTTCTGACTTGCTCCTTATACTTGGTGGGGTTCGGGATCTCTCACGCCTGTGAGGGTGTTCGTATCTTCCAGCTCTATCGTCCGGGTTCCTCGGAGATGGCACTGCTTCTCTGTCTTTGTCTGCTTGAGATTAATGGTGGGCACTATTGCCTTCTTTCCGGTTTTTGTCTTCCCGGTTATTGTCGAAACGAGCTTTTGCATTATTGTCCTGGATGTTGTATTCCTATCATGTGAATCTTTCTTGTCCTTTTTAGGATCTTTATTCCTTTCCTTTGAATTTCCTGAATCTCCAGGTTCGCTTGGATCGGGTGTTGCAGTTGCGTTTGCGCACGTGGCAGTTTTGCATAAGGTCGAACGGTCATGCAATTTGTCGGAACGCGCATGTCCTTGCTGTTGCTGCTATAATGCTTTTCCTAGGAAAGCATACACTCCCAGAAGCATTTCTTCTTTGTATTAAAGGTCATCATTGAGAATGGCGAACGCGGCTTCTGCGTTATCTACAACAGTCTTGTAGATGTGTTCTCCCTTACCATTTGTGTTATTGATGTGCCTTTGCCAAGACGGGTTTTCAAATTTCCTTTTGGGTGGCAGTTCTTACGGCTTTGCGATTCCGGGTAGCCTTGTAGGCTTAATTCCTGATCGATTTCGGTGTTCGAATTCCTCGATTTCTGCTTGCTGCGCTTTGACGGCAGCCTGGGTTATCAGGAGGCTTTCTCGAGACCAAAAAAGATGTTGCTGTCACCGCATTATGGCTTGCCTCCTGACTTCCAGCACTTCCGGTGGTTCATTAACTCCCACTGGGGTTTGTACCAAATCGAGTTCGTCCTGTTCCGACATTTGGGGTACTAGCACTACATCGATCTGCTACTTTTTCTTCTTTGCCGCTTTTACGTCACTGCCTCCGCCGAGTTCCAAGTTTTGGTTGGGCATGTCAGCCAATTTTTCCACATTTTGCTTCTGGGTTTTGGTGAATAGCTTCTTGGAAGCCTTCTTTTTTTCTTGGAGGATGGTTTTTTTTTCTGAGGTTCGTCTTCCGTCAACTTCCGAACATCAGGGTATTCCGGGTCATCCTCAACCTCTACTTCTCCGTTTTCTTTGTCAGCTGGCGGGGGTGTTTTGGGACATGCTTCCTCTTTTTCCTCGGTATCCGACTTTTCGGTCGATTTAGCCATGAGGCATTCGTGAAAGCTTCCCTGCATGGATTTGATCTTTCTTTTGAAAGCATCACCATCATCATCGGAATCTATGTCACTAGGCATAGATCCGGTTTCCGAATCCAGATTTGCTTCGATCGCTTCTAGAATAGATTCGACTTCCGAGCTTGTTGCCTGATTGGCAGATTTCGGGTCATCCGCCTTTTTTGCGGGCTTGTCTGCCTTTTCCACGAGACTTTCGTCTTCCGTGTTTTCAGTGATCTCTGATTGCACCATGCCTACAAAGTGCGATCTGGGGGTAGACATCTCCTGAGAGGCAGTAAATCCAGGCATGCTTTGGCGATATGCGGATAATAGATCTTGGTCTACCCCAATGTATGAATAAGGCAGATCCATTCTAAATCCAGCATTACATCCATCTTCTACTGGGCATAGGGCTGGTGGGATAAATTTACTTCCACCACGGAAACCCATCGTTTCCGCTGTTAAACCTATGAAAACGTTAGCATATTCAATTGGAAGTACGCAAGCACTTACCAGGTGATTCTGTGTCTGCAGGTAAGATCAGTTGTCGATGAAGCGTCTGATGTTTACGTCGACATACAGGCTTCCGATAGTGATTGTGCTGCCGATTCTGCCGAGTATTCCCGCTTGGAACATCACCCCAGACATCGCTGGCCCCCATGGTGGGCACCTACTGTCGAGTGTTCGTAGTAAGGTTCATGGCAAGGGGTGCCATAAGCCTGATGGTAGAGTCGTGGGTGGAAACATAGGGGAGTTGCCGGAGGCAAGAACACAGTTTACCCATGTTCGGTACGTCGCAACTAAGGGAGCGTTCCTACTCCTGCAATCTCACTAAATCAGGGATGAAGCCTGAAGTATACAAAGTACAATGCGAGTCTAGGGTTTCGCTATCTAGGCGAGGTTATGCTCTCGTCGATCTAACTTCTAACTTGTAGAGTTCTGCCTTTGAGGATTCTCCCATCCGGCTTTATATAGATAGCCGGACTAGGGCTTACATGAAGGAAACCTTGAAGTCTACGGAAAGTATTCCTATTCTTGGAAGTAATACATCCGGCTTCTTCTCATTACCTGTGGGCCACCCTGGTAATCCGGCCTTCGGCCAATGCTGGACATACCCTCATTTGGCATATATCCGACACGGTCTGCATTACATCAAAAGTGTTTTTGATTCAATACACCATCTACCTAGAAATATGCATATATTTACTGTAGTTTAGTTACCTTACATTTTAAAATTTTCCAATGTTTCACTAGCCATTTCCATTGTGCATCTAGTATTGTTTTGCCACACCCCTTGGAAATGTTGGCTTGAGTTGACATATCTGATTTGAAATGTTTTCTCTTCAAGTTAGCCTTAAAAAAATTCCACTTCTTACTAGCAGACTTTAGCACCCAATACTTGTACACTTCAGGAATTTTGAAAAAAAAACCTGCAATTATGTTTAGGATTTACAGTTAACAAACTGTTGCAACTATAACTTTTAATTGCAAGTAATTCGCAAAAAAGTAAAAAGTTGGTTCTTTAACTTAGACTTTTCATGATTTGGTACTTTACTCTAGTTTCTTGCTGCAAGTGATATTTATTTTCCTTTTACCAAATGCCCAGAAAGCTTGTTAATTTGCATGTTCTTGTCCCACAAGGTTGACCATGTCTGTTAAACTCTAGGTTTATTATGTTATTCAGACCACACTCCTTCCAGAAACCCTTCAAATTATTTGGGCCTTTTCTTCTCTTCTTTTGTTGAACTTTCAAGTTTGTTCAAGGGCAATGCTTAGATTTAAAGAAACTGTCATGTTTGTTTCAATGGAAATGAGTAGCTTCAATATTTATGCAGTCACATAAAGTTTGCTCTTTACCTTCCACATTTTGTTGATTTGAGGCATCATGATTTGTGTTCTCATGTATATAAAATTGATTGGTTTCGTCTTCATTTCCATCTATTGTTGTGGCATCACTATTAGTCTCATAATCCCCTCTAGTGTCCTTCCCGTTGTCCTCTAATTCTTCCTCAAATTCTTCATATATTGTGGTATTCTGAAAGTTAACAAATGGTAACATCAACTTACAAGCATGGTAACATTAAAGTTATACATAGTTCTTGCTTACGGGTTCTTACTTCTGACTTTGGAATGTAAACTTCATGAATCCTTGCATCCTCGGTGAATCTTGAGAAACAATTTCCACTTGCTACATTCTTCTCTTGGCTGTCCAAATTACAAGTACCTACAAATATATAATAGAAGTTGAGCAAAAGAATTATGTAATTACCAATACATTGCTTACATCATGCAAATCAATTATCATGTGGAAATAAAGCCACTCAATAATTATACCTAAAGACTAAATTAGTTAAGATCATGTGGGAAATATTGAATGGTTCAAAAACGAATGAACTATTCAAAAACTTCCTCAGTCATCTGGGAAAGATTGAATAGTTCAAAGTCAAATTGAGACAGTTGAAGAAACACTTGCAAAAGCCAAGAGAAAGCCATGATAGCTCAATAGCTTAGATCTTAGAGCATCTCCACTCGTTCTCCCCCCGGCAGTCTTTCGGTTGAAAATATCGCTGCTTGGGGGCGTGCCGGCGTAGAATTTGGCATGGGGGGCGATGCCTCTGATATGCCTTAAACGTATCCTTAATTTCTTACGTTCCATGTTGTTTTCATGTCATATGCTACATGTTTTCCTTACACTTTATGCCATTTTATCGATTTCTTGGGAATAACCTATCGACAAGATGCCACAGAGCCAGTTCATGTTTTTTGCTGTTTTTATTTTCAGAAAAGTTGTTTTGGAAATATTCTCGGAATTGGAAATTCGAATCCCGGAAGTCTTAGAATTCCCAAAGGTTCCACGGAGTCCCGAAGAGACCCGGAGGGGGCCCACGGGAGGGCCACACCATAAGGCGGCGCCCCCTGGCTGCACCATGGGGTGGTGTGGGGCCCCACGGGCGCCCACCGCCATCGCCCTTTCGCCTATTTATCCCCCCCCCCGAGGTGTAAACCCTAAAAATATACGACTTTTCCATGAAAAACACCCAAGGTCGCCGTCATCGTCAATCCGAGTTCGGGAGGGTTCTGGAGTTCTCCCCGGGACCATGCCGGGAGGGGAAATCGTCACCGGAGGGCTCTACACCACCATTCCCGCCTCCGGAGTGATGCGTGAGTAGTTTATCTTTGGACTACGGGTCCATAGAAATAGCTAGATGGCTGTTCTCTCCTCTTTATTACTCATGTTTAGATTTCGTGAGCTGCCCTACATGATCAAGATCATCTTATTGTAATTCTACATGTTGTGTTTGTTGGGATCCGATGAATATTGAATGATATGTCTCTTGATTGTCAATCTATCATGTTTTGTTCATGTGTATGTTATTTATGATCTTGCATGCTCTCCGTTGTTAGTAAATTCTCTGGCCAAGTAGATACTAGTAACTCCAAGAGGGAGTATTTATGCTCGATAGTGGGTTCATGCCTCATTTGCATCTGTGCTCGAGTGACAGAAACGTGACGGATGGAGGATGTGATGTTGCCATTAGGGAGAAAACAACGATGTTTACATTGTTTACATTACACACTTTGCTTACTGTGATTATCTGTTGCTTGCAACTTAATACCCAAGGATTGTTCGGATGACATTCTGATGGTGGATTATTAGTCATAGATGAAGTTGGATAACACTCTATGTATTTTGTTGTAATGCCCGCATGAATCACATAGTAATCATCATGTCATGCATATGCACTACAGTGCAGCCTTTATATCTGTCAATTGCCCAGCTGTAATTTGTTCACCACACATGTTATATATCTTTTATGGAGAGACACCTCTAATGAACTGTGGACCCCGATCCTTTTTTCTCATACCGATAATACAACCACTACAATCTCTGTTTTCATACTGCTGCTACTCTTTTACTACTGGCATCATTGTTCTCTTTCATCTACTGCAAACAAATATTATTTTCCACACGGTACGTTTAACCTCTTTGTGTTCAGCAAAACCGGTGAGATTGACAATCTCGCTGCTTCACTAGGGCAAAGTGATTGATTGTGTTGTGTAGGTTCCACGTTGCTTCTGAACCAGTAGTGCGCCCTGCCACCTCAACTGCATCAACCGTCAGAAGTTGCTTCTTTCTCCTACTGGTCGATTCAACCTTGGTTTCTTACTGAGGGAAAACTTGTTGTTGTGCTCATCACACCTTCCTCTTGGGGTCTCTTAACGAGTGCAAGACCTGCACCTTCAAGACTTTTTCTGGCACCGTTGCCGGGGAGAACTCTAGAATTTTTGCAAGGGGAGTCTCTCACCTCCAATAATTTTTTACTTTGTTATTGTTTTGCTTTTTACTTGCGTTATCATGCTTCCTAGCAATGTTTGACGTCTTTGAAACTAGATCTTATTGTCAAGGTGGTTTCACGAATGAACAACAAAAATATTATAAGAAACACCGCTTGTCACAGAAAGGGGTACACTTATGGGAGCAAATTAATAAATTGCATAACTATGCTAAAAACTTGTGCTCTGCTAATAATGTCAGTTATTGCTTTGATATAGCTTGTTGCTGTAGAAGTATAAACACCTCCCTTTTCAATGTGATTATAATGATAATGTTACCATATCTTCTTACGTTAAGATAAATTATGACTTTTATGATGTGGAACAAATTGAAGAATTTCTTGCTTGGAAGGGTGCATTTGAAATTGCTTATTTGCTTGAAGATATGTATGATGAACCTTATAAATACGAGATTTATGATATTCTTGAATATTTCTTTGATAATTACAAGGATTGTAATTACTACATACTTAAATATCTTAATAGATTCCCCCCCCCAAGGGAGAGACTAATGCCTTGCAGGAACCTATGGAAGAAGAAATTGCTGAAATTGGAAGCTCATTGGATGAAGAAGAGGAGGAGAAAGATGATCACGAGGAGGAAGAATGGAACCCATGCCTACCTCCCAATGAGAATAGCTCTCTAACTCATACCTTGTTTTATGATAATCCATGCTACTTTGATAAATCCTATGATAATCCTCTATTTATTCCAACTATTGATACGCATGATAATGAGGAAGTTTGTTTAGAAAATTTATATGATAATGCTCTATATGATGGTCCTATGTTACTCGATGTTATAAATTACAATTCTACTAAAAATAGGACTGCTACAATGTGTCCCATACCTGTTATGAGTGATCAACCATCTCGTTTTGATATTGCTAGAAGTGGGAAAAAAGAGGAGTTGATTTTAAATTTTGATCCCACTGTTTTGGAGCTTGATATGAATCGTGTGTTTTTAGATCATGACAAACATGCTTTATGTTATAATTATGTTGTTGGGTTTTTTCATGATGCTACTGAAAATTATTATGAGAGAGGAAAATATGGTTGCATGAATTTTCATGTTACTAAAACACCTCTCTTTTTGTTGCAAGTTTTGAAATTGCTCTTGTTCTACCTTCCCATGATTTCTAGTTTGAGCTTCTTTAATTTATTTATTTACAAGATTCCTATGCATAGGAAGTGGGTTAGAATTAAATTTATTTTATACTTGATTCTTGATGCTCTCTTTTCTTAATTCATATTGCTTATGTGATCATCTTCTTGTTTTCTGGGCCTAGGTAAAAGGCGTTAAAGAAAAAGCACTTCTTGGGACATAACACGTGATTTTATTTTTGCTTTGTTTTTATCTGTTTTCTTTGAGTAAAGGTGTTGTTTAATTATATATCAACTCCTTTGTATCTTTATTTTCATGTATTAGTTGTGCCAGGTAAAGTTTCTAGCGAAAGTTGGAGTTGGTTTTGGATTTCTGCGCAGGAAACAGATTTCTGATGTCCACTATAAAAAATCGCATAATTCACAGAAAGATCAAAATGATCTGAAACTTTTGTGCTTATTCCTCGGATAATTCCGGAACTTGTTCGTTTTTTAAATTTTTTAATCTGAGCAACTTAAGTGCCCCGAGAATATTCGTCATTAAAAATTGTTCCGGTTTTGGCAGATTCTGCCATTTTTCTTGCATTTGCTCTTCTACTATGTCAAGTGGATTTCTTTGCTTCACGAAACATAATTGGCTGTAGCTAATGTTTAAAAGTATCAATATCACTTGTGCCCATGCAGAACCCATGAATTTTTTTATTGTTGCACTAACCCTCTAATACGAATTACATTGAGTGTGGTGTGAAGGAAGTTTTCAAGGGTCAAGAGAAGAGGGTGATATAATGTGATCAAGAAGAGTGCAAAGTAAAACTTGGGGATGCCCCCGGGGTTCATCCCAGGAAATCCTAAGAAGACTCAAGCGTCTAAGCTCGGGGATTCCCAAGTGAAAGTATAGTATGGGAACCTAGAGGGTGTGAATAGGTGCTACGACAAATTTTAATTTTTCTTTCACAATTAAGCTTGACACAAAGGTAACTTCTCTAGATGATGCAACTACGATAATTTACCTATATGACAAGAACAAGCACAATAAGAATACAAGCACGAGTAAAGGAGGAAGGGAACAAGGTAACCGATATGAAGCACACAGAGACATGATGTATTCCCGAGTTCCTCCTTGTTAAGGGAGTATGTCTCGTTGGAGGGGTGTGAGATCGCCACAAAGGCCTACTCAACTCCACAAAGGCCTCACCCTATTCTCCGATGAACCCCGCCACAAATTCCTAGTCCACCTTCCACTATTGATCCCCTTTGAGGCGGGAATCGACTCCTTTACAAACAAGCTTGGGGCACACACCCACAACCAAATTGGGGGCTCCCAACAATCTCAAATCACCAACAAGTGTAGCAATAAAGTCTAGGTTTTCCACAAGGAAACCCTAGACTAGATCCCTCTAGAATATAAGGGGGAAATGAAGTTCGGCTCGGTGAAGATGTAGATTGGGGTCTTCTCCTTCAATCCTCAAGGTATCAACGAGTTTGGGTGGAGGGATTGGGAGAAATCTAGCTTTTGGAGGCTCAATAAATGCTTGTCTTCAATGCTGGCTCGAGCAACCTTTTGGAGAAGAAGGGGAGGGGTATTTATAGCCCCCTCCCCAAACTAGCCGTTTGATCCTTTTCTGTGCCTAGCGGTACTACCGCTACCTGGTAACACAAGAGGTACTGCAGCGACCCAGAGACAGGGCGCGAGCGGTACCACCGCAGAAGTACCGTGGTACTCCAGCACCGGTACTACCGCGAGTGCACCGGTACTACCGCTGGCCACTTCTTCGAAATAAATCGAAGTGGCTGGCGGTAGTACTAGGGCACTACACTACCAAATTCCGTGCGATCCGGAACGTTTTGAGCGGAACATTTTGATAACGTCGGGCGGTTTCCGTTGCGGATGGCTGAAAAGTGGAATTTTCTCTCGACGTATTGGTTTGGTCCGTCCCAGACTGGTTTTGCCGACTTTTTGCTAGTTTTACGTCGCTGATTTTCGTCTCTGGCCCAGTAGCCCACTAAGATCCCAGTTGCCTTCGACGAAACTTGCCTGGTCACGTAGAACATCGTGAATTTTTCTTGGGGCCACACATCCTGACCTGTTTGACTGCTTTGACTGGCTACGACCACGCCCTTGGTGCCTGGCCCCACCTTCAGGCCGTGTGCACCGTTTGTAGCCGTTGGTACTGTGGGACCCAATTTAGCCGTTGACACAGCTGAACGTACCAATTAAATAACTCGACCACACCACAGCAAAGCCACAGCCATCAATCCTCTGCCGCCGCTGCAGTAAATCCTCCGCCGTTACCACACCGTTGCCGCTGACGAGGGCGTGCAGCTAAATTTCCCTCTCCTCTTTCTCCCTTGGTGATTCTAGGGTTCTTCCCTGTCTCCCCTGTCTCACATGGCGCGCAGGGAAAGCATGGCCGCTAGCGGCGAGAGTTCGTGCTTGTCGCACGAAGGGGGGTTTCCTCCTCGCCGCCGCAAACCTATCCCATACACTCCGGCGCCCTTGGACCATTCCAATGAAACAAAATGTCTGTACAGTTTGAAGATGGCCATGTTGATTTCTTGGACCGATCATAATCCAAGACGGAGATTCCTGAAATGGCAAAGACGCTTGGTAAAGATTCGTGCTTTAGTTTCAGTTTGGTTGCAAGATTTTGCTTTTGGTTAAATTTTATCTTATTTTGGTTGCAGAAGTATGGCATTCCTTATGGTTGTGGAAAGTTCTCATGGCATGACCCGGAATGGACAGAATTCTAGGAACAGGTAGTTCTTCAACTGCGTAATATAGTGTTTAGAGAGAAGGACGAGAATAGCACATTGCAGGAAGAGATAAGTGCACCGAGTCAAAAGCTAGATCACGTGTTGCGGCAAGGGGTACACAAAGTAGGTGCTGATGAAGCTGCTGGAAAACCTACTCATGAAGGCAAGATTCAAGATTCTGGCCACAATCTATTGATGATTTGGGTTTTTTCAGTTTTATTTGCAATGTGTCTTGGCATGATGATGTCTGGCAGTTGAGTAATGGCATATTAGCAATGTAAGGAAGATAATTGGGTAATGGTAGCACTTGAGTAATATCATGTTCGCGGTCAATTTTATGAGCACTTGTATGTACTCTATGTTTAATGCTATGGTTTTGACATATACGAGACAAATAGAAAAAATCACACACACACACACACACACAAACAAATAAAATTCAAAGAAAATGAAGAATGCACTTCAGTTCAACACAAGCATACACACACGCATGCACATCAGTTCAACACAAGCATGCAAGCAGGCATGCACAACAGTTCAACACACATCATGCAAACAGGCATGCGCACCAGTTCAGCAAAAGCATGCACACAAAGCATACAAAATCAGTTCGACACAAGCTTGCACACAGGCATGCAACACTAGTCTGCATCGCTATCATCTGCGGGCAGTGCACCCGGATCACTGTCATACTCCGCATATGTGTCGTCTACTTCATCCTCACTGACTTCTAATTCATCGTGACCATCTTGTACTTCACCTTCCTTATGCTGCACAGACACTTTTTCCGATCTTTGATAGAAGCCCAAATCTCATCTGCTGAGAGGATGCGGGGAGCCATGTCAGTGCGTTCCAGAGTAGCCGGAGGCGGACGATGGGATATCGGGTCAGCAGGAACATCCTCATTATCAGAGACTCCGACATCTTGATGTGCTAGAATACTAGTCCTCTCCTCCTCATCATTGTCCTCCTCATCTTTGTCCTTCTCATGTTCGGAGACATCAAAGGTCCGCCTATGTAGCGTTCCCACATTTAAATAATGCAAAAATCTTGTGTTATTGTGCTAGTCCCTGGATCAATTGCTAGCACCACAGTACAAAAATGAAATATCATGCAAATGCGTCAGAATCTTTATTAACTCGCATGATACAGACTTACAAAATTATTTTACAACTTGCATAGCTCAAGGCTTGCATGAATACAGAGTTGAACAACATAAACATAGTACTTCAATGAGCCTCATCATCTTCATGTGCCACAGGCAAAACATGTTGGTTGTAGACTCGAGATCCTGAACGAAACCTCACACGTCATCTTCCATCTGCAATTTGGAATATGCAGCCACAAGGGAGTCAATACAATTTAATGTATTGGCAAGTAACACTATGGTGGATATATAATGGCAAAGACTAGCTTCTATATGCATATCTGGCTGAGTGGAGTTTTGGCTATTTGCATAAAGCAAGTTTTCTCCTAAGTTTTCATAAATACATTTTGATCAATAAGTTGGTACCACTGATGGAAACTAGTGAACCATAAATAATTATTGAGGAGTGCCACTGATAGAAAACAGGGCGAATCTCCAGCTATTGTTCTAAATAAGTTTTACTTATTGAAAATGGTGATGAGAATCTTCTGTCCATCCTTGTCCGGCTGCTCAAATTGTCCATTACCGGGGACATGTCTAAGTACTTAGATTTGGACTCTGCAGAGTTTGTGCACTTTCACCTTAGCCTCAATCAACCCAAACATCCTATACACGCTGAGTGTATTAAGGAAAGGAGAGAATTGAGACAAGATCTTTCATAAGGAGAATCCAACTCTACTGCAAGACCCGTTCCACCTATAATTCTGCTACATATTCATGTCAAGCTGACAAGTTGAACTCCCACAACTTAATTGATCAGGACAGAGCCTATTGTCTAAGGCTGCACGGGAAGCTTCTAAACTTGAAAGGACTTCATAATCTCTTTGTTCCTAGGTGGCATTCCTCAGGTGAATACCTCAAGTAAATACCCTTAGACAAGGGCCCTGAGGCAACACCCAACTCTCATCAGCCAAACAACCAATCCACCCAGGTGGTTCATTGAGTTGGTACTTAGAATTTCACTCAACACTAGTAAAACAATTTTGTAGCATTGCTAATCATCTACTGAGTCTAATGACTATAGGGTTTATGTAGGTAATAGATGTGGCTATATATATACCACTGGGATAGGATAATAGCGTAGCAATAATATATATAATACTGTAAAATTTCCTATCATTCATACTACTCAAAATCAACTAATGCATAAAGTAAAATAATGGGTAGTTGATGATGTGTTACTTGCCTTTGAACTTGGTGAAGAAAACACACTTCCTTCACAAAAGGGAATGTTGCTCCCCGTACAATCTATACATTGAAAACACAACAACAACATCAACAATCATTCATACAAACAAGAGAAAACAACAATCACAACAAAAGCGTTTTTAAACAAGCCATTCAGAAAGGTTCAACAAAATAAAGACTTCGTTAAATAGGGCTTATGGTTAGCTAATAGGGCATGGGATGGTTAAGGGTAAAGTTTGAATAACACAAACTCATACTTGTCAAGGAAGTTCCAAGAGTTCACTAAAGGTGATAACACCAATATTAAACCAAGGAAACAAGACATGTTCAACACTTAGTTATTTTCATCAAAACATTTGATTTATTTAATTTAGACTCCACTAACTTCATTGCAAAGGGGAAAATAAAATGAAGTCTTTGGATTTCCTATTTGTCAAAGTTTAGACAAAACAACTTGCTACTCCTCCACTTGTATGGATTGCTCCAAGTCTTCTCATGCTTGTCATCTGGAAAATTGTTTCATTTCTTCTAAGTTGTTTTCTCCTTGATGTAGTGTCTCCCTTGAACTTGAATAATTCTTCATGACTTGATTTTATGTTGAAACACTACTAAGTTAAAAGAATAGAAAGAAGAAATAGAGAGAGATAGAAAGATATAGGGATTGTTCTCCTTCATTTCTTCTTGCACTTGTATTTGCTTGTGTTTCTTCTAGTTGAGTGGAGTCTAAGTCCTTCCTTCAATTTCTTCTTAGGCCTTCCTTGTAGCTCTTCATGTTTTCCACCAAGTTGAATTTGAAGTATCCCCATGTGCTTGAGTCTTGATAAATCTTGAAGTAAGAATTAGAGAAGTGGATACTTGTGTTTTGACTTTACTAGTTGGCTAAGTAAATACTTGAACCATACTAAGGACTTAGTCTTGTCCCAAAATAGCCACAACACATAAAACATATATGCGAAATATTTTCTAAGTCAAAGGCAACAAGGAAAAAAAATATAGTGAGAGTGATATTTTGACTAAGTCTTCATGAAGTTCTTCTTGATTCCTTCTGGGGTGCTGACTCCATTGCTCCTTGAAGGACTTGATGATTTTGATACAAACTAGTGGTTGGTCTAAATCTAACTTAGTCATAGCACAGGTCTTAGGGGACAGAAAAGGAAGGGAAGACTTAGAAAAAAGAGAGAGATGTGGTTGGTCATATTGTCTTCTTGAAGTTCTTGTTTTCTTCTAAGTGCTTCTACTTCTTGAGATGATTCTGAAGTTGTTAAGCCCTTCATTGTTCTTCATGTAGTTTCTTCAGCTTGACTCCAAGGATGAAGAGGGGCACCTTTTCTTCACTTCTTCACCAAACCAGACTTAATGCTTTTTCACCAAGAGGCCAACTGGCTTAACTTAACTTAGAAATATTTCAAAGTTCCTAAGGTCTTAGTATTTGGTATCTCTGGTCAAGAGTTAGCAATTAGAGAAATTTTGCTAAGGAAAAATATATTAAAAACCTTTATTGAAAATAGTAAGGTCATAATAGTAAAAGAGCATAAAACTCCAAGGCACATTTTTACACTTAGACTAATATGATGTTGGTCATTGGGGGCTGTTATTACACGGCCTAAGGTTTACAAAAATATTTTATTTACAAAATTTGAATTTATAGGATTTAAAATATGCCAAAAATGATCAAACAAGCATATTGAAAATTGAATATATTTAAAATAGTCAAATTTAAAAGTAGACAGTACTAAAATATTCCACATATTCAGTGCTTCTCAAAAAGTTCAAGTTTGCTCAAATTGGATTTATAGATTAAAGTTATTATCAAAACAAGATTTACAAAGATTCAACAATAGCAAGTGTGTGCACGTATCAAATTTGAATTTCTTTGAGTTTAATATGTTCTACATATTGTGCTGATTTCAAAAAGTACAAAATCATATAATTTGGATTTGTGGTTCAAAAGTTATTGCAATTCTAAGTTGGGGGCTTTTCTGCAAAAATACAGGGGCTAAACTGTTTAAAAGAAATGGGGCAATCCGGGGGAACTAGAACGGAGGCTCCTGATTGGTTGGTACCTGTTCGCCAGGATCGTGACTGAGGTGTGTTGGATCTAAGTGGGAATGGATGCTCCAGATTTAAAGTACCTCTTGGCTACTAGATCTAATCCTAGCCATCCAATTAGATCCAATGGCCTACAATACGTAGGGAATAGGAGCTCACCGGCGGGGGCGTTTGGGCTGCCGGAGAATGGCGTGAAGGTGGCACTGACGCAGAATCTTTTCGACGTCGACGACTCGGTGGTCCCTGGGCTTGGCGAACAGGACGACGAGAGTCAGCGCGTCCAGGCGAAGAGGATGGTGGTGGAGACGTCGGCTTTCGCTTCCCCGAGCAACAGCGAGGCGCGGATGGAGATGGAGGGGCTCCGGTGAGTCTTCGAGTGGACGGAGTGGCCGTTGTGCTGCGAGCAAAAAATATGGAGAGGGGTCAGGGAGGTGCGGGTCGATGCGGGGAACCAGAAAAGGGAGGAATGAGTGACAGAGGAGAGCTCCGGTGGCCGGATGCGAGGAAATATGACGGCGGCAGGAGCTTCTCCGACGAGCTATTCCAGCGGCGTGGAGGCGTTTAGATCTAGGGTTTTCGAGGGGAAACGGCGGGGGTGGTATGGGCTTTATATCCAGGCGGTTAGGGCGGAGAAAGACTCTGCGAATCGCGAGGAATCCGGGGTTGGATTTGATCCTGTTTTCGGAGTCCTTGCCGTGGAGGAGAGGTAAGGGAGGACGTGACGTCACCGCTGACATCACGCGGGACCCACCAGGCAGAGGAAGAAAGAGAGAGAGACGGGGCGGGCTGGTGCGGCTGTCCTGCTGGGTCGCGCTGTGGGCTGCTGCTGGGCTTCTAGTGGGCTAGAGTGTGCTGCGCGGGCGAGGGATAGAGAAGAGAGGGGCAGAGGGGCGGGCTGGGCCTGTCCATTTTTTGTTCTCTATTCTTTTTTTTCCTGTTGTCTTTAAAAAAAATCAATATCTTTGGTTTTAAAAGCCCAAATGACCTCAAACAAAAACCTATAGTTTTGTAGAAACAAACTCTTTGCAAGGGAAACTATTAGGTGTTGTTTTTCACATGTTTTAAATATTTAATTTTGAAAATTTTAAATAAACCCTTAATAGCACTTAATGGCACTTTCTAAATAGAAATTAATAAATAAAAATGAATTGGGTTGTAATAAAATTTAGAGAGTTTCGCCAATTTTTTTTTGTTTTTCTAAGTCTTTTACTTGTTTTATAACCACAATAAATTATATAAACACTTTATATTAGTTTTGAGTTTGAATATTTATTTGTTTTGGTGGCTTGCATTAGTAGAAAACAAAAGTTTTAAATTTTTGTGATTTTTTTAATGTTTCCAAAATTCAGGGATGTTACAGACTACCACTGTAACATCCCAAGTATGAAAATACCCCTAGAATGCTTTGTCCTTTGTTTTATTTCAAGCAATGCATCATGTCATCATGTTTACTTATTGTTTGCATTTGTTTTCCATCTGTTTTGTCCTGTTTTCACAACTCAAATTCAAACCTTTTTCAAACATGGTTTCATACTTGTTCTGTTACAACTTTTGGAACCAAAATAACAAATAAAAACAACCCTTTTATTCCTTGTTTGCACTTATAAAATTGTTGCTTTAAATCCAACCAATAATTCAATCAATAATTCTCAAATCACCTTTTTAAATTCCCAAACCAAGTTCAAATCAGTACCTTTTGGGAACCATAAAAATCACCAAACATTTCTTCCCTCCAAACCATTCTAAAACCCTAGGGGTAACCCTATTTTTTATACATGTTTTATCAAGATTTTATTTAACTCAAATCTCCCTTATTTGAATTCAAACACCAACTATAATTTTAAATTCAAATTTTTGAAATCCAAGTTTACAGTGTGGTTTCTAATTGTCTAAATAGCTTAACTTAATTTTTTCAGAATTTTTCTCAAATAAATCCTTAACAGATTTTCTTCCAAAAGCAAAGTACAAAAAAAAAAAAAAAAAAAAACTGAAAAGAATAAAAGCAAGCCAACTCGCTGCGCGCGCGGCAGCTAGCTGGCCCAAGCCCACCTAAGCACTAACGCGCGCAGCCCAGCCCGCCCAGCAGAGCAACTTACCGCTTCGGCTGCTTCAAGATCCGTGCGCTCGCAGGATCTCCTTCTCCTCGCAGTACGGCGTCCATCGGGGACTGCCACGGCGGCAGGAGAACGCCACCGACGGCCGTCCGCGCCCCTCTGCCTCTATAAAGCGAGCCCTAGGGTTCAGCGTCGAACCCTAGCCCCTAGGACCTCGCTCCCCGCGCCGCGCCGCCATCTTCCTTCTCTCTGTCGCCTCCTCCTCCCAGCTAGCTACCTCACCGGAGTCCCCTCCTCTGAACCTTCCGATGGCTCCACCTCCGTAGCCACCCTCTCCACTAGACGATCACGGGAACCGAAAGCCCTCCGTCCCCTCTACCGTTTGGTCCCGGGAGCTCGACGGGAGATCACCCACGCCGTCCCCGCCATCCGCGACAACGCCGCCGTCGTCGGACGCTGTCTGCCGCCACCCGCCGGTGAGCGCCTGGATTCCAGTACCCCTACCCTCTCCTGTCACTTGCGCATCCCGAGTAGATCGTGCGGTCGTTCGCTTGCAACGCAGTGCACCACCGCCGCGTAGTCCTGCACGCGTTCGTCGCCGGCCGGCGATCGCCGCGTCTCGGTTCAGTTGTCTGAACAAAAGTTCAGTTAACTTTCCTTCTGAAGAATATCCTGTTCGCCTCCTGCTATCTGTCAAAACTTTCGCAGCAGCGCAGTGGCGCTGTTCCTTTCTCTCGTTGCGCAGCGGGCAGGGTTCGAGTCCCCTAGGCCGCAACACATTTTTGCGTTTTTTTCCGTGGTGTGCGGTCCCACCAGTCAGCCTCCCTCGGTGCCACGCGTACGCGCACACGCCACGCTGTCCGCAGGGGCCACAGGGCAGTGGCTGGTGTACACCTCCAGTGCGTAACAAATGTTTTCAGCACAAATCAAATTCTTTTTTTAATAACAGATTTGAAATAGAAACTTCTAAATTCAATATCTTTTAATTTACAAATGCAATGAATACAAACTTTATATGAAACTTGATCTAAATTTCATAATCTTTCCAAATATGCAATTTGTGTTCTGTTTTGAAATTTCAAAATGCATTCTAAATTCAAATTCAAATAATTCAAATGCAATTTGAAATAATTCATAACTAATTCAATCTGTTTTCAAATAATTCAAATAAAATATGTTTTTCACACCTTTTGAATGCTCTATTCAAATATAAATTTTGTTTTCTGGTTTGAACAATTTAAATTGCCTAAACTATTTAATTCTTGTTTAATTCAATTAAAAATTGTTTAATTTTGTTTAATTCATAAATAATTAATCCTAAGTCCCATTTCAAATTGTGAAACATGTAATCCAACTAAAATTTGATAAACTTTTCAAATATAAAATTTGTAATTGGTTTTGCATACTTTAAATTGTTGAAAACAATCAATACTTGTTCAACACCATTAGGTACCAATAATTCCAAACTTGTTAATGTTTTCTAAAATGATTAACTATCAATCCAATTGCAATTAACTTGTTATCTTATTGTTCCTCATCATGCATGCATCATACTAAGTCACTTACACATGATGCTTAGTGATAGAACAATTAATTCAACTCTGAAGCATGGGCTTCCATATGCAACCTTTGCATATGGAATCCATCTAAACTTGTGCTTCATGTCAAGCAAGTTATTTTGGGTGCATCTATTAAACATGACATGCATCATCCAATGTTTGTGCACCTATGCCATGTATTGATTGCCCGTTTTCCTTCGTTGTTGTTTTGCTTCTTCTCGATTAGACGACGACGTTGGTACCGACGAGCCTTACGACACCACTACTCAGGACCTAGCCCAGTACGAGGCTGAGCTGCCAGGCAAGTTATCACTCACATAAATCATTGAGTTCCCTTCCACACTTGTTGTCGATACTATCTTTTGTCTACTATTGCTAGCCCTATGTATCGTTGCTTGTTCTCCGAACCCATCACATGATACCTTGAGCCCTGATATTGCCACCACCTCCATACCTACAGCCATTGCTTGAGCCTGTTATTATCTAGCATGCTTAGGGTTGCTTTTACTCGAGTCTGTTGTCGGTTACTATTTTTACTATCTTATTATCTTGTACCGGGGCTCGTTATTAATCAATCAATCCTGTTAATTGCTAATGGTAATAATAACTTGATGATAAGGCACCGGCAGGAGGCCCATGAGTGGTTTTGGAGCCTGCTAGTGTCGACCCTAATAGGAAAAGGGTCTTGTCTACTGATCCATGATGAGCGCACTACCCGCATTTGGGAAGCGAGTATGGGCGCCCCCCTCAACTTGACCTGATTCGCATCTCGTCCAAATCGCCTCATTTAGTTCGTGTTTTCCATTTGCCGCATGCATGTTTTTGCGAGCCCAGCGCAGGGTGGAACTTTCGTAGTCGGCATATAGGGGGACACGGTCTTAGAGTGCTATGATGGTCCATTTTCTTCTGGGCTTGATTAGCCGTGCGCCCAAGGTTCTTTGGGCTTGATGCGAGGAATGGTTGGTTGTGTTGAGTGCCCCGCTTGGTGGGAGGCATCCCATCTGGCGGGATATTCATGAGTGTACGGCCAAATTGGTGCAACCCTGCAGGGATAATCTTCTCGAGAAGCCGTGTTTTCCGCGGTTATGGATTACTTGGTGAAAGTACTGGCTAACAAGTACTCAGGACAACTTCAACATAATGATCAATCATGTTTCACCCAATGATTAATAACTTGAATAGTAATAGGTTATTCACACAATAACTTGATTCACCTTATCACAACTGTGTGAGTTATCCTCGGATTGCTTCTTTGGATAAGGGGCGAGATCCAGGATGGGTTTTGGTTGAAGTTATCTTTCAGTTGGTTACAATCCTCGATCTTATCTTTTCTGTTAGCCGGAACTTGTAGTTATATTCTGTAGTTGGTTAGAGCAGCCAGCAGCAACTTTTATTTCACCCCTTTCTTCCGTTGATCCCAAGCATCTATGCTTGTGTTGACGGGTAACTCCTTGATGAACTGTGAGTCTTGCTTGCCAGTACTTGGATGTACTGACCCCGTTGGGGCTGTGGTTTACGCAGAGTACTACTACGACTACGATGCTTCCCAGGACGGCTACTTTGTGGAGTTCGATGACGCTGCAGACGAGTAGTTAGCTGGACCAGGGCAGGATCCAGACCTTCGTGGATGGGCTACGCTTCTCTTTATTTTCTCAGGCTTCTTAAGCCATGGATTTGTCTGTACTCAGACCCTTTGATTGCTTCCGCTGTTGTAATGGATGATATGTTGGGACATGTGTCCTCTGGATGACTGTATTCGATATTTTCTGCCTTAGTGAAGGCCAGTTGCACTTATTTCATTCTTTTGTGTCTTAGAGACATTCTGTGCTATCATTCGTACCAAACTGTTGACGTACCGTGCGTGGTTGATTATGAAGTACGTCGACAGTAGTGCCTTTAGGTTCCTAGCGGATAGTTTACCTCGACGGTGGAAGCAGGGCTTGTGTTGTCGCGCATAAGCGCAGGCCTACCAGGAAGCTGGGACGTGGGAGCAGTTATGCCCCATAATCCAAGCACCTGACTTCCAGTTCGTGCGAGGAGTATCCTCTAGAAACCCAGGGTGCGACAAATGGTATCAGAGCCTGTCTGCCTGTAGGATCCCTTTTTACTGGTCGCAGTTGAGTCTAGAAACTATTTTGTAGCTACATAGGAAAAATGAAACGTGAGAGTAGGAATTCTGCCATTTTTCTTCTTTCCCCACCCACCCACCCTTTTCTGGTAAGGAAGTGAAACGTTGTTTTCTGTTCTCACCCAACCTTTCAAGTTAGGATTTCACGTGTTTTGGGTTCTCTGTAGTACCTCAGGATTTTTGGTCTCGTTTTCCCGATGTTGCTTCAATATCATGTTCTTTTCAACATCCTTTCGTCCGTTCAACCTTGTTGTTGTTTTTCACATCCTTTTCCTTCTACCGGAGTCTAATCAAAACCTTCCAATCATCTGCAGATGGGTCTCAACTACTATCCGCAGGTGGTTCGCATGACTCGCTGTGAGAGCACCGCCGGTTTCCCGGAGCTGCTGAGAGACATGGTTACCTATCTGGGGTTCCATTGGGCACCAGAGTACCAGGTCTACGAGCACCAGCGAGAGTGTGACCAGACTTGCTACCGGGCTATCGTCTACATTCTGTCGGATGATGGCAGGAGCATTGCACACCAGTACGAGGCAGTAGGGTCCACAGTGGATATGGCAGTGCAGCAGGCAGCGTACGTGAGTGTCACCGTTCTCCGTGCTGACTACTGGGGGTTTGATAAGTCCAGTTTTCGTCACATCCCCCGTGGTTACATCACGGCAGCAGGAGCTCACTTCACTATCCACCGCGACATGGATACCTACGAGACTGATAGCTCCAGGCTCCAGGTCACTGCCCAGTTCGCTAGTCACAGTGATGCCGTTGCTTCCGCACTTTCTCAGGAGTTAGCCGCAGTCAGGGAGCAGCTCCGCCTTGCTCTCACTCGTCTGGCGACGTACACCACAGACTTTGTTGGAGACGAGCGCTTCGCACGTGTCGTTCAGCCAGCTGGTCTTCCGTTGCCAGATGCTGGAGGGTACGAGCCGATCAGAGGCCCACTTCTCGACCTCGGAGCTGGTTACACAGGGATTCCCCGCTATGGAGCACAGGGATACGACGCTTCCTACTTCACCACACCGAGAGTTGCTCTCAGAGCAGTTCCTATCTACATGGATCGTCGTGATACCTACTTCCGTGGGATTCCTCCTCACCGTATCTCTCGTCGTACTACTCACCGCCGTCCTGCGTGATGAGCTTGGGAGTACCGTTGTATCCATTACTAGCTGTGTCTAGTCTATCCTTTCGTTTTCGAACCATGTATTGGTCTGTTGGATATTCTGATGTATTTGAACATGTGATGATGTACCTGTTGGTTATCTATTCATGCGTCGGAATAATCTGTCTTTCGGTTACCAAGTCTATCCTTTTCTGTTGTTGTGCTAAAATGAATTTCTGTTCAGGATGCCTCCAACCAGGAACAACCCGCCACCGCCACCACCAATGGGGGAGCTGTTGGCTCAGATGACCCAAGTGGTGACACAGATGGCCCAGATCCAGGCTAACCAGCAACACAACCAGAATGCTCCAAGGGTCACCATCAAGGACTTCCTCAGCTTGGGTCCAAAAGCTTTCGTGGCAACACGTGAGCCCCTGGATGCTGATGACTGGATCCGTGACGTAGCAAGAGCTCTGGAGATAGCTCATGTTGCTGAAGAGGATAAGGTCAAGTACGCCACCTACCTACTGAAGGGTCAGGCAGCTACTTGGTGGGAGAACTACCAGGCCATGAGGGCTGGCTTTCCTATCAACTGGGGATGTTTCAGAGATGCCTTCCTGAAGCACCACATCCCGGATGGTCTCATGGAAAAGATGCGTGAGGAATTCTGCTCTCTCAGACAGGGCAAGCTGGACGTTCTCGGCTACCAGAACGAGTTCAATCGTCTCGCTCGGTACGCTGGTGACGAAGTGTCCACCGAAGCCAAGAAGATGGCAAGGTTCCGCCGAGGTTTTAACCCGGAACTGAAGTACGCTCTCACTAACATCAAGTGCAAGGACTTCGTCGAGCTTGTGAACACCGCGCTCAATGAGGAGAATGGGCGCAAGGCGTTCGAAGAGTCCCGCAAGCACTCGCGTGAGGGTGGTTCCTCCTCCAACATGACCACCCCTCCGCAGAAGCGCCGCATCTGGGTGCCAAATGGTGCTGTCACTCGGGCTCCAAATGCCCAAGCTTCTCCAGGCTTTGGTCCCCGCCCACCCAACCCATCTCAGATGCAGGGTCAGAGGTTCCCGATGGGGCAGCCAAGGCCGGGTCCTTCTCGTGTCGTCACTTGCTACAAGTGCAAGGAGACTGGACATTATGCTGATAAGTGCAATCAGAAGCAGCTACCCCTACCTCCTCGCCCCAACACCAACCAGGCTATGGTTCGTGCTCCTCCGGCTAAAGCCTTCAACTCCAACAATAGGCCTGTCGGGAGGAACGCGAGGGTGAACCATATCAAGGCCGACAAAGCCGAAGAGGCTGCTGACGTCGTTCTCGGTATATTACCCGTAAACTCTATTCCAGCTAAAGTGTTGTTTGATACTGGAGCATCGCATTCGTTTGTGTCAAAGATCTTTGCTACAACGTACAATTTAGCTCTGGTTCCGCTAAGCAATCAAATCTATGTGCACTCTCCGGGAACTAAAATGATTACTTCCAAGATAAGCATGGACAATCAGATCCTAATTGGAGGTCGCATATTCCTTGCTTCACTCATGTTGCTGGGAAATTCTGACATTGATGTCATTCTGGGTATGGATTGGTGAAGACCCACAAAGCTAAAATTGACTGTGCTCAAAAGTCAATAACTCTCTCCCACACTTCAGGCCAGATAGTCTATTCTCCATATGGATCAACTTCTGTTCAGCTGTTCAGCCTCGATGCAAAACCCCTTCCGGCAATTGAAAATGTTCCGGTGGTTTGTGAATTCCCTGACGTCTTTCCAGAAGAGTTGCCAGGGATGCCTCCGGACAGAGCAGTTGAGTTCGTGATCGAGCTTGAGCCAGGTACTGCTCCAATCTCTAAGCATCCATATAAGATAGCTCCTCCTGAACTGAAATTGTTGAAGGAGCAAATCGATATGTATATGGACAAAGGTTTCATTCAGCCTAGTTCCTCCGCTTGGGGTTGCCCAACTCTGTTTGTTGCCAAGAAGGATCAAACAAAAAGACTCGTGGTTGACTATCGTCCTCTCAACGAGAAAACCATCAAGAACAAGTATCCACTTCCTCGTATCGATGATCTTTTTGATCAACTTGCTGGAGCCTCAATATTCTCAAAGTTGGACTTGAGGATGGGTTACCATCAGATAAAGATCAGAAAGGAAGATATTCCCAAGAAAGCTTTCACCACTAGGTACGGTCTATATGAATACACCGTCATGTCCTTTGGTCTCACCAATGCACCGGCAACGTTCTCAAGACTCATGAATTCTGTCTTCCATGAATACCTCGACAAGTTCGTTGTGGTATATCTTGATGACATTCTAGTCTACTCCAAATCCGAGGAAGAGCATGGAGAACACCTTCGTCTCACTCTCATGAAACTTCGCGAGCATCGTTTGTATGCCAAGTTTTCCAAATGTGAGTTCTGGATTCCAGAAGTTGCATATCTTGGTCATATCATCTCTGCCAAGGGCATTGCCATTGATCCTGAAAAGGTTAAGGCAATTGTTGATTGGAAACCCCCTAAGACGGTGAAACAAGTTAGAAGCTTTCTTGGCTTGGCTAGCTATTGCCGTCGTTTCGTCCAAAACTTTTCCAAGATTGCTAAACCTCTCACTGATCTCACAAAGAAGGACAAAAAGTTCGTTTGGACTCCACAATGTGATGAGAGTTTCAACCTCCTGAAGACTAAACTCACTTCCACACCTGTTCTAGTTGGACCCGACACCACCAAACCTTTCCAGATATTCTGTGATGCATCTCTCCAAGGACTAGGAGCAGTTCTTATGCAAGAACGTCAAGTTGTGGCCTATGCTTCACGTCAGTTGAACCCACATGAGCAAAACTATCCCACTCATGATCTTGAACTTGCAGCAGTTGTGTTTGCCCTCAAGAAATGGAGACAATACTTGTTGGGTAACAAAACTGAAATCTTTTCCGATCACAAGAGTCTGAAATACATCTTCACTCAGCCAGATCTGAACCTCAGACAAAGGAGATGGATTGAGAAGATTAAAGACTTTGATCTCACCATTTCTTACACTCCAGGCAAGGCTAATGTTATGGCCGATGCTCTCAGTCGCAAATCCTATTGCAATAATCTCATGATCATGGAAAGCCAACCTCCACTTCATGAAGAATTCCAGAAGCTAAACCTTGGTCTTGTTCCTGAAGGATACCTTGCTAGCTTGACAGCCAGCCCAACTCTCGAGGACAAGATTCGTTCTGAACAACTTCGTGATAATGAAATCAAGAAGATTGTGGATCACATCAAGGAGGGCAATGATAAGTTCAAGTCCTTCTCAATTGATGACAAGGGAACTGTGTTCTTCGAAGGACGCATTGCAGTCCCTCAGATTCAAAGTCTCAAGGACATCATTCTCAAGGAGGCTCATGAAACTCCTCTATCCATTCACCCTGGAAGTACAAAGATGTACCAGGATCTCAAGACTCTGTATTGGTGGCCTGGCATGAAACGTGAAATTGCTCAATACGTTTCTGAATGCGACGTTTGTCAACGTGTTAAGGCAGTCCATCAGAAGACAGCAGGGCTACTCCAACCTCTGAAAATTCCTGAGTGGAAGTGGGACATGATTGAAATGGACTTCGTTACTGGGTTTCCAAAGTCCAAAAAGGGCAACGATGCAATCTTCGTTGTTATTGATCGTCTCACTAAGGTTGCTCACTTCTATGCTGTAAAGGAAACTATCTCAGCTAGCCAGTTAGCAGAGCTCTACACAGCAAAGGTTGTTCCCCTTCATGGTGTTCCATTGGAAATAAGCTCAGACCGTGGAAGTATCTTCACTTCTCATTTCTGGAAAAGCTTTCAAGAAGCATTGGGCACTAAACTTCTGTTCAGCACAGCTTATCACCCTCAGTCTCAAGGGCAAGTCGAAAGAGTCAATCAGATTCTCGAGGATATGCTCAGAGCATGTGGTCTCTCCTTTGGCATGAAATGGGAGGATTGCCTTCCATATGCTGAATTCTCCTACAACAACAGCTACCAGGCAAGCCTAGGCATGGCACCATTTGAGGCACTGTATGGTCGCAGATGCAGGAGTCCAATCAATTGGTCTGGAGCTGGTGAACGTTCACTTTTAGGCCCTGACATTGTTAAGGAAGCCGAGGAGAAAGTTCGTATCATTCGTGACAATCTCAGGATTGCTCAGTCTCGTCAGAAGAGCTATTATGATAGCAAGCACAGAGATATGGTCTATGCACCTGGTGATAAGGCATATCTCCGTGTAACTCCCCTCAGAGGCACTCATCGTTTTGGTGTGAAAGGAAAGCTTGCACCAAGATACATTGGCCCTTTCAACATCCTCTCAAGACGTGCAGAGAATGCTTATCGTCTTGAACTTCCAGAAAAACTATCCAAAGTGCACGATGTGTTCCACGTGTCACAACTCAAGAAGTGTTTCAAAGATCCAGATCGTGCAGTTGATCATGATTCCATCGAACTGCAAGATGATCTATCTTATGAGGAGCACCCTATTCGTATTCTCGATGAGACCGAGCGTAAGACTCGCAACAAGAGCACCAAGTTCTTGAAAGTCCAATGGTCGCATCATTCTGATAAAGAGGCAACGTGGGAGACCGAGGAGGATCTTCGCAAGAAGTATCCGGACCTGTTCATTTCTCAGTAGGGAATCTCGGGGCGCGATTCCTTCAAGGGGGGGCGTTTTGTAACATCCCAAGTATGAAAATACCCCTAGAATGCTTTGTCCTTTGTTTTATTTCAAGCAATGCATCATGTCATCATGTTTACTTATTGTTTGCATTTGTTTTCCATCTGTTTTGTCCTGTTTTCACAACTCAAATTCAAACCTTTTTCAAACATGGTTTCATACTTGTTCTGTTACAACTTTTGGAACCAAAATAACAAATAAAAACAACCCTTTTATTCCTTGTTTGCACTTATAAAATTGTTGCTTTAAATCCAACCAATAATTCAATCAATAATTCTCAAATCACCTTTTTAAATTCCCAAACCAAGTTCAAATCAGTACCTTTTGGGAACCATAAAAATCACCAAACATTTCTTCCCTCCAAACCATTCTAAAACCCTAGGGGTAACCCTATTTTTTTATACATGTTTTATCAAGATTTTATTTAACTCAAATCTCCCTTATTTGAATTCAAACACCAACTATAATTTTAAATTCAAAATTTTGAAATCCAAGTTTACAGTGTGGTTTCTAATTGTCTAAATAGCTTAACTTAATTTTTTCAGAATTTTTCTCAAATAAAGCCTTAACAACTTTCTTCCAAAACCATTTCAGCAAAAAAAAAAAAAACAGAAAAGAATAAAAGCAAGCCAACTCGCTGCGCGCGCGGAAGCTAGCTGGCCCAAGCCCACCTAAGCACTAACGCGCGCAGCCCAGCCCGCCCAGCAGAGCAACTTACCGCTTCGGCTGCTTCAAGATCCGTGCGCTCGCAGGATCTCCTTCTCCTCGCAGTACGGCGTCCATCGGGGACTGCCACGGCGGCAGGAGAACGCCACCGACGGCCGTCCGCGCCCCTCTGCCTCTATAAAGCGAGCCCTAGGGTTCAGCGTCGAACCCTAGCCCCTAGGACCTCGCTCCCCGCGCCGCGCCGCCATCTTCCTTCTCTCTGTCGCCTCCTCCTCCCAGCTAGCTACCTCACCGGAGTCCCCTCCTCTGAACCTTCCGATGGCTCCACCTCCGTAGCCACCCTCTCCACTAGACGATCACGGGAACCGAAAGCCCTCCGTCCCCTCTACCGTTTGGTCCCGGGAGCTCGACGGGAGATCACCCACGCCGTCCCCGCCATCCGCGACAACGCCGCCGTCGTCGGACGCTGTCTGCCGCCACCCGCCGGTGAGCGCCTGGATTCCAGTACCCCTACCCTCTCCTGTCACTTGCGCATCCCGAGTAGATCGTGCGGTCGTTCGCTTGCAACGCAGTGCACCACCGCCGCGTAGTCCTGCACGCGTTCGTCGCCGGCCGGCGATCGCCGCGTCTCGGTTCAGTTGTCTGAACAAAAGTTCAGTTAATTTTCCTTCTGAAGAATATCCTGTTCGCCTCCTGCTATCTGTCAAAACTTTCGCAGCAGCGCAGTGGCGCTGTTCCTTTCTCTCGTTGCGCAGCGGGCAGGGTTCGAGTCCCCTAGGCCGCAACACATTTTTGCGTTTTTTTCCGTGGTGTGCGGTCCCACCAGTCAGCCTCCCTCGGTGCCACGCGTACGCGCACACGCCACGCTGTCCGCAGGGGCCACAGGGCAGTGGCTGGTGTACACCTCCAGTGCGTAACAAATGTTTTCAGCACAAATCAAATTCTTTTTTTAATAACAGATTTGAAATAGAAACTTCTAAATTCAATATCTTTTAATTTACAAATGCAATGAATACAAACTTTATATGAAACTTGATCTAAATTTCATAATCTTTCCAAATATGCAATTTGTGTTCTGTTTTGAAATTTCAAAATGCATTCTAAATTCAAATTCAAATAATTCAAATGCAATTTGAAATAATTCATAACTAATTCATTCTGTTTTCAAATAATTCAAATAAAATATGTTTTTCACACCTTTTTGAATGCTCTTTTCAAATATAAAATTTGTAATTGGTTTTGCATACTTTAAATTGTTGAAAACAATCAATACTTGTTCAACACCATTAGGTACCAATAATTCCAAACTTGTTAATGTTTTCTAAAATGATTAACTATCAATCCAATTGCAATTAACTTGTTATCTTATTGTTCCTCATCATGCATGCATCATACTAAGTCACTTACACATGATGCTTAGTGATAGAACAATTAATTCAACTCTGAAGCATGGGCTTCCATATGCAACCTTTGCATATGGAATCCATCTAAACTTGTGCTTCATGTCAAGCAAGTTATTTTGGGTGCATCTATTAAACATGACATGCATCATCCAATGTTTGTGCACCTATGCCATGTATTGATTGCCCGTTTTCCTTCGTTGTTGTTTTGCTTCTTCTCGATTAGACGACGACGTTGGTACCGACGAGCCTTACGACACCACTACTCAGGACCTAGCCCAGTACGAGGCTGAGCTGCCAGGCAAGTTATCACTCACATGAATCATTGAGTTCCTTTCCACACTTGTTGTCGATACTATCTGTTGTCTACTATTGCTAGCCCTATGTATCGTTGCTTGTTCTCCGAACCCATCACATGATAACTTGAGCCATGATATTGCCACCACCTCCATACCTACAGCCATTGCTTGAGCCTGTTATTATCTAGCATGCTTAGGGTTGCTTTTACTCGAGTCTGTTGTCGGTTACTATTTTTTTACTATCTTATTATCTTGTACCGGGGCTCGTTATTAATCAATCAATCCTGTTAATTGCTAATGGTAATAATAACGTGATGATAAGGCACCGGCAGGAGGCCCATGAGTGGTTTTGGAGCCTGCTAGTGTCGACCCTAATAGGAAAAGGGTCTTGTCTACTGATCCATGATGAGCGCACTACCCGCATTTGGGAAGCGAGTATGGGCGCCCCCCTCAACTTGACCTGATTCGCATCTCGTCCAAATCGCCTCATTTAGTTCGTGTTTTCCATTTGCCGCATGCATGTTTTTGCGAGCCCAGCGCAGGGTGGAACTTTCGTAGTCGGCATATAGGGGGACACGGTCTTAGAGTGCTATGATGGTCCATTTTCTTCTGGGCTTGATTAGCCGTGCGCCCAAGGTTCTTTGGGCTTGATGCGAGGAATGGTTGGTTGTGTTGAGTGCCCCGCTTGGTGGGAGGCGTCCCATCTGGCGGGATATTCATGAGTGTACGGCCAAATTGGTGCAACCCTGCAGGGATAATCTTCTCGAGAAGCCGTGTTTTCCGCGGTTATGGATTACTTGGTGAAAGTACTGGCTAACAAGTACTCAGGACAACTTCAACATAATGATCAATCATGTTTCACCCAATGATTAATAATTTGACTAGTAATAGGTTATTCACACAATAACTTGATTCACCTTATCACAACTGTGTGAGTTATCCTCGGATTGCTTCTTTGGATAAGGGGCGAGATCCAGGATGGGTTTTGGTTGAAGTTATCTTTCAGTTGGTTACAATCCTCGATCTTATCTTTTCTGTTAGCCGGAACTTGTAGTTATATTCTGTAGTTGGTTAGAGCAGCCAGCAGCAACTTTTATTTCACCCCTTTCTTCCGTTGATCCCAAGCATCCATGCTTGTGTTGACGGGTAACTCCTTGATGAACTGTGAGTCTTGCTTGCCAGTACTTGGATGTACTGACCCCGTTGGGGCTGTGGTTTACGCAGAGTACTACTACGACTACGATGCTTCCCAGGATGGCTACTTTGTGGAGTTCGATGACGCTGCAGACGAGTAGTTAGCTGGACCAGGGCAGGATCCAGACCTTCGTGGATGGGCTTCGCTTCTCTTTATGTTCTCAGGCTTCTTAAGCCATGGATTTGTCTGTACTCAGACCCCTTTGATTGCTTCCGCTGTTGTAATGGATGATATGTTGGGACATGTGTCCTCTGGATGACTGTATTCGATATTTTCTGCCTTAGTGAAGGCCAGTTGCACTTATTTCATTCTTTTGTGTCTTAGAGACATTCTGTGCTATCATTCGTACCAAACTGTTGACGTACCGTGCGTGGTTGATTATGAAGTACGTCGACAGTAGTGCCTTTAGGTTCCTAGCGGATAGTTTACCTCGACGGTGGAAGCAGGGCTTGTGTTGTCGCGCATAAGCGCAGGCCTACCAGGAAGCTGGGACGTGGGAGCAGTTATGCCCCATAATCCAAGCACCTGACTTCCAGTTCGTGCGAGGAGTATCCTCTAGAAACCCAGGGTGCGACAACCACCCTTAAAAGAAATCTCGTCCCGAGATTTGGGAAGGCTAGAAAGAAAATTAGGTTTGGGTTACTTGGGTTCCATGTAACTGGGTGGCTACCACCCTTAAAAGAAATTCTTTGTGGGTATACTAATCACATGACTCGATGGTGTAGCTTGTCTCGAGATGTCTTGAATAGAAATTTCCTCCAAGGTAGGGCTGCAGGGTAACTGGTGCCTTGTTTAACTTCATGTGACACTGAGGGTCACTCTTTGGGTCAATCAAAAGTCTTTGGGTCCCTCTCAACTTGGCCTTTTGATGTCATTGTCAATCTTGCATCTTGTTGTTGACCTTCTTATGATTGTTGGTATTCTGGCCAGGTATCTTCTTGGGTTTAGCATAGATGAGTAGAGATTTAGAAAGGTCTAAATAAGATTCCTACCCAAGACAACAGAGCAAGACAATACATCTTACAAACCACATCTAATAAAGCATTTTTCACACTAAACAACAGGGTTTTAGGAAAACAAACTAATATTGTCATACCACACTTATTGGCATGATCAATACACTAACACGATCACGTTGTTCTAACAAAGTAACTAGATTGTTGGTCTCATCTATATCTTCTGGAGTCTCCTCAGGCTCTTCTCTCAACACCTTGAGGTGTTTGTAATTGTTGTGAAGTCTGGATATATCTCCAAGTTTCTTCAATTGTCTTGAATGTAGATCTTCATGTTGAAACCAAAGGGTCATGTGAAAGGTATTCCTTGTGCTTCATGTCATGATTATCACCAATCATGTCTTGATGGAGATTTAGGTCATCTATAATGAGAGAAGAAGACTTTGAAGATGAATAATGGATGAGAGGATATAAGAAATGTTTAAGACGAGTTTTGTTTCTAGAAAGTTTGAACAAAGTAGATTTTAATCCTATGGTCTTTTCCAAACTTAGGGTCTCGAATTCTATAGGCAACACAATACTATGATACCATTTTGTAGCGTTCCCACATTTAAATAATACAAGAACCTTGTGTTATTGTGCTAGTCCCTGGATCAATTGCTAGCACCACAGTACAAAAATGAAATATCATGCAAATGCGTCAGAATCTTTATTAACTCGCATGATCCAGGCTTACAAAATTATTTTACAACTTGCATAGCTCAAGGCTTGCATGAATACAGAGTTGAACATCATAAACATAGTACTTCAATGAGCCTCATCATCTTCATGCGCCACAAGCAAAACATGTTGGTTGTAGATTCGAGATCCTGAACGAAACCTCACACGTCATCTTCCATCTACAATTTGGAATATGCAGCCACAAGGGAGTCAATACAATTTAATGTATTGGCAAGTAACACTATGGTGGATATATAATGGCAAAGACTAGCTTCTATATGCATATCTGGCTGAGTGGAGTTTTGGCTATTTGCATAAAGCAAGTTTTCTCCTAAGTTTTCATAAATACATTTTGATCAATAAGTTGGTACCACTGATGGAAACCAGTGAACCATAAATAATTATTGAGGAGTGCCACTGATAGACACCAGGGAGAATCTCCAGCTATTGTTCTAAACAAGTTTTACTTATTGAAAATAGTGATGAGAATCTTCTGTCCATCCTTGTCCAGCTGCTCAAATTGTCCATTACCGGAGACACGGCTAAGTACTTAGATTTTGACTCTGCAGAGTTTGTGCACTTCCACCTTAGCCTCAATCAACCCAAACATCCTATACACGCTGAGTGTATTAAGGAAAGGAGAGAACTGAGACAAGATCTTTCAGAAGGAGAATCCAACTCTACTGCAAGACCCGTTCCACCTATAATTCTGCTACATCTTCATGTCAAGCTGACAAGTTGAATTCCCACAACTTAATTGATCAGGACAGATCCCATTGTCTAAGGCTGCACGGGAAGCTTCTAAACTTGAAAGGACTTCATCATTTCTTTATTCCTGGGTGGCATTCCTCAGGTGAATACCTCAAGTAAATAACCCTTAGACAAGGGCCCTGAGGCAACACCCAACTCTCATCAGCCAAACAACCAATCCACCCAGGTGGTTCATTGAGTTGGTACTTAGAATTTCACTCAACACTAGTAAAACAATTTTGTAGCATTGCTAATCATCTACTGAGTCTAATGACTATAGGATTTATGTAGGTAATAGATGTGGCTATATATATACCACTGGGATAGGATAATAGCATAACAATAATATATATAATACTGTAAAATTTCCTATCATGCATACTACTCAAAATCAACTAATGCATAAAGTAAAATAATGGGTAGTTGATGATGTGTTACTTGCCTTTGAACTTGGTGAAGAAAACACACTTCCTTCACAAAAGGGAACGCTGCTCTCCGTACAATCTATACATTGAAAACACAACAACAACATCAACAATCATTCATACAAACAAGAGAAAACATGCAAACAACAATCACAACAAAAGAGTTTTTAAACAAGCCATTCACAAAGGTTCAACAAAAGAAAGACTTCGTTAAATAGGGCTTATGGTTAGCTAATAGGGCATGGGCTGGTTAAGGGTAAAGTTTGAATAACACAAAATCATACTTGTCAAGGAAGTTCCAAGAGTTCACTAAAGGTGATAACACCAATATTAAACCAAGGAAACAAGACATGTTCAACACTTAGTTATTTTCATCGAAACATTTGATTTATTTAATTTAGATTCCACTAACTTCATTGCAAAGGGTAAAATAAAATGAAGTCTTTGGATTTCCTATTTTTCAAAGGTTAGACAAAACAACTTGCTACTCCTCCACTTGTATGGATTGCTCCAAGTCTTCTCATGCTTGTCATCTGGAAAATTGTTTTCTCCTTGATGTAGTGTCTCCCTTGAACTTGAATAATTCTTCATGACTTGCTTTTATGTTGAAATACTACTAAGTTAAAAGAATAGAAAGAAGAAATAGAGAGAGATAGAAAGATATAGGGATTGTTCTCCTTCATTTCTTCTTGCACTTGTATTTGCTTGTGTTTCTTCTAGTTGAGTGGAGTCTAAGTCCTTCCTTCAATTTTGTCGGGGGGATACCCCCGAGTAGGGTAAAGGCAAGTGCTAAAGGGCAAGATCAGAAGAGACACTTGGCAGAGTAGCGGCTACCCGGTACTCGCTACATGGTCGTCCGCTATTCGGCCGTACGCACTGAAGGCCAGGAGGAAGAATCAGGGAAGTTATTCTCCTCCGGGTAGAGGAAGCGGTCCGAGTAGAAATGGCGGTCTCCTACTCGGGCCAGAAGTCAAAGGAGCCGTTCTGACACAGGATCCCGCGTATCCCGGGTCCGTACTTTGGCACTATTCACGGCACTGTTCATCCGTGGAGCGCGTGCCTGACCGTGACAGTGTGTCAGCAGGGCGTCGCAGGATAGGGGGGACCTACTCTGTGTTCGTGGCAGTGATAACATATCAGCTCCTCGGTTCTGCGGAACGACTTTGCAGATGAAGACAATCCAGGAAGCCAAAAGGGGTAAAGGTGTCAGCAGGAACCCGGAAGTACACAGTGTGCACATAGTGTCGACATCTTGGCTGCATCCGGCTGGGCACCAGTATATAAGGTGCCCTGCCCCCTCCTGCGCGAGGGATCCCAGAACCGGTTCACATTCTTGACCTAGTTCTTCACGTAGAGAGAAGAGTGGCTACTCGGTAGTGAGAAACATTTGTACTGTGGCTACTCGGTGAGACTCGGATATAAAGAGAGAAAGGCAGGAGTAGGGGTTTTACCTCCTCACGAGGGCCCTGAACCTGGGTAGATCTTGTTGTTTGCAGTGCTAGCTTCACACTCACGCGGCTACTCGCTGCGTGATCCCTCCCCGAGCGCCTCCAGCGTCCATCGTCCCCACAACTTTAGCCATCCTATGGCATCTGCCGTGACACCACCACGACAGTTGGCGCCCACCATGGGGCAACCAGCGGCGCTGGCTGGAGTTTCCGTTCGGACGGGATCGATTTCTGCTACCGGAGAGCGCGTGATCTGTGGCCTTGTCCACAGATTCGGCTCCTTCGACTTCGTCACCGACAACGCCGGCGATTTCGGCGGCAGGGCCATGCCGGAGGGCGGCTCGGTGCTTTCTTTCGGCGCGCACCTCGTCTACGTCGCCACCGTCATCGACCGCGAGTATCCCGAGCCGGTGCATGTCGCGGAAGATCCACCTGCTGTCATCGCCGCACGCGGGAGGCCGTTGGGTCGCTCTGCGGACATCGCGGAGGTGATGATGACCGGCCCTGCTGCTGACGCCGGGAAGGGCGCGGCTGCTACCGCCGCGGGCGTCATCGAGGATCTCGCTGGCCCGAGTGCTGGCGGGAAGACGCACAAGCCTTACGAGAAGGACTGCAATCTTGCTCCCTCCACTACTCCGACAATACCCGCGTCCGCCGTGCGGCGGGTATGCCGCCTCCCACTGATCTTGAGCTCTTGTCCATGAAGGCCCAGCTCGACCGGCAGCGCCAGGAGCTGCTCGCCGAACAGGCGGAGTTGGAAAAGATTAGGCTAGAACTTAGTCTAAATCAGAACGAGTACAACAAGGCTCACGGTTTTACACCAGTTGTTAGGAGGGCTAGCAAAGTAGGTGCTACGCGTCGCAACTTAGGCGCCGAGATGGCAACGGTTGTAGAGGCTCCCAGTCAGTCCGCCACCGCAAACACCTCCACCAGACCCAGATACAGTACTCCCGCCAAAACCCTTAGAGCTACTGAGGCTGTAGCCGCATAGTTGCCGCATCTCGACGGCGACGCGCGCGCTAGGCAGCAGGAGAGGCTCAATGAGCTGGTGCTAGAGGCTGCTAGGCAGAACGAGGAGTTCCGGAAAGCCAATCCGGGTGTTGGAGCTTCTCAAGTGGTGCACTCGCATGCGGCTAGATCTAACGATCAGGCTTCATCTCCGTATCCTAGTCGCGAGAGGGAACGAAGTGGGCACTCCGGCAGAGACAGGCAGATGCAGGTGTACGACCCGGCTGTCGCCACGAAACAGCTCGCTGTGCCGCGGCAGTCCGGTCAAAAACACAACACTGCAGGAGCAGGCTGTCAAGCCCAAAAAGCTCACAGCCAGCCGCGGGATGGAGAGCGGCCAGGACCTTCTCGGCATCAGGCTGCTCAGCCTACTCGGCAGAGGCCACAGCCGCGCGCAGTCGCGCCAGCCGCCAACCCGGTGGAGCAGCCTGCAGTCGTGCAGGTGTACAGATATGATGATGGCTACTCGGCTATGGGGTTGGCTGGCTACGATATCCTGGATCGTGTGGGTGAGCGCATGCTGGAGCCCAGAGACGCCAGGCACAAGCTGGACCGGATTTCTCTATCCGCGCAACTGGAGAGCAAGGGGCCGCCTGGCCCAGAGTGCTTTGGTCCCCGCATCATGACGGAGCCATCCGTGAAGCAGTTCCAGCTTGCAAGGGGGACCAAGTGCTATGACGGCAGCACCAAACCGAAAGATTGGCTCAATGACTATGTCACAGCCGTGCACATTGCAGGCGGCAATCGGAGGTGGGCCGTGCGATACATCCCGCAGATGCTCGAGGGACCGGCAAGAACCTGGCTCAACAACTTGCCCAAGCACAACATCAACTGCTGGCTTGACTTCGCGGAGGCATTCGTCAGCAACTTCACCAGCACCTACCGGAAGCCGAATAGGCCGCAGCAGCTATCCGCTTGCAGGCAGCGGGAAGAGGAGACAGACCGCGAGTATCTTACTCGGTGGAGCACTCTGAGGAACACCTGTGAGGGTGTGAATGAGGCCCGGGCCATCACTTGGTTTGCGCAGGGTTGCAGACATGGCAGCATGTTGTGGCAGAGGCTCCAGAGGGAGATGCCGAGTACCCTTGCCGAGACCATCCGGATCGCGGATCAGTACGCGCTCGGCGACCCGATGCAGCCCCTTCTTGATGCTCCTGAGCCGAGAAGGAACTACAACGTCAACAGCAGCAAGCGCAATGAATTCCGCAACAAGCGCAGAGGTGACCGGATTGACACCCGGTACGACCCAGAGGAGGTGAATGCAGTGGCTACGGGAGCTGGGAGTAGCCAAAGGCCGAAAACTGCTGGAGCTCCATACGGGCAGAACCAGAATCAGGGCCAAGGCAACAAGAAGCAGGGTAGCGGCAGCTCGGGTCCTGCTCCAAACTTCGTGTTCAAGGACATGAAGGATGGCCCGTGCAGCTTCCACACTCGGCACCCCGCAGACCCGCCAACCACACTACTCGGCAGTGCAGTTGGTGGGAAGAAATCAAGAATGAGGGCCTGCCTCCCCCTCCTCCACTGCCAGCTGCGAATGCCGCTGTACAGCCTGCCCGCGCCCCTGCTGCTCGGCCTCCAGCTTTCCCGAGAAGAGAAAATGTGAACCAGGTGGCTTTAGGAGCCAACCGCTACTTCAACAATGATGGCTACCGCAACAACAACAACAACAACAACTACTACTACACCCGCAACAACAACAGACGCAACAACAGACGCAACAACAACAACAACAACAACAACAACAACAACAACAACAACAACAACAACAACAACAACAACAACAACAACAACAACAACAACCAAGGTAACAACAACAACGGCAACAATGGTGGCGGAGACCGCAATCGGTACCAGGAGCACCACGAGAGCTACATGATCTTCACCTCTGAGCCTGTCGACAGGAAATCCCAGCACAGGCGTTCCATGGAGGTCAATGTTGTGATACCTGCCGTTCCTCACTATATGCATTGGTGCAACCAAGAGATCACGTGGTCCCGAGTAGATCATCCTAAGGTGATGCCCAATCCGGGTAGCTACGCCTTGGTGCTGGATCCTACCTTCTTGGGTCCTGAGAAGAATGTGAGGTTCAGCAAGGTACTGATCGACAACGGCAGCAGCATCAACATTGTGTACAGAGACACACTCGAGAAGCTTGGTCTGGCCGAGAACATGCTGCTACCTAGCAAGACCACCTTCCATGGCATCGTGCCGGGAGTATCTTGCAATCCGATTGGCCGAGTATGGATAGATGTGCTATTCGGCACCAGGGAGAACTGCCGCACAGAGAGCCTGCAGTTCGAGGTGGTTGATCACCAGAGCCCATACCACGCTCTACTCGGCAGGCCTGCTCTGAGCAAGTTCATGGCCTTTACCCACACTGCATATCTGAAGATGAAGATCCCTGGTCCCAATGGCGTGATTACCATATCTGGTGATTACAAGAAGTCCATGGAGTGTGCCTCTGCTGGTTCTCAGTTGGCGGAGTCCATGGTGATTGCTGCCGAGAAGAAAAAGATGTACGAGGTGGTGGCCATGGCGCAATCCGCGCAAGCTGGTGCGCAGGGCGTGCCGAGTTCCCAGCACGGAACCGCGTTCCAGGCATCTCAGGAGACAAAGAAGATCCAGGTTGACCTGAGTTTCCCGACCGAGTTGCCATCATTGGCTCCGGGTTGGGGGAGAAATAGGAAAGCGAGCTCATCCACTTCCTCCGTGAGAATCGGGACGTGTTCGCCTGGTCCAATGAGGATTTACCAGGTGTCCCGAGGGAGTTGGTTGAGCACTCGTTACATGTGCGTCATGACGCCAAACCAGTGAAATAGGCTATGCGCCGTTTCGGAGATGAGAGAAGGAAGGCCATATGTGACCAGATCACCAAGTTGCTGATAAGCAATTTCATCATGGAGGTGCTGCATCCGGACTGGCTAGCCAACCCAGTCATGGTCGAGAAGAATAAGGAGGATCCCAAGGCTGCTACCGCATGGCGTATGTGTGTCGACTACACTGACTTGAACAAGGCGTGCCCCAAGGATCCTTTTCCGCTACCTCGCATCGATCAGGTGATCGATTCCACTGCTGGTTGTGAACTGCTGTCTTTCATAGATGCCTACTCTGGTTTTCACCAGATAGCTCTCAATCCTGCTGATCAAATAAAGATTGCTTTCATTACCCCGTACGGGGCTTATTGCTATCGTGTCATGTGTTTCGGGTTGCGGAATGCGGGTGCCACTTATCAGAGATGCATGCAGAAATGCTTGCATGATCAACTCGGCAAAAATGTGCAGGTGTACGTAGATGACATTGTCATCAAAACGAATAAAACACATACTCTGCTTAGTGACATTGAGGAAACTTTCGCTAACTTGCGCAAGTACAAGATGAAGCTCAACCCGAGTAAATGCACCTTTGGCGTCCCGGCTGGCAAGCTACTCGGCTTCTTGGTATCCAGTCGGGGCATTGAGGCCAATCCTTCAAAGATAAAATCTATTGAGAGCATGTCATTGCCGAGATCCCTGAAGGATGTGCAAAAATTCACTGGGTGCTTGGCATCTCTTTGCCGCTTTCTGGGCATAATGGGCGAGAAGGCCCTGCCTTTGTATCAATTGATGAAGAAAAGCGATAAGTTCGTCTGGACACCGCAAGCGGATGTGGCATTCAAAGAGCTAAAGGCAATGCTGGGTAGCGCTCCCATCTTGGCTAGTCCGCTACCCAAGGAGCCAATGCTGCTATATATTGCTGCTACTAACCGGGTAGTCAGCGTGGTGATTGTGGTGGAACGAGAAGAAGGAGGCAAGAGTGTGCAACGGCCTGTATATTATCTCAGTGAGGTGTTGTCCAGCTCCAAACAGAACTACCCACACTACCAGAAGATGACGTACGGTGTGTACTTGGGCGCCAAGAAACTGAAGCACTACTTCCAAGAGCACCCCATCACAGTGGTGAGCTCAGCTCCCATCTCGGATATCATGGGTAACAAGGAAGCGAGTGGCAGAGTAGCCAAGTGGGCAATCGAGCTGGCCGCGTACGCTCCCGCGTATGCGAGAAGAGAAGCCATCAAATCTCAGATCCTGGCAGAATTTCTGGTGGATTGGGCTGAGGTGCAGTATGAGCCCCCTACTCCAGTATCCAACTACTGGAAGATGCACTTTGATGGCCCCAAAATGAAAGAAGGCCTTGGTGCTGGCGTGGTGCTTACGTCACCCAAGCGAGATCAGCTCAAGTACGTGCTGCAAATCCACTTCAAGGAATCCAACAATGTCGCAGAGTACGAGGCCGTGGGACACGGATTGAAGGTAGCAAAGGAAGTTGGCGTGCAGCGTATCATATGTTATGGCGACTCGGATCTAGTTGTGCAGCAAGTCTCTGGCACTTGGGATGCTCTGGATGCCAACATGGCGTCATACCGCTTCCTGGTTCAAACCATGACAGGATTCTTTGAAGGATGCGAGTTCCAGCTCATCCACCGAGCAGAGAATGAGGCAGCTGATGAGCTGTCCAAGTTAGGATCTTCTCGGCAGCACATCCCGGCTGGGATTGCCTTGGAGCATTTGAGAAAGCCGTCCATCAAGCCATCCCCCAACTTGGAGTCCATCTTCGTTCCTTCTCTGCCTGATGAGGAAGCAGTTCCAATGGTAATTGACTGGGAAGGTGCAAAAGGAGACCCGGGGACTGCCGTCTCCATCCCGGGGACTGGCGCCTGCAACCCGAGGACTGCCCCTCTCTACTCGGGGACTGCTCCTCCTTACTCGGGGACTGCCCCTCTCAGCTCGGGGACTGTCGCATTCCTTGAAGAAGTCCTGGCAAACCGTTCGGGGCTGCAGAGAGTAAACCCGAACGCAGAAAAAGATGCAACAGTGCCTATTCCAATGGAAGTGGATGAACCAGTGTTTCCCGCGCGGGAGACGCCGAGTTGGGCCATGCCCATATTATCCTTTCTAAGGGACGGTACCCTGCCAGAAGATGAGGTGACTGCCAGGCAGATTCAGAGAAGATCCAAGGGCTACACCATATTCAGAGATGTGCTGCACAAGAGAAGTGCCACTGGCGTGCTGCAACGCTATGTGGACCCGGAAGAAGGAGAGGATATTCTGGTGGAGATACACCAAGGAGAATGTGGGCATCACGCCTCTTCTCGGGCTCTTGTCAAAAAGGCTTTTCGGCATGGTTTTTACTGGCTCGCCGCTCTGCAGCAAGCTGAAGACATCGTGAGAAAGTGCAACGGTTGCCAGAGATTCGCAAGTAAGATCCACATGCCGGCTTCCGAGTTGAAAACCATTCCCATCACTTGGCCGTTTGCTGTTTGGTGTTTGGATATGGTTGGCCCCTTCAAGCCGGCTAGAGGCAACATGACACACATCTTAGTCATGGTGGACAAGTTCACCAAGTGGATTGAAGTGAAGCCTATTCGAAAGTGCGATGGAGCTACAGCCGTGAAATTCTTAAAGGATGTGATCCTGAGATACGGCTACCCGCACAGCATCATCACTGATAACGGCACCAACTTTGCTGAGGGAGCCATGGTGAGATTCTGCAGAGATAAGCACATCCGACTAGATGTCGCGTCTGTCGCGCATCCCGCGTCCAATGGATAGGTGGAAAGAGCAAATGGCATGTTGCTTGCAGGCATAAAGCCAAGGCTGGTTGAGCCACTGCTGAAAACACCAGGGTGTTGGCTAGACGAGTTGCCAGCGGTGTTGTGGAGTCTAAGGACTACCCCTAACCGGTCAACCGGCTACACACCGTTCTTCTTGGTTTACGGGGCTGAAGCCGTGTTTCCAATCGACCTAGAGCATGACTCCCCTCGAGTAACCCTCTACACTGAGGCGGAGGCGAGAGAAGCTCGAGAAGACGACGTTGACCTGCTAGAAGAAGCAAGAGAGCTTACTCTGTCACGTTCGGCTGTTTACCAGCAAAACTTGAGGCGTTATCACAGCCGAAAGGTGAACCCAAGGGTTTTCCGAGAAGGAGACATGGTCCTGAGGCTGGTGCAACGCACAGCCGGGATGCACAAGCTGTCCCCTCCGTGGGAAGGGCCGTTCATTGTGAGAAAGTCTTTGCACAATGATGCCTATTACTTAGTCGACGTGCGTCCGTCACAGGAGAACAGGGCGGATAAAGCTGGAGAGGAGTCTAAGCGCCCCTGGAATGTGGCTCTACTTCGTCGCTTTCATTCATGAGCAAAAGTGTGTATGTACTCTCTTATCCGAGTAAAAGCTCCTATACTGCAATCTGAAATTGAACTCGGGGACTGTCCTCGTCCAAAATTGCTCTAAGTGTTTCTGCTCTGTTACTTCTTTGTCTACTCGGTTGCTACGCTTAGAATTTCAAAAGCATACGAAGTAGTGTGTTTATACTCACCAGACACTCTACGACTCTGTTGCTGTCCGCAAACCGGCTTCATGGCAAGCCAGAGAACAAGCCAAAGAGTCAATGAACACATGAAAAATTGCAAGGGGAAGGAAGCGTGTGGCAACCGAGTAGAGTGTTTTTTGCTGTCTGTTGTTATCCTTTTCGGCTATATGGTGGGTAGCGTTACTATGACTGTTTCCTAAGTGGCTAAGTATTTGAAACCTCAACTTTGAACTCTTGTGACTCGAATACCAAAAAAGCAACAAGTTGCAGGTAAGAGCTGAGATGAAAAGGAAAGGTGGATGAAAAATGCAACTCGGGGACTCGCATGATAACGCAACCCGGCATCAAGCCAAAGCTGCTCAAATTACTAAGTATAAAAACTTCAAATGAGATAAAACTGAGTAGCAACGGGAAGGTAAATTGTTCAATACATCTGCACCCGGCATTCCGGGGATCTGATAAAAGTTTCAAGCATAAGTGTGGCAGGACATGATCAAGTGGAAGTAGCAGCGCTTTCGGTGTTGGCCTTGGCAGCGTCAGCGTCGTTGGTGGCCTTGGTAGCATCAGCTTCCGAGTTGGCAGCGTCAGTCTTTGCAGCATCTGCTTCGGGATTGGTGGAAGCCTGGTCAGAGGTGGCCGTGGCCACCGAGATGGGGTCCGTCACCGAAGTGGAGGCAGTCGATTGAGCGCGGAGTCGCGCCGTGTCGTCAAGGGCTGCGCCTGACGAAGTGCCGAACTCAAGGGCCGCAGTGTCGATGGTCATCTCCACGCTTTCGGCTTCCTCGTCGCTATCCTCGACGACCGTGCCCTTGCCCTTCCCGGACTTCTCATCGGTGCTGGCAAAAAAGCTCAGCCCGTCTGACACCGTGGCCTCCTCGTCGTCATCTTCATCCTCGTCGTCACCCTCGCCTTCCACATCCGTGTCGGGCTCGGGGAGGCCTTCAATGTAGTGCGCGGTATCCGCGTAGGAGGCGATCTCCCACGCGACTGCCTGACGGCGAGCCACGCACTCGGGTTCCTTCTCCCACTTGGAATCGCGGCGCATCTCGAGGATGGTATTGAGATTGAGGTTCTCATACCAGCTGCAGATGAAGAGGAGTAGCATATCTGCGCCAGCCCGAGCTCCGGATGCTCGCCACTTCTTCAGCTCGGCATTGACGCCATTCAGCTTCTCGGCGAGCCCACGGATGGTTGCTGGCGCAGAGTCTCGAGGCCAGAACAAGTCATGGAGCTTGAAGGCAGTGCGCACCAGATCGGTGCCCACGCCCCTTAGACGCTGGAGCTGCCCCTGCATGTTTGTGTGGTTGTCCTCGATTGAGGTTTTGGTGTCCATGGGCTCGCCCTTCTCGGTCCGAGCAGCTTGGGCCTTCGACAGGGCAGGTTTGCAAGCCGAGCTGAGGTCGGGGAAAATTTCTGAAAAAGCTATCAAGAAGATTAGAGACAGAGGCAGAGAGGAGAAGCAAATCAAGCAGCAGAGAAGCAAAAGGAGACAGCGAAGTGCAGAGAAGTGGGTACTTACTGTTCAGCTCGCAAAGTAGCGACTGCAGCCTCTTCTCCCATGACTCCTCATCAGCTACGTGCCTTTCTTCCACCCTCCGGAACTGGGCCAGCTGGAGCATGAGATCCGAGTTGCTTTTCCTCAGCGTATCGCACTCCAGCTCAAGAGCCCTTTTCTCAGCCTTGGCAGCCGCTTCAATCTTCTTCTTCTCGGCTGCTATCTTGTTCTTCTCGGTAGTTATGTCAAGGGCATTTTGAAGGGCGGTTCGCAGCTGGAGTTGGAGAGGTTCCATCTCGGCGGTGTGCTCTTTCTTCAGCTCTACAGCCTGGCTCGCCAATTGCTGCTGCACCTCGGCGGGTTTGAGGCAGTCGAGATGCTCCTCGAAAAATTTCTTGTGATCTTCTGCAGAGGGAGGAACAAGGTTAGCAGAGTAGCGAAGAAAAAAGAAGAAGAAATATAAGCCGAGAAGACGGCAACTCACCTTCCATTTTCTTGATGGTGGTCTCGGCGTTCTCAACAAACACATGGCAGTGTTGGTGCTCTTCTTCCAGTTTCTTAAGCTTACCTGCAGGGTGAAATTGGTTAAAGCAGAAAGCATAAGCGGGCGTAAACACGAAACGCATGAACCGCGCAGCTACAAACTTACTTTCGATCTCAGAAATCTTGAGGGTACGGTCCACGGCCTCCTTCTCTGTCGCAGCATCGCTTTTGCGTTCTGCTTCTAGGGCCTCAAGGCGCCTTCGTGCAATGTTGTGATTCCAGAGCAGCGACCGGTACAGATTTGTTCTCTTCAAGAGGCTATTCTGAGAGGCAGAAAGAAAAGGAATCAGACAAAGTTTTTGAAGATTCAACCCGAGAAGACGGCAACTCGGTTGAGTATCCGCCTACTCGGCCCGAATCTCGGGGACTGGGTGGTGGATAAGAAGAAGGAGAAGAGTAGAAGAGAAGAAAAAAGCAACTCGGAACAGACAACCAAAACTTACCGCGTAGGTTTGCTCGATGTCTTCTGCATTCTTGCGGTGGACAAACAGCTTCGCGGCAAGCGTACTGGTGGAGGACGAGATGGTCATGGGATCGTAGCCCATGTCCGCCTTGTTCCAATCAGTGCGCCAGTGGTCCAGCTTGCCCAAGGCAAGGCCGTGCCAGGGCTTGTTGCCAAGGACGTCGCTGTTCCAGTCAGCTTCAATGAAGCCTACCCGGTCGATCATCTGCTCAAGCCCCGTGGACGTCACCTCGGTCTCCTGGACCTCGCGCGAGTAAATTGAAACGGCCCTGTCCTTGTTCTTGGCTGCGGCTTGGAGTCCACAGCCTGGACCTGTTTGCCTCTGGTAATAGCAAGTTTCTTCTCGGCCGCGCTTAGCGGGATGCTGTATTGCTTGCTCGCCTGCAACAGTTAAGGCGGGTAGGCAGGCGGATCGCGGAGGCTTGATCCAGCAGGTATGCCTTCATCGCTGTCGGAAGCACCGATAGTGAGCGGCGCACTCTTCACGGCAGGCTTCGCCTTTGGTTTGGGTGGCGGCATCGCGGCAGAATCTTGCGCAGCGCCACGAGGAGGATTCCTGCGGACAGCGGCGTCTGGCTGAGCAGCTGGCTTCTCGGCGGTTTTCTTCTCGGTGGCTGGCTTCTCGGCAGCATTATTCTCGGCCTTCTTCTCAGCAGCCTTCTTCTCGGCCGCACCTTTCTTGGCTGGAGGGCTGGCTGTGATCTTGGTATTCTTCACCGGAGGGGAGCTCGGTGCGGTGGATGAGGTGCCCTGCTGGGTAGGCGGCACCAAGGGCCCGCTACCCGGCGCAGCGTCCGGCTGCGCGTGGCTCTGCAGGTCCCGCTCCATATCAACTGTCTCAACCTGCTGCTCGGCAGCAGGATCTGGTTGTGCCTCTTCTTGTCCTTCTACCCGCGGCAGGGTCGCGGGGTCGTCCTGGGTAGCAGCGCCAGTGTCTTGCTGCTCCTGGTTTTCTTCCTGCCGCTCAAGGGCGGCATGATCTTGTTGCTCGGGGCCTTGCTCTGCGTCCTCCCCGGCTGCGGCAGCTGGGGGAGAAAGTGGTCTATCATTGTGAGCAGCGTCCTGCGCTTCCTGCTCTGCGCGGGCCTGCTGCTCCTGGTCGGCATCGTGGGCGCCAGTATCCATGTCCTGGGCGTCGTCCTCGTCTTCTCCTTTCACAGGAGAGGGCGCGCGCACCCTGTCCCGTGCAGCGCCCTCGTCCTCTTCAGAGAGATCGATGAGCGCATCTACATCGATGGCGGATCTCTTCTTGGACTTGTACTTGATGGGTGCGGCAGCAGCATTAGCATCCAAGGGGGCGCTGAAGAGAAGAAGGAAGTTCATAAGAAGAGTGTGGGAAACAGAAAAAATCGAGAAGCAGTAACAGAACAAGGGGTTCCGAGAAAGCAGCAACAACAAATTGCAACTCAGAAGAAAGTTACTTACCCTGCACGAGAAGGGGGTAGCCGTCTACCCTGCTTGACTTTCTTCACGGCTTGTTTGGGCTTCTTGCTGGGGGGCTCTTGAGCACCGCTACCCGCCCTCTTGCGAGTAGCGGGAGCAGCAACCGCAAGCGGATCGGCGTCAAGGGCCTCCTCATCCTCGTCCTCGCCCTCCTCTTCAGCACCAGTATCAGCATCAGCATCGTCTGTAAAGTTGAGAAGAAGAAAACAGTTAGGAAACAGGAGGAAATTAGGTTGCGCTACCCGCGACCGTAAAGGTGAACGCAATTACCTTCGTCGTCGTCTTCGGACCAATCTCGAACGGACGCGTCGACATGATGCTTATCCGTCTGGGCGGCATGAGGGATATTGAGTTTGTCCGCGGTATCGTAGGAGACCTCGTCGTCCTCTGTCCGGTCTACGTGCCAATTGGCCTCGAAGCGCTCCTCGCTCTCAGCGAGCTGGCGAGAAAGGCGCTGGAGATATAAGCAGGAAACATGAATCAATGAGAAGCATAAGGGATCCTACCCGGAGCGGGATGCTGACAGAAAGCATAAAACTGCTAAGTGTCCTACTCGGTGTGCCGTGCAAACATAAAGCACATAAAGCCTAAGCGATACTGCTAAGTGTCCTACTCAGCGTGGCGTGCAAACATAAAGCACATGAAGCCTAAGCAATGCGGCTAAGTGTCCTACTCTGCACAGAGTGCGGGTACTAAGCACCCCAGGCTAAGAAAGCTATCTACTCGGAATCTGTATGCAGGAAACAGGGAGAAGAGTACTAACCCGCTTGATCGGCTTCGTGCGGCTGTACGGCACGAAGCCGTACTGCCAGTTGTCCCTGAGGCCGGTGCTCATGATGGAGCGTGCCCAGACGGCCACATCAGCGTTGCTGAGCTCAAATGTAGTCGTCCGAGTGCAGTCTCGGTTGTCGCCCATGTAGCACATGAGGTGTACGCGGCGTTACAGCGGGAGCACCCGCCGGGAGATCCAGCAGGCGATGGGGTCGTCGTCCTTGAGCCCGCTCTGCTTCAGCTTGGCGAGGCGCGCGTTGATCTACTTGATGTCGCCGTCTAGCGGGGGCTTGAATCCCCAATTCTGCCCGGTAGGAGGCGAATTGGTCCACCGGGGAAGATTGATGCGGTCTACCACAGGCTCGTCCTTCTTGACCGGGATGTTCTTCACGTAGAAGAATGTTCTCTGCCACTTGCGCACCGAGTCAAGCCCCTTGATGCGCGGGTGGTTGGTCCCGCTGCGCTGCACCATCATGGCGCTGCCAGTCTCGGTCACGCCGCGGCTGCTCTCCGCGCTACCCGGCTTGGCCTTGCTCTGCTTCCTGAAGAAGAAGAAGCGCGCCCAGGTCATCGGCGTGGGGCGCACGCCCAGAAATGCCTCGCACACCACGGCGTGGTATGCGAGCATCACCACCGCGTTCGGTGGCAGGTGGTGCGGCAGAATCCCGAAATGGTCGAGGAAGCCGCGGAAGAAATCCGATGCCGGAAGCCCGAATCCCCGCGCGAAGTGCGCGAGGAAGACCACATGCTCGTCCGCCTCCGGAGCGGGGACGAGCTCGCCAGCGGGAGGCCGGCAGCGGACGCCGGCAGGAACTCGCCGCGTGTTCACGAGCCACTGGCACTCCTCTGCAGTGACGGTGGATCCAGACCACCCGGCGCGGGCGCCGTCGTCATGAGCCATTGAGCGGGGGAGGAGATTTGGTGATGATTTGGTGGAACTTGGCGGAAAGGATTAGCCTTTCGGCACTGCGAGGGGCACGGCGGCGAAGAGCTCGACGGCGGCGGAGAAACGAAGAGGCGAGGGGAAAGTGAAGGCAGGAAGAGGAGAAGGGAGTTACCGAGGGGGTATTTATACCTCCCCTCGGGTTGCCGTTACGATTGGAATTAGTGGGATCAGTTATGCTCGGAGATCGTGCGGCGTGGGGTGTGTGGGCCGGTTAGAAACGCACACAGCGCGGAACGCGCGCGTAACGGCCACAGTTGATCCCACGACGCGATCGTGGGTAATAACTGCGCTTGATGGGACATAACGGGCTAGTGGGCCCGGGCCGTGAAAACTGGGCGCGTGGCCTGTCAGATCTCGGGCACCGAGGCGTCGGGAGTACGGGAACGTGACACGTGCCCAGTTGCGCTGCCGAAAGCCGGATTTCGCTCTGCCACGCAGAGATTCTGTTTGGAAAATTCGCCAAGTCATTTTACTCGGTGACAGGGAAGAGAAGCGGCCCTATTCGGAAAAGAAGAAACTTGAGACAGAATAAAGAGCTACTCGGAGGTTCTACTCAGCAACCTAGGGATCAAAGGCAAGATTGGTTTTTAAGCTGGCAGAGCCCAGTGAACAAGTCCGCAGGACTCTACCAGCTTCGGGGACTAATGTCGGGGGGATACCCCCGAGTAGGGTAAAGGCAAGTGCTAAAGGGCAAGATCAGAAGAGACACTTGGCAGAGTAGCGGCTACCCGGTACTCGCTACCTGGTCGTACGCTATTCGGCCGTACGCACTGAAGGCCAGGAGGAAGAATCAGGGAAGTTATTCTCCTCCGGGTAGAGGAAGTGGTCCGAGTAGAAATGGCGGTCTCCTACTCGGGCCAGAAGTCAAAGGAGCCGTTCTGAAACAGGATCCCGCGTATCCCGGGTCCGTACTTTGGCACTGTTCACGGCACTGTTCATCCGCGGAGCGCGTGCCTGACCGTGACAGTGTGTCAGCAGGGCGTCGCGGGATAGGGGGGACCTACTCTGTGTTCGTGGTAGTGATAACAGATCAGCTCCTCGGTTCTGCGGAACGACTTTGCAGATGAAGACAATCCAGGAAGCCAAAAGGTGTAAACGTGTCAGCGGGAACCCGGAAGTACACAGTGTGCACATAGTGTTGACATCTTGGCTGCATCCGGCTGGGCACCGGTATATAAGGTGCCCTGCCCCCTCCTGCACGAGGGATCCCAGAACCGGTTCACATTCTTGACCTAGTTCTTCACGTAGAGAGAAGAGTGGCTACTCGGTAGTGAGAAACATTTGTACTGTGTCTACTCGGTGAGACTCGGATATAAAGAGAGAAAGGCAGGAGTAGGGGTTTTACCTCCTCACGAGGGCCCTGAACCTGGGTAGATCTTGTTGTTTGCAGTGCTAGCTTCACACTCACGCGGCTACTCGCTGCGTGATCCCTCCCCGAGCGCCTCCAGCGTCCATCGTCCCCACAACTTTAGCCATCCTATGGCATCTGCCGTGACACCACCACGACAAATTTCTTATTAGGTCTTCCTTGTAGCTCTTCATGTTTTCCACCAAGTTGAATTTGAAGTATCCCCATGTGCTCGAGTCTTGATAAATCTTGAAGTAAGAATTAGAGAAGTGGATACTTGTGTTTTGACTTTACTAGTTGGCTAAGTAAATACTTGAACCATACTAAGGAATTAGTCTTGTTCCAAAATAGCCACAACACATAAAACATATATGTGAAATATTTTCTAAGTCAAAGGCAACAAGGAAAAAAAAGTAAGAGTGATATTTTGACTAAGTCTTCATGAAATTCTTCTTGATTCCTTCTGGGGTGCTGACTCCATTGCTCCTTGAAGGACTTGATGATTTTGATGCAAACTAGTGGTTGGTCTAAATCTAACTTAGTCATAGCAAAGGTCTTAGGGGACAGAAAAGGAAGGGAAGACTTAGAGAAAAGAGAGAGATGTGGTTGGTCATATTGTCTTCTTGAAGTTCTTGTTTTCTTCTAAGTGCTTCTACTTCTTGAGATGATTCTGAAGTTGCTAAGCCCTTCATTGTTCTTCATGTAGTTTCTTCAGCTTGACTCCAAGGATGAAGAGGGGCACCTTTTCTTCACTTCTTCACCAAACCAGACTTAATGCTTTTTCACCAAGAGGCCAACTGGCTTAACTTAACTTAGAAATATTTCAAAGTTCCTAAGGTCTTAGTATTTGGTATCTCTCGTCAAGAGTTAGCACTTAGAGAAATTTTGCTAAGGAAAAATATATAAAAAACCTTTATTGAAAATAGTTAGTTCATAATAGTAAAAGAGCATAAAACTCCAAGGCACATTTTTACACTTAGACTAATATGATGTTGGGCATTAGGGACTGTTATTACACGGCCTAGGGTTTACAAAATTATTTTATTAACAAAATTTGAATTTATAGGATTTAAAATATGCCAAAAATGATCAAACAAGCATATTGAAAATTGAATATATTTAAAATAGTCAAATTTAAAAGTAGGCAGTACTAAAATATTCCACATATTCAGTGCTTCTCAAAAAGTTCAAGTTTGCTCAAATTGGATTTATAGATTAAAAGTTATTATCAAAACAAGATTTACAAAGATTAAACAATAGCAAGTGTGTGCACGTATCAAATTTGAATTTCTTTGAGTTTAATGTGTTCTACATATTGTGCTGATTTCAAAAAGTACAAAATCATATAATTTTGATTTGTGGTTCAAAAGTTATTGCAATTCTAAGTTGGGGGGTTTTTCTGCAAAAATACAGGGGCTAAACTGTTTAAAAGAAATAGGGCAATCCGGGGGAACTAGAACGGAGGCTCCTGATTGGCTGGTACCTGTTCGCCAGGATCGTGACTGAGGTGCGTTGGATCTAAGTGGGAATGGATGCTCCAGATTTAAAGCACCTCTTGGCTACTGGATCTAATCCTAGCCATCCAATTAGATCCAATGGCTTACAATACGCAAGGAATAGGAGCTCACCGGTGGGGGCGTTTGGGATGCCGGAGAATGGCGCGACGGTGGCGCTGACGCAGAATCTTGTCGACGTCGACGACTCGGTGGTTCCTGGGCTCGGCGGACAGGACGACCGTCAGCACGTCCATGCGAAGAGGATGGTGGTGGAGACGTCGGCTTTCGCTTCCCCGAGAAACAGCGAGGTGCGGATGGAGATGGAGGGGCTCCGGTGAGTCTCCGAGTGGACGGAGTGGCCGTTGTGCTGCAAGAAAAAAATATGGAGAGGGGTCAGGGAGGTGCGGCTCGATGCGGGGAACCAGAAAAGGGAGGAATGAGTGACAGAGGAGAGCTCTGGTGGCCGGATGCGAGGAAATATGACGGCGGCAGGAGCTTCTCCGATGAGCTATTCCGGCGGCCTGGAGGCGTTTAGATCTAAGGTTTTCGAGGGGAAACAGCGGGGATGGTATGGGCTTTATATCCAGGCGGTTAGGGAGGAGAAAGACTCTGCGAATCGCGAGGAATCCGGATTGGATTTGATCTCGTTTTCGGAGTCCTTGTTGTGGACGAGAGGTAAGGGACGACGTGACGTCACCGCTGACATCACGCGGGACCCACCAGGCAGGGGAAGAAAGAGAGAAAGACGGGGCGGGCTGGTGCGGCTGTCCTGCTGGGTCGTGCTGTGGGCAGCTGCTGGGCTTCTAGTGGGCTAGAGTGTGTTGCGCGGGCGAGGGATAGAGAAGAGAGGGGCAGAGGGGCGGGCTGGGCCTGTCCATTTTTTTGTTCTCTATTCTTTTTTTTTCCTGTTGTCATTAAAAAAAATCAATATCTTTGGTTTTATAAGCCCAAATGACCTCAAACAAAAACTTATAGTTTTGTAGAAACAAAATCTTTGCAAGGGAAACTATTAGGTGCTGTTTTCCACATGTTTTAAATATTTAATTTTGAAAATTTTAAATAAAAACTTAATAGCACTTAATGCCACTTTCTAAATAGAAATTAATAAATAAAAATGAATTGGGTTGTAATAAAATTTAGAGAGATGCCCCATAAGAATTTTTTGTTTTTCTAAGTCTTTTACTTGTTTTATAACCACAATAAATTATATAAACACTTTATATTAGTTTTGAGTTTGAATTTTTATTTGTTTTGGTGGCTTGCATTAGTAGAAAACAAAAGTTTTAAATTTTTGTGACTTTTTTAATGTTTCCAAAAATTAGGGATGTTACAGACTACCACCCTTAAAAGAAATCTCGTCCCGAGATTTGGGAAGGCTAGAAAGAAAATTAGGTTTGGGTTACTTGGGTTCCATGTAACTGGGTGGCTACCACCCTTAAAAGAAATTCTTTGTGGGTATACTAATCACATGACTCGAGGGTGTAGCTTTTCTCGAGATGTCTTGAATAGAACTTTCCTTCAAGGTAGGAATGCAGGGTAAATGGTGCCTTGTTTAATTCATGTGACACTGAGGGTCACTCTTTGGGTCAATCAAAAGTCTTTGGGTCCCTCTCAACTTGGTCTTTTGATGTCATTGGCAATCTTGCATCTTTTTGTTGACCTTCTTATGATTGTTGGTATTCTGGCTAGGTATCTTCTTGGGTTTAACATAGATGAGTAGAGATTTAGAAAGGTCTAAAGAAGATTCCTACCCAAGACAACAGAGCAAGACAATACATCTTACAAACCACATCTAATAAAGCATTTTTCACACTAAACAACAGGGTTTTAGGAAAACAAACTAATATTGTCATACCACACTTATTGGCATGATCAATACACTAACACGATCACGTTGTTCTAACAAAGTAACTAGATTGGTGGTCTCATCTATATCTTCTGGAGTCTCCTCGGGCTCTTCTCTCAACACCTTGAGGTGTTTGTAATTGTTGTGAAGTCTGGATATATCTCCAAGTTTCTTCAATTGTCTTGAATGTAGATCTTCATGTTGAAACCAAAGGGTCATGTGAAAGGTATTCCTTGTGCTTCATGTCATGATTATCACCAATCATGTCTTGATGGAGATTTAGGTCATCTATAATGAGAGAAGAAGACTTTGAAGATGAATAATGGATGAGAGGATATAAGAAATGTTTAAGACGAGTTTTGTTTCTAGAAAGTTTGAACAAAGTAGATTTTCAATCCTATGGTCTTTTCCAAACTTAGGGTCTCGAATTCTACAGGCAACACAATACTCTGATACCATTTTGTAGCGTTCCCACATTTAAATAATACAAGAACCTTGTGTTATTATGCTAGTCCCTGGATCAATTGCTAGCACCACAGTACAAAAATGAAATATCATGCAAATGCTTCAGAATCTTTATTAACTCGCATGATCCAGACTTACAAAATTATTTTACAACTTGCATAGCTCAAGGCTTGCATGAATACAGAGTTGAACAACATAAACATAGTACTTCAATGAGCCTCATCATCTTCATGCGCCACAGGCAAAACATGTTGGTTGTAGATTCGAGATCCTGAACGAAACCTCACACGTCATCTTCCATCTACAATTTGGAATATGCAGCCACAAGGGAGTCAATACAATTTAATGTATTGGCAAGTAACACTATGGTGGATATATAATGGCAAAGACTAGCTTCTATATGCATATCTGGCTGAGTGGAGTTTTGGCTATTTGCATAAAGCAAGTTTTCTCCTAAGTTTTCATAAATACATTTTGATCAATAAGTTGGTACCACCGATGGAAACCAGTGAACCGTAAATAATTATTGAGGAGTGCCACTGATAGAAACCAGGGCGAATCTCCAGCTATTGTTCTAAACAAGTTTTACTTATTGAAAATGGTGATGAGAATCTTCTGTCCATCCTTGTCCAACTGCTCAAATTGTCCATTACTGGGGACACGGCTAAGTACTTAGATTTTGACTCTGCAGAGTTTGTGCACTTCCACCTTAGCCTGAATCAACCCAAATATCCTATACACGCTGACTGTATTAAGGAAAGGAGAGAATTGAGACAAGATCTTTCAGAAGGAGAATCTAAGTCTACTGCAAGACCCGTTCCACCTATAATTCTGCTACATCTTCATGTCAAGCTGACAAGTTGAACTCCCACAACTTAATTGATCAGGACAAAGCCCATTGTCTAAGGTTGCACGGGAAGCTTCTAAACTTGAAAGGACTTCATCATCTCTTTATTCCTGGGTGGCATTCCTCAGGTGAATACCTCAAGTAAATAACCCTTAGACAAGGGCCCTGAGGCAACACCCAACTCTCATCAGCCAAACAACCAATCCACCCAGGTGGTTCATTGAGTTGGTACTTAGAATTTCACTCAACACTAGTAAAACAATTTTGTAGCATTGCTAATCATCTACTGAGTCTAATGACTATAGGATTTATGTAGGTAATAGATGTGGCTATATATATACCACTGGGATAGGATAATAGCTTAGCAATAATATATATAATACTGTAAAATTTCCTATCATGCATACTACTCAAAATCAACTAATGCATAAAGTAAAATAATGGGTAGTTGATGATGTGTTACTTGCCTTTGAACTTGGTGAAGAAAACACACTTCCTTCACAAAAGGGAATGTTGCTCTCCGTACAATCTATACATTGAAAACACAACAACAACATCAACAATCATTCATACAAACAAGAGAAAACATGCAAACAACAATCACAACAAAAGAGTTTTTAAACAAGCCATTCACAAAGGTTCAACAAAAGAAAGACTTCGTTAAATAGGGCTTATGGTTAGCTAATAGGGCATGGGCTGGTTAAGGGTGAAGTTTGAATAACACAAACTCATACTTGTCAAGGAAGTTACAAGAGTTCACTAAAGGTGATTACACCAATATTAAACCAAGGAAACAAGACATGTTCAACACTTAGTTATTTTCATCAAAATATTTGATTTATTTAATTTAGATTCCACTAACTTCATTGCAAAGGGGAAAATAAAATGAAGTCTTTGGATTTCCTATTTGTCAAAGGTTAGACAAAACAACTTGCTACTCCTCCACTTGTATGGATTGCTCCAAGTCTTCTCATGCTTGTCATGTGGAAAATTGTTTCATTTCTTCTAAGTTGTTTTCTCCTTGATGTAGTGTCTCCCTTGAACTTGAATAATTCTTCATGACTTGCTTTTATGTTGAAATACTACTAAGTTAAAAGAATAGAAATAAGAAATAGAGAGAGATAGAAAGATCGACGGATTGTTCTCCTTCATTTCTTCTTGCACTTGTATTTGCTTGTGTTTCTTCTAGTTGAGTGGAGTCTAAGTCCTTCCTTCAATTTCTTCTTAGGCCTTCCTTGTATCTCTTCATGTTTTCCACCAAGTTGAATTTGAAGTATCCCCATGTGATCGAGTCTTGATAAATCTTGAAGTAAGAATTAGAGAAGTGGATACTTGTGTTTTGACTTTACTAGTTGGCTAAGTAAATACTTGAACCATACTAAGGACTTAGTCTTGTTCCAAAATATCCACAACACATGAAACATATATGCGAAATATTTTCTAAGTCAAAGGCAACAAGGAAAAAAAATATAGTGAGAGTGATATTTTTACTAAGTCTTCATGAAGTTCTTCTTGATTCCTTCTGGGGTGCTGACTCCATTGCTCCTTGAAGGACTTGATGATTTTGATACAAACTAATGGTTGGTCTAAATCTAACTTAGTCATAGCACAGGTCTTAGGGGACAGAAAAGGAAGGGAAGACTTAGAGAAAAGAGAGAGATGTGGTTGCTCATATTGTCTTCTTGAAGTTCTTGTTTTCTTCTAAGTGCTTCTACTTCTTGAGATTATTCTGAAGCTGTTAATCCCTTCATTGTTCTTCATGTAGTTTCTTCAGCTTGACTCCAAGGATGAAGAGGGGCACCTTTTCTTCACTTCTTCACCAAACCAGACTTAATGCTTTTTCACCAAGAGGCCAACTGGCTTAACTTAACTTAGAAATATTTCAAAGTTCCTAAGGTCTTAGTATTTGGTATCTCTGGTCAAGAGTTAGCACTTAGAGAAATTTTGCTAAGGAAAAATATATTAAAAACCTTTATTGAAAATAGTTAGGTCATAATAGTAAAAGAGCATAAAACTCCAAGGCAAATTTTTACACTTAGACTAATATGATGTTGGGCATTGGGGACTGTTATTACACGGCCTAGGGTTTACAAAAATATTTTATTTACAAAATTTGAATTTATAGGATTTAAAATATGCCAAAAATGATCAAACAAGCATATTGAAAATTGAATATATTTAAAATAGTCAAATTTAAAAGTAGGCAGTACTAAAACATTCCACATATTCAGTGCTTCTCAAAAAGTTCAAGTTTGCTCAAATTGGATTTATAGATTAAAAGTTATTATCAAAACAAGATTTACAAAGATTCAACAATAGCAAGTGTGTGCACGTATCAAATTTGAATTTCTTTGAGTTTAATGTGTTCTACATATTGTGCTGATTTCAAAAAGTACAAAATCATATAATTTTGATTTGTGGTTCAAAAGTTATTGCAATTCTAAGTTGGGTGGTTTTTTTGCAAAAATACAGGGGCTAAACTGTTTAAAAGAAATAGGGCAATCCGGGGGAACTAGAACGGAGGCTCCTGATTGGCTGGTACCTGTTCACTAGGATCGTGACTGAGGTGCGTTGGATCTAAGTGGGAATGGATGCTCCAGATTTAAAGTACCTCTTGTCTACTGGATCTAATCCTAGCCATCCAATTAGATCCAATGGCCTACAATACACAGGGAATAGGAGCTCACCGGCGGGGGCGTTTGGGCTGCCGGAGAATGGCGCGACGGTGGCGCTAATGCAGAATCTTGTCGACGTCGACGACTCGGTGGTCCCTGGGCTCGGCGAACAGGACGACAGTCAGCACGTCCAGGCGAAGAGGATGGTGGTGGAGACGTCGGCTTTCGCTACCCCGAGAAACAGCGAGGCGCGGATGGAGATGGAGGGGCTCCGGTGAGTCTCCGAGTGGACGGAGTGGCCGTTGTGCTACGAGAAAAAAATATGGAGAGGGTTCAGGGAGGTGCGGCTCGATGCGGGGAACTAGAAAAGGGAGGAATGAGTGACAGATGAGTGCTCCGGTGGCCAGATGCGAGAAAATATGACGGCGGCAGGAGCTTCTCCGACGAGCTATTCCGGCGGCCTGGAGGCATTTAGATCTAGGGTTTTCGAGGGGAAACGGCGGGGATGGTATGGGCTTTATATCCAGGCGGTTAGGGAGGAGAAAGACTCTGCGAATTGCGAGGAATCCGGGTTGGATTTGATCCCGTTTTCGGAGTCCTTGCCGTGGACGAGAGGTAAGGGACGACGTGACGTCACTGCTGACATCACGCGGGACCCACCAGGCAGAGGAAGGAAGAGAGAGAGACGGGGCGGGCTGGTGCGGCTGTCCTGCTGGGTCGCGTTGTGGGCTGCTGCTGGGCTTCTAGTGGGCTAGAGTTTGTTGCGCGGGCGAGGGATAGAGAAGAGAGGGACAGAGGTGCGGGCTGGGCCTGTCCATTTTTTTTGTTCTCTATTCTTTTTTTTCCTGTTGTCTTTTAAAAAAATCAATATCTTTGGTTTTAAAAGCCCAAATGACCTCAAACAAAAACCTATAGTTTTGTAGAAACAAACTCTTTGCAAGGGAAACTATTAGGTGTTGTTTTCCACATGTTTTAAATATTTAATTTTGAAAATTTTAAATAAAACCTTAATAGCACTTAATGCCACTTTCTAAATAGAAATTAATAAATAAAAATGAATTGAGTTGTAATAAAATTTAGAGAGATGCCCCAAAAGAATTTTTTGTTTTTCTAAGTCTTTTACTTGTTTTATAACCACAATAAATTATATAAACACTTTATATTAGATTTGAGTTTCAATTTCTATTTGTTTTGGTGGCTTGCATTAGTAGAAAACAAAAGTTTTAAATTTTTGTGATTTTTTTAATGTTTCCAAAAATTAGGGATGTTACAACCTATGCACAAATTTTTGGACTATTCGTTAGTGTTCTCCCCCTATATTGTCTGGCATATAAAACACTTACTGTGCCTGGGTTGACAGGATATATTTATCATCCTCGTACCACAAATTGGAATGTTGATGCTCCTGAATAGTTTATCATACTTTTCCAGTTTAAACCTGCGCATGCCCCTGCCTGCTTCTAGACAATACCAGTCATAGCCAAACAGAACAACTGTTTGTTTATGTTTCTCGGTAGAGATATAAGTCAGCTCTTTGATTTCCTTGAGGACACCATAAAAATCTCTTGCGTCCCCGCTGTGATTTCCAGCAACCATGACTCCACTGTTTTGCGTTTTCTTGCCTTTTCACGCTCAGCGGTGACAAACCGAACTAAGTTCACATGACAAACTGAATATGTTTAACTTTGCTGTGTGGGCCAAGTGCCAATGCGAACAACTCATCTTCATGAACTTCTGGTCTTTCCCGTGCCTTGTTCATCATCTGTGTACCACAGAAAAAATAAAAACAATATGGTAAAATCATGCAATGAAATGCAAAAGGTCAAAGAGAAATGCAAAAGGAAACTTGCATGCTCTTTGAACCATCTTGGAAAATCCTGGTCAACCCTAACTTCGACAGCAGGTGTGCCTTCTTCCTCCCGCTTTGTTCTGAACTTTCTGCAAACCATGAAGAGTTATTAAACTCCGGTAAATATGGGGTATACAATGTGTAGGGTAATATAAAATTCAAACGTAGGGAACATACTGGATATAGCATGTAACCTTGCTGCAATTGTTTAGGACATACCAAGCCATTCTGTGAAGCTCTGTTGACAGGGTCGGAGTGCTATCATGATTGATCGCACTATATGCTCCAACCAAACGCGCACCATGGCCAAACACATCACAAGATGATTCTTCTCGTTCATCTTTTTGGTGAACCTCATATCTCCGTTGTCGGTTGTACCTTGTCTCAATATCTTCTTTCAAGTATCCAGAGGCAAATGTCAAGCACTCGGAGGCAATGTACGCCTCTGCAATTGAACCTTATGGATGTCCCATGTTCCTCACATATCTCTTCAAAGTACACAACATTCTCTCGATTGGATACATCCACCCATAGTTCACAGGGTCTCGGAGCAAAGCGTCGTCAGGTAAATGCACAGCCAGGTAGACCATAACATCAAAAAACGTCGGCGGGAAGATGTTTTCAAGCCTGCACATGATTACTGGGATTTCAGCTTTCATACGGAGCAGAACACTTCTTTCCAACCTTTTACTGCGTAAGTCCTTGAAAATTTTGCCTAGGTCACCTATCGCCCGATAGACATCGTCTTTCAATAATCCCCGCAGCCCAGCAGATAATGTTCTCTGCAAAAGGATATGGCAGTCATGGGTTTTATGTCCCGAGATCTTGCGTGTTTGTACGTCGACACACTTGGACATGTTGGAACAAAAACCATCTGGATATGTACAGTCAAATAGAAACTGACATAGTTGTGTCTTTGCATCATTGCTTAGGGTATAGTTTCCATATTTCATTACACATTTATATTTCTTCCGGTCCACGTCCGGGGGCATTACCGGTGGATCCAGCTGCAATTTTTTTCTAATGCCAAGGGTATGAAGATCCTTCCTGGCATTGACGGTGTCCTTATTCTTCCCTTCCGGTTCAAGGATGGTGCCTAGGATGATGCCTAAGATGTTCTTTTTGATGTACATCACGTCGATATTATGCCAAAGTTTCAACTTTGGCCAGTAATGCAAGTCCCACCAACCAAGCCTACGCTTCCAGATCGGTGTAGGTTCTCCACACTTCCTCTTTTTGTTGATGCTCTGGGGACCAATTCCTGGTTTAGATGTCTAACCTTCTCTAGCTCAGCTTCTAACTCTTTATCAGTAAATGATTTTGGCCGCTCGTTCTTGACGAAAATTTTACCTCGAAGGTCTATCTTTCCCCGCCACAAGTGGTCATGGGGGAGGAAACGATGGTGCCCAATGTAGCACAATTTGTTGGTTATGAGCATCGATAGAGGATCTTTGTCACAATGCAGGCATGCAGCATAGCCTTGAGTGGTACGCCCAGACATAGTGCCACAAGGTGGGTAGTCGTGTACGCACCAGAGTACCGCAGCACGAAGATCAAACATTTCCCTAGAAAATGAAACATAAGTCCGCACACCCTTCCAAAGGTCCTGCAAATCTTCAAGCAACGGCTGAACTAAAAGACCAAAGTCCTTTCCAGGACTTGTTTTGCCAGGGATTAGCAAGCAAAGCATGTAGTATGATGGATCACTGAACTCCTCTGGTGAATGGTTGTACGGCACGGCAAACACAGGCCACGTGTTGTAGCTTGTGCTCATGGTTCCATAGGGATTGAAGCCATCAGAGGCAATGCCGAGCCTTATGTTTCTAGGATCGCCCGCAAATGTTTTGAATTCATCTTCGAAAGCCTTCCACGCTGCACCATCAGCCGGATGAGTCAATATGTCCTTTTCAGGCTTCCTCTTTAACGCATGCCACTGCATGTTCTCGGCTGTTTTCGTTGAAGCAAACAATCTCGTCAGCCTCGGTGCCAAAGGAAAATAACGCAACACTTTAACATCAGATCTCTTTCTCTCCGGATACTTCCACCTCGATGCTTGACACTCTGGACAGTTGTCCTTATCAGCATAATCCCCTCTGAAAAGTATGCTGTTGTTTGGGCACACGTGTATGCTGTCATATGAAAGACCCAGCTCCTTCATATAAGTTTTTGCTTCTCTATATGATTTGGGCAGTGTATTGTCGTCCGGAAGTTCCTTGGCAAATATACGCATCCAAGCATCAAAAGCAGCGTTGCTGACTCGGTAATATGATTTGTGATGAAGTAGCTTTATCATTAATGCCATCCTACCGACGTGTTTATTTCCCGGGTAAAGCGGGCGCTATGACTCTGCCAACAATTTTTCAAATACTTTATCATACCCACCTTCGACCTCAATTTCTGTTCCTTCATGGGTTGTTGCTCCCGTGAGGTCTTTCAACATTGCTTCCATTTCGGTCACAAACTTCAACATTGGATGGCAGTACACACTTAGTCTTAATTAAACTAAAATAAAATCATAACACAAATACTACCTGGGACAAGCCCCAAACACGCTCACGCATGAGCAAATCGATTTAGATCTGGTCGGGCTCCCATGCTTCCTTGGCCAGCACTTCGATCTCGCCGCGGATGAGATCAGCTTCCTGGTCTTGCATCTGAATCTTATTCCAGAGTTGTTCCGTCTTCCTACCCAAGTCATGGTGGATCGGCAGAATCTCAGCCATGCTGGTAGCATCCCTCAAAGCTCTCTGTTTCTGCTCCAGCTCGAGTGCATAATATTTCATCTCCCGCTTGGCATTCGCGAGGATCTCTTTCGCGGTCCTGGCTATGTCCTGGTTCCGGATTTCGATCTGCCCCATGGTGACCTTGGCATCTAGAACCTACCTCGAAAGGAAAGTGTGGTCCAGGACTGAACCAGGTTTCTCAGTGGAACAACTGACCCAGTAGGACTTTTGTAAGAAGATGCATGAAAAAATCCAAAAGGTGGAATCAAAAATGAATGTTTGTACGTTGAAACAAATACCCGACTTCTAGGGAATCGTCGGTCCTCCTCTTTTTAGACGCAGACGAGATCGGTGAAGACGACATCGTTGGTAAGAAAGAGAGGAGGAAGCGAACAGATTTTGGCGTGGGGAACGAGAGGGGGAAGAAGAGATAAAATGCAGGCGTGTGAAAGTGGCGATATTAACTCAGTTGGAACTGCACTGCTGACACGTGTGTGGACGTGGAGACGGCAAACTGCATTCACTCCTCCCACGCGTGGAATTAGCCCACCTTTTCAGCATGTACTATACGTTGTATTGGCATCTTGGCACGTTCAAGTTGTGTTGGCATGTAGGCACACTCGAGGGGTACGTACATGGACGACATTCGAAAGAACAGCACATGGTATGCCAAGGGACTAGGGTTTTTCCGGTGAGGGGCTCCGGAGCGTCTGAATGCCACCAAAGCACATGGTATGCGATATCATGTGTGTTAGAGTGTGGCATGGGTCTTGGATGTCAAATATTCACTCACTCTCCGTGTTAGGGCTTCACCGGCATCAGATTCTCTCTAGCGGGTTCCACGACTACTTAGAGCCCGAAACTCCCGGATCTGACAGAGCGGGGGAAATCTTGCCAAGAGGTTGGCCCTACAATTTACTTGGGTGTTCATTGGGCCTAATATAACACAGCCAAGCAATTGGTTCCACCGTGCTACCCCCTTCCGGCTCACGTAGAGGGGCCAGAACGGCAGTTCCGTCTTTTTCCCCAAGGGGCTAAGGTTTCTCCGAAGAGGGGCTCTGGAGCGTCTGAATGCCACCACATCACATGGTATGCCATACCATGTGTGTTGCCATACCATGTGTGATATATAGTGTGGCAAGTGTCTTGGATGACCAAGATTCCCTCACTCTCTTTGTTAGGGCTTCACCGGCGTCAGATTCTCTCTAACTACTTAGAGCCAAAACTCCCGGATCTGGCGGAACGGGGGGAATATTGCCAAGAGGTGGGCCCTAACATTGTATTTGGTGTTCCTTGGACCTAACCTAACACAACCAATCAATTTTTTCCACTTTTCTACCCCTTCCGGCTCATCTACGGGGAGAGGCCAGAACGGCGATTCCGTCTTTTTCCCCCAACGGGGCTAGGGTTTCCCTGGAGAGGGGCTCCGAAGCGTATGAATGCCACCACAGCACATGGTATCCCACGCCATATGTGTTAGAGTGTGGCATGGGTCTTGGATGCCAAATCTTCCTTCACTCTCTATGTTAGGGCTTCACCGGCGTCGGATTCTCTCTAGAGGGTTCCACGACTACTTAGAGCCCGAAACTCCCGAATCTGACAGAACTGGGGAAATCCTGCCAAGAGGTTGGCCCTACCATTGACTTGGGTGTTCCTTGGGCCTAATATAACTCAACCAAGTAATTGGTTCCACCTTTCTACCCCCTTCCGGCACACGTAGAGGGGCCATAACGGTAGTTCCGTCTTTTTCCCAAAGGGTTTATGGTTTCTCCGAAGAGGGGCTCCAGAGCGTCTGAATGCAACCACAACACATGGTATTCCATACCATGTGTGATATAGAGTGTGGCAAGTGCCTTGGATGACCAATATTCCCTCACTCTCTTTGTTAGGGCTTCATTGGCGTCGGATTCTCTCTAGCGGGTTCCAGGAGTACTTAGAGTCGAAACTCCCGGATATGGAGGAACGGGGGGAATCTTGCCAAGAGTTGGGACCTACCATTGTCTTTGGTGTTCCTTGTACATAAACTAACACAACCAAGAAACCAATTCCACTTTTCTACCCCCTTACGGCTCATGTACTCGGAGAGGCCAGAACGACGGTTCCGTCTTTTTCCCCAACGGGGCTAGGGTTTCCCCGGAGAGGGACTCCGGAGCATATGAATGCCACCACAACACATGGTATTCCATACCATATGTGTTAGAGTATGGCATGGGTCTTTGATGCCAAACATTCCCTGACTTTTTGTCTTAGGGCTTCACCGGCGTCGGATTCTCTCTAGCGGGTTCCACGACTACTTAGAGCCCGAAACTCCCGGATCTGACCGAACGGGGGAAATCTTGCCAAGATGTTGGCCCTACCATTGACTTGGGTGTTCCTTGGGCCTAATATAACACACAAAAAACAATTGTTTCCACCTTGCTACCCCCTTCCGGCTCAGTAGAGGGGCCAGAACGGTAGTTCCATCTTTTTCCCCAAGGGGCTATGGTTTCTCCGAAGAGGGGCTCTGGAGCGTCTGGATGCCACCACAACACATGGTATGCCATACCATGTTTGTTTCCATACCATGTGTGATATAGAGTGTGTAAAGTGTCTTGGATGACCAAGATTCCCTCACTCTCCGTGTTAGGGCTTCACCGGCGTCGGATTCTCTATGGCGGGTTCGAGGACTACTTAGAGCCGAAACTCCCGGATCTGGCGGAACGGGGGGAATCTTGCCAATATGTGGGCCCTAACATTGTATTTGGTGTTCTTTGTACCTAAGCTAACACAACCAAGCAATTGGTTCCACTTTTCTACCCCCTTCCGGCTCATGTACGCGGAGAGGCCAAAACGGCGGTTCCGTCTTTTTCCCCAACGAGGCTAGGGTTTCCCCGGAGAGGGGCTCCGGAGCGTATGAATGCCACCACAGCACATGGTATGCCATACCATATGTATGTTAGAGTGTGGCATGGGTCTTGGATGCCAAATATTCCTTCACTCTCTGTGTTAGGGCTTCACTGGCGTCAGATTCTCTCTAGAGGGTTCCACGACTACTTAGAGCCCGAAACTCCCGGATCTGACAGAAAGGGGGAAATCTTGCCAAGAGGTTGGCCCTACAATTGACCTGGGTGTTCGTTGGTCCTAATATAACTCAACCAAGCAATTGGTTCCACCTTGCTACCCCCTTCCGGCTCACGTAGAGGGGCCATAACGGCAGTTCTCCGTCTTTTTCCCCAAGGGGTTATGGTTTCTCCGAAGAGGGGCTCCAGAGCGTCTGAATGCCACCACAGCACATGGTATGCCATACCATGTGTGATATAGAGTGTGGCAAGTTTCTTGGATGACCAAGATTCCCTCACTCTCTTTGTTAGGGCTTCATCGGCGCCGGATTCTCTCTGGCGGGTTCCACGACTACTTAGAGTCGAAACTCCCGGATCTGGCGGAACGGAGGGAATATTTCCAAGAGGTGGGCCCTAACATTGTCTTTGTTGTTCCTTGGACATAACATAACACAACCAAGCAATCGGTTCCACTTTGCTACCCCCTTCCGGCTCATGTACGCGGAGAGGCCAGAACGGCGGTTCCGTCTTTTTCCCCAACGGGCTGGGGTTTCCCCGGAGAGGGACTCCGGAGCGTATGAATGCCACCACAGCACATGGTATTCCATAAAATATTTTTTATAGTGTGGCATGGGTCTTGGATGCCAAACATTCCCTCACTCTCCGTGTTAGGGCTTCACCGGCGTCGGATTCTCTCTAGCGGACTCCACGACTACTTAGAGCCTGAAACTCCCGGATCTGACAGAACGGGGGAAATCTTGCCAAGAGGTTGTCCCTACCATTTACTTGGGTGTTCCTTGGGACTAATATAACACAACCAAGAAATTGGTTCCACATTGCTACCCCCTTCCGGCTCACGTAAAGGGGCCAGAACGACATTTCCGTCTTTTTCCCCAAGGGGCTATGGTTTCTCCGAAGAGAGGCTCCGGAGCGTCTGAATGCCAGCACATGGTATTCCATACCATGTGTGTTGTCATACCATGTGTTATATGTAGTGCGACAAGTGTCTTGGATGACCAAAATTCCCTCATTCTCTTTGTTAGGGCTTCATCGGTGTCGGGTTCTCTCTGGCGGGTTCCAGGACTACTTAGAGCCGAAACTCCCGGATCTGGCGGAACGGGGGAAATCTTGCCAAGAGGTGTCCCCTACGATTAACTTTGGTGTTCCTTGGACCTAACCTAACACAACCAAGCAATCGGTTCCACTTCTGTACCCCCTTCCGTCTCATTTACGCGGAGAGGCTAGAACGGTGGTTCCGCCTTTTTCCCCAAGGGGGCTAGGGTTTCCCCGGAGAGGGACTCCGGAGCGTATGAATGCCACCACAGCACATGGTATGCCATACAATATGTGTTATAGTGTGGAGTGGGTCTTGTATGCAAAACATTCCCTCACTCTTTGTGTTAGGGGTTCACCAGCGTCGGATTCTCTCTAGCGGGTTCCACGACTACTTAGAGCCCGAAACTCCCAGATCTGATAAAACGGGGGAAATCTTGCCAAGAGGTTGGCCCTACCATCGACTTGGGTGTTCCTTGGGCCAAATATAACACATCCAAGAAATTGGTTCCACCTTGCTACCCCCTTCTGTCTCACGTAGAGGGGCCAGAACGGCAGTTCCGTCTTTTTCCCCAAGAGGCTATGGTTTCTCCGAAGAGGGGCTCCGGAGCGTCTGAATGCCAGCACATGGTATGCCATACCATGTGTGTTGCCATACCATGTGTGATATGGAGTGTGGCAAGTTTCTTGTATGACGAAGATTCCCTCATTCTTTTTGTTAGGGCTTCATCGCCGTCGGGTTCTCTCTGGCGGGTTCCAGGACTACTTAGAGCCGAAACTCCCGGATCTGGCGGAACGGGGGAAATCTTGCCAAGAGGTGGCCTATACCATTTACTTTGGTTTTCCTTGGACCTAACCTAACACAACCAAGCAATCGGTTCCACTTCTCTACCCCCTTCCGGCTCATTTACGCGGAGAGGCTAGAACGGCGGTTCCGCCTTTTTCCCCAAGGGGGCTAGGGTTTCCCCGGAGAGGGACTCCGGAGCGTATGAATGCCACCACAGCACATGGTATGCCATACAATATGTGTTAGATTGTGGAATGGGTCTTGGATGCCAAACATTCCCTCACTCTTTGTGTTAGGGCTTCACCAGCGTTGGATTCTCTCTAGCGGGTTCCACGACTACTTAGAGCCCGAAACTCCCGGATCTGACAGAACGGGGGAAATCTTGCCAAGAGGTTGGCCCTACCATTGACTTGGGTGTTCCTTGGACCTAATATAACACAACCAAGCAATTGGTTCCACCTTGCTACCCCCTTCCGGCTCACGTAGAGGAGCCAGAACGACAGTTCCGTCTTTTTCACCAAGGGGCTATGGTTTCTCCGAAGAGGGGCTCCGGAGTGTCTGAATGCCAGCACATGGTATGCCATACCATGTGTGTTGCCATACCATGTGTGATATGGAGTGTGGAAAGTGTCTTGGATGACCAAGATTCCCTCATTCTATTTGTTAGGGCTTCATCAGCGTCGGGTTCTATCTGGCGGGTTCCAGGACTACTTAGAGCCGAAACTCCCGGATCTGGCGGAACGGGGGAAATCTTGCCAAGAGGTGGACCCTATCATTTACTCTGGAGTTCCTTGCACCTAACGTAACACAACCAAGCAATCGGTTCCACTTTGCTACCCCTTCCGGCTCATGTACGCGGAGAGGCTAGAATGGCGATTCCATCTTTTTCCCCATCGAGGCTAGGGTTTCCCCGGAGAGGGACTCCGGAGCGTATGAATGCCACCACATCACATCGTATGTCATACCATATGTGTTAGAGTGTGGCATGGGTCTTGGATTCCAAATATTCCCTCACTCTCTGTGTTAGGGTTTCACTAGCGTCGGATTCTCTCTAGCGGGTTCCAGGACTACTTAGAGCCCGAAACTCCCGGATCTGACAGAAAGGGGGAAATCTTGCCAAGAGGTTGGCCCTACCATTGACTTGGGTGTTCCTTGGGCCTAATATAACACAACCAAGCAATTGGTTCCACCGTGCTAGCCCATTCCGGCTCACGTAGAGGGGCCAGAACGGCAGTTCCGTCTTTTCCCCCAAGGGGCTAATTAAGGTTTCTCCGAAGAGGGGCTCTGGAGCGTTTGAATACCACCACAGCACATGGTATGCCATAACATGTGTGTTGCCATACCATGTGTGATATAGAGTGTGGCAAGTGTCTTGGATGACCAAGATTCCCTCACTCTGTGTTAGGGCTTCACCGGCGTCGGGTTCTCTCTAGCGGGTTCCAGGACTACTTAGAGTCGAAACTCCCGGATCTGGCGGAATGTGGGGAATCTTGCTAAGAGGTGGGCCCTAACATTGTCTTTGGTGTTCCTTGGACATAACCTAACACAACCAAGCAATCGGTTCCACTTTGAGCTCAGCTAGTGTAAGTTGGATCGACATCTCTAGGTCCTATGACAAGTAGAACCTAGCCATCTCACTAGCTTCATTAGTCTCGACAATGTGAGTCAACGACGAAAAACAAACATGCATGAGCTAATTAAGTACAAGGTTTCACAATTGAATCACGTATTCGATGACAAATACAATAGTTCATACATAGGACAACTTATGAATACAACTCGCAAAGTGATGCCTCTAGGGAATCATTCCTATCACCCCGACCACATCTCTAATTCCCCTCACCCCTTCTTTTATAGCGGCAGCGAGTCAAACCCTAACTCTAATTCACCAGCTCCGCACCCTGTTCTCCCATACCTAATATTAGAGCTTAGTTGCGCCTCACTCCAGCCTCTCTCGCGCCTTCTTCGCTGCAACACCCCGTCGGTCATAGCATCGTTGGCGTCAACTCGGTTGGTTGTTGCAGGGAAGAGAGAGAGAAGATGGGTCACACCGTCATGTCAGGAGAGAGAAGAAAGGAGGAGAAGCGGCCGTGTGGGTGAGGAAGAAGATAAGGAGAGGAAAGTGGTGGGGCCCACGTGGTTAGTTGGACACACACGGGTCAACCGAGGTAATACTAACCGGGAAGGAGTCGTCGTGCTATTGGGTCTCTTTGATTCACATTAATTTCAAAGCGCAGATAAAACACATGATTGCAGTGGCATGCCGAGTTGAATTATCTAAGGCTTTAAGCCGCGTGTTGAGCGAGGCTTCTTAGGCCATATGCCGTTTCTTGGTCGTTGTCTTGTGGGCCGTCACTTTTTGCGGAATGCGACATGCGGTTCCTCGTGTTTAGGTTCTTGTTTACTGCTCCTTGTTTAAGTTTTGCTTGTTGGTTCTGACTGCTCGGTGGCCCTGTGTTATGGTAGGTCCTGCTTGGCTGTGGAACGGGCAAGAGAAGTCTGGCAAACCGACACCTCCACTCCAAAAAAATATCATTCAGCGCCGCCTAGCTCTCTCCGCGTGCCTCTCTCAGTGGCCAGCGCCACGTTGCGTACAGAACCGGCTGCCGACGGTTCACCTGCGCCCGCGCTTCCATGGTTTCGCCCACGCCGCCGTGGCTTCGACGACGTGTTGCCGTCCTGGTGTCCGCTCCGCCGTCAACGACATTGAATCGCCCGCGCCGCAGATGCGGTTCCGTCGAATCGCCGTGAATCGCCCGCGCTTTCATGGATTCGCCCACGCCGCCGTGGCTCCGGCGACCTGTTGCCGTGCTGGTGTCCGCGCCGCCGTCAACGACAGTGAATCGCCCGCACCGCGGAGGCAGTTCTGTCGAATCGCCGTGAATCGCCCGTGCCGCCGCACCGGCTCCGTCGACTCGCAGTGCTGCCATCCGCCCCTTCGTCGCTGACGCCTGCACCGCTGCGCGCCCCTCCGTTCTGCACCTCCTCTTCATCTCCTCTGCCCCCGTGAAATTTGGTAAGTATCGTTCCAATTCAAGCAACTGTATACTCTGAAAATTCCCCATTAATTCAGGAATCAGTTTGAGTGGAATTCCTTCACGATTAGTTTTACGGTACCAAATAAATATAAAAGTGCGCCTGCATCAGACTTGTTCAGTAGTAGCTCAATAGTATAGCAGATAATTCATTACATTCTTCTAAATCTAATAGAAGTAGAAAACTGTAGCATCTAAAATATTTTACAAAGTGCTGATCATAATCGGAATGTATCGACGTTGATGTCTTCAGAAATTGGATCAGTCAAAAGATCAGTGAAACTTCCCATAAACTCATAGTTTTTAGAGGCTGGCCCATTTGGTGTTGTCGCTTTCTTATTTTCTGAACTTTTTGAGGCACCATTCTCCATTGTGTCAGTCTTTGTTGGCATGTTCTTATTTTTTTCCCTTGTGAGCAGATGGTGTTCTCTTCTTTATTATCTTGTGTTGTCTGTCAAGGAAACTCGATTTTTTTTAGCTTTTCTTCTGAGCCTCCTTTTTCTTGAGACTTGCATCACTCAACAATTCATTTGCTACTTGTGGAGTCACCTGGACATCACATCTCTGCTCATAATTAGCTGCGCATATACCAATAGTTCTTTCACCACTTTAGTAGTAGTATCAAGTGCATTCTCGATTAAAATAGAACACTCTTCAGAGGTGGCTGCTAGAGTGATCAAGTTATAAAATAATTTCATTGGATGATGACATCCAAGTTTGGATTGTCAGCTGCAGTTCTAGCACGACAATCTTTGATTGCCATCGCTTCACAATATAGTGTGCCGACAACAACTTGCTATTCATTAAATCAAGAACTTTTAGAGCAGACCACACAATATTCCAGTTCTCTTGAACTGACCACAACTGCATGAAGTTGTTTGTAAGTTTTTGTCTCCAATAGTTTTGTGTTCCTCTTCGAATATTGCAAACTGCCCATCAACAAGCCTTCCAATGTTAACCATGTATTCGTTATCTGCAGGTAGTTTATCCGCACAAGCAGCCATTGATCTCCCATATTCATCTTGGAAATCTTCAAATATAGAAGGAGTATACAACTTACTAACTTGCTGCACCTGGGGTATGCGAAATAAAAGTCTTGGTAGGCTCTTCCTGCACTTATACTCTGAATTCATTTCGGCATGTCTTTTCACTTAAAAAGCTCTTTTCCATTGCAGTATCTTGATCAGTAAATATGGTGCAAGGTTGCTTCTGATTATGTACTTCACAAGAAGGCTTGAAAAAGCTATTTGAAAGATTTATATGTCTCATCATAAAGAAGAGAAGCACCAAATATTGTTGTTTCTCTGAAATGATTGAATCCAACAAAACACATCCCAAAGCTTTATATGTGTCACCATAAAGAAGAGAAGTCACTACACTGAAACCCATCCTTCCTCCATAATACTCCCAAAACTCCCATGCCTCAGCCATATTATTGAATTTCATCCAAAGTTGAGGTTTCCAGCTAGGTATTCCCTCCCCCTATCGAATAGAAAAGTGATGAATAAATTAAAAATACAGGTTTGTTTAGATTTTGGTTCACATCAGCATGCAAAAAGTTCACTTGAACAGATTTCTAGCAGCATGCAAAATTTCGATTGAAAACAATCAAAATTAACTTGTTTGGATCTTGGTTCTCCATCGATCTCCAGAACTAATTTGTGATGTGTTTCATCAGGAAATGTTGCTGTGTTGATCCATCGGGAGAATAGAGAGGAAAGAACGCATTGTGAGCAGAAGAGAAATTAGAGGGAAGAATGGTGGTATTTATCTATTTTGGCGCGTAGGTGTTGGTGGCCTTTGTGCACAATTTTCTTTTTGTTTTTTTGGAGCAGAGGTGCCCGTTTGCTGAAGCAAGGTTAGGGCCTGACTTCTCATGTTGATGTTAGAGGAGGCCAATTCCGTGCAGTGATTCATGACTTGGAGCTGATTGAATACCCTCTCAACGGCAGAAGATACACTTGGTAAAATGATCGGCAAGTCGCCACCATGACAAGGATTGACCGAGTTTTTGATTCTAGGGATTGGGATTTGTCTTTCCCCCAATTCCAGTTGACCCCAGCTTCGTCTAATGTTTCGGATCACTGCCCGCTATTTTTGAGCAATATGCAAAGGAAGCATTATGGTGGTTTCACTTCATGTCTCTCAAAAAATGTTGATGTACTTAAAGCCATGATTTCAGCACACTATTGAGAATTTGAGATGCCATGAAACCAAAACACAACGATCTGTTCACATGCAAAAAGGTCTACAATAATTTGATAGCAACCTATGAAATTGTCATCCTCATGCATTTAATCGGTTTATGCAACTGTCAGTTATGCTTAATTTACAAAGAGACACCCTTATTTAGGCTTCTAATGGCAGGTTGTAATTCTTTTAGCAAGTGATTTTGAATAAAAGATTAGGAACTCTTTGAGGGACGACATCTTTTTAATCACTTTTGTTATCCAGACTACAAATGGTACCTTGTGGGTACAATGGGTGAAGTTGCTTCCTAACTGAAGTTCAAACACTTACATAGTTTCTTCCTAACTGAAGTTCGAACACTTACATACTCCAGACAGTGCCTTGCTGGGACAAGAGGGGGTAACACTACGGCTCTATTCTGAAGGTAAGCTCCTAGCATGTGATTTTCTCTGTGAACATATTATTACTGTTACAGATATCTATATCATGGCATGCTTTATTTGTGTTATTCTAACGCTGTAGTGTAGGATTTAATCATTGCTCTTGGCTAGGTGTAAGGACTAAGTCTTCTAAGATGTAATCCCGGCTAGCTGCTGCTCCTCTCAGCCTATTTGTTGTGCTTCTTGACGCTATCTTGCGGGTCTACCTACCGTTTCTGTATATGTCCGTTGCAGTTGGCATGTGATGTGTGGCTGTATTGCCACGCATTGGTCTGGTGAGTGGTTGGGTGTACGTTTTGTTGGCTGCTTCGTCTGCTTGGTGGTCACATCTGTCTCTCCATGAACTGGGTTGATTGATCATTTGGCCAAATTCATTTGTCGCGGAGTTTTCTTCACTTTCCTCTGAGGCTCTGCATGTTGGGTTTGGGATTGAATCTTGCCTCTTCCAGTGATGGTATCAGGATATTGTTTAGGGTTGGCGTTTCTTTTCTCCGTGTGGTGCCCTGCTACCGTCCAGGCCATGAATTTGGTGCCACTCTTTTGTTTTTGCGGCTGGGTCGGATACCTTGCCGTCGTTGCTTCGAGTTGTTGCTACCACAAGGAGTTTAAGGTTTTTTCGTCCGCTTCTGCTCCTGTGTCGTGTTTCCTTTTATTCATTGTCTTGATTTTTTTGTTTTGGTGTGTTAGCCCACCCTGCCGTTCCTGCTTTATTCCATCCTGGTAGGCGCCGTTGTATGGATCCTTTGTTTTCGCGGTTCCGCCTTCCGTGCAGTTGCGACCTGCTACGGCTCTTGAGGCTGCCCGCCTGGGCTTTGTCTTTCAATTATTTATTTTGTTTCACGGATTTTATTGTTGGTCTCTTAGGATTAGTTTTCTGTTGTAGACCATCAGTTTTTCATTATTTGTATGTTGTGACGAGAATTGTAGGACCGATGACTGGAGAGAGCTCGCGGGGCCACATACCGAGCATGGTGGGGCCTAAGAGGCCTCCACTGGTTGGATTCTTTCAGCGAGTCAAGCGTTGATGTCGGTTCAAGCGTGAGGTCAAAGGGAACCCTTGCACTCCATTGAATATACCAGACATATATCACCAATACACCACCGTTGACTTTCCACAGAAGGTCAAGCTTGGCAAGCGCGGCTCATGGAGTGGAGGGGCCGTGTGTGTCGACCAACGATGGGACCGTTTCCCAAGGAAAACAGAGTGGCTGAAGGCGACATTCTGATCATCACCTGTGCGAGTGACGCGGCAATGAAAGCATGCATCTTCAGTAAGTCCCCTCCTCAGTGCGATGGCCTCTATGAACTCAATCATCTATTGGTTTTGGTCGTTCACTCAGAGGCCACTATTGTTTTCTGAATGCCATGCTTTGTTGAACCCCTGTGTAATGGCGCTATGCGCCATCGTGGCTATGCATCCAAATATCAGAATGTGTGTCCTAATTGTGCTATCAGACTGGCTAAAACTGTAGTAGTGCCTACTGATTATTAATATAGCCAAGTTAATTATGTTGTTTGTATTAACGGTATGTGTCTGCTACAAATCATGTAATTGAACTCTATATATGGCCACGTGTGCTTCCAATAGATTTTCTGCCTACCTATAGGCCTCACTTTCTACAACTGCCAGTGGTGAGTACATTTATTCATAGGCATCCGCTGGTTGGATTCTTTCTGAGGACATCGTAGAGGCTTCACTTTCTTTACCTATGAGCACCATATGTTACATTAAGAGAGTCATGTTGTGCCTGGCTGCACGACAAATCAAATCCAAGTCCGTGTACCACGCTGGACACGATGTGCAATAACACCATATAGGCGGCGCAGTGAAGCGCGCCTAGAAATTCTGGCCATGATTAAAGTGCTTGTTGTTGCACCTATATTATGCTTAGATCTGCACCGAACAGGAGCATACATTGCAGTTTGTCAATCTATTGTTGTTCTTGCTGTTACATGATCAATCAACAATCATTGTCAATGTTTAGGAAACTGTAGAAACTTTAGATGGTGACTTTGTTAGTTACAGCTTTAACCTCAAAATTGGGGAAAAGCCAGCCCAGGCCACTTCTCATACTTCAAGCAACGTAGATGGAAAGAATGGAGCCATGCTAGCCGCGTTGTGTCAGGACGGATGCAGCCGGCGCAGCGAAGCGGGCGGCTCCGTCTAGTACTATACGACTGGAGTGGCAAATGCCGAGTACTCCTTCCCGGTTACTATTTCTCATGCATAGTATAGCGATGCATTTTTTTTACTACCTACCGGAGTACGCAGTACTATTGATGACATTGACGATACTCCTTGGAATTCTGTGGAATTTATGAGCAGCAATAAAATATAGGTGTGCGATGCCCTCTAGTAGCTGATCGCCGCCGGTCAATTGGCCTCTCGTCTCGTCTTTTCGTCTACCCAATTCCGTGCTTCGTCTTCAACCTGTCAGATCCACTTTTGCAATGCGCCATGAACGAATCTCAATCAACAACTCATTCACCGACCAGTGGGTACCGCATCCTTCGGACCCATTCCCCAGTCACAAACGGCAGCCCGAAGCAGCATCCTCAATTTTGGCCATTCGTTTCAAAACAATGGCCAAACCAACCTCCTGCGCCTCCCACGCCCCTCCTTTCCCTTTCTGCAAAAACCCCAAACCCGAGCAGACTCAACCCAACCGCGTCTCGTCGCCTCACCCAACCCCAGCCAAAACCCTAGCCGGCGCAGCACCCTCATGCCTGTGGTCACGCGCAAGCGCAGCCATGCCGCTGGCGGCGACGGCGGCCCGGCTCTGCTCGGCCACCACGGCCTCGGGAGCTACGCGCGGCCCGGCCCGCCCTGCCATTCCGGCGACGGCGGCGGCGGCGGAGGCGACTGCTTTCGCGAGTTGCTTCTCAACGCCCTCGGCCTGCTGAGCTTCGCGCGGCTCGGCCTCCCTGCCCCGCCCGACTGGCTCGACCTCGCCGCCAGGGTGGACAGCTCATCGGGCCGCATTATCGTCTCCGTCGGGGGCGATTGCATCATGGCCTCGCCCGAAGAGCTCGCGGAAGCCCTCTCGCTGCCGCTGGGCACGTTTTACCCCGCGGCAGAGGACGCGGCCTTGTTCTGTTCCGTGGAGGCGATCACCATCGTGAGAATGTTTTTCCACGATCGGCTGCTGCTGGGAAGAACAGGGGATGGCCAGGTGTTGCCGGATGAGGCCATCGCGGCCTTGCGGCTGGTGGAGGAGGGGAAGGCGTATGCGGTGGACTGGGGCTTGTTGGTTTGGGCATTTCTGAGGTCGGATGTGATGATCGGGAAGCGACAGCGTTGCAGGCAGTACCTTCTTCGTTTGATGAAGTGCAAAAGGCCCGATCTTTTCTCCGAGGTTGATGGGAGGTTTCTTGGAAAGAGGAGGAAAGTCCTGATTCTGCAGCAAAGCCAGAGGATGCATGGGCAGTATGTGGATTGCACTGAAGCAGAGGTTGAAGAGGGATCTTTTGCTGGACTGAGCGAAAAATTTGGAGAGTTCAAGAAGATGCCAGCGTTTGGATATGTTAAGGACCAACAGCATAAAATTGAAGATCAAGAAGATGGCAGCGATGACAATGCCAATGTTGGTTCTAGCCTTCCTTCCTTCTCTGCCGGTCGGAAACAAATTCTAGCTCAGCTCTCTTCCATGGAGAAAGCAATTCTGGATGGGGAAAGAACTTTGACACACAATCTAGCTGAAATTCATCAGATGAGCCAGAAGGAGAAGGAGAAAAACAATCAAATAAACTCTATTCGTGAAGAAGCAAAGAAGGAACTTCAGGAAAGGATCACTAAACTTAAGCAACTTGAGCATGACAAGATGCTAATGTTCCACATTTTTTGTGGATACAAAGAAAAGCTTGAAAAGTCCAATGCTGAATTTCTGGAGTTCAGGAAGACTATGTGCCAAGGAAGTGCTGTTTCATCTTCGGATGCTGTGGCTCATCAGAAGAACCAGGTACGTTTGATGCAGCAGAAACGGCGTGCCTATGAAATTATTAATGGGTTTCAAAAACCTTTGCTTTCAAAATTTTCGGCATGTGCTAAGAAGATTACAGTGCTGTTAACGAAGCTTGCAGACCTCAACGATGATGTCCAAAGGTTGAAGTCTCCCAGACCAGTTATAGATCTTAATGTGGGGCCTCATCTCTGACTTGTGCACTTAGGTAATTGTGAACCTCTAAAAACGTTTCATGCTTATTGCTAATCAGTCTTGGTCTGTCGTATATATATCAGAGTTGAGCTCAGGTCTTAGATATACCGATTTCACTCTCACACAGGAGTCTACAATACTGATACTGGTGGCGGTTGTCAGTTGAAGTCTTTGTCAGGCAGAAGGATGTGCACTTACGATGTGAAGGATTGTACGGGTCTGATATTCTGGTGATGCTGAAATTTCTGAGATGGTTCTCGGATGGATGTCTATTGGTGACAAGTTGTTCTGTTATGCTTTTGGTTTCATTTATGTCTATAGCTTATGATGAACAGTTTAGAGGTTAGATCCTGAAGGATATGCCGTATGCTATCTTTCTCCTCCGTATTTACTTTTCATGTCGGACTGGTCTATGTAATGATATGGTGATTCTCTTATATGCAATCGGGCAATCTTACCCTTTATGGGGAAAAGGAAACAAAAATTAGGAGGGATGGATATACGCTGATATTCACTGTTGCTTGATGTCATATTGCCCGAGAAAATTTAGCAACAACTGGTGCAAAAAGTAGCTGGGTTATTTCCATACCCTGTTTCATCATCTCTTTGACTGCTTCACTGAATACTCTTTATGAGCAGCAGAAAATGTCTTGGGATAGAGCTGTTTTTAACACCTTTCCATCGTAACTAAGGTATCTGTGACTTCTTTTCGACTGGGTAAAGTGGTTCCTGTGAATGGAATCTATAAATTATTTGGATATTGTGCTGACTTCCATAGCTCGTTAACGTGACCTGACGAACTGTTATTCTCCAGTAACAGCTCATTTTATTGCTTACAACTTCTATCTGTAGTTGTCAGACCACTAACCTCTGAAGGACAATTGATGCCCACCAGATCTTACCTTTAATTTGAAACAGTGATTGAACTTCAATTTGCTTGCCTTATTTTTGTAGAGACATCTCAAGATGTCATGATGCCTTAATATTCACAGTACAGTATTCTGTAGCCATAATCTGCTGTGATACTGACCTCTACTGACTTAAATTGTGAGGCCATATTTGATGGTAGGCCTATGGTCAGAAACAAAAAATGGAGACTCACTTCTTCCATACTTTATTTCCAACACTGTTAATTATTTCCATCCGTAAAAAAGTCTTTGTTTCCACTATCATATCCAAAGTTTCCTGTATTAACGATGTTAGTATTATTACCAGTTTAATATCTCGGACATCTTAGCATTTCACTGCAACCCCAATTACTGATAATGTATTATGACTTTATGAGAGTGCAAGTCAATAATGTTTACAGTTTAGGTCTAGACTTGGTAGTTAAGCGTATGCTCATGTGGCTTATTAGATTGATGAATTAATCAATCCACAAATTTTTCAAAAATACATGGTATGCTCATGATGGCATGTGCTTGTATCATTTTGGTTGTTGAGTGGACCTATGTCCAAAGAGCAGCAAGAAGTTTAGCTTCATCAGCCTCTGAGAATTATGCTTGAATTTTCCTTACCATTTGATGCAACCAATTGGTCGTTGTTTGATATCTACTTTTCATTATGGTGCTAACTCCTTGTTTTATTACTAGTGATAATTTTGGTCTTCATAGAGCTCCTGACAACTTTCAAATGTCAAGCCTTTCTAAACTTGCCTAAACTATAGTCATATTACCATTGTGAACTTTTCAAAACCACTCTAAAGTTTCAGAAGTCCTGCCTGGTCTGAACTTGACTAAAATGTAGTAATGCAAGATAGTACAATGTAATTTAGGCATAGCTCTGAATTGGTACAAAACCATTCTGTCAGGACTAGCCCTGCATTTCTTCAGTTAACACTTCGCACTGGATAATTGTGTCCTCAGCTGTCCATCTCAAGATGAACGAACCAGATTCATTGGACTGTCATTATTTGAAATTCGACAACCACGCTTTACACCTCATTGGGTTGTCTCCTACCTGCTCTCTCGTTTGTCCCGACTCTAACTCTATATGTACTCCAATCGGGAGAAGAATTTGAATCTCTATTTGCTAGGGTTTATCCTATTTAGCCGCCTCTATTCGAGGTTGGCAATTTGTATCCGTAATTGACTCCCTGCAAGTAATAGAAACCCGAACAGTAGCTACTTTTGCCTATGTTCTTCTTCTGTAATCCAACCTGTGAATCGTGGTAGATAGGCAAGACTCTATCAAGTGGTATCAGAGTCATACGACACTCGGCGGCGATTGGATCTAGAACTCTTGAGGAGTTGGGTTCCCTCATAAAATCCTCCTCTCCAGTTCTTTTTCCCGGCGGCAGTTAGCGGCCATCAGGTGGAGGCTTGGTGACGGCGTGAGCATAGTTCGGTCGCATGTCAGCGGAAACGGGGGCGGTTTCTGGAGAACCCTTCTTCGGCGGTAAAATCCCACCACCCAACCCAGATCCGTGCGATTCCGGCAGTGAGGAGGGGACGGAGTCGGTGTTGGTGGCGGCAGGTTCAGAAAATACGGAGTATGGTAGTGAGTTCTCTCGCATAAACCCTTCTCCCTACTTTCTGTTCATCTTGGCCTGGAGGTTTTCTGTCACCTAGTCAGTTAGTAAAATCCCTCTTTGCCGACATGGTTAACACTGAAGATTCTAGCAATACTGGCATGCTTGAACTAGAATCCTTGCAATTGGATGTGAAAACTTTACGACAGTATCCTGAAGCTGACAGAATAGAGTTTGTGGCCCTCAGCGCAACAGTCTAGCATCCAGCAGGATTTCCAGAACATACAGACGAACTTTGAGCATCTGTTCTCCGTGAATAATTCAGATGAACTACAGGATACAAGCGAAGGCAATTCTGAAACTATCCCAAAAACACCTCCCAACCCTGAGTCTGCACCATCGGCCACACAAGTGCTGGGGCACAAGAAGGCAATTGGCACGGCTAAACTGCAAGAGGCACAGGGAAAGGAATTGAATTTGGATGGCACTCAAAAAATCCCCTATAGGTACCCCCACTTTGGGAAAATGCAACAACATGAAACTAAAGGATTTTCTCAGGGACAGATAGATATTGAAGCTGCTAGACACAATATTATCACGGTAGAAGATGAGTACAATGAAGACGGTGACAGAAGAATTCAACCACAGAGAGACAGGAGCCTATTTCATAATCCTGAAGAGAGAAGAAATGCTCCATTGGTTAAACCAGCTAAAATGAATGTGCCGGAATTTGAATGTGAGGATGCAGACTCCTGGATACAAGTACTGGAACAGTACTTTGGTGCTGCAAGGACACCCCTGGGACAGAGAACAGAAATTGCTACTACATACTTAAAAGGACCTGCAATAAAGTGGTGGAGAGGTACTGGAATCCATTGCTTACTAGTAATCTTAGTATGGTATTATATGGTAGTTTGCAAAATCAAAGTACTTATGAGGTAGCCATTTAGTATTAAGAACTAAGAAGTGAAATTCAAAAAAAAAGAACTAAGAAGTGTACTCCAGTTGCAACTCGTAACTTTATCTCAGATTTACTCTCCCACAACCCCACATGACATTATTCTTGAAATTTGGCATACTCTTTGTTGATGATGCCTCTAGCTTAAAGTACATTTTTTTGTCAGTTCTCAATTTATTTCTTCACTGTAAGCTTGTAACCATATAAATATATTTCTAGATTTATGTGTATTTCTGAAGGTATCCACTTGTCTTGCTATTAGGTGCTCTTTGGTTCATGAATTTTGGAGGAGTGCCACCTTATGGAAAATTTCCTTTGTTTCTGTGACAAGAATGGCATGCAGTTAATCTTCATGGAAGTTCCTATCTTTTTGCAGTGGTGCAACCAAATTATTTCCATTACAGATTCCTGTAGGATTTAGTGTGGCTTGACATCCAATTCCTATGGTGTGCATGTAAGTGTGGCTTGACCCAAAGAGGCCCTGAGATATTCTACAAATCTCTTGGTAGAAGAAGATCTCTTATCCTTGCTTTATGAATATTCATATAGCACATCCTTTTCAGCCTTGAGCCTCTTAGCAGGCAACTCTTCCATACTAGATGCTCCAAGCAGCAAAGCACATAGCAGCAGATAACTGGACATACCATTCTTTTAAATCAGGGAACCCTGGAACAGTAAACACAGCAACACTTCTAATGTAATGCAAGTCACTACTTCCAAAGATGATAAAAGGTCAGCAAATTTTCAACTGAAGTTATTATATATTGTTCCGGTATCTCTTGTTTGTTTTGTTCTAGAAGCATAAATTTGAAGGAGACTGAAATTATCTTCCTGAATGTAGAGTTGCAAAAGTATGCCCCAAATGTTCAACGGGTGGCATGCTTCTGGAGAACGATTGGGTAGATTCTGTAATAGAAATCCCTGTAGTAATATCCAAGATCCCAAAGTTCTTTCTTGAAGGGGAACCAGCAAAAGATGCCCGAGGTTAGATTTTATTTATGTGCAATATTATATTTTCTATGCTAGATCGTCTCCTTGGCTTGTACCGATTGCCTTCATCTTGGGGTTGTGATCAAATATTATTGCAAAGTGTTGCATTCTCTAGATGCAAACTTCAATTGTTTATTACTGATTGGTTCCATATTGTGTTAGGGAAGGTTTACATCCAAATAAAATTTCACCCTGGTTTTACCACTGTTAAACAATAGTCGTGTAGTTTATATTCTAATACTGTTATATCCATTAATTTGATAAACTGGAACTTATAATTTTTATATCCTGTGCCATAGCTGAAGAAATGTACTATCCTGCAAGTACAGAGAATGCCTAGTGACCCGTCTATTCAACTATGCGATCAAATTAGCATGCTAAGTTCATGAGCAGCCAATTATGAAAGCAGGAGGAATTAAACTCTGTATGGAAAGTTTTAATCGCAATGTGAATTTTTAAACTTGCGATTATATCCCGAATGCTGAAGTGCTAGTTTTTCATGGTCTACCTACAGACTTAAACTGCAATTTATTGGGTCATCAACTAATTAACATGATAAGTACTCCCTCCATTTTTGTTAACTTCCCCTTTGGTTTTAGCCAAAGTCAAACCTTTTAAGTTTGACCAAGAATATAAGAAAAATAGCAACATCCATAATACCAGTGCATACTGTATAAAAATGTGTTTTATGGTGATTCTAATACATTTTATACAATATATGTTAATATTTTTTTCCTAAATGGCTGGTCAAACTTTATAAAGTTTGACTTTGATAACTCAGAATGCGCGAAGTAAATTGTAAACGGGGGAGTATGATGTAGCTGCATTAATCAGCTGGACTTGGAGAACTAAATGCATAATCGTGTAGTGAAATTTCCCTAAACTGCTATAGTAGTACTAGATATTTTGTTATCCGCTTCAATTCTGTGTACCTACTTTTTGTTCACAATGTCAACTTCCTTTCCCACGCCTGGATTCCATATCCAAAAGCTCCTGCGCTGAAAAGCGGGGTTGGACAGCATTCCGTGATATATTCACAATCGGTGGCCACTTTGCCTGCAGTCTCTCTTGACCGAAAATTCATCCCCGAAAGTAAATATACGACAGTTTCAGGCTCTGAAATGCCGAATATCCACGCCTAGGTTTTGTCATGAATTCTACTAGCTAGTTGTCAGATGGATGGAAACCGTGGCAGAGTGCGTGTTCAACATCAAAAGACTTTTGAAAATTTCCATCACATGTATTCCGAGTACTAGCATGCTTTTCAGTTTGCGATGCCGTTTATTCTCTTGCCCGTCACCTGTGTTCCCGTTTCTGGAAACTGGTTTATCTGGAGGCGGGGAAGTTTATCCACAACTCAATCACCTCTGGATAACAAAGAACCTTTTGACGGTGTAAAAGGTACACGATTAAACCTAGTCCTTAGGTGACATCATTTTCTACCTCCCTGTCATCGGTAGCGTTCGCAGCAGCACGACTAATCAAATCAGGCGAATCTGGCAGGTGAACCTTATCCTGCTGCTTTTCGACGAATCTATTCCTCCTGCTAGAAGAAACTAGTGCCATCGATCGGTCCAGGTCGATCACACGCCGGATAAGGTTCTATGCAAAGCTACCCTGAGATGCCTAGAATTTTGTCTAGCCCCTAAGAACACCACCGGTCACTGAATATCTGTGTAGGGTGAACCTTCACACGTTAATATCGCTCGAAAAAAAAAAACAGATCTGCTCGCTTTTTTCAGAGCACTAAGATCTTACCTAATATATATTGCTGCAAGAAAAGGAAAAAGATCTGAACATCTTATTCAAAGCCAACAGTGGGTATATGAAACCTTGGCGTGATGGGATGGAGTGGCCGGCCCCATGAGGCCATCAACCCACTGCTTACTGATTTCACGTATGTATGAATTTCTTCTCAGGCCGGCCGTCCAGCCGGATCTTCCCGGTACGGCGAACGTAAGCGGCGACTTTCCGAGTCACCGCCCCCAACTTTCGCGTCGGAGGAGAAGCCTTTCGTGCAACTTTTGAGTCGGAACAGCACTACTCCACTGCCTGCTTTCCTTCCAGCAGACGTAAAGAAGCCAGGAACCTAGCTACGCGTTGGTGGAATGGAAGTCTTTATGCGCGACGGCGACGTATCCACTATACATATGGGCACGCATATACGATATTATATATTCTGATTTGTCACGTTGGAACCCGGATGGTGCTTTTCTAGTGTTTGACTCGTGTGTGTGGGCTTATTTAGGTATTTCTAGTAGGATGCATGTGTGTAATTGCCTCCACTTACCGGAAGCACTTCAGATCGCACTGAATGATCGCTGATAGAATAATAGGATACGGTTGAGATCGAGTTACAAAATGGTTTTACCGGAATCGGTGGTCAGTTTTTTTGCAGATGCGTATCATCATCATCCATGAGTGAGTAGCGCTTACATTCTTGCTCCGCCTAGATAACTTCGCGGGAATGCATCATCCTGATCTGTCTTTTTCTACCTAAAATGACCGCTCATCTTTTCTAGTGTCCCCGGATGCTCAAATTGCTTTCATTTTCTGGTGGAGTGTTAATCACTACGTAGGAGCTAGCACATGAGTGCAATCGTGGTCATGTAATTTTACTGTATTCGCTTTCTAGTGCTAACTTAACGGGGTAGGGTAGATACCGGCACCGCAAAATCCAGCTTCCTCTTTTTCTCGAAAATGAAAATTGTACTGTTCTCTGGGTCACCTCACCAAAAGAAATGCGCACAACAAACAGTAGAAGCATTATTACAAGGACTCACCGACGGCTTGGGTGACCGAGAGTTAAGGTAGCGCTCGCTCGGTCGTGTCCCTCTCACTTTCTTCTCCTACGCCGGCAACCCCTGTAACCACCACCGACCTTCTCAATGGTCATTGTACTCGCCCGCGGACGGTGTGCGGCCACGGCGTCTTGCCACTCCACCCTGCTCCAAGCTCCTCCTCCGCCAATTCACCGCCAACCCCGTCCATTCCTCTAAGTTCGGTGAGATCCCGAATCTTGTTAGGTGCTGGCAAACTCCCAACCTAAGTCTATTACTCGCCTCCACCGTCACTGTCGTGGCCAGCAGCATCGGCGGCGGCTCCGGCTAGCTCTCTGCCTCTTGTGTCTCCCCCTCAATGCCATTTAAAAATAATCAATGCCATCGAATCGCATACTTATGCGGGTAGGATAGAAGATTTATCAAGATTATATTGATAAAGAAGAAGAGTCACAATACAAGCAAAGAGAAACGAAAGAAAGGGATTCTTGAAGACACAACTTGCAAAACCTAGTCGGCCGCCATAAAGGGGAGATGAGAAAATGGTCAAAATCTCCCCGTAAAGTTGGGAAATCTTTCTTCGTTCAGATATGCATGCCAAGAAACGGATGCTCGAAGACACAACTTGCAAAAAAGAAGAAACCTAGTGTGCCGACATGAGGGACCAGTCACCGGGAGACCAGCAGAAAATGGTTGAAATCTCCCCCATAAAGTTGGGAAATCTTTCTTGGTTCAAAGTTCAAACATGCATGTCCGTTCATAACAATATCCTCGGCGGGAAAATGGCTACAGAAAGTCAAACGGAGCTCCATATATTATTAGTATTATCCACTATCCCTTCTTTGCACAAATACGACAAGGGAATTGGGTGAGCTCCATTGTTGCAGCAGCGTCATGCACCAGGGCCCGATTAAAACTTCAGGAGTGTGTTTTCCCACTGCTGAATAATCGATCACCCAGATGCAAGACGGCAGCGAATGACAAGAAACAAAAAAGAACGTACTAGTAAAAAATACACTAATTACTAGCAGTAGCATTCCCAGGGTGTTGTTGCTGCTGGGGCTGCTGGCTTTCCAGGTCCTCCAGACGCATTTCCACCTGGTCATCCTGCTGCGGCCTCCGCGCTGCCGGCCTCTCTCTGCTCAGCATCTTCATTAGCGACGCGCCCAGCCCGCACGGCGGCCCCGAGGTCCCAGCGTCCTCCTTCTCCAGGCTCTGCTTCTCATGCACCGACCCTGCCGCGGCTGACGACGACGGCGGCGGCGGTGGCTCCACCATGGCGCGGCAGACGGGGCAGGAGGAGCTGGAGGCGAGCCACGTGTCGACGCAGGCGACGTGGAACACGTGCGCGCACGACGGCAGCACGCGCACCGCGTCGCCCTGCTGCGCGGCGCCGAGGCAGATGGCGCACTCGCCCGGCTCGCCCCCGGTCTCCTCGTACGCCGCGGTCGGCAGCGCGGCGATGGCCGACGGCTCCAGCCCGGTCTTGGGCGCCTTGGGCTCGGCCGACAGTACGGCCGCCGCGGCGCGCCTGCGGTTGCGGCGGCGCACGCGGCAGATGTAGAGGTGCAGTAGCAGGGCGAGGCCGAGAACGGAGACGAACACGGCGACGGCCGTGGCGATGAGCCGCACGTTGCGTGTCGGCCCCGGGGACGGGCTCCTGCTGCCTCCGCCGAACCACGCGGAACCCGGGTCGCTGGCCTTCCCCGACATGGACACCGGCATCGACATGGCCGTCCTCTGGATCGCGCAGCGCGCTCGTCACGTGTCCTCGTCGGCGTGTTCCTGCTGGTGCGTGTTGGTTAATTGGTTGGTGATCGAGATGGCGCGTCGATCGTGGGCGTGCGAGCTTAGAGAGACTCTAGGGTAGTGGTAGTATTTTGCCTTGCGATGGAGGTGATGGAGCTGATGGCGCCGGGTTGTTGGGTTTTATAGGTTTCAGGGGCGGAGGGAGGGAGCGTGCGTGCCTTAGCGGTGCACCTAGTTTAGCTTTACCGAGCTCGAGCTAGCTAGTGGAGTGGGCGGGCCCGATTCGGATGTCCGTCAAGTCACTGTGGGGCAAAGGCGCGGCACGTTTGCGGAAAGCGGTGCATGTATTTGAAACTCCGACGTGGCCATTCGTCCCCCTCGACGGCGACGGCCAAAACGCGATGATTCGGTTCAGTTTCTTTAGATTTCTTAGCCTCCGGGGCGACCGGGGGCGGGAAGCCAGGTGTTGCCGCGGCTTCGCGGTGGAGGCGTACGTGCAAGCCCGGCCGTGGTTTTGGGGGGCAATTAACGGCGTGATCAGTGTAGCTTGTGTAGGTGGGGTAAGGATCGACGGTGGCCACACAGGTATGGATTTGGGGGGCTATGGCCGGCTGTGTGAGTTAATGGAGAATGCACGGAGATGTGGAGGAGGATTTCTGGGTTGTTCGGTGATGGGGAGTGACGCTCGTGGTCGGCTCGATCGGTGAGTGCGTGCGTTCAGGTATCAGGTTGGTAGGTGGTCACTCCGTCCGGCGTGGAAGAAGACACTCACGATGCTAAGGGCAGTGGACGATCCAGTTTGTATGGCTGGCACCAGTTTGATGATCCGTTGGCACCAGCTCTGATTCGATCTTCCATTTGACTGCCATGCCGACGGACAAACTACTGAAACTAGCACGGTAGTGCAGACTGGTTCTTTACAGCGTTCGCTTTGGGCGTGTTGGGTGCAAAAATTGTTTGTTTGGTTGACCGGTCCACTCCACGTATCTGCATGCTCACGAACCTTAAACCATTTCGGGCCAGGCCCGAGAGGAATGCCCGAATTGGCCGTTTCTTCAGAGCCACCCTCTCGACAGGCAAAAATGGAACCGTCGAGCCGAGCTCATGCGACCTTGAAGATGCCGCTCGGCCCCGCGCCCCGCAGATATGGTGGCGGTAGAAATTTCGCCCACCGCCCTCCCCCCTATTTCACCCCTCTCGGCTCACCTTCCACACTCCTGCCACCATTTCCCCCCTCTTCGAGCTCGGCTATGTCAGCAGCGAAGGATCTTCATCGAACCTTAGATAAGCAACGACATCTGCTACTCTAGCTGGCGGTGATGGACAGCGTGCGGTTCAGAGCTTCGTCAACCTTCTCTCCGAGCAAAGATGGGCCATATCTGCTACGATGCATGTAAGTACTCTCGAGTTTGAACCTAGGTCTTGTAGATTAGATCTATGCGTATGGACTAGATCTTTAGGTCATGAACTAGTATGAGAAAGATTTAGCTCCATGATTTACTATAGCATGCCGTAGATAAAAAAGTTGTGTTATTGTTCATCCGTGATGCTTTTGAGGATGTTGTCCTTTGTAGTTAGATCTACTAGTGTAACCATTGTAGTCATGCAAATCTGTTGGCCGTAACCGCTGTAGGAATTGAGCGTTGAGGAATTTGGCCAAACCCTAGAGTCGGATAGCCAGCTTGCTCTCTCGTATGTCCCCGACTCGCAGCTAGTTATCGGTGCGCCTGACACCCAAGATATAGAGATGTTCGAGGTGGCTAGTCTTGGTTCACAGCTGGTCGAGACACCCGATATTGTGACCGAGAAAGCCTTAAGGAAGACGGCAGCCAAAGAGAAGAAGAACAAGATGGGGACGAACATGAAGTGGCCTCCATTTTTGTCCACCTTTATGCTGAACAAGATGTGCGACATCATCGCCTCCGGGGTCAAAACAGACAAGGGATTTAAAGAGGTGCATCTTAACATAGTTGTCAAGTTGGTTTCTGAGTTATGTGGCCAAGAGATGACATCGACTCAGGTCTACAACCACCTTAGGAAGTGGAGGGTGAGGTGGATCAAGATTTCAAAGCTGAAGGACCTTAGTGGTGTACAGTGGAATGAGGAGACTCAGAGCATCATCTTGGAGTTCGATCACCTTAAAGGACACATTACGGCTAGCCTCTTATTAAGTTTGTGTCGGGGGGTTACCCCCGAGTAGGGTAAAGACAGGTGGTAAAGGCCGCTTACAGAAGAGAGGTTTGGTCGAGTAGCCGACTACCGGGTACTCGCTACCCGGTCGACTGCTACTCGGTCTCACCTCAAGATGACCAGAAGGAGATATCAATCAAGTTCTACCCTGTCGAGTAGAAGAGATGGCCCGAGTAGAATTGGCGGGAACCTACTCGGGCAGAAAGTCAAAGGAGCCGTTCTGACACAGGATCCCGCGTATCCTGGGTCCGTACTTGGCAGCATTCGAACTACTGTTCACGTGGGGACGGCCTGCCTGACAGTGACAGCATGGAAGCAGGCCGTGGCAGGATAAGGGGGGCCTACTCTGTGCCTAGGTACAGTGATACCAGTCTGTCCCCTAGTTTTGCCCAACGACTTTACAGAAGCAGCCAAGATCAACGACCAAAGCTGTCAGCGGGTACTCGGAGAAAGGACAGTGTGCACACTATGTCGACACTTGTCTAGATTTGGACGTATCCGGCTGGGCACCGCGTATATAAGGTGCCCCGCCGCCTCCTGCGCGAGGCATGCTCCCATAGACGCTATCAGTGGCTCACTGGGAACCCTAGAAACCCTAAGTTCTTGACCTAGCTCTACTCGGAGAGGAGAGAAAGGCTACTCGGTAGCGTTACCATTTGTACTGTGGCTACTCGGAGAGACATCGCAATACATAGAGAAAGGCAGGAGTAGGGGTTTTACCTCCTCACGAGGGCCCTGAACCTGGGTACATCGTGTTGTTTGTGTTGTGTGGATCTCACCTCACGCGGCTACTCGTCGCGTGATCCCTCCCCGGACACCTCCAGCGTCCATCGTCCCCACATCTTTAGCCATCCCATGGCATCTGCCGTGACACCACCACGACAGTTGGCGCCCACCGTGGGGCAACCAGCGGCGCTGGCTGGAGTTTCTGTTCGGACGGGATCTTCATCGGCGGAGCGCGTAGTTTGTGGCCTTGTCCACAGATTCGGCTCCTTCGACTTCGTCACCGACAACGCTGGCTGTTTTGGCGGCATGGCCATGCCGGAGGGCGGCTCGGTGATCTCCTTCGGCTCGCATCTCGTCTACGTCGCCACCGTCGCCAACAGCGCCTACCCCGAGCTGGTGCAGGACGCGGAGGATCCTCCCGCGGTGGTTGCTGCTCGCGGAAGGCCCGCATGCAGCTCTGCATGCTGCGCTGAGGTGATGGTGACGGGCTTGGCGGCAAACACTGGCGCAGCTGCTACGGGCGCTGCGGCCGTCGTCGAGGAGGTTGACGACCCGCCCGCGGGTGGCAGGAACCACCGGCCTTACGAGAAGGAGAGCAACTTGCCACCTTCCACGTCTACGGTCATCCCCGCGTCTGCTGCGCGAACCGGGATGCCCACTCCCACCGACGTCGAGCTCCTAGCCGCGAGGGAGCAGCTCGAGCGGCAACGCCAGGAGCTGCTCGCCGAGCAGGCGGAGTTGGAGAAGATTAGGCTTGAGCTGAGTCTAGATCAGCTCGAGTACAACAAGGCTCACGGCTTCACGCCGGTCGCCAGGAGGCCCAGCAGAGTGGGTGCTACGCGGCGCAACCTGGGCGCCGAGATGGCGACTGTTGCGGAGGAGCCCGCGCAGTCCGCCACTGCGAACACCTTCACAAGGCCGAGGTACAGCACGCCCGCCAAGACGCTGCGAGCTGCGCAAGCTGTGGCTGCCGAGTTGCCGCGCCTAGATGGAGAGGCGCGTCTCAGGCAGCAGGAGAGGCTCAATGAGCTGGTGTTGGAGGCCGCCAGGCAGAACGAGGAGTTCCGGAAGGCCAACCCGGGAGCTGGAGCCTCGCAGGTAGTTCACTCGCACGCGGCTAGATCTAACGATCAGGCCTCGTCACCGCATCCGAGCCGCGAGAAGAGCCGCAGCGGGCGTTCGGGTAGAGACAGGCAGATGCAGGTGTATGACCCGGCTGCTGCCGCGAAACAGGTTGCTGTGCCGCAGCAGCCCGGGCAGGAACACAACGCTGCAAGAGCAGGCTCTCAAGCCCATCAAGCTCAAAGCCGTGTCCGAGAAGCCGCGCGTCCGGGTACTTCTCGGCAACCCGCAGCTCCGCCTACTCGGCAGAGGCAGCAGCCGCGCCCAGTGGCACCAGTCGCCAACCCGGTGGAGCAGCCCGCAGCTATGCAGGTGGATAGGTATGATGATGGCTACTCGGCTATGGAGATGGCTGGTTATGACATCCATGACCGTGTTGGTGAGCGTGTGTTGGCGCCTGGAGATGCAAGGCACCAGCTGGACCGACTCAGCTTGTCGGCGCGGCTTGAGAGTACGGGTCCCCCTGGCCCCGAGTGCTTTGGCCCGCGCATCATGAACGAGCCATCCGTGAAGGGCTTCCAGCTTGCAAGAGGCACCAAGAGCTACAATGGTAGCACCAAGCCTGAAGATTGGCTCAATGATTACGTCACCGCGGTCCACATTGCGGGTGGCAACAGGAGATGGGCGGTGCGTTATGTGCCGCAGATGCTAGAGGGTCCAGCTCGCACTTGGCTCAACAACTTGCCCAAGCACAGCATAAACTGCTGGCTGGACTTCTCGGACGCATTCGTCAGCAACTTCACCAGCACCTACAAGAGGCCGAATAGGCCACAGCAGTTGTCGGCTTGCCGGCAGCGAGAAGACGAGACGGACCGCGAGTACCTTACTCGGTGGAGCACCTTGAGGAACACTTGTGAGGGTGTGAATGAAGCGCAGGCCATCACTTGGTTTGCGCAGGGTTGCCGACATGGCAGCATGCTTTGGCAGAGATTGCAGAGGGAGATGCCGAACACCCTGGCCGAGACCATCAAGATTGCGGATCAGTACGCACTCGGTGATCCTACTCAGCCATTGATGGACTCCTCTGAGCCGAGAAGAAACTTCAACAGCAGCAAGCGCAACGAGTTCCGCAACAAGCGCCGAGTAGATACTCGGTATGATCCCGAAGAGGTGAATGCAGTGACTGTCGGAGGCGGTGGTGGCCAAAGGCAGAAACCTGCTGGAGCCTACGGGCAGAACCAGAACCAGGGCCAAGGCAACAAGAAACCGTTCCGCACTGCGCAGCCGGGTAGCGGGAACTCCGAGCAGCCGAAGAAGTTTGTCTTCGATGACATGAAGGATGGTCCATGCAGCTTCCACACTCACCACCCCTCAAGGCCTGCGAACCATACTACTCGGCAGTGCGAGTGGTGGGATGTGATCAAGAGTGATGGCTTGCCTCCTCCTCCTCCTCTGCCAGCTGCCAATGCTACTGTTCAGCCTACTCGCGCTCCCGCAACTCGGCCGCCAGTTTATCCGAGAAGAGAGAATGTCAACCAGGTGGCTTTAGGAGCCAACCGGAACTTCAACAATGAGAGATACCGCAACAACAACAACAACTACAACCGCAACAACAACAACAGAGGCAACAACAACTATCAGGGCAACAACAATGGCAACAATGGCAACAATGGGGGCAATGGCTCCAACCAGTACCAAGAGCACCATGAGAGCTATATGATCTTCACTTCTGAGGCAGTCGACAAGCAGTCACAGCACAGGCGGGCCATGGAGGTCAATGCAGTGATTCCTGCTGTCCCGCACTACATGTACTGGTGCGACCAGGAGATCAGGTGGACTCGGGAAGATCATCCCAAGGTGATGCCCAACCCGGGCACCTATGCTTTGGTGCTGGATCCTACCTTCCTGGGTCCCGAGAAGAATGTGAGGTTCAGCAAGGTGCTGATCGACAACGGCAGCAGCATCAACATTGTGTACAAGGACACACTCGAGAAGCTTGGCCTGGCCGAGAACATGATGCTGCCGAGCAAGACCACCTTCCATGGCATTGTGCCCGGGATCTCATGCAACCCGATTGGCCGAGTGTGGATTGATGTGCTATTCGGTACTCGGGAGAACTGCCGCACAGAGCGCCTGCAGTTTGAAGTGGTGGATCATCGGAGCCCATATCATGCTCTACTCGGCAGGCCTGCTCTGAGCAAGTTCATGGCCTCTACTCATGTGGCATATCTGAAGATGAAGATCCCCGGCCCCAATGGCATTATCACCATCTCGGGAGATTACAAGAAGTCCATGGAGTGTGCCTCTGCTAGCTCCCAGCTGGCGGAATCAATGGTGATTGCTGCCGAGAAGAAGAAGATGTACGAGGTGGTGGCCATGGCTCAGTCCGCACAAGCTGGCGCGCAAGGTGTGCCGAGTACCCAGCATGGTACTGCTTTCCAAGCTGCCAAGGAGACCAAGACAGTCCAGGTTGACCCCGAGTTCCCGGAGCGCGTGGCCATCATTGGTGCCGGGTTGGCGGAGAAATAGGAAAGCGCGCTCATCCACTTCCTCCGTGAGAATCGGGACGTGTTCGCCTGGACCAATGAAGATCTACCAGGAGTCCCGAGGGAGTTGGTTGAGCACTCTTTGCATGTGCGTCCTGACGCCAAGCCCGTGAAGCAGGCCTTGCGCCGTTTCGGGGATGAGAGAAGGAAGGCCATCGGTGATAAAATCACCAAGCTGCTGATCAGTAACTTCATCATGGAAGTGCTGCACCCGGACTGGTTAGCCAACCCGGTCATGGTCGAGAAGAAAAAGGAAGATCCCAAGGCTGCCACTGCATGGCGCATGTGCGTCGACTACACCGACTTGAACAAGGCATGCCCCAAGGATCCTTTCCCGCTACCTCGCATCGATCAGGTGATCGATTCTACTGCCGGCTGTGAACTGTTGTCTTTCATAGATGCCTACTCTGGTTTTCACCAGATTGCACTCAACCCTGCTGATCAAATAAATACTGCTTTCATTACCCCGTACGGGGCTTATTGCTATCGTGTCATGTGTTTTGGCCTGAGGAATGCGGGTGCAACCTATCAGAGATGCATGCAGAAATGCTTGCACGACCAGCTCGGCAAGAATGTGCAGGTGTACGTAGATGACATTGTCATCAAAACGAATAAAACACATACTCTGCTTGCCGACCTGGAGGAAACCTTTGCTAACCTACGCAGGTACAAGATGAAACTAAATCCGAGTAAGTGCACCTTTGGTGTACCAGCTGGAAAGCTACTCGGTTTTCTGGTTTCTAGTCGGGGCATTGAAGCCAATCCGTCTAAGATAAAAGCTATAGAGAGCATGTCTTTGCCGAGATCATTGAAGGATGTGCAGAAGTTCACGGGCTGTCTGGCATCTCTGAGCCGCTTTCTGGGCCGAATGGGCGAGAAGGCTCTGCCTCTGTACCAGCTGATGAAGAAAAGTGACAAGTTTGTGTGGACTCCACAGGCGGATGTGGCATTCAATGAGCTGAAAGCAATGCTGGCTAGCGCTCCCGTCTTGGCTAGTCCGCTACCCAAGGAGCCTATGCTGCTGTACATTGCCGCGACTAACCGAGTAGTCAGCGTGGTGATAGTGGTGGAGCGAGAAGAAGAAGGCAAAAGTGTGCAGCGCCCAGTTTATTATCTCAGTGAAGTGCTGTCCAGTTCCAAGCAAAACTACCCACACTATCAGAAGATGACGTATGGTGTGTACCTGGGCGCCAGGAAACTGAAACATTACTTTCAAGAGCACCCCATCACTGTTGTGAGCTCTGCTCCCATCTCGGACATCATGGGAAACAAGGAGGCGAGTGGCAGAGTAGCCAAGTGGGCGATTGAGCTAGCCGCGTACGCTCCCGCGTATACGAGAAGAGAAGCAATCAAGTCTCAGGTACTGGCGGAATTTCTTGTGGACTGGGCCGAGATGCAATATGAACCTCCTGCTCCAGTTGCCAACTATTGGAAGATGCACTTTGATGGCTCAAAGGTGAAAGAAGGCCTTGGTGCTGGCGTTGTGCTTACATCACCCAAGCGGGATCAGCTCAAGTATGTGTTGCAGATTCATTTCAAGGCATCCAACAATGTAGCCGAGTACGAGGCGGTGGTGCATGGTTTGCGAGTAGCAAAGGAGGTTGGTGTGCAGCGCATCATCTGCTATGGCGACTCAGATCTGGTGGTGCAGCAAGTCTCAGGTACCTGGGATGCTTTGGATGCCAACATGGCGTCGTATCGCTTCCTGGTGCAGTCAATGACTGGGTTTTTCGAAGGCTGTGAGTTCCAGCACATTCACCGAGCAGAGAACGAAGCAGCAGACGAGCTATCCAAGTTGGGATCTTCTCGGCAGTCCATCCCGGCGGGGATTGCCTTGGAGCATTTGAGGAAGCCGTCTATCAAGCCTTCCCCCAACTCGGAATCCATCTTTGTTCCTTCTCTGCCGAGTGAGGAATCTGACCCAATGGAGATTGACTGGGAGAGTGCTGCAGGGAACCCGGGGACTGCCGTCCTCTACTCGGGGACTGCCATTCCCTACTCGGGGACTGCCATTCCCTACTCGGGGACTGCCACTCCTTACTCGGGGACTGCCACTCCTTACCCGGGGACTGCCACTCCCTACCCGGGGACTGCCATTCCCTACTCGGGGACTGCCATTCCTTACTCGGGGACTGCCGCCCTCAACCCAGAAGCTGTTGCATTCATTGAAGAAGTTCTCGCCAATCGGTCTGGGCTGCAGAGAAGCGCTCCTACTCCTCCTGTGCAACCACCAGAGCCTGTCCCAATGGAAATGGACGAACCAGTGTTTCCCGTGCGGGAGACACCGAGTTGGGCAATGCCCATATTATCCTTTCTAAGGGACGGCACTTTACCTGAAGATGAGGTGACTGCGAGGCAGATTCAGAGAAGATCCAAGGGCTACACTATAGTCCGAGATGTGCTGCACAAGAGAAGTGCCACTGGTGTGCTGCAACGTTGTGTGAGCCCAGAAGAAGGAGAAGAAATCCTGGTGGAGATACATCAAGGGGAATGTGGGCATCACGCCTCTTCTCGGGCTTTGGTCAAGAAAGCTTTTCGGCATGGCTTCTACTGGCTCACTGCACTGCAACAAGCTGAAGATATTGTGAGGAAGTGCGCCGGCTGCCAGATGTTCGCAAGTAAGATTCACATGCCAGCTTCCGAGTTGAAAACAATTCCTATCACATGGCCATTTGCCGTTTGGTGCTTGGATATGGTTGGTCCTTTCAAGCCGGCTAAGGGCAATATGACACATATCTTGGTCATGGTGGACAAGTTCACCAAGTGGATCGAGGTGAAACCTATTCGGAAGTGCGATGGGGTCACAGCTGTGAAGTTTGTGAAGGATGTGATCATGAGATATGGCTACCCGCACAGTATCATCACCGACAATGGCACCAACTTTGCAGAGGGGGCAATGGTGCGATTCTGCAGAGATAAGCATATCCGACTGGACGTTGCGTCAGTCGCGCACCCTGCCTCCAATGGGCAAGTTGAGAGGGCAAATGGGATGGTACTGGCAGGTATAAAGCCAAGGCTGATTGAGCCATTGATGAAAACACCTGGGTGTTGGATAGAAGAGTTGCCAGCGGTGTTGTGGAGTCTAAGGACTACCCCTAACCGGTCAACCGGCTATACGCCATTCTTCTTGGTATACGGGGCTGAGGCCGTGTTGCCAACAGACTTAGAGCATGACTCCCCCCGAGTAGCCCTCTACACTGAGGTGGAGGCGAGAGAAGCTCGAGAAGACGACGTTGACCTGCTTGAAGAAGCAAGAGAGCTGACTCTGTCACGTTCGGCTATCTACCAGCAAAACCTGCGGCGCTATCATAGCCGAAAGGTGAACCCAAGGGTTTTCCGAGAAGGAGACATGGTCCTTAGGCTTGTGCAGCGCACAGCCGGGATGCACAAGTTGTCTCCTCCATGGGAAGGGCCCTTCATTGTGAGCAAAGCGCTGCACAATGATGCGTACTATCTTGTAGATGTGCGCCCATCACAGGCGAACAGGGCAGATAAAGCTGGAGAGGAAACCAAGCGTCCCTGGAATGTAGCTCTACTTCGTCGTTTTCATTCGTAAACAAAGATGTGTATGTACCCTCTTATCCGAGTTGAAATTCTACTCTGCAATCTAAAATTGTTCTCGGGGACTGCCCTCGTCCAAGTTTGCTCTAAGTGTTTTTCTTACTCGGCTTGTTCCTTTGTCTATTCGGTTGCTCCACTTCAGAACTCATAAGTGCATTGAGTACTGTGTTTAAACCTATATGCCAACTCTTCGACTCTGCTGCTGTCCGAAACCCGGCTTCATGGCAAGCAAGAGAACAAGCAAAAGGTCAATGAGCACACGAAAATCACTAAGGAAGAAGGAGTGCAGGAACCGAGTAGATTGTGTGTTACTTTTTGTTCCCTGATTTCGTCTTCTCGGCTAAGTGGTGGGCTGCGTTATCATGGTTGTTTCTAGCGGCTAAGTATTTGCAGCCTTGCTCCTTGATTCTTGTGACTCGAATACCAAACAAGCGACAAGTCGCAGGTAGAGCAGAGATGAAAAGACAGGGTGAATAAGAAATGCTACTCGGGGACTCGCATGGAAACACAACTCGGCATTAAGCCAGTGTCGTTCAAATTGATTAATGTCAACATAAATAGAGTGGGCATAAAAACTGAGTAGCAAGCAAGATAAAGGTAGTCCATTACATCTGCTCCCGGCATCCCGGGGATCTGATAAGTTTTCGAGTAAAAAAGAGTGCAGGTTGCTTCAAGTTGAGGAGGCAGTGTTCTCGGCGCTGGTCTTGGCAGCTGTTTCCTCGGTGGTGGTCTTGGCAGCAGCTTCTTCGGTGGCAGTCGTGGCGGCTGTTTCTTCAGTGCTGGCGTGGGTAGCATCCGCCTCCGTCTGCACGGCGGCGGATTCCTCCATCTCGGCATCCTCCTGGGTGGCCGCCTGCTCGGAAGTGGCCGTGGCCACCGAGACGGGTCCTGGAGCCGAGGAGGAGCCTGAAGCGTGGCCAGGAGGAGGCACCGTGTCGTCGAGAGCAGCACCTGAGGAGGTGCCGAAGTCGAGTGGCTCGGAGTCGATGTGCGCCCCTTCGTCTTCGTCGCTACTCGCGACGACGGCGGCCTTTCCCTTTCCGGCCTTGCCCTTGGGAGATTCGAAGAAGTCACCAAGTTCTTCCTCTTCGTCATCATCTTCTTCGTCCTCGTACTCGGTGTCGGGTTCGGGGACGCCATCGATGTAGACCTCCGTCTCGGCGCACTCTGCGACCTCATACGCAATCTGCTTGCGCAAGGCCACGCTCTCGGCATCCGTCTCCCACTTGGAATTATTGCGCTTCCCGCGGATGCGCTGCATATCCAGGTTTTCATACCAAGATGCTATGCAGAGAAGCATCACGTCCGCACCAGCACGGGCTCCAGAGGCTCGCCATTTTTTCAGCTCGGCCTTCACGTTCTCCAGCTTGTGGGCAAGCTCCCGCATGTTTCTTGGCTGGGGGTCATGAGGCCAGAACAGCCGGTGGAGCTCAAAGCCCACATGAATCAGGTCAGTTCCGACGCCGGCCAGCATTTCGAAGTAATCTTTGAGCACCAGCAAGCTGTCCTCGATATCAGCCCTGGTGTCAATTGGCTCACCCAGCGAAAGGCGAACTGCTCGGGCCTTGGCCACCGTAGGCGCAGAGGAAGATTCAAGACGAGGCCAGATATCTGAAATAGCGAGTAGCAAGATCAAAAACCGAGAAGAAAGAAGAAGCCGAGAAGGAACAAGACCGAGAAGAAAAGATGCAATGAAGAGAAAAACTTACCGATCAGTTGGCGGCGCAGCTGCTGCAGCTTGGTTCTCCAGGACTCCTCGTTGCCAATGTGCTTTGATTGGATCAGGCGCAAGCTATCCATCTGAGCGAAGAGATCAGCATTGGTCTTCTTCAAGGTTTCGCATTCAGACTCGAGGGCCCTCTCCTTGGCCTTGAAAGTGGTCTCGGCCTTGGCCTTCTCGGCGATGGCCTTGTCCCTCTCGGCGCCAATCTTCACGGCATCTTGGAGTGCCTTCTGAAGCTGAACCTGCAGCTTCTCCATCTCGGTGGTGTGGTCCTTAACCAGAGTAATGGCCTGGTCGGATAGCTGTTTCTCCACCTCTTCTGGCTTGACGCAATCTTGGTGTGCCTCAGCAAATGACTTATGATCTTCTGCGAAAAGATAGATGAGGTCAGTAAATAAGCAGAGAAGAACCAAACTCAAGATCACACCGAGTAAACAGCAAATTCACCTTCAAGTTTCTTTATGGTGGCTTCGGAGTTCGCCACGAAAGTGCGGCATTTTTCATGCTCATCGGCCAAGGCCTTCAATTTGTCTGCAGAGAAGGAAAGGTTAGCGCGTGAGAAAGCAGAAGCGGGCGTAAACATAAAACGCAGAAACCGCGTGGCTAAAGGCGTACCTTGCACTTCGGCCAGCTGTTGGGTGCTGTCGTTTGCATTTTTGCTCGCGGCCTCAGCAGCTATCTTCTCCTTCTCCAACGCAGCAATTCGCCTCCTGGCGATGGAGTGATTCCACAGAAGGATGCGGTACAAGTGTGTCCGCTTAAGGACGCTATCCTGAGAAGCGAGTAGAAGCGAGTTAGAAAAAGCAGGGAAGATTCAACCCGAGTAGGAGGCTACTCGGAGAGTATCCATCTACTCGGCTAGAATCTCGGGGACTGGGGGTGTTGGTAAAGAACAAGGAAGGCGAATAGAAGAGAAGGAATCTCAACTCGGAAAAGGCAAAAAAGACTTACTGCGTAGCTCTGTTCGATATCTTCGGCGTTCTTGCGGTGCAAGAACATCTTGGCTGCAAGGGTTGCGGTATCAGTGGAGACGGACATGGGCTGGTGTCCCAGATCAATCTTGTTCCAATCCACGCGGTAGTGGTCGATGGAGCCAAGGGTCAAGCCGTGCCATTTCTCCTCTCCGAGAACCCTGCTGTCCCACCTGGCGCTGATGTGGCCAACAGTGTCCAGTACCTGCTCAAGACCCTTGGAGGTTATTGGCTTGTCTTGGGCTCCCCGAGAAGCAATATTGACGGGTTTGTTTTGAGCTGGATCGAAGGGAGGAGTATTCCTGGCTACAGCTTTCCTTCCCTTCTGAATAGCTAAAGCTTTATCTTGGGGAGGGAAGCCGATGGTGTGCTGTTGGCTAACCTCGATCATGTACTCCGGGTAGCAAGGCTGGCCAGCAGCGCGAGCGTCCGCAGAGAGCGCAGCAGGAATGGGGCCGGACTCGCGGATCACGAGCGCTCCGCCTGTGGCGGCGCCTTGGTCTCTGGCCCTTTTCTTCGTTTGCTCCTTCTCGATTCTCTGCTTCTCGAGATCCTCAGGTTTCTTCCCGTCAGACTTGGCCTTCGTCTTCTCGGCGGCAGTCTTCTCGGCAACTTGCTTCTCGGCCTTCCTCTGCTCAGCCTCGGCTCTTTTCTGCTCAGCCTTGGCCTCCTCAGCAGCCTCCTTATCGGCAGTCTCCTTCTCAGAAAGGCCTTTATCGGAACAGTAATCCCTCAGAGCATCAAGGGCCTGTTGCCTGGCTACTCGCCCAGGAGGGCTGGATGTGTCCTTGCTCTGTGGCGACGAGGAGGAAGCTGGAGGTGTAGGGCCTTGCGCAGTTGGTGGCGTAGGGCCTTGCGCAGTTGGTGGCGCCGCAGATCCATCGCCCGGTGCAGCTCCTGGCTGAACACTACTCGGTGCGCCGCCTGGCAGTGGGTAGACATCGGCTATGGTAGCATCCGCGGCGGTGTCGTCTGTCACCAGCCGCTCGGCAGTGATGTTCTCTTGTGCAGCAGCCTCGGTGGTGGGCTGCTCCCGTTCTACTTCTGGCCGCTCAAGGGCGGCGGCGTCTTGCATTTCTTGTTCTTGGTTCTCCTTGGCGTTGCTAGCCGGAGGAGAAGGGGGTCTCTCTTCGTGAACGGTGGTATCTTGTGCTGCCGGCTCTGGTTCTACTCCTCGAGCATCACTAGCCTGTGCGTTGGTGGCAGCAGCATTGGTGGCGTCGTTCTCGTCGTCAACAAGGTCGATCAGGGGTACTGCTGTCTCCCTGTCTTGGTCGGACGCAAAGGCTGCGTTCGCATCCATGGCAGGACTGCAGAGAAGAAAGAAATCAGGGATTGGAAGAAGATTTGGGAGAAAACAGTACTACGCGAGAAGGAGGGCAAGCGAGAAGAGAACTCACGCAGTGGTGGATTTAAGCTGTCGTCGGGGTTTCTTTACAGTAACCTTCTTCTTCTTCTCGGCGGCCTCCTCCTTCTCGGCGGGCTTCTTCTTCTTGGCTGGAGGTGCCTGTACTCCGCTGCCGGTCCGCTTGCGGGTTTCGGGAGGGGCAGTAGACAGAGGTTGAACGACAAGGGGCGCATCGCCCTCGTTCTCGTCCTCATCCTCGTCGTCCTTCTCCGCAGCGGCCTCATCTGAGAAATTCAAAAGAGAAGAAGGAAGAATCAGAAACAGCAATGCAAGGGGTTGGTGTTTCTCAGAAACAAACAAGATGAAAATAACAATACCGTGAGAGCCTTCATCCGACCAAGTGCAGAGAGCATCACGCTTGTCAGGAACGGGGCTGCTCTGTTCCGCGTCATCAGAAGGCAGCATGTCATCCTCCTCGCGGTCATCGGACCAGTTTTCCTCAAAAACTTCGCGACTCTCAATCAACTGTCGAGTAAGAGTCTGAAAGACAGAGAAGGATCATAAGTCAACCGAGTATCAGGATGGAACTCTACTCGGATAGGCGTGCAAACACAAAGCACACTAAGCCTATGCAGTTTTCTAAGAACTCTACTCGGATAGGCGTGCAAACACAAAGCACACTAAGCCTAGGCAGTTTTCTAAGTGTTCTACCCGGATAGGCGTGCAAACACAAAGCATACTAGGCCTAAGCGCGAGTCGACTAAGTGCTCTACTCGGTGCACCAGGTGATTGCTAGTCGGGGCGGAAAGGGAAGTTATCTACTCGGGAAGCAGAGGCGAAAACAGAGTAGGAACAGCGTACCCGGGCAATCGGTTGCGTACGGCTGTACGGGACGAAACCATACCGCCACTTCTCGGTAAGGCTTGTCTTCAGAATGTTCTTGGCATGATAGGCAACGTCGACGTCGTCGATTTCGATGATGGTGGTCCTGGTGCAGTCGCGGGGGCCTCCCATGTAACACATGAGATGGCAGCGCTCCTGCAGAGGGAGCACTCGGCGCTTGATCAAGCACACCACCGGGTCGTCGTTCTTAAGGCCCAGTTTCTTCAGCTCGCCGAGTCTATCTTCTATCTCGATGGCGATTTCGTCGATGGTGGGCTTCTCCTTCCAGTTCGACCCGAGTGGAGCACGATTCCTCCAAGCGGGCAGGTTGATTCGATCATCAACCGCACCCCCTTCCGTGGCGGGGACATTCTTGACATAGAAGAACGTCTGCTGCCACATTCGGCAGGAATCCAGCCCCTGGATGCGGGGATGATTCGTCCCGGTCCGCTGCACCATCATGGCACAGCCCGTGTCGGTGGCGCGGCCGATGCCTGCGGCGTCTTTCTTCCCGACTGACTGTTGGCGAAGATTGAAATACCTGAGCCACGTATCAGTCGTGGGCCTGATGCCGAGGAAAGCCTCGCAGACCACGGCATGGTAGGCGAGGAAGACGACCGCGTTGGGCGGCAGATGATGCATCTGCAACCCGAAGTGATCGAGGAACTTGCGCAGGAAGTCGGAGGCGGGCAGTCCAAACCCGCGCTCGAAGTGCGACATGAAGACCACCCGCTCGCCGTCTCGTGGAGCTGGCACAACCTCGTCGTCGGGTGCCCGGCACTCCACGCCGGGGGGAACCCTTCTGCTGGTCACGAGCCAGGCGAGATTGGCCTTGGTGACGGAGGAACCCGCCCAGCTAGCCTTGGCCATCGTTGCGAGTGGGAGGAGTGGATGATTTTCGAGTGGAGTTGCTCGGTGGAGAGAGTCCGCGGCGGCGCGGAAGCTTGCGCGGCGGCGGAGGGCTCGGTGGCGAAGAAGAACAAGAGGCAGAAGGGCAAAAGTGCAGGGAAGGGGAAAAGGAAGTTACCGCGGGGGTATTTATATCTCCCTCGCGAGATTACCGTTACCACCGCGGAAGTGGGATCGACTGTGGCGTGTGGTGGGTCCTGTGGCCGGCTAGAAACGCACACAAGCGCGGGCTGCGCGCGTAACGGCCGCATTTGATCCCACCATCAGATCGTGGCCAGTAATTGCGCGTGATGGGACATGACGGCCGGTGGGCCCACAGCGTGAAAACTGGACACGTGGCGTCGTGTCCTGGGCAACCAAACGACGAGGTCGTGGATGCTTGACACGTGGGCAGTGCCTGCGTGAAGGGCTGGATGTTGCTCTGCGCTGCAGAGGCTCAGTTTGCGAATTTTCGCTAAGTCTTTTTACTCGGAAGCAGAGTAGAAAGCAACTGCTACTCGGAAAGAGAGGAAACTCAAGGTACTCTCCAGATAGCTACTCGGAGGTTCTACTCGGCATCTTGAGGTTCAAGGGCTGAGATGCAAAGGCTGGTTTTAAGCTGGCCGAGCCTAGTGAACAAGTTCGCAAGACTCAACCAGCTTCGGGGACTGCTGTCGGGGGGTTACCCCCGAGTAGGGTAAAGACAGGTGGTAAAGGCCGCTTACAGAAGAGAGGTTTGGTCGAGTAGCCGACTACCGGGTACTCGCTACCCGGTCGACTGCTACTCGGTCTCACCTCAAGATGACCAGAAGGAGATATCAATCAAGTTCTACCCTGTCGAGTAGAAGAGATGGCCCGAGTAGAATTGGCGGGAACCTACTCGGGCAGAAAGTCAAAGGAGCCGTTCTGACACAGGATCCCGCGTATCCTGGGTCCGTACTTGGCAGCATTCGAACTACTGTTCACGTGGGGACGGCCTGCCTGACAGTGACAGCATGGAAGCAGGCCGTGGCAGGATAAGGGGGGCCTACTCTGTGCCTAGGTACAGTGATACCAGTCTGTCCCCTAGTTTTGCCCAACGACTTTACAGAAGCAGCCAAGATCAACGACCAAAGCTGTCAGCGGGTACTCGGAGAAAGGACAGTGTGCACACTATGTCGACACTTGTCTAGATTTGGACGTATCCGGCTGGGCACCGCGTATATAAGGTGCCCCGCCGCCTCCTGCGCGAGGCATGCTCCCATAGACGCTATCAGTGGCTCACTGGGAACCCTAGAAACCCTAAGTTCTTGACCTAGCTCTACTCGGAGAGGAGAGAAAGGCTACTCGGTAGCGTTACCATTTGTACTGTGGCTACTCGGAGAGACATCGCAATACATAGAGAAAGGCAGGAGTAGGGGTTTTACCTCCTCACGAGGGCCCTGAACCTGGGTACATCGTGTTGTTTGTGTTGTGTGGATCTCACCTCACGCGGCTACTCGTCGCGTGATCCCTCCCCGGACACCTCCAGCGTCCATCGTCCCCACATCTTTAGCCATCCCATGGCATCTGCCGTGACACCACCACGACAGTTTGTGCACAATCATAGCCTCTCAAGCCTCACTGTCTAACTTACTAACTGGCTAACTGTTTTTCGTCCCTAGGATCACCCCAAAGACGTTGAGCTCCTCAACAAACCCATCTAGAAATACAACCAAATGCAAATCATTTTCTCATACGGTCTTGCCACTTGAAGACATGCCATGGGATCCAGCAATTCTCTAGGTACCCTAGATAAGCCTGACACCCAGGACCCGGAGATCATCAACGTCGATGCCGGCGGTGAGAACCGAGGTGACAACGCCACAGTGGAAAGAGGAAGAGGGGTGCCTTGGTAGATGAGGAGGTCCTCGTTTTCACCAACATGACCAAGGCCGTCCGAGAGGTGGCAAGCGCCATCAGAGATAGCATGCCCGTGGACGTGCACCCCTGCCTCTATGATGCTATCATGACCACACACCTGGATATAGTGACGCCACCAAGATGGTTGCTCATAGCCATCTCCTCGAAAACCAGGCCCAAGGTCAGGGCTGTGTTATGATGGCCAAGGACCATCAGTAGCTCTGGCTCCATACCTTCCTGACTAAGCACTACTACGTGTAGTGCTCGATCAGCTGAGGTGGTGGTGGTGGTGGAAGGCATGCATGATGATGATCATCATCATGGTGATATGATGCATATTTTGCATAGCTAGGACAACAAAACTTCTTATGGCATGTATATTTTGGATACTTGAGGTGGTACAACAGCTAACCCCTCAGATGATGGACTTGCGGTGGTACTATTAGACCCTCTTTTGATGCTGTGCTAGATCGACACCATACCAGGTAGAAAAAACTACTTGTGCTGCTAGTAGTGCATTAGCTATATGATAATCAATGCATGATTTTCTTATGTTTCATTTCTACCTTGTGATTGTATGTTGCTACTTTTGCACTTTGTAATCTTATCTTCTGTGATGTAGTGGTACGTGGTGTTCAGAGGTAGGGTTCTAGGAATCTACACCTCCTGGACTTCTTCCTCAGCCCAGGTCGATAATTTTCCCAACAACTCCTGCAAAAGGTTTGAGACTGTGTAGGAGGCAGAAGAAGGTTACACCATGTCTTTGCTAGAACAGACCCCTCCACTTCCCGAGAGCAACAAGGGTGCAACTCTGAACGGACCAGGCAAAGGTGTAGGTCAGATCGGGTGTGGTGGCATCAAAGACTGTAACATCCCAAGTATGAAAACAACCCCTAGAATGTTTGTTTCTTGTTTACTTATGTTTTGCATCATGACATCATCATCATTGCATTTGTTTTCCATTTGTTTTCCTTTGTTTTCCTTTTGTTTTCCCTTGTTTTCTATTTGAATTTTCAAATCAAATTTCAAATCTTTGTTCATACTTGTTCTGTTACAATTTTCAAATAAAAATATTCAAATAAAAACAGCTATTTGTTTCCATTAAAATAGAAAGCTCAAACTATTAACTTGTTCTTTTTAATAATTCACTTAATTCAATTTCATTCAAAATTCAATTAAATTTCCAAACAGCAACCATTTTGAAATTTATGAAAATTACGAAACAAATCAATCATTGTTACCATTACACTTGAAATTAAAAAACTTTTAAAGTGTTCTTTTCATTTAATCAATTAATACCAAAAATTCACTCAAAATTCATTTGAAATACAAACAGCAACTAATTTCAAATTTTTGGAAAACCAAAGTTTGTACTTGTTGCTGTTACAATAATTAATCAATACAAATTTTTACTAAATTTTTCTAACCCCCAAAACCTATCCTTTTCTTCCCTTTCCTTTTCAGCGAAAAAAAAAGAGAAAGAAAAAACAAAAAATAAAACGCAGAGAGGGAGAGGGCAGGCAGTGGGCTGAGCCCAGCCCACCAAACCCTTTTCCCCACGGCCTGGTACCCCCCTCTCCTTCTACCTCTGTACGGCAGAAGATCGGTGCTATCCACGTCAAGGTTCAGAGAGGGGAACAGCCATCCGAGCGTCCTCCTCCCCTTTATATCGAGCCCGAGAGCTCCACCACCGTGCCCTAGCTCCTCCACCTCTCTCTCCCTCGCCGCCGCCGCCAATTTCCCTTCTCCCTCACCCTCTGCACCTCTCCTCTCTGTATCTCACCACCGAAAACCACCACCGCCGCCATCTCCAGCTCGGCGCTGTCGACATGGTCTTCTTCCGCGCAGGGTAGGGACGGGAATCGGCTCCCCGCGACTTCCTCGTCCTCCTCGACCACTCCTCAGGGCACGGGCCGCTCTGCAGCGCCACCGCCGCCCACCTCTCCGGCGACGGCCACCACCACCGAGCTCGCCTTCTCCTTCTGTCCCTCCCGGTGAGCACGTCCACCTTCCTCCCTCCTTCTCTCTGCACGAGCCCGAGCACCACCCAACACCCTAGCACGAGCACACACGCCTCCACGGCGAGCAGCCGCAGCTGCTGCATCGCTTCCGTCGCCGGCGAGCGTCGATCACGGCCAAGGTTCAGTAACTGAACCTGATGGAGGGATAATAACCCGGTAGGCCAACTCCAAGGTATAACCCGGCCCAAAGGACGCTGCGCAAGATCCGGCTAAGGATAAAGAAACTTCTGGAAGGCCCAAGTTTGTAGGCCTCGTAACCCGGATTGTGGGTTACGGTAAAGGAAAGTTAGAGTTTGTATGCGGTGCCCGGGTAGGATTCAGGGTGCGCCTTGGAGAGTAAGCCAGGGGGTACGGGTGCTTTATAAACCGACCCCTAGGTCTAGTTGAGAGAGATCCAAGAACCCTAGTAGTACCGTTTAATATCGAGCATCCAGTGTATACGAAAGATCGAGTTAATACTCTGTTCCATCCTGGTATGGATTGGCTGAAAGCTAGTAAAGCAATGATTGACTGTGCTCAAAAGTCGATAACTCTGTTCCATCCTTCTGGCCAGATAGTCTATTCTCCAAATGAATCAAGTTCCTTTCAGCTGTGCAACCTCGATGCTAAACCTCTACCTTCACTTGAAAATGTTCCGGTGGTTTGCGAATTCCCTGACGTCTTTCCAGAAGAGTTGCCAGGGATGCCTCCGGACAGAGCTGTTGAGTTCGTGATCGAGCTTGAGCCAGGTACTGCTCCAATCTCTAAGCATCCTTACAAGATAGGAACTCCCGAGCTGAAGTTGTTAAAGGAACAAATTGATATGTACATGGAAAAAGGTTACATTCAACCTAGTTCCTCGGCTTGGGGTTGCCCAACTATGTTCGTTGCGAAGAAGGATCACACAAAGAGACTTGTTGTTGACTATCGTCCTCTTAACGAGAAAACCATCAAAAACAAGTATCCAATTCCTCGTATCGATGATCTTTTTGATCAACTTGCTGGAGCCTCAATATTCTCCAAGTTGGACTTGAGAATGGGTTACCATCAAATAAAGATCAGAAAAGAGGATATTCCAAAGACAACTTTCACCACTCGCTACGGTCTATATGAATTCACCGTCATGTTCTTTGGTCTCACCAATGCACCGGCGACATTCTCTCGACTCATGAATTCTGTTTTCCATGAATACCTCGACAAGTTCGTTGTGGTATATCTTGATGACATTCTTGTCTACTCAAAATCCGAGGAAGAGCATGAAGAACACCTTCGTCTCACTCTCATGAAACTTCGCCAGCATCGTCTATATGCTAAATTCTCCAAATGTGAGTTCTGGATTCCAGAAGTTGCTTACCTTGGTCATGTCATCTCAGCCAAGGGCATAGCCATTGATCCAGAAAAGGTTAAAGCAATTGTTGATTGGAAACCTCCAAAGACGGTGAAGCAAGTAAGAAGTTTTCTTGGCTTGGCTAGCTATTGCCGTCGTTTCGTCCAAAACTTTTCCAAGATTGCCAAACCTCTCACTGATCTCACAAAGAAGGACAAGAAGTTCGTTTGGTCTCCACAATGTGATGAAAGTTTCAATCTCCTGAAGACTAAACTCACCTCTACACCAGTTCTGGTTGGACCAGATCCTTCAAAACCTTTCCAAATATTCTGTGACGCTTCTCTCCAAGGTCTAGGTGCAGTTCTTATGCAAGAACGCCAAGTTGTGGCTTATGCTTCACGTCAGTTGAACGCACATGAGCTCAATTATCCCACTCATGACCTTGAACTTGCAGCAGTTGTGTTTGCCCTCAAGAAATGGAGACAATACTTGTTGGGTAATCGCACTGAAATCTTTTCCGATCATAAGAGTCTGAAATACATCTTCACTTCAACCAGATCTAAACCTCAGGCAAAGGAGATGGATTGAAAAGATTAAAGACTTTGATCTTACCATTTCTTACACTCCAGGCAAGGCTAATGTTATGGCCGATGCTCTTAGTCGCAAGTCGTATTGCAATAATCTCATGATCATGGAAATCCAACCTCCTCTTCATGAAGAATTCCAGAAGCTGAACCTTGGACTTGTTCCTCAAGGCTATCTTGCAAACTTGACAGCCAGTCCAACTCTCGAGGACAAGATTCGTTCTGAACAACTTCGCGATGCTGAAATCAAGAAGATGGTAGAACACATCAAAGAAGGCAAGGAGAAATTTAAGTCCTTCTCAATTGATAACAAGGGAACTGTGTTCTTCGAAGGACACATTGCAGTTCCTCAAGTTCAAAGTCTCAAAGATGTCATTCTCAAGGAGGCTCATGAAACTCCTCTCTCCATACACCCTGGAAGTACAAAGATGTACCAGGATATCAAGACACTGTATTGGTGGCCTGGCATGAAACGTGAAATTGCTCAATATGTTTCTGAATGCGACGTTTGTCAACGTGTTAAGGCAGTTCATCAGAAAACAGCAGGTCTTCTCCAACCTCTGAAAATCCCTGAGTGGAAGTGGGACATGATTGAAATGGACTTCGTCACTGGTTTTCCAAAGTCCAAGAGGGGCAAAGATGCAATCTTCGTTGTCATTGATCGTATCACAAAAGTAGCTCACTTCTTTCCTGTCAAAGAGACAATCTCAGCTAGCCAGTTAGCAGAGCTGTACACAGCAAAGATAGTTCCTCTCCATGGTGTTCCATTGGAAATAAGCTCAGACCATGGAAGCATATTCACTTCTCATTTCTGGAAAAGCTTTCAAGAAGCATTGGGCACCAAACTCCTGTTCAGCACAGCTTATCACCCTCAGTCTCAAGGGCAAGTCGAAAGAGTCAATCAGATTCTCGAGGATATGCTCCGAGCATGTGGTCTCTCTTTTGGCATGAAATGGGAGGAATGTCTTCCATATGCTGAATTCTCCTACAACAACAGCTTCCAGGCAAGCCTAGGCATGGCACCATTTGAGGCTCTCTATGGCCGCAGATGCAGGAGTCCAATCAATTGGTCTGGAGCTGGTGAACGTTCACTCTTAGGCCCTGACATTGTTAAGGAAGCCGAAGAGAAAGTTCGCATCATTTGTGACAATCTCAAGATTGCTCAGTCTCGTCAGAAAAGCTACTATGACAGCAAGCACAGGGATATGGTTTATGCACCTGGTGACAAAGCATATCTCCGTGTAACTCCCCTCAGAGGCACTCATCGTTTTGGTGTCAAAGGAAAGCTGGCACCAAGATACATTGGTCCTTTCAACATTCTTTCAAGGCGTGCGGAAAATGCCTATCGTCTTGAACTTCCAGAAAAACTATCCAAGGTGCACGATGTGTTTCACGTGTCACAGCTCAAAAGGTGTTTTAAAGATCCAGATCGTGCATTTGATCATGATTCAATTGAACTGCAAGAAGATCTCTCTTATAAGGAGCACCCTATTCGAATCCTCGATGAGACCGAGCGCAAAACTCGCAACAAGAGCACCAAGTTCTTGAAAGTGCAGTGGTCTCATCATTCCAATAAAGAGGCAACATGGGAGACCGAAGAGGATCTTCGCAAGAAGTATCCGGACCTTTTCTCTTCTCAGTAGGAATCTCGGGGCGCGATTCCTTCAAGGGGGGGGCGTTTTGTAACATCCCAAGTATGAAAACAACCCCTAGAATGTTTGTTTCTTGTTTACTTATGTTTTGCATCATGACATCATCATCATTGCATTTGTTTTCCATTTGTTTTCCTTTGTTTTCCTTTTGTTTTCCCTTGTTTTCTATTTGAATTTTCAAATCAAATTTCAAATCTTTGTTCATACTTGTTCTGTTACAATTTTCAAATAAAAATATTCAAATAAAAACAGCTATTTGTTTCCATTAAAATAGAAAGCTCAAACTATTAACTTGTTCTTTTTAATAATTCACTTAGTTCAATTTCATTCAAAATTCAATTAAATTTCCAAACAACAACCATTTTGAAATTTATGAAAATTACGAAACAAATCAATCATTGTTACCATTACACTTGAAATTAAAAAACTTTTAAAGTGTTCTTTTCATTTAATCAATTAATACCAAAAATTCACTCAAAATTCATTTGAAATACAAACAGCAACTAATTTCAAATTTTTGGAAAACCAAAGTTTGTACTTGTTGCTGTTACAATAATTAATCAATACATTTTTTTACTAAATTTTTCTAACCCCCAAAACCTATCCTTTTCTTCCCTTTCCTTTTCAGCAAAAAAAAAAGAGAAAGAAAAAACAAAAAATAAAACGCAGAGAGGGAGAGGGCAGGCAGTGGGCTGAGCCCAGCCCACCAAACCCTTTTCCCCACGGCCTGGTACCCCCTCTCCTTCTACCTCTGTACGGCAGCAGATCGGTGCTATCCACGTCAAGGTTCAGAGAGGGGAACGGCCATCCGAGCGTCCTCCTCCCCTTTATATCGAGCCCGAGAGCTCCACCACCGTGCCCTAGCTCCTCCACCTCTCTCTCCCTCGCCGCCGCCGCCAATTTCCCTTCTCCCTCACCCTCTGCACCTCTCCTCTCTGTATCTCACCACCGAAAACCACCACCGCCGCCATCTCTAGCTCGCCGCCGTCGACATGGTCTTCTTCCGCGCAGGGTAGGGCCGGGAATCGGCTCCCCGCGACTTCCTCGTCCTCCTCGACCACTCCTCAGGGCACGGGCCGCTCTGCAGCGCCACCGCCGCCCACCTCTCCGGCGACGGCCACCACCACCGAGCTCGCCTTCTCCTTCTGTCCCTCCCGGTGAGCACGCCCACCTTCCTCCCTCCTTCTCTCTGCACGAGCCCGAGCACCACCCAGCACCCTAGCACGAGCACACACGCCTCCACAGAGAGCAGCCGCAGCTGCTGCATCGCTTCCGTCGCCGGCGAGCGTTGATCACGGCCAAGGTTCAGTAAGTGAACCTGGAAATTCAGTTAACCCCGCCATGTGAACCTCAACCCCCCCGCGCGTCCCTTACTGTCACGAAACAATCACTCACCGCAGTGGCTACAGCACCGCGCGCTCGCACACGAGGTCTGGGGTTCGAGTCCCAGCCTCACGGGATTAATTCCCAACCATTTTACCACCGCGCGCTGACAGGTGGGGCCTCCCTGTCAGCGACGCGTGCTGCCACGCAGGCCACTGTGGCCAAGGCCCCCCTCGTCAGTGGCCCAGGCTAGGCCACTGCGAGGTGTAAAATAATTCTGGCCCTTTTCTTTTTAATTCCAGTCCTTGCTAATTACAGAATAGTCCCTAAATTCAAAATGCAAATAACTTTTGAAATTCAAATCCAAATAATGTAAATAAAATATGTATCCTGAACCAAATTTAATTCTCTACATGATTAAATCATTTGTATTCTGTTTTGAACACTTCAAATGTTTTCAAAATTCAAATTCAAACAGCTCATTACAAATTTGGTTAAATTCATAACTATTTCAAATTTAATTTAAATGGCACATATAAAATATGTTTTCCATGCTAAATTAAACCAACTTTCCAAATATAAACTTTGTTCCATGTTTTGAATAATTAAATTTGGTTAAATAATTTAAACCTTGTTTAAATCATTTAAAATTGCTAAATTCATAACTTGGTCAAATTAAATTCTTTTTGAACATATAAAATATGTTTTCAAACCAGAAAAGTATAAACTTTTCAAATATGAATTTTATTAAATGTTTTGAACAAATAAAAATTCAAATAAATTCAAACTTGAATTAAATTCATTTAAATCTTGTTTAAACTTGTTTAATTCATAATTAATTCATTTTAATTCCTTTTTCAACAAATGAAACATGTTTTCCACCTAAAATTTTGTGTTCTTTCCAAATATGAACTTTGTTATCTATTTTGAACAATTAAAATTGGTGAAAACAACAAATGCTTGTGTAACTCCTTTAAGAAGCAAATTTTCATAACTTAATAAATGAAATTCCAAACTTGGTAAACACCTTTTCAAAATCGAATCTTGTGTTGTTTTCCCTTTGTTTTCCTCATCCATGCATCATGCTAATTCACTTACACCTGATGACTAGTTGTAGATCATTTAATTCAACCTTAATTCATGGACTTTCCATATGCAATCCAACTTGCATATGGGTCCATTTAAACATGTTACCATGTCAACTATCTTATTTTGATGCATCAATTAAATTGTCATGCATCATCCCATGATTGTGCATTATGCCATGTTATTGATTGTTTGTCTCTCTGCGTTGTTTGTTTGCTTCTTCCCGAATAGACGACGACGTTGAGACAGACGAGGTTTACGACACTACTTCTGAGGAGTTAGCTTAGTACCAGGCTGCTGAGTTTGCAGGCAAGTATTCACTCACCTGAACCATTGTGTCCTTTCCACACTGGATACCGATACTTTTCGTTGTCTATTCTGCTAGCCTTAAGATTCGTTGCTTGAGTTCCGATCCTATCACATGTTATCCTTTAACCCTGATATAGCCTCACCTCCACATCTATAACCCCGTTGCTTGTTGCCGTGTCTTACTAGCATGCTTAGGGTTGTTTATGCTCGAGTCTGCTGTCCGTTATTTCTGTTACCATATTTATTATGTTCCGGGGCTCGATGTTGAAACAACAATCATGTTAATGTTATGGGTAATAATAATTTGATGATAAGGCACCGGCAGGAGGCCCGGCGTGGTTTTGAGGCCTACTAGTGTTGACCCTAATTAGGAAAAGGGTCTTGTCTACTGATCCATGATGAGCGCACTATCCGCATGTGGGAAGCGTGTATGGGCGCCCCCCTCAATTTGATTCGATTCGCATCTCGTCCAAATCGCCTTATTTAGTTCGGGTTTTCCATTTGCCGCACGCATATGCAGGTACGAACCCGAGGCCAGGGTGGAAACTTTTGTAGTCGGCATTTAGGGAGACACGTTCTTAGAGTGCTATGAGGGTCCCCTTTTCTTCGTGGGGTTTGATTAGCCGTGCGCTCAATTGCACGGGGTTCTTTGGGCTTGATGCGAAGAAGAGTTGAGTTGTGTTGAGTGCCCCGCTTGGTGGAAGGGCCATTCCATCTGGCGGGTTATTCTTACGTGTACGGCCAAATTGGTGCATCCCTGCAGGGTTAAATCTTCTCGAGAAGCCGTGTTTTCCGCGGTTATGGATGACTTGGTGAAAGTACTGGCTAACAAGTACTCAGAACAACTTACACCTAACTAATGATAACTTGACTAGTAATAGTCGTATTGACACAATATCTTGAACCATCATTAATCCAACTGTGTGAGTTATCCTCGGATTGCTTCTTTGGATAAGGGGCGAGATCCAGGATGGGTTTGTTTGAGGATAGTTATAGTTGATTACGATACGCTATCTTATCCCTCTCTTTTAGCCGGAAGTTGTAGCGTGTTTCTGTAGTTGGTTAGAGCAGCCTGCTGCCGCACTTTTGTATCACCTATTCTTTCGTTGAACCCAAAGCATCTGTACTGGGTGTTGCCGGGTACACTTTAGTGAATTGTGAGTCTTGCTTACCAGTACGTTTATGTACTGACCCCTTTGGGGCTGTGGTTTCCGCATACTACGTTTCCGAGGATCCCCATGGTGGCTACTACGTGGAGTATGACGAGGCTCCTGACGAGTAGATAGCGGACCCGGGCAGGATCCGAGACATCGTGGATGGGCTCCGTCTTTTCGTTTCCGGCCTCTTAGGCCTATTTGGATCTTGTCTGTACTCAGACACTTTGGATGCTTCCGCTGTGTTGTAATGATGAATTGTTGAGACATGTGTCCTCTGGATGATTGTATTTGCTATCTCTGCTCTAGTGAGAGCTATTTGCAACTTATTTCAATCCTTTGTGTCTTAGAGATATGTTGTGATATCAGTTGTCGTTGACGTACCATGTGTGTATGTTATGAAGTACGTCAACGGAAGTGTCCTGATTTCTATGGGATGGTTTACGCAGACGATGGATAGTAGAGAATGGTTGTCACACGTTTACGTGTTGGCCTGCTCATATTGAGATGCGGGTGCCGGTATGCCCCGTAAGCCATTTGTTCTACTGTTTAGCGGACTGTGAGTATCCTCTAGAAGTCCGGGTGCGACAAAGACTTCATAATCATCGTCATGCTCATCATCATTCTCTATTTTTCCTTGTCTTAGGTCTATATAATCTTATGTGAACATAAGTGGTCTCGTAAGCTCACCACTAGGGATGCGAGGTAACCAGAACGCCAACAATTTGTGCAACCAAACACAATGGTTTATGCCCATAAACACAACAACTAGGTAACCATACAGTGGTGTGCTGAATTTCGTATCCAGAGGAACGGGTCTGGCTAGGACATTTTTGGCAACCAAACGGGCTGCACAACATGGCTCATGCCTCGTTTTTTAGAGCCAGACCTAACTGGACCACATATGCAAATGGCACAAAATAAACACGAGCAACCAAACACACCCTTTAATGTTGTCATTGTTGGAATGCCCTAGAGATAATAATATTTAGTTATTACTTTACCTCCAAGTTCATAATTAAGTTTATGTTATCATGCTACAACTTCTATAGCACTTGAAAAATGAGTTTTCAAAGGAATATCTATGTGCGGGTGTGAAGACATAAACAAACAAGATTTTCTAATCTTGTCTGTAAGATTACCTTATGATTTGTGAGATGATCATATTTTCCTGATTATGGACTTAGTGAAAGTCTAGCAAAGCATAAGAGCTTATTATTAGAGTACCAATAGTACTGAACCGACCCAAGTATACGATCTTGCTAAAAGAAACTAAACAAGTGTAATGTATTTAGCAAAGTAAATATGATGGTGTCATTAACTATAATTCCCATACTATGATGATATCCTAATGACCGCATAATCAAAAGTCATACTTTGGATGTCTTTAACCGTCCACTATAACAGGGGATCATAACATTGACATCTAAGTATAACCGACCTAGAGCATGTAAAGGAATTGAAATCGTTCAAGTCTAGTACTTAACTTCTCTAGACGATAGAGAGATACATGCTTTGGGACCTCTCATACATAGTGTCGTGGCGTTGTCACGGCAAGTGTACTCATACGAGAACAAGATTGCAAGGCCATTGCTACTAAGCAAAACTTCGAAAGGGTTAAGGTGGAAACGAGAGACGCGAGTTTACCCAGGTTCGGCCCATCGATTGAGGGTAAAACCTACTCCTGCCTTCTTACTATCAAGGAACAAGGTCTCGATTACAAAGGGCGATTCCGGATCTCGATGTATCGAGTTACCTTGCTATCAACTTAGAGTTTGTCTTTCTACGTCCCAGGGTCTCGCCTTATATAGGGGACGAGACCTCCGGGTTACAGAGGATCCAGGTTGCACCCGTTCTCGGAGTCCTGATCTAATCCGGCTCTAGGTCACCCCCAGCCGGTTCATCTCGCGACCTGGTCGTCTCCGTCTAGCCTTGGGTTGGCCTTCAGGCCTTGGGCCTCTATGTCCTTAACTCAAACTCTGGGCCGGTCCTCCATCTTCTCCGGGTTACGAAATAGGTAACCCGGGCTTCCTTTCTTCAACGGTGACAATCACAATCCGGACCTCCTTGTTATAAACCGGACCGTCAACCTTGAGTCCCATTGAGTGGGTTCCGGTTTATATGAGGGGCAGGTGAGGACCCCCCTCACCTATTCCCCCAACATTAGCCCCCAGGTTAACGTGAACACTTAAGTTTTGGACTTACGATGTTCACGTTAAACTCCTTGGAGCGCAAGCCAGGCAAAAAATCATTTTCCTTTATAAGATAACTCTCAACAAGATATCTTTCTGTTTCTTGGAAAGATAACTCTCACATTTTCATCTCCCAGATCTCAGGAACCAGAAAAAATCTTAACCTAGCCCGGATTCTTCTGCACGCAAGTATCCCATTTCTTCAGAAAAAATCTCCTCCTGTGATCCGATATCGCTGTATTTTCCCATAAATAGTTTAATCTTGAGGGTTCTTTGTGCAAAAGCTGCCGCTTAACCCTAGGGTTTAGACCACGCCTATAAATAGCAGGAGTATGCCCCCCAGGGCTCATTCGCACCCCGCACTTCCCACTTCATCTTCCACCTCCGATCCAAGCTCGAGAGCTCTATTTCCCTTCCTACGCCGTCGCGGCTAGAGCATCGCCGGCGTCCACCTCAAGATGGGGAAAGAGAAAACCTTGGCGTCCAAGGCCGGCGGAGCGGGAAAAAAGAAGAAGACCGGAGGGGCTTCCGGTTCTGGCACTGCCGGTTCAGGGAGAAGCAAGATGCAAGTGAACTGGTGCAAGTCTGAGATGACCCAAGACCGGCTCACGGAAATGGAAGACTCCGGGCTACTACCCAAGAATTTATCTTGACGTGCTCCGAGAAATGAGATCCGACCCGAACCTTGGCCGGGCGAGGTAATAGTTTTTGAAGCCCATATTCTCCGCGGGTTTCGCCACCCGGGTCTCTCTTTTTCCGCCGGCTCTTGAGTTATTATGGCCTCCATCCTCAAGACCTTCCACCAAATTCCATTCTTAACGTTAGCAACTTCGTAGTCCTCTGTGAGGACTACCTCCAAGTAGAGCAAAACTTAGACCTTTTTCTCAAATACTTCTATTGCAACAAGCACCCAGAGGTAGCTGGGGGCAAACTTATACACTGTGGGGGGTCTCGTTCCAGAGACGAAAGGATATTGCCTACCTGGGTATTCCTCTGGCCAGTCACCCCAAGCTGTGGCACAAATCTTACTTCTACATTAAAAGCACCACTCCTCAAGGTGAATCGGCTCTTCCGGGTTACCGTCCTGAACGCTTAGTCTACACCAGCACCATGAATTCTTATGCCAAGTCCGCTGATCGAATCAAGATCTAGCCTCTCCTGAAACGCGTAACCTCGTTGATAGTTCACGGGCTTACGGGTTTAGATTTAACCAAAACCTGGGTAGATTGGCGTATCCAACCCCTCAGTATCAGGGACCGGCTATTCCATGAGTATACCAGTTCAACAGATTCCATTCGATATTCTGAGTCTATAGTTTCTAAGTTGGAGATGACAACCTCCTTGAAACTCCTGGTTGGAGTGAAGCAAGATAAGTTCTTCGATGTTGGTCTGGAGCCCTTCAGATCTTCTAACCTGGCTCCTCACGTAAGTCTCCATATCTTTTATGTTATAAGTACCTTTTATTCCTTTGACTGCGCAAGTTCTAACGTCGACGTTGTTCCGGTTCACAGGCTACAGACCCCTTCTGGGTTACCATAGAAGAACCGGCTTCTCCACATGAGGATGAAGAATCAGAAAAGCAGAGCGACGACGAGGAAGAGGTTTCTGAATTTGATTCCCTCGGTCAGTTGCACAACCAATTTGCTGACGCTGATTACTTGCAGGATGAACAGGAAGAATAGGAAGTTGTCGGGTTAGGCGGCGGACAGCCTGGTGAAGAAGAACCGGGTCATGAAGCTTCGGATCAGACTATGCCGGATCTCAACCCCTCTACTCCCATCACCGGTTCCAACCTGGTGATTGAGAAGGAGTCCCCCGCAGGCCAAAAGAGGAACCGGCAGGCCGTTGCAAAGGTGCTTATCTCTAGACTGTCAAAAATCCTTTGAAACCATCCTCACACATAGAGAAAACGCAGAATGATGAGGAGGGCAGCAAGAGAAGGAGGACCCAGAGCTCTGCCTCAAGCGAGTTAGAAACATGTTTGCCTGAGAAAACTCCTGTTCGCCGGGTCTCCAAAGTTCGGGTTTCACCCACTGCTTTACACCCCTTAGCCGGACAAATGAGGCCAGAACTGAGTCGTCCTTTTCATTCAGATTCTCCGAACTCAGTCTCGTCTCATTTCATCGGGGCTAGGGAGTTTTCCATCAACTCTGGGTAAGTTAACTTTCCATCCCTTGTTTTTCTACTGCTAATATCTTAATCTTGCAATATAACTTAGGATTTTTCCTTTTACCGTAGAGCTCAGGCTGTACTGAAAGTAAACCCTGTTTCATCTGATGCTCCCTCTGTAAACGTTGAAGAGAAAACCCTTGGGGAAGAGGATGATGAACCGACTGCTCCATCGCCGGGTCATATGGATGTTATGCCTGAAGAACATGAAGAAGAGGTGAACCCGGTTGATAATATCCCGGGTAATGATCCTCCGGTTGAAGAAGTGAATGTTCAAGACCTGGATGTAGTCATAACCGGATCTCAGGATGTCGAGGTTACTGGACCTTCCACCGTGCTCTCCAAAGTCACTGAAGACCTGAAAGTGAAGCCGGAAGACAAAAGAGCTACTCCTGGCCTGAACATTGAAGGCCAGGACTTTGATACGCTTGTTCAAGAACTCTCTGAGAACCGGCGCCGCGCTGATGGTATTATAGAATTTTTGAAACAGAAATATGAGGTAACTTTGATATACGTAACCTGTAGCCCTCAATCTTCTAGTTTATATTCGTAATATATACTTGGAGATTTGTTACTGGATAGTTGTAGACTTAATAGCTGTAACCTGAATAGCTGTAGCCCCCAAGGGCGGTTTATAATGGAATTATAAACCGGGACTTACTATGCTTTTGTTCTCAACCACTTTAACTAAGATTGAAGTAGTGTATCCACCAAGTGCCGGGTTGCAAGCCTGCATCTAGCCGGGACTTAAACATTTTCTTGAAACTGCAATAAGTTCACCAGTTTCCGGGTTATGCTATTATAAGCTGGGTATTTATCAAGTTGTGACTAAAGCTATGAATAACTTGAATCTGTTGTGACCAATGAACTTGCAGAGCCTTGAATTTTCCTCACAAAAGGAGGTTTCAAATTTGAAGAACCTGCTCGCCCAAGAGGCCAAGAAAACTGAAGAGGCCAGGACCCGACAGAAGGAGCTGGAAGATCAAATAACTGAGGCGGCCAAGACTTGGTCTGTTCTGCAGCAAGACTTTGAAACCCGGGAGAAGGATTTTGTAACTAGAGCAGAAACTGCTCAGAAGGACCTAGAGGAAACCCGGACCAGCTTTAATAAGGTCACAGATCTGCTAAGAGATATCACTTGCAGTGTTTTTGGTAAGTTTGTCCGATTTATTATCCCCTGTCACTGTACTGCGTTTACACTGCTGTATTTCCTTTGTCTTAATATCAAATATCTTGGTTCTGATCAGAAATTATATTTTGTAACCTGTAGGCAGAATGCATGGCAATAACCTTAAACTTCCAGACCTGAAACTTAAGGCCTTGTTCACCCTAATCCGACAGCTATACATTGGAGGTGGAGAATGTATTAAAGCTATCCGGAACTGGGACACCCCTCCAAAAAGGCTTAGTGAAATGCTTGTGGAGCTAACTCAGGTCCCTCAGTGGATAGAAGAGCATAAGCTATCATCCTGCCGCCGTGGAGCCATCAATGTCATGTCCCTGGCGAAAGCCTATCACCCGGAGTTGAATCCGGATCTTCTCGCGGGTGGCTTCCCAGAGTATAAAGAAGATATGTCCAAGTACGACAAAAAGGACTTCGCCAGGATACAGAGGGAGTGCCGGTTTCAGGCTTGCACTATTGCTGAAAAGGTCAAGCTGAAGGACATGTGCCTGGGTTATACTTCGTCGGGTGACCGCAAAATGCCATTTACTCCTCAAGTTATGGCTGTTGTCCGCCAAGCCCCGCAGAAGAGCCGGCTCTCTATAGCCTCTTCGTCTGGTGCGCCTCAATCTGTCACTCCTTCTGTTTCTGCTCCACCTTGCCCCTTATATGAACCGGAGAATGTTACCGATGCTCTGGCTCAACTAGAGTGGAAGTACGTCCCTGCTGATGAGGTTGAAGAAACTATCCAAGCCATAGATGATCCGAAGACTCAAGACATGGCGCCTCAAGATCCGGCAACTCAGGACCCGTCCCAGCAGAAGGGAAAATCTGCTGTGGAGTAATCATGTGATTTCTGCAAAAATAACAATTTGACCCTGTTGGGTCTGTAATAGGCTAGATGAACTGTTTTATTTCTAGTCCTATTTTTGAAAGTGCGCATGTGCACTTATGCTACAATTTGTTGTGTAATAACCCGGTTTTCCTTTGAGGTTATGCAAAGTATTTCCGGTTTCACTTCGTTTTTGTGATATCTTCTATCTGCACGTGAAACCTTTCTTGACTTGGTTTTTCTTTGCTTTCTAGCTCAGCCGGTTTTTCGCATGACTTATTCTAGTGTGTACAACTCTGGTGAGTTCAGGGTCATAGTAACTCGGTTTTGCCGGGTTATATCATGATTGACTCAACCAGGTTTAAACATCTAGGTCATAAAAGTGCGTGTAACCACTGACTGGCAGGCAAGTATAACCAATATATTTTGGCTTATTCCAGATTCTTGAGATATAGGCTGTGCTCTAGCATCAGCCCCCAAGTAATCATATAAAAATTATTGTAACTTCCTGTCATAATGATATGAAAACAAATCCCAATAACTCACATGTTGTTAACATTGCTTCTTATTACCAGAATAACATAGTGATTACAATGATCCTATGTATAATATGGCCTCAGCTGGGCTATGTTCCATGGTCTTCCAGTTTCTTCCTCAGATGTTCGTGATTTACCAGCATCACGCATATCAATGAGGTAATAGGATCCATTGTGTAGTTTTTTACTTATCACAAATGGTCCTTCCCATGGAGGACTTAGCTTGTGCATCCCATCATTTTTCTGAATTAAACGCAAAACCAGGTCCACTTCCTGGAAACTTCGAGTCTTAACCCTGCGGCTATGATAGCGACGCAGGTCCTGCTGATATATAGCTGACCTGGATGATGCGAGGTCACGTGCTTCCTCTAAGGCATCTACCGAGTCTTGACGAGCTATCTCATTCTGGGTTTCGACACAAGCAGCCACTCGTGGTGAGTCGTGGCAAATATCACTTGGCAAAACTGATTCAGCTCAATAAACCAGAAAGAAAGGTGTGTAACTTGTTGACCTATTTGGGATAGTTATTACACTCCATAGAACATTAGGCAACTCTTCGACCCAGCAGCCAGCAGTTTTCTCCAATGGAACCTGAAGTCTAGGTTTGATACCTTTAAGTAATTCCTGGTTAGCCCGCTCTGCCTGTCCGTTAGACCGTGGATGGGCCATAGAAGCAAGGTCTAGCCGTATATGGTTCTGTTCACAAAACTTCTGCATTGCTCCTTCTGACAAATTTGTCCCATTATCTGTAATAATGCTATGTGGGTAGCCAAATCTGAAATCAGCTTTTTTAAGAACTTGAATGCAGTAACCGCGTCGCATTTACTGATTGGTTCTGCTTCTACCCACTTTGTAAACTTGTCAACTGCCACCAGTAGATGAGTCTTTTTATCAGTTTACCTTTTGAAAGGTCCTACCATGTCAAGTCCCCAAACTGCAAAAGGCCAGGTTATGGGAATCATACGTGAATCCTGAGCTGGCATGTGATCCTGCCTTGCATATCTTTGACATCCTTCACACGTTTTAACTATATGTTCTGCATCAGCATTCGCGGTTAACCAGAAAAATCCATGTCTGAACGCTTTATTGACCAAAGATCTAGAACTTGCATGGTGGCCGCAATCTCCTGAATAGATTTCTCTTAGAAGTTGACATCCTTCTTCTGGAGAAACACATGTTTGAAAAATTCCAGTCGCACTTATCTTGTGTAACTCACCATTGATAATTGTGTATGACTTGGATCTTCTTGTAACTTGGCGAGCGATAACCTCGTCCTGCGGGAGCTCGCCTCTCATAAGGTATGCCAAATATGGCTCAGTCCATTCTGGGACTATATGCAGGGCAGCTACTAACTCTGATTCTGGATCCGGATTTGTTCGGTCTTCCTCTGTTGGGATTTTAACAGATGGGCTATGAATTTCATCCAGAATAACATTTGGTGAAACTTGCTTTTTTGGGGAACCAAACGAGCCAGTGCATCAGCTGCTTCATTGAGACGTCGATCGATATGATCCACCTGATATCCCTGAAAATGTCCAGGCAACTGGGTAACCGCCCGTCTATAAGCTGCCATAACTGGATCTTTAGAATCCCAGATTCCTGTAACTTGCTCAGATACCAGATCAGAATCACCCAGACATCGAATCCGGGTTATGCTCATTTCTTTCGCAATTCGGAGCCCATGGAGCAAAGCTTCATACTCTGCTGCATTATTAGTGCAGTTGAATGAAATTTGCAAGACATAGCGAAACTTATCTCCTCTTGGGGATGTTAACACCACACCAGCTCCTGAACCTTCCAGTTTGTCGAGACCCGTCGAAATGCATAGTCCAGTATTTAGTATCTGGTTTATCCGGTGGAACCTGTAACTGTCCAGTCGTTTATAAACTCGATCAAGGCTTGGGATTTTATTGCGGTCCTTGGCTCATATTTGATATGATACGGCCCCATCTCAATAGCCCACTTGGCAACACTTCATGTTGCTTCTCTGTTTTGAATAATATCAAACAAAGGTGTTGAACTAACCACGGTAATAGGATGTTCCTGAAAATAATGTTTCAGTTTACGACTATCCATGAGTACTCTAAAAACCAGCTTCTGCCAATGTGGGTAATGCTGTTTAGATTCTGTCAAGACCTCGCTTACATAGTAAACCAACCGTTGAACAAGACCTTCCTTATCTTCTAGCTTACACTCCACAACTACCACTGCACTCACTGCCCTGTTATTTGCTGCTATGTATAGTAACATGGGTTCTTTCTTCTCAGGCGCAGCTAATATAGGTGCGTTGGAAAGTTTTTTTTTAGGGCCTCCAATGCCTCTTCAACCTCTTGATTCCACACAAAGGTGTCAGTTTTCTTCAACAATCGGTATAAGGGTATAGCCTTTTCACCTAGCCTGCTTATAAACCGGCTCAAGGCAGCAACACAACCTGTCAGCTTCCGAACGTCCTTCAGGAAAACCGGCTTTTTCAGGTTATGTATGGCCTGAATTTTTTCCGGGTTTGCTTCAATGCCTCTCTCTGAAATAATGAAATCCAATAATTTCCCAGCTGGTACGCCAAAGACACACTTTGTTGGGTTAAGTTTTATTTGGTACTTGCGCAAATTGGGGAACGTCTCTTCCAAGTCTGAGATCAAAGTGTCACCTTTTTGGGATTTGACTACTATGTCATCCACATAAGCGTGCACGTTTCGCCCAATATGACTTTCCAAGCAATTCTGGATACACCTTTGATAGCCCCTGCATTTTTCAAACCGAAAGGCTTTGACGTATGATAAAATGCTCCAAAGGGAGTAATGAATGACGTCTTCTCTTGATCCTCTTCCTTCATTTTGATTTGATGATAAACTGAGTAGGCATCCAGAAAACATAGTAGTTCACAACCAACCGTAGAGTCTATAATCTGGTCAATACGGGGTAACGCGAACGGGTCTTTAGGACATACTTTGTTCAAATATGTGTAGTCTATGCACTTTCTCCAGGTTCCGTTTTTCTTGAGAACGAGAACTGGATTCGCTAACCACTTTGGATGGAACACCTCTACTATAAACCCTGCTGCAAGTAACCTGGCAATCTCTTCTCCTATTGCTTTCCTTCTCTCATCATTGAAACGATGGAGGAACTGACCAATAGGTTTCAATTTAGGATCCACATTTAAACTGTGCTCAGCAAGTTCCCTTGGGACACCTGGCATGTCAGAAGGTTTCCATGCGAAGATTTCCCAATTCTCACGGAGGAACTTGATGAGCGTGCTTTCCTATTTTTCTGTCATATGAGCCCCCACGCTGAACTGCTTAGATGAGTCACCGAGGGTAAAGTCCACCAGCTTGGTGTCTTGAGGAGACTTAAATTTGAACTTGGACTCAGCTGATGCCTTTTTGAGCGAGGTCATGTCTTCTGGATCAACTTGCAGTTTATACAATTTCAACTCCTTTTCTGCACAAGCAGTCTCTGCGTAGGTTGCATCGCCTTCCTCACACTCCAAAGCTATGTCTCTGTCACCGTTGACAGTAATATTTCCATTGGGACCTGACATCTTTAGCTTTAGGTAAACATAGCAGGGTCTGGCCATAAATTTGGCATAAGCCGGCCGCCCGAACAGAGCATGGTATGGACTTTTGAACTTGACCACTTCAAATGCTAGCATCTCTGTCCTGTAATTTTCAAATACCCCAAAAGCAATTTCAAGGAATATTTTTCCGATAGGTTGTGCAGACTTACCGGATACGATCCCATGGAACACAGTTGATGATGGCTGAAGCTGTATCTCTTGCAGGTTCATCCTTTTGAACGTGTCGTAGTAAAGTATGTTTATACTGCTTCCTCCATCCATCAATACTTTGTCTAGCTTATATCCGCCAACTTGCGGAGCCACGACCAGAGCCACTCCTCCTTGATTATGAACTCGCGGAGGATGATCAGCCCGACTCCAGGTTATGGGTTGTTCTGACTAGTTAAGCCATCAAGGAACGGCAGGAGCCACTGTATTGACAGCGCGCTTCTGCACCTTGCGTTCTCTCCTGCATGAACTGGTGGTGAATACATGATATTGGCCTGAGCTTAACTGCTTCGGATTTGTTTGAAAACCGGAATTTCCTCCTTGGCGACTTCCGCCCGGGTTAGTTCCCTGGTGACCCTGACCGTGATGACCCGGATTATCATTTCCGGGTCCCGAGCTGCCAGATCCTGGATGTCCACCTCCCATATTTCCTGGGTTGCCTCCTCCGCTGTTTCCTGGTCCATAGTTATTACTTCCTCTAGGTCTAAAACCTTGCATGATGAAACAATTTTCCCAAGAATGATTTGCTAACTTTCCATTTTTGCTATGTCAAGGGCATGGACCCTTCAGGGCCTGCTGAGCCTGTGCAAAGCTGTTTGGACGAAATTTTGATTTCCCCTGAAATTGTTGCCCTGACGTTGGTTTCTGTAACCGGTATTCGTGTTTGCCACCAAATCCGAAGTCCCATCTCCGTTTTTACGCTTGTTATTGTTCTGGTTCTGAGGGTTGCTGTTGCTCTGACTCGGGTTCTGGCTACCCTTGGTTCCAGCTTTCTTTCCCTTCGTGGACTTCTCATCATCTGAGTCTGCGTCCTTTGTTTTGTCAGATTCTGCATACTTGGTCATGGCATCCATCAACTCACTCATATCACTTACGTATCGCTTAATGCGTCCCAGCTTGTGCTTCAAAGGGTCAAACCTGCAATTTCTTTCCAATGCTATCACTGCTTGTTGGGCGGTGAGTCCGACAGATGAATGTATGATCTCCACGACGCGTTGAGACCAATGTTGGGAATACTCCCCTTCCTTATGAACACAGTTTTCCAGGTCTGTAATAGTCGTCGGTCGCTTACATGTTCCCTGAATTTTTTTGATGAACTGGTCCTTCAGCTCCTGCCAGCTATTGATTGAATTTGCGGGCAAGTTTTTCAACCAAGACTTTGCCGGTCCTTCTAACATCACGCTCAGGTATCGTGCACATACTGCATCGCTTACTTCCAGTATTTCCATTGCCATCTCATAACCTTCTATCCAATCTGCGGGTTCCATGTCTGGCGTATAGTTTACAACTCTATGTGGTCCTTTAAAATCGACTGGTATTCTCTCGTTCCTGATTGCTGGACCGAGACACTAAATGCCAATCCTACGAGACCCAGTTGGAGGAAGGGTAGAGGCTATGTTTTGAACTGTTGGTTGAACATGACATGGATTCCTGTTTTCTGGTTCCGCAGCTCTATGTCCTGTGTTTATAACTCCAGGTGCGTAGGATACGGTTGGCCTGGGTGGGTTTGGTTGCTGCCGGTTTGCATTGCTAGAGCCGGACGGAACTGGTGAATTTCCATGATGACTTCTCGGCAAGGAATTCCTGCTGTTATAAGGGGTTGAGTGTATCATGTCCTGATTACTGTAATTTATCTGCTGGACCACCGCTGTTTGTAACATCTCAATTGCCCTCCGAGCCTCAATACCAATGGGATCATTGGGGTTGACTAGAATCCGTGCCAGACTGTTTGTTGCTGCCCAAATGTTATCCATTGGATTGTTGAAATGACCTGGCGGTGTATGGAACCTTTCCTGGATAGGTTGTTCAGGGACCGGGACATGGTTCGGGTTACCATGCAGCTGGATAGATGGCTGAAAACGTGTCGGATGAACTGGAACTGGAGCAATCGGCGGGTTCATGGCGTGAACCGGATGGGCAGGGTTAGGTGCTCCAGGCGTCCCGACCAGAGACGTAAATAAGTTCTGTAGGTTGGTAGGTCTTAGTCCTGCGCCGAATTTGTTGTTCAGCCGGGTATGATAGCGCATGTTTTGTATTGAAGCTAACTCACTCTGTCTGAAGTTTAGATGAATTCCTTCTCTCTCCAGACGTGTTGCTTCCTCCAGGACTTCTGACCGAGCTTTGTTTATACATGTTACCTCTTTCTCGATCTCCCTGCGGGCACGAGTTATTTCTTGTCTAAGTCTTTCAATCTCTGCGTTACGCTGCACCATGTTCTCCGGGGTAATTGGAATAGCCAAGACATCATTTAATGAATCCATAGCAGCCATCATCTCGGGCCTTGGGTTATATGAAGGGGGCGCTGTCAAGTCAATCACTGCCTCGGCCGGCCTAGAGTTAGTCGGGCTGGGTCCTGTTGAGCGTGGTTCTGTAGGTCCAACTGGGGCTACCGTTGGACCCGTTGATGCTGTTCCCGCACCTCCTGGTCCTCCTGGAACTGGATTTGAAGTTGAAACTGTCGTGGGATAATCACGGCAGATGTTACCGGGGGTAACTTGTCTTGGGGCAAATCGACTCTGGTGTTTGGGAGAGGGTTTAGCTCGAAGGAAACCATGGTGATACGCGATCTGGTAGCCGGCAATCAAGTCGCCGAGTCTCCGATCTGAATATATTATCTCAACTCTCGTGTTACAAAGGATACTCGATATCTCGCGATCTGGCGATTGTGTTCTTGCTTACGATACAACTTGAAAAGCTTGTCCTACCTAACCCTAGGGGCCGACTTATATAGTATCTGGACCCCCTGGCTTATTCTCCAAGGCGTACTCTGAATCCTACCCGGACACCGCTTACAAACCCTAAACTTCCTTACCGGAACCCACAATCCGGGTTGCGGGGCCTATGTTCCTGGGCCTTCTAGAAGCTCCTTTATCCTAAGCCGGGTCTTGCGCAGCGTCCTTTGGGCCGGGTTACTCCTTGGCGTTAGCCTACCGGGTTATCATCCCTCCATCAGTAGTCCCCAGAATAGATTGGGCTTCAAGGGATCCTCCTTGAAGCGCACGCTATTCCCTGCAAAAATAATAAACATTCAAGTTCACAGAGGCCGGGTTAGGTTGCTTTAATAAACACCTAGGCCTAACTCCATTGGTGGTCCATATAATAACCCGGCTTTCTCTGAGTCCATTCTTAACTTTCCGGGTCAATGCTCTGATAACAATATCAAAGATCCGGCTTGCTTCACTCGTTAACTGATCCTGATATCGCGGAAAAGATTTCCTTCTCATCTTGTCCGGATATTGCTCTCGGGCACTTAACGCATATCCCCAAAATCTCGGACGGGTATCCCTTATCCCGAAAATTTTGGTTCCCGCCCGTTGGCCTAGGTTTCCCCACCCGTACCTATAAATAGGCACCTAGGGGGTGACCTAACCCCAACGGTTCATTGCCTCCATCTTCTTCCTTCTCTCCAGCGCTCTCTCACTTGCACTCGCGCAACACCGCCACGAAGACCTCGAGCTCACCGCCGGAGCAAAGCCGCCGCCGGTTGCGTTCGTCCACGATCCGCTCCGCGCCGCCGCCAAACTCCGCCGCCACGCCCCCGAGCTGCCCGCCGGGAGTCGCACGTGGGCATCACGACTGCGCCATCTGCCTCCGCCGCGTTCTTCTCCAATCCACACCGGTAAGTTTCTCGCTCCCACTGATTTAGCTTTTGTTTGCACTATTTGACCTAGATTGGATCTTGGTCCGCCGCGAGCCATTTCTTGTTCCGCACCGGATTAGGTCGTTTAGCTCCACGCTAGCTCGTCCAATAGCTTAATAGATGGTCACACATCACTCCCCTATCACTTTTAATCATCAATTTCTCCGCGAAATCGTCCACAAATTTTCCAGTCTAGATTCATTTCGCCCAAATTTTCCGCGGCTGTCATTGATACCCGGAAAATCCACTTCTTCCGGTTCTTTTACCTGCACTAGATACATAGGCAATCAACCTTCTTCCACAAATGCTTGCCAATACGTAAATATCCCATAGTTTCTGTACTGATACTCGATACCCGGATAATTCATAATTCTCATACTGTTTATCGATACCCGGTAAATCCATAACTTCCGAATCTCACACTTTATATCCCTTTGTCTTGTGCTTTCGCAGACTGAACCAATGGCTCCCAAGACCAAAGGGAAGCAAACGGCTAAGCCAAGGATGACTCAATCAATATCCGCCAACTGGGCGCGATCCTCTGTGACCCAGGCCAAGCTGGAGGAGCTTTCCGAGTTGGGCGTCCTCCCCCCTCAAGAGGAGATCCATTGGAGGGTGCCGGGTGACGAGACCCGGCCTTCCCCTAACCCGGACGAGGTAATTTGCTTTGTCGAGCATGTGATCCGGGGGTTTCGCCCCCCGGGTCACTCTTTCTTCCGTGAAGTCCTCCGCCATTATGGCCTCCGGGTGTTCGACATAGGGCCTAACTCTATGTTGAACATAACCCATTTCATTGTCCTCTGTGAGTCTTATTTGTGCATTCCGCCAAATTTGGCTCTTTTCATAGAACTCTTCCAATGCAAACCGTGCCGCGAAAGCGGTGACGGGGCGCTCTTAGCTTGCCGCGGGGTTTCCATCCAGCACGGCAAGAATTCACCTATGCCGACTCTTAATTTAAACTCTCATGTTAAGCATTGGCAATTGTCCTTCTTCTACTGCCGATACACCTCCCCACCCGGCGAGAGGAAATTGCCGGGTTACTCGGAGGGTCTCTTAGATCTCTCCGATACCTTCAACGCTTTTGCCCCTGAATCGGACTGGGAAACCATTCAACCCCTCTTAGCAAAAATAGCCTTCCTCTCTGCCCAAGGTCTCCTTGGGCTCAATCTAGTTAATACATGGGTCAACTTTCGGATCCAGCCCAACTCCGCTCGCTCGAAACTGATGTGCGAGTACTCGGGGCACTCTACGGATTCTCTCCGATATTTTTTCGAAGAATTACATGGCGGGTGATACCAACAAGACCATCAAGAGCTTCTTGACGGAAAAGTTGGACGTTATCCGGAATATAGCCGGACTGGAGCCTTTTACTCGCGAGAATCCGGCTCCTGCGGTAAAATCTGGCACATATACCTTCATTTTCATGCTTTCACTTGATCCAATTATTAACCCTTACTTTCACACCTTTGTCTCAGGCTGATAACGTCTTTTGGAATGTTGAGACCTCCCCTTCCTCCGGAGACCCGGAAGAAGATGAAGAGCCGGCTGATAACGATGAAGGTATTATCCGGGTCTTCGATCGACTTTACTTATACCATTCCTCTTTCACATATCTCACTTTTTTCCGACTGTACATTCCCGGCTTTCAGGGTTGGAGGGTAAGGATGATAAAGATGAGGAGGACCCGGAGGCCACCGAGTCCGATCAAAGTGAAGCTGAACAAGAAGTAACAGCTGGGGCCAAGAGGAAAACCAGAGGGGTAGTATCCAAGGTTCCCTACTCCTTCATGTCCTCCGAACCTTATTATTTTGCTAACATGTGTAAACTTAACCAACAACTATCCAACTCATCACACTTGAAGGACCCTCTTCCGGCCAAGCGCAGGGTGACCCGGAGTTCCCCGGGTGACGATCCCCTCAACCCGGGCATCTCCACATCACCAGTTCGCCGTGCCGGTTCTCCTCCACCTCAGCCTTCCAACTCACCTCAACGTCACCCCTCCCCCAACTATCCGTTAGCCGGGCAGTTCCGGGTCCCTCTATCAGGTCCTGTGACAGCTTCATCCACGTCCAATAGTTCGCTTCCGGCATATTTCGTGGTGAATGCCGGGTAAGTCATATTCTTGGCTAAGCAATACTCTAGTCCTTCTGATAACCTTTAATTTTCATTGCTGATTTCTTTTCTTTCCTTTCTTAGGGCCCAGGTCACGCTTAGTGACCCGGATATTATGGATACGGACAACCGGGAGACGGAGGAGCCGACTGACGATATGGACGCCGTGACTGGCGGTGGTGCTGAAAACAACCAGGAGCAAGACCCCTTGGTTGACCCGGCTCGGCAGGAAGCCGGGTCTCCCAAGCCCTTTGAAGAGGCCGAGGATGACGAGGTCGAGATCCTCGACACGAAGATGGGCTCTCCCAATCCGGACACCCAGACGGTCCGGGTCTCGACCCCAAAGTCGGAGAAGGTTTGCCCGCCAAGTGACCAAGCTGCCGGCTCTTCCGGTGTGAGGCCCGAAGACATGACTTTCTCCCAGATGCTTGATGCCCTGCACACCTTGAGGGCCGATGAAGAAAATATCCTGGAGGCTTTGATAGCCAAACATGAGGTAAATCCGAGTAACATTATCTGTATCCTTGTCCAGTCCCCAAGTTCCAAGTTAACTTATTGATAATTTGCTTGGAACTTCGTAGTATATCCGACTAATCCTTCCTTGTGTCTCCACGCAGGCCTTCGTGACCCAGTCTGAGAAAGCATTGGCGAAGGCCACCACTAGCTGAGAAGGAGGCGGCTCTGCGTGAGTCGGCTGAAGCTGAAGCTAGAAGGAGCGGGAAGATCACAAGGAAATATAGGAGGAGGGCTCATGCAGCAGAAGATGAACTGACCAAGCTTTCCGTTCAAATTGCCGATACATATCGTGCTTTGACTGGTACGATTCCTAACTTGATAATTATAACCCGGATTCTCATTCTGATAAATAGTTGGATTTTCCTTACTTGCTGCTTTTTCCTATTTTCTGCAGGTCCGGATGAGGTAATCCCGCACGAAGATGATATCACCAAGCTAAAAACCATCAAGAGCACTATCCGGCAGCTGTGCGCCGGAACCAAATGGATCCTTCAAGAGCTGAAGTGGCCGGGTTTCGGGCATGGCAACCTGAAGATGCTGCTGGACGCTTGCTCCACTGTCCCCGAGTGGATTGGGCACTGGAAACGCTCGTCCTGCCGGGTTGGGGTAACCCGGGGGCTTGCGCTGGCTAAGGCGTATTTTCCCAAACTCGAGCCGGCCAAGCTTATAGGCGGGTTTCCTGAGTTTAACCAAGACGGGTCCAAGTTCTCCGTGAAGAATTTCAAGGCCATCCAGAAGGAAATCCGTCACCCGGCCAGCATAATTGCCGATGGTTTGGACCTTAGTGTCATTATTCCAGCATATGATTCTGATGACAAGGCTATCAAGTCGGATCTTCCCAAGCCATACGATATGCTGGCCCGATGGAAGGCGGAGACTGCCCAGTTGAGAGAGGAGGCCGCGAAGAAGAAGGCTGAGGCCGATTCTGCGCCTGCTACCTCCACACCAGTCGTCCCTCCTTCTGCACGGGCCGGCACTACTGCTGATCCGGGTGCTGCCGCCGCCAAGAATGCTGAGGACCAAGGCGAGGAGCAAGACCCGGCTGCCAAGGGCAAGGGCAAGATGGACGACTCGTCCTGAGATGCTGAGTGAAGATTTTTATCGGCAACCGTCTTAGGCACATTATCCGGCCGATGGGCCTTTTTTTTAAAACAATTATTCTTTTGATGGCGCGCCTGTGCGCTTTATGAAACTACTATCGTGGCTTGTAATGCACTTTAATGCCTTAATATATCTCGTGGCTCTTCTGGCCTTTAGATGATTTTGATATTTATCTGCTTTTGAGCATATTTACCCTTGATACTCCGACTTTCTTTATGGTTCCTTTTGTGAGACTCGGTTTCCGGGTTTCGTGGGTTTTTGACAGGTGGACTTATCTCTAAGTCCCCAAGTCCCCAAGACTCGGATTGTTGGGTTTTTGAGCTTAATAGCTAGATGATTTGTTTCTTTTTTCAAATTCCCCAGTCCCCAAGGCCCGAAATTCCGAGTCTAGGGTGTTGGGTCTTTCAAAGAGAACAAATTATTTTTGCTAATCCCAAAACCTAGAGCCGTTTCACATAGGTTTTGAAGTTATGCTTAATAAAACTTGAGTTTCCGGCTATTAACCTTGTACTCTGCATAACTTGTGGTTTAGATGACCCTTTTGGCTCTCTTGTACTGTAAGCCGGCTTTCGCGTGGATAATCATGTTGCTACATCTATACGAAGACAGGGTCAGGCAAGTCCCATTGGGCATCATGACTGATTGTGATCATATGCGAGCAAATCATGCCACTTTAGTGCGAGTCACATCGAGCTTAAGTAAGAAAAGTCAAGAAAGTTTGGCTCCTTTGTCCGGTTATAAGCTTGCAGCCGTACTCGTTTGCGAGTAATCGGCCCTTATATCTCATAGGCATCATGGCCGGGTCTTTGAGTTTGTAGCTGTGCTATTCAAGCAATCAGCCCCCAAGACCTAAATATATGCAAACTGCTAAAGAAGCTAATGTACTAAAAAACAATAAACAATACTTACCTGGAAGAAAGATAAAAAACATAACAGAAAAAATTGATAAGAACACATGAAAAGGGAATAATATATTGTTTAACCATCTCTTTATTGATATGAGAAAAGTTAGGTCAGCAGGCCGCCTCATTAAAAACCTTCCAGTCCCCTTAGGTACCCTGGATAGGAAAAGAGTGCGTCTGAAACCTGCTGCCTGTTACATCGTGCAATTCCACTTTGTGAATATAGCCTATACTAAGTATAGTAGGGACGCAGCTGAGCCACGTTCCATGGTCTTTCTTTCTCTTGCATAGATGAAGTGGTATGAGCGGTGTCGTTAACTGTAGCCGACTCTTCCCTTGCATCTATCAAGTAATATGATCCATTGTGCAGATTCCGTCTTATGATGAACGGTCCTTCCCATGGCGGTGATAACTTGTGTTTTCCTTCCTTTGATTGTACCAGGCGCAGAACCAAGTCTCCTTCCTGGAAGACCCGGGTTTTCACGCGCCGGCTATGATACCTCCGCAGATCCTGCTGATATATGGCTGATCTCTCCAAAGCTTGTTCCCTGTGTTCCTCTAGCATATCCACGGCGTCTTGCCGGGTCTTCTCGTTCTCCACCTCAACGTAAGCCGATACTCGAGGCGAATCATGGATAATATCACTCGGCAACACCGCTTCTGCGCCATAAACCATAAAGAACGGTGTCATCTGAGTAGATCTGTTAGGTGTGGTGTTGATACCCCAAACCACTGAAGTTAACTCCTCAACCCATGCACCAGCAGCTCTGATACACGGGACTCGCAACCGTGGCTTTAATCCACGAAGCAACTCCTGATTTGCTCTCTCCACTTGTCCATTAGCCTGTGGGTGGGCCACTGAGGCTATGTCCAAACGGATGCCATTGCTCCCACAAAACTTCTCCATCTCGCCAAGGGACATGTTGGTTCCATTGTCGGTAATTATACTGTGGGGATATCCGAACCGATAGATAATACTTTTCAGGAACTTGACTGCTGTAATTGCTTCACAATTGGTAACTGGCATGACCTCAACCCACTTGGTAAACTTATCAACAGCCACTAAGAGATGTGTCTTTTTTCAAGGTGACATGTGGAAGGGGCCAACCATATCCATACCCCAAACCGCAAACGGCCAAGTTAACGGGATAGTCCGCAATTCCATAGCCGGCACATGGGTTTGGCGAGCGTACCTTTGACATCCGTCACACCTTGCCACCAAGCGCTCCGCGTCTGATAGGGCCGTGAGCCAGAAGAAACGATGTCGATAAGCTTTGGCCACAAGGGATCTTGTGGATGCATGATGCCCACAATCACCTTCATGGATCTCCTTGAGGATCTGTCGGCCTTCTTCTGGTGCTACACAGCGCAAAAAGACTCCTGCTGCACTTCTTTTGTACAATTCCCCATTGATGATAGAATATCCTTTTGCTCGTCTCAGAATTTGTCTTGCTAATACCTCCTGCTGTGGTAACTCGCCCCGTGATAGGTAGGCCAGGAACGGCTCTGTCCACTCGGGAACATCACGTACTATGGCCACGAGCTCCAAATCCGGGTCTTGATTTGCCAATTCTTCTTCAGACTCGGTTTTAACTGATGGTCGCCATAGCTCATCCAGGAAAACGTTAGGTGGAACCGGCTCTCTGCGCGAGCCGAGTCTGGCGAGTGCGTCTGCTGCCTCGTTTTTTCTTCTGTCTATGTGTTCCACCTCATACCCGGAAAAACATCCGGCAACCCTGTCCACCTCTCTGTGGTATGCTGCCATAGTTGCGTCTTTTCTATCCCAAGTTCCTGAGACCTGCTGTACCATAAGGTCCGAATCTCCAAAGCATCGTATCCTCTTAATGTTCATCTCCTTGGCTACCTTTAAGCCATGCAATAGGGCCTCATACTCGGCCACGTTATTGGAACAATCAAAATGAATCTGCAATACGTAACTTAACTTGTCTCCTTTGGGTGATGTTAGCACCACTCCAGCTCCTGATCCCTCGTACTGCTTGGAACCATCAAAGTGCATTATCCAAGACTCGGAATTTGGAGCCATGGTGGGCATGCCTGTGTGAGTCCAATCGTTAATGAAATCAACTAGAGCTTGAGATTTGATTGCTGACCTGGGCTCGTAGTTGATGTGATAATCTCCCATCTCGATCGCCCACTTGGCTATTCTACCCGTTGCATCCGAGTTTCTGATGATATCCGACATTGGTATAGAGCTAACCACTGTTATGGGGTGTTCCTGAAAATACGGCTTCAGTTTCCGGCTGGCCATGAAGACCCCGAAAACCAGCTTTTGCCAATGTGGGTAGCGCTGTTTTGCCTCTGATAATACCTCGCTGACGTAATAAACCGGCCTCTGGACCAGGTGATCTTTCCCATCCTCCTTACGCTCGACAACAACCACTGCGCTAACCGCCCGGGGCCCGGCTGCAACGTATAATAGCATGGGCTCTTTAGGACCCGGGGCTACTAGGACTGGTGCCTTAGATAACTGCTTCTTTAGTGCTTCGAACGCCTCGTCCGCCTCTTGATCCCATACGAATTTATCAGATTTCTTCAAGAGCCGGTACAAGGGTATTGCCTTTTCTCCGAGTCTGGATATAAACCGGCTAAGCGCTGCTACGCACCCTGTGAGCTTCTGAACATGCTTCAAATTTTCCGGATTTTTCAGACTCTGGATAGCTTTGATTTTATCCGGATTTGCCTCAATTCCTCTCTCAGAAACGATAAAGCTGAGTAATTTCCCGGCTGGGACTCCAAAGACACACTTTGTTGGGTTAAGTTTCATCTGGTACCTTCTCAGGTTCTTGAACGTTTCCTTTAGATCATCAATAAATGTCTCCGCTTTCCTGGTCTTGATCACCACATCATCCACGTATGCATGGACACTGCGTCCGATTTGGTCCTCAAAGCACTTCTGAATACACCGTTGATACGTTGCGCCAGCGTTCTTCAATCCAAATGTCATGGTCTTGTAACAAAAGGCCCCAAAAGGGGTTATGAACGATGTTTTCTCCCAATCTTCCTTCTTGAGCTTGATCTGATGATACCCGGAATATGCATCCAAGAAACATAATAGGTCACTTCCAGCCACTGCGTCTATGATCTGATCTATCCTTGGTAGTGCAAACGGATCCTTTGGGCAATGCTTGTTGAGACTTGTGTAATCGATGCACATTCTCCACTCATTGGTCTTTTTCATCACGAGAACCGGGTTTGCTAGCCACTCCGGGTGAAATACTTCCATGATAAAGCCGGCTGTAAGCAGCCGTGCGATTTCTTCTCCTATAGCCTTCCTTCTTTCTTCATTCATTTTTCTCAGGCCCTGTTTCACAGGCCTGGACTTGGGATCAACGTGCAAACTGTGCTCTGCCAGTTCTGTAGGGATACCCGGCATATCGCTGGGCGTCCAGGCGAACACATCCTGATTCGAACGAATGAACTCCACAAGTGCTTTCTCCTGCTCGCTGTCCAAGTTAGATCCTATGGCAAATTGCTTAGAGGGATCACCCTCGACAAAAGCCACCATCTTGGTGTCCTGCGCTGCCTTGAACTTCGCTCTCTCATCTTTAGTATTCGGCCTTTTTAACGCTGTTCTGTCATCCGGGTCTACTTGAGACCGGTAATACTTGAGTTCCTCTTTTCTGCAAGCTTGTTCAGCCATTGCCGCATATCCTTCATCGCACTCAGCCGCTATATCCCGGCTCCCATGTATGGTGATGGTCTGCTTGGGACCCGGGATTTTTAGCTGTAGATACACATAACACGGCCTGGCCATGAACTTAGCATAAGCCGGCCTTCCGAATAGCGCGTGATAAGGGCTGCGCAACTTGACCACCTCGAAGGTGAGCCACTCAACCCGGAAATTGTCCTTCGATTCTCCAAAAGATACCTCCAATGTGATTTTTCCCTCGGGGCACGCTGAGTGACCCGGTACTATCCCGTGAAAAACTGTTGAACTCTTCTGTAGCTGGGACTCCTTGAGACCCATGCGTAGGAAGGTTTCCCAATATAAGATGTTGATGCTACTACCTCCGTCCATTAAGACCTTTTTCAACTCATAACCATTAAATTGCGGCGCAACCACCAATGCTAAGACTACCGGGTGTTCTATCCTTTCCGGGTGATCCCTTCTGCTCCACGTTACGTCCTGCTCCGACCATATCAGGTATCTCGGAATGGCCGAGGCAACTGAGTTTACCGCCTTTTTCAGTATCTTCTTATCCTTGTTGGAAATTCCTGTAGTATGCACGTGATATTGTCCTAACTGCTTGGGATTGGCTTGGAAGCCTCCATGTCGCACCCGGACTTCTAGAGGATACTCACAGCCCACTAAACAGTAGATAAATGGCTTACGGGGCATACCGGCACCCGCATCTCAATATGAGCAGGCCAACATGTAAACTTGTGACAACCATTCTCTACTATCCATCGTCTGCGTAAACCATCCCACAGAAATCCGACTACTTCCATTGACGTACTTCATAACATACACACATAGTACGTCAACGGCATTTGAACAAGTGATATCACAACAAATCTCTAAGACACAAAGAAATAAAAATAAGTTGCAAATAGCTCTCACTAGAGCAGAGATAGCAAATACAATCATCCAGAGGACACATGTCCCAACAAGTCATCATTACATCACAGCGGAAGCATCCAAAGTGTCTGAGTACAGAAAAGATCCAAATAGGCCTAAGAGGCCGGAAACGAAAAGACGGAGCCCATCCACGATGTCTCGGATCCTTCCCGGGTCCGCTATCTACTCGTCAGCAGCCTCGTCATACTCCACGTAGTAGCCACCATGGGGATCCTCGGAAACATAGTCTGCGGAAACCACAGCCCCAAAGGGGTCAGTACAGACAAGTACTGGCAAGCAAGACTCACAAGATACCAAAGTGTACCCGGCAACACCAAGTACGGATGCTTTGGGTTCAACGGAAGAATAGGTGATACAAAAGTGCGGCAACAGGCTGTTCTAACCAACTACAGAAACACGCTACAACTTCCGGCTAAAAGAAGGGGATAAGATAGCGTATCGTAACCAACTACCACTAACCTCAAACAAACCCATCCTAGATCTCGCCCCTTATCCAAAGAAGCAATCCGAGGATAACTCACACAGTTGGATTAATGATGGTTCAAGTTATTGTGTCAATAAGACTATTACTAGTCAAGCTATCATTAGTTAGATGTAAGTTGTCTAATCCTTGTTAGCCAGCCCTATCACCAAGTCATCCATTACCGCGGACAACACGGCTTCTCGAGAAGATTTAACCCTGCAGGGATGCACCAATTTGGCCGTACACGTAAGAATACCCCGCCAGATGGAAATGCACCTCCACCAAGCGAGGCACTCAACAAAACCCAACTCTTCTTCGCATCAAGCCCAAAGAACCCCGTGCAATTGAGCGCACGGATAATCAAGCCCCACGAAGAAAAGGGGACCCTCATAGCACTCTAAGAACGTGTCTCCCTAAATGCCGGCTACAAAAGTTACCACCCTGGCCTCGGGTTCGCACCTGCATATGCATGCGGCAAATGGAAAACCCGAACTAAATGAGGCGATTTGGACGAGATGCGAATCGAATCAAATTGAGGGGGGCGCCCATACACGCTTCCCACATGCGGTTAGCGCGCTCATCATGGATCTAGAGGACAAAGACTTTTCCTGAGTTCGACACTAGCAGGCCTCAAAACCATACCCGGCCTCCTGCCGGTGCCTTATCATCAAATTAGAATTACCTCATACATTAACAGGTTGTTGTTTAAACATCGAGCCCCAGAACATAATAAATATGGTAACAGAGGTAACAGACAGCAGACTCGAGCATAAACAACCCTAAGCATGCTAGTAAGACACAGGCAACAAATATCAAGGTATAGGTGTGGGGGATAGGCTATATCAGGGTTACAGGATAACATGTGATAGGATCGGAACACAAGCAACGAATCTTAAGGCTAGCAGAATAGACAACGGAAAGTATCGATATCCAGTGTGGAAAGGACACAATGGTTCATGTGAGTGAATACTTGCCTGCAAACTCAGTAGCCTGGTACTGGGCTAACTCCTCAGAAGTAGTGTCGTAAACCTCGTCTGTCTCAACGTCGTCGTCTATTCGAGAAGAAGCAAACAAACAACGCAGAGAGACAAACAATCAATAACATGGCATAATTCACAATCATGGGATGATGCATGACAATTTAATTGATGCATCAAAGATAAGCTAGTTGACATGGTAACATAATTAAATGGACCCATATGCAATTTGGGTTGCATATAGAAAAGCCCATGAATTAAGGTTGAATTAAATGATCTACAAATAACCATCATGTGAAAGTTGATTAGAATGATGCATGGATGATGAAAACAAAAAGAAAACAACATTAGCTTCAATTTGAAAAGGTGTTTACCAAGTTTGGAAATTTTATTTATTAAGTTATGAAAATTGGCTCCTTAAATGAGTTACACAAGCATTTGTTGTTTTCTCCCATTTTCATTGTTCAAATTAAATAACAAAATTCATATTTGGAAAGAACACAAAATTTTAGGTGGATTACATGTTTCATCTGTTGAAAAAGGAATTAAAATGAATTAATTATGAATTAAACAAGTTTAAACAAGACTTAATTGAATTTAATTCAATTATGAAATTATTTGAATTTTGTTATTTATTCAAAACATGAAATAAAATTCATATTTGGAAAGATTACAATTTTCTGGTTTGAAAACATATTTTATATGTTCAAAAAGAATTTAATTTGACCAAGTTATGAATTTAGCAATTTTAAATGATTTAAACAAGGTTTAAAATTATTTAACCAATTTTTATTATTCAAAACAGGAAACTAAGTTTATATTTGGAAAGGTGGTTCAATTTAGCATGGAAAACATATTTTATATGTGACATTTGAATTAAATTTGAATTAATTATGAATTTAACCAAATTTGAAATAGTTGTTTGGATTTGAATTTTGAAAACATTTGAAATGTTCAAAACAGTAAACAAATGATTTAAACATCTAGAGAATTAAATTTGGTACAGAAAACATATTTTATTTATTTAATTTGGATTTGATTTGCAAAAGATATTCAAATTTTAAATACAGGGGCTATTCTGTGATTTAATTAGTTACAGATTTGTTACAGGGGCCTAGATGCGAAAATAAACTTCAGAATAGGCCCCTGGGACCTTATACGCGCGCAGAGCCACCCTTGGGACACTGGCAGTGGGCCAGTGCCCAGCTGGCGCGCGGCTGGAAGATGGCGTGGCACCCACTGCCTATGGCAGGTGGGCCCTGCCTGCTCGCGTGGCAAAGGAACAAAAATGGGCGGATTTAATCCGTGAGGCGAGGGATCGAACCCTCGCCCTCGGGTGCGAGCGCGCAGCGCGCTGGCCAGTGGGGCTGGCTGCTGTTTGTTGTCAGTAGAGGGGGCTCGGGGGGTATGAGGTTCAGTTTCAGGGTGTTAACTGAAACTGAAAGTTTCAGTCTTTCTGAAACTTGACGAGGAAGCGCTCGCCGGCGGCGAGGATCTGCTGCTGCTGCTGGCGTGCCGTGTGCGTAAGGGAGGTGTGCGTGCGCGTGCAGGTGATGCGCGGGAGCAGAGAGGGAAGGAGGAGGAGGGAGATGCTGTGCTCACCGGGGAGAGGCAGAAGGAGCAGGGCCGATGGTGGTGGCCGGCGACAACGGCGACAGAGAGGTGGACGGCGGCGACGATCAAGAGCTGCTCGTGCCCCTCCCTGGACACGAGGAGGACGAGGATGGCACGGGGAACTCGTTCTCGTGCCCGTGGGAACCGGACAGCGACCACAACCACCAACTCCACCAAGCGATCAAGCTCCGTCCATGGCGGTGGCAGAAAAATTCAGCGACAAGAAAATTGCAGGGCAGCGAGGGAGAGAGAGGAGAAGAAAGTGGCGGCGGCGAGGAGAAGGAAGGAGGGAGAGGAGGAACTAGGGCACGCCTAGGGGGTTCATATAGGGAGGAGGGGAGCAGGTGAGCTCCCTGCTCGGTGGGGGAGCCCCCCTCCTCTCTGTCTCTCCGTACGGAGGTAGGAGAAAGCGACAGGGGGTACGCAGGCCGTGGGCTGGGCCTGGGGTAGGTGGCCTGGGCCTGCTGCCTCCCCAGCCCGCTTTTCCTTTTTTTATTATTTTTTTTTGTTCTCTCTGTTTTTTTTTCTGAAAAGAAAAAGGGAAGAAAAGGGATAGTTTTAGGGTTAGAAAAATTTAGGAAATAATTTTTATAGGTTAGTTATTACAGAAGCACTAATGTGCAAACTTTGGTTTTTCAAAAATTTCAAATTGGGTTGCTGTTTGTAATTTAATTGAATTTGAGTGAATTTGATGTTAAATGAATTATTGAAAAGAACAATTTAATAGTTTGAACTTTCTATTTTAATGGAAACAAATAGATGTTTTTATTTGAATATTTTTATTTGAAAATTGTAACAGAACAAGTATGAAACAAGAATTTGAAAATTTGGTTTGAAATTCAAATTGAAAAACAAGGGAAAACAAATGAAAACAAAGGAAAACAAATGGAAAACAAATGCAAAACTTAAGATGCCATGATGCAAAACATAATTTAACAAAAAGCAAATATTCTAAAGGTGTTTTTCATACTTGGGATGTTACAAAACGCCCCCCTTGAAGGAATCGCGCCCCGAGATTCCTACTGAGAAGAGAAAAGGTCCGGATACTTCTTGCGAAGATCCTCTTCGGTCTCCCACGTTGCCTCTTTATCGGAATGATGGGACCACTGCACTTTCAAGAACTTGGTGCTCTTGTTGCGAGTTTTGCGCTCGGTCTCATCGAGAATTCGAACAGGGTGCTCCTCATAAGAGAGATCTTCTTGCAGTTCAATGGAATCATGATCAACTGCACGACCTGGATCTTTGAAGCACCTCTTGAGATGTGACACGTGAAACACATCGTGCACCTTGGATAGCTTTTCTGGAAGTTCAAGACGATAGGCATTTTCTGCACGCCTTGAGAGAATGTTGAAGGGACCAATATATCTTGGTGCAAGCTTTCCTTTGACACCAAAACGATGAGTGCCTCTGAGGGGAGTTACACGGAGATATGCTTTGTCACTAGGTGCATAGACCATATCCCTGTGTTTGCTGTCATAGTAGCTTTTCTGACGAGACTGAGCAATCTTGAGATTGTCACGAATGATGCGAACTTTCTCTTCGGCTTCCTTAACAATGTCAGGGCCTAAGAGTGAACATTCACCAGCTCCAGACCAATTGATTGGACTCCTGCATCTGCGGCCATAGAGAGCCTCAAATGGTGCCATGCCTAGGCTTGCCTGGAAGCTGTTGTTGTAGGAGAATTCAGCATATGGAAGACATTCCTCCCATTTCATGCCAAAATAGATACCACATGCTCTGAGCATATCCTCGAGAATCTGATTGACTCTTTCGACTTGCCCTTGAGACTGAGGATAGTAGGCTGTGCTGAACAGAAGTTTGGTGCCCAATGCTTCTTGAAAGCTTTTCCAGAAATGAGAAGTGAAGATGCTTCCACGGTCTGAGCTTATTTCCAATGGAACACCACGAAGAGGAACAATCTTTGCTGTGTAGAGCTCTGCTAACTGGCTAGCTGAGATTGTCTCTTTGACAGGAAAGAAGTGAGCTACTTTAGTGAGTCGATCAATGACAACGAAGATTGCATCGTTGCCCCTCTTGGACTTTGGGAACCCAGTGACGAAGTCCATTTCAATCATGTCCCACTTCCACTCAGGGATTTTTAGAGGTTGGAGAAGACCGGCTGTTTTCTGATGAACTGCCTTAACACGTTGACAAACGTCGCATTCAGAAACGTATTTAGCAATTTCACGTTTCATGCTAGGCCACCAATACAGTGTCTTGAGATCCTGGTACATCTTTGTACTTCCAGGGTGTATGGAGAGAGGAGTTTCATGAGCCTCCTTGAGAATGATATCTTTGAGACTTTGAACTTGAGGAACTGCAATGTGTCCTTCGAAGAACACAGTTCCCTTGCCATCAATTGAGAAGGACTTAAATTTCTCCTTGCCTTCTTTGATGTGTTCTACCATCTTCTTGATTTCAGCATCACGAAGTTGTTCAGAACGAATCTTGTCCTCGAGAGTTGGACTGGCTGTCAAGTTTGCAAGATAGCCTTGAGGAACAAGACCAAGGTTGAGCTTCTTGAATTCTTCATGAAGAGGAGGTTGGCTTTCCATGATCATGAGATTATTGCAATACGACTTGCGACTTAGAGCATCGGCCATAACATTAGCCTTGCCTGGAGTGTAAGAAATGGTAAGACCAAAGTCTTTGATCTTTTCAATCCATCTCCTTTGCCTGAGGTTTAGATCTGGTTGAGTGAAGATGTACTTCAGACTCTTATGATCGGAAAAGATTTCAGTGCGATTACCCAACAAGTATTGTCTCCATTTCTTGAGGGCAAACACAACTGGTGCAAGTTCAAGGTCATGAGTGGGATAATTGAGCTCATGTGCGTTCAACTGACGTGAAGCATAAGCCACAACTTGACGTTCTTGCATAAGAACTGCACCTAGACCTTGGAGAGATGCATCACAGAATATTTGGAAAGGTTTGGAAGGATCTGGGCCAACCAGAACTGGTGTAGAAGTGAGTTTAGTCTTCAGGAGATTGAAACTTTCCTCACATTGTGGAGACCAAACGAACTTCTTGTCCTTCTTTGTGAGATCAGTGAGAGGTTTGGCAATCTTGGAGAAGTTTTGGACGAAACGACGACAATAGCTAGCCAAGCCAAGAAAACTTCTTACTTGCTTCACCGTCTTTGGAGGTTTCCAATCAACAATTGCCTTAACCTTTTCTGGATCAATGGCTATGCCCTTGGCAGAGATGACATGACCAAGGTAAGCAACTTCTGAAATCCAGAACTCACATTTGGAGAATTTGGCATAAAGACGATGCTCGCGAAGCTTCATGAGAGTGAGACGAAGGTGTTCTTCATGCTCTTCCTCGGATTTTGAGTAGACAAGAATGTCATCAAGATATACCACAACGAACTTGTCAAGGTATTCATGGAAGACAGAATTCATGAGTCGAGAGAATGTCGCCGGTGCATTGGTGAGACCAAAGGACATGACGGTGAATTCATATAAACCGTAGCGAGTGGTGAAGGTTGTCTTTGGAATATCCTCTTTTCTGATCTTTATTTGATGGTAACCCATTCTCAAGTCCAACTTGGAGAATACTGAGGCTCCAGCAAGTTGATCAAAAAGGTCATCGATGCGAGGAATTGGATACTTGTTTTTGATGGTTTTCTCGTTAAGAGGACGAAAGTCAACAACGAGTCTCTTTGTGTGATCCTTCTTCGCAACGAACAGAGTTGGGCAACCCCAAGCCGAGGAACTAGGTTGAATGTAACCTTTTTCCATGTACATATCAATTTGTTCCTTCAACAACTTCAGCTCGGGAGTTCCTATCTTGTAAGTATGCTTAGAGATTGGAGCATTACCTGGTTCAAGTTCAATCACTAACTCAACAGCTCTGTCCGGAGGCATCCCTGACAACTCTTGTGGAAAGACGTCAGGGAAATCGCAAACCACCGGAACATTTTCAAGTGAAGGTAGAGGTTTTGCATCGAGGGTGCACAGATGAAAGGAACTTGATTCATTTGGAGAATAGATTATCTGGGCAGAAGGGTGGAACAGAGTTATTGACTTTTGAGCACAGTCAATCCTTGCTTTATTGGCCTTCAGCCAATCCATACCAAGAATGACATCAATGTCAGAATTTCCCAGCAACATGAGAGAAGCAAGGAATATGCGGCCTCCAATTAGGATTTGGTTGTCCTTACTTATCTTGGAAGTCAACATTTGAGATCCCGGGGAGTGAACAGTGATTTGATTGCTTAGTGGAACCACAATTAGGTTGTTTGTTGTTGCAAAAATCTTTGACACAAAAGAATGCGATGCTCCGGTATCAAACAACACTTTAGCTGGAAAAGAGTTTACGGGTAATATACTGAGAACGACGTCAGGAGCTTCCTCAGCTTTGTCGATCTTGACATGATTCACCCTTGCGGTCCTCCCGACAGGCCTGTTGTTGGAGTTGAAGGCCTTAGGCGGGGGAGCGCGCACCATTGCCTGGTTTGTGTTGGGACGAGGTGGCGGTGGAGGTAGCTGCCTCTGCGTGCACTTGTCAGCGTAGTGCCCCGTCTGCTTGTACTTGTAGCAAGTGACGACACGAGGAGGCCCTGGCCTTGGCTGCCCCATCGAAGCCCTTTGATCATGCATCTGAGCAGGGTTGGGTGGGCGGGGAGTGAAGCCTGGAGAAGCTTGGGCATATGGAGCCCGAGTGACAGCACCATTTGGTACCCAGATGCGGCGCTTCTGCGGAGGGGTGGTCATGTTGGAGGAGGAACCACCCTCACGCGAGTGCTTGCGAGACTCCTCGAACGCCTTGCGCCCATTTTCTTCATTGAGCGCGGTGTTAACGAGATCCTCGAAGCTGTTGGCCTTGACGTTTGTGAGGGCGTACTTGAGTTCCGGGTTAAAACCTCTGCGGAACCTTGCCATCTTCTTAGCCTCAGTGGACACCTCATCACCAGCGTAACGAGCGAGGCGGTTGAACTCACTCTGATAGCCAATGACGTCCAACTTGCCCTGCTTGAGTGAGCAAAACTCTTCACGCATCCTTTCTATGAGACCATCTGGAATGTGGTGCTTCAGGAAGGCTTCCTTGAAACAATTCCACGTGACTGGTATGCCAGTTCTCATGGCCTGGAAGTTCTCCCACCAAGTAGCTGCCTGGCCCTTCAGCAGATAGGAGGCATACTTGACCTTGTCTTCCTCAGCAACGTGAGCAATATCCAGAGCCTTAGCTATCTCACGGATCCAGTCATCAGCGTCCAGAGGCTCGCGTGTGGCCACGAAAGCTCTCGGACCCAGACTGAGGAACTCCTTGATGCTGACCCGTGGAGCTGTCTGGTTGTTGTGCTGATTAGTCTGGAACTGGGCCATCTGCGCCATGACTTGGGTCATCTGAGTCAACAGCTCCGTGATTGGCGGTGGCTCAGGCGGGTTGTTCCTTGTTGGCGGCATCCTGAATGGAAATGCATTTTAGCACAACAATAGAAAAGGATAGACTTGGAAACCGAAAGAGAGATTATTCCGACGCATGAATAGATAATCAACAGGTACATCATCACATGTTCAAATACATCAGAATATCCAACACACCATAAATGGTTCGAATGCCAAAGGATAACTAAACATAGCTAAGAATGGATACATCGGTACTTTCATGCTCATCACGCAGGACGACGACTAGGAGTACGGCGAGAGGTACGGTGAGGAGCACGCCCACGAAAGTATGTGGAACGACGATGCGCGTAGATCTGACGTGGTCTGAGAGCGACTCTGGGTGTGGTGAAGTACATAGCGTCGACTCCCTGTGCTCCAAAGCGTGGAATCCCAGTGTAACCAGCACCAAGGTTAAGGAGTGGACCTCTGATCGGCTCGTAACCTCCAGCATCTGGCAGACGACGACCAACTGGCTGATCGAAACGTGCAAAGCGCTCGTCTCCAACAAAGTCTGTGGTGTAAGTCGCCAGACGAGTCAAAGAACGGTAGAGCTACTCTCTGACTGAAGCCAACTCCTGAGATAGTGTGCTGGCAACTGCGTCACTGTGCCTCACAAACTGAGCGGTGGTGTGCAGCCTGGAGTTATCATGCTCGTAGACATCCAAGTTGTCGTAGAGAGTGAAGTGAGCTCCCTCCGAAGTGATGTAACCACGGGGGATGTGGCGATAGATGGAATCGTCAAATCCCCAGTAGTCAGCACGAAGGACGGTGAGACTCACATAAGCTGCCTGTTGCCCAGCCATACCCACTGTGGAACCTACTGCCTCGTAGCGGTGAACTACGCTCATGCCATCATCTGACAGAATGTAGACGATAGCCTGGTAGTAGGTCTGGTCAAACTCTCGCTACTGCTCGTAGACCTGGTACTCTGGTGCCCAACGGAACCCCAGAAAAGTGACCATGTCTCTCAGCATCTCCGGATAACCGGCAGTGCTCTCGCAACGAGTCATACGAACCACCTGCGGGTAGAACCTGAGATCCATCTGCAGATGATCGGGAAGTTTTGATTAGACGCCGGTCGAAGAACTGAAGTGGCAAGCAACAACAAGGTTTCAACGGACGAAAAGGATGTTGAGAAGAACAGGATATTGAAGCAACATTGAGGAAACACGAGACCAAACACTCCTGAGGTACTACGGAAAACCCATCCGGGCTTCTAAAGGATCAATATCTACTGCTTAAGGAATAGAGGATCTGCTTCCGGGGCTTACACGCCTCCGTTCTCAATCATGAGTAGGCAACATGATAAATCATGTCACAACCACCTCCATTCCTATGGTCTAGTAGATATAACTATCCTAGAGAAATCAGGATACGTGAAATCCTAACTTGAAAGTTTAGATGAGAAGAGAAAACAACGTTGCACTTCCTTACCAGAAAAGGGAGGGTGGGTGGGGAAAGAAATAAAAGAACAAAATTCCTACTCTCACGTTTCATTTTTTCCTATATAGCTACAAAATAGTTTCTAGACTCAACTGCGACCAGTAAAAGGGATCCTACAGGCAGACAGGCTCTGATACCATTTGTCGCACCCGGACTTCTAGAGGATACTCACAGCCCGCCAAACAGTAGATAAATGGCTTACGGGGCATACCGGCACCCGCATCTCAATATGACCAGGCCAACACGTAAACGTGTGACAACCATTCTCTACTATCCATCGTCTGTGTAAACCATCCCATAGAAATCCGACTACTTCCATTGACGTACTTCATAAATTACACACATGGTACGTCAACGGCATTTGAACAAGTGATATCACAACAAATATCTAAGACACAAAGAAATAGAAATAAGTTGCAAATAGCTCTCACTAGAGCAGAGATAGCAAATACAATCATCCAGAGGAAACATGTCCCAACAAGTCATCATTACATCACAGCGGAAGCATCCAAAGTGTCTGAGTACAGACAAGATCCGAATAGGCCTAAGAGGCCGGAAACGAAAAGACGGAGCCCATCCACGATGTCTCGGATCCTGCCCGGGTCCGCTATCTACTCGTCAGCAGCCTCGTCATACTCCACGTAGTAGCCACCATGGGAATCCTCGGAAACGTAGTCTGCGGAAACCACAACCCCAAAGGGGTCAGTACAGACAAGTACTGGCAAGCAAGACTCACAAGATACCAAAGTGTTCCCGGCAACACCAAGTACGGATGCTTTGGATTCAACGGAAGAATAGGTGATACAAAAGTGCGGCAGCAGGCTGTTCTAACCAACTACAGAAACACGCTACAACTTCCGGCTAAAAGAAGGGGATAAGATAGCGTATCGTAACCAACTACCACTAACCTCAAACAAACCCATCCTGGATCTCGCCCCTTATCCAAAGAAGCAATCCGAGGATAACTCACACAGTTGGATTAATGATGGTTCAAGTTATTGTGTCAATAAGACTATTACTAGTCAAGTTATCATTAGTTAGATGTAAGTTGTCTAATCCTTGTTAGCCAGCCCTATCACCAAGTCATCCATAACCGCGGACAACACGGCTTCTCGAGAAGATTTAACCCTGCAGGGATGCACCAATTTGGCCGTACACGTAAGAATACCCCGCTAGATGGAAATGCACTTCCACCAAGCGAGGCACTCAACACAACCCAACTCTTCTTCGCATCAAGCCCAAAGAACCCCGTGCAATTGAGCGCACGGATAATCAAGCCCCACGAAGAAAAGGGGACCCTCATAGCACTCTAAGAACGTGTCTCCCTAAATGCCGACTACAAAAGTTACCACCCTGGCCTCGGGTTCGCACCTGCATATGCATGCGGCAAATGGAAAACCCGAACTAAATGAGGCGATTTGGACGAGATGCGAATCGAATCAAATTGAGGGGGGGCGCCCATACACGCTTCCCACATGCGGTTAGCGCGCTCATCATGGATCTAGAGGACAAAGACTTTTCCTGAGTTCGACACTAGCAGACCTCAAAACCATACCCGGCCTCCTGCCGGTGCCTTATCATCAAATTAGCATTACCTCATACATTAACAGGTTGTTGTTTAAACATCGAGCCCCAGAACATAATAAATATGGTAACAGAGGTAACGGACAGCAGACTCGAGCATAAACAACCCTAAGCATGCTAGTAAGACACAGGCAACAAACATCAGGGTATAGGTGTGGGGGATAGGCTATATCAGGGTTACAGGATAACATGTGATAGGATCGGAACACAAGCAACGAATCTTAAGGCTAGCAGAATAGACAACGGAAAGTATCGATATCCAGTGTGGAAAGGACACAATGGTTCATGTGAGTGAATACTTGCCTGCAAACTCAGTAGCCTGGTACTGGGCTAACTCCTCAGAAGTAGTGTCGTAAACCTCGTCTGTCTCAACGTCGTCGTCTATTCGAGAAGAAGCAAACAAACAACGCAGAGAGACAAACAATCAATAACATGGCATAATTCACAATCATGGGATGATGCATGACAATTTAATTGATGCATCAAAGATAAGCTAGTTGACATGGTAACATAATTAAATGGACCCATATGCAATTTGGGTTGCATATAGAAAAGCCCATGAACTAAGGTTGAATTAAATGATCTACAAATAACCATCATGTGAAAATTTATTAGAATGATGCATGGATGATGAAAACAAAAAGAAAACAACATTAGCTTCAATTTGAAAAGGTGTTTACCAAGTTTGGAAATTTTATTTATTAAGTTATAAAAATTGGCTCCTTAAATGAGTTACACAAGCATTTGTTGTTTTCTCCCATTTTCATTGTTCAAATTAAATAACAAAATTCACATTTGGAAAGAACACAAAATTTTAGGTGGATTACATGTTTCATTTGTTGAAAAAGGAATTAAAATTAATTAATTATGAATTAAACAAGTTTAAACAAGACTTAATTGAATTTAATTCAATTATGAAATTATTTGAATTTTGTTATTTGTTCAAAACATTAAATAAAATTCATATTTGGAAATATTACAATTTTCTGGTTTGAAAACATATTTTATATGTTCAAAAAGAATTTAATTTGACCAAGTTATGAATTTAGCAATTTTAAATGATTTAAACAAGGTTTAAAATTATTTAACCAATTTTTATTATTCAAAACAGGAAACTAAGTGTATATTTGGAAAGGTGGTTCAATTTAGCATGGAAAACATATTTTACATGTGACATTTGAATTAAATTTGAATTAATTATGAATTTAACCAAATTTGAAATAGTTGTTTGGATTTGAATTTTGAAAACATTTGAAATGTTCAAAACAGTAAACAAATAATTTAAACATGTAGAGAATTAAATTGGGTACAGAAAATATATTTTATTTATTTAATTTGGATTCGATTTGCAAAAGATATTCAAATTTTAAATACAGGGGCTATTCTGTGATTTAATTAGTTACAGATTTGTTACAGGGGCCTAGATGCGAAAATAAACTTCAGAATAGGCCCCTGGGACTTTATACGCGCGCAGAGCCACCCCTGGGTCACTGGCAGTGGGCCAGTGCCCAGCTGGCGCGCGACTGGAAGATGGCGTGGCACCCACTGCCTATGGCAGGTGGGCCCTGCCTGCCCGCGTGGCAAAGGAACAAAAATGGGCGGATTTAATCCGCGAGGCGAGGGATCGAACCCTCGCCCTCGGGTGCGAGCGCGCAGCGCGCTGGCCAGTGGGGCTGGCTGCTGTTTGTTGTCAGTAGAGGAGGCTCGGGGGGTATGAGGTTCAGTTTCAGGGTGTTAACTGAAACTGAAAGTTTCAGTCTTTCTGAAACTTGACGAGGAAGCGATCGCCGGCGGCGAGGATCTGCTGCTGCTGCTGGCGTGCCATGTGGATAAGGGAGGTGTGCGTTCCTGTGCAGGTGATGCGCGGGAGCATAGAGGGAAGGAGGAGGAGGGAGATGCTGTGCTCACCGGGGAGAGGCAGAAGGAGCAGGGCCCGGTGGTGGTGGCCGGCGACAACGGCGACAGAGAGGTGGACGGCGGCGACGATCAAGAGCTGCTCGTGCCCCTCCCTGGACACGAGGAGGACGAGGATGGCACGGGGAACTCATTCCCGTGCCCGTGGGAACCGGACAGCGACCACAACCACCAACTCCACCAAGCGATCAAGCTCCGTCCATGGCGGTGGCAGAAAAATTCAGAGAAAAGAAAATTGCAGGGCAGCGAGGGAGAGAGAGGAGAAGAAAGTGGCGGCAGCGAGGAGAAGGAAGGAGGGAGAGGAGGAACTAGGGCACGCCTAGGGGGTTCATATAGGGAGGAGGGGAGCAGGTGAGCTCCCTGCTCGGTGGGGGAGCCCCCCTCCTCTCTGTCTCTCCGTACCGAGGTAGGAGAAAGCGACAGGGGGGGTACGCAGGCCGTGGGCTGGGCCTGGGGTAGGTGGCCTGGGCCTGCTGCCTCCCCAGCCCTCTTTTCCTTTTTTTTCTCTCTGTTTTTTTTTTGCTGAAAAGAAAAAGGGAAGAAAAAGGATAGTTTTAGGGTTAGAAAAATTTAGGAAATAATTTTTATAGGTTAGTTATTACAGAAGCACTAATGTGCAAACTTTGGTTTTTCAAAAATTTCAAATTGGGTTGCTGTTTGTAATTTAATTGAATTTGAGTGAATTTGATGTTAAATGAATTATTGAAAAGAACAATTTAATAGTTTGAACTTTCTATTTTAAAGGAAACAAATAGATGTTTTTATTTGAATATTTTTATTTGAAAATTGTAACAGAACAAGTATGAAACAAGAATTTGAAAATTTGGTTTGAAATTCAAATTGAAAAACAAGGGAAAACAAATGAAAACAAATGGAAAACAAATGGAAAACTTAAGATGCCATGATGCAAAACATAATTTAACAAAAAGCAAACATTCTAAAGGTATTTTTCATACTTGGGATGTTACACTCCAGCTCCCCCCTGGTTATTACCCGGATTTCCGCCTGCCGGGTTGCCGGCTGGGGGTGGGCCGTGGCCCGGGTTTCCACCCGGACCCGGTCATCCTCCCCGACCTGCACCTCGCATAGCCTTGTTTATTTCCTTGTTGTTCTATCTCTGTAGGTCCGCACATTGCTCTAATGAGTGGTTAGCCGGCCTACCGTTCCTGCTGTGCTTTGGGCACGCCATTCTGAAGATATCCCAATTGTTACCCGGCCTTGGCGGTCCTTGATAATTTCCTCCGTTCTCGTTTCCTCCATTGAAGTTTCCTTCTGCCCTAGGTCTCGAAGACCCGGCCTCTGTGCTAGCGACAAATTCAGAGTTTCTCTCAAACGGGCGCTTGTTCTGGTTGTTTCCATTATTACCTCCATTGTTACCCGGCGTTGATCCATTGCCGGTTCTTCTATTGTTACTTGTGTTCGCTTTTGCTTTCTTGTCATCGACGTCCTCTTCTATGGTATCCGTTGCGGCGTGTTTGTTGCACGCATCCATTAGCTCTCCCATCGTAACCTCTGAAGCATTCCGACTAGATTTCATGCGAGTTAACTTTTGCACCAAAGGTATGTACTTGCACGTCTTTGCCATAGCTTGTAACGCATCCTTGGGCTGAATATCTGTGGATGAGTGAAGTATTTCCATAACTCGGCGCACCCTGCTGCGCGCCGATTCTCCCTTCTTCTGGACGCACCGCTCTAAGTCATCAATAGTAAACAGTTTTCTGCACGTCCCATGAAAGTGCTTGATAAACGCAGTTTTCAAATCATCCCATAAATTGATAGATCCTTCCGGTAGGTTATTGAACCATAACTTTGCCGCCCCTTCTGACATCATCAAATACATGAACTTGGCTTGAAGATTTTCGGATGCGTTGCGGATTGACATAGCCATCTCATAACTTCTCAACCATGTTTCTGGATCCATAGTCGGCTCATAATTTACTACTTTACCCGGTTCCTTGAATTTATCCGGGTAAGGCTCAGCCCTGATGTTATCCGACAGACACTTAGGCCCAGCGAGACTAGTCGGGACCGGCCTCACTCGGGAAACGTGTGATCCTGCGGGGGGCGCGGCTGGACGCAACACTGCTGCTGGTCCATGCACCGCAGACCCGGCCGCGGCTCTCCTCGCTCTGGAACTATCCACAATAGCTTGCGCTGCTGATGCCGCTGGTACTGCTTGAACGCGGGGAGGAGGCGGCATTTGCTGCTGCTCTGCCCTCCGTCGCGCTGAGCTTGTCTGAATATTGCCGGTATTGGCTTTTTGCTGGCTGATATACGGTGTCCCATGCATTCCACTTGTGTTGTCCGGGTAATTAACTTGCTGTGCCACTGCCGTATGCAATAAATCGATTGCCCGTCGGGTCTGCTCCGCATGGGGTGACTCTCTTACGGGGATCTGATTCAATGCTAACGTTGCAGCATATACATTATCCATGGGGTTGTTGTAATGACCTGCTGGCGTGCGAAACCGTGATGGTGGTGGTGGTGGTAATGTATTGCCGGTAGTAACTCCAGTCTGTAATATGGGTAACCCGGCCTGCGTGTTTACCGGTTGTGCTCCTCCAGTTGCGGGTTGATGTACAGTCCCTTGGTCAGCCGCTGGAATCGACTGATCCTGAGGTGTGATGAATAGTGTGGCCGGGTTTATAACTCCACCCGTTGCCGGTAATCTGGTCTGGTGCCTTTGACGCACCCTGGTTGTCTCTTCTCGGAGCCGGTTCTCCAATGCATCTAGATCGCGCTGGCGCGCAGCTACCCCTTGTTTCTCTGCTTCCACTTGCCTTCTCTGTTGTTCCAATGCACGACGGGCTACATCCAGATCCCTAACACGTTCCGCCGCGTTTTCTGGGGTTATGACTGGGGCTAGAACGGTGGGATCCAGGATCAGGTTGTTGTTGAACAGGGCCGGGTGTTGCGAATTTGAAGGACCCGCCCCTGGTGTCCGGTTTGCCAGATATCCGAACATGTTTGCCTGCAACTCGCTATCCGCCGCATGGCTCGTAACTGATACCGATTCTCCGTCGACCCGGGTTAAGACCGGGTTTCCGTCAACCAGATTTTGCCGCTGGGCCAATGCTTGTGCTGTTCCGACAGCGGCCGCGGTCACGTTTCCCTGATTAAGATTGGTTGCGAGCGCCGTGTAAACCGCGACCTGGCGCACAATGCTTGGCGCAGATTCGTATTCTTCTTCATCATCGCTGTCTTCCTCGTACCGGTCCTCCAGCAGGTGCAGGATAGACTCGGTGTCATCTTCTCTCATAACCCGGCCACGCGGGGTCCATGCCGGCTCCTCCGGCTGTTCCCTCTTCGTGGTGGGCTCTTCTGCCGGATCTATCGTCCCGACCGATTCCTCCCCATCGGACTGAACGCAGGTGGCCTCCCCTGACACAGAATCAAATCCAAAATCGTCAGGGACTGAACCGGACGTACGTACCATGCCAATGAAGACGTTGATCCGGCCGATTGTCATGACAGATCCGGATTCGAGCAGATCCGACTCTGGCCCCCAGCCAAAATCGTCCACCATCTTCTCTCCTTCGGGGTTGGTGTAGATCTCGCCGACGAAGAGGTTCTTCATGTTCTCCCGAGCTTCTCCCGTGATGTAAACACCCTTGGACGTAGGCCCCACGGTGGGCGCCAACTATCGTGGGATAATCACGGCAGACGTTACCGGGGGTAACTTGTCTTGGGGCAAATCGACTCTGGTGTTTGGGAGAGGGTTTAGCTCGAAGGAAACCATGGTGATACGCGATCTGGTAGCCGGCAATCAAGTCGCCGAGTCTCCGATCTGAATATATTATCTGAACTCTCGTGTTACAAAGGATACTCGATATCTCGCGATCTGGCGATTGTGTTCTTGCTTACGATACAACTTGAAAAGCTTGTCGTACCTAACCCTAGGGGCCGGCTTATATAGTATCCGGACCCCCTGGCTTATTCTCCAAGGCGTACTCTGAATCCTACCCGGACACCGCTTACAAACCCTAAACTTCCTTACCGGAACCCACAATCCGGGTTGCGGGGCCTATGTTCCTGGGCCTTCTAGAAGCTCCTTTATCCTAAGCCGGGTCTTGCGCAGCGTCCTTTGGGCCGGGTTACTCCTTGGCGTTAGCCTACCGGGTTATCATCCCTCCATCAGAAACAGTATCTGTAATTATATTGCCACTAACATCATACCTGGGCTCCGTGGGTCGCGTTGGTGCAGCCATGTAAACAGTTGCGTGATGAGTTGCTTCCCTTAGACTCTGCAGATCTGGCTCAAGGCCTCCTCCTAATCTGTCTTCAAAGAGTTGGTGGATGGATCCCGTTTCATCATGGCCATTGTTCCCAATTGAAGATTCACCATTTGAATAAATCATCGTAGCTTCCTCCGAGACTGAGTCTGACTGCTGGTCAGGATCCTGTGTTCCCACGAAACCAACAAAGACGTGAATACCACCGAAGGGGACTCAAAATCCTGACTCCACCGATGCGAACTCTGGACCCCATGTGTCATGGTTGTAGTAGTTTCCACGCCGGCTCCTCCTGATCCAGCCTATCGCGAGCTTCTCGATCCCTGGCAAGGCTCCTTCCGAAAAGACGACGCTTCCGCGAGCTGGCCCCAAGGTGGGCGCCAACTGTCGTGGTGTTGTCACGACAAGTGTCCTCATATGAGAACTAGATTGCGAGGCCATTGCTACTAAGAGAAACTTCGAAAGGGTTAAGGTGGAAACGAGAGACGCGAGTTTACCCAGGTTCGGCCCCTCGATTGAGGGTAAAACCTACTCTTGCCTTCTTACTATCAAGGAACAAGGTCTCGATTACAAAGGGCGATTCCGGCTCTCGATGTCTCGAGTTACCTTGCTATCGACTTAGAGCTTGTCTTTCTACGTCCTAGGGTCTCGCCTTATATAGGGGACGAGACATCCGGGTTAAAGAGGATCCGGGTTACCCCCGTTCTCGGAGTCCTGATCTAATCCGGCTCTAGGTCATCCCCAGCCGGTTCATCCCCCGACCTGGTCGTCTCCGTCTAGCCTTGGGCTGGCCTCCAGGCCTTGGGCCTCTATGATCCTTAACTCATACTCTGGGCCGGTCCTCCATCTTCTCCGGGTTACGAAATAGGTAACCCAGGCTTCCTTTCTTCAACGGTGACAATCACAATCCGTACCTCCTTGTTATAAACCGGACCATCAACCTTGAGTCCCATTGAGTGGGTTCCGGTTTATATGAGGGGTAGGTGAGGATCCCCCTCACCTATTCCCCCAAGACATAGCGTGATTTATCACAAGGACATCAAGGACATGGATGAGAAAAGAGGACGATACCGATACGAGTTTTTATGTGTTATGATCAAAGAGTTTGATCAGATTAGATCACTTAGTCTTACCTCGTGGTATCGTTGGTATCGTGAAGTGAAGAGAATAAGTGCAATGAGTAACTTTTAATGTTCCCTCGATCTTCGTGAACACACAGGAGCCATCATGGGATTCCAAGGTCCGCTATTGGTTTTGGTTCGTTAAGTTGCCGAACATATTTGTGTGTTATCGAGTCTTTACGGGTCACACGCTTAAGCCATACCAAAGTTTTATTGAGAGAATAAAGTTGCTGCTATGGGTTTTATGAATGTTACATATCGGTACGATGTCGCAGAAACAAGTCCGGTCTCGTTCAGAGAGGTTTCAGGTAAGCTACTATAAGAGAGAAATAATGTCGGTGTTAGGCAGAATTTTATATGAGAGAAAAAGAAGGACATGAGATGTCCCGGTATGTTAGAAATAAGTTTCTAACATCAGTAGATAAGGTTGGTGATTTTATCTACAGGGGTCACAAGGTTCCGAAAGTATTCCTAGCAAAAACCGAGAAGGGGGGAGTGCCGGAGGGCGGCAGATTTGCCCCCATGGCCGCACCCCTTAGTGGGAGCTGGCAGGTGGGCCCTAGGTCCCCCAAGCATGGCGCATAGAATTTTCTAGAAGATTTCCTATTTTTATTTAGAGAGAAAAAGCAAAACCAAATGGGAAAAGGAAAAAAAGGAGAGGATAGGGAGTTGGACTCCCTAGCACCTCCTTGGTGCGACCAAGCACTCCTCCTAGCAGGAGTAGGACTTCTTTCCCCCAAGTCAGGTTCCCCCTAAACTCCAAGTATAAAAATGACCCCAAGGCCCATTCCAAGATATATAAATTGGCTCTCAAGACTCTCTCTCTCTCTAGTAGAATCAGAGGGTCTAATTAGAAATTCTAATTAGAACCCCTCTAATTATATTTTTAAGGTGTACTCTCCCGATTAGACCTAGCTCTAATTTCTGTTCTCTCTCATGTGTTTAGAAACTTCCAGAATCATATAGCTCTAATCACATTTGATTAGTGCTACCAATTAGCAGCGCTGAAAGACTGTCTCTCTTCGTCCGTGCACTGGCGGGTTGACAAGAGCATACGGGTGCACACCAGAAGAGGATTACATGTGCGATCCTTGATGAGGGAGGCTCAGCAACATCCTTGCTACTAAGCCTAGTTATAAGTATCTATTATTGTTCAGAACTTTTCTACGACTACATCAAATCCGCTGCCTAGTGAGTCGTGATCCTCATCAATGCATGTATGAGCATGCATCATTGTCTGTATAGTAATCTTGGCGGTTACATAGGGAAAATTTTCAAATTCTCAAGCGTACACCAGTAGTCACGTCTTCTAGTTCGGATATGAATAAAGTAGTTTTACAGTTTGGCCTCGCAATATGAATCATCTCAAATGCTTTAATTTTTTAGAGTTCAAACACTCCTCTTCATTTAAAAGCATATCCAACGGCGAGTTTGAAATTATGTCCGAACGACTCCAAGCTATGTCTATTTATGGATGTTCCTGAGTAACCAATTTGTGGTTGGATAGTTCAAAGTATAGTTGTATCCCTAGTCCATTCTAGAGCAACCAATTTTTGGTTGGATGGTTAGAAGTATGGCTAGAGCTTGGAGTGTTGGGACTCCCTGGTTTGTAGGCTTGAGACCTTGCGCTATGCACTAGATGGCTTCGGCAATCCTAGAACGACCCCTAGAAACCATGGCATGGATTACCTGTTATTTTGTGGTGATCCAAATTCATATGAATATATAAATATAAAAGAAAGTTCAGATGGAGCGAAGCGAGGCCCGTCGCCGAAGGCTTAGGGCCGATTCTCTCTATGGACAAGATTCTCGCCGTGGAAAGTCAAGATGAGGGAGATTCTCTCCCAATCCAGAGATCTTGATGATGCGCTGATGAATTCAAAGAAGTGGATTCGAAGAAGTGGATCGACGCTGACAAGCATAAAGACCGTAAGTCTTTGCCTATGCTTTAACTCCGTCTATCTAATGAGATTTTGCAAGAGATATTCAAGGAGGAATCCGTGAAAGAACTTTGGGAGAAGCTGGATGACCTCTGCATGTCTAAGGATCCAACCAGCAAGATACACGTGAAGATGAATCTCTTCACACACAAGATGCAAGAGGGTGGTTCGGTAATGAACCACATATCTATTTGTAAGGAGATCGTTGCGGACCTAGTGTCTATGGAGGTAAAATATGATGATGAGGATCTAGCTCTTCTGCTGTTATGCTTGCTGCCAAATTCTTTTATAAATCTGCATGATACTTTATTATTGGCTCATGATGAACTAACACTTATGGAAGTACATGAGGCTCTCCAAACGAGAGAGAAGATGAAAGGTATGGTTCAGTCTGACGCATCGTCCTTCAGGGGCGAAGCTTTGCATGTTCATGGTAGGCCCGAGCAGAAAACCTACAACAACAACAACAGTAACAAGAGCCATAACGGTCGAGGTCGTTCGAAGTCTAGGGGCAAGGATAAGTTCTGCAGGTATTGTAAGAAAAATAATCACGTTATTGATGATTATTGGAAGCTGCAGAATAAGGAGAAAAGAGTTGGTATGTATAAGCCTAAAAAATACATCCAATGGTGATGGTAAGGCCTTTGTTGTAGCCGGTGATAGTTCTGATTCCAGTGATGCTCTTGTTGCCTTTGTTGGTTGTGTTGTTGGACGTGATGAGTGGATTCTTGATTCTGCATGCTCATTTCATATTTGCATTAACCAAGATTGTTCAGTTCTTATGGGTCTATGCAGAATGGAGATGTCATGCATATGGGAGATGATAACCCACGTGACATTATGGGCAGAGGCTCCATTCAGATCAGGATGCACGATGGGATGATCCACACTTTGACGGATGTGAGGCACATACCAACTATGACCAGAATCTGATCTCCCTTAGCACTCTTAATGTTGAGGGTTATAAACACACTAGTTCACGTGGTGTGATGAAGGTATCAAAAGGTTCTCTTATTCATATGGTTGGTGACATGAATTCTACTAAGTTATATGTTCTTAGAGGTAGTTGAACGGTTAGGGAGGGCACCTAGAGGGGGGGTGAATAGGTGCTACGACCAATTTTAATTTTTCTTCAAGATTAGGCTTGACACAAAGGTAAATTCTCTAGATAATGCAACTACGGTGAATTTTTACCTATATGACAAGAACACGCACAAACACAGTACAAGTACGAGTAAAGGAGGAAGAGAACTAGGTAACCGATATGAAGCACACGGATACACGATGTTTTCCCGAGTTCCTCATTGTTAAGGGAGTACGTCTCGTTGGAGGGGTGTGAGCTCGCCACGAAGGCCTACTCAACGCCACAAAGGCCTCACCCTATACTCCGATGAACCCCGCCACAAAGGCCTAGTCCACCTTCCACTATTGATCCCCTTTGAGGCGGGAATCGAGTCCTTTACAAACAAGTTTGGGACACACATCCACAACCAAATTGGGGGCTCCCAAGAATCACCAATCACCAACAAGTGTAGAAATGGTGTCTAGGTTATCGACAAGGAAACCCTAGACTAGATCCCTTTAGAGAATGAGGGGGAAATGAAGATCGGCTCGGTGAAGATGTAGATCGGGGTCTTGTCCTTCAATCCTCCAAGTATCAACTTGTTTGGGTGGAGGGATTGGCAGAAACCTAGCTTTTGGAGGCTCAGTAAATGCTTGTCTACAATGCTGGTTCGAGCAACCCTTTGGAGAAGAAGGGGATAGGGTATTTATAGCCCCCTCCCCACAACTAGACATTTGATCCTTTTCGCACCTAGCGGTACTACCGCTGGGGTCAGCGGTACTACCGCGCGCTGTCAACTTGAGAGGTACTAGAGAAATCCCAGCTAAAGCGCGCGGGCAGTACTACCGCGGAAGTACCGCAGTACTTCCAGCAGCGGTATTACCGCTGGCCACAAATTCGAAATAACTCGAAGGTCTGGCGGTAGTACTAGGGCTCTACCGCTCTAGTACTGTGAAGGCTTATGCGAGCAAAACTCTCCTGGCGGTATTTTGACCGGTACTGCTAGCGGAACTACCGCTTCCTGGAAGGAGCGGTACTACCGCCGTGGAGAGTGTTACTCCTCACACAACTAAGTCCCAGCGGTACTACTGGACCAGTACCGCTGAAGCACCGCTGGAAACAGAGGCCAAATTCATATTGGCGGTACTTCTGGCGGTACTACCACTCGCTGGAGCCGGCGGTACTACTGCTAGAGTGTCCGGTACTACTGCTGCACAGAGCTGAGTTTGGTGGCTTTGGCATTTTGCACTCTCACGTTTTGCGTCGAGATGATATTTCCTGAAATAACTTCAACGCACTATTAGAACCTTAATCGTTTTGTTATCAACTCCAAAACAAATGAGAGGTCAAATGCAAATGCACTTTCAATCTCCCCCTTTTTGGAGATTGATGACAACACCACAAAGAGAGGTCGTTAAAATTTAGGTGGAGCACTTCGTGAGAGAAACACGTGATACGTCAAGAATGTTTGCTTGTTGAGACAAACTTTTGTTCCCTTTAGAATGTGTGCTCCCCCTATCTTTTAGGGACCTAGCAAGAGTAAAAGATATAAAAATAGAACCACATGACACACAATATATAAAACCATAAAATCCATAAACCAACAAGATAAACGGTTCAACACAAATAACACAAGTACGTGACACACCACAAAGACATCAACAGCAAAGTTTGACAAAAACCACCCAAGAAAACGATAAGACCTCAAGACACCAAAAAGGGAAGATGCGCTGCTAACATCCCTGGAGGTCACTCGTTGGGGCTAGAGGTGCTTGATGGGCTTCCAAGACCACGCTCGTCCTTAGAGTTGACATCTTCCACTTCATCTTCAGAATCACCTAGAGTCCAAGGCTCATAAGAAGTGGTAGCATAATCAAGAAGGTCCGGATCAACCCAAGAGCCACCATGCTTTGAATTCCACTCCTTGGAGGTAGTGATCCTATCCTAAGAACCAGGACGAACAGGCACCCCCAAGATGGGCAAATCTGTCACGAGACAGCTCCCGTTCCTTCTTGCTTCGCACATGAGCAAGATAAGCCATCTTCTCCATGTCAATCTGACGGCAGAACACCTTCTTCAGAGTCTCGGTCATCCACTTGCGAAACCCACTCTTCTGAGCCCTTCCCTCCATCTCAAAGTCTGAGTTACTAGAGCCATCAGTGTCAGGACCAAGGTCCTCAGGACCAAGCGGAGGAGATGCATGCTTCTTGACACGAAGCTCCTTGACTCGGTGAATAGTGAGATCTTGGTCATTGTCCAAGAGAGCATTAGGGAGCTGAGCACGGCGCCAAGTAGCAGCAATGAGCTTGAACACAAGAGCAGCAAAGACTAGAACCCTCCTCCTCATCACATAGTTATACATCTTCTTCCAAATGATATCCATGATATCGAGCCTCAGACCATCACCACGGCGCCTATGAGTATGGACCATCAAGTCAATGAGAGAGCCATGGATCTGATCAAAGTTGCCAACCCTAGGAGCAAGAGTGTTCCTGAAGATCCGGTGTACGATGTCATAAACTGGCAGCAGATTTTTGGAGAGACCAACCATAGCACGGCCCGGGATATACAGATCATACATTTCGTAGGAGCCATAGTCTTCTCCGGGTAGGGAACCCGGAAGAAGTTAGAGGAGAAAGAAACATCAGGAACCTCACCAAAGTTCTGCAGACCCAACAAAGTAGCAAACTCAACCCAAGAAGCAGAGAACTTCTGGTCCTTGGTCATCCAGGTCATCCTCCTCTCATCAGTATGGAAGTAAAGAGTGGAATAGAATTGGCCCACAATGTGCTCATCATAGTCTTCGTTGATCTCAATGAAATCCAGAAGACCAAACTCCTCACAGATCTCTAAATCCTCACCAAAGTAATCCATATTGGACCTCATGAATGGAACATTGATGGAGAATTGATTTACTACTTTGTTCCTATTCTGCGGGTACTCCTCATAAAAGATACGCTCCTGGAATCGAGTCCAGAAGCACTCATTAGCCCTTGGGTCCCTTGGCTTGGTGTAAGGATTGTTTCTCCTCTCTCTACGAAACTGATCTTAGGCATGAGAGCAATAGACTTGTTCCTGGCAGCTTGTGATTTCATCAAAACAGACCGCTGCCTCCTTGTCAAATTTCCTTGTGGCATCACCTCAGGAGCCTCATCTTCCTCGGGATTCTTCTGAGTCCTCTTAGCCGCACGCTTGCGACCTCCACCCTTAGAACCACTAGCTCCTGCACCTAAGATAGCTTAGCCTGAAAGAAATGAGGTAAGGCAAACTTCAATCAAATGATCTATGAGAAGATTCACAAAATAATTATAAGTGCAAAAAGTTCCAGGAAGCGGTAGTACCGTCGGGAGCCACGGTAGTACTGTTGTCTCTAGCAGTCCCAGCTATAGCGGTAGTACTGCTGTTGCCAGTGGTAGTGCCGCTGCAGGCGGATCTGCCATGGCACCCAATGGGACAACCGATTCCAAATGGGAAAAATTGCACCAACAAGTCTTAAAGATTCTACTCATCTAGGAAGCACATCAAACCACTTCTAGACTAGGAGATCTCTAGAACCCTAAACAAATTCATCTCACAAGATTACTTGAGAGAGAGATTGAATGGGTTACCAGAGCTCATCGTCGTGGAGAAGAGGTTGGAGGTGATCCCCGGGCTTCCTCCGGCATGAGAGATTGGAGGATCACCGAAGAGAACCCTCCCCGGCCGATGGAAGGAGTGGCACCGGAGAGATCCGGTGTGGGGGATGAATGAGGGAGAGAGGAGGTGAAAATAGTAACTCCCTATACCACATCCGTACTTAACCCCACAGATTTCGACCGGAGCGGTAGTACCGCTGTGCTCAACGGTAGTACCGCCCACCTGGGGCTACCGGTATCGCGAGGTAGTACCGCTGCTGGAGATTGTGCAAGGCACGATTTCCTGTAGTGGTAGTACCGTCAAAGATAGACGGTAGTACCATGCGCTGGGTGCTACTGTCAGTTGCAGCGGTGGTACCGTTGTGACTGGCGGTAGTACTGCTAGCCAGGTTCCTTCTTTCCGACGAGTGATCAAAATATAAAAGTTTTGGAACAGAAATTGTTTGAGGGTGGGAAACGTGAGGCTTGGGATAAGAGCTCAAACTGGGATGGTACTACAGACTCAAGCTTTTGCAAGGAAAACAAAACTCGAATAAGGAAAAGATAGAGTGTGTTTCCCAAACGACAACAAAGACTCAAAAAGAGAGAAATAAGTCAGATAAAATCCAAATAAGAACCAAACAACAACCAACTCTTCAATAGAATAGGTTGGTGGCCTAAGCCACCATGTAAGAGATTATGGTATGTCACCGCGAAGATATATCTTGGGTGCATGGCCACCACTCGACATTGAAGCTCACAATTCAACATTAGAAAAAGAGAGATAACAATGAATTTTTGCTTTGGTCATAATGAGGGGAGGGAGAAACCAATGTGTTAGGATAACACTCCCCTATGTCCATGCCTACACCTAAACCCAAACACATATCAACTATAGGGGCGTGTGCAAGATCTTAAAGTCAAACTCCTAGAATCAACGATATTTAGCTCATTCCTCAAGAACAAGAATCTTGCATCATCAAGAGGCTTTGTGAAGATGTCCGCGAGATTATCCTTGGTGGGGACATATGCTAGCTCAATATCACCTCTTGCCACATGTCCCCAGATGAAATGATGACGAATCTCAATGTGCTTCGTCCTTGTGTGTTTTACGGGGTTGTAGGCGATCTTGATGGCACTTTCATTGTCACACATGAGGGGTACCTTATCCAAGTGAACATCATACTCTTTGAGGGTTTGCCTCATCCATAGCAATTGGGTGCAAGCACTAGCGGCCGCTACATACTTGGCTTCGGCGGTGGAGAGAGATATACAGTTTTGCTTCTTGGAAGACCAACTCACCAAGGACCTACCAAGAAATTGGCAAGCCCCGGAAGTAGAATTCCTATCATCTTGATCACCGGCCCAATCCGAGTCCATGTAGCCCTTGAGAGAGAATTTTGCCCCCTTTGGGTACCACAAACCAAACCTTGAGGTATCAACCAAATACCGAAAGAACCTATGGACCGCCACTAAGTGGCTTTCCTTAGGAGCCGCTTGATACCTTGCACACATAGCTGCACTCAAAATGATATCGGGCCTAGATGCACAAAGATAAATCAAAGAACCAATCATAGAACGATACAACTTTTGGTCCATATCTTTACCATTCGGATTGCGCTTGAGGTGGCATTTGACTTGCATAGGAGATGGATTTATTTTGGCACCTTCGAAATTAAACCTCTTGAGAATGTCTTGGGTGTACTTGACTTGATAAATGAAAGTCCCACGAGCCAATTTCTTGATCTCAAAGCCAAGAAAGAATTTAAGCTCTCCCATCATGGACATTTCAAACCTATCAGTCATAATCTTTGAGAACTCATTATTAAAATCTTGATTAGTTGAGCCAAAGATAATATCGTCCACATAGAGTTGGCATATGAAAAGCTCTCCCTTTACCCTTTGTGTGAAAAGGGTGGGTTGATCTTCCCAACTTCAAAACCACAGTCTTCCAATAACTCTCTAAGGTGCTCATACCATGCATGTGGTGCTTGTTTAAGTCCATACAGCCTTACCAAGCTTGTAGACATGGTTAGGAAAGTTGAGGTTCTCGAACCCCGGAGGTTGCTTAACATATACCTCCTCTTTTAGTGGACTATTCAAGAAAGCACTTTTGACATTCATTTGTTGCAACTTGAAATTATGCGAAGATTCATATGCAAGAAGGATAAAGATGGACTCAAGGCGAGCCACGGGAGCATAGGTCTCATCAAAGTCAATGCCTTCTACTTGAGTGTAGCCTTGAGCCACCAATCTTGCTTTGTTCCTTATGACAATGACATGCTCATCTTGCTTGTTCTTGAATATCCACTTAGTGCCAATAACATTGTGGCAATCTTTGGTCTTCTCAACTAGCTTCCAAACTTTATTGCGCTCAAAGTTATTGAGCTCATCATGCATAGCTTCAACCCAATCGGAGTCCTCAAGAGTTTCAAACACTTTCTTTGGTTCCACCATAGATATGTGAGCTTGATGCTCACTAAAATGAGCCAATTTCCTCCTTGTGGATCTTCTAGCTTGAACATCTTCCAACACTTTGTTGTATTGAGCATCAATATGCTTTAAAGCTCTTCTTATCCTTCTAGCACGACGGGCTTCGATCTCCTCATTATTGCGAGGAGGAATCACTTGATCATTTGGGTCCCCGCCTTGACCAATTTGTCCTTGATCATCATCATCATTATCAACATCTTCAAAACTAGCTTCAACTTGAGGAGAGGAGGATGAGGATGGTTGATCTTGGCCTTGACCTTGACTAGCATGAATGATATGAGTGGTTCCATCTTGCGTAGTAACTTGGTCAATGAGAGGAGGGTCTTTCACATGTTCTTGGTTAGGTGCATCACTTGGCTCGTTGGCTTGTTCTTCTATTATAGAGGAGGTCTCCACTTGAGTAGAGCATAGTCCTTCTCGAGTCGCCATAAGGTGTCCCTCAATAGGGAGGATAAATCCCACACCCATCCTTCCTATGTCTTCTTGAGGCATTTCAACATCTACATTAGAAACATGAAATTGCGCCACTCGGGAGCCATCATTTTCCTTTAAAACCACACTACAAGATTCTATGACAATCCGTGAGGCTTTGTCAAAGACTCTATAAGTGTGGGATTCGGCACCGTAACCAACAAATATACCCTCAATAGTTTTGGATTGAAATTTAGACAACCGAACACCCTTGATCAAATAGAAGCACTTACAACCGAATACACGGAAGTAGGAGACGTTGGGTTTGTTGCCGGTGAGGATATCATATGGAGACTTGTCCAAGCCCTTGTGAATGAAGAGGCGGTTGGAGGAGTGGAATGCGGTGGAAATGGCCTCCGCCCATATATATTAGGGAGAAGAATAGTCCGCCAACATTGTCCTTGCCATGTCCAATAGATTTCTATTCTTCTGCTAGGCTACACCATTTTGTTGAGGGGTGTAGGTGGCAGAATATTGATGACGAATACCCTCATCACTAAGGTATTCATTCAAAGTGTAGTTCTTGAGCTCGGAGCCATTATCACTCTTAATGGACATGATTTGGACACTATGTTGATGTTGCACTTGGTTGGTGAAGTCGATGATAGTTTGTTCGGTCTCACTCTTGCACTTGAAGAAATACTTATTGCCTCCAAGACTTGCCTCGGGCACGACACAAAAGATATCAACATGGAGGAGCTCCAAGATCCTCTTTGATGATATATTAGTCTTGGCCTTGTGGGCGACATCATGCATCTTTCCTTCAACACACGACCTACAAACGCGATCTCTGGAAAAGGGAACATTTTCTTTTAGTCTGAGGATAAGGCCAACTTTGTGAAGACTTTGCAAAGTTCTCATGTTGACATGGGATAAGCGGCGATGCCACAATCACCCTACGCCCGCCTTTCCGAAAAGACACATTCATTGATAGTTGGTAGACTTCGAAAAGTCCACCACGAACAACTCATTTTGAACATGTCCCACGTATGCAACGTCAAGAGTCTTGCCCCTCAAAAGGACCACAATATTAGGATCAAAGAAAACGGAGAAACCCATCTTCCCTAATTAACACACTGAAACTAAATTGCAACCAAGGGATTCAACAAGCATGATGTCTACGATAGTGATATCAGGAGCAATCACAACCTTGCCAAACCCCGATGCCATAGTCTTGGACTTGTCTCCATAAGTGACGGTTGCATCAATATCATTTGGGCGCAACTACGTCACAAGTTCTTTGCTTCCGGTCATATGACTAGTGCATCCACTATCAATTATCCATTTAGACCCACCAGAAGCATAGTGTGACGTCCCGGGATCGGGCACTATGCAGATTTCGGCATTTCCACCCAAATCCGCATAATAACCGATTTCAGGTTGCCATTTATGATAACATTACAACAGTTCACGAATATTCCGCAACAACAACAGAAGAGATATATACAAGACGACTCAAACGAGTCAAGAATACAACTGATACAATACAAAGATCCAAATAACAACGGAAGAAGCAACATAGTGTCCGACTACGGACAAGATACAAATTGGACTAAGAGTCCTGAAGATAACCGATGGCGTCCAATCCCTGCCAGGCCAAGCCGGAGGGATTCCCAACCTAACGTCGTCAGACTTCAAACCTGTTGACTGCAATGTGGAATATGCAGCCACGAAATGGATTCGTGGGTCAGTACTATTAAGTACTGGCAAGTGGATAAACCATACTCACAAGATACCAGCGTAACCAATCATCACAAGATACAAATACTTTGGGTAGAACGGAAGGAAGGGATTATTGCAAAGAAGCGGCAGCGGGCTGCACTAACTAACTACAGAGACGCGCTACAACATCCGGCTAAAAGAAAGGGATAAGATAGCGCGACAAAACCAACTATAACTACTCACCAAACAATACCCATCCAGTGTTACCCCCTACTAAGGAAGCAACCCAAGGAAACTCACACTGTTGATTAAGGTGACATTCATTTTTATGGTGGAGGTAATCTATATTACTAGTCAAGTTATCATCGTTAAGTGTAAGTTGTCTGAGTACTTGTTAGCTAGCACTTTCACCAAGTCATCCATAACCGCGGACAACACGGCTTCTCGAGAAGATTAACCCTGCAGGGATGCACCAATTTGTCCGTACACGTAAGAATGACCCGCCAGATGGAAATGCACTTCCACCAAGCGAGGCACTCAACACAACCCAACTCTTCTTCGCATCAAGCCGAAAGAACCACGTGCAATTGAGCGCACGACTAATCAAGCCCCACGAAGAAAAGGGGACCCTCATAGCACTCTAAGAACGTGTCCCTAAATGCCGACTACAAAAGTTCCACCCCGGCGCCAAGGGTTCGCACCTGCATATGCATGCGGCAAATGGAAAACCCGAACTAAGTGTGGCGATTTGGACGAGATGTGAATCGAATCAAAGTTGCGGGGGGCGCCCATACACGCTTCCCACATGCGGTTAGCGCGCTCATCATGGATCGGAGGACAAGACCCTTTTCCTAATTAAGGTCGACACTACAGGCCTCAAAACCACGCCGGGCCTCCTGTCGGTGCCTTATCATCAAATTATTATTACCCCAAACATTAACATGTTGTTGATTGAATTGAAACCCAACTATCAAACTAGACAGGTGATACGACAAAGGACAGCAAGACTCGGGCGCAAACAAACCTAAGCATGCTAGTACGACACATGCCAACAAACAATAGGGTTATAGGTGTGGAGGTAAGGCAATATCGTGACAACAGGGTAAACATGTGATGGGATCGGAACACAAGCATCAAAAATACTAGGCTAGCATAAAGACAACAGAAAGAATCGGTAAGAAGTGAGGAAAGGCAACATAGGTAGCAAGTGAGTATACTTGCCTGAGATCCAACAAGTAGAGGTACATCCGTAGAACTTGTCGGTGCTCACATCATCTCAACATCCTATCCGCGAAGAAACAACGAACTAGAACAAAGACCAGATGCAACAATTACTACTACGACAAAAGATCTAGCATGATCCTATTTTACATGCATGACATGCGGGATGCAACGCAAAAGTATAACTTAGACAATTTAATCGGACCCGGAGTCCGGACAAATAATTATGGTTCAAGTTGTTTATCTAACCATCATATTAAATGTTGATTAACATGCAAAACAGTAAGTAGGTGAGCTAAACAATATTAAATGGAATAGGGCAATATTTAGTTAATACCCCAACACATTCCATATGTTGTTATTTAGTTGACAGGCATAACACAGGCTAAAATGCACAATACAAGATGCAAACATGAGCATGGGTGGCATATTAATATTCCTTGCATTTTTCTGATAAAAATAGACATAAAGTTTGCATTATTTGGATTAGTAAAACAAAAGATATAGGCATTTGAAGTTTTGGGTGTTTTCTGCAAAAACTGGGACGAGTTCGTGATAAAAACAGAGAGCGGAAGGGCCCCGGTGCGAAATGGAAAAGGCCAGGGGCCTAGGTGCAAATTTGTCAGATCCAGATCTGGATCTGGACTTTTCTCACCGGCTGGCATTCTAGCCAGAGAGGCTGACAAGCGGGCCAGGTCGCCACCTAGCGCTGACGAGGACGGGCGGATGCCACAGTGGCATCTAGGGTCACCGACGGGTGGGACCGGACGCGCGCGCGTGGAAAAGAGGCAAAAGGTGAAGCCTTTGCCTCGAGCGGGATTCGATCTCGGGTCTCCTGAGTGCAAGACCGTGGCCCGAGCCACTGGGCTAGGCTGCTGTTGGTGATTGTAACTGGATCTCGCGCAAAGTGAAGTATAGCCCCGAGGCGCGCGGTGGAAAAGAAACAGGAAAAAGGTGGGTTTTATTCGCCGCGAGGGGGATTTGAACCTGGGTCTACGGGGAGACGGAGCGGGTGCGCAGCCACTGGGCTGTGCTGGAGTTTGTGGTGGTACTCGGGTGGGCCGAATAAGACATAGACAGAGGCGGATATCTGAATCTAACGAAACTAAAGAACACGACCGCTGCAAGGAGATGAAGAATGGGGCACGGCGGAAACGGTCGACGACGACCAGAAGTGGGGCGGCGCTCGAAGGCGGCCTCTTAGAGCACGCAGGGGGGAAAAGGGAGGGGCCAACAAAGATGCTCACCGTGGGGGGGCTCGAGGAAGGCCAATGTACAGGGAGAGGCGCCATGGCCTGACGGAGACGGCGTGGATGGCAGTTGCACGCCGGGGAAGAAGAGTCGATGGTGTCGTCGGTGTAGTCGTCCTCCGGCTGGGGTTCCTTCGGCAAAGGCGGAGATGGAACCCTCCTGGTTCCATTCCCGTTGGTTGCGCGGCACGGCAGCTAGAAGAACGGCGGCGCCATGGCCGCGAAGTTCTGGCCATGGAAGCTCCCTCTCACCGGTCCAGTAAAATTTCAGGGGAGAAATTTGGAACAGAGGAGAAAAGATAGAGGGAGAGAAGGAAGGGTGGCGGCGGCTGGGAGAAAGGGGAAGGAAGGCCTAGGGTTTGGAGGGGAGAGGGGTGCTTAAGAGGAGGGAAGGGAGCAGGTGGAGGTAGGGGACCTCAGTGGAGCTGGAAAACGACAGGGAGCAGCACGCTCCCCTCGTGCCTGGATGTACGGAGGAGGAAGGAGGTGGACTGGGGCCAACTTGGTGGGGTTGTAGGTGGCCTCCGGTTGGGCCTTTGGGCCTGGCCGGTTGGCTGCCTCAAAACGTTTTTTTTTTGTTTCTTTGTTTTATTATTTTCAGAAAAATAAAATGACTTGAGATGTTTGGAAGGCTCAAAAACAATTTATGATTTTTGCAATTTCGAGAGGTACACAAATCAAAAGTTTTTGGTGAACTTAAGTTTAGCATGATGAATGATAATGCAAGATGACATGAGATGCACAAAAAGAAAAACAAACAAATCTAATTGGGGAAAAAAATCCCCGGGCGTTACAGCCGACACCACTAACAAGCGATTGTGCCCTCGCAATCCACCCAAGGCAAGGGGAAGAGAGGTGTCAACTACGGAGTCTTCGTGCTGCGGTTGATTTCCCGGGTCAGGGGGCGGATCTCTTCTTCTCGACACCACTAACAAAAGTTTCTCGACACCACTAACAAGAGATTCTTGCTCGGATTGATGACGATGTTCTTCCACCAGGAATCTTCCGATGATCGAACCTATTAGGTTAACGGCTCAGAAAACGTCCACCCACGTAGGATCCTAAAACTTTGAAAGATTGAGAAGAAGAGAGACTCCAAAACAAATAAGATGAGAGGAGAAATAGAATAGAGATAAGGAGAAAACAAGAATCCTATTGAGATGTTTCCAAAATAGTTTAGCAGAAATAGTTTTTGACACTCTAGAAACAACGACCGTTAGCGAGGTTATCCTACAGGCTTTGCGGACCCGTTGCTTCGATAACCATTCGTATCGAAACAACATCGGGAATCGGAAACCATGCTCTGATACCATTTGTGACGCCCCGGGATCGGGCACTATGCAGATTTCGGCATTTCCACCCAAATCCGCATAATAACCGATTTCAGGTTGCCATTTAAGATAACATTACAATAGTTCACGAATATTCCGCAACAACAGAAGAGATATATACAAGACGACTCAAACGAGTCAAGAATACAACTGATACAATACAAAGATCCAAATAACAGCGGAAGAAGCAACATAGTGTCCGACTACGGACAAGATACAAATTGGACTAAGAGGCCTGAAGATAACCGATGGCGTCCAATCCCTGCCCAGGCCAAGCCGGAGGGATTCCCAAGCTAACATCGTCAGACTTCAAACCTGTTGACTGCAATGTGGAATATGCAGCCACGAAATGGATTCGTGGGTCAGTACTATTAAGTACTGGCAAGTGGATAAACCATACTCACAAGATACCAGCGTAACCAATCATCACAAGATACAAATACTTTGGGTAGAACGGAAGGAAGGGATTATTGCAAAGAAGCGGCAGCGGGCTGCACTAACTAACTACAGAGACGCGCTACAACATCCGGCTAAACGAAAGGGATAAGATAGCGCGACAAAACCAACTATAACTACTCACCAAACAATACCCATCCAGTGTTACCCCCTACTAAGGAAGCAACCCAAGGAAACTCACACTGCTGATTAAGGTGACATTCATTTTTATGGTGGAGGTAATCTATATTACTAGTCAAGTTATCATCGTTAAGTGTAAGTTGTCTGAGTACTTGTTAGCCAGCACTTTCACCAAGTCATCCATAACTGTGGACAACACGGCTTCTCGAGAAGATTAACCCTGTAGGGATGCACAAATTTGGTCGTACACGTAAGAATGACCCGCCAGATGGAAATGCACTTCCACCAAGCGAGGCACTCAACACAACCCAACTCTTCTTCGCATCAAGCCCAAAGAACCACGTGCAATTGAGCGCACGACTAATCAAGCCCCACGAAGAAAAGGGGACCCTCATAGCACTCTAAGAACGTGTGTCCCTAAATGCCGACTACAAAAGTTCCACCCTGGCGCCAAGGTCTCGCACCTGCATATGCATGCGGCAAATGGAAAACCCGAACTAAGTGTGGCGATTTGGACGAGATGCGAATCGAATCAAAGTTGCGGGGGGCGCCCATACACGCTTCCCACATGCGGTTAGCACGCTCATCATAGATCGGAGGACAAGACCCTTTTCCTAATTAAGGTCGACACTAGCAGGCATCAAAACCACGCCGGGCCTCCTGCCGGTGCCTTATCATCAAATTATTATTACCCCAAACATTAAGATGTTGTTGACTGAATTGAAACCCAACTATCAAACTAGACAGGTGATACGACAAAGGACAGCAAGACTCGTGCGCAAACAAACCTAAGCATGCTAGTACGACACAGGCCAACAAACAACAGGGCTATAGGTGTGGAGGTAAGGCAATATCGTGACAACAGGGTAAACATGTGATGGGATCGGAACACAAGCATCGAAAATACTAGGCTAGCATAAAGACAACGGAAAGAATCGGTAAGAAGTGAGGAAAGGCAACATAGGTAGCAAGTGAGTATACTTGACTGAGATCCAGCAAGTAGAGGTACATCCGTAGAACTTGTCGGTGCTCACATCATCTCAACGTCCTATCCGCGAAGAAGCAACGAACTAGAACAAACACCGGATGCAACAATTACTACTACGGCAAAAGATGCAGCATGATCCTATTTTATATGCATGACATGCGGGATGCAACGCAAAAGTATAACTTAGACAATTTAATCGGACCCGGAGTCCGGACAAATAATTATGGTTTAAGTTGTTTATCTAACCATCATATTAAATTTTGATTAACATGCAAAACAGTAAGTAGGTGAGCTAAACAATATTAAATGGAATAGGGCAATATTTAGTTAATACCCCAACACATTCCATATGTTGTTATTTAGTTGACAGGCATAACACAGGCTAAAATGCACAATACAAGATGCAAACATGAGCATGGGTGGCATATTAATATTCCTTGCATTTTTCTGATAAAAATAGACATAAAGTTTGCATTATTTGGATTAGTAAAACAAAAGATATAGGCATTTGAAGTTTTGGGTGTTTTCTGCAAAAACTGGGACGAGTTCGTGATAAAAACAGAGAGTGGAAGGGCCCGGGTGCGAAATGGAAAAGGCCAGGGGCCTAGGTGCAAATTCGTCAGATCCAGATCTGGATCTGGACTTTTCTCACCGGCTGGCATTCTAGCCAGAGAGGCTGACAAGCGGGCCAGGTCGCCACCTAGCGCTGACGAGGACGGGCGGATGCCATAGTGGCATCTAGGGTCACCGACGGGTGGGACCGGACGCGCGCGCGTGGAAAAGAGGCAAAAGGTGAAGCCTTTGCCTCGAGCGAGATTCGATCTCGGGTCTCCCGAGTGCAAGACCGTGGCCCGAGCCACTGGGCTAGGCTGCTGTTGGTGATTGTAACTGGATCTCGCACAAAGTGAAGTATAGCCCCGAGGCGCGCGGTGGAAAAGAAACAGGAAAAAGGTGGGTTTTATTTGCCGCGAGGGGGATTCGAACCTGGGTCTACGGGGAGACGGAGCGGGTGCGCAGCCACTGGGCTGCGCTGGAGTTTGTGGTGGTACTCGGGGTGGGCCGAATAAGACATAGACAGAGGCGGATATCTGAATCTGACGAAACTGAAGAACACGACCGCCACAAGGAGATGAAGAATGGGGCACGGCGGAAACGATCGACGACGACCAGAAGTGGGGCGGTGCTCGAAGGCGGCCTCTCAGAGCACGCAGGGGGGAAAAGGGAGGGGCCAACAAAGATGCTCACCGTGGGGGGGCTCGAGGAAGGCCAATGTACAGGGAGAGGCGCCATGGCCTGACGGAGACGGCGTGGATGGCAGTTGCACGCCGGGGAAGAAGAGTCGATGGTGTCGTCGGTGTAGTCGTCCTCTGGCCGGGGTTCCTTCGGGAAAGGCGGAGATGGAACCCTCCTGGTTCCATTCCTGTTGGTTGCGTGTCATGGCAGCTAGAAGAACGGCGGCGCCATGGCCGTGAAGTTCCGGCCATGGAAGCTCCCTCTCACCGGTCCAGTAAAATTTCAGGGGAGAAATTTGGAACAGAGGAGAAAAGATAGAGGGAGAGAAGGAAGGGTGGCGGCGGCTGGGAGAAAGGGGAAGGAAGGCCTAGGGTTTGGAGGGGAGAGGGGTGCTTAAGAGGAGGGAAGGGAGCAGGTGGAGGTAGGGGACCTCGGTGGAGCTGGAAAACGACAGGGAGCAGCACGCTCCCCTCGTGCCTGGCTGTACGGAGGAGGAAGGAGGTGGGCTGGGGCCGACTTGGTGGGGTTGTAGGTGGCCTCCGGTTGTGTCACGACCCCGGACCCAGAGATATACATACTGTTATGTGCTCCTAGCCATGGACTCACAAGGGCTTCAGGGTTACCAGCCCCGGCCGCAACAAACAACGGCAGGCAGACTGGATTCATCGGCCCGTAGTCCGGATCCCCAGTCTACTACTCCTTGTATCCATGCTAGTCATAACCAACTATGCATATCAAAGCGTCCACGAATCGAATGAAACTGAAGGAAACGGGACCAAAGCTATACAGAGATGCTATGTGTCCAGAAAGTGCAACAACAATCGAGGGTTACTGGGGTTACCTCGCCCCAGGCCGATCACATCGACAGGCGGGCTCGGACATGGATCATCGGCTCCACAACCCCTCGACTGCGACAACTATGCAGGCATAGCCAAAACTGTATAACAATGAGCTCGAAACCAACAACCGATCAAAGCAACACTCTAGACAATGAAATTGTATTAAACATGTTACTAGAGTATAGCTTACAAACAGAGGTCACACGACCCAACATTACATCAGACAACGGAAGGCAAGATATGTTGCTAATCAACAAGAACCAAAAGGCCTAAGAGGCCGCAACATAAGGCGACGTCCCAGCCCATAGATTCCAGGCTGCTACCTGGGAACCCCAAACTACTCGTCGATGTCCACGTTGAATCACCACCGATGGAGTTCTTCTCCTGAACCAAAATTAAGCAAACCTGAGTACGGGAGGTACTCAACAAGACTTAATTAACCTATTATATATCTGCTAACTTCAGAAAGGTTTTATGAAGCCTGTTTTGCGTAAAGCAATCTTTATTTTCCAAATCGAGGAGGAGTAGCACGTCTCATAGAAGGTTTTTCAAAACAGATGAGAAAGGTACTCAACTACTGAGATCATCATCTTCTTGTATTCCACCAAGTCTTTCTCATTCCCACACTAACTCATGCTACAAGGATCACCCCTCCCGGCATCTCCGGGGAGGCACCCTTCGATCATGGTTAACAAGTTTTAGTCATTCCGTTGAAGTTATCTATGATCACAGAATCCGTTGCCAAGTCGTCCGTAACCGTGGACACGGCTTCTCGAGGAGATTTATCCCTGCAGGGGGTACACTTTACCCACACGTACCATCCGACTCTTAACGCCACATGTACGCTCGTCCATGGAGCGCGGCAGAGGGTGGCTGGCCACGACCTTTACCTTGCTCGACCCTATCCATGAGTCAACCCAAACAGGGCCACCCCGTCAACAGGGAGTTGGCCACCTCCTGACGGCACCTGTTCTGTGAGTCGGGATCAAGATCCGAGTACGTCCATCACTTGTCCCGGTCACGCCCTAAGTTTTCTCCAAAACCGTTTTCTGACTCACACGCAGATGGAAAGATCAAACTACGTGACTCATGGACGTGGCCAAACAAGTTAGTTAGTCGAGCGCGGTCTGTTAGGCCCCGCGTGTGGTTGCACGCTCAGTCTTGGCTTCGAAGGCGAGAACTCGCTCCTAGGGGCATGAACAGGACAAAACGCCACAACCCATTGTGGCCTCACATCCATGCCGTTGTTTAATCAAGTTTATAAAAGGTAATACAATTCACAACAACCTGACATAAATGATTCACGTATTGACCAGATTCATCAACCGGATGGATCAGATCACAACTAAGCATGGCTAAGCAAGACTCACAGGGTTTAGCGGAGCGCGCACAAGCAAACCTATAGCTGCTAGGAGCAGTGGAACAGGATATCTAGGTTATGCAGCATATAGGGGAACTCTATCTACTGACATCAAATAGTTTGGAACCGAATGCAAAGTACGAGATTCAAAACACGTTGAAACCATATATGAGCAGATAAGAGGTTATGCTTGCCTTGGTTATAAGAAAACCAGATAAAGATCTTCTGGAATAAGTGCTTGACTTGTCGGTTAAGATCAAGTATTCGCCATGGAGTTGTTGGCCTTCTCTTCGGAGTCACGTTCTACCGAGGGGGAAATAAACACCGAAACAAGAAGAACAATCAACCATGGCATCGATGCAATGCGCAACATGTATGCATGAGCAAGTTGATGCACTGAAATAAAACCCTAAGCATGTTCGTTGGGTTGCTAGGGTTCGTATGAAAATTAGGCAGTTTTACTGAAATTACCCCGAAACTAGACCCCGGAGGGGGTTTCGGGCGATTCTGAAAGTGAGTACAATTTTAAAAGCTCAAATGAGGTTGAAAACATCATAACTAGATTGTACTTGTCATTTTGAGCAATTTGGTATATAACTTGTATTTTTCTAATTTTATTGAATAAAAACTTATTTTCCTATTTTTAAATGATTAAACAATATGAAATAAATGGTCATTTTTGAACTTTGTCACATATTTATGAAAATAACATATCTGGATAGATCTCATTTTTCTGATCAAAACCATATCTTCCTTTTATTTTTCTGACTTTTATTTTGGGAAAAAATTGATTTTACAAGTTTATATTATTTCCTGTAATTTGAAAACACAGAAGGGTCCACGTGTCAGTGTGCTTATTTCTTTTTAACAAAAACAGCACAGGCTGACAGGAGGGCCCGCGTGATGCAGGCATGACGTCAAGATGACGTCATCCATGGCCGGAGATGCTCTGACGCGGTGCAATCGGGTGATTCCGGCCACGATTCGGAAATCGAGTACTACCAGGAGCTGGAGGAGGTGACGCCGAACGCGAGGATGGCGACGCCGCTGTCAGACAGTCGCCGGAAGCTCGCCGGCATCCATGTCCCGCGGTGGCCGGTGGGGATGCTCGACGACGGCGACAGAACCAAAGGGAAAGGGGCAAACCGAGGACATCCATGGATTCAGTAGCTCACCGGGATGCGCGTGGAGTACTCAGAGGGGTCGGGGAAGCGGCGGACACGCCGGAATCGGAGGAGGCTCGCCGGCCGGAGTTGAGGAAGATGCCTCCGATTCTCTGACCTGAGACCATCCCGGCAACCGTGGCTTTACGGGGAGATGGAGGGCGACCTGGCGAACGTCGTGGGATGCTCCGTTGGGCGCGGGAGGGCTCGAGTCGGCGGCGATTCGCCGGCGGCTTCGGTACAGTAGGGTTAGGGTTCGTCTGCAGGGGAGAGACAGAGAGGAAGGCCGTGCGGGGCCGTGTGAGAGCGAGAGGAGGGGGCACGGCGTCAACCTGGAGACCTCATCTACTCGCGGCGCTGATCGTGGCGTGGAACGGACGACCAGGGGACCTCCACCGAGCTGGTTACCGTCTGGAGGAAGAAGACAAAGGGGAAATTCCCCATAACCCCCTGCCTTCACGAGGAAATTAGAAAAAGGTCCTTTTCCATTTAAAAACAGAAAAGAAAAGAAGGTTTTGAGGGCCTTTTTGCAAATAGAAAATTTGCCAAAAATTATCTTTGGAAAGCTTATAAAATTTCCAACAACACCATGTGTTTATTTGGGGTAATTGAAACATTTTTCAGAACAAGATTTTGGGAACCAAAATAAGTACTTTCTGTGAGATTTCATAAACCATTTAAATTCCAAATTTAAATTGGTTAAAACATGATTTGAATTTTGTGGTTTCATGCATGTATGATATGAACAACACCACACACCCTGCTGTTACAAAAACTGGGATGTTACAAATCTACCCCCCTTACAAGAATCTCGTCCCGAGATTCCCGAAGGAGAAGAAAGAAGGAACACCGGTTTTGAACGATCTTCTCGAACCTTACGGTTCTCTTATCGAAGAGGTTGATCCGTAGCATCTTGAAGTGTTGCACGGATACACCTTAGGTAAGAGGGAAACTCTTAGGAAATGATCTTCACGAAGATCGAGTATCTCACGGCTAACTCACGACAAAGATGTTCACAAAGAACTATTGAGTTAACAGGCATGAAACACATCAAGATAACGGAGGGAATAAAAGAAGGTTTCAAGTTTGCGAACGATAGTTCTTGAAAGGATTTAGAATATGAGCTTTGCACAAGACTTTAAATCCTTTTGGAATAGAACGACTGGACAACTTGTGAAAACGAGGTTTCTTCAAAGAGACAACCAAGATGGAGAGGATTGTCTTAGACATCACAATGTAATATCCGTAGACGAGGGAGAACACGAGAAAACACTGTAATCGTGTGTCAGAGAAAATTTGATACAAGATCATGTTCACTCTTCGGAGTGGATACGGAAGATAACGGAACTTTCAATCCGTCAAACTTTGTCGAAATCTTTGTCAAAGATCGGGATGTTACTTCACAACAGAAGATGAGTAACCGAAAGATGTGGAAACACCGTAACAAAGGAGGAATTCTTGATCACACCATAAGGATGGGTAACCAACGAGGATTGAAACACCAGAAGGATTAAGGAATCTCTTTCCTATTATGGTTTGGACGTAGCAATACATCTACCACATGGTTAAGACTCCAGGACTGAAGTGACTGACAAATTCACACAATGTGTGAGATGAACAGAACTCCAAGTATAAACAACTTGAGAAAGGAAACTGATCAATGGCGGTCACAAAGCACCACGAGATGTTTTTCACGAGGAACTTGTTTCCACCAGAACAAAGGTTTGGAGGATCAACGAGGAGATATTGGAAGAATCAACTTCCAGGTTCTCCTGAAGGTTCTAGATACCGACAGCAGGCTCGCGACAAGCCTTCTATAGGTCATCAAGCGGATGTAGAACTCCGGTTTGGAAGAAAGGAAGGAAACTTGTTGGAATAAGCCGGACAAGAATTCTCACGGGGAGTGGCTGTTCTTACAGATACAAAGGGATGTGACATAAGGCCTTCCGGCTAATTGTGTCAACCACAACATCAACCATGCCGGATTTTCAAATGGACCTAACTCAATACCCTTAAGGGAACACCAACCATCGTTGCTGCTTGAGATTCAGCTCTGGTTAGTGGTAGATAACTCAGACTCGATATATATGATCGAAGAGTTTGCACCGATTATCAACAAGAGATATATACTAGATTCTCAAGATATGGACTACGATGCCAAGCTCAAGAAAATGAGCAAGATTATGGAACCCATGTATTAGCAACTTGTGAAAGACGGTTGCACCTACATGAACTACTTGCAACAAAACACATCGGAGTCCTTGTTGGGAAGACGGTCACAAAGATAACGAAGTTCTTAGACCTCTTCTCTTTCACAAATGGTCAGTCAGTGGCTTAGCGTGGATGCAAACTTCTTTAAGTGAATGGAGGTAACAACCAACCATATCAAGAACAGTCCACACATACATGACCGACTTGGAGTTATTCCCGAAGGAACAAGAAAACTATTCTCGAATCCATGGCGACAACTTTCACCGTAAGCACATGGACCTGAGAAAGTCACTTCGAACATCCAGAACACAACTTCGTGATGAAACAAAGATGGTTCTCGAAAGTTTCCAACATTAGTGCCAAGTTTTTAGCATGAACCTCTTGCAACTTGGAGAAAATAGGAATGTCATCGATGGGCTCGACAACACGCTTATCAAAACACTCCAAGAAGTGGGGTTTCATATGATATATGAACAAGGCAGAACATTGGTCAGACCAAAGGACATGAGGTGTACTCGGGCCAAACACCATGAGTGAAAACACCATCAGGATAGTCCTTGAATCTGGACTTGATCTGACGATAGCCCAAATCAAATCAAGGTAGAATGACAGCATGTCCATTAAGGAGATACTATCCTGCTTCAACACAAAGGAAACTAGACATCCCTTAACGAAGGATCCAGTTAGGCGGAGCTCCTGTCTTTCAACTCTCCAAGTTGTTGTTTAAGCTCAACCTACTAGTCCAAGGTGTCTAGCGTAGTTTCTTGGAGAGAGGAGTAGTTCAAATTACTCCTGGTTTAGACATCACGGTCAGGTAAAACCTGGTGATACTTCTAGAGAGGCAACCAGAATATCACGAACCACCGAAATGTCCTGGAGTTCGGAAGGGAGGTTTGCTTTTCAAAGCAACTGATATGGTCTGGAGAGCTTTGGCATGGACCTAACTCTCTGACCAGGAATATGCACCGGAATGAACGGATTTGTTAACACAGTCAACTTCAAACAGAGGCTCGGTGACCAGTAATGCTAAGAAGGATACAGATGTTTCATAGGTTTTTCGAAGCAATAAGAAATGCTAGGAACATCTGATACACACCTCAATGCACACCCAACATTCTTGAGCACTCAAGCTTGGAGTGAAGGTGGTTAAAGATATGTAAGAGCATCACTTCATCAACAAGGCCATGAAACTTAACACGACCTCTTGATATGTAAGAGTGTGATACTCGGAGGTAGAACAGAACAGAAGCTTATGAAACTTCCTTAATCTGCGAATTACAAAACTTTAACCTGGTCCTGAAGGTGAACGAGGTACTGGAGTTTGTTTCTCCGGACATTCCAAGGTGGAATGTTCTGACGGAAAACAAGAGCAAATGCATTGGAAGAATCCAACACACATACGCAACTTGGTGTCCAAAACAACGGACGAAGTTTGGAAGCAACTAAGAAATAATAACGTGCTCGGGGGAATCCTGAGATCACGTTTGAAAGCACAGGGTAATACTCATTTGTAAAACCCATGCAAAAGAGTTGGTATAACTGAAATAAGAACGAAGATATCGGAATCATAAAGAACACTATTGTCGTGATCCTTTTGATTCTTAGATAAAACCTATGGCTATTGGAGCTAAGTTTACCTAGCCATCCTGAGGTAGAACAGATTCCTCAAGATCCAAAGGAAACAGAACTTGGGTTAAAGGTCAGCATCCTGTACTGATAGCGTGAGCATCAGATAGTTGAGAAACCACACGATTCAACCCACCGCAATTCAGCACATTCCGGGACCTTCGGTTCAAGTCCAAGGTTTAAAAACATCGATAAAGGAGTAACTACTATCTTAGTGCCTTGAAGGAACACTACGAATAGCAATCACGGAGTATTTTCAAAAGACGACGATAGCTCCGGAAGAACTTGAGCAGAGGATAACAGATACATTCGAGATGGCAAGCAGATCTCGAGGTTCAGGATTTAGAACTTTGAAACATGAGTATGTGGAACCCACACAACTCTGAGGTGTTAGGTTGGAAAGGAAATCTCCCATTTGGAACGAGAGATAACGGAGTAAGGAACACACACGACTCTAGAAACTTTAACACTAGGTCAACTGGGGTAAAAACGTCATTGCCGAAGAAGGCACCTAGGTTTTGAATGACTAGAAGAGGTAGCAAAACCTTTTCAAAACAAAACAGATAAGGTGACCCAGAGTTAGAGTGATACCAGGTAAGGAGTAAAAAGAATCCTAAGAAGGTTTTTCACAATCATTTAAGGTTTCAAAGTAGTTTTCACAATCACTAGACTCAACATCGACCAAGCAGTAAGGTTTTCCTACAGGCAGTCCTGCTCTGATACCATGACTTGTCACGACCCCGGACCCAGAGATATACATACTGTTATGTGCTCCTAGCCATGGACTCACAAGGGCTTCAGGGTTACCAGCCCCGGCCGCAACAAACAACGGCAGGCAGACTGGATTCATCGGCCCGTAGTCCGGATCCCCAGTCTACTACTCCTTGTATCCATGCTAGTCATAACCAACTATGCATATCAAAGCGTCCACGAATCGAATGAAACTGAAGGAAACGGGACCAAAGCTATACAGAGATGCTATGTGTCCAGAAAGTGCAACAACAATCGAGGGTTACTGGGGTTACCTCGCCCCAGGCCGATCACATCGACAGGCGGGCTCGGACATGGATCATCGGCTCCACAACCCCTCGACTGCGACAACTATGCAGGCATAGCCAAAACTGTATAACAATGAGCTCGAAACCAACAACCGATCAAAGCAACACTCTAGACAATGAAATTGTATTAAACATGTTACTAGAGTATAGCTTACAAACAGAGGTCACACGACCCAACATTACATCAGACAACGGAAGGCAAGATATGTTGCTAATCAACAAGAACCAAAAGGCCTAAGAGGCCGCAACATAAGGCGACGTCCCAGCCCATAGATTCCAGGCTGCTACCTGGGAACCCCAAACTACTCGTCGATGTCCACGTTGAATCACCACCGATGGAGTTCTTCTCCTGAACCAAAATTAAGCAAACCTGAGTACGGGAGGTACTCAACAAGACTTAATTAACCTATTATATATCTGCTAACTTCAGAAAGGTTTTATGAAGCCTGTTTTGCGTAAAGCAATCTTTATTTTCCAAATCGAGGAGGAGTAGCACGTCTCATAGAAGGTTTTTCAAAACAGATGAGAAAGGTACTCAACTACTGAGATCATCATCTTCTTGTATTCCACCAAGTCTTTCTCATTCCCACACTAACTCATGCTACAAGGATCACCCCTCCCGGCATCTCCGGGGAGGCACCCTTCGATCATGGTTAACAAGTTTTAGTCATTCCGTTGAAGTTATCTATGATCACAGAATCCGTTGCCAAGTCGTCCGTAACCGTGGACACGGCTTCTCGAGGAGATTTATCCCTGCAGGGGGTACACTTTACCCACACGTACCATCCGACTCTTAACGCCACATGTACGCTCGTCCATGGAGCGCGGCAGAGGGTGGCTGGCCACGACCTTTACCTTGCTCGACCCTATCCATGAGTCAACCCAAACAGGGCCACCCCGTCAACAGGGAGTTGGCCACCTCCTGACGGCACCTGTTCTGTGAGTCGGGATCAAGATCCGAGTACGTCCATCACTTGTCCCGGTCACGCCCTAAGTTTTCTCCAAAACCGTTTTCTGACTCACACGCAGATGGAAAGATCAAACTACGTGACTCATGGACGTGGCCAAACAAGTTAGTTAGTCGAGCGCGGTCTGTTAGGCCCCGCGTGTGGTTGCACGCTCAGTCTTGGCTTCGAAGGCGAGAACTCGCTCCTAGGGGCATGAACAGGACAAAACGCCACAACCCATTGTGGCCTCACATCCATGCCGTTGTTTAATCAAGTTTATAAAAGGTAATACAATTCACAACAACCTGACATAAATGATTCACGTATTGACCAGATTCATCAACCGGATGGATCAGATCACAACTAAGCATGGCTAAGCAAGACTCACAGGGTTTAGCGGAGCGCGCACAAGCAAACCTATAGCTGCTAGGAGCAGTGGAACAGGATATCTAGGTTATGCAGCATATAGGGGAACTCTATCTACTGACATCAAATAGTTTGGAACCGAATGCAAAGTACGAGATTCAAAACACGTTGAAACCATATATGAGCAGATAAGAGGTTATGCTTGCCTTGGTTATAAGAAAACCAGATAAAGATCTTCTGGAATAAGTGCTTGACTTGTCGGTTAAGATCAAGTATTCGCCATGGAGTTGTTGGCCTTCTCTTCGGAGTCACGTTCTACCGAGGGGGAAATAAACACCGAAACAAGAAGAACAATCAACCATGGCATCGATGCAATGCGCAACATGTATGCATGAGCAAGTTGATGCACTGAAATAAAACCCTAAGCATGTTCGTTGGGTTGCTAGGGTTCGTATGAAAATTAGGCAGTTTTACTGAAATTACCCCGAAACTAGACCCCGGAGGGGGTTTCGGGCGATTCTGAAAGTGAGTACAATTTTAAAAGCTCAAATGAGGTTGAAAACATCATAACTAGATTGTACTTGTCATTTTGAGCAATTTGGTATATAACTTGTATTTTTCTAATTTTATTGAATAAAAACTTATTTTCCTATTTTTAAATGATTAAACAATATGAAATAAATGGTCATTTTTGAACTTTGTCACATATTTATGAAAATAACATATCTGGATAGATCTCATTTTTCTGATCAAAACCATATCTTCCTTTTATTTTTCTGACTTTTATTTTGGGAAAAAATTGATTTTACAAGTTTATATTATTTCCTGTAATTTGAAAACACAGAAGGGTCCACGTGTCAGTGTGCTTATTTCTTTTTAACAAAAACAGCACAGGCTGACAGGAGGGCCCGCGTGATGCAGGCATGACGTCAAGATGACGTCATCCATGGCCGGAGATGCTCTGCCGCGGTGCAATCGGGTGATTCCGGCCACGATTCGGAAATCGAGTACTACCAGGAGCTGGAGGAGGTGACGCCGAACGCGAGGATGGCGACGCCGCTGTCAGACAGTCGCCGGAAGCTCGCCGGCATCCATGTCCCGCGGTGGCCGGTGGGGATGCTCGACGACGGCGACAGAACCAAAGGGAAAGGGGCAAACCGAGGACATCCATGGATTCAGTAGCTCACCGGGATGCGCGTGGAGTACTCAGAGGGGTCGGGGAAGCGGCGGACACGCCGGAATCGTAGGAGGCTCGCCGGCCGGAGTTGAGGAAGATGCCTCCGATTCTCTGACCTGAGACCATCCCGGCAACCGTGGCTTTACGGGGAGATGGAGGGCGACCTGGCGAACGTCGTGGGATGCTCCGTTGGGCGCGGGAGGGCTCGAGTCGGCGGCGATTCGCCGGCGGCTTCGGTACAGTAGGGTTAGGGTTCGTCTGCAGGGGAGAGACAGAGAGGAAGGCCGTGCGGGGCCGAGTGAGAGCGAGAGGAGGGGGCACGGCGTCGACCTGGAGACCTCATCTACTCGCGGCGCTGATCGTGGCGTGGAACGGACGACCAGGGGACCTCCACCGAGCTGGTTACCGTCTGGAGGAAGAAGACAAAGGGGAAATTCCCCATAACCCCCTGCCTTCACGAGGAAATTAGAAAAAGGTCCTTTTCCATTTAAAAACAGAAAAGAAAAGAAGGTTTTGAGGGCCTTTTTGCAAATAGAAAATTTGCCAAAAATTATCTTTGGAAAGCTTATAAAATTTCCAACAACACCATGTGTTTATTTGGGGTAATTGAAACATTTTTCAGAACAAGATTTTGGGAACCAAAATAAGTACTTTCTGTGAGATTTCATAAACCATTTAAATTCCAAATTTAAATTGGTTAAAACATGATTTGAATTTTGTGGTTTCATGCATGTATGATATGAACAACACCACACACCCTGCTGTTACAAAAACTGGGATGTTACAGGTTGGGCCTTTGGGCCTGGCCGGTTGGCTGCCTCAAAACGTTTTTTTTTGTTTCTTTGTTTTATTATTTTCAGAAAAATAAAAGGACTTGAGATGTTTGGAAGGCTCAAAAACAATTTATGATTTTTGCAATTTCGAGAGGTACACAAATCAAAAGTTTTTGGTGAGCTTAAGTTTAGCATGATGAATGATAATGCAAGATGACATGACATGCACAAAAAGAAAAACAAACAAATCTAATTGGGGAAAAAAAATCCCCGGGCGTTACAGCCGACACCACTAACAAGGGATTGCGCCCTCGCAATCCACCCAAGGCAAGGGGAAGAGAGGTGTCAACTACGGAGTCTTCGTGCTGCGGTTGATTTCCCGGGTCAGTGGGCGGATCTCTTCTTCTCGACACCACTAACAAAAGTTTCTCGACACCACTAACAAGAGATTCTTGCTCGGATTGATGACGATGTTCTTCCACCAGGAATCTTCCGATGATCGAACCTATTAGGTTAACGGCTCAGAAAACGTCCACCCACGTAGGATCCTAAAACTTTGAAAGATTGAGAAGAAGAGAGACTCCAAAACAAATAAGATGAGAGGAGAAATAGAATAGAGATAAGGAGAAAACAAGAATCCTATTGAGATGTTTCCAAAATAGTTTAGCAGAAATAGTTTTTGACATTCTAGAAACAACGACCGTTAGCGAGGTTATCCTACAGGCTTTGCGGACCCGTTGCTTCGATAACCATTCGTATCGAAACAACATCGGGAATCGGAAACCATGCTCTGATACCATTTGTGACGCCCCGGGATCGGGCACTATGCAGATTTCGGCATTTCCACCCAAATCCGCATAATAACCGATTTCAGGTTGCCATTTATGATAACATTACAACAGTTCACGAATATTCCGCAACAACAACAGAAGAGATATATACAAGACGACTCAAACGAGTCAAGAATACAACTGATACAATACAAAGATCCAAATAACAGCGTAAGAAGCAACATAGTGTGCGACAACGGACAAGATACAAATTGGACTAAGAGTCCTGAAGATAACCGATGGCGTCCAATCCCTGCCCAGGCCAAGCCGGAGGGATTCCCAAGCTAACGTCGTCAGACTTCAAACCTGTTGACTGCAATGTGGAATATGCAGCCACGAAATGGATTCGTGGGTCAGTACTATTAAGTACTGGCAAGTGGATAAACCATACTCACAAGATACCAGCGTAACCAATCATCACAAGATACAAATACTTTGGGTAGAACGGAAGGAAGGGATTATTGCAAAGAAGCGGCAGCGGGCTGCACTAACTAACTACAGAGACGCGCTACAACATCCGGCTAAAAGAAAGGGATAAGATAGCGCGACAAAACCAACTATAACTACTCACCAAACAATACCCATCCAGTGTTACCCCCTACTAAGGAAGCAACCCAAGAAAACTCACACTGCTGATTAAGGTGACATTCATTTTTATGGTGGAGGTAATCTATATTACTAGTCAATTTATCATCGTTAAGTGTAAGTTGTCTGAGTACTTGTTAGCCAGCACTTTCACCAAGTCATCCATAACCGCGGACAACACGGCTTCTCGAGAAGATTAACCCTGCAGGGATGCACCAATTTTGCCGTACACGTAAGAATGACCCGCCAGATGGAAATGCACTTCCACCAATTTGGCCGTACACGTAAGAATGACCCGCCAGATTAGAAACAAGTTCACTATGTGAATCTTCAATATATTCAAGTTCCTCTTCAAGATAAACTCTACCATCATGCTCTTCCTCAAGAGTAATGGAGAGATATGCTATCTCATCTGCATCCCTTCTTTCAATCTCTCATTTCTTCTCAAGAGATTCATGGGAATCTCCGAATTGGCTCATGAGATGATCAAAGTACTTCTTGGTCTCCCCTTGCACGTTAGACATAAAACATTCCAAAGAGACAATTTCATCTTCAACTCTAAGACTAGCATGCGTTTCCAATGCATTTGGGGTCTTAGAGTTTGGAGAAGGTGATACCTCCGAGGCCTTAGCCATGAAGCACTTGGCATTGGGTTGAGGATGATTCTCATTGGGGGATTCAAATATATATAAAGATGATGGAGTTGAAACAATAGCAAGAGCGGCCACTTCACTTGTGGTTTGTTCTTCTTTATCGCTTCCGGAATCATACTCCTCTTGAGTCACTAGCATAAACTTGGTGGGGGACTTCTTGTTGAATGGTTTATTCTTGAAGTGAGGTTTCTTGTAAGCAACCTTGGACTTGTCCTTGCGAATGAGCTTGCCACCATGGAGTTCTCTATTTTCATAGGAACATTCTGCAATGAAATAGTGCTTATATTGACAATTGAAGCAAGACCTCACTCTTTGAGTCCCTTCGTTGCCATAGAGAGACTTGGTCTTCTCCTCAACATATGCATTGGCCTTGGATGGATTCTTCCAAAACTTTTCCACGGTAAGAGCAACGACATCTTTGAGCACGTGGGTCATATTCTTGATCCTTCAAAGGAGCCAAGTCCTCAAAGAAATCTTCTTCATACTCAACCTTTCTTGACGCAACCTTGGCCTTCAAAGCAACCTATGCCCCTTTGTGCATTCCTAGGGTTGTAGCATGGTTGTCAAGATCATTGTTGGTTTGCACTTGATAGGAGCACACCTCTTGCATCACTTGAGTTGAGGTCAAAAAGGCAAAGTCATGTATTCCTTGAATGCTCTTCAAGTCCGTGGGCTCGAAGGGCATGAGAGCGATCATGTACTTTCTTTTGATCCAAGCATCATCAGTATACTTGGCACCAACATTGTGGAGTGCGGTGTCAAGAGTCTTATGCCTTTAGTACATGTCTTCATGGCTCTCACCATCCTGCATATAGAACCCTTCGTCCTTATTGCTTAAGGCATCATACCTATTCCTTTGCATGCTCTCATTGCCCACAAACCTGACGACAAGAACGTCCCATGTTTCCTTGGCGGTGGAATATTGTTGAAGATGGGTCATGTTGTTAGGACCCACGACTAGTTGAAGAATAGACAAAGCGGTGTAGTTGAGTTGACAATCTACGGCTTCTCTTCTTGTCAAGTTCTTGGGGTCATGGGGCTTGTATCCATCTCGAGTGACCCTCCAAAGTTCTATACAAGAAGAGTTCAAGTGAGTTTCCATATAATATTGCCATTCACCAAAAGAGTGTGCATCAATTTTAGGTGGATCGCCCCTAGGAATTATATGAGGATGTGTGACGGGAGGGTCGGGAGAATAGTGTCCTTCGGCGGAGTGGTATTCTACTTTTCCCTCCTTACCCTTATCGGTGGAGTCTTTAGCGGAAGCATCTTTAGATGGATCACCATTGTCCCCTTTCTCGGCGCCCTCCGGTTCTTTGTCTGGAGGTGATGAAGTGGCGGTCTCCGATTCCTTCGCTTTCATGAATTGCAACATGAGAGTTCGCAATTCATCGATTTTGCTCTCCACGGATGAGGTCAATGAGTTTTTCAACTTATTAAGATCATCCATAGAGACATGCACCACGGAACCGGCAACCTCCGTATCATCGACCATACTAAACTCTTAGGCGGTTAATCCCGATAAAAGAGTCGAGGCTCTGATACCAATTTAATTGTTAGGGAGGGCACCTAGGGAGGGGGGGGGGTGAATAGGTGCTATGACCAAATTTATTTTTTCTTCAAGATTAGGCTTGACACAAAGGTAAATTCTATAGATAATGCAACTAACAATGAATTTACCTATATGACAAGACAAGAACAAACACAATACAAGTACGAGTAAAGGAGGAAGGGAACAAGGTAACCGATATGAAGCACACGAGGACATGATGTATTCCCGAGTTCCTCCTTGTTAAGGGAGTACGTCTCGTTGGAGGGGTGTGAGCTCGCCATGAAGGACTACTCAACGCCATAATAATCAACATATAATAAATGGTGTGGATTCTTAGTTCCCGTGGAAATGCTACGAGAAGTGTTGTCCCTCATGACACCACCACTCGAAGCAACATTGTTGGCTTGTGCGGGAGTGCTACAAGTAGTGTTGTACCTAATGAAAATACCACCCGAAGCACCATTGTTGGCCTTCTTCTTGATCTTCTTCTTCTTGTTATTCTTCTTGGCAACATAGCCAAGACCTTGCTTGCCCACTTGTGGCTTAGGAGCACTCATTTGTGGTCTAGAAACAACCACTTGTGGGCTTGAGGTCACCACCTCCTCAACTTGAGGACCCTTGAGCCTTGCAAGCTTATCCTTCAACCTAGCATTTTCCTCAATAATATTTTCATGATCACAAGAAGAAGTAGAGGTGCTAGAGTTTTTAAGTTGATTAAGTTGAGTTTGAAGTTGCTCATGTAACTCTTTGAGGGTAGAGTGTTGACTCTCCAAAGCCTTGTGAGCCTTGGTGAGCTTTTCAAACTCCTCGGTTAGTTTATCATGACCAATCCCAAACTCGACCTTATCCTTTTTTAGCCTTTTTATATTTAGCAATTGAAAGGTCACGTTCCTTAGTGATATTAGAAACAAGTTCATTATGTTACTCTTCAATAGATTCAAGTTCCTCTTCAAGAGAAACTCTACCATCATGCTCTTCCTCAAGAGTCATGGAGAGAGATGCTATCTCATCTGCATCCCTTCTTTCAATCTCACCTTTCTTCTCAAGAGCTTCATGGGCATCTCCCAATTGGCTCATGAGATGATCAAAGTACTTCTTGGTCTCCCCTTGCACGTTAGACATAAAACATTCCAAAGAGACAATTTCATCTTCTACTCTAAGACTAGCCTGATTTTCCAATACATTTGGGGTCTTAGAGTTTGGAGAATGTGATACCTCCGAGGCCTTAGCCATGAAGCACTTGTCATTGGGGTGAGGATGATTCTCATTGGGGGATTCAAAGATATATGAAGATGATGGAGTTGAATCAATAGCAAGATTGGCCACTTCACTTGTGGTTTGTTCTTCTTTATCACTTCCGGAAGAATACTCCTCTTGAGTCACTAGCACAAACTTGGTGGGGGACTTCTTGTTGAATGGTTTCTTCTTGAAGTGAGGTTTCTTGTAAGCAACCGTGGACTTGTCCTTGCGAATGAGCTTGCCACCATGGAGTTCTCTATTTTCATAGGGACACTCCGCAATGAAATAGTGCTTATCTTGACAATTTAAGCAAGACCTCATTCTTTGAGTCCCTTCATTGCCATAGCGAGACTTGGTATTCTCCTCAACATATGCCTTGGCCTTGGATGGATTCTTCCAAAAAATTTCCACGGTAAGAGCAACGACATCTTTGAGCACATGGGTCATGTTCTTGATCCTTCAAAGGATCCAAGTCCTCAAAGCAATCTTCTTCATACTCAACCTCTCTTGACACAACCTTGGCCTTCAAAGCAACCGATGCCCCTTTGTGCATTCCTAGGGTTGTAGCACGGTTGTCAAGAGCATTCTTGGTTTGCACTTGATAGGATCACACCTCTTGCATCACTTGAGTTGAGGTCAAAGAGGCAAAGTCATGAATTCATTTAAAACTCTTCAAGTCCGGGGCTCGAAGGGAATGAGAGCAATCATGTACTTTCTTTTGATCCAAGAATCATCAATATACTTGGCACCGAAATTGTGGAATGCGGTGTCAAGAGTCTTGAGCCTTCGGTACATGTGTTCATGGCTCTCACCATCCTGCATATAGAACCCTTCGGCCTCATTTCTTAAGGCATCATACCTATTCCTTTGCATGCTCTCATTGCCCACAAACATGACGACAAGAGTGTCCCATGTTTCCTTGGCGGTGGAATATTGTTGAAGATGGGGCATCTGGTGAGGACCCATGGCTTGTTGAAGAATAGACAAAGCAGTGTAGTTGATTTGACAATCTATGGCTTCTCTTCTTGTCAAGTTCTTGGGGTCATGGGGCTTGTATCCATATCGAGTGACCCTCCAAAGTTCTATACAAGAAGAGTTCAAGTGAGTTTCCATATAATATTGCCGTTCACCAAAAGAGTGTGCATCAATTTTAGGTGGATCTCCCCTGGTAATTATATGAGGATGTGGGACGGGAGGGTCGGGAGAATAGTGTCCTTCGGCGGAAGAATCTTTAGATGGATCACCATTATCCCCTTTCTCGGCGCCCTCCGGATCTTTGTCCGGAGGTGATGAAGTGGCGGTCTCCGATTCCTTGGCTTTCATGAATTGCAACATGAGAGTTCGCAATTCATCGATTTTGCTCTCCATGGATGAGGTCAATGAGTTTTTCAACTCATTGAGATCATCCATAGAGACATGCACCACGGAACCGACGATCTCTGTATCATCGACCGTACTAAACTCTTAGGCGGTTAAGCCCGATAAAAGAGCCGAGGCTCTGATTCGAATTGAACGGTTAGGGAGGGCACCTAGAGGGAGGGGGTGAATAGGTGCTATGATCAATTTTAATTTTTCTTGAAGATTAGGCTTGACACAAAGGTAAATTCTATAGATAATGCAACTACAGTGAATTTACCTATATGACAAGAACAAGCACAAACACAATACAAGTACGAGTAAAGGAGGAAGGGAACTAGGTAACCGATACGAAGCACACGGAGACACGATGTATTCCTGAGTTCCTCCTTGTTAAGTGAGTACGTCTCGTTGGAGGGGTGTGAGCTCGCCACGAAGGCCTAATCAACGCCACAAAGGCCTCACCTTGTTCTCCGATGAACCCCGCCACAAAGGCTTACTCCACCTTCCACTATTGATCCCTTTGAGGCGGGAATCGTGTCCTTTACAAACAATCTTGGGGTACACATCCACAACCAAATTGGGGGCTCCCAACAATCACCAATCACCAACAAGTGTAGCAATGGTGTCCAGGTTCTCCACAAGGAAACCCTAGACTAGATCCCTCTAGAGAATGAGGGGGAAAGATAGGCTCGGTGAAGATGTAGATCGGGGTCTTGTCCTTCAATCCTCCAAGTATCAACGAGTTTGGGTGGAGGGATTTGGAGAAATCTAGCTTTTGGAGTCTCAATAAATGCTTGTCTTCCATGCTGGTTCGAGCAACCCTTTGGAGAAGAATTGGATGGGGTATTTATAGCCCCCTCCCCACAACTAGCTGTTTGACCCTTTACGCACCTGGCGGTACTACCCCTAGGGTTAGTGGTACTACCGCGCGCTGTCAACTTGAGAGGTACTAGAGAAGTCCCAGCTGAAGGGCGCGGGCAGTACTACCGTGGAAGTACCGCAGTACTTCCAGCGGTGGTACTACCACTAGGCCCATCGGTACTACCGCTGGCCACGAATTCGAAATAACTCGAAGTGGCTGGCGGTAGTACTAGGGCACTACCGCTCTAGTACTAGGAAGGCTTCTGCGAGCAAAACTCCCCTGGCGGTATTTCGACCGGTACTGCCAGCAGAACTACCGCTTCCTATAAGGAGTGGTACTACCGCACACACAACTAAGTCCCATCGGTACTACTGGACCAGTACCGCTGGAAACAGAGGCCAAATTCATATTGGCGGTACTTCTGGCTGTACCACCGGCGGTACTACCACTGGAGTGTCCGGTACTACCGCTGCACAGAGCTGAGTTTGGTGGCTTTGGCATTTTGCACTCTTCCTTTTTGCGTCGAGATGATATTTCCTGAAATAACTTCAACACACTGTTAGAACCTTAATCGTGTTGTTTTAAAATGCAAATGCAATTTCAGTTGTACTTTAAATGGTTCGGTTGCTGCTGCTACTGTCTCTAATGATGAACCAAGTAATACTAACCCGTGGCATATGCGTCTTGGACATATGAGTGAACTTGGTATGGCAGAATTGATGAAGAGAAACCTGCAGAAGGGATGCACAATGAGTAAGACACCGTTCTGTGAGCACTGCGTGTTTGGTAAGCACAAGAGAGTAAAGTTTAATGCTTCTGTTCATATCACCAAAGGTATACTTGATTATGTGCATGATGATTTATGAGGCCGTCTCGTAAGCCCTCTCATGGTGGTTCTCGTTACATGCTTACCATTATTGATGATTACTCTAGAAAAGTGTTCCCTTATTTCCTGAAAACTAAAGATGAAACATTTGATGCGTTTAAATATTAGAAAACTATGATAGAGAGGCAAACTGAAAAGAAGGTTAAATTACTGCGTACTGACAATGGTGGAGAGTTCTGTTCGGATGCCTTCGTTGGTTTCTGTAGGGAAGAATGAATTGTGAGGCATCACACCATCCCATACACACCTCAGCAGAATGGTTTGGTTGAGCGCATGAACAGAACCATCATCTCGAGAGCACGCTGCATGATATCCAACGCTCATGTGAGCAACCGTTTTTGGGCTGAAGCAGCCTCCACCGCATGCTACTTGATAAACATGTCGCCTTCTATCCCGCTCGATAAGAGAAGTCCCATTGAGGTATGGTCTAGTACACCTGCTGATTATTCATTGTTGAGAGTTTTTGGTTGCACCACTTATGCTCATGTTGATAATGGAAAGCTAGAACCTAGAGCTATTAAGTGCATGTTTATTGGATATGGTTCTAGCATAAAGGGATATAAGGTGTGGAATCCTGTGACTAAGAAGTTTTTCATGAGCAGAAACATTGTGTTCAATGAGTCTGTTATGTTCACTAACAATTTACCCACTGATGATTCTCGTGTTAGTTCTGATGATGAGCAGGAAGTTAGCGTGCAGGTGGAGCACGCGGTTGATGTAGAAACTGAAACTGATGATGATGTTCATGATACTGTTCAGAAATCACCTCCTATTTTGTAGCAACAAAATTTGTCTATTGCAGAGCGCAAGAGAAGAGGAATAAATGACCTCCTACACGCTTGATTGAGGAGTGTGATATTGTTCACTATGCTTTCAGTTGTGCTAAATAGGTGGAGAACAATCACGAGCCATCCACGTATACTGAAGACATTGGTTTAGGTGACCGTGAGAAGTGGGTCTCCGTTATGCAAAAGGAGATGCAATCACTTGAGCAGAATGGTACATGGGATGTTGTTCACTTGCCTAAAGAAGGCCGTTCGCTGTAAGTGGATCTTTAAGAGAAAGGAGGGTTTATCTCCTAGTGAGCCTGCAAGGTTTAAGGCAAGGTTAGTTGCAAAAGGTTTCAGTCAAATTCCAGGTGTTGATTATAATGATGTTTTCTCTCCGGTTGTCAAGCATAGTTATATTCGTACATTTTTTGGTATTGTTGCTATGCGTGATCTTGAGCTTGACCAGTTAGATGTAAGGACAGCGTTTTTGCATGGAGAGTTGGAGGAAGAGATATACATGGACTAGCCAGAAGGTTCCATAGTACATGGTACGGAGGATCATGTTTGCAAGTTGAAAAGGTCCTTATATGTGTTTGAAACAATCTCCTTGTCAATGGTATAAAAGGTTTGATTCGTTTATGTTGTCACATGGCTTTAAAATGCCTGAATTTGATAGCCGTATGTACATTAAGTTTGTTGATGAATCACCTATATACTTGTTGTTATATGTTGATGATATGTTGATTGTTGCCAAGAGCAAGAAAGAAATCACTACGTTGAAAAAATAGTTGAGTAGTGAGTTTGAGATGAAGGACCTTGGTGCTGCTAAGAAAATACTCGGTATGAAAATGACTAGAGACAAAAATTCTGGTTTATTATTTATTAGTCAGCAGAGTTACATTAAGAAATTTCTTCATCGTTTTAATATGCATGATGCAAAATATGTTAATACTCCCATTGCTCCTTGCTTTAAATTATCAATATTACAATATCCTAGCAATGTTGAGGATTATGAGTACATGTCTAGAGTTACATATTCTAGTGTTGTTGGTTCTTTGATGTATGACATGGTTTGCTCTCGCCCTGAATTATCATATGCTATGAGTTTGGTGAGTAGATATATGTCTAACCATGGCAAAGAACATTGAAAGGTTGTTCAGTGGATTTTCAGGTACCTTTGTGGCACATCCGACGCTTGCTTGAAATTTGACAAGCTTGATGAGGGACTCAAAGGCTATATGGATTCAGATTTTGCTGCCGATTTAGATAAGAGGAGATCCCTAACAACTTATATGTTCACGCTAGGTGGTTGTGCCGTGAGTTGGAGGACAATGTTACAGTCAGTTGTTGCCCAGTCTATCACTGAAGCAGAATACATGGCTATTGCAGAAGCATGCAAAGAATTGGTTTGGTTGGAAGGTTTATTTGCTGAGCTTTATGGAGATGATACTTGCATTAACCTGTTTTGTGACAGTCAAAGTGCTATTTAACTTACTAATGATTAGATGTTCCATAAGAGAACAAAGCACATTGATGTTAAGTACCATTATGTGGGTGATATTATTGCACAAGGTAAGCTGAACATATGGAAGATAAGCACTCATGATAATCCTGCTGATATGATGACAAAGCCAATTCCTATTGCTAAGTTTGTGCTTTGCTTAGTCTTAGTTGGTATCATTGTTTAGCCCAAGAGGCTATTTGGTACCGAAAGTGTTCTCTTTGTTGTTTCAGGGTGATGGTTCGTTTTATGCTACATGAAGGAATTTGTCTCAATGTGGAGTGTTATTTTGTGGTGATCTAAATTCATATGAAGATATAAAGATAAAAAAGTTTGGATGGAGCAAAGCAAGGCCCGTCGCCGGAGGCTTAGGTAGGCCTGTAAGTGGGTATGCCCACTTATCCCACCTAACCAAAGGGATGAAAAAATTGTGCTAAAAAGAGAAAACGTGAATGATTTGACTACTAAATTTGAACTAAGCCTAATTAAGTGGGTACCCATGGGTTTGTCCACTTACAGGCCTAGGCTTAGGGGCAAATTCTACCTTGCCTAGGGTTTACCCCTTTATATATCTCATGTAAGCCGTCGGTTTGGGATAAATCGGAAGTTGTAAATCCCCGGCGTTTGTAACACACTGAAAAATAGTAAAGTTCTGCTGGCTGGCGTCCGTGGTTTTTTCTCTTCCTCATTGGAAGAGTTTTCCACGTTAAAAATCTCGTGTCCCGTGTGTCAATCTCTTTTATTTCTCGCTTATTTGTGCTATCGTTTATAACATTACCAATCCCAATTGACAAGCGGGTCTATGATTTGTTCAATGCCTTATTTACCATCAGCATTGGAGACGGAGAAACCGCAAAATTTTGAACATGTCCGGATGGGAGTATCCTCAAAGACAGATCTCCAATCCTTTCGGTGTTTGCACCTGAAAAAACCTGACAGTTCGCAAGCTTTGCAAGATTACAACTGGACCAGACACTTCATACATGAGCTAACACCGACCTCCCTCATACAAGCGGTGGAGCTATGGGAGAGGTTGCAGCTGATCACGTTGCAAACTGGCACGGAGGATAGTGTTACATGGTGATGGACTGCAAATGGGCATTACTCCGTGGCTACGGCATACTCAATGCAATTCAAGGGTGCCATTGCAACTGATCATCTGGCGTACTGACACTCCTCTCCGATGTCGGATGTTTTCTTGGCTGGCGATTAGAGGGGGCTGCCTAACTGCAGATGTCTTTGCAAGAAAGGGGTGGCCGCATGACGATGTTTTCGCAAATGAAAAATTCTGACAACTTGGAAATTTTCAAATTTGGACGGAATACAAACTATTTTGGTTTGGAAATTTGCGCAGAGGTGTAGATCATGTCATTTTCAACATCTAGAATATTTCTCGGATATTTTTTAAAACTTAAAAATGTTGGTTTCAAAAATAAATAAAAAACCAGGTTACATGTAGCCCGAGCTACAAAGTGATTTTTGGACCCCTGTACTCCTTTCTACTACTATCAACGAATCAGCAGAGCTTCTGCTCTTTGGCTAAAAAAAATGTCAGCCTGTAGGTGGGGTACGGACCAAGGGTGGCCGCACAACCATGGGCTTAGGAGGATTCTAAAAAGGGGATTATTAGAAGCAACTCTGGATACTGTAAAAGAATTCAGGGTACAGAGATGTGGGAGCGGAACTCTCGGTTGCTCGGTTATGGGGAGTGACGCTCAGCGACTGAAGGTGTGGTTGGCTCGGTGAGTGCGTGCGTTCAGTTTGGTTGGTGGTCACTACCTCCAGCGTCTAAGGGCATCTCCAGCCGTTGCGCCCCCCCAGGGCCCAAAACGCCGCCGTTTTAGTGCCGCCGCCGCGCTAAACGGCGCTATTCTGGAACCTGGGGGGGCTCGTTTCCCAGTCGCGTCCCGAGCCCAACAAATCGGCCCAAACAAACGCAGTTGAAAACTAGTCGAAATTTTATTGAAATTTGAAACTGCGTACATATTCGGCGCGATTTGAAAGCTAAAACGATAAATTTAAACTAAAAACAGCGGATACTACGCGATGACTACGCCTACGTCTACGCTTCGTCGTCTTCGTCGTGGCGGTGCTGGTTGGAGGGTCCAGCGCCGTCCTGGCTCGCCGCGGCGAGACGGCGCTGCTCCGCCCGCTCCGCTCGGGCCTGCAGGCGCAGCCGGTGCAGCTGCGCCTGCTCAGAGGGCGGGCGGTTGCGCCGCCGCTCACCCTGCAGCGCTAGCTCACGCTGCGCCTCGTAGAGGGCGATGACGCCCTCCTGCTCGACGGAGGCAGCCCGCCGGGCCATCTGGCGGCGCACCTCTCGCGCCGCCTCCTCCCGCTGGTGCGTCTCCAGGGAGGCTCGAACTGCGGCTGCCTCCGCCGCCGCCGCAGCCTGCTCGAGGACGCCGCGCACCTTGCGGTACGAGTCCTCGTTCTGCGAGGTCTCGAAGGAGTGCAGCCCGGCGTGCTGCTCGGGCCACACCGGCTGCCTCCTCACCTCGCGCCTCCAGTGGCGGGCAGCCCGCCGTGCTTCGCGCGCCTCGTCGTGCTCGGGAGGCTGCTCCGGCGCCACCACCTGCGGCTCCGGCTGTAGCTCGTCGTCGCTGTTGGGCCACGCCTCCCAGTGGTTGTCCATTGCGGCGGGGTTCGAAGGTGGAGAAAAGAACGGCGAGGAGGGGTCGAGAATGGCGTACGGGGAGGGCGCGGCCACCGTTTTTATAGCCTGGCTGGGCCAGTCGCCGCGCCGCGCGTGTCGCCGCTGCCGCACCGCCATTAATCCGGTGGACTTTGACTGGCCACGCGTGTCGCCGCTGCATGCACTGGCCGCCGCCTCCGGCAGCCTTTGACGGCGCGGGCGCCGAGAAGGAAGTCACGGGCGGGGGTTTCCGTTCCCGCGCTTTTTCCCGGCGCGTCACTGACAGCGTTGGCCCGCCCGCGCGGCCTCGCAGTTTTGCCCCCCCAGGCCGAACCCAGCGGGCTGGGTTCGGCCTGGGTGCCGCGGCGCCAAATAGCGCCGAAACGGCGCTATTTGGGCCTCTGGGGGGGCGAGTGGTGAAGAAGCGGCGCTATTCGCCGCTTCCGCCGCGAAAAAAGCCCCCTGAGGGGGCTCTGGGGGGGACGGCTGAAGATGCCCTAAGAAGACACTCACGAGAGTAATGGCGGGGAAAGATCCAGTTTATATGGCTGGCACCAGTTTGACAATCAGTTGGCACCAGTTCTCATCTGATCTTCTCTTTTCATGTACAGCTTGATCGATAATGACTGCACCACGAGCCCATTGTTTGTCATGCCAAGCGGCGAGTGCCGCCGGACAAACTGGCACCCCGATGCATACTAGTATCTGTTTACCTGGTTATTGGGATGGTATGGTTTGCTTACGGAGGACCTAAGGTTTAGCAGGATTTCACTTCTTCACTTTTTTCAGAGGATTTCCCTTCGGTTAAGTTTTGCCGCAGATGAATCTGATATGGAACAGTAAGTGTGTGTGTCGAGTCAAGGATTCGAGGTCCCGGCCTGAAACGTCATTGAAAGCTTTGCTACCGTACTAGAGAGTAACTAACAAGTTTACTACCGTACTACTCACTCTGTTCCTAAATATAAAATGTTGTAGCTATTACTCATGTTGTCTAGATACATGCTAATATGACTGAACATGTGCACTAAAAGTTATTTAAAATACAGGTAGACATGTGTGTATATGGAAAAGAGCTAAAACATTTTACATTTAGGAACGGAGAGAGTAGTATAAAGTAGAGTACCTCCATATATATATGTTGTAGAAAAAATATACATGGTTTTGGAAAAAATATATTCATGTGTTTAAAAAAATGTGCATGTTATATCTAAAACAAAAAAGGAAATTATAAATAAATAAAAATAATAGGTTTTAATTAAAAAAAACGATGTACGTCCGTAGGCATATATTACTTGTATTCATAATTCATAATATTAACAATACAAATTTAAAATTGGTATGCATACAAGCAACAAAAAACAAGAAGGATACAACCAGTTGTACTGCTACATACCGCTACTATCACACACCCACGTTCCTCGCCGTCGAGAGAGAAGAAGAACACTAGCAGTTGGTCCACACCCTAAGATCGAAGAAACTTTAACCAGGAGGCATTAACGAGCCCAGATAGCCACCGGCCCGTAAGACTAGGTCTAGTACGATAAGTAACATTGGCTAGAGGACTCTCCGAGCATCTTCAACGCCGGATCTGGGGCCAGCACCATCTCGCCCTTCAACATGCGACTGGATCCCCACCGTTTTCCGCAGTCAGCATTGTCGCACTCCAAGAGCAACATATTTCCGCCACCACGTCAAGACGCAACGGCAATTCGATGTCGCTCCAACATTTTGGACTCCACATGCTTCTCGTCGGCGCGAGAAACATCTCTAAACGAGCAAGAGCACAAACTAAGAGTTCATTATTTCTAGTAGCACTATCGGCATCATGGCGAGAGAGAAAACTCAAAAACCTATATAACTTAAAAAGACACATGCACAAACGAAAGACGGAGCTCCCCTTCCCCTCACGACGCCAGGGTGACAATCGGAGAGGAAGGGGAGCGGTGATTCCGCCAGCCAAAGACTTGAGATCTAGACATGGATTTGATCTTGGACTAAGAACATAGCGGTAACGACTGTTTTAGAAATCACATTTTCCTTTCCTCAAACTCAAACAACCAAATATATTAGGCTAGGCTGACTAATCTAGACGAAGAAGATACGACTCCTCAAGCCGAAGTAAGTGTGGGACCATCTTCTTGTCTGGCCGTTTGGACCTGCTCACAAGTCTCTAGAAACGCCTCGTGCACTTTTGGAGACAAAGAGATACTGAAGATAGAAATAATAATAATAATAATAATAATAATAATAATAATAATAATAATAATAATAAGAAGAAGAAGAAGAATTATATTAATTAACTTGCAAACGCGAGAGAGAGTTTAACATAAAACCACCAGTTTAGAACTGAAATTTCGAAAAACCACCACTTTACGTTTGAATCGCAAAAAACCACCACCTCAGCGTTAATTTTTTTCAAATCGATATCAAATCCGAGATTGATCATAAATTGATAGTCGTTCTGGCAAACAGGGCCCACCACATATGTTGACATGGCTTTTCAGCCCAGTTAAAAAAAGAGGAGGCGGCGGAGCTAGCTGCTGTCGTGCCGCACGTTGCCGCCGCCATGCACGCTGCTGCGGCTCACGCCGCTGTAATGCTGCTAGCGCGCTGCTCCGTGCGCGCACTGCCGCAGTCGTGCTACGCGCTGCTGCTGTGGTGCCGCGGGCTACCATGCCGCCTGCTGCTGCCGCTGCCGTCGCACGTCCCGCGCGTCTCCTGCTCCGTGTGCGCGCTGTTGTCGTTGTGCGCGAGTTGTCGCAGCCGTGCCGCGGCGCGCGCTGCTGCCGCTACCGTGCGGCGGCGACGACGTGCTTTGACGGGATGCCCGTGGAGCCCCGGTGAGGGAGAAAGACGCGCAGCGTAGAGGCAAATCTGCTACCAGATTTTTGTTTTATTTTTCTATTTTGCAATTAGGCGTAAAAGGCACACCATCCTGATAAGTGGGTCATGTACGTCAAAATTTAATAAAGTGGTGGTTTTTCGAACTTTCAACTCTAGACCGGTGGTTTTATGCTAAAAAACTCTGTGAGAGATAAAAAAAGCGCGTGAGAAAACAGCAACGAACTGAAAAGGCAAAAAATGAAACAGACCCGACAAGTATGAATAGCGTCCCGTCCTAAAAGGGCCGAGAGCCTTATCCAGTGGGCGTACACCTGCGCCCCATACGCGCTGCTAAAGGCCGCAAGTAGCACCTTCTAACTAGTGGGCTGCCATGACTTTAGCCTTAGCTCTCGTGAGAGTTGACCATAAACCCAGGCTGGGCTAGTGGGCTCTATGCTTTTGATGTGAAAGTACTTGTGTCTTTTTTTCTGCTAAAAAAACCCACTCCATATCATTGTTTTCCTAATAAAGAGCTTCCCCGATGCCCGGCTGACTTTTCTGGTAGTTAATGGTCTGCACTTTTTGATGGAGATATTTTTTAAACGAATTTTAACAGAGTTTTAGTCAGGATTCATAAGCCTCGGATCTTCTTTCTGCCTCCACCAGCTTGTGAAAAACTGTATGTGGCATCTCGTAGAATAATCCCATGTCACGCCATTATACTTGATAATCCGCAAAGAGAATGTTGATGCAGCCCAATATTGTGCAATTTGCATCAAATGCAATGAGCATGGATCGTGTTTGTCTTTTGGCCGACTCGCCCAGGGCTCGAGGGCGAGCCATACGAGAGTGAGTCGAATTCTGTTTACGTTCTCGGTTTGGTTCGGGCCCCTCTCGCCTTTTTACAGAAACATGATCACCTCCGACCTCTACATAAAAGTCACAGTTGTTTTTTATTGGATTATAGTTTAAAATAGCACAAGATATCAAGACTCAAGGATCACGCAAAGTGGGTATGAAAATTAAACAACAACAAAAATTGTGACACTAAACATCGATTCTTTTAGCGTGCCACCATCCACCCCGACTGAAAATATATGCAGTCAAGGTGAATGAGTATTGTTGGCGGAAAGTCATTCCGGCCCCCGAGCATCAGTGATTCTGGCATTTAAAAAAATCAAAGCATATAATTATAAGTTTTATAAAAAACTGAAAAAAATATTGGATGTTCTCAATGATGTATCCCACCAACGTGTAAAATTTAAATTTTAAATACTTTGTACTTTGAGCTACATTAAATTGACAAAACATGTACATTTGATAATGTACATTTTCACTAGCTATAAACAGATCTGTAAGTTTATCATTTTTATGAGCTTAAATATAAAGTTTTTCAAATTGAAATTTCACGTTTGTGGGATACATCATTGAGGATTCTTTTCAGATTTTTTGAAAACTTTTAAATTAAAATTTTGAATTTTTTAAACACCAGAATCACTGGTACATGGGGGTGAGAAATCTCCACTCACTTGTTGAGTCCTATTGGATTACCATAGCATTCTCAGGCCGATCGAACCGGCCATGTTAGCCCAGACACGCCCCAGGCCTAGCTGTATTCCCCTACAAAAAGAACTTGGTTGAAGACCAAATCCACCAGATCTACAATTTCTTTTTATCTCGTGTGAATCAATTGCTCACATAAACTCTAGTTATAGTTTTCTCAACAACAACAAAAATGCTATAGTTATAGCTTGCACATGAGATCTTACATCAATCGAAATCTGAGGTGCATTTGGTGAATAGGATAGGTTCTTGTGCATATTCATGTTTCCTGAATTCGTGATAAGATATGGCATATACCCAATGTCGATCTTATGTTGTCCAACCAAATTTACATGTCTTGAATACCCCCTCACCTGAGCAGAAGCAGGTCGATCTGGTCATATGCTCGCACGCACCTCCAATTTCGCGCACTAATTGGCACAAGACAAACCATCATGATTCGTCTTTTTTTAGATACGATCTGTCACAGGCAGCTAGCACGGGCATCATGATCGCGGACAAGCCATCTTTTGGCGCCTTTGGCACGAGCACGGGCATCGATCCATCCACGGTGCATCGATGTGGCGACGGCGACGCCGGGCCGGACTGTAGCAAGGAGAGCAGGCTTTCGAGGGCAGAATATGCCCCCGTCTGTCGAATCTCCAAACTAAAGCGCCGCGCGACGTTGCTAGCAGGCTGCGCGCCGCGATGTGATGCCGGTCGAATGGGATGCAGATTCCTTGGAGCTGGGCTGCCGTAGCTGTGGGAAACTTGGGCAAGCAGGTTCATCCTCCGAGTGATTTTTTTTTTTTTTTTTTTTTTTTGAACAGGGGTGGCCCCAAAGGGACCTAGGAGCTTATATAGATGGCAGCGACATACAACAGAGGACCACAAAGTAAAAGAAATTGCGACAAGGTCCTAGAATTAAGCACTATGGACCCTAGACCTATACAGAGGAACGCCATCAGGTCCGGCTCCGTCTTCGCTGCATCTTCAGAGCCTGGCGCAGCCAAGCACACCGCCGCCGGGGACGAGACCACTTGGGGCGGCGCACCGGGAGCCAGCTGCACCAAAACTTGGGAGCCTCCGCCATGGCAACTAAGCCTGGAGGCCTTGTCCGCCTTAGAACGCCGGTGAGAATCCTCTTCATCCGACGCGAAGGGGTGGAGGAGTCGCCGCACGACTAACAGAGATGGTGGCCACCACTGGCTCACCATGAAATCCTCCGAGAGAGCTTCCACTCTCCCCTGCTGCAGAAACAGCACCCAAACGCCAAGGAACTCGCCATCCTCTTCCTTCTCGCCTCCACGGCGAGGAACAGAAACCAGAGACGAGTCCTCACCGCAGTCACTGAACCTGCGATAAGGGGCTTTATTGAAGAGGGGAGTCGCCGCCGCCGCTTCTTCCTCTAGCTCCAGCCATCGGAGCACCTGAGCAGGAACCAGCCACCACAACAGCGAGGGGATGCCACCCGAGAGCATCCATCGCCATCCCCCTCCCGGCATCACGCCATGCTTCACGAAGAAAACAACAAACAGATAAGGAAAACTACCTCTACTCTGTACAGGGACGCACCACGACCCTCTCCCTTCCCAGCTCCGGCCGGCGGCGCCGCTAGAGCCGTTCCGGGACCGGCCCGGGCGATGGAGGCGAAAGTCGACTCTCAAACCCTCAACCTTATCCTCTCACCGCTCTGTGAGATGGACTTTGCCTGACATGGTTTGATCGGATCCTCCGAGTGATTGATCTATCGATCGAAAGCACCACCGTATCTTGTACTCGTGAAAAGCATGGCGTCAGCGTCACGTCGTCAAGCAGGCATGGGCGCAGTGCGTGACGCCTCGCAGCGTAGCTGCTAAGAGCACCTCCAGCGGCACTCTCTAAATTTGTTTCCCACACTCTTCTAATAGAGGCCTCTTTAGGAGCGTCGGACCGGTGACCGTCGCGATGGTTATGATGTCCGCAACGGTGCACAGCCCCCCGCCCCCTCCCCCCGCCCCGATCATATATTGATTATTTTCTTCCAGGTTTGAGAAATTTGCTATCTAAATAATAGTTCAACAATGATTAAAGCATAGCAATAGTATAGTTATTACAATACTACAAATTTAATTTTGAATTCGCCAACATCTTAAAACAAATTGTTGATGAAACTACTACATAGCTCCGATCGCCCACAAGTGTGCGATAAGATCATTTTGCAGTCGCCCGTGAATTGTCTCATCACGAATTTGCCGATAAACTGCAATAATATCTCTAAACTCAGCGCACACGGATCGGCAAGAGGCCCCTGGAAGTCAAACGGCTCATCGAGCACCCTCCCCCACACACACATCTCCCGCTCACCCTCGATGATCATATCGTGCATGATAATGCGTGCGTTCATGATGTCACACATTTGATCTATCGGCCATGAGAGACAAGTGTACTGTACAACAACAAAACTGGCTTGGAGCACACCAAATGCCCGCTCCACATCTTTCCGGACAGCCTCTTGTCTCGCTTCAAAATGCCCATTTTCCTCACCAACAGGGTTACGGATTTTTCACAAATGATGACCAATTGGGATAAATGCCATCGGCTAGGTAGCACCCCTTGTCGTATTCATGGTCATTGATTCGATACTTGCAATTCGGAGCGTTGGCTTCAGCTAGTCTCTAAAACACCGGAGAGCATTGCAGCACGCTAATATCATTGTGAGAGCCGGCCATGCCAAAAAAATGCATGCCAAATCCAAAGATCATAATGTTCCGCGGCCTCAAGTATAACACCAAGCTTTCCATGATGCCATGATTTGTACATCCCCTCCCAGTCGAACGGGTAGTTCTTCCAATGCCAATGCATGCAATCGATACTCCCAAGCATCCTAGTAAAGCATCGCATCGCACCTTGTGCCAAGAGACGAGCGGTGTCTTCTTCATTTGGTGCTCTCTGATAGATGGGACCAAACACTGCTATTACTGCCTTGCAAAACCTGAAAGTGGCTTCAACGGCAGTGCTCTCGGACATACGGAGATAGTCATGAAATGAATCTGCAGGAACTCCATATGCAAAACACCGTATAGCAGCCGTGCATTTCTGAAGAGATGAAAACCCGAGAAGCTCGGCGCAATCTCTCTTCAGCTCGAAGTAGTCATCGTAATCCCGGAAGCCATGCACAATTCTCCTTAATACATCTGTTCATCCTAAAGCAACAACAAAATTCATGAGGCAAGCTTGGCGGCGTCGAGGAGAAATAGTGGTTGTAAAAAAGCGTGTGGGCAGTCGCCCTGTAACGATTCTTATTGGCCCTGCAGCCTTCCCTTGATCCTCCATGCTTGGGCTGGGCTTCCTCCTTGGCGAGCGCCTCCAAAAGAATGGCCATCACTATCTGATTCCCGTCGCCATCTGCAAGGTGCCCTCCATCATATGGCAAAACATGATTCCGTCAACAATGTGCATTTCCTATTTACAGAAAAGAAGCAATGAGGTCGAGAATGTATGGGCGATGAATCAGTCCACAACTTGGATAAACGACCGAACCCCTTACGGGCATGACGGCAGGAAGGAAGCGGCAGATCCGACAGAGGGGAACGGCAGCGGCACAAAATAAGGGTCGGGAGAAGTGAGGCGAGAGGTGGCAAGCCTGCCTGCAATGGTGGCTGCTGCCTCGGTGGGCAGTTGGAGATGACAAGGGTGGCGGTGAGGGGGCGAATTGTTGGGGAGGGAAACAACATGACGAGGTGGGAGGGGAAAATGACTACACATGAACGACGTTGGGTCTATGACACCTAGGGACGGTCTGTCGGATCGGCTGCCCGGACAGTGTCCAGCGCCTCCGAGCAAGCCCCCAAGTTTGGTGGGTCTCCTAGGGGGCGCCTCTCGGGACGGACCGTTGGGAGCGCCGATGTGAGAAAAATTAGCGTCCCAGCCCCAAATGGGCCTTGGGGGGGGCGTCGTTTGGAGGGTGCCGCTGGAGGTGCTCTAAGAGCAGCTCCATCGACACCTGATGCTGACGTGATCACACGCTTGTTGCGAGACCCCAGGCGGAAGGTATGATGTATTCCAATGGAAATTCCCCCAATTAAGGAACTAGAGTTTATCGAACCAGTAGGACTTCATAGTCTTGGAGAAGGTTGCTTGTTGTATGGCGCGTCAACAAGGGTGGAACCTGCACAAACACAAACTCTCTCTTGCCCCAACTTTCCGGCAGGTTGTCAATCTTTCGGTCTTACTGAAAACGAGAGAATTAAATGTATAGAGTCTTGGAAAACAGTAAGAGTAAAAACGGAACAACGAGGAAACAATTATAAAAGTGCTTAAAAGAAGTTTGCAAATATGAGGAAAATAGGACCGGGAGCCATAGTTTCACTAGTGGTGTCTCTCCAAAGAAAACAAACATGGTGGGTGAACAAATTACAGCTGGGCAATTGACAAATCATGAATGTATAATAATACTATTATGACGAGATATAGTTCACGAGTTCTAATATTATAGGCATTGCGTCAAGGAATATGGACCGCTATCTAGCATGCATCCATATCTAAAAGTCAACCTCAAGAAATCTATCCAGCAAATCTCTCTAGTATTAAGTTGCAGCAACAAAGTGATTGATTTGTGTGCAATAGACAAATGCATTAAGAACAATATGTAATGTAAGCAGTGGTCCTCGTCCGTAGACAAGAGCACCGCTGTTTCCTCCCTAGTAGCAATAGCACATGCCCCATCTGTCACGTTTCTGTCACTCGAGCACAGATGTAAGGGAGGCATGAACCTACCATCAAGCATATAAACCCTCTCTTGGAGGTGAAAAAAAACTACGTGACCAGGGTAATCATAAACACCGGAGAGCATTTCAATACAATATTAAAACTCTCTACACATAAATGAAGCATCTCAGATTGACATGAACAAAATAATCATTATATCATGGTTCAGCGGATCCCAGAAAACACAACATGCACAATTACATAACGGTAGTATCGATCATATGAGGCATCTCACGAGACTATAAACATGGAGGAATAGGGGAGATAACAACCATCTAGCTACTGCTATGGACCCGTAGTCCCGAGATGAACTACTCACGCATCTGTCTGGAGGCGATCATGGCGATGTAGAGGCCTCCAATGACGATTTCCCTTTCTGGCAGGGTGTCGAAACATGGCTACAGAAGCCCTAGATTGGACTTGTGAGGTGCCGCCGCCTCTTTGTATGTTTCATGGAAAATAACTCCGTCCCCAAAGTTTTTATGGTTGAAGGCAATTTATGGGTGAAGAGGTGATGACCCACAAGTATAGGGAGTGTATCGTAGTACTTTCGATAAATAAGAGTGTCGAACCCAACGAGGAGCAGAAGGTGTTGACAAGTAGGTTGGATAGAGGATTCACTGTAAACACTAGCAAACATGTTTTTGGTGGTTTTTGATATAGCAGATAAATAAAGTGCGAGTAAATAAAAGACAGTAAATATAATTGCAGCGAGTGGCCCAATCCTTCTGAGAGCAAAGGACAAGCCGGTTTTTCTACTTATGATTACCCAACATTCTCGAGGGACACATGGGAACTTCGTCAAGCGCTTTTGTTTCATACAGTTGATTAATAATTATTGTTTTGATAGGTGCTCTATGGGTGAAGCTATGCTAATGCACCTCCCAACTAGGACTAATACATAATTCTGATTAAACCCCTTGCAAGCATCCGCAACTACAAGAAAATAATTAAGATAAATCTAACCACAACCTTAAACTCTAGGATCCTACACTCCCTCGTGCATCGGTTTCCTAACCGGGGTTTAGGTTTCTATCACTCCGGCAACCCCACAATTAGTAGCCAAATACACAATGCATCCCTCTAGGCCCATAAAGGTGAAGTGTCATGTAGTCGACGCTCACATGACACCACTAGAAGAATAACAGCACAACTTAAATATCAAACCATTAGATATTACTTCAACATAATTCCACTACTAACATCTTGACTTCTCCGATGTCCTCAAGAACTAAAAGAACTACTCACAATACATCATATGGATCATAATCAGAGGTGATATAATGATGAATAACAATCTGGTCATAAAGTGCAAACACCGATAAGTCTCGTAGGCATAAACTACTAACAAGTAATCAACGCGAGGAGAGAGATCTAGTGCAAAACAACAATATAGAACCCTAATTGTTACAGCGGGACGAAGATGGATGGTGAGGATGATGGTGCTAGGTGATGATGATGATGACGATGATGATCTTGATGATGCCTCCTCAAAAGTGCTCTAGGTCTTCGTGAGCAAGCAAGTTGTATGCACCCCCACTAGTTCCATTGGAGAGCTTTCATACACTTATAGCTCTATGTGCATCCGTTGTGTGTCAATCACCACTCCTTGCATAACTTCGATTATAAGACTTCCTCTTGTCTAATGATCACTTTCAGTTGTCTGAGACTTTCTTCCATTCACCATCCAAACCCCCATAATGTTCTTTTAGCCACAACATCCTGGTGCCAGGAACCAATACAAAACGCTTGCTTGTTTTGAGCGCACAATTATTCAAATGATTTTCCTACGTGCATATTGTTGTCACTTGACTTGATACTAACATGATTTGTTGTGAGAGTTTGATGCCTTGGATGATTATATTGTTGTTCTTTAAGCTTAAATATCTTTAATATACTTTGCACGGTTGATTGTCTTTTAGTATTGATTCATTGAAAAGTTTTACTTTGTTCTTCCTAATAGTTTATACATTATTCTATTTGATATCAACTATAAACCACAGCCTTTATTCACTTGATCCTAGTTTACATGCTTTAAAGTACTATGATGATCAAGTTTATGTTGGTAGCATGTCACCTCAGAAATTATTTGTTTTGTCGTTTACCTACTCGAGGACGAGTAGGAACTGTAACATCCCAATTTTGCTAAATTAGGGTGTGTGGTGTTGTGTTCATCTCATACATGCATGAAACAAAAATTTAATCATGTTTTGAAACAATTTAAATTGTGAATTTAAATGCTCTGAGAAATTACCTCAAATACTACTTAATGTGGGTTTCAAAATTTTGCACTGAAAAATATTTCAATTTCACAAAACAAAAATATGGTGTGGTTGGAAATTTGATGAGTTTTCCCAATATAATTTTTGCCAATTTTTCTGATTTCAAAAAGGCCCTCAAAAATTTCTTTTCTTTTCAGTTTCTTATAGAAAAGGACTTGTTTGTGTTTTTCTCAAAGTGCAGGGGGTTCTTGCAATTTATCCTTTTGTCTTCTACCTCAGGCAGGCAGACACCTGCGTGCCCTCACCGCCAGCCTCGCATGGCCACCTCCTGCTTACCAGTCGGGTGCGAGGAGAAGCCCAGGACGTTGCCCCTGCTCCTCTCCCACCTCTATTCTGTCCCTCACGCATCATCCTCTCCCTCCGCCTCCCGAGAACCCAAACCCTAACCTCACCTTGACAGACGCCGCTGAGCGCCGCCGTTCTAGCCGCTCCCGTGCTCCGAAGAGCAGCCTATCCTCACCGTCGTCGCCTCTTGTCCTCCCCGCGGAGTTAATAGAGCGGGAATGGCCGGAGTCGGGCGCGCCATCATCATCTTCCCCACGGTCGGCGGGAGATGCCGCCGTCGATTCGCTGCCACCGCTACCCCGTGCCTTCCCCGACCCCATCATCACGTTCCTGGTAATCCCCTGCACACGCCCATGCCCTCTGTTCCGTTTCCCGTGCACCGCATCGCCGTGTCGCCGAAGACCATCGTGAGCCGCCGCCGTTCGAGTTTGCCGGCGAGCCTCCGGCAACCATCCGGAAGCGGCGCCGCCCCTATTAGGCTCGCTAGCACCTCATCCACCCCGTGGTTGCCTCCAATCGCCAAACCGCACGCTCATTCGAGCAATTAAACGGGATCAGAGCCGGTTTGGGCATCACTAACGTCACAATGACGTTATACATACGTTATATTTATGTTTTCTTTTTCAGCAGAAAATATTTAATAATTCCATAAAAATGATTAAATTTAATAATTCAATTACTATTATTTTATAACTCAGAAAAATAAAACATAGGTACCAAAATGTTTAGAAAAATAAACTCTACCCAAATATATCATTTTCACAGATGTTTGACAAACTTCAAAAATGAGCATTATTTAATGTTGTTTAATTCATTTAAAATGGAGAAAATAAGTTTTTATTCAATAAAATTAGAAAACTAAAGGTTATATACCAAATTGCTCAAAATGAAAAATGTAATCCATTTATTATATTTTCAAACCCGTTTGAGCAATGAAAATAGTACCCACTTTCAGAATTCTCCGAGATGCCCCTCTGGGGTCCATTTCGGTCTAATTTCTGTTAAACTGCATAACTAACATATGAACCCTAGCAAACCATTGAACTTGTCTAGGTATTTATCTCAGTGCATTAACTTGCTCATGCATACATATTGTGCATTGCATCGATTCCATGTGTTGATTGTTGTTCTTCTTGTTTCGGTGTTTGTTCCCCCTCGGTAGAACGCGACTCCGAAGAGAAGGCCAGCAGTTCCATCGGCGAATACTTGATCCTAACCGACAAAGTCAAGCACTTATTCCTGAAGCCTTTATCTGGTTTTCTTGAAGCAAGGCAAGCATAACCTCTTATCTGCTCATATATGTTTTCCAACAACATTTGATTCTCGTACTTTGCATTCGATTCCAAAGTATTTGATGCTAGTAGATATAGTTCACCTATATACTGCATTGCCTCAATGTCCTGATCCACTGCTCCTAGCCGCCATAGATTTTCTTGTGCGCATCGCCAGAGCCTCATATCTGCTTCGCTTAGCTTTACATGTTGTGTACCTCTGCTCCATCCGGTTGATGAATCAGAGCTGCGATAACCTAGTATGATATGATGATGTGGTAAGATGAGCTTTGTGTGGTTAACTTAACTAAGGCTTGGACGGGAGGCCGCTTGGGAAGTGGTTGTTTGTCCTGTACTTGCCAACCCTAGGAGTAAGGTCTCGCCGAAGAAACCAAGACTGAGCGTGCAACCACACGCGGGGCCTAACAGGCCGCGCTCGACCAACTAACTTGTTTTCCTCTATCCGTGAGTCACGTATTTTGGGAGTTCCAACTACGTGTAAGTCGAAAACCTTTTGGAGGTGTTTAGGGCGTGACCGGGACAAGTGATGGACGTGCACGGATCTTGATCCCGACTCACAGAACATGTCCCTTCAGGAGGTGGCCAACTCCCTGTTGACGGGGTGGCCCTGTTTGGGTTGACTCATGGATAGGGTCGAGCAAGGTAAAGGTCATGGCCAACCACACTCTGTCGGCACATCGTCGGAAGTGTGCCAATAGCTTGGCATTAAGAGTCGAATGGTATGTGTGGGTAAAGTGTACCACCCTTCAGGGATAAATCTTTCGGAAAGCCGTGTTCGCGGTTAAGGACGACTTGGTGGAAGATACGAGGTCATAGGTAACATGAACGAGAGATTAAAACTTGTTGATAACGAAATAAGGGTGCCTCCTCGGAGATGCCGAGAGGGGTGATCCTTGTAGCATGAGATGATGGGAAATGATGTTGGTGGATTGCAAAGATAATGATTACAATAGCTGAGTAGCTTTCTCATCTGTTTTGAAAACACTCCTTGAGACGTGCTATTCCTCCTAGATTTGGAAAAAAAAGATTGCTTTACGCAAATCAACCTTCATAAAACCCTTTATGAAACCAATAGATATATAATAGGTTAACTAAGTCTTGTTGAGTACCTCCCGTACTCAGGTTTGCTTAAATTTGGTTCAGGTGGAGTTCGTCACTTCAGTGGTGGTTCAACATGGACATCGACGAGTAGTTTGGGGTTCCCAGGCAGCAGCCTGGAATCTATGGGCTGGGGCATCGCCTTATGTTGCAGCCTCTTAGGCATTTTGGTTCTTGTTGATTAGAAACATAAATTTCCTTCCGTTGTCTGATGTAATGTTGGGTCATGTGACCTCTGGTTGTAAAGCTATACTCTAGTAACACCTGTTCAATACAGCTTCCGTGTTTAGAGTACTGCTTTGATCGGTTGTTGGTTTCGAGCTCATGGTTATAAAGTTTTGGCTATGCCTGCCTATTTGTCGCAGTCGAGGGATTGTGGAGCCGATGATCCATGTCCGAGCTTGCCTACCGATGCGATTCGGCCTAGGGCTAGGTAACCCTAGTAACCCTTGATTGTTGTTGCACTTTCTGGACACATAGCAGCTCTGTATAGCTTTGGTCCAGTTTCCTTCAGTTTGATTCGACTCGTGGACACTTGGTTATGCATAGTTGGTTATTACTAGCATGGACACAAGGAGCAGTAGTATCGTGGTGATCCGGCATGCATGCCGATGAGTCCGGTCTGCCTGTCGTTGTTTGTTGCGGACGGGGCTGGTAACCCTGAAGCCCTTGTGGGTCCATGTCTAGGAGCACATAACAGTATGTATATCTTTGGGTCCGGGGTCGTGAAAATCATGGTATCAGAGCAGGACTGCCTCTAGGAAAACCTTATTGCTTGGTCGATGTTGAGTTTAATGTTTATGAAAACTACTTTGAAACCTCAAATGGATTGTGAAAAGCCTTCTTAGGATTCTTTTTACTCCGTATCTGGTATCGCTCTAACTCTGGGTATCCTTACTTGTTTTGATTTGAAAAGTTCCTAATCATTCAAAACTTAGATGCCTTCTTCGGCAAGGACGTCGTTTACCCAAGTTGACCTAGTGTTGAGTCTCTAGAGTTGTTTGTGTTCCGTAATTCGTTATCCTTTGATTCAAACTGGGAGTTTTCCTTCCATTCATAATCTCTCAAAGTTGTATGGATTCCACATTCTTACATGTTCCAAAATCCCAAATCCCGAACCTCGAGATCTGCTTTCCATCTCGAATGTATTCCTTGCCTTTTGATCAGATACTTCTGGAGCTACGTATGGTTTCTACTCCTGGAGTAGAAGATATTTCGTGATTGCTATTCGTAGTGTCCTTCAAGGCACTAAGATAGTAGTTACTCCTTTCTTTTGATTTTTAACCCTTGGACTTGAACCGAAGGTCCCGGAATGTGCTGGATTGAAGTGTGTTGAATCATGTGGTTTATTAACCATGTGATGTGTATGCTACCAGCACAAGATGCTGACCTTTAACCCAAGTTCCATTTCTTTGGATCCCGAGGAACATTTTTCTACCTCAGGATGGCTAGGTAATCTCAACTCCAGTAGCCATAGGCTTTATTTTGGAACCAAAAGAGATCACAACAAGAGTGGTCATCATGAATTCCAAATCTTTGTTCCTGATTCAGCTATACTTATATTTTTGGCATGGGATCTACAAATGAGTATGAACATGTGCATCCAACGTGATCTCTGGATTTTCCGGAGAATGTTCCTATCTTCTAGTTGCTCTCAAATCTCCATCCGTTGTTTTGGACACTAAGTTGCATATGTGTGTTGGAGTTCCAATGCAGTTGCTTTTGTTTTCCGTCAGAACATTCCTCCTTGGGATGTCAGGAGAAACAAACTCCAGTACCTTGTTCATCTGTAGAACCAGGTCAAAGTTTTGTAATTCGTAGGTTAAAGAAGTTTCATTAGTTTCCATTATGTTCTACTTTCGAGTATCACACCCTTTTATATCAAGAGGTTGTGTTGAGTTTCATGGCCTTATTGATGAAGTGATGCTCTTGCACGTGTTCACCCCCTTCCTCCAAGCTTGAATGCTTGAGAATGTTGGGTCTGTTCATCGACATGTGTATCAGCTATTCCTAGAGATTCTTATTGCTTTGAAAAGTTTAAGAAACATATGTATCCTTCTTAGCACTATTGGTCAACCGATCTCTACTTAAAGTTGACTGTGTTACCAAATTCGTTCATTCCGGTGCACATTCTTGGTCAAAGAGCTAGGTTCATGCCAAAGCTCTCCAGATCATATCGGTTGCTTTCAAAAGCATGCCTCCTTTCGATTTCCAAGACATACCAGTAGGTTGTGATATTCTGGTTATCTTTCTAGAAGTATCACCAGGTTATTACCTGACCGTAGTGTCTAAGAAAGGGGTAATTTGAATTGCTCCTTACTCCAAGAAACTTTGCTGGATACCCTGGACTAATTGGTTGAGCTTATAACAAGAACTTGGAGAGTTGAAGGACAAGAGCTCTTCCTAACTTGATCCTTTGTTAAGGGATGTCTAGTTTTTCTCGTGTTGAAGCATGATAGTATCTCCTTCGTGGACATGCTATCATCCTACCTTGATTTGAATTGGGCTATCGTCAAATCAAGATAAGATCCAAGGACTACATTGATGGTGTTTCCACTCATGGTGTTTTGCCTAAGTACACCTTCACGTCCTTTGGTCTGCCCACTATTTTGCCTTGTTCATGTACCACACGAGTCCCTCTACTTGGAGTATCTTGGTAAGGGTGTCGTTGAGCCCATCGATGACATTCTTATTTTCTCCAAGCTTCAAGAGGTTCATGTTGATCCAACGACATTAATGTTGGAAACTTTTGAGAACCCTCTTTGTGTCATCACGAAGTTGTGTTCTGGATGTTCGAAGTAACTTGCTCTGGTTCATGCGCTTATGCTGAAAGTTGTCGCCGTGGATCCGAGTAGAGTTTTCCTATTCCTTAGGAATAATCCCAAGTCGGTCATGTATGTGTGGACTATTCTTGAGATGGTAGGTTGCTACCTCCATTTATTTTAAGAAGTGTGCATCCACACCAAGCCACTGACTGATTGTTCGTGAAAGAGAAGAAGTCCAAAAACTTTGATATCTCTGTAACCTCCTTCCAACAAGGACTCCGATGTGTTCCTTTGTAAGTAATTCATGTAAGTGTAGTTGTCCCTAGCAAGTTGCTAATACACGAGTTATGCAAACTCTCTCATCTTTTTGAGCTTAACATTGTAGTCCATACCTTGAGAACCCAGTAATGTATCTCAATTGTAACCGGTGCAACCTCTGTGATCAAACGTGCCGATTCCGAATCATCCTTCCACTAATCTGAGCTGAATCTCAAGCAGCAACGACGGTTGGTGTTTCCTCAAGGGTATTGAATTAGGTCCATTTGAAAATACGGCATGGTTGATGTTGTGTTTGACACAACTAGCCGGAAGGCCTAATGTCATATCTCTTTGAATCCGTAAGAACAGCCACTCTCCGTGAGAATTCTTGTGTGGCTAAACCTAACAAGTTTTCCTCACCGTTGTTCCAAAACGAAGTTATACTTTCACTTGATTTTCTATAAAAGGCTTGTCATGAGCCTGCTGTCGGTATCTAGAACATAAAGGATAACTTGGAAGTTGATATATCCAATATCTCCCTGTTGAACCTCCAAACCTTTGTTCTAGTGGAAACAATTTCATCATGCGAACATCTCGTGGTGTTTTGTGACCGCCATTGACCAGTTCCCTTTTTCAAGCTGTTTCTACTTGAAGTTCTGTTCATCTCACACATTGTGTGAATTTGTCAGTCATTTCAGCCAAGGAGTCTTAACCATGTGGTAGATGTACTACTACGTCCAAAACCACACTAGGAAAGAGATTCCTTATTCCTCCCGATGTTCCCATCCCCGTTGGTTATTCATCCTTACGGTGTGACCAAGGATTCTTTCTTTTTTTACGGTGCTCCAACTTCTTTTGGTTACTCATCTTCTATCGTGAAGTAATACCCCGATCCTTGACAAAGATTTCTACAAACTTTAACGGAATGAAAGTTCCTTCATCTATTGTGTCCACTCCGAAGAGTCAGTAAAATTTTCTCTCAGACACACGATTACAGTGTTTTCTCGTGTTTTCCCTCGTCTACGGATATTACATTATGATATTCAAGACCATCCTTCCCATCTTGGTATTCTACTTCGAAGAAAGCTCGATGTCATAAGTTGTCCAACCTTTCTTTTCCACAAGGATTTAAAGTCGTGTGCAAAGCTCATATTCTAAATCCTTTCAAGAACCATCGTACATAAATTTGAAACCTTCTCCTAATCCCTCCGTTATCTTGATGTGTTTCATGCCTATTAACTCAAAAGGTTCTTTATGACAATTCCTGTCATTAGTTATCCATGAGATACTCGATCTTCGTGAAGATCAATTCCTAAGAGTTTCCCTCCTACCTAAGGTGTAGCCGCTGGATATCTTCGCAAGTGCTACGGATCAACCTCTTCAAGAAGATAACCGTAAGGTTCGAGAAGATCGTTCAAGACCAGTGTTCCTTCTTTCTTCTCCTTCGGGAATCTCGGGACGAGATTCTTGTAAGGGGGGTAGATTTGTAACATCCCAATTTTGCTAAATTATGGTGTGTGGTGTTGTGTTCATCTCATACATGCATGAAACAAAAAATTAATCATGTTTTGAAACAATTTAAATTGTGAATTTAAATGGTATGAGAAATTACCACAAATACTACTTAATGTGGGTTTCAAAATTTTGCACTGTAAAATATTTCAATTTCACAAAACAAAAATATGGTGTGGTTGGAAATTTGATGAGTTTTCCAAATATAATTTTTGCCAATTTTTCTGATTTCAAAAAGGCCCTCAAAACTTTGTTTTCTTTTCAGTTTCTTATAGAAAAGGACTTGTTTGTGTTTTTCTCAAAGTGGAGGGGGTTCTCGCAATTTCTCCTTTTGTCTTCTACCTCAGGTAGGCAGACACCTGCGTGCCCTCACCGCCGGCCTCGCACGGCCACCTCCTGCTTACCAGTCAGGTGCGAGGAGAAGCCTCGAACGTTGCCCCTGCTCCTCTCCCACCTCTCTTCTCTCCCTCACGCATCATCCTCTCCCTCTGCCTCCCGAGAACCCAAACCCTAACCTCACCTTGACAGACGCCGGCGAGCGCTGCCGTTCTAGCCGCTCCCGTGCTCCGAAGCGCAGCCTATCCTCACCGTCGTCGCCTCCTTGTCCTACCCACGGAGTTAATCAAGTTGAATGGCCGGAGTCGGGCGCGCCATCATCATCTTCCCCACGGGCCGGCGGGAGATGCCGTCGTCGATTCGCCGCCACCGCTGCTCCCCTGCCTTCCCCGACCCCCTCATCACTTTCCTGGTAATCCCCAGCACACACCCATGCCCTCCGTTCCGTTTCCCGTGCTCCGCATCGCCGTGTCGCCGAAGACCACCATGATGCCTCCTGCCGTTCGAGCTTGCCGGCGAGCCTCCGGCAACCATCCGGAAGAGGCGCCGCCCCTATTAGGCCCGCTAGGACCTACTCCACCCCGTGGTTGCCTCCAATCGCCGAATCGCACGCTCATTCGAGCAATTGAGCGAGACCAGAGCCGGATTGGGCATCACTGACGTCACAATGACGTCATCCAGACGTCATATTTCTGTTTTCTTTTTCACCAGAAAATATTTAATAATTCCAGAAAAATGATTAAATTTAATAATTCAATAACTATTATTTTATAATTCAGAAAAATAAAAGTTAGGTACCGAAATTTTCAGAAAAGAAACTCTACCCAAATATATCATTTTCACACATGTTTGACAAACTTAAAAAATGAGCATTATTTAATGTTGTTTAATTCATTTAAAATGGAGAAAATAAGTTTTTATTCAATAAAATTAGAAAACTAAAAGTTATATACCAAATTGCTCATAATGACAAATGTAATCCATTTATGATGTTTTCAAAACCCATTTGAGAAATTAAAATAGTACTCGCTTTCAGAATTGTCCGAGATGCCCCTCCAGGGGTCCATTTCGGGCTAATTTCTGTTAACCTGCATAGCTAACATATGAACCCTAGCAAACCATTGAACCTTTCTAGGGCTTTATCTCGGTGCATTAACTTGCTCATGCATACATATTGTGCATTGCATCGATGCCATGTGTTGATTGTTGTTCTTCTTGTTTCGGTGTTTGTTCCCCCTCGGTAGAACACGACTCCGAAGAAAAGGCCAGCAGTTCCATCGGCGAATACTTGATCCTAACCGACAAGTCAAGCACTTATTCCTGAAGCCTTTATCTGATTTTCTTGAAGCAAGGCAAGCTTAACCTCTTATCTTCTCATATATGTTTTCCAACAACATTTGATTCTCGTACTTTGCATTCGATTCCAAAGTATTTGATGCTAGTAGATATAGTCACCTATATACTGCATTGCCTCAATGTCCTGATTCACTACTCCTAGTCGCCATAGATTTTCTTGTGCGCATCGCCAGAGCCTCATATCTTCTTAGCTTTACATGTTGTTTACCTCTACTCCATCCGGTTGATGAATCAGAGCTGCGATAACCTAGTATGATATGATGACGTGGTAAGATGATCTTTGTGTGGTTAACTTGACTAAGGCTTGGACGGGAGGCCACTTGGGAAGTGGTTGTTGTCCTATACTTGCCAACCCTAGGAGTAAGGTCTCGCCAAGAAACCAATACTGATCGTGCAACCACACGCGGGGCCTAACAGACCGCACTCGACCAACTAACTTGTTTTGCTCTATCCGTGAGTCGCATAGTTTGGGAGTTCCATCTGCGTGTTTGTCGAAAACCTTTTGGAGGTGTTTAGGGCTTGACCGGGACAAGTGATGGACGTACACGGATCTTGATCCCGACTCACAAACAGTTGCCGTCAGGAGGTGGCCAACTCCTTGTTGACGGGGTGGCCTTGTTTGGGTTGACTCATGGATAGGGTCGAGCAAGGTAACGGTCGTGGCCAACCACACTATTCCGGCACATCGTCGGAAGTGTGCCAATATCTTGGAATTAAGAGTCGGATGGTACGTGTGGGTAAAGTGTACCACCCTGCAGGGATAAATCTTTCGGAAAGCCGTGTCCGCGATTAAGGGCGACTTGGTGGAAGATACGAGGTCATAGATAACATGAACGAGAGATTAAAACTTGTTGATAAAGAATGAAGGGTGCCTCCTCGTAGATGCCGAGAGGGTTGATCCTTATAGCATGAGATGATGGGAAATGATGTTGGTGGATTGCAAAGATAATGATTACAGTAGTTGAGTAGCTTTCTCATCTGTTTTGAAAACACTCCTTGAGACGTGCTATTCCTCCTCGATTTGGAAAACAAAGATTGCTTTACGCAAATCAACCTTCATAAAACCCTTTATGAAACCAGCAGATATATAATAGGTTAACTAAGTCTTGTTGAGTACCTCCCGTACTCAGGTTTGCTTAAATTTGGTTCAGGTGGAGTTCGTCACTTCAGTGGTGGTTCAACGTGGACATCGACGAGTAGTTTGGGGTTCCCAGGTAGTAGCCTGGAATCTATGGGCTGGGACGTCGCCTTATGTTGCGGCCTCTTAGGCCTTTTGGTTCTTGTTGATTAGCAACAAAAATTGCCTTCGTTGTCTGATGTAATGTTGGGTCATGTGACCTCTGGTTGTAAAGCTATACTCTAGTAACACCTGTTCAATACAGCTTCCATGTTTAGAGTACTGCTTTGATCGGTTGTTGGTTTCGAGCTCATGGTTATACAGTTTTGGCTATGCCTGCATAGTTGTCGCAGTTGAGGGTTTGTGGAGCCGATGATCCATGTTCGAGCCCGCCTACCGATGTGATTCGGCCTGGGGCTAGGTAACCCCAGTAGCCCTCGATTGTTGTTACACTTTCTGGACACATAGCAGCTCTGTATAGCTTTGGTCCCGTTTCCTTTAGTTTCATTCGACTCGTGGACGCTTGGTTATGCATAGTTGGTTATGACTAGCATGGACACAAGGAGTAGTAGTACCGTGGTGATCTGGCCTGCATGCCGATGAGTCCGGTCTGCCTGCCGTTGTTTGTTGCGGCCGAGGCTGGTAACCCTGATGCCCTTGTGGGTCCATGTCTAGGAGCACATAACAGTATGTATATTTCTGGGTCTGGGGTCGTGATAGGAATTAAGCTTGGGGATGTTGATACGTCATAAATGTATCTATAATTTCTAATGTTCCATGTTGTTTTGATGCCATATGCTACATGTTTTCCTTACACTTTATATCATTTTTATCGATTTCCCGGACTAACCTATTGACAAGATGCCATAGAGCCAGTTCCCTGTTTTCTGTTGTTTTTAGTTTCAGAAAAGTTTTTCTGGAAATATTCTCGAATTGGAAAATTCAAAGCCCGGAAGTCTTAGAATTCCTGAAGGTTCCACGGAGTCCCAAAGAGGCCCGGAGGGGGGGCACACGATGGGGCGGCGCGCCCCCTGGCCGCGCCAGGGGGTGGTGTGGGCCCCTCGGGCGTCCACCGCCATCGCCCTTTCGCCTATTTATTCCCCCCGATACGTCAACCCTAAAAATATACCACTTTTTCCGAGAAACACACGAGGCATCCTTCGTCGTCAACCCGAGATCGGGGGGTGGGTGGTTCTGGAGCTCTCCCCGGCACCCTGCCGGGAGGGAAATTCATCACCGGAGGGGTCTACACCACCATGCCCGCCTCCGGAGTGATGCGTGAGTAGTTCATCCTTGGACTACGGGTCCATAGAAGTAGCTAGATGGTTGTCCTCTCCTCTTTATGCCTCATGTTTGGATCCCTTGAGCTGCCTCAGATGATAGAGATCATCTTATTGTAATGCTACATGTTGTGTTTGCTGGGATCCGATGATTGTTGAATGCTATGTCTTTTGATTATCAATCTATCATGTTGTCTTCATGCATATGTTATTTATGATCTTGCATGCTCTCCGTTATTAGTAGATGATCTGGCCAAGTAGATGCTAGTAACTCCAAGAGGGAGTATTTATGCTCGATAGTGGGTTCATGCCTCCTTTGCATCTGTGCTTGAGTGACAGAAACGTGACGAATGGAGGATGTGTTGTTGCCATTAGGGAGAAAATAACGGTGTTTACCTACTTTACATTGTTTACATTACACACTTTTCTTACTGCGATTATCCTTGCTTGCAACTTAATACCCAACGTTTGTTTGGATGATATTCGGAGGGTGGATTATTAGTCAAAGATGCAGTTTTATGATGATCTATGTACTTTGTTGTAATGCCCTGGTGGTTGATGTTGGTGAACCCCAAGAGAAAGGTTGTGAAGATTGCAACGGCAAGTTTTCCCTCAGAAAAGAAACCAAGGTTGAATCGACCAGTAGGAGGACAAGCAATCTCTAAAGGTTGATGCAGCTGAGATGGCAGGGCGCACTACCGGTTCAGCAACAACGTGGAACCTACACAACACAATCAAATCACTTTGTCCCAACATAGCAGTGAGGTTGTCAATCTCACCGGTTTTGCCGAACATAAAGAGGTTAAACGTATGGTGTGGAAAACAATAGGAAAATAATAGGAACAATATGAAAGCAGTAGGTGTTTTATCAGTATGAGGAAAAAGGACCAGGGTCCACAGTTCACTGGTGGTGTCCCTCTGTGAAAGATAAATAACATGTGTGGTGAATAAATTACAGCTGGGCAGTTGACAGAAATGAAGGCTACACCGTAGTGCATATGCAAGACATAAAGATTACTATGTGATTCATGCGGGAATTACAAACAAAATACATAGACCGTCATCCAACTGCATCTATGTCTAATAATCCACCCTCCGAACGTCATCCGAACAAACGTTGGGTATTAAGTTGCTAGCAATGGATTACCGCAGTAAGCAAAGTGTGTAATGTAAACAATGTAAACTAGGTAAACACCGTTGTTTTCTCCCTAATGGCAATAACACATCCTCAATCCGTCACGTTTTTGTCACTCGAGCACAGATGCAAAGGAGGCATGAACCCACTATCAAGCATAAATACTCCCCCTTGGAGTTACTAGCATCTACTTGGCCAGAGCATCTACTAATAACGGATAGAATGCAAGATCATAAATAAAATATTCATGAAGATAACATAATAGATTGATAATCAGAAGACATAGCATTCAACATTCATCAGATCCCAGCAAACACAACATGTAGCATTATAGAAAGATGATCTCGATCATGTGAGGCAGCTCACGAGATCTAAACATGAGGTACAAAGTGGAGAGAACAACCATCTAGCTACTTCTATGGACCCGTAGTCTAGGGATGAACTACTCACGCATCACTTTGGAGGAGGGCATGGTGATGTAGACACCTCCGGTGATGAATTCCCCTCCTGGCAGGGTGCCGGGGAGAGCTCCACTACCCTCCCGATCTCGGGATGACGATGACGGCGGCCTCGGGTGTTTTTCGGGACGAAGTGGTATATATTAGGTTTTAGGTCTCGGGGGGGTATAAATAGGCAAAAGAGCAAAGGCGGTGGAGGTCGGGGCCCCACACCAGCCCATGGCGCGGCCAGGGGGCGCGCCGCCCTATGGTGTGGGCCCCTTGTGCCCCCCTCCGGGTCTCTTCGGGACTTCGTGGAACCTTTGGGAATTCTAAGACTTCCGGGCTTCGAATTTTCCAATTCCAAGAATATTTCTAGAACAAATTTTCTGAAACTAAAAACAACAGAAAACAGGGAACTGGCTCTGTGGCATCTTGTCAATAGGTTAGTCCGAAAAATCGATAAAAATGACATAAAGTGTATAGCAAACATGTGGGAAACAATAAGAAAACAACATGGAACATCAGAAATTAAGGATACGTTTATGACGTATCATGCCCGCATGACTCTCATAGTAATCTTTATGTCATGCATGTTTCTTTATCTGTTTTCCCAGCTGTAATTTGTTCACCACGCATGTTAGCTATATTTTAGGGAGAGACACCTCTAGTGAACTTTGGATCCCGGTCCATTTTCTCATACTAATAATACAACCACTGCAATTACTGTTTTCACACTGCTTCCACTCTTTTCATATTGTTATCATACTATTTTCCACACCATATGTTTAACCTCTTTGTGTTCAGCAAAACCGGTGAGATTGACAACCTCACTTCTTCGTTGGGGCAAAGTGAATTGATTGTGTTGTGTAGGTTCCACGTTGCTGCTGAACCGGTAGTGCGCCCTACCATCCCAACTGCATCAACCTTCTAAAGTTACTCCTTCCTCCTTCTAGAAAATTCAACCTTGGTTTCGTCCTGAGGGAAACTTGCTACCGTACTCTTCATACCTTCCTCTTGGGGTCTCCCAACGAACGTGTGTTCCATGTTTACATGCTTTACATTACTATGATGATCCTAGTTTACATGCTTTACATTACTATGATGATCAAGTTTATGTTGGTAGCATGTCACCAGAGAAATTATTTGTTTTGTCGTTTACCTACTCGAGGACGAGTAGGAACGAAGCTTGGGGATGTTGATAAGTCATAAACGTATCTATAATTTCTGATGCTCCATGTTGTTTTCATGCCATATGCTACATGTTTTTCTTACACTTCATATCATTTTTATCGATTTCCCGGGACTAACCTATTGACAATATGCCATAGAGCCAATTCCCTATTTTCTGCTGTTTTTATTTTCAGAAAAGTTGTTCTAGAAATATTCTCGGAATTGGAAAATTTGAAGCCCGAAAGTCTTAGAATTTCCGAAGGTTCCACGGAGTCCCGAAGAGGCTCGGAGGGGGGCCACAGGGGGCCAAACCATAGGGCGGCGCGCCTCCTGGCAGCGCCTCGGGATGGTGTGGGCGCCTCGAGCGTCCACCGCCATCGCCCTTTCGCCTATTTATTCCCCCAATGCGTCAACCCAAAAAATATACCACTTTTTCCCGAGAAACACCCGAGACCGCCGTCATCGTCAACCCGAGAGGGTTCTGGAGCTCTCCCCTGGCACCCTGTCGGCATGGAAATTCATCACCGGAGGGGTCTATACCACCATGCCCGCCTCCGCAGTGATGCGTGAGTAGTTCATCCTTGGACTACGGGTCCATAGCAGTAGCTAGATGGTTGTCCTATCCTCTTTATGCCTCATGTTTGGATCTCGTGAGCTGCCTCACATGATCGAGATTATCTTATTGTAATGCTAGATGTATTTGCTGGGATCCGATGATTATTAAATGCTATGTCTTTTGATTATCAATCTATCATGTTGTCTTCATGTGTATGTTATTTATGATCTTGCATGCTCTTCGTTGTTAGTAGATGCTCTGGCCAAGTAGATGCTAGTGACTCCAAGAGGGAGTATTTATGCTCGACACTGGGTTCATGCCTTCTTTGCATATGTGCTCGAGTGACAAAAACGTGACGGATGGAAGATGTGTTGTTGCCATTAGGGAGAAAACAACGATGTTTACTTCGTTTACATTGTTTACATTACACACTTTACTTACTGCGATTATCCGTTGCTTGCAACCTAATACGCAACATTTGTTCAGATGATATTCGGAGGGTGGATTATTAGTCAAAGATGCAGTTGGATGATGATCTATGTATTTTGTTGTAATTCCCGCATGAATCTTATAGTAATCTTTATGTCATGCATGTTTCTTTATCTGTCAATTGCACAACTATAATTTGTTCACCATGCATGTTAGCTATCTTTTATGGAGAGACACCTCTAGTGAACTGTGGACCCGGTCCAGTTTCTCATACTGATAATACAACCACTGCAATTACTATTTTCACACTGCTTCCACTGTTTTCATATTGTTCTCATACTGTTTTTCCACACCATACATTTAATCTCTTTGTGTTCAGCAAAACCGGTGAGATTGACAACCTCGCTGCTTCGTTGGGGCAAAGTGAATTGATTGTGTTGTGTAGGTTCCACGTTGCATCTGAACCGGTAGTGCGCCCTACCATCTCAACTGCATCAACCTTCTGAAGTTACTCCTTCCTCCTACTAGGTCGATTCAACCTTGGTTTCTTTCTGAGGGAAACTTGCTACTGTGCTCTTCATACCCTCCTCTTGGGGTCTCCCAACGACGTGTGTTCCACGCGCATGAATGTCAACGAATGGCAAACAGAAAATGCAGCACGCCAGAAGCCAACTAGACCTTACGAGAGCGGCTCCCACTGAAGGAGGCTAACTAAAATCAGCAGATAATCCTTCTTCTCTTTTGTTTTACACAATCATGCTTTGACTGATAAATCAAGGGCAAAAATACTGAGAGAATTTGAAGTAATTAAGTTTGGGGCTGGGCACCCCTCTGCCAGCTCTTCTAGCGATTGGATAAGTGGATGAAGCCACTAGTCTAGGTGTGTAAATTCCAATCAACAAGTGAGATAAAGATTCTCTATTTGCATCCTCATGAGCTAAAACAGGGGCACTAAAAAGGTGTAATTTTGGAGGTTTAAAGGTAGCACACAAGCAATTTACTTGGAGTGGCGGTTAAATACCACATATAGGTAGGTATGGTGGACACAAATGACATGGTTTTGGGGCTCAAGGTTTGGATGCACGAGAAGCATTCCCTCTCATTACAGGTTTGAGACTAACAAGGCTGGATAGCAAGCATAAGAGTTGAGGGAAAACAAACAAACATACATATGATAGAACCAATCATGCAATCTTCCTTGAAAGTACAAACAATATTAACTTGATAATACTAAGCTTATGAGCCAACAAGAAAGAAAGATCATGGAATAATATATCTACATGCAACTCCCTCTTTTCTACTTAAGCCTCAAAGTATTGTTGCTACTGACCAATGCTAAGTTTGCCAAAACCAACAAAATTAACTTGATGCTCCAATATTGATACCAATACTAATAACAAGATCAACCATATAACAAGAATTTCAATCTGAAATAAAGTGTAGAAAGTAAATTATGAAACTTCTCATTAATATTCCATAACAACAACTCAAACCAAGGGATACATAACCAACTAAAGGAGAGATACTTCCATACTGCAAACCATCCTTTATGATAACTTCTCTACTCATGATATGACTCTACCAAAAGGTAAAAAGGTGAAAGATAAAGGTGTGATACCGCGGCACTCCCTCAAGCTAGGAACAAGCCGAGGGGATGCCGATACCAATGATGAATTAAATATTCGGTGGTGGTGAACTCTTCTCAATCAAGGCATGGAAACGCTCCAGCATCTCGTGAAATCTGTCGTTTGATCTTGAAGTATCTCTACCTCCATCCTTAGAGCTCGATATCGATCGCGGAACTCATCTGCGACTCGAAGAGCTTCCTCTACTCTAGGGATGGGGTTGAGACCTGGAACTGACGGTCTTGGTCCCTTCAAATTACAAGAAGAAACACTTACATCGTTACTTGATGACATCCTCTTTGCTCCCCTCTTGACGCCCTGGTCCATGTTCTTGCGCTTGGGAACTTGGAGATCATATTCCAAAGGCTCCCTCCCAATGTTGTTGTTGGTGGAGGCCATAGTGCTTCTAAAACTGAAAAACGGTCCTGGCAGAAACAAGTCGAAACAGAAACACGACGAGAAAACAATATACAAACCTCGGGGGATCTGGGGATTATATAGCAAAAATATACGTAACAAAAGGAAGGTGCAGTGCGAAAATGGGTCGGAGAGGGGCTCCGGGGCCCCCACACCATAGGCTGGTGCGGCCAGGGGTGGACCCGTGCCCCCAGGTGGTGTGGTGCCCTCGGGCACCATCTCCTACCCTTCTTCGGCTCAATATTTTTCATATTTTCCAGAGAGGAAAAAATTATAAGTTGAAAGTAATACGCGAATCTTTTCTTAACAGAATTGTTAGCTATTCGAAAACGAACTCTACAGTTTCTGGAATCTTCCCTCTAATAAACTTCTCCGGAGTCACCACTTGAATAATATCAACATCTTCATCATATGAATCCCCGGAAATATAATGTTTGAGTCTTTGCCCATGCACCATTTGTGTAGTGTTATCTTTAAGGGAAGCAATTTTGATTGCGCCCGAACGATAGACTTCTTCGATAACATAAGGTCCTTCCCATCTTGAGAGTAATTTTCGTGCAAAAAATCTGAGACGAGACCTATACAATAGAACTTTCTCACCAACATGAAACTCTCTTTTAAGAATTCTCCTATCATGCCATTGTTTAACTTTCTCTTTAAAGAGTCTAGCATTTTCATAAGCTTCACTTCTCCATTCATCTAGTGAACTCAAATCAAGGATTCTTTTCTCACCAGCAAGTTTAAAATCTTTATTAAGTTCTTTCACTGCCCAATAAGCTTTGTGTTCTAATTCTAAAGGCAAGTGACAAGATTTTCCATAAACCATTTTATAAGGAGACATATCCATAGGATTTTTATAAGCAGTTCTATAACCCCATAAAGCATCATTTAACTTATCAGACCAATTTTTCCTAGATTTATTAATAGTCTTTTGCAAGATAGATTTAATTTCTCTATTTGATAATTCTACTTGCCCACTGGATTGAGGATGATAAGCTGAGGAAATTCTATGATTAACATCATATTTGGCAAGGTTTTTTTAAAACCACCATGAATAAAGTGAGAACCTCTATCAGTCATAAGATATCTACGCACACCAAACCTAGGGAAAATAACATCTTTAAGCATTTTTTAAAAAGTTTCACCATAAACACTTTTTGCAGGTATAGCTTCTACCCATTTAGTAACATAATCAACAACAACAAGAATATGAGTATAACCATTTCAAGGAGGAAACGAACCCATAAATCAAATCCCCAACAATGAAAAGGTTCAATAACAAGGGAGTAACTCATAGGTATTTCATTATGTCTAGAAATATTACCATCTCTTTGGCATTCATCACAAGATAAAAAAAAACTTTCGTGCATCTTTGAAGAGAGTAGGCCAATATAAACCTGATTGTAGAACCTACTGTGCGGTTCTATCTCCAGCGTGATGACCTCCATAAGCACTACCATGACACTTTCTCAATATCTCTCGTTGTTCATGATCTGGAACACATCTTCGCATAATACCATCTACTCCTTTATATAAGTATGGGTCATCCCAAAAATAATGCTTCAAATCATAAAAGAATTTTCTTCTTTGTTGAGATGTAAATGTTTGAGGAAAATACTTGGAAACAATAAAGTTAGCATAGTCAGCATACCAAGGCCTATCTTGGGAGTTTACCTTTATTGCAGCCAACTGTTCGTTTGGAAAACTATCATTAACAGGAATAGGGTCATAAGCAATGTTTTCCAATCTAGACCAGTTATCAGCAACATGATTTTTAGCACCCTTTCTATCCACAATATGCAGATCAAACTATTGTAAAAGCATCACCCATCTAATAAGCCTAGGCTTAGCATCTTTCTTTTCCATAAGGTATCTAATACCAGCATGATCAGTATGAATAGTGACGTTTGAATCAACAATATAAGGTCTAAATTTGTCACAAGCAAAAACTACAGCTAAGAACTCTTTTTCAGTGGTAGCATAATTCTTTTGAGCAACATCAAGAGTCTTACTAGCATAATGAATAACATTAAATTTCTTATCTACTCGTTGTCCAAGAACAACACCTAAGCAAAATCACTGGCATCACACATAATTTCAAAAGTCAAATTCCAATCAGGTGGTTGAACAATAGGAGCAGTAGTTAAAGCCTTCTTTAAAGTTTCAAAAGCTTCATTGTAATCATCATAAAAAACAAAAGGTACATCTTTTTGAAGAAGATTAGTAAGAGGATTTGATATTTTAGAGAAATCTTTAATAAACCTCCTTAAAAAACCATCATGGCCAAGAATACCTTTAACATCCCCGCGACATGGCATTTTCTCTACTGCTTCCACTTTAGCTCTGTCAACTTCAATACATCTTTCAGAAATTTTATGTCCAAGAACAGTTCCTTCATTGACCATAAAGTGACATTTCTCCCAATTAAGAACAAGATTATTTTCCTCACATCTTTGCAAAACTTTATCAAGATTGTGCAAGCAGTTATCAAAAGAAGTTCCATAGACGGAGAAATCGTCCATGAATACTTCCACAATTTCTTCACAAAACCATGAAAAATAGCAGACATGCATCTTTGAAACGTAGCAGGAGAATTGCACAAACCAAAAGGCATACGTCTATAAGCATAAGTTCCATAAGGACAAGTAAAGTTTGTTTTCTCTTGATCTTGTTTCCTAATAGCAATTTGAGAAAACCCAGAATAACCATCAAGAAAGCAAAATTGAGTTTTCTTAGACAACCTTTCTATCATTTGATCAATAAAAGGTAAAGGATAATGATATTCCTTAGTAACTTTGTTAACATTCCTAAAATCAATGCACATTATGTAACCAACTACTACTCTTTGAGGAATAAGCTCATTATTTTCATCAGGCACAACAATAATTCCTCCCTTCTTAGGAACACAATGTATAGGGCTTACCCATCTACTATTAGCAATAGCAAAAATAATACCAGCATCAAGGAGTTTTAATACCTCATTTCTTACCACTTCCTTCATCTTAGGAATTAAACGACGTTGATGTTCAACTACTGGCTTTGAATCTGGTTCAATATTAATAACATGCTGACATATAGTGGGGGAAATACCCTTCAAATCATCAAGAGTATATCCAATAGCTCCACGGTGTTTCTTCAATATTCCTAATAACCTTTCCTCTTCTTCATGTGAAAGTTTAGAAGTAATAATAACAAGATATGTTTTCTTCTCATCAATATAAGCATATTTAAGATCATCAGGTAAAGGTTTTTAATCGAAAACAGGATCCTCCTTGAGTGGTAATGTGGTACCAAAATCCTCCACGGGTAAATTGTGTTTCTGCATCACTGGTTGACGAAGAAGAGTATCGTCAATCTCATTTCTTTCTTTCATAAAGACCTCACTTTCATGGTCTTCCATATATTGCTGCAAAGCATAGTTAGGGGCAAGAGCAATAGAAGCAAGCTGTTCAACTCTAATTTTTTTGTTAGGCGGTTTAGTTTCATAAGGAGCTCTAGGAAATTTGGAAAAATTAAACTCGGAAGATTTTCCATCAAATTTAGTCAATATTTTCTATTTCCTACAATCTATAACAGCCCCACAGGTGTTCAAGAAAGTTCTTCCAAAAATAATAGTACAAGTTTTACTAGCAGCTTTACCGGGTACTAGAAAATCCGTAGGATATTTAGTTTTACCACATAAAACTTCCGCATCTCTAACAGTACCAATCGGAAAAATAGTTCCTCTATTAGAAAGCTGAATAACCACATCAATATCTTCAAGTTCACAAGAACCAATTTCATGCATGATTTGTTTATAAAGCTCGTGACGAATAGCACGAGAACTTGCACCAATATCACACAAACCATAATAGCAATGATAACCAATCCTAACAGAAATCAAAGGAACAATAGTTTTCTTAGGTCTATTGGGATGTGAAACAATATTAGAAGTTTCCTCACAGAAGACAATGTGTTCATACTCCACATTTCCAGAAACAAGGTATTTTACTATAGCTACTATAGGTTCAACAATTATTTGTTCATCAGATTCAATAGATTTCTTTATAGTTTTGTTAAACATACTATCTATGATATAATGTTCCTTTACCCTGTCAGGGAAAGGCATTTTCTCAATATAAGGTTCAGGCACAGCTGAATTAACAACATGCACTTCTATATTTCTAGCAGGAATAATATATTTATAAGGTGCATGGTACTTGCTCAACTCCCTTCTGGGAATATCAAGATAGGAGGCAAAGGCCTTTAAACAATTTGCAAAGATTTGAGATTCAAGACCACAGACAACACTAACATTATAGAGATCATCAGTTCCCATAAAAGCTTTAATGAAGTCATAATCATAATTTGTACGTGACTTTCTACCTTTGTCATTCTCCTATCCTTCAGTGTTTTCTTGAATACGGTCAAGAAGATCCCATTTAGCTTCTTCCTTCATACGGGTGAATGATCCAGAACAAGAAGCATCCAATAAATCCTTATCATGAAGAGAAAACCTTGCATAAAAATTACTGATAACAATATTACCCGGGAGCTCATGAACAGAACATTTAAGCCTTAATAACTTCATTCTCCCCCAAGCTTGGGAAATAATCTCTCCATCATGGGGCCATAAATTATATATATGATTCCGATGTATATGAATCTCACTGGGAGGATTAAATTTAGAATAAAAGAGAGGTACAATTTCCTCCCATCCAATAGATTGGCCATTCTTAAGCATTTTGAGCCATTATGCACCTTTTCCCTTTAATGATAAAGAGAATGATTTACTTTTAACTTGATCCGTTGTAATACCTGCACACCTGAATAACTCATATAATTCATGTATAAAGAGCAAATGATCACCGGGACAGACAGTTCCATCTCCAAAATAGCAGTTATCCATAACACGTCCAAAAAAATTCATAGGTATTTTAAAAGGATCCGATTCAGAAGATAATGGGTCATCTACTACCCTAGCAGTAGTAGTAGTACCCTTAAATACAGAACCATATGGACTATCCATAATGAAATAAAGCAGCGGACAGAGATAAAAACAACACTCATAGTAAAAGTTTCTCTTACCAATTCCACTTACCAATAGCGCTTCACTCCTCGGCAACGGCGCCAGAAAATAGTCTTGATGGTCACAAGTATAGGGGTGTATTGTAGTACTTTCGATAAATAAGAGTGTCAAACCCAACGAGAAGCAGAAGGTTTTGAGAAGCAGGTTGGATAGAGGATTCAATGTAAACACTAGCAAACAAGTTTTTGGTGGTTTTTGATATAGCATATAAATAAAGTGCGAGTAAATAAAAGACAGTAAATATAATTTCAGAGAGTGGCCCAATCCTTTTGAGAGCAAAGTACACGCCGGTTGTTGTTCTACTTATGATTACCAAACGTTCTCAAGGACACATGGGAACTTCGTCAAGCGCTTTCGTTTCATATAGTTGATTAATATTTATTGTTTTGATAGGTGTTGTTTGGGTGAACCTATAGCTAATGCACCTCCCAACTAGGACTAATACATACTTGTGATTAAACCCCTTGCAAGCATCCGCAACTACAAGAAAGTAATTAAGATAAATCTAACCACAACCTTAAACTCTGGGATCCTACACTCCCTCGTGCATCGATTTCCTAACGGGGGTTTCGGTTTCTGTGACTTCGGCAACCCCACAATTAGTAGCCAAATACACAGTGCATCCCTCTAGGCCCATAAAGGTGAAGTGTCATGTAATCGACGTGCACATGACACCACGAGAAGAATAACACCACAACTTAAATATCAAACCATTAGATATTGCTTCAACACAATTCCACTACTAACATCTTGAGTGCTCCCATGTCCTCAAGAACTAAACGAACTACTCACAAGACATCATATGGATCATAATTATAGGTAATATAATGATGAATAACAATCTGGTCATAAAGTGCAAACACCTATAAATCTCGTAGGAATCAATTACTAACAAGTAATCCACACAGGGAGATAGATCTAGTGCAAAACAACAATATAGAACCCTAATTGTTACAGAGGGAAGGAGATGGATGGTGAGGATGATGGTGCTAGTGATGATGATTATGACGATGACGATCTTGATGATGCCCGGAGCGATGACGGTGACGATGACAATGATTTCCCCTCTCCGGGGAGGAATTTCCCCGACAGATTTCTCCCTACCGGAGAGCTTTTATCTCTCTATTGTTTTCCTCCCCGAGGAGGCAGAGAAATATTTCCTCGATGGTTCTACGTGGCTTAGTGTTCCTTAGGGTCAAGTACGCGAAAGGAGGCGGCCAGAGGTGGGCTAGGGTGGCCACACCACCCCAGGCGCGGCCGGGGGGGGGGGGCCTAGTGGTGTGGGCCCCTAGAGACCACCCTCCGGATCTCCTCGTGGAGGGATCCCTCTTCTGGACTTCTAAGACTCCTCTGATGCTCTCTTCTTTCTGATCTTCTGAAATAGGGTATCTTGACGGTGCTTTTTCTACCATATTTCTATTCCCGGTGATTATTCTCCAATAATTATTAAACATGCAAATAATATTAAATAACATAAGTAATGAATCATAATATGAAATATATCAATGAATAACAGAAAATTACAATATAAAATAGTGATGCAAAATGGACGTATCAAGAGGCTCCGAGAGGCGATGTCCAGGGGCGCCAAGGGCCCACCAGGAGCGGCCTAGGGTGGGGCTGCGCTCGGCACCCCTGGAGGGCCCCTTGTCCTCCTACGCCCCTTCTTTGGACTCCATCTCCGTTCGAGGCAAAAAATGATCTCCGTGGGTTTTCAGCCCTTTCCGAGAATATTTTCTTAAGTACTGTTGTGAAATTGAAAAGGGTAGAAAACAACAACTGGCATCGGGCATCTTGTTAATAGGTTAGTAAGTGAAAACATCCGGAAAACAAAGGAAAACTATATAAAACATATGGAAAACAAAAGGTATTGGGTAGAAAACAAGCATGGAGCATGAAAAATTCTTGATACATTTGCAACGTACTAGCACTCATTTAATTTGTGTCCGACATCCCCCTATGGTGCCCTCTTTGGGGGAACCGGACGTGTGTCTGCCAATTTGGCAGGTATCGCCCACAGCGGCGACCCCCCAAGACGAAATACGATTTCTATCTAAAACTTTCAATAAACTTCAGTACATAGCTAAATAAAATAGTTTAATAATTATGCAAACATAAAAATAGTATAATAGATATTGCAAGATTTCAAATAGTTTGAACACCATATTGGAATCTCACTCACTCTCGGTGATCATGTTGTGCATGACAATATAAGCGTTCATGATATCAAACATGTTGGAGGTATGCCCTAGAGACAATAATATTTAGTTATTATTCTATCTCCAAGTTCAGAATAAAGTTTATGTCATCATTCCACAACCGCTATAACATTTGAAAAGTGAGTTTTCAAAGGAAAATATTTTTGCGGGTGTGAAGACATAAACAAACAATAGTTCCTAATCTTGTCTCTAAGATTAGCTTGTGTTTTGTGAGGAGATCATATTTTCCTGCTCATGGACTTGGAATAAAGTCTAGCAAAACATGGGAGTTTATTGTTAGTGTAACAATAGTACTGAACCGACCCAAGTGTATGTTGTTTGTAAAAGAGACTAAACAATAATCATATGTTTTAGCAAATACATATGAAGTTAATAGTGGCTATAATTCCTATACTATGAGAATATCTAGTGACCGCATGATCGAAAGTTATACTTTGGATATCATGAAACGTGTTGCCGTAACTAGGGACTACAACGGTGAGGTCTAGGTTTGACCTAGAAAGTGTAATGGAGCTGAGATCGTTCAAGGCTAGTACTTATCTCCTCTAGACGATAGAGAGATACATCCTATGGTCCCTCTAAGTATCACCGATGACATATCGTCTGGCCAGACACAGTGTGATCTAATCACATGGTCATCGAGGATATGGATGAGAAAAGAGAACATATCGGAAAACGAGTTATATGTGTTATGATGAAAGAGTTTGATGAGACTAGATCACATAGTATCACCTCGTGATATCGTTGGTATCGTGAAGTTAAGTAAATAAGTTCAATGAGTAACTTATAAGGTTCCCTCATACATCGGGAACACACAGGAGCCATCATGGACGTCTATGGTCCCACTGTTGGTTATTGTTTGGTAAGTGCCTAAACATGTTTGTGTGTTAACGAGCCTTTACGGGTCACACACTTAATTCGTGCAAACCTTTTATTGAGAGAAATAATATGTTGTTACTGGTTTTTGAGTTATACTCTCCTGATTAGACCTAAATCTACTTGTTTTATCTCTCATGTGTTGAGAACTTCCAGTTTCATAATAGATCTAATCACGGTTGATTAGTGCTACCAACTAGCAATGCCGGAAGACTGTCCCACTTCGTTGGTGCTGAGTCTTGGAGGACGGAGCACTAACGAGTTGATACGAGCGTACGGGTACACACCATAAGAGGGATTACATGTGTGATCCTAAGGAGGGAAGATTTAGCGACATACTTGCAAGTAGGACTAGTTGTGAGGATCTACAATTGTTCAGATTTCTTCTAGGACTACATCGATTCCGCTACCCGGTGAGTCATTTTCCAGATCCTCGCATGTATGGGAATTCGTCGTTATCTGCATAGTGATCTTAGCATACTACATAGGGCAAAAAAATTAAATTCTGCAGCGCAGACCAGTAACACATTTGATCTATCGACCATGATAGAAAAGGGTACCTGATAACAACAAAACATGCCTGGAGCACACCAAATGCCTGCTTTACTGGTGTACGTTGCAGAATTTAATAAAATCCCTACGCAACCTCCAAGATCACTATGCAGATAACGACACATGCTCATACATGCAAGGATCTGGAATGACGACTCCCCGACAGAGGAAGATCGATGCAGTCGAAGAAGAGTTCTGAATAATTGTAGATCCTCACAACTAAGCTTCCCTCGTCAAGGATCAGACGTGTAATCCCTCTTATGGTGTGCACGTGTATACTCGTGTCAACTTGTCAGCGCTGATCCGTCCAGGACTCGGCACTGACGAAGACAGACAGCCTTGCCCCGTTGCTAATTGGTAGCTCTAATCTAAAATGTGCAAAACCTACGACTCAGGACTCGGCACAGCCTTGCCCCGTTGCTAATTGGTAGCCCCAGGACTCAGCACTGACGAAGACTGACAAAGATAATAGTACTCATAAATATATGATATTGGTTTATGAACGGATAGAGAGAGCACCTAGAGGGGGGTGAATAGGTGCTACGACCAATTTTAATTTTTCTTCAGGATTAGGCTTGACACAAAGGTAAATTCTCTAGATAATGCAACTATGGTGAATTTACCTATATGACAAGAACAAGCACAAACACAATACAAGCATGAGTAAAGGAGGAAGGGAACGAGGTAACCGATATGAAGCACACGCAGACACGATGTATTCCCGAGTTCCTCCTTGTTAAGGGAGTACGTCTCGTTGGAGGGGTGTGAGCTCGCCACTAAGGCCTACTCAACGCCACAAAGGCCTCACCCTATTCTCCGATGAACCCCGCTTTTGAGAGCAAAGGACAAGACGGTTGAGTTACTTATGACTACCAAACGTTCTCGAGGACACATGGGAATTTCGTCAAATGCTTTCGCTTTGTTACGGTTGATTAATATCATATTGGTTTGTGAAGTGTTGTGTGGGTGAACCTATGATAATGCACCACCCAACTAGGACTAATAAATATGTGTGATTATACCCCTCGTAAGCATCCGCAAATACAAGAAAGTAATTAATATAAAACTAACCACAACCTTAAACTTCGGGATTCTATGCTCACTCGTGCATTGGTTTCCTAACGGGGGTTTAGGTTTCTATAACTACGTCAGCCCCACAATTAGTAGCCAAATACACAATGCATCCTCCTAGGCCCATAAAGGTGAAGTATCATGTAGTCGACGTTCACATGACACCACTAGAAGAATAGCGCCACAACTTAAATACCGAACCACGAGATATTACTTCAATATAACTTCAGTACTAACATCATGACTTCTCCCATGTCCTCAAGAACTAAACGAACTACTCACAAGACATCATATGGATCATAATCAGAGTTGACATAATGGATGATAACAATCTGGTCATAAAGTGCTAACACTGATAAATCTCACAAGCATCAACTACTAACAAGTAATCCACACGGGAGAGAGATCTAATGTAAAACAACGATGGAGGCCCCTAATTGTTACAACGGGATGACGGTGGATGATGAGGGTGCTGGTGCTGGTGAGGAGGATGATGATGATGATGATCTCGATGAAGCCTGGAGTGATGATGGTGACGATGGCGGTGATTTCTCCCCGCGGAGAGCTTTTCTCGCTCTGGTGTTTTCCGCCCCGAGGCGGCGGCGGAATAATTCTTCGATGATGGTATGGGTCTTAGGGTTCCGTGAGGGCTAGGTACGCGAAAGATATCCCCCAGAGGTTGGCTAGGGTGGCCACACCACCTGGTGGCGCGACCGGGGGGCGCCACCTCATGGTGTGGGCCCCTGGTGGCCCCCCTCCGGCTCCCCTTCTGGCTGGATTCCTCCTCTGAACTTCTAAGACACCCCCGGTGTCCCCCTTCTTATTCTTCTGATCTTCTAAAATATGGTATCTCGACGATGCTTTTTCCATCAGATTTCTGCTCCCGGTGTTTATTCTCCAAAAATTATGAAACATGCAAAATAAGATAAAATAACATAAGGGATGCATCATAACATGAAATATATCGATGAATAATAGAAAATAACAACATAAAACGGTGATGCAAAATGGACGTATCAACTCCCCCAAGCTTAGACCTCGCTTGTCCCCAAGGGAAAGTGAACTCAGTAAACATGACCACAGGTTTATGGAGTGAGGTGTCGATAAAATGAAATACGGACAAGAGGCATCTCATCTACAAATAACAAGTCATTTTAGACAGCAACTACTCTCATATAATGAAACTTGGAACAAGTAAAGTAACAATAAAGGTGCAACAAGTAAATCACAATTGGTGAAGGCAAACTTCTTTCTTGGTCAGAGAACAATTAACATGGAACCAGACTTATGGAATCGGGTCAGCCTGGTGGTCGAAGACATCGTACACATTCTGTATTTGACCTTGACTCTGTTGATGCAGTTAAAGCACCAGTAGGAAAACCAGAATAGAAAGAGGAGAGCTCAAACTTATCAAAACCGAGCGAGCCGAACCCCACGATCAAGAGCTGTTACTCTTCCTTTCGAGTTACACTTAAATTCCGCTAGGAAGGAGGATGAACCTATCACAAGACCTGTCTGCGACTCCCAAAGGGGATGTTGGACAATAGAAAGACAAAGAACTTGATATTGATTGAGTTGGAGGGAGTCAGAGACTACCACGGAATCCTTCCATAGTCACCCCGGTGACCTTCGTCACCAAAGCGTCACGACTGTTTCCAAGACCCCTCATATAATCTCCAGTGGGGATCAGTCAGAGCACGTAGGAATGCCGACCAGTACATAAGCCGCTGGCGGAGAAAGCTCGAAGAGCTTCCCTTCATTCGCTTCGCGGGAGTCGCACACAGCACATAGCTGGAAGTCAGAGGGCCCGTACTACCTGCCTAACCCCTCGCTCCGAGGGACCGTAGAACGGAAAGCGCTTTCTAAACAACTCGGCAGAAGGGAAGGGGCCTATGTATTTGCATGACCCCTGCGGATTTGACCGCCAGCCGCTACATCCAGGGATCCCACAAAATCATTAAACCTGGCGGCTGCTCGCTCTTTGATCAGTGATTCACCGGCCACTAGATCGATGAAGAATCTCTCAAAAATCCACTTTTTGATCAGTGATTCACCAGCCACTACATTCTTGGATCCCACCTTATTCTCAAACCTGGTGGCTCGCTTGATTGGAAGTCCTGTAAGGTCATCTTGCATACAAATTTTGGGGGTACCAGGGCCTGCATCCACCAAGAACATTTCTTCCCTTAAGCGTAAGCGTAAAACTGAAGATTGTGAGGCGTTTCCACTACATAATAAGAAACTCGAATTAGATCTGGGTCATGAGAATGGAAGTTGAGTCATGTTGATACTAGATCCATGTCTTGATTATTCTACTTTTCTTGTCCACACTGGCATAACCAGTATCTCCCCGGAACTAAGAGGCATGGATACCCATCTTTATCGATTCAAAGAAATGAATAAGTATTAGCGAGGCAGGGAATACGTGTTAAGAATTTAGGCAATTTACAGATTAAATTAATCCGAGTATAAATCATGAACATGACGTAAACATACTGATATTTAACCATATTCGTGCATACTAGATTTATAGTAGATAAATCTACGCAAACTACTAGTGTTGTACACATGGAAATAATAATGACAGGGATGAACGTGTTATACCCTGCATTTGGCCAATTGGCAGTAGCCGTAGCAGAGGCGGCGGCCGCGGCGGCGGCAGCAGCAGCGTTGGCAGCCTCAGCAGCAGCAGCGGCCTAGGTGGCAGCAGCGGCGGCAGCAGCAGCTCGATCGGCTTCGGTGGCCATGTTGACGATGAGGTAGTAGTCGAAGTAGATGTACTGCAGCAGCGAGTAGTCGCGTAGTAGACGCTCCCCAAAAACCTAATCGCCCCTCTCCCGTATAGGATCTGGAGAGGCGGGGTTTCGGAGGCCTGCTCTCCCGTCGGCCGTGTACGCGGTAGACGGGATGGGATCACCGGCGGCAGCAACAGGAGGTGGAACGACAGTGGGCGCAAAGAGGCGGCGTGTGTGAGTTGTGTTTTCTGCGTCCGCCTAGGCCTCCAATTTATAGGCATGACCGAGAAGGAGAACGGTCAATTTAATTGGCGTTTACTACAGCCGTTACCACGTGATAAAGGCGGCGTTTTACTGCGCGCAGTTATCACACGCGATCAATACGACTGTTACCAATATAAATGTGACGCATTTAGACAACAATAACTATGACGTCTCATATTATTGCCGTGTCTGTTGACTCCCCGTTTCCGACTTCCAAAATAAAGGCATCAGCTCGGCTCATTCCCGCAACCCGCGGCGCGTTGTGACGTGTCGTGACGAGGCGAGGCGTGGCGAGGCGGGCGGCGGAGGAGGAGGAGCGTGCGTGTGGAACACCTCCACCACTCCTCTCTCTTCATACCAACTCACACTAGTGGGGAGAGAGCTCACCTTATAAACTGGTGCAAAACTCTCCCAACTAGCAATGTGGGACTAAACTCCCACCATTTGCTATGGCAACATGGGCCTTAGGGATTAAATGGAAATTGCCTAATGGGCCTGCTAGCCCGTTCGAATTTCAGCAATCCCCCACCAGATCCCGAAGACCCATGGTGTTGTCCTCTGTTCCATTCACTGTTTTTATATACCGGCATTTTCAGTGGAGACCCGTTAAGGTTGAACATCCACCTAGAACAAATAGCTACACTACATCACAACTGAACAATGGACTATGCCTTGAATTGTCAGTTTGGCGTAAAATAGTTTCACTAAATGTCTTGCCAGTACTAGGCTGCCGAAGGCTGACCCCTCGGGTGGAGCATATTAGTCTTACTCCTGGCCTATTCATGAACTTATTAGAGATCACCCAATCTAATAGACTGTGACCAGCAGTCAGGATCATATAGGTGTGTTCCTCCAAAGATCGCTCTGTAGGATAGCATCTTGCTTATACAAGCCTTGGAACACATTAAGACAAAAGTCAACCTGCCATACAGTTTTTGAGAGTACTGCATCTCCAGTGGAGTGGGTTAGTAAAAATTACTCTCCTCAGTTAACCACTAGCTTGTTTTCCCAGGTCCCACTTCACGGGATCTCCGATCACATAGGTTGGGTTACTGCCATGGCAACTCATGCGGGTCTCATACCCATCTCCCTCGATGCACTTTCTATCACAACACGTGATAGCCCTTTAGTAAAGGGATCTGCCAGATTTTTAGCCGACTGGATATAATCCACCGCTATCACTCCGGAGTTTCTTAAATGTCTGACAGCTTTTAATCTCATTTTTATGAGCTTTGTGGACTGTGCATTGTCCTTTGAACTCTTCACCTTGACAATCACTATTTGATTGTCACAGTTCATAAGGATAGCCGGTACTGGCTTTTCAACCACAGGCAAGTCCATCAAAAGATCTCGAAGCCATCCTGCTTCGACACTAGACGTGTCTAATGCTGTTAATTCTGCTTCCATTTTCGATCTCGTTAAGATCGTTTGCTTGCAAGACTTCCAGGAAACAGCACCACCTCCAAGGGTAAACACATACCCCGTTGTGGCTTTCATCTCATCAGCATCATAGATCCAATTCGCATCACAATACCCTTCAAGTACCGAAGGATATCCACTGTAGTGAAGTCCATGGTTCACGGTACCTTTCAGATAGTGCATAATTCTTTCTACAGCATGCCAATGCACATCACCCGGATTGGAAACAAACCGGCTTAGTTTGCACACAACAAACATGATGTCAGGCCTCGTAGCGCTCGCTAGATACATGAGTGAACCAATTACTTGAGAGTACCTCAGCTGATCCTTAGCTGTGCCTTCGAACTTTCGAATCCGCACACTAGGATCATATGGCGTTGGAGAAGTTTTGGAGTCCGAATATCCAAAACGACTCAAAATCTTCTCAACATAATGGGATTGCAGAAGTGTAATCCCACCCTCATTGTTTCTCAATAGCTTGATGTTCAAGATAACATCAGCCACACCAAGATCTTTCATCTCAAAGTTCTGGGATAGAAATGACTTAACCTCATTGATTACTTTGAGGTTGGTCCCAAATATCAGTATGTCATCAACATACAAACACAAAATAACTCCTTCGCCCCCACCATGGAGATAGTATACACATTTGTCAGCTTCATTAACAACAAAGCCAACAGATGTTAAAGTTGTATTGAACTTCTCATGCCATTGCTTAGGTGCTTGTTTTAGCCCATATAAAGATTTGAGTAACTTACACACCTTTCCTTCTTGACCATCTAACACAAAGCCATCTGGCTGTTGCACATAGATTTCCTCGTCTAACTCTCCATTTAGGAAAGCCGTCTTAACATCCATCTGATGGACGAGAAGACCATGCGAGGCCGCCAACGAGAATAATACTCGAATGGTGGTCAGTCTGGCCACAGGTGAATAAGTGTCAAAGAAATCTTCATCTTCTTTCTGGGAATAACCCTTGGCCACAAGTCTAGCCTTGTACTTTTTAATCGTACCATCAGGCCTAAGCTTCTTTTTGAACACCCACTTACATCCTAATGGTTTACAGCCATAAGGACGTTCAGTGATCTCCCACGTTCCATTAGCCATGATGGAATCCATCTCGCTACGGACCGCTTCTCTCCAGTAGTCAGCATCTGGAGATGCATAAGCTTCTGAAATAGAAGTGGGAGTATCATCCACAAGGTACACAAGGAAATCATCACCAAAGGACTTTGCAGTCCTCTGTCTCTTGCCCCTACCAAGGGTTTCCTCGTCATCCTTCTCAGGATTCTCATCATGTGTTTGTTCATAATATTCCATAGGAATGGCAGGTTCAGGAGTCTCCTCTGATTCCTGTCTAGAAGTGCTTTGCATATCTCTCATAGGAAAAATATCCTCAAAGAATGTAGCATCTTTAGACTCCAAAATCGTACCGACCTTCATGTCAGGTACCTCAGATTTCACTACTAGAAATCTATAGCCAACGCTATTCTTAGCGTATCCCAAATTAACGCAATCCACGGTCTTTGGTCCAAGTTTACGCTTTTTGGGAATCGGCACATTGACTTTTGCCAAACAGCCCCAAGTACGTAAGTACGAGAGTGTTATTTTTCTCTTCTCCCATTGCTCATAGGGAGTGACCTCATTGTCTTTCGTCGGAACTTTATTCAGGACATGACATGATGTCAATATAGCCTCCCCCCACCATGCCTTGGATAAACCCGATGTATCTAACATGGCGTTAACCAAATCTGTTAGAGTACGGTTTTTCCTTTCGGCAACCCCATTTGACTGAGGTGAATAGGGAGGCGTCCTCTCGTGAATAATGCCATGTTCCGCACAGAAAGAGTCAAACTCATTAGAGAAATACTCTCCACCACGATCTGACCGGATTCGTTTAATTTTCTTTTCAAGTTGATTCTCAACTTCTGCCTTATAGATTTTAAAGTAGTGTAGAGCCTCATCTTTAGTGTTTAACAGATATACATAGCAAAACCTAGTGGAATCATCTATTAACGTCATGAAGTATCTCTTTCCACCTTTAGTCAACACACCATTCATCTCACAGAGATCAGAATGTATGAGTTCTAATGGCGCTAAGTGTCTCTCCTCCGCAGCCTTGTGGGGCTTGCGAGGTTGCTTTGCTTGTACACACGAATGGCACTTAGAACCTTTGGCTAAAGTGAAACTTGGAATTAAATTTAGTTTTGCTAACCGCGTCATGCAACTGAAACCAACGTGACAAAGACGTGAATGCCAAACTTCTGTTTCATTAACACTCGAATGAATATTGTTCACGACTTTATTACAAAAATCAGCGAGGGAAAAGCGGAACAGACCTCCGCACTCATACCCTTTTCCAACAAACAGTCCATATTTCGTTCCAACTATTTTATTGGACTCGAAAACCAACTTAAATCCTTCTCTACATAGAAGGGAGCCACTAACGAGATTCTTCTTGATGGCGGGGACATGCTGCACGTTCTTGAGCTGCACGATCCTTCCCGAAGTAAACTTCAGATCGACCGTGCCAACACCAAGTACAGAAGCACTTTCACCGTTCCCCATCAATACGGACCCGTTCCTTGTGACCTGATAAGAAGAAAACAATGAGATGTCAGCACACACATGAATGTTTGCACCTGTGTCAATCCACCAATCAGTAGACTGACAAACTGAAAATACAGTAAACAAATTACCATACCCAGATGCCCCATTCTCATTGTTGCTCACGATCATGTTGACAGCCTTGGAATCCTGTCCTGGCTTCACATACTTCTTTGGGCACTTCCCAGCCCAGTGTTCCAGTGAACCACAAGTGAAGCAACCATCTTTCTTCTTATCCTTCTTGAAGGTCTTCTTAGCCTTTTTCTTGAAGTCGGTATTCTGCTGGACACCAGTCCTCGCCTTGTTCTTGTGGGAGTTGTAGTTCTTATGTACCATATTGGCCGCAGAAGTCCCTTCATTCCCTTTTCCATGCGAGTCCTTTGCCCTCGAATTCTGCTCAACACTCAGATGGCCGATGACATCCTCTACTGAGAATTCACGCCTCTGATGTTTCAGAGTGGTGGCAAAGCTCCTCCAGGAATTAGGCATCTTGGCGATTATGCATCCCGCGACATACTTGCCCGGTAACACGCACTTGAGAATTTCAAGCTCCTTAGCGATCGATGCACTGTATCTCATGAGCCTGCTCCAAAACAGAACGGTTTTCGACCATTCTGTAGTCATGGAACTGCTCTATACTGTACATCTCGCTGCCAGCATCGGTTGCGCCGAATTTGGATTCGAGCGCCTCCCACAAGTCCTTGGCAACCAGCACATGTAAATATGCGTCAACAAACTTCTCTCCGATCACGCTTAGAACGCATCCAACAAAGACGACGGTGGCATCCCTAAACGCCTTCTCCTGATCAGAGTAATCGTTTCCGTGGGAGTGACACCGACGACCCAGAACACGTTCATAGCCGTGAGCCATAAGAATGTTTTGGTCTGCCAACGCTTAAAGTACGTCCCCGTAAAAGGGTCCGGTTTCAGTGCAGTAGCAAAACCATGAATCGAAAAATGCCTACACATATTAGGTTTTTGGATTGTTAAGAATTTAGGCAATTTACAGATTAAATTAATCCAAGTATAAATCATGAACATGACGTAAACATACTGATATTTAACCATATTCGTGCATACTAGATTTATAGTAGATAAATCTACGCAAACTACTAGTGTTGTACACATGGAAATAATAATGACAGGGATGGACGTGTTATACCCTGCATTTGGCCAATTGGCAGTAGCCGTAGCAGAGGCGGCGGCCGCGGCGGCGGCAGCAGCAGCGTTGGCGGCCTCAGCAACAACAGCGGCCTCGGTGGCAGCAGCGGCGGCAGCAGCAGCTCGATCGGCTTCGGTGGCCATGTTGACGATGAGGTAGTAGTCGAAGTAGATGTACTGCAGCAGCGAGCAGTCGCGTAGTAGACGCTCCCCAAAAACCTAATCGCCCCTCTCCCGTACATGATCTGGAGAGGCGGGGTTTCGGAGGCCTGCTCTCCCGTCGGCCGTGTACGCGGTAGACGGGATGGGATCACCGGCGGAAGCAACAGGAGGTGGAACAACAGTGGGCGCAAAGAAGCGGCGTGTGTGAGTTTTGTTTTCTGCGTCCGCCTAGGCCTCCAATTTATAGGCACGACCGAGAAGGAGAACGGTCAATTTAATTGGCATTTACTACAGCCGTTACCACGTGATAAAGGCGGCGTTTTACTGCGCGCAGTTATCACACGTGATCAATACGGCTGTTACCAATATAAATGTGATGCATTTAAACAACAATAACTATGACGTCTCATATTATTGCCGTGTCTGTTGACTCCCCGTTTCCGACTGCCAAAATAAAGGCATCGGCTCGGCTCATTCCCGCAACCCGCGGCGCGTCGTGACGTGTCGTGACGAGGCGAGGCGTGGCGTGGCGGGCGGCGGAGGAGGAGGAGCGCGCGTGTGGAACACCTCCACCACTCCTCTCTCTTCATACCAACTCACACTAGTGGGGAGAGAGCTCACTTTATAAACTGGTGCAAAACTCTCCCAACTAGCAATGTGGGACTAAACTCCCACCATTTGCTATGGCAGCATGGGCCTTAGGGATTAAATGGAAATTGCCTAATGGGCCTGCTAGCCCATTCGAATTTCAGCAATACGGGCCCGGTAGAGATAGGGATGATCGGCAAGCGCTACGAGCGGGGCCGATGTTTCGTGTTGTGGGTGGCCATCGGATTGTTCAGCGTGCCTATGCGGATCCCTACCAATGTCCTAGACTACAAGTTCGACAAACTTCCGGCTTGGCTCAGGATACAAAGTTACCCGGGATGGGCTTGCCCTCTGGATCACGCTGGGTCCTTGCTTGTTCCAACGTCATGCTAGGAATGTATCACGTGCCCATGCAAACCAAAGGAAAGCAGATACAACTATTACAGATCCTAGTCCTATTTCCCATCAGAACATAAGGGAGTGGGCTTCCTTTGTAACAGCTCTGTTCTGGTTGTGGCTCACCTCACTGGACCAACGCTTCTGGTCGGAAGCTGGTCGAGCAGCTGGGGTCAATAGGGTTGGGTTGACTTCTTGGTAAAAATAAGCCAGAAAAGTAATCACCCGCACGGAGATATCCAGGGCTCCGATGCCTTCAAGGCTGTCGCACGGAGTCACCCTCATTTGTTGCCAGCTGACTTGCTTTCTCCAGCTTCAAAATGGGGCACAGGAGCAGCACATGGCCAAATGGCCAAAGAAGAAGCGCTTGGTGGACGAGCGCCCACATCTGTTCCTTAACTCTCTGTATCTGCCCTTTTTTATATCAACATTCCGAATTGAGCTCTACTACCGGAGCCTTTCGATAGGAAGGAATGGAATCTTATCTTACACGAGAGGCCTCTTTCCAAGCCCTCCGTGCAATCTGAATAGGATTCGGAGTCTCTCACTGCCAAGCTCTAGTAAATATCTGAGTGAGTAAGTTATGGATCGTGGGCTTTTCCATCTCCTGCTTACGGCAATATATGCTTCTTTTTAGCTGAAGACAAGGGCCCCTCCTAGAAGGTATTTTTTTAGTTGGTGGGAGCACTTTGGCGCGAGAAGTGATAGAAAAAAATCACATTGTAGGGATAATCAGGCTCGAACTGATGACTTCCACCACGTCAAGGTGACACTCTACCTTATCTCGATTTCTTCTTAAGCTGTTATGTCCTCCGAAGTGAAGTGGATTGGTCGGAAGCTAGACTCCAACAGCATCGATACTCAAATAACCGGCTCTGATACATGGCTTAGATTAGCCATTATTCCCAGGGCGAAGACCAAGAGCTGGAGATAAGAACGGAAGAGGAGAAGGATCGGACTAATCGATTGGAATAATTGGTCAAAGCCTTAATGCATATGCTCGGGTCATGCCTTATGGTTTACCTGGGGCATTCCTGCTAGCACTACAAAAAGCTCCGGTCTTAACGCCCCTACGGAAGCTGTGCAGCCTTTCCTCGGGTTCGTAGAGTCGGGTTTCCCGTTTACCCACAACGGAGGAGCCGCCCCCACCAACAAAAGCAGGTAGGCGACCACGGTTCATAACGCACTCTTCGCACAACAGATCCACTTTGAAGTTTACTTATTCGCTCGGCCAATCGTCGGAATGTGTACGAGATACCATAAGGGCCCAATATCTCAATAGCACCCTTGTCTAAGGCTTATCCGTAAGTCGCGTCGGGTCTGCCGCTCAGTTGAAAGCTATGAAACAAGTCTGCGGTAGTTCAAAACTGGAATTGGCACAATATCGCGAAGTGGCCGCCTTCGCTCAATTTGGGTCAGACCTTGATGCTGCGACTCAGGCATTACTCAATAGAGGTGCAAGGCTTACAGAAGTGCCCAAACAACCACAATATGAACCACTTCCAATTGAAAAACAAATTGTTGTGATTTATGCTGCTGTCAACGGCTTCTGTGATCGAATGCCACTAGACAGAATTTCTCAATATGAAAAAGCCATTCTAAGTACTATTAATCCAGAATTACTCAAATCCGGCTTAGAAAAAGGTGGCTTAACTAACGAAAGAAAGATGGAACCTGATGCTTCTTTAAAAGAAAGCGCTTTGCCTTACCTTTGAATTAATCAAAAAGGTTGCCCCTTACTTGCAGATTAGGAAGGCTTTTATCGCCGACTGAACTGCGAAGGGGGAAGGAGTCTAAATCTATGGACATTAATGAACCACCATTGATGGACGTTGCACATGACACGATAAATTCGACTCGACGGTCCGGTGCTAATAGAAGTCGCTTACTCTCCGTCTAGCGAAGGTGCCATGGCAGGGCTTTTTGTAGTAATAGTGGGCGGGTCTCATGAGATTTCATCTATGCCGGCCGTCGGAATCAAACGAGGGTCGAAGGACCATTCGATTCATTAAGGGGGACGGCCCATTTGTAAGGCGGGGCGGACTCTACGTTGGTAGATCGAACTTTCATTTCTTCCTTCCATTTCATCTGTTCAAGTAGTCTCCTTCTCAAGTAGATACGCTTTGCTACCAGACTGGTGTGCATTCTACGCTCGCCTACTTGACTAAACTAAGGACCTCAACGGAAGCTTATGTAGATTTTCTACTTTTCCATTTTAGTTCTTGTTTATCAATCACCAATCAAGACAAACTGGGCACTACGGTGAGACGTGAAAACACCCGATCCCATTCCAACCTCGATATATATGTGGAATCGTCTTGCGCCGGAAATACCTTTTGGTATTCTTTGATGATATTCTGATATATAGCAAGACCAAACAAGCTCATCTCAAGCATCTCAAGTTAGTCCTGGACATTCTAAGGTCAGAAAAACTATATGCTAAGATTAGCAAATGCAGTTTTCCTGTCCCTCAAGTGGAGTATTTAGGGCATGTTATCTAAGGATAGGGTCTATCTACAGACCCCCATAAAATAGTTGCCATCAAAGAATGGCCAGCACCTAAGACTATCACTCAGTTGAGGAGTTTTCTTGGAAAAGGAAACAAGAGATCTATTAGCATATGTAGACGTAGACCCGAGCTCTCTCCTAACATAAAAAACCCGCCTTCTGCCCTGGAAGGGAAGAGTTCCTATCTTTACCTTGGGAAGAGAATGCAATGAAAAACAACTTACTAGTGAATAGAAAGAAGTAGAAACTTCTCCGCATGCCGTCCCTTCCTCAAGCAAACAACGCGAGACTTAGTTAACGAAACAGGAACACCTTCGCCAATGGACTTTGTAAACAATTTACAGCCCACAATATCTCATGGAATTTCTATAAAATTATGTCAAAGCAGTCAAGGACTCACCTGCTCAAACAAAAATTAATAACAACCTTCTGGAGCTATATATATCCTAAGATGTGGCTACTAGGCGCGATCATCCCGCATGCCATAAAAAAATACTTCTTTTTTCTATGGCCCGTCATATAAAGATAGAATAGATATGGATAGGGAGACATTCTATTGATTCGCAAAATGGCTCGTCGATCCAAATGAATCATTCTTCTGGTCTCTCTCTGCCCCCCGCCCCAAAACTGACCCACGACACAGCGCCCATTCGTTTCGCGCGCGGGAAGGCAACGAAGTTAAGTTCAAAAGACCGCAGCGGAGTGGAGCAGCCGCGACACAAAGTTCCTTACCTTAGCTGGATCTCGCTGGCGCCACCTAAACGGTAGGTATAGGCGGCGGATGTCTGACGTTTGGAGTTGTCGTTCGTGCACCTGTCCTCAATAGAAGAATGAGTGATCCCTTCCCCTGCGGATCATGGCCTTACCACTAGGTCCCCGATGGCCAACGGGGGATTCGGTATAGCAGCTCACGTTCGTTTGCGCTTCGCGTTCTCACTGGACTGGACACGTGTTAGCTGTAGGAAGTATGGTTACGAAAGTGACTTCGGTTCGCCAGTTCAGGCTCAACTCCTCGCTTTACGTTAGCGGACTTACAGGTCGGGCCGGGGCTTCACGCTCTTTCTTTCTGTGTGGGACGATGCCGGGGAATGTGTCGAGGCGGCGGAGAGGAATAACTTACTTTGTTGGTAGTAGAGCTGGTTCTCTAATTCAACCTGAAAGAAACCCAGGGCAGATTGGCCTACTCTATCTCTTCTAACAAGACAAGGGCAAGGGTGCTAGCAGTGTGAAACATGCCGCTATATCTGGCACTTCTTTGCTTGTAACAAACAGAGCTATCTAAAGCTTGAAAGTAAGCAACTGAGCTATATATTCCAACGTACCATAAGCCATCCTTGATCCAAGGCAAGCAGCTCCCTCCTCTCGAATAGGCTGATCGGTGATACGTGATTGAGCTTCGAGGAAGAAAAGCTAGACGACTCTGTCCTCCAAAAGAATCTTCCATTCATCCTATACTCAGATTCTGAGTGCCAAAGACAAGATATCCGTCCACTTGACAACGGCACTATGGGTCTTACTATCAACCAGGGGAAGAAATGGCTTCTAGAGAAGACAAAGCTATAGTGCATGTGAAGAAGCAGAAGCAGCAGCCACTAGGAATGGTAAAGAGTGCCGGGAATTCGAAAGCTCAAGGGAAGGGAAGTTCTGATCCGGTTCCAGCACCTTCCTACTTCTTGACCTTGCTTCTCACCATTAGGGGATAGAGTCTAGTAGTTCCTCCCATGCGTCGGATCAGATAATGGTGAGCCATCAGTCGGACGGAGTTTAACGTAAAGCTCCAAGGGAGTGTCAACAGTCTTCTCATCATTGAGTTGAGCTCGAGTGATCAAGTCATGACGTTACACCGGGGTTGACAAATGGTGGCTAGCAGGCTTGGCGCCCCATAAAGAGAGCCGAGCACTGCTAGACACGCCATCAGTGTAATAAGCGAGCTTGCGAGCGGATGTGGACCGTTTAGCAACGGTGTGACTACATAATTTTTTTGAAATTTTGTGTTTTAAGGCGCGAAATTCAAAGCAAATAGTAGTTCCGCTATGGAAATTATCTTGGCTAACCACGCGATTATATTGAAGTTCGCATGGTGAAACACTTACTTGAAACTTACATACTTTATTGAAGAAGCGATGATCCAAGGATCATCCTCCCCATACCCAGCCTGGAGCCTGTATCGTGAGTCGACTTGGCAGGCTACCGCACCACCGGCTCAAACTAGAAAGCAAAGATGAGGAAGATGCGCCTTTACTCGCTCGAATTATAGGAAAAAGGGGAAGTAACAGCTTTTCTTTCAATAGTAAGCAGGAAATGCGAATAAGAGAAGGGTAGAAGAAGCGATCCGCTCATTTCTTTATTTCACAACGGATTTGACTCGTTAGAGAAATAATTTCTTAGGTATGCTACATTCTTTGAAGAAAGAGTAGGTTCTGCTATTTAAGACTTAGAGGAAGTGATTTTCGGGAACTAGCAGACCAAGCCAATCAACAAGGAAAGCCTGTCAAGCAAGGAAGCCACCAAGCAAACCTTTAATAAGCATCTCTAGCGCAGTCACTTCTCTATAGAAAGCAAAAACCTGCAGTCAAGACTAGTCACATTAGTTAAACAAGTGATTCGCTGACATTCAATTCAAATAGAAAGAGTAGTCACAGCTGCGACAAGTTGCTCTAATAGGAAGGAGTTTACTTACTTTCAATTCCTAATACAGCAAGAGCTTATTTTTTTCATGTAGCATTTCTACCCCTATAGGATTTCCCATCTTAACCGAGAATGGGCTGCAGATCGTATGGATATGGAAAATACAGGATTTCCGATCCTAGCGGGAAAAGGAGGGAAACGGATACTCAATTTAAAGTGGACCGAATAATACACATACTCTGTCTAGATAGACGATTTCTTCTTTCATTTCAACTCAAATAAAAGCACTTTCTTTCAAGCTTATTTGCTTGAAAAAGAGCAAAGCAATTCCAACATAAACTGACACTTTCTTTCTACTTCAGGCATGGTTCTCTCTAGTTAGTGGAAGAGTGTACAACATAGGGATTGGTATCTGTCACACATTTACGAAAGAAAGACAAAAGGTTCAGTGATCACATAGAATTTTTTTTTAGGCTAGATCTCTTTTCAATCAAGTCAAAGAGGTTGGGACATAAATTTAGATGGCTCAAGCACATATTTGAGTTGGACCAGTCATTATCTATAGGTTTCCTTACGGTTAACTGACTCATCACTTTTCTGTTTGTTGCTTTCCGTGAGTTAAGTACAAAGTAAGGCAGATCTGCTTCTTTATCATCATTGTATTTCTTCCGGTTCCGGTTCCAATAAATAAAAGTATCCGACCTTCGGGAGGACTTCTCTTTATAAGGAAAGCTATCTATAAGTTCTAGATTGACTAGAGAGGACAGTTCCCTTCAAGGGAATCAGGACTTGAAAGCAACCGTTAGCAGCAGTGCCAAGCCTTGCATGTTGCCATAGCGGCTTCCGAGACTTGGACTCGAGGAAGACAAGATTAGGATGTCTCTTTGTTGAAAAGGATTACCTTCTTTCATCTGTCGATTGTCTTGAAACTTGCATTTGAAGATTTTTCTTTAGATGCAAGGATAAGAGACAGCCTATTGTAAAAAATGAAGAAAAGAAAGGTATGGATTGCTGCGAGAAAACAGCTTGCACGGAAGAGCTCGAAATTGAGTAAGTTAAGTTGACCCAATTAACCGATTTAAGAGTAGAAGGGAACCATAGAAACGATGGAACCCACTATTTTTTTTAGTATCGTTAGAATTTATTTGTTATTTAGCATAGAAATAACTGAACAGAGTGGAATAAAAAATCGTGGTTGGGAAGGTTACTATAGCAAAAGCCATTGGAATTCATATTTTATATATCGGAATAATTAGTTTTGTTATTAATGGAAAAAAAGATGGCTAAAAGAAGATAAATAATTAGTTATTCATTAAGGTTAATTTGATTCAATGACCAGAGTTCCGCGAGGATATATAGCCCGGAGACGACGAACAAAAATGCGTTCATTTGCCTCAAACTTTAGAGGGGGTTTACTGCACAAGGCCCCTGCAGAGGAAAAGCTTGATCCCAGCGAATAGAAGATGCTCAGCTCCGCACAACATAGGGATTGGCACGCTTTCGGGAAGAACATAGAATAGTAGAGGATCCAGCATGCAGGACACGGCGATCATTAGAAATGCTGTAATATACTCTTTCCCAAAACTTCTCATACCAGACCAACCCACTGAAATGCAAATAGGGATCAGAAATGTGGTCAATATCACGAAGAATAATGAAAGACCATCTATACCCATATACAAATGGATGTTTTCATAAGGAAGCCATCGAAGGCTTTCCACAAATTGAGATTTGGCCGTAGAAGGATCGAATTGTATCCGAGGAACAGGGGGATACAAAAAAGTAATAAGAGAAACGCACAGACCCTCTTCCTGAGCATTTGAGATATGAGTTTCTTGGATATGATAATACAGATCCTGTTATTGTGAGTTCTCGTCTGACTCCTATGGAGATTGACCTTCTTCTTGAAATTATTCGTCGATATCGAGCTGTCATAGGATAGATATGAAGGGTATCAGCCCAGCCCTACGTGGGCTATAACAAAGCGTAGGAGGTGAGTGAGCCCGACAAGCCTATGTCTTTCCGTCTTAGCCTCACTTCTGGAAGAGTGAAAGTGGAGTAAAGAAACCTAGAGGTAGAACCCATTTGAGACTATAATATTCAATCTCCGTTTGAACCTCATTGAAAAGAAATAACTTCCGGCCAACATAAAGATCCAGCAACCTTTTGCCTGACCTCGGCTCTGACGCATTCCTCCTAGCCTAGATTTTCACTACCTTCTTTGGGATCAATGCCTACTTCTTGAACTGGAAATACATGTATCCCTTCTTCGATAAGTGGAATGTTTCGCTTGAGCGTCTACTTTGGCGAAACCCTTGTTATCTATGCTATGTATTTGTGGCCTAGCCCTCTATAAGGCACACATTTTTCATACGTGAGGCTATAGAAGGACTAGGCCGATCTTTTTTTATATGTTTTGGCCACGTCCGTTTCCGCTCCGAAGAGGAAGGTTTGGATCTTTCAATCTTATGTCGTGAGGGATGTGACCTATGTTAGGTCCATAAGATACCACAGCTTTTAGTGTTCTATGATTCACCTCCGAATAATGAGTAGGTAGTTCGATCCTTTTGATTCTTATCTTCCTAGTGAGCCACTTCAAGGAATCCGCTTCCAAAGGAAGAACATCTCGAGGTAACCAAACTATGTTGAAAATGACCATCCACTTCCTTCCATCAATTAGTGCCGCTTCTTTTTTGCGGCGGGGGCTTCCATTCACCAGCGCAGACTACATACACGTGCTCTCCGAACCATGCTAGATAGTCACCCATCACACGGCTCTAAAACCCAGCACTTATATCCCTTTTATATATAGAGAGAATCAGTTATCTGCTTTCCATGGTTCCTGATTTCGGTATCTTTCAAGTCTGCACTTGATGAAATCCCTTTCTTTTCTTCTTGGCATACAGATTGGATTCTTGTTGATCCAATCGGAACTCTTGAATTGAGGGGTGGCCGTGAAAGAAGAACTGTTTTGATGATATGAATGAAAACAAGAGATTTCATTCTTCATGGCATATTTCAAGACTTCAATTGCACTTTCTTCATTTATGGGTTGCTTGGAAAGTGCGATAGTTACGGCGCTTGGAGTATACGGATTGAATTCTTCCTTCTTCTATAGGTCTTTCTGGGTGGCGAGGCGGAAAAAAGGTGTAGAGAGGGAGAAGGTACATAAAAAAAACGATTTCTAAGGTAGAAAAGAGGCATCCACCAGTCATTGAGAACAACAAATCCCGGAATTAGCAGGTCGGTATGCGAAGAGAAGTCTTTCGGTATTGAATCCGCGAGGCCAGGTGAAGAAAAGTCCGATATGGGTGGATTACCTTTTTATGAAGGATAAGTCTCTGGGATTGACTGAACTGAATGTATAGCGTCAAGATAAGAAGCACGATAGTCGAAGATGTACCTTGTGGGGTGGGGTACGAGTAGACCAGACCAATGATGAAAAGCATAGATACGAGCATGGCCTCCCTGTCTCAAAAGCAGGCCGCCAAGGGTGCTCGCATGAAGCATTTCTCAATCATAAATAAGTAGTTATCACAAATTGATAAACATGCTCTGATTTCTCTTATCGAATTTCATTCAGATTTTCCAGTATTCGGAGTTGCTTGGAAGAGGTCTAGTCAGGGTCGGACCGGTCACTACTTAGGTGGTTGTGCTTCACCAGTGGCACAGGTAGACTCTTGCTGGTGGACATTCTATGAAATTATTCTTAAGTTCTCATCGGTGCGACTCAGCAGTCCCACCGGTGGCTATCCAAAATCCAAAGAAACATCTAATTCCATTCGTCTGCAGCAGGATAACACTTACCCCTATGCTTCTGTCCATCTTACCCTTGCAGATGTCAGACCGTGATTCAGATGAGTTCAGTGAAGGCCCAGCAGGTCTTGGTGGTGATGATGAAAGTCCACCGCCTTCACCAAAGGACTTTGTTGACAGTTCTGAGGACTCCGAGCAGAAAAAGGCTGCTGGCAGAGGCGGTAAGTCTAAAGCCACTATTCCTGCATCAGGCAGAGGCAGGGCTCAGCGAGTTACAAGATCCAGCGGGCAAGCAGCACCCAAAAGAAAAATGGTTGTTAGTAAAGCTGCTATTGCAAAGAAGCAGAAACTTATAGAGGCTCAAGCTGCCAAGCATCAGATCGAGGAGACTCCAGGCTGGGTACACATGGTAATAGAACCCACTGGAGATCATTCAATCGGACGTCTTCCACAAAGTCAAGCTAGAGTAAGTGGCATAATATAGATGTTCACTCTCATCGACCAATGTACCTGACCTATACGTAAAGTCGAGAGCTAGAGAGAGTAAATGAGACGTTCAAAGGGTGAAGCTAACGCTTCCCTGGCCACTAACTAGGGAGTCATTAAAGTCTGAGTCCATACACTTGCTAGCTAATACTGGATCGTAAAAGATCTGATTCTATTTCATAATACCTTCTGTCTCTCTCCTAAGGGATCCAATCAGAAGGAATTCCCTCACTTCGCTCATGATAGTCGGTCGAGTTCCCTTTTCCTTTTTTGTTGAGTTTCGCCTCTCCTCCTTTCCTTGTCTCCATTCTGATTGATTCGCCACCTAAAAGGAAGGAATTGGTCTTTGGCTTTGAGTGATCCAATCATTGGTGAATGGGTTCAGTAAGGTAGAAGGAAAGGGCCCCTCCCGACCTGGGAAATTCATAGCAGGAAAGACTGGCGCCGATCAGCGAAAGCAAACCCTTCAGTACATCGCGTTCAGCCCTCCCTCAAAATCCCATTTGTTTTATTGAGGAATCACTCTTGATCCTCTAAAGGCTCTTCTCCGTCTATAACTCAAAGTCCATCTGTCTCTCGTGGAAGTGCTTTAGAGTGCCTAGAAGATCCAGCAAACGGGGGTGCCAATGTTGTCCCAAGACCAGATCACGGTAGGTAGCTGCTTTAAAGAGGTTGGGAGACAGACTGGTGAACAATCTTCTTCTTGTTTTCTCCGACCTAGAGCACTCTTTTTTTTCAATCGTACGAAGAAACTCCGTGAAAAACCCAGCTATCACTCCTATGAGACGGCTAACTCCCAACTCCTTCCAATCTTTAATGAATCATGTTTTTGCTCCGGAAATACCTTTTGGTATTCTTTGATGATATTCTGATATATAGCAAGACCAAACAAGCTCATCTCAAGCATCTCAAGTTAGTCCTGGACATTCTAAGGTCAGAAAAACTATATGCTAAGATTAGCAAATGCAGTTTTCCTGTCCCTCAAGTGGAGTATTTAGGGCATGTTATCTAAGGATAGGGTCTATCTACAGACCCCCATAAAATAGTTGCCATCAAAGAATGGCCAGCACCTAAGACTATCACTCAGTTGAGGAGTTTTCTTGGTATGGCTGGTTATTACAGAAGATTTGCCAAGAATTATGGGATCAATTCATGCCAAAATGATGTTGCAGTTCATTCCAATCCCAATGCGTCTGTTCACCTAGCCTACTACCCCTAGCCTTTATCCTACTATCCTCGTAACTAACTGTAGCTCATCCATCGATATCCATTCCTCGGCATCCGTTAAAGGCTGGCAATTGCTTAAACTCTTTCTCTATGAGAAAAAGAGAGTGAAAGGCAAAATGAGAATGTACCTGGGTCGATAAAGCCCCTATCGCTTGTACAATATCAGTATGTTTTTAGAGCTCGCCCTATTTAATTAAGGCACAAGAAGAAGTGTTTTGATCGTTGTATCCGCGCCGCTGGATCACCCTTAGTACTTTGCCAGTCAAATAGGCATCACTTTATAAGCTGAGATGGATTTCTGTGTCCTGCTTGGCTGTTTTTCCTTCAATTCCTATTCGGGATTGCCCCTAAGTGGCACCCCGTCTCTATTTTCCAACTCTAGATCGGTGGTTCGTTGCGCTACTTTCTACTCTCCTTGTGCGTTCTAGCCATTCCATACTAGACTATTTGGAGTGGAGAATCGGATTGGTGGCTATCGTGAATCCGGTATCTGAGGGAACCTCGAATTCGATTGATTATGTCACTCCGCATTACTATAAAAGAAAAGGGCAGCTCCTTTCTACTAAAATGGGCTTTGGCACTCCTTCCGCTATTACTCGCAATAATAATAATAGTGAAAGGGCAGTCGAATTTGTGACTACGTCAAAGGCTCGTTTCACTCTAATTTAAAGGCTGTAACTCCTACTTATTTATATTAATTAAAGCTTGCCCATGGCTGCTTTCTTCCCATTCTTTCTTCTTTCCACTAATCTAATGGTTTCATTCTCCCATCGAGAGGTTATGATACTAGCAAGAGTCCTATTCTTCTCCTCTCGATCCTACCTTGGGTTATGTTTGACAGGGATGGTCAGTGAAGGACTCCCCGCCGCCTTCATAAGGGCACTAAGGCGGAGCACGGAAAATCAAATTGGGCACCCATGTTTTACCAGTCCCGGATCTCAGGGCCGTTTTGCCAACCGCCGACATGAACGAAATCGAATTTCATTGCGGGAAATTAGGATTTCATGAGGGAGGAAAAGGCGAGGCGGAGGGTGGAGAGTCGTACAATGCATTGGTGGGATGAAGGTGCTAGCTTGGCTGAGATAGGAAGTTTCGATGTGTATGTAGATTTGGTTCTAGTACCCCCACCCTTTTCGAGATCCCAGAGGAAGGGAACTCCTGTGGCAAAGGACTAGTAAGCAGGATCCCGGGAAGGATGCACTTAATTTAGAGGAAACAGGTAAGCAACAGAGCACAATCTCGATCTCGTGTAGAAAGCAAACCAGTTCGAACGGGCGAGAGTGTATAAAATACTGTTGTGTCCGGGTAAGTGAGTTGGGTTTCATTCACCCAACGAACGGAGAGCAATAAGTATGCAGTTGGTGGAGGGAGAGCTGGAGGATGAGCGGAACAGAAAGAGAGACCAATCCGATATTACTCGCCCTTAGCTGGCAAGGGTTATGAGCGCGACTTTCTTACCTGTGTTCTTCTCAACTAAGAGAAGGGCGTGCATCTACAGCAGTGGTATTATCTTCCTTTTTCTTTTTGCATCTTTGAATCCTGGTGTGTTGGTTAGTACCGAAGCCTCTTGGCTAGTACAGAGTTGTGGTTTGATATAGCTACTAGAGAACCTGGAGGCACTCTCTGAAAATCAGTATTCTTCATATGACATGTTAAGAGACAACTCCTGGTACGCTCATTTCATTCCTCTTGGTCAGCAAGACCTACCAGATGAAAACTATATAACGATCCCTCACAGGACAGACCCGGTAACCGAGTCGACTTCCCCAGGCATCACACTCCTCTTCAACGCCGGTTCTTACGAAAAGAAAGCTAGAAGCATGCCAGGTCAAAAACATGCAAGGGAATATGAAAGTGCAAAATCTCCTACCGAACAAAGAAAGCACTATATCTCATTTCTAAAATATGGTAAAAATTCTTCAACATAACTCAACACAACTATATTTCGACTGTATATGTATGTTTGTAACGTGTCACAAAACCATCTTAAGATTAGACAGTTATCAATACACCTACCGAGACGAAAGCCAAGGGCGAGTTTCGTAGGTGGACGTATCAAACTGAAATAAGATCTAAGATTGACATCTTGATACAATGATTTACCAAAATAATAAATTGAGTCAATGGTGACAGAGCCGAGGAAACGGATGCGCGAAAGCCGTTGCACTTGTTTGTGGCGCAGCCGTTTTCTTGCTGGAAGAAGAGCCGCTTCTTTTTTGCGGCGGGGGCTTCCATTCACCAGCGCAGACTACATACACGTGCTCTCCGAACCGTGCTAGATAGTCACCCATCACACGGCTCTAAAACCCAACCTGTGGTGGATCCCAGGGGACAAAGCAAAGTCAAAGCGCATGATCCTTACTTATCTTTCGATCAAAGTCTTTTATACTAGAGCTATATTGCAGAGTTTATCATGCTCAATTATAACGGTCTCTTTGCAAACATTGGTAACTTTCAAAGTGGTATTCAAGCAGATAAAAGCATTTGCAGAAACAAGGAAGAATAAAGAACATGATTGTGTAAATCAACATGTAGCTGGATGAATCACAACAACTCAAATGCTTGCTTATACATAAAGAAGTATGTTTACTGACTCAACATAAATGTAAAAGATGGGCCCTTCACAGAGGGAAGCATTGCTCACTCACTTTTATTTTGTAAAACAGAGGTATAAAAGTTTGACACTCCTCCCAAATATCTTACACAACCCATGGCTAACAGAATCCTCGCGTGCCTGCAAACTATCACCAACCATGGAGGAGTGTCTATATTTTGAGAGGTGTGTATGTCTATGTCAACGAATGTAAAATAGAAAATACAGTACGTCACAAGCCAACTAGACTCACAAGAGCGGTTCCCATCGAAGTACACAACTCGTATAGAAGGTCATCCCTCTTTCTCTTTTGTTTATAGAATTATGCTTTGACTGATAAATCAGGGGCAAAAATAGTGAATAGAATTTGTGTTATTATTTGTGGCTAGGCACCCCGCTGCCAGCTCTTCTAGCATTTGGATAAGAGGATGAAGCCACTAGTCCAGGTGTGTGAGTCCAGTCAACAAATGAGATAAAGATTCTCTATTTGCGTCCTCATGAGATAAAACAGGAACACAAAACAAGGATAATTTTGAAGGTTTTAAAGGTAACACATGAGCAATTTACTTGGAGTGGCGATGAATTACCACATATAGGTAGGTATGGTGGACACAAATGGAAGGTTTTGGGGCTCAAGGTTTGGATGCATGAGAAACATTCCCTCTCAGTACATGTTTTTAGCTAGCAAGGTTGGGTAGTAAGCATAAGAATCGATGCAAAACAAACCAAAACATATATGATAAAGCCAATCATGCAATCTTCCTTGAAGGTGCAAACAAAATTATTTGAGAATACTAAGCTTATGGGCTAACAAAGAAGAAAGATCATGGAATAATATATCTACATGCAACTGACCAATGCTAAGTTTGCCAAAACCAACTATATTATCTTGAAGCTCAAAAATTGATACCAATAATAATAACAAGATCAATCACAAAACAAAAATTACAAACTAAAATAAAGTGAAACAAATAGATGATGAAACTTCTCATTAATATTTCATTACGACAACTCAAACCAAGGGATACAACGATAACCAACTAGGGAGCATCACTTCCATACTGCAAACCATACTATACGAAATTTCCTCTACTCATGATATGACTCTACTAAAAGGTAAAAAGGGTGAAAGATAAATGTGATACCGTGGCACTCCCCCAAGCTTGGAACAAGCCAAGGGGATGCCAATACCAATGACGAATCAATTCTTCGATGGTGGTGGTGAATCCTTCTCATCCTCAGTCTTCCAAGGTAAAGGCTCTTCATCCACTAATGATGTCCTGGTCTCCAACATCCTGAAACTAGCAGCGGAGCTTATACGTTTAAAAATGTTCTCATACTCATAGTTCTGGTTCTGCACATCATAGAGTTGTGCTTGCAAATCATTGGTGGTCTTGGTGGGTGAGAAAATCTCCTCCCAAAGCTTCAAGTTATCCTTCTTGTATTCAGTGATCTGTTCTATCTTTATCCTGTGGATGATCTCAACTTCACACTCCGCCATCTTCTTGTACCTAAAGACTTCTTGCTCCAGTTCTTCCATCCTAGCTTCCAGACTGCCTTCTCCTTTAGGGCCGCGAACATCTTCAATCTGCAGCTTCCCATCCTTGAGCAGCAATTCCTTGGGATGCATCTTCAACTCGTTCATGTACGGGTTGACGACGTTCTCAAACAAACTGTCTTTGGGAGATCCAGGAGAGGACATTGTGGCTATAGATCTGAAGATGTAACCTGGCAGAAACAGCTCGAAACAAAAACACGATGAGAAAACGATATACGGACCTCGGGGGGTCCAGAGGATTATATAGCAAAAATATGCGTAAAGAAAGAAAAGTACAGGTTGAAAACAAGTCGGAGAGGGGCTCCGGGGGCGCCCACACCGCGCCACCTGGTGGTGTGGTGCCTCCGAGCACCTTCTCCAACTCCTCTTCGGCTCGGTATTTTTCATATTTTCCAAAAACAGATAATTTATAACTGAAAAGGTATTTCGCGAACTTTTTCTTAACAAAACTGTTACCTATTCCAAAACAGACTCTGCAGATTCTGGAATCTTCCCCCTTATGAACTTCGTCCGGAGTCATTACTTGAATAACATCCACATCTTCATCATAGGAATCCCTAGAAATATAATGTTTGAGTCTTTGTCCATTTACCACTTATGTAGTGTTATCCTTGAGGGAAGCAATTTTGATTGTACCCGAGTGATACACTTCTTCAATAATATAAGGTCCTTCCCATCGGGAGAGTAATTTTCCTGCAAAAAATCTGAGACGAGACCGATACAATAGAACTTTCTCACCAACATCAAACTCTCTTTTAGGGATTCGTTTATCATGCCATTGTTTAACTTTATCTTTAAAGATCTTGGCATTTTCATAAGCTTCACATCTCCGTTCATCTAAATGATTCAAATCAATCATTCTTTTCTTACCAGCAAGTTTAAAATCTTTATTTAATTCTTTCACTGCTCAATAAGCTTTGTGTTCTAACTCTAAAGGCAAGTGACAAGCTTTTCCATAAACAATTTTGTAAGGAGACATACCCATAGGATTTTTATAAGCGGTTCTATAAGCCCATAAAGCATCATTCAGCTTATCTGACCAATTCTTCCTAGATTTATTAACAATCTTTTGCAAGATAGATTTAATTTCTCTATTTGATAATTCTACTTGCCCACTGGTTTGAGGATGATAAGCTGAGGCAATTCTATGATTAACATCATATTTAGCAAGGGTCTTTCTAAAACCACGATGGATAAAATGAGAACATCCATCAGTCATAAGATATCTAGGCACACCAAACCTAGGGAAAATATAATCTTTAAGCATTTTTTATAGAGGTCTCGCCATCAACACTTTTAGCAGGTATAGCTTCTACCCACTTAGTAACATAATCAGCAGCAACAAGGATATGAGTATAACCATTCGAAGGAGGAAAAGGACCCATAAAGTCAAATCCCCAACAATCAAAAGGTTCAATAATAAGACAATAACTCATAGGCATTTCATTACGTCTAGAAATATTACCTACTCTTTGACATTCATCACCAGATAAAATAAATTTACGTGCATCTTTAAAGAGGGTAGGCCAATAAAAACCTAATTGTAGAACCTTCTGTGCGGTTCTATCTCCAGCGTGATGTCCTCCATAAGCACTGCCATGGCACTTCTTCAATATTTCACGTTGTTCATGATCTGGTACACATCTTCTCATAATACCATCTACTCCTTCTTTATATAAATGTGGGTCATCCCAGAAATAATGCCTCAAGTCATAGAAGAATTTTCTTCGTTGTTGAGCTGTAAATGTTGGAGGCAAATACTTTGAAACAATAAAGTTAGCATAATGAGCATACCATGGACTATGTTGAGGTTTTTACCTTTATTGCAGCCAACTGTTCATTTCGAAAACTATCATTAACAGGAATAGGATCAAAAGTAATGTTTTCCAATCTAGACAAGTTATCAGCAACAGGATTTTCAGCACCCTTTCTATCCACAATATGGAAATCAAACTTTTGTAAAAGCAACACCCATCTAATATGCCTAGGCTTAGCATCTTCTTTCCATAAGGTATCTAATAGCAACATGATCAGTATGAATAGTGACCTTTGAATCAACAATATAAGGCCTAAACTTATCACAAGCAAAAACTACAAGTAAGAACTCTTTTTCAGTAGTGGCATAATTCTTTTGAGCAGCATCAAGAGTCTTACTAGCATAGTGAATAACATTCAAATTCCTATGTGCTATCTAAGAACAACACCAACAACAAAATAACTAGCATCACACATAATTTCAAAAGGTAAATTCAAGTCAGATGGTTGATCAATAGGAGCAGTGGTTAAAGCCTTCCTTAAAGTTTCAAAATCTTCCTTACAATCATCATCAAAAAACAAATGGTACATATTTTCGAAGAAGATTAGTAAGAGGCTTTGATATTTTAGAGAAATCTTTAATAAACCTCCTATAAAAACCAGCATGACCAAGAACACTACGAATACCTTTAACATCCCTAGGACAGTGCATTTTCTCTATGGCTTCCACTTTAGCCCTGTCAACTTGAATACCTCTTTCAGAAATTTTATGTCCAAGAACAATTCCTTCATTAACCATAAAGTGGCATTTCTCCCAATTATGAACAAGATTAGTTTCCTCACATCTCTGCAAAACATTATCAAGGTTGTGCAAACAGTTCTCAAAATAAGTTCCATAGACGGAAAAGGTGTCCTCATGAATACTTCTACAATTTCTTCACAAAAAACCATGAAAAATAGCAGACATGCATCTTTGAAAAGTAGCAGGAGCATTACACGAACCAAAAGGCATTCGTCTAAAAGAATAAGTACCATAAGGACAAGTAAAGGTTGTTTTCTCTTGATCTTGCTTCCTAACAGCAATATGAGAAACCCAGAATAACCATCAAGAAAGCAAAAAATGAGTTTTCTTAGACAACCTCTCTAGCATTTGATCAATAAAGGGCAAAGTATAATGATCTTTCTTAGTAATTTATTAACCTTTCTAAAATAAATACACATCCATAACCAACTACTACTCTTTGTGGAATGAGCTCATTGTTTTCATTAGGCACAACAATCATTCCTTCCCTTCTTAGGGACACAATGCACACGGCTCACCCATCTACTATCAGCAGTAGGGAAAATAATACCAGCATCAAGAAGTTTTAATACCTCATTTCTTACCACTTCCTTCATCTTAGGAATTAAACGGCATTGATGTTCAAAAACTGGCTTTGCATCAGGTTCAATATTAATAGCATGCTGACATATAGTAGGAGAAATTCCCTTCAAATCATCAAGAGTATACCCAATAGCTCCACGGTGTTTCTTCAGGATTGCCAATAATCTTTCCTCTTCTTCACCTGAAAGTTTAGCACTAATAATATAAGGATATATTTTCTTATCATCAAGATAAGCATATTTAAGATCATCGGGCAAAGGTTTTAAATCAAAGACAAGATCCTCATTGGGTGGTAATGTTGTACCCAAGTCTTCCACAGGCAAATTATGTTTCAGTATCACTAGTTGACGAAGAAGAATATCGTCAATCGCATTTCTCCCTTCCATAAAAACATCACTCTCGTGATCCTCCATATATTGCTGCAAAGCATTGTTAGGAGCAAGAGCAATAAAGGAATTTGTTCAACTTTAAAATTCTCATCAGGCAATTTAGACTCATAAGGTGCTCTAGCAAATTTGGAGAAATTGAACTCATAAGATTTTCCATCAAATTTAGTCAAAATATTATCTCTTTTACAATCTATAATAGCACCACAAGTGTTCAAGAAAGGTCCACCAAAAATAATAGGACAGTACTAGATAATTAGTGGGGTATTTAGTCTTACCACACAAAACTTCCACATATCTAACAATACCAATCGGAAAAATAGTTTCTCTATTAGCATTCTGAATAACCACATCAATATCTTCAAGCTCACAAGAACCAATTTCATGCATAATTTCTCTATAAAGCTCATAAGGTATAGCACAAGAACTAGCACCAATATCACACAGACCATAATAGCAATGATCACCAATCTTAACAGAAAGCACAGGAAAAATAGTTTTCTTAGGTCTATGAGGATGGGAAACAATATTAGAAGCATCCTCACAGAAGACAATGTGTTCATCCTCCATGTTACCACAAACAAGATCTTTCACTATTGCTACATCAGGTTCAACAGTTATTTGTTCATCAGGTTCAATAGCTTTCTTATTACTCTTATTAACAACACAAGCCACCATAGAGTGTTCTTTCACCTTAGCAGGGAAAGGCATTTTTTCAACATATGGCTCAGGAACAGCAGGATTAACAACATGCACTTCTATATTACTAGCAGGAACAATATCTTTATAAGGTGCATGGTACTTGTGATAATTATTTTTAGGAATATCAAGATAGGAGGCAAAAGCTTTAAGACAGTTTGCAAAGATTTGAGAATCAAGACCACAAACAGCACTAACATCATAGAAATCATTGGTCCCCATAAAATATTTAATGCATTCATAATCATAAATTATACCTGACTTTCTACGTTTGTCATTCTCCCATCCTTTAGTGTTATCTTGAATACGGTCAAGAAGATCCCATTTAGCTTCTTCCCTCAAACGTGTGAATGATCCAGAATAAGAAGCATCCAATAAATCCTTATCATGAAAAGACAGCCTTGCATAAAAATTATTGATAACAATATTTCTCGGGAGTTCATGAACGAGACATTTTAGCATTAATAACTTCATTCTCCCCCACGCTTGGGAAATACTCTCTCCCTCATGAGGCCAGAAATTATATATTTGATTCCGGTCTTTATGAATCTCACTAGGAGGGTAGAATTTAGAATAAAAGAGAGGAAAAAATTCCTCCCATCCAATAGTTTCACCATTCTTCACTAATTTGAACCATTCAACGGCTCTTCCTTTCAGCGATAAGGAAAGTAATTTCCTTTTAACTTGATCCATTGTAATACCTGCACACCTGAATAACTCGCATAATTCAAGTATAAAGAGCAAATGATCACCGGGATGGACAGTTCCATCACCGTAATAGCAGTTATCCATAACACGTCCAACAATTTTCATAGGTATTTTATAAGGATCCAATTCGGCAGAAGACGGGTTACCAACTACCCTAGTAGCAATGGTAGAAGTACCCCTAAACAGGGAACCAAAAGTTTTCTCTAAAATGAAATAAAACAACAGGCAGAAATAAAACAACACTCACAGTAAAAGTTTCTCTTACCAATTCCACTTACCAATAATGCTTCACTCCCAGGCAACGGCGCCATAAAATAGTCTTGATGACCCACAAGTATAGGGGGTGTATCATAGTACTTTCGATAAATAAGAGTGTCGAACCCAACGAGGAGCAGAAGGTGTTGACAAGCAGGTTGGATAGAGGATTCACTGTAACACTAGCAAATATGTTTTGGAGGGTTTTGATATAGCAGATAAATAAAGTGTGAGTAAATAAAGTGCAGTAAATAATATTGCAGCAAGTAGCCCAATCATTTTGAGAGCAAAGGACAAGCCGGTTGAGTTACTTATGACTACCAAACGTTCTCGAGGACACATGGGAATTTCGTCAAATGCTTTCGCTTCGTTACAGTTGATTAATAACCATTGGTTTGTGAAGTTTTGTGTGGTTGAACCTATGCTAATGCACCGCCCAACTAGGACTAATACATACTTGTGATTATACCCCTCGTAAGCATCCGCAAATACAAGAAAGTAATTAAGATAAAACTAACCACGACGTTAAACTCCGGGATTCTACGCTCCCTCGTGCATTGGTTTCCTAACGGGGGTTTAGGTTTCTGTCACACCGGCAACCCCACAATTAGTAGCCAAATACACAATGCATCCTCCTAGGCCCATAAAGGTGAAGTATCATGTAGTCGACATTCACATGACACCACTAGAAGAATGTCACCACAACTTAAATACCAAACCACGAGATATTACTTCAATATAACTTCACTACTAACATCATGACTTCTCCCATGTCCTCAAGAACTAAACGAACTACTCACAAGACATCATATGGATCATAATCAGAGGTGATATAATGGATGATAACAATCTGGTCATAAATAGCTAACACTGATAAATCTCACAAGCATCAACTACTAACAAGTAATCCACACTGGGAGAGAGGTCTAATGTAAAACAACGATAGATTCCACTAATTGTTACAACGAGATGACGGTGGATGATGAGGGTGATGGTGCTGGTGATGAGGATGACGATGGCGATGATCTCGATGAAGCCCGATGTGATGACGGTGACGATGGCAGTGATTTCCCCTCTCCGGAGAGGAATTTCCCCGGCAGATTTCTCACTGCTAGAGAGCTTTTCTCTCTCGGATGTTTTCTGCCCGAGGAGACAGCGGAATAATTCTTCGATAATGGTATGGGTCTTAGGGTTCCCTGGGGGCCAGGTACGCGAAAGGTATCCCCCAGAGGTGTTCCAGGGTGGCCACACCACCTGGTGGCGCGGCAGGGGGCACCACCTCTTGGTGTGGGCCCCTGGTGGCCCCCTTCGGCTCCCCTTCTGGCTGGACTCCTCCTCTGAACTTCTAAGGCACCCCCGGTGTCCCCCTTATTCTTCTAATTTTCTGAAATATGGTATCTCGACGATGCTTTTTCCATCAGATTTCTGGTCCTGGTGTTTATTCTCCAAAAAATATGAAACATGCAAAATAAGATAAAATAACATAAGGGATGCATCATAACATGAAATATATCAATGAATAACAGAAAATAACAACATAAAACGGTGATGCAAAATGGACGTATCACCCGCCACAAAGGCCTAGTCCACCTTCCACTATTGATCCCCTTTGAGGCAGGGAATCGAATCCTTTACAAACAAGCTTGGCGCACACACCCACAACAAAACTGGGGCTCCCAACAATCACGAATCACCAACAAGTGTAGCAATGGAGTCTAGGTTCTCCACAAGGAAACCCTAGACTAGATCTCTCTAGAGAATGAGGGGGAAATGAATATCGACTCGATGAAGATGTAGATAGGGGTCTTCTCCTTCAATCCTCCAAGTATCAACAAGTTTGGGTGAGGGATTGGGAGAAATCTAGCTTTTGGAGGCTCAATAAATGCTTATCTTCAATGCTGGTTCGAGCGACCCTTTGGAGAAAAAGAGGATGGGATATTTATAGCCCCCTCCCACCAACTAGCCGTTTGACCCTTTTCGCACCTGGCCGTACTACCACGCCTGTCAACCTGAGCGGTACTGGAGAGGACCGAGCAGAAAGGTGCGGGCAGTACTACCACGAAAGTACCACAATACTTCCAGCAGCGGTACTACAGCTAGGCCCACCGGTACTACCGTTGGCCATGAATTCGAAATAAATCGAAGTGGCTTGCGGTAGTACTAGGGCGCTACCGCTCTAGTACCATAAAGGCTTCTGCAAGCAAAACTCACCTGGCGGTACTTTGACCGGTACTGCCAGCAGTACTACCGCTTCTTGGAAGGAGCAGTACTACCTCCGTGGTAAGTGTTTCTCCCCACAAAACTAAGTCCCAGCGGTACTACTGGACCAGTACCGCTGAAGTATCACTGGAGCTGGCGGTACTACCGCTGGAGTGTCCGGTACTACCGCTGCGCAGAGAAGTGTTTGGTGGCTTTGGCATTTTGCGCTCTTCCTTTTTGCGTCGAGATGATGTTCCTTGAAATAACTTGAACACACCTGTTAGAAACTTAATCGTTTTGTTATCAACTCCAAAACAAATGAGAGATCAAATGCAAATGCACTTTCGGTTTATCATATAGATCCATGATATATATTCATTTTGACTCCAAGATTTTATCTTGAGAGTATGTTGCGGTGATTTTATAAATCGCAAGGAAAATGATTTTTTCATAGGGAAAACATATATGAATATTTTATATTCATAAAGCTAGTATTCATAAAATTGTTTTATCAAGTACGAATAAATGATAATGATGAAGTTGGAAAACTTAACATATCAATTGCTTAGTGCTGCTATTGGATCAATCAGCAAAATTATTTTGCTAAGTGTAACTAATTTTGGTTACTAGAGTAATAAGAAAATATTACAAGTATGAGTGTTAAGTCAGTCATGTTAATGAAACATGAAGGGAGTTTCTTTTTTTCTATATAAAGCGAAGGGAATTGAAAGTAAGTTGGAGCTAATTATGTTTTCCTTTTAATTTGGCAAGGCCAATAAAAGAAAGATATCTCATAGAAAAAGATTTAAAAGAGTTTTAAATGAAATATTAGAAATTGTCTTATTAAATTCAGGATCTATGAGATAGATTGAGGAATTTAACAAACATGAATATGATGGGTGCGCTAAGTGTAATTTTGAAAGGAATTTCGAATTACACTCACATGAAGTTATTTTGTCTCAAAAGAAAGATGACATGATATTTTGTAATATACATGACATTTGTAGTCATTCGTGAGTAAAATATAAAGGGTTGAGATCATATCATAATATTTTGTGATTTGTCCAATATCGTGGTCATTAAAAGGATTAGCATACAAGAACCGATGGATTTCCATTGACTAATATTGTTTTAGTCAATCCGGTATAAATGAGAAAAACTTAGAGAAAGGTTTTTCTTATGCAGTTAATTATTTGTAATAAAGCCAAGGAATATTATGGTGAGAAGTTTCTCACAGAAATATTCAACGGTAATATTACAAAGCGAAAAACAACTCAGTAGAATTTTGTATATCTACAAATAATATTGTGAATATTCACATATGTATTTGTGGTGGAATTACAAAATCAAATATTTATTAATTTTAAATCAAATTATGATTCTTCCATTGATAATATTGTATGTTGTAGAATTATCAACATTAGAGTATTGTGAGCGGACTCTATAATATTTTTGTGGATAGTTGCAACAAAATGTTAGACATTGTTTGTTGCAAATTATTGAATAAAAGTCGTTTGACGTAGTGATGTTTTAAACGATAATATAATAACTCATTCGGAGACGCTTGAATTATTATTATTTCCACGGAACCAGGTTCAAATAAATCCAATTCCTAATAAATCCAAACACAAGTTTATCACAAGTTGATTAGATCAAAAGGTGAAATACAGAAGTGTAAGGTACCACATGCATAATGTGAGTAACACCGGAATTCCATAGGTCTTATTTCATCATGCTAACTGGAGTATTAATTGACTCTAGTGCAAGTGGAAGACTGTTGGAGGTATGCCCTAGAGACAATAATATTCAGTTATTCTTCTATCTCGAAGTTCAGAATTAAGTTTATGTCATCATGCTATAACCAATATAGCACTTCAAAATTGAGTTTTCAAAGGAAAGTCTTGTGCGGGTGTGAAGACATAAACAAACAAGAGTTCCTAATCTTGACTATAAGATTAGCTTGTGTTTTGTGAGATGATCATATTTTCCTGATCATGGACTTAGAAGAAAGTCTAGCAAAACATGGGATTTTATTGTCAGGGTAACAATAGTACTGAACCGACCCAAGTGTATGTTGTTCCTAAAAGAGACTAAACAATTAGCATATGTTTTAGCAAATACATATGAAGTTAACATTTACTATAATTCCTATACTATGAGAATATCTAGTGATCGCATGATCGAGAGTTATACTTTGGATATAATCAACGGTCTTGTCGTAACTGGGGACTATAACGGTGATGTGTGGGTATGACCTAGAAAGCTTAATTGAACTAAGATCGTTCAAGACTAGTACTTAACTCCTCTAGACGATGGAGATATACATTCTCTGGGCCCTCTCAGTATCACTGATGACATATCGTCTGGCCAAACACGGCGTGATCTAATCACAGGGTCATCGGGGATATGGATGAGAAAAGAGAATGATATCGGAAAACGAGTTATATGTGTCATGATCAAAGAGTTTGATCAGACTAGATCACATAGTCTCACCTCGTGATACTGTTGGTACTATGAAGTTAAGAGAATAAGTTCAATGAGTAACTTATAAGGTTCCCTCATACATCTGCAACACACAGGAGCCATCATGAACGTCCACGGTAACGCTGTTTGTTATTGTTTGGTAAGTGTCTGAACATGTTTGTGTGTTAACGAGCCTTTACAACTCACACGCTTAATTTGTGCCAAACTTATATTGAGAGAAATAATATGTTGTTATTGGTTTTTGAGTTCTACTCTCCCGATTAGACCTAGCTCTAATTGTTTTCTCTCTCATATGTTGAGAACTTCCAGTTTCATAATAGATCTAATAATAGTTTATTAGTGCTACCAACTAGCAACGCCGGAAGACTGTCTCTCTTCGTCGGTGCTGAGTCTTGGATGACGGAGCGCTTACGGGTTAACACGGGTGTATGCGTGCACACCATAAGAGGGATTACACGTAAGATCCTAAGGAGGGAAGATTTAGCGACATCCTTGCAACTAGGCCTAGTTGTGAGGATCTACGATTGTTCAGAACTCTTCTACGACTACATCGATTCCGCTGTCGTTTTCTAGATGCTCGCATGTATGGACATTCCTCACTATCTACATAGTGATCTTGGAAGACTACGTATGGAGAAAAAATTCAATTCTGCAGCGTAGACCAGCAACATATTTGATCTATCGACCATGATAGAAAAGGGTACCTGATAACAGCAAAACGTGCCTGGAGCACACCAAGTGCCCGCTCTGCTGATGTATGTTGCAGAATTTTAAAAAACAAATACCTACATAACCTCCAAGATCACTATGTAGATAACTACACATGCCCATACATGCAAGGATCCGGAATCACGACTTACCGATAGAGGAAGATCGATACAGTCGTAGAAGAGTTCTGAACAATTGTAGATCCTCACAACTAGTCCTAATTGTGAGGATGTCGCTAAGCTTACCTCGTCAAGGATCACACATGTAATCCCTCTTATGGTGTGCATGCATATGCTCGTGTAAACCCTTCAGCGCTACTCCGTCCAGGACTCGACATTGACGAAGACATACAACCTTGCCCCATTGCTAATTTGTAGCTTTAATCTACTGTTATTAGAGCTATATGATTCTGGAAGTTTCTCAACACATGATAGATAATATCAATTAGTGCTAGTTCTAATCTAGAAAGGACACCTCAAAACACGATTATAAGAAGCCCCAATCCAACTAGAGGGGCTCTAATTATATAATATAATTAGAGGGTCTAATTCTACTAGAGAATGGAGAGAGGGAGGGAGAGACAGACGAGGGACAATTGACGTGTTTTTCCTCAAGGGATCGGGTCCCTTTTTAGGGCTCGTTTGGATGCAGGGGATCCCGGCCCTTTCCCTATCCCAGGAAACCTAGGGACAAACCAACCCCGGGTAACTGGCCGTGCCATTTGGTTGTCCATGGAGAGAGGGACCCCGGCCCTTTCCACGGCCCTTCCCCAGGCGAAACTTCCACGCCTCGATAGGCCAGGCAGGATATCCTCGGCTCGCTCGCTCTCTCTCGCCGATAGAATAGAGAGGCGACGGCGCTGGGTCCGACGCTCCCGCTCGCCTTCCTCCGGCGACTGGAGCAGCCACTCCGTCCCCATCCAAATCGTGCTGCCTCCGTCCGAGCGCCCCTCCTCCTGCATCCTCATTCGTCTCAGATCTACTACACCTTCGTCCTCCTTCGGTCGATCTCTATTCCGCCTCCAAGCTTTCTCCTCTCGGTGATGGCGATGGTGGTCCGGCAACCAAGGTTATCACCTTCACATCATACATGTTGTTCTTTTTTCCCTTGCCTTTTCTTTCCCGCACTGAAGAAGAACACATTCCTCCAGATCCGAAAGGTTTCCACAAATCAACCATGTTTCTCCAGATGAAGAACGTGAGGATCGATTCGTTGATACTTCTTCTTCAGCTTAATGCCATCCCGGTGAGCACATTAGCACAGCAGGATATGTAGCTGGTTACTAGTTGTCTGTGCATGGTTGATCTAAATGTAGCCTTGTAGGGATGTGGTTGATCTGGTTGTAGCCTTGTACTCAGAAAAATCATGTCATTAACTCATCTAATAACTGTTTCCCATCTTCCAATTATGATTCTTTTAAATTTATGTTGGCTGCATAAACTAAAGGGAAGTGGCTACCTTTTTGAGTGTGGTGTATTCCTTGACCTCTCTTTGCTTTATTCAAATTAGCAGTCTAACCAGACTATCTAGATAAATATTGTAGAAGAGATCCACTTCTTGGATCAATGAATGTTAGGTGCCGCCTATTGCTAATTCGGTTGTGCAGTATTATATTATTTTTAGAAAGCCCATCCGACAGAGAGCACGGTGAGTTGCGTGACCCTCGTGGGAGCCCTCCGACAGCGAGCGGAGCGGTGGCGCGGCCGTAGAATGGAGCTCAACGGCGGCACGCAAGGGAGTCCTCCGCGGAAGCGGCACGTTGTCGGACTGTAGGAAAGGATGGACATGGATTTGAGTTGTAGCCCAAATTTGAAATGATTTGACTACATTAGGGATTATTTTGTAAAATGTACTTTCCATTGAGGTTGCGATGGGGCCGTATAGAGTATATTTTCTATTCCAGATTTTCTGATTCTTTTTTTTTTTGGAATACTCTATGTTATGGAATTCGTGACATTTTTATGAAAATCTGGAATGTTTTTTATTACTATTTATGGTCTGTTATTCCCTTCCTATCCCTCCCCGTGTTGTCCAAATGGTGCAGTGACTTCTCCCAGGGTGGAAAGGGGATCCCACGTGCCAAGGAAAACTCCCACGTTCCCTGGGTTTGTCATCCCTCGTGGCCAAACAAGCCCTTAGGTGGAGAAATAGGGAGACTTGACTTGGGGGAGGGATTCCCTCCCCCAATCCTCAAGGAGGTGGCCGCACCACCTTCCTAGACCAACTCGAATTCGAAACTCTTTGGGACTCCAATCCCCTCCTCCTTCTTTTTTTACTTTTTTCCTTGGGGGCATTTGACGATTTGTCATGTTTTACTTTGCAATTTGATTATTTCCCACATGATGTCTCACTGACATGTGGTGATCATAGGGAAAATAATCAAATTTCACACGTAAAGTGTGGAAAATCATCAAAACCCCTTTTCCTTGGGTGTTTTTTTTCTCTCTGAGACCAAATAAGGAACGAACTAGAGGAGGATAGTGATCCTTGTGTGGATCCCTGGGACCACCGAGAAGCCCACAAAATTGGGTGCAACCATGGGGCAATCCTTCCCTCCTTCGAGACTCCCCCCTTCTCTGTTTTTGCCCGAAACTCTTCCGGAACCTTATCTCATGCCCAAATTTTATATACTGGTGTTAGAAACCTAGTAAATCTCATGCCCTCCATTTTATCTCATATAAAATTCTTCCTTCCATCGACATTATTTATCTCTTATAGTAACTTTGCCGAAACCCCTCTGATTAACAACAGACTTGTTTCTATGACATCGTATTGAGATCAAACATTCAGAAAACCATTAACAACAACTTTATTCACTCAATTAAAGATTACCATGGCTTAAGAATGTGACCCGTAAATTCTCGATAACACATAGACATGTTCGAGAACTTACCGAACAGTAACCTACATTGGGGTCGTGGACGCCCATGATGGCTCCTGTATGTCCATGAAGAACGAGGGGACCTTCAAGTTACTCATTTCACGTATTCGCTTAACTTCATGATACCAACTATATCATTATGTGAGACAATGTGCTCTAGTATGATCACCATTTGATCATAAGTTCATAACACATATAAAACTCGTACCGGTATCGTTCTCTTTTCTCATCCATATCCCCGACAGCCTTGTGATAAATCAGACGGTTTCTGGTCAGAAGATTGGTTGACATCGGTGATACTGAGGGGCCCCAGAGCATGTATCTCTCCATCGTTTGGAGGATTTAATTACTATTCTTGAACAATCTCAGTTCCATTATACGCTCTAGATTATACCGAGATGTTAACGCCATGATCCCCTCTTACGGTGGACGGTTCAAGACATCCAAATCATAACCGTCGATTGTGTGGTCACTAGATATTCTCATAGTATAGAAATGATAGTCAATGAAAACTCCATATGTACATTTATAAAAAGATTACAATTGTCAGTCTCTTAGCAAGATCATATACTTGGGTCGGTTCAGTATTATTGTTACCCTAGCAATAAAATCTTATGTTTTCTAGACTTTATCAAAGTCCATGATAAGGAAACCGTGATCATCTCACAAACCATAAGCTAATCTTAGAGACAATATTAGAAACTACTGTTTTTTTATGTCTTCACACTCGCAAAAAAGTTTTCCTTTGAAAACTCACTTTTCAAGTACTATAGCGGTTACAACATGATGCCATAAAACCTAATTCTGAACTTGGAGATAGAATAATAACTGAATATTATTTTCTCTTGGGCATATCTCCAACAGTCTCCCACTTGCACTAGAGTCAATATACACTAGTTAGTATGATGTCATAACACCTATGGAAATCTGGTGTTACTCATACTTTGCACGTGGATTTTAGACCATTGTCTTTAACCTTTTGATCCAATAAATTTGTGATAAATTTAGATTGGATTAATTAGGCATTGGAATTATGTGAATCTAGTTTTGTACTAGTATTGATATTCAAGCGTCTCTGAATGAATTATCATACCGTCTTTTCGGACGTCACTAAATCAAAAAACTTTTATCCAAAAACTTTTAATCCACAATGTCTCATGTTGTGTTGCAACTATCCATGGGAATATATTATAGAGTCCACTCAATACACCAATGTTGATAATTATGCAACATACGGTATTGTCAATTGTAGAATCATAATCTGAATTAAAATAGATAAAGATTTCATTTCGTAATTCCACTACAAATACGTATGTGAGTAAACATCTCACAATATTATTTGAAGCTTTACAAAATCCCACTGAGTCGTTTCCAGTTGGTACTACCACCGTAAATATCTATATGAGAAACATCTCACCATAATATTCTGGGCCTAAGTACAAAAAATTAACTGCTTTTATGAGAAAACTTTTAATTAAGTTTTTCTCCTTTATACCGTCTGGCTGAATAATTTAGCACATCGGAAAAACACCAGTTCTTATGTGCCTATTCATAACAACGAGATTGTTCAAATAAAAAAAAAATCTTGATCTCAACCCTTTCTATTTTCTCACCAAGACTATGAAGGTCAAGTTTATAGCATAATATCACGTCATGCTTACATTTGAAACAAATTCTTTTGTCTCGTTGCAATTCAAAATTTCTATCAGGATCACACTTGGAACGCTCATCATATTCATGTTTATTGAACTCCTTAATCCATCTCATAGATTCTGAATTTAATACGACACTTTCTAACAATTCCTTTAAAACTAAAGATCATATCCATATCCCATTAACTTTTAAGTCCATTCGCTTTATATAATGAAAAAATCTGCTTGTTTCATTAACACGACCGACTTACCAGTCATAATGTAATATTTCAGATTACAACTGTAATCTAAAATCGATGGACCGAATCTTGTTTCTGACACTTTTCTTCTTTACAGTGAGCAACCAATTTTGTTAATTGATCCATAAATAACACTGAGAAATTGATATGATAAGTTTTTCAACTAATCATTGTCATTTATTTCTCCTCATAAAATAATTTTAATCAAGACTAACTTTATAAATACCATAAACATATATATATATATATATATATTCATATATGTTTTTCTTGAAATATTCATGTTCTCGTGATTTGGTATCACTTCAACCACTCTCGAAATGAAATGTTGGAGTTAACATGAACATCCCCTTGATCTTAGATCTCTATGAAAATCCAATGTCATTTATGAGCATTATTATCTTGTTTGTTTTGTTTCACATTTCAAGGTCATTGTCTCGGAATTTTGAAGACTACATCACATAATGAATATTACATAAAATTCCTATATGACCTTTTATGTAGTATTAAGTTTAAATTGTATGTATATCATACATAATTCCTGGATAAGGTGATAAACTGGAAACATTTGCATGTTTCCCCTTTCATTTAGTTCTTACTCCAAAGATTCACACTCTTTACTTAATATAATATCCACCTCTCTATCATGAGAATACACTTTTCTCCTTAATCCAACGTGTTAGACACTTAGAGTTAAAGTCGAAATTTTACTACCAATAATCATATTGGTTTTATGCAATAAAAACTCTTAATCAATTATGTATCACACTTTACCAATATTGATTACTTGGAACTTTAATTATAATAAATCTAAGTTAACTAATGACAATTATCCAACCTTACAAACAAAATAATTTTACTTAGTGGGTTCAGAATTATTTCCGTTTCACCCTTCACATATCATACTAAGGCATTTAGACAATCTTATTTTAACATTTCTCAAATCTTTGTCTCAAAAATATTTCATTATCACGATAATTTTGATTCTCCCAAAATTAATCATGAGTAATCTTGACTGAGAAAATTTCTTTTGTCAATAATGTTATAATTTTACTAAGTCCTTTATCCTTTCAATCACATTTATTTGATCTCAGATTTTGATTCATATCACTCCCACTGACTTTTATGAAATATTGAAAATTTAATTGTTTCATCTATTCCACTTGATCAATATGATCAACTTATCATATTGGGTCCTCAATGGAATTTAGTCATTTGGGAAAACATCCATCATGTATATGAATTTTCAAATTCATAAGTGCCTAGAAATTTATGGATTTTTAGCTTTATTAAATAATTTGGAGACCATCTTCAAACGTTGATAATTCAATAAAAGACTTATCTCCAATTTATTTAACAAGCCATCAAAATTATTACTCAAGCTTAAGTAATAAATTGAATCAAAACATTTAAGACTTAATAATAAAAATTAATGACATCAATAAAGAAGATCATAAACTTTGAATTGCCAAGCTTGAAATTCACACACATATTTTAATTCGAACTCAGCAATGTTCATGAACATAAAATATTCATTACAAAAGGATCAAACTAAAAATAACTATTATTTTTTGAAGTCCTAGTGTTGATCCTCTCTATTGACTTGGACTTTGTAGATGATGCAACTGGTATGGTGCATTTAAATACGTCTTCCGCTACACCTTCCATGCTTTCCACCTTTCTTGCCTATTTTCCTTCTCACTCCGCAATTAATTGCAAGTTGAGAAATTTTAGTATCCAATACAAAAATATTTTCGATACAAGAAAATGTCAATTACTGGTGTCGTGGGGTTACTATGGCATGTCCCATACTTGTTGGGCTAGGGTTTTGTAGGTAGATGAGCGCTGGTGGACTACTAGGTTTGACAGGAATCGGAGGGGCACGATTTACCTAGATCTAGGGCCCTTCGGGGAAGGTAAAACGCCAACTTCCGAACTGTCTCTTTATTCCGGCGAGTATGATCTAGGTTACAATGATTTCTTTAGTGTGTTTATAGTCTATGATTTCTTATTCTTCTATGACCCCCTCCCAGCCTTTATATAGAAGGCCGGGTCTCAGGAGTTTGTATAGGAGTAGGACTTCTCCCCAGTCGGGCCCTCAAGGCAAGTCTCCCGAGTCGGTTCACACTCGTATTCGGTGATGGGTCTTGGTCCTGATGCTTCTGTGGGTGATACGTATCAAACATATTTATAATTTTTTATGATCCATGTTGTTATTATATCAATTGCCACATGTTTTGTTTACACTTCATAGCATTTTTATGCATTTTCTGGGACTAACCTATTAACAAGATGCCACGGTGCCAGTTCCTGTTTTTGCTATTTTTCTCTTTCAGAAAACCTAGTCGCAAAATATTCTAGAAATTGGACAAAAAATTGTGTACGCAAATATTACAACACAAGACTCCACAATCCTGAAGGGGAGGAGCAACCGACCCAGGAGGTGGCCACGCCACACCAGGGCGTGACCCACCCCTGGTTGGCGCCCTCCTATGGCGTGGGCCCCTCGGGTGGCCACTGACGCCGCCCTTTTGCCTATATATTCCTTCTGCCCCCAAAAACCTAAATATCAGATCAATATTCCATGAAACATCCAGACGCCGCTGTCGTCGTCAACCCTAGTTCGGGAGGGTTCGAAAGCTCTTCCCTGCACCCTGCCTGAGAGGGGAATCATTCCCCGGGGGGCTCTACACCGCTATGCCTTCCTTCGGAGTGATGCGTGAGTAGTTCATCAAATGACTACGGGTCCATAGCAGTAGCTAGATGGTAGTCTCTCCACTTTGTGCTATCGTGTTTAGATCCTGTGAGCTGACCAACATGATCAAGATCATCGTTATGTAATGCTACATGTTATGTTTCCTGGGATCCAATGAATATTGATACTATGAGAAAGTTATTTATTTATCCATGTGTCTATGTTGGTTATATCTTGCATGCTATCCATTGCTAGTAGATGCTTTGACCAAGTAGATGCTTGTGACTCCAAGAGGGGGTATTTATGCTCGATAGTGGGTTCATGCCTCTAGAAATCAGCGTTCGAGTTACTGAAACTTGCACGGTTGTGGATGTGATGTCGCCAATAGGGATAAAATAATGATGCTTAGTTACGTGTCTTTTGCATTGTTTACATTACACACAATAATTCATGCAATGATCTGTTGTTTGCAACATAATACTGGAAGTGATGCGGATGTTGAACCGAAGGTGGATTATTCAGGCATAGATGCGCCGGATAGCAAGTCTATGTACTTTGTTGTAATTCCCTGTTTAATCTCATAGTGAACATCTTGTCATATATTGCACTGTCATATACTCATTATTTGTCAATTATCATGCTGTAATTTGTTTACCCAACATGATAGAAATATTTATGGAGAGACATCACTAGCGAACTATGACCCTGGTCCATTTTCCTCATACTGTTAAACCACCTACTGCAATCATACTATTCTCTACTGTTTCCGGCAGTCCTCACTATTTTCTGCACCATACGTTTAATCTCTTTGTTTTCAGCAAGACCGGAGAGATTGAGAACATCTCTGTTTCATTGGGGCAAAATAGTGTATTTGTTTGTGTGCAGGTTCCACGCCAGTTGCGCCGCTGACATCCTTTTGAAGAACCTCCGTCTCCTCCTGGATTCGATAACCTTGGTTAATTTCAAGGGAAAGCTTGCCGTTGTTCTACATCTAACTCTGCGCTTGGAGTAACCTAACAAACAACATGCCCCCAAGGCATCAGTGGGCCTTCTGGAAGGATCCTATAGTTGGGCTGCACCAGGTATACTAATCGTAGGGACCCATTGGGCATCCCCACGTCAGTAGCCTCCGAGTCCCTAGTGGTGTCGAAGACTCGACCAAGGACTCGAAGTTAATGAAACATCGAGTATCCGCAGTTGTAATACCGTGTGACAGTGAAGTCACCAGCTCGCTAAGTAAACCGAGTTGACTAATTCTGCAGGGTCGAGTGAAGATAAGTCGCCAATGCATAAGGACATCGAGTTGACTTGTCCAACAAGGTCGGGCGTAGTTTCCTGATGGGGTCCATCTTCTTCTCGGGTGCATGATCAGCGCTCCCGATGGGAATATCTCTCGAGTCTCTAGTCGATTCATGGAATCAGCTAGAGACTCAAAGTTGAGGACGTGTCGATTTCATGTAGTAGTCGACACGGTTTTTCAGTTAGCAGTGGTCAGAAATTCATCGTCAGAGTTGTCGAGTCAGAAGTGGATCAACTCGGTTTTTCCGTGGGTAGTGGTCGGAAATTCATCGACAGAGTTGTCGAGTCAGAAGTAAATCGACTCGGTTTTAAGTAATTAGTAAAATTTTATAGCGGAGTCTAGGTAAATGGTCTAGCGGTCCTGGCGCACTTGGCGGATCGGGGCCAGTTAATCACGCTTGGGAAAAACACCGCTAGACTTGTCAAATTCGAGTCCCCGGGCTCGAAACTAGAAATACATGGGGTAACTTGAGCTCTTACACATCTTCACTCCCCCTTCCTCCAAGCTTGAAATGCTCAAGAATGTTGGGTGTGCCTTGATGTGTGTATGAGATATTCCTAGCAATTCTTATTGCTTTGAAAAATCTAAGAAACATATGTATCCTTCTTAGCACTATTGGTCACAAGTCTCTACCTGAAGTTGACTGTGTTGCCAAATCCGTTCATTCTGGTGCACATTCTTGCTCAGAGAGTTAGGTTCATGACGAAGCTATCATAACCATATCGTTTTGCTTTAAAAATCAAGACTCCTTTCGAACTCCAAGACATACGGGTAGGTTGTGATATTCTGGCTGTCTTTCTAGAAGTATCACCAGGTTTTCACCTAAATGTGATGTCTACACAAGGGGTAAATTGAAATACTCCTTTCTCCAAGAAACTATGCTGGATACCCTGGACAAGTTGGTTGAGCTTAAACAACAACTTGGAGAGTTGAAAGACATAAGCTCTTCCTAACTTGTTCCTTCGAAATGGGGTGTCTAGTTCCGTGCATATTGAAGTATGATAGTATCTCCTTCTTGGACATTCTATCTAACAAACTTTTTGATTTGAGTTGGGCTATCGTCAAATCAAGATCAGATCCAAGGACTATCTTGCTGGTGTAATCACTCATGGTGTTTCACCCAAGTATACCTTCCTGTCCTTTGGTCTGCCCAGTATTTTCCTTGTTCATGTATCATATGAATCCCTCTTCTTGGAGTACTTTGATAAGGGTGTTATTGAGCCCATCGATGACAATCCTATTTCCTTCAAGTTGCAAGATGTTCATGCTGAACAATTGGCATTAATGTTGGGGAATTTGTGAGAAACATCTTTGTGTCATCACGAAGTTTGTGTTCTCGATGTTCGAAGTGACTTACTCCGGTTCATGTGCTTATGCTGAAAGTTGTCGTCGTGGATCCGAATAAAGTTTCCTTGTTCCTTCGGGAATAATCCCAAGTTGTTCATGCATGTGTGGACTATTCTTGAGATGGTAGGTCGTTGCCTCCATTTCTCCCATAAGTTCGCATCCACACCAAGCCACTGACTGATTGTTCAATAAAGAGAAGAAATCCAAGAACTTTGTTATCTTTGTAATCATCTTCCCAACAAGAACTCTGATGTGTCCCTTTGCAAGTAAACCATGTAGGTGCAACTGCATCTTCCAAGTTTCCAATACATGAGTTCCACAATCTCGCTCATCTTCTTGAGCATGGCATCGTAGTCCATATCTTGAGAATCTACTAAATGTATCTCGTTGGTAACCAGTGCAACCTCTTTAATCAAGCATACCGAGTCTGAGTTATCAATCCACTAACCAAAGCTGAATCTCAAGCAGCAACGATGGTTGGTGTTTGCTCAAAGGTACTGAATTAGTTCCATTTGAAAATCCGGCATGGTTGATGTTGTGGTTGACACAATTAGCCGGAAGGCCTAACGTCATATCTCTTTGAATCCGTAAGAACAACCACTCCCTGTGAGTATTCTTGTGTGGCTTATTCTAGAAGTTCCCATCGTTGTTCTTCCAAACCAAAGTTTTACTTTCACTTGATGACCTGTAGAAGGCTTGTCATAAGCTTGATATGGGTATCTAGAACATCAAGGAGAACTTCGAAATTGACATGTCCAATGTCGCCCTGTCAATCCTCCAAACCTTTCTTCTAGTGGAAACAAGTTCATCATGAGAAACATCTGGTGGTGATCTTTAACCGTCGATGGTCAATTCTTCTTTGCTCTTGGTGGTACCTAAAGTTCTAATAAACTCACACATTGTGTGAATTTGTCAGTCACTTCAGCCATGGGGTCTTAACCATGTGGTAAATGTATTGCTACGTTAAGTACACAATGTGAAAATGCTCTAAATTCCGTTGGTTACTCATCCTTATGGTGTGACCAAGAATTATATCTCCGTTATGGTGTTCCAACATATTTTGGTCACTCATCTTCTGTCGCGAAGTAATATCATGATCTCTACAACTTTGATGGAATGGATGAAGTTTTTTTTCCCATTTCCTATGTCCACTCTGAAGAGTGAACATGGTTCCATATCCAACTTTTCTCTGGATGCATGATTCCACCGTGTTATCATGTTCTTCCTCGTCCCCGGATATTACTTTGTGGTATCCAAGACAGTTCTTTCCATCATGTTACTCTGTTTGAAGTAAAGAGTAAAACCTTAGTTTCATAAGTTGTTCAAACTTTATTTTCCAAAAGGATTTAAAGTCTTGTGCAAAGTTCATATTCTAAATCCTGTCAAGCATAATCGTCCGCAAACTTGAAACCTTCTCCTAGTTCCTTCTGTTACCTTCATGTGTCTCATGTTTGTTAACTCACGTGTTTCCGTAAACACTCCTCTCTTGAGTTGTCCATGAGATACTCGGTCTTCGTTAAGATCAATTCCTAAAAGTTTTACCTCTTACCTAAGGTGTATCCGATCAACACTTCATGGTGCTACGGATCAACCTCTTCGAAAAGATCGTTCAAAATAGGTGTTCCTTCTTTTTTTCTCCTTCGGGAATCTCGGGACGAGGTTCTTATAAGGGGGGTAGATTGTAACATCCCAAGTTTTGCTAAATTAGGGTTGTGGTGTGTTGTGTTCATGTCATAGCATGCATGGAAATTTTTATCCAAGTTTGAATTTGAATTTAACAAGAATTTGACCAAAAACCACTTAAAGTGGTCACCCAAAATTTGAATTCAAAACATTTCCAAAATTGTCAAACAAAAATATCTTGAGGTTGGAATTTTTGTGAGGATTCCAAAAACTATTTTTGCCAATTTTTATCCTTTTAAAAAGGCCCTGAAAACATTTAAATAAGCTCTTTTTTATATGGAAAAGGACCTTTCTATAATTTATTACAAAAGGCTAGGGGGTTTCTTAAAAAATCTTCTTTGTCTTCTACCTTGGACAGTAGGAGCTCCTGTGTGTCGATCTCCACCGTTGCTGTTCACCAGTCACCACGTCCTCCTTGTCTGCCTGCTCGCGTGCGTGGAGAAGACTTGGATGTCTCCTTGATGCCCTCTCCCTTCCATTCGCCTCACCCCCTCCTCTCCCTCCCTATGTTTCCTCTCTGAACCAAAGGGAACCGAAACCCTAACTGACCGGCCACCGTCGCGCGCCGTCGTGACCGTCCTCCACCGACGAATCCAAGACTACCAATGGCTCCGTCTTGGCCTCCTCTTTCTCCTCCACTGAATCACCTGAGAGGGGATGCCCAAAAGAGGTCGCGCCATCATCATCTCATCCACGGCCGGCGGACGGCCACCAGTGAAATTCTCCGCCGTCCGTCCTTCTCCTACCCCGTCGGGTGTCTCTCCATGCTTAGGCTGAGCCCCTGGTCCTATTGGACCCCTCCCCTTCCTTCCTCGTGTTGTATTCCGTCGTGGCGCCGAATACCGTTGAGCATCGCCACGGTTAAGCTCGCCGGTGCCGTTCCGGTAGCCCCAGCAGGGCGCCGCCGCCACTAAAAGGTTCCCTGAACCCTCCTCCATATATCCCTCCAAGCCGATTTGATGTGAACGTGCGGAAACGAGGAGTTCATCCACGGCAGGGGCTGTACCAGCCATTGATGACATCACGGTGATGTCATCATGACGTCACCATGGGGCCTAGCTGTCAGCCATGCGTTCTAATTTGATTTATTTCCTGAAAAGAAACTGTCACTGACACGTGGGCCCTCTCCTATTTAAATTAAAGAAAATGATAAAATCTTTAAAAATGAATAACTTTATTATATTATTCCGACAAATGTGAAATATATATGGAATTGTTCAGAAAATTATTTCCAACCCAAACATGTCACTTTCATACATGTTTGAGAAACTTCATAGATAAGTATTATTTTGAATTGTTTAATTCATTTAAAAATGGAGAAAATAAGTTTTAATCTATACTACTATTAAAAGAGCAAACTTCGTAGATACATTAAATCTCGACCGTCAAACTATGTTTATCCAACGGCCTAGATCCCTCCAATGTTGAGTTGAGGTACATATGTTGAAATTACGAAAAATACCACCGCTAAGTTGGCCACTAACAAACCGGTACGAGTCTGTATTTGTGTTCTCTCCTATCGCCGCCGATGGAATCGATTTAGACTCAAGGCCTCCTCCCCGGTGTGCTCCTTTGCTTCCTGCACGTACGTCCTCCCAGCCTCAAGGTCGAGCCGTACCCCTCCGCCATGACCGAGACCCGCGAGAGATCCTTCAGCGGGATTTTTTGCGGCCGGACTCCCGCTAGACAGCGTCACGATGTATTCCACCAAGGGAGCAGAAGTGCGGCCTCCCCGTCGCCGCCTCAAGGTCGAGCCATCGCCCTACGGCGCGAATCGGAGCAGCATGATGAACTCTCGGTCGCCACCTCAAGGTCGAGCCGCAACCCTGCGTCACCAAGGGGGGCAGCAAGAAGACATCCCCATTGTCGCCTCAAGGTCGAGCCATAGCCCTGCGCCAGAGGGAGCAGCAGGACGACCTCCCGGTCGCCGTCTGAAGGTGCCCCACGCCACGAACGGGAGCAACAACAAAACCTCCCTGTCGCCGCCTCAATGTGGAGCGTTGCCCTGGACCACAAAGGGGTGCAACAGGACGACCTCCCTGTCACCTCCTCAGGTCAAGCCGTAGCCTGCTCGACGAACGGGAGCGGCAGGACGACCTCGCCGCCCGGTCGCTGCATTAAGGTCGATTTTTTCCCAGCGCCACGAACATGATTGACAGAAGGTTCTCACCTCCCCGTCGCCGCCGCAAGGTCGAGCCATAGCCCTCCGCCACGAACAGGAGCAGGAGGACGACCACCCCTTGCTGCCACAGGAACGAGCTCTGGTTTAGCATGTGTACTTTGCCATATTTGTACCTTCAAACTACACTTTGATGTCGCTCGACAATAGCTTCAGTATTCTACGGTATTACTACATCAGTTTCCATGTCATGGTTGTTTATGTGACCCTTGCTTTCTAAACGAGAATACTGTAAATTGCAAGAACCATTGACTTGCTGCTTCTCTTATTCGTGTTCTCACACAATTTTGCATTCACCTGACAGAACTTGATTCAAGGGCTGCAGATGAGTGGAGGTGGATGAGAAGCTGAAGCTGACACAAATGGCCGAGGTGTGGCCTATGGCGTGGGCGGACGAAGATTGTCATTGAAAAACTCACTCTGCAAGCTGAACCCAGTTGTTCTTGAGGAGATATCGTGGTAGCCGAAGAAACATAGGACATTATACATGCAATTAAGTCAGCCAGAGCATAGGACAGTATAATTTTGTGGGTAGAGAACATGATATTTAACTCAAGTATGAGCCCCTCCAATAGTATGTTCTCTGCTCGTAGTTGCAATGACCATTATATGTACGTAGTTTTCTGTGTTCATGTTTCTTCCTCCAGACTGATGACAAATTTATTTCTTACATGAACATAATTATGTTTGTGATGGGTTACTTATGGCTAGCAGATTTCTTCCCCATGGATTTGACCCGCTGTGTCCTTCTATTTTCGGAATCAGCTAGAAACGAGCAAAACTTCTCTAGGCTGACGAGATGGATATTGTGGATAGACAAAAGTAACATCAGGAAAATTACAAATTTAGTTCCCATTGTTAAGATGTTCTGCCAGACCTTGTCATGATTCATTTTGTTGTCCACGAAGTATCCATCCTGGTGATGTACCATGATTAACTTACTACATATACAAAGATGATTTTGTGCATGTTAATCTAAAAGAATCCAGTATTTCCAAACTATCAATGCATGTAAGATGACTTTCCCTCCAGCGTTTTAACCCATATTTTTTCCAATTTAGTTAGTTTGGTGACCTGGTCGGCTGCCCTCTAACCATTTTTTTTCTTTGGCTTATTGTTTAGTTAGGAAAATAGTTTAGGACAAATTAAATTAGTTGAAGGCATCAAATACGAACCGAATTTTGAAGAAAAATATATTTATTAATATAGTGATCGTGCGTTGCACGTGCCTAACTACTAGTTCAATAAAATTAGAAAAATACAAGTTATATACCAAAATGCTCAAAATGACAAATGAAACCTACTTATGATGTTTTCAAATCCATTTGATCAATTAAAATTTGACAAAATTTTAGAATTGCCCGAAGTGCCCTCTAAGGTCCATTTCGGGGTTAATTTCACTAAAATTTTATAATTGCCATGCAAACCCTAGCAACCCATCGAACATGTTTAGAGCTTTATTGAAGTGCATTAACTTGCTCATGCATACATATTGCGCATTGCATCGATGAAATGTTTGATTGTTGTTCTCCTTTTCGGTGTTGTTCCTCCTCGGTGGAATGCGAATCTGAAGATAAGGCCAGCAATTCCATCGGCGAATACTTGATCTTAACCGACAAGTCAAACACTTATTCCTGAAGTCTTTATTTGGTTTTCTTATAAGAAAGGCAAGCATAGCCTGTAACATCCCAAGGATGAAAAATAAGCCATTAGAATGTTTGCTCTCTGTTATTTTATGTTTTGCATCATGGCATCATGTTCATTGCAATTGTTTTGCTTGTTTTCCATTTGTTTTCCAACTGTTTTCCCTTGTTTTCTATTTGAATTCAAACCAAAATTCAAACCTTTTGTTTCATCCTTGTGATGTTACAATTTCCAAAATCATATTTCAAATAAAAACAACCATTTGTTTCCATTAAAGTGTGATTCCAAAAACTGTTGTTTTGTTTCTATCAAAAATTCATCCAATAACCAAACCCTTTTCAAATTCAATTATGATTTTCTTCCAAACAACAACCATGTTGAAATTATGAAAATTTCAAAACAAAACTCTCCAAATAAAATGGTTCAATTAACACTTCCATTTGTTTCCATGAAATAATAAAAAAGCTCAACTCTTATTTGTTATTTAATAATCCACCTAATATAAATTGCATTCAAATTCAAATCAAACCAAAAACAGCACCTAATTTAAAATTAGGGAAATCACACAACAATCATAACCTTTTGCTTCCAATTAAAAATATATGTCCACCCTAATTAAATTATTGTTTTCAATAACCACTTAATATGAAGATGATTCAACTTTGAATTAATTTGCAAACCACAAGTTCTTTTGAAAATTTTGGAAATCAAAGTTAACAAGTGGTTGATGTTAATCCAAAATAGCTATAACAAAATTTCTCCCTAAAATGTTCTATCCCAAATATACCTCCTTTTCTTCTCTATCTCAATTCAGCCAAAAAAAAACCCAAAACAATTAATAAAAGAAACCAGAGAGAGGAGAGAGGCCCAACTTAACCCCCAGCCCAACTTCCCCCTTCTGGCCCAGTACCCCTTCGGTTTTCATCTTCCTCCCCCAGACGTCATCCCCTGTACGACTGAAGCTCCTCCACACGATTATCTCCTCCTCCGCTCGATACCCTGCCGTACCGAGCGAGCTCCACCATAAAAACCTCCACCACCTCCTCCTCGAACCCTAACCCTACCCATCTTCCCCTCCTTCTTCCTCTCCGCCTCCAATCTCTCCTCCCACCTCCAATTCCTTCTCTGTATTTGTGTCTAAACCTGAACCCGAAAAAAAAAACCGCTCCCTTTGGCTCCGGCGATCACCGGCGTGGAGCCCCCTCCGGCCCGGGCGACCGCGGGAATGGAACCCCACTGTCGCCCTCTTCCTCCTCCCCCCCTCGGCACGGGCCGGGAGGGACTGTGTCGCCGCCGCCGTCCGCTCCACGCCGGCGACCGCCTCCCTGCTCCAACCCGTCCGCCTCCTGCCTGCGCTCGAGGTGAGCCTCGCCCGGTCCCTTTCCTCTCGGCTCCCTCCCTCCTGCAGCACCCACACGCACCAGCGCCGCAGCCCCAAGCGCCCATGGCCACCACGGCGAGCTCCGATCGCTGCATGCCTCCGATCGCTGTCGAGTTACAGAACCAGCGAACTGCATCTTTTCGGATTCAGAAAAAACAGCCCGCAGCCAACACCTTAACCTCCCCCCGCTGCATCTCCTATCACAAATCGATTAGCACCCTAGTGGTAGCATCCCTAGCGCGCGCAGCGGGAGGTGCTGGGATCAAATCCCCGCAACCCCACCCTTTTCTCCTTTTCTTTTCCGAATTGTCTCAGTAGACGAATCTGAACCATAACCCCCCACTGCCCCTTCTCTTACCAACCGAAGCGCACCAGCCCACTGGTTTACACCCTTTGCTCACAGAAGGAGGGCAGGGGTTCGATCCCCCTCCCACACAATTAAAACCATCTTTTTATTTTCAATTGTTTTGTCACAGCAACTTCACAAAATCACCTGTAGGTCCCTGTTGTTTACTTTCTAGCCCCTGCAAAAATTATTTCTAAGTCCCTAGAGCATTAAAAATGGCAGATTTGCACCAAATCTTGTAAATTGCATAAGAAAATCATTTTAACTCCACATTCAACATTTTTAATATGTTTTCTGTCCCAAATTGAATTGTCTATCCAAATATAAAATTTGTTTACTGTTTTGAATATTTCAAATTGGTGAAATATTTAAAAACTTGCTTAATTCACTTAATTTTGCAAAATTCATAACTTGGGCATAAAAATTCCAAATTCAAAAAACTAAATATGTTTTCCAATCAACTTTTCATGTACTTTCCAAATATAAATTTTGTTTGCTGTTTTGAATAATTTAAATTGCTGAAAACAACTGTTTCTTAATTATTGCATTTAAAATTGCCAAAATAATAACTTGCTCATTTTAAATCCAATTTCCACAAATAAAATATGTTTTCCATGCAAAATTAAACCATATTTCCAAATATAAAATTTGTTTCATGTTTTGAATAATTAAAATTGGTTAAATAATTTAAACCTTGTTTAATTCATTTAAAATTGGTAATTTCATAACTTGATCAAAACAAATTCTTTTGGGACATATAAAATATGTTTTCCAACCCTAAAAGTATAAACTTTTCAAATATGAATTTGGTTTAATGCTTTGAACAAATAAAAATTCAAATAAGTTCATGTTTGAATTAAATTCATTTAATTCTTGCTTAAACTTGTTTAATTCATTAATAATTTATTTAAAATCCTTTTTCAACAAGTGAAACATGCAATCCACCTAAAATTGTGTGTTCTTATCAAATATAAACTTTGTTATCTATTTTGAACAATTTAACTTGATGAAAACAACAAATGCTTGTGTGACACCTTTAAGTAACCAAAATTCCAAAACTTAATAAATGAATTTCTAAACTTGGTAAACCTTATTTCCAATTGGTTCTATTGTTGTTATTTTGTTGTTTTCCTCATCCATGCATCATGCTAATCAACTTTCACAAGATGATTAGTTGTAAAACAATTAATTCAACCATAATTCATGGGCTTTCCATATGCAATCCAATTGCATGTGGGTCCATTTAATCATGTTATGTTATCTTGTCAACTAGTTTATTTTTGGATGCATCAATTAAACTATCATGCATCATCCCATGTTTGTGCATTATGCCATGTTATTGATTGCTTATTTTTCTGCCTTGTTTGTTTGCTTCTTCTCGGATAAACGACGACGTTGAGACCGACGATACTTACGACACCCCTTCTAAGGAGTTAGCTCAGTACCATGCTACTAGGTTTGCAGGCAAGTTATCACTCACATGAACCATCGTGTTCCTTTCAACATTGGTTACCGATACTTTCCGTTGTCTATTCTGCTAGCCCTATGATTAGTTGCTTCTGTTACGAACCTATCACATGTATCCTTTAACCCTGATATTGCCTCACCTCCATACCTATAACCTTTTGTTTGAGCCCGTGTCTTACTAGCATGCTTAGGTTGTTTTGCTCGAGTCTGTTACCCGTTACTTTCTGTTACTATATTCCATTATGTTCTGGGGGGCTCGATGTTTAATCAATCAATCATGCTAATGTTATTATCAATAATAAATTTGATGATAAGGCACCGGCAGGAGGCCAGGGTGGTTTTGAGGCCTGCTAGTGTCGACCCTAATAGGAAAAGGGTCTTGTCTACTGATCCATGATGAGCGCACTAACCGCATGTGGGAAGCGAGTATGGGCGCCCCCCTCAATTTGATTCGATTCGCATCTCGTCCAAATCGTCACACGTAGTTCGGGCTTTCCATTTGCTGCATGCATGATCTTGCGAGCCCAGGCCAGGGTGGAACTTTGTAGTCGGCATTTAGGGCGGCGTGGTCTTCTAGTGCTATGAGGGTCCCCTTTTCTTCGTGGGGCTCGATTAGCCGCGCACGCACAGCACGTGGTGCTTTGGGCTTGATGCGAAGAAGAGTTGAGTTGTGTTGAGTGCCCCGCTTGGGGGGAGGCATCCCATCTGGCGGGTTATTCATACGTGTACGGCCAAATTGGTGCAACCCTGCAGGGATAATCTTCTCGAGAAGCCGTGTTTTCCGCGGTTATGGATTACTTGGTGAAAGTACTGGCTAACAAGTACTCAGGACAACTTAAACCTAATGATTAACAACCTTACACCCAATGATTAACAACTTGACTAGTAATAGGCTTATTGACACAATAATCTGAACCATCATTATTTCAACTGTGTGAGTTATCCTCGGATTGCTTCTTTGGATAAGGGGCGAGATCCAGGATGGGTTTGTTTGGAGTTAGTTGATAGGTTGGCTACGATACACGATCTTATCTCCTTTCTGGTAGCCGGAAGTGGTAGAAACTCTGTAGTTGGTTAGAGCAGCCAGTTGCAGCATCTTTTATACCCCCTTCCTTCCGTTGAACCCAAAGCATCTGTGCTTGGTGTTGACGGGTTACACTTTGGTGAACTGTGAGTCTTGCTTGCCAGTACGTTTATGTACTGACCCCTTTGGGGCTGTGGTTTCCGCAGACCTACGTTTCCGAGGATCTACATGGTGGCTACTACGTGGAGTATGACGAGACTGCTGACGAGTAGATAGCGGACCCGGGCAGGATCCGAGACTTCGTGGATGGGCTCCGTCTTTTCGTTTCCGGCCTCTTAGGCCCATTTGGTTCTTGTCTGTACTCAGACATGTTGAATGCTTCCGCTGTGATGTAATGATGAATTGTTGGGACATGTGTCCTCTGAATGATTGTATTTGCTATCTCTGCTCTAATGAGAGCTATTTGCAACTTATTTTCATCTTTTGTGTCGTAGAGATCTGTTGTGATATCACTTGTTCCAATGTCGTTGACGTACCATGTGTGTATGTTTTGAAGTACGTCAACGGAAGTATCTGGATTTCTACGGGATGGTTTGCGCAGACGAGGAATAGTAAGAGAATGGTTGTCACACGTTTACGTGTTGGCCTGCTCATATTGAGATGCGGGTGCCGGTATGCCCCGTAAGCCATTTATCTACTGTTTAACGGACTGTGAGTATCCCCTAGAAGTCCGGGTGCGACATAGCCTCTTATCTGCTCATATATGTTTTCGAACCATATTTGATTCTCGTACATTGCACTCGATTCCAAATTATCTGATGTCACTAGATATAGTTCTCCTATATACTGCATTGCCTCAATATCCTGATCCACTGCTCCTAGCCGCCATAGATTTGCTTGTGCGCATCCCCAGAACGTCATATCTGCTTCAATTAGCCATACATGTTGTTTACCTCTACTCCATCCGGTTGATGAATCAGAGCTATGAGAACCTAGTATGATATGATAACGTGGAAAGTTGAGCATTGTGTGGTTAACTTGATTAAGGCTTGGACGGGAGGCCACTTGGGAAGTGATTGTTTGTCCTGCACTTGCCAACCCTAGGAGTAAGGTCTCGCCGAATAAACCAAGACTGAGTATGCAACCACACGTGCGAGCCAATGAACCTCGCTCGACTAACTAACTTGTTTGGCCACATCCATGAGTCACGTAGTTTGCGATTTACATCTGCGTGTGAGTCAGAAAAAGATTTGGAGAAAACCTAGGGTCTGACCGGGACAAGTGATGGACGTACACGGATCTCGATCCCGACTCACAGAACAGGTGCCATCAGGAGGTGGCCAACTCTCTGTTGATGGGGTGGCCCTGTTTGGGTTGACTCATGGATATGCTTACACAAGGTAAAGGTCGGAGCCAACCACCCTCTGCCAGCACATCGTCGGAAGTGTGCCAATAGCTTGGCATTAAGAGTCGGATGGTACGTGTGGGTAAAGTGTACATCCCTGCAGGGCAATCTTTTCAAAAAGTTGTGTCCACGGTGAAGGACGACTTGGTGGAAGATACGAGGTCATAGATAACATGAACGAGAGACTAAAACATGTTGACAACGAATGAAGGGTGCCTCCTCGGAGATGCTGAGAGGGGTGATCCTTGTAGCACGAGATGATGAGAAGGATTTGGTGGAATACAAGAAGATGATGATTTCAGTAGTTGAGTAGCTTCCTCATCTGTTTTGAAAATACTCCATGAGACATGCTATTCTTCCTCAATTTAGAAAACAAACATTGCTTTACGCAAATTAGCCGTAATAAAACCCTTTATGAAAATATCAGATATATAATAGGTTAACTAAGTCTTGTTGAGTACCTCCCGTACTCAGGTTTGCTTCAATTTGGTTCAGGTGAAGCTCTCTAGTGCTAATTCCGACATGGACATCGATGAGTAGTTTGGGGTTCCCATTTTAGCAGCCTGGAATTATGGGCTCGGACGTCACCTTATGTTGCGGCCTCTTAGGCCTTTTCGGTTCTTGTTGACTAGCAACATAGCCTGCCTTCCGTTGTCTGATGTAATGTTGGGTCATGTGACCTCTGTTTGTAAGCTATACTCTAGTAGTACTTGCTCTATACAGCTTCATGTCTAGAGTTACTGCTTTGATCGGTTGTTGGTTTCGAGCTCATTGTTATACAGTTTTGGCTATGCTTGCGTAGTTGTCGCGGTCGAGGGGTTGTGGAGCCGATGATCCATTTTTTTTAGCACGCCTGCCGATGTGATTTGTCCTAGGCTTGGTAACCCCAGTAACCCTCGATTGTTGTTGCACTTCCTGGACACATAGCATCTCTGTATAGCTTTGGTCCCGTTCCTTTAGTTTCATACGACTCGTGGACGCTTTGATATGCATAGTTGGTTATGACTAGCATGGACACAAGGACTAGTAGTACCGATGTTATTCGGTCTGCATACCGATGAATCCGGTCTATCTACCATTGTTTGTTGCGGCCGGGCTGGTAACCCCAAAGCCATTCTGAATCTATGACTAGGAGCACATAACAGTATGTATACCTCCGGGCCTGGGGTTGCGACAATCAAGAATATCATCATCACACCATCATGACAATAAAGAGCATGAACTCCCTCAACACCAACATGATGAGCACCATCAACATGATGGTAATGACCAACATGAGGTGTCACTTGACCATAATAAACCACATGAAGGTGATAACATGCATGTCCTACACTACCACATCACGGAGATGACCGAGCCTTCTTCTACACAAACAATGGCACTACCGCCTCCTCCAAGAAATGCAAGAACTCTGACAAAGCCTCACGCATCGTGCCAAGAACTCGGAGCCATCTAATATTTCCTCTCAAGCTTCCACCGCCAAATCAAGTCAAGTCATAGATGAGAAAGCTTCTAGTGAGATGAGCGGTGAGAGAGAGATCCACCATCCCGATATTTTCTTCAATCGACCAAGGAAGGCCAATCCGAGATCTTCATCGCACTTGTCCAACTAACACTACGAGTGTACCTCTACATGGAATTCGACGAGTGCCTCAACTTCAACAACATCTTCGTCGTCAACAATCCATCTCCCTTTCATAGTTACAAGAGTGATAAGATGGGACACGAGTCGTGGATGACTCTTTTCCAAGGGGGGATATGATGTAGAGAAACCCTTTACACTCACCATTCCAAGTACTCCATATGGTCCCATGACAATATCTCAAACAGACACCCTTCAAATCAAGGTGAACTCGCTCCTATTCTTACATGCCTTCGCACATTCGTTGAATGGTGCGCTACCTCATGGAAATGACTTTTGTGTGATCAAGTATCATCCCCTAATGGACCCCCCAATACGGTGCCCAAAAGCCCGTGAATATGGCCAAGACGGTGGCCCGAGGAATAAGAAGAAAAGGAAGAAGGAAAAATCCTAGGAAGCCCGGCCTCAGCCCCAGCCTAGAACGGCTTTCCTGCACAGGCCGGCCGGCTCGATCACTAGCCCGATCTCCGGTCCAGCCTTAGCCCGGCCTAGGCCGGCTTTCCTGCGCATGCCTCCAGCCAGGCCTAGGCCGGATTTTCTACGCGACTCCAGGCCGACTGCTTCGGCCACCAGCCCAGCTAGGCTGGACTCCCTGCATGGAGAAGTGGGAATATTCTCTTGTAAAGATCACCTACCCCACTTTTATCCCTAGACTATAAATAGAACCCCCTACCTTCAGATCTAGGTTAGAGATGATACGAACTGAGATTTGAGCATGTTGCTCCCTAGATCTTCCCTATGAGGAATCTACCAAGGCTACTCCATACATGTAGTTGTTGGATAGTATCAAGCCCTCTCCTTACGTTAAGTCTATCGATTGGGAAATTCTACCTCTTGGTCTCTCTCCCTCTCAATTCTACCTAGCGTTTTTCAATCTCTTGAAATATGATTCTACCTAGCGGTCTCTCCTCTTCTGATTTTATTGGTCTAGTTGGTCCACCGGTGAGAGAAAGGATTCATCAACGGGTTGGTATGTTTGTGGTTGCGATCCAAGGCCAGCTCCCAAGTTATCATGTGTGATTTGCGTATGTTCATCGTGTTCTTGCTCTATTCTTCATCTACCTCTTTGTGTTCATCTCAGATCCATGAAGATCGGGCCATCTCCGGTGGTTCCCATCAAGGGGCTACATCAGAAACTGGAAGTTGTCAAGACATGAGAGAAAACTAGAATTAGAGCTAGGTCTAATCCTTAGAGGAAACCTCAAATCCCAATATGAATAGTCTCTAATTCGATTAGAGGGGATCAAATTAGACCCTCTAATTCTAATAGAGAGAGAGAGAGATGCTCGAGAGCCAATTGTTTGTTTTGCTTTGAGCCTTGGGGTGCTTTATATAGTGGGAAGGAGGAGGAAACTTTCCAATACAGAGGGGGAGTCCTAGTTATTCTGGTAGGTGCTGGCCGCACCACCAAAGGTGTTTGCACCAAGCCTCCTATCCCAAATCGGATTGGGGGTGGAGTCCAACTCCACCTCCTCTATCCTTCCCTTTTTCCTTTTTCCCTTTTTATTTTCTCCTTTTATCTCCAATAAAATCAGGTAAAATACTAGGACGATGAGTACCAACTTGTGAAGCCACTGGGGCCCACCTGGCAGCCCCCTAAAATAGGGTTTGACCATGAGGGGACATCTACCCCCTCTAGTACCCCCCCCGTTATATGGAAAGTTCCCAAAACTCCTCCGGAACCACTTAACCCCTATAGATAAAATCATCGATATTATCTAACGATGCTAGAAAACCATTTCTAACATCTCGGGACATCTCATGTCCTCCGTTACCTCTGATATAAATTCTGCCTAAGACCAGCATAATTTCTCTCTATAATAACTTCCCAAACCACTCTGATTGACAACGGATTTGTTTCTATGACATCGCAACGACATTGATTATTCATCAAACCAATAACAACATATTAATTCTCTCAACTAAAGGTTGGCATGGCTTAAGAGTGTGAACCGTAAAGGCTCGATAACAGACAAACATGTTCAGGAACTTACCGAATAAGAACCAACATCGCGACCGTGGACGTCCTTGATACCTCCTATGTGTTCTCGGGAACCTTATAAGTTACTCATTGCACTTATTCCTTTAACTTCACACTACCAAAAATATCACGAGGTGAGACTATGGGATCTAGTCTGATCAAACTCCTTGATAATAAAATATAAAACTCGTTTACCAGACTCGCTCTCTTTTCTCATCCATATACCCGATGTTTTTGTGATAAATCACACTGTGTGTGGCCAAAAGATATGTCATCGGTGATAGTGAGAGGGCCTAGAGTGTGTATCTCTCTATTTTCTAGAGGATTTAAGTACTAGTATTGAATGGTCTCAGTTCCATTAAACTTTCTAGGTCATACCTAGATATCACTGTTATGATCCCTAGTTACATTAAGACGGTTGATGATATCCAAAGTATAACTTTCAATTATGCGGTCACTAGATATTCTCACAGTGTAGTAATTATATTCAATGACAACTTCATATGTATTTGCTAAAATACATCGTGATTGTTTAGTCTCTTTTAGCAACAACATACACTTGGGTCGGTTCAGTACTACTGTTACTCTAAAAATAAACACTTATGTTTTTCTATTCTTTTAACCGAGTCCATGATTAGGAAAATGTGATCATCTCACAAACCATTAGCTAATATTAGAGACAAGATTAGGAACTATTGTTTGTTTATGTCTTCACACCCTCACAAAGATTTTCCTTTGAAAACTCACTTTTCAAGTGCTATAGTTGTTGTAGCATGATGACATAAACTTAATTCTGAACTTGGAGATAGAATAATAACTGAATATTATTTTCTCTAGGGCATACCTCCAACAGATTGCTCATCCCTTCTCTCTTCATTCCCTCTTTTCCCCCTATTGGGCCTCTTTTGCCACTAAGGCCCGTTTAGGATAAAATGGCTTTATAAATTAATCAGAAATATATTTAATTACTAATTACATTAATTAATCATAAATACATATTATTGAACTCATTTCAACATCGAAACACCTTTCGCTGCCCTCCGATCTCCATCGGATATATCCCGAAACTATTCCGGCTCTATTCTCTCTTATTTCTCTACGGTAACAAATCAACCTAACATCGGTCACCCTTAAGTGTGACAAACTTATGGTTTGGAATCACGCCAGACATGATCGAGATCCCTCTCCGATCAATGACCAACGGCGGGATCTGGAAACTAAAAGTTCATCTTGCCCCTAATAGATTTTGGTTATTGGTGACAATACAATTAGTGTATCTAATCATGCCTGCTCAGGTCTATTTCCATAGGAAATCATCTTAGGGTATCCTCCGTTTACCAAAGTGCATCAAAGAAGATCGCAAGAAATATTTCCCACTGATTCGGGCGACAGTACTGGGGTTGGTACCGGGGCTAGTACCGCTTAGGTTTGCCACGATATAGCAGCCCCAAATTCACAGGCGGTACCAGGTACGGTACTGGCCCAATAGTACCGGCTGTGCGGTTGTACCGGGGCCAAGCCCGGTAGTACCGGGGTCCCGGTGGTACTGGAAGTGGTACCAGGCCCAGTACCGGCTATGAGTTGCCATGATACAGAAGGCCTATTTTTGTAACTGGTACCAGGCCTGATACCTGCCCGGTAGTGCAGGGGCCATGCCCGGTAGTACCCAGACTACGAAACGGTAAGTCAACCGTCCTACGCCCAGCTGAGAAGCGACAAGCGGTAATATTGGGCCCCCACCCGCTACTACCGACCCTGCGGCTAAGGAAGCTCCAACGACCTGAAAAGGAGGGTTTTTTAAAGGGGTATTCTCCCTCATTGAATACCAAGCTTTCCAACTTCTATCTCCTCCATTAAATGCAAGCTTCAACCTCCTAGATCTCCCTCTCCGTCCACCCAATCACGTCCAAACTTTGTGGAGAGCTAGAGCATACCTAGATTCGTAGTTCCACCAAAGGAATTGAAAAATCCATCCATCAAATCCTAGAGGATCTTGAGATCTCGTGGGTACCTTGTAAACCTAGAGAAATACCTTGTTCTTGTAGCTTCCACCTTGATTCAAGAAGCTTCATATCGTCGAGAGCCTCCTACCATCTTGTGGAGTAGCCTCAACCTTGTGTAAACGTTTGGTCAACGCCTTCAAGTCGAACTCATAGTGGAAATGATAATATCCCTCAAATAAGAAGCTCAAGGAGAACAAGGTGTGCACATCCGTGCTATTGGAGTTCCTAGGTGGCTCCACACCTCTCCAACGTAGATGTACATCCCTTAGGAAGGAACTATGGGAAACATATCCTTGTCTCCTTGTTTACACTTGTGGTTTATTTTGTGCTTTACATATTGCTTCTGTTGCGTACTTTGTTTCGTATCACATAGGTTGTTCACCTACTTGCACAGCTGGATAATGTTGGGTTTTACTTGTTTATCCCAATCTCAAAAGGAAAAGAATAAAAATTGTTAGTCACCTATTCACCCCCTACTTTCAATTGGTATCAGAGCCTCGGATCTTATCTAAGTTTAACCGTCTAAGAGTATTATGGTCAACACAGATGACCCCGAGTCTTCAAAGGAGGAAATCTCCAAAACGGCCAAAACTATATCTAACCTACAAGAAACGGTTGGAACCATCTAAAACGAGTTGTACAAGGTTGGATCTAGTGTTGGTTTGAAGTTTTCCAGCATAAATAATATGTTGAAGGTCATGATGGGTAAAACTAAGGGGTCTGAAGAATCTCCCAATGCTTCTGATGAGGTAAGTTCAGAAGATGAATCTCTTCCGTACATTAATGAAATGGAGGCTAACATTGCCAAAGCCATGGTGAAAGCCGCGAAAAAGGCTAAGGTTAGCGAAAAGGCAGAGGGATCCAAGTCGCATTCGGCAAATGGTTCGAGGAATAACTCAAGAGTTCACCACCTCCCAACTATGACTCTATCCACCCCATTGTTTCAATTCCACACATTTTAAATGTTGAACTTCCTCCCATGCTTAACACTAATGAATTTTCTTCTCGGAAGTTTGAAATGGAGTCTCATATTTCTGGCTCATGCACCGCATTGTAGAGAAGTGGGGTTCATGGATTCCATCCTCATGATGCAAGCAATTTGACTCCAACAGAGGACACTGAATCTCAACTCAACAATACCGCTATCAACATCATTCAAAAGGCTCTCCCACAGGAGCATCTCACTCACATCCGAGGATGAAAGACCTCCAAGGAGTCTTGGGATAGCCTTGACACTTTGTTCTAAGGCAATGAAAGCATCCAATCTTCCAAGTATGATATTTATCTAGACAAGGCCAAAAACTTTGTCATGCAAGAGAACAAGACTCCTGAAGAGCTATACAGAAGAATCGTTAACCTTGCCAATCAATTGAGGGACTTTGGAAAAGAGGAGATCACCGATGAGTGGATCAAGAGGAAGTTTGTCAAGGCAATCACACCTTTCGAGAAGAACCTCTCCACTAGCATTTTGACAAGATCAGACTACAATTCCCTCAACTCCATTGGTGTTCTTAGTGAGTTCATTTCTATATCTCTATCTCATAAGAGTGCTGATGATGCTTTTGCCCGCTCAAGAGGAATGGGAAAGTCTCCCAACCTAGCCTTAAAGTAAAAAAGCGGTTCCTAGAGTAAAAGAGGTTGAGGAGTATGATGATGATGAGGAGGAGGAGGACTATGAGGACACATACAAGAGTGCTCACAAGTGCATTGCTCTTGCCATGCATGGTTATTGGAAGCTATGGGAAGCTCATAAGGCTGGTTCCCCAAGACCCCTAAGGAACAAGAACTATCAGAAGAAGTGGGAGAGGCCAACGACATGCTATAACTATGGAAGTGCAAAGAAATTTGTCAAAGATTGTCCTTTTGAGCCAAGTGAATAAAATGAAGGCAAGTTTGTTCACAAGGACAAGACCAAAGCTCCTCAAAACAAGAACTTGACTAGAAGAGTCCCAAGGGCTCTATATGTTCAAGAAGGGCACGTTTTGGAATCATACATCTCCGGTGATGAAGGAGAAGATGAAGTTGCAGGTGTGGCCCATGTCACCGTAGCTTCATTTCTATGGAAAAAGTCACCTCGGTAAATCCTTCCACCTCCAAGACTATCTCCACTAAACCTCCTCCATTATTGCATTGTGTTGAAAATGTTGATAAGGATGATGATGATGAGTCTAAAGAATTAGGCTCATGGTTGGCTAGCCTTGAAGGTGAAACCAAAGAAAAGGTGAGTGCCCTCTTAAGGCAACTTGATGATGCTAACTCTCCTGTAGATGAAAAGAAGGATATCATCACGACTTTGGAAATTCATGGTAGTGGTTGATATGTTGCAAACGTATCTATAATTTTTTATGCTCCATGCTTGTTTTCTATTCAATACCTTTTTTATCCACATGTTTTCTTTTGTTTTTCGGATGTTTTCACAGACTAACCTATTAACAAGATTCCCCAGGCTAGTTGTTGTTTTCTGCTCTTTTTCTATTTCATAAAAGTTCTTAAGGAAATATTCTCAGAAAGGTTTGAAAATCCACGGAGATCATTTTTTTCCGGAACCAAGACGAGTCCAAAGGGGGGGGGCAAGGGGGCCACCTGACGCCTGCTAGGCGCAACCCCCTCCTAGACCACGCCTGGTAGGCCCCTAGGGCTCTAGCCACTGCCTCTCGTCCCCTCTCCGCCTATAAATTTCCTTTTACCCTAAAAATGTAGGGGACTGAGTTATTTTCCACGAAACATACAGAGAGGCGCTGTCACTGTCGTGGGAAAGTCACGGCAGACGTTACCGGTGGTAACTTAGTTTGGGGCAAATCGACTCTGGTGTTTGGGAGAGGGTTTAGCTCGGATTGGACACAAGGTTTATCCTGGTTCAGCCTCTCCATTGGAGATAATAGCTTACTTCCAGCTGGGATCTTACTAACTATCGATCTAGAGGCTCGGGCTGCAATGTCGCCGAGGGTCCAAATCTAGGGTTACAAATACTAGCTCTCGTATCTCTCGAATAACTTGGATCTCTGAAAATATCTCAATCTCCCCCATCTATGCCAGGAGGACCGCTTTATATAACACCCGGGTTCCTGGCTTGCCTTACAAGATACGTCCGGAGTCCTGTTCGGGGTCTACACATAACCCTAAATTACTCTCTGTGACCTCCAAGTCTTGGACTCCACGGCTTGCACCGCCTCTTGAGTCTTCTAGAACTTCCTTTCCTTGAGCCGGGTCACCGATACAGCTGCCGGCCCTTCAACAATACCCGACCCATCATCACTTTACGAGGTCTTCGCCCAAACTTCCTCCAGCCGGGTCTTTATCCTTCCCTATGGGCCTATCGGGTTAGTACCCCCCCAACAGTCACCTTGAAAGTCCAATCTAGGGCTTCTAGAGTCCTGCTCCGGCACCCTGTCGGAGAGGGGGATCGTCTAGAGGACTCCGGTGACAACCCCCCTCTATAGCAGGATGCCGGAGCAGGACTCCAGAAGCCCTAGATTGTACTTTCAAGGTGATGCACCTCTTTGTATGTTTCATGGAAAATAACTCCTAGCCCAATGTTTTTAGGGTTAGCGGCAATTTATAGGTGAAGGGGGACGAGAGGCGGTGGACAGAGCCCCCAGGGGCCAACCAGGCGCAGCCTAGGAGGGGCCGCACTTGGCAGAGCCCCCAGGGGTCCTTGATTGTACTTTTGAGGTGACGGCGCCTCTCTATATGTTTCATGGAAAATAACTCTATCCCCATGATTTTTAGGGTAAAAGGAAATTTATAGGCGAAGGGGGACTTCAGGCGGTGCTCAGGGACCCCAGAGGCTCAGTGGCTATGGCCTAGGGGGAGGCCAGGCCTGGTGCCCCTTGGCCCCCTTTGGATCCTCTTTGGACTCCGTCTTCGTTCCGGGTAAAAAATGATCTCCATGGATTTTTAGCCCTTTGCGAGAATATTTCCTTAAGAACTTTTCCGAAATAGAAAAATAGCAAAAAACATCAACTGGCCCGAGGCATCTTGTTAATAGGTTAGTCAGTGAAAACATCCAGAAAACGAAAGAAAACATGTGGAAAACAAAAGGTATTGGGTAGAAAACAAGCATGGAGCATAAAAAATTATAGATACGTTTGCAACGTGTCAGCATCCCCAAGCTTAACTCATGCTCGTCCTCTAGTAGGTAAGTGATACCAAAATAATTTTTGAAGTGACATGAAGCCAACAAAAATCTTGATCAACATTATGTAAAAGCATTACAAAGCTGAGATCGAAGTACTTTAACAAAGGCATGATAAATATTATTTCAACTAATGTAAACTTAGCAACTATGTTGCACATGAAAAGCAACACAAACAAAATAAAATGAATAATGGAACATTGAAAGTGATACAGTTTTTTCAATCATTAAAAAAACATAATAAAGTGGTATCCAGCTAGTCCTTCGTGTGGTAGCAAAACATAAATGCCAGGACACCTTCAAAGTTTAAATGGTGACTAGATACAAATACTTTCAGATTAAGCAATACCACAATCATAAATCAATCAATAATAAATTTTGGGACTATGCACATTATACTCAGAATGACAACTATGCTCTCTTAGTTGGTGCATAAAGTAAGAAGATGAAGACTCAACATAAAATTAAAAGAAAGGCCCTTCGCATAAAGAAGCAGGGATTACTCATGTGCTAGAGATTTTTAATTTGATAAAATAGAGACATTGCAAACAATTTTGAGAGAGGTATATGTCTATGTTAATGAATGGTAATGAAAAACTTATCGTAATCCATGTAAAGCAAAGTGTTTATACTTTTGAGAGTGGTTTCCGTTGTTTATTAGTTTGGCACTTCCCCTCACCTTTATTTTCACAAACCAGGGCTAGCTATGTTCACGGGTACCTTCCAGCTTTCATCAAACCATGGGGAAGTGCCTTTTTGTTATTATTTGAGACCAGCTCTCTGGAAATTTAATTGAGCACAAATTCCATACTTATTTGGTGAAAGAAGGAATAATAACTTTAATTGAATAATAAACTTTAAACTACTTCCTCATGAGCTAAAACAAGAACACAAAACTGGTTATAATTTTGAAGGTTTAAAGATAGCACACAAAAAAATTACTTGGAGTGGCGGTCAAATACCACAAATAGGTAGATATGGTGGACACATTTGGCATACTTTGTTTTTTGGGAGTTGGATGCACGAGTAGATCTCATACTTAGTACATGTGAAGGCTAGCAAAATACTGGGAGCGACCAACTAAGTGAGTAATAACGGCCATCATCATGCATAGCAACAAACCATCATTAATCAAAGAATGAAGTGATATTAAAAGTCAAAACCTAAATGATCATCGAGGCTAGAAGTGACTTTGTTTGTAGTCATAACATGGTGTGAGCATGCGCCAAGTCAATCTAGATAAATCATTCAAAGAAGAAATGCCACAATACCACGCTTCAATATGAGAGAACAACACCTGATAAAATTCAATAGAACATTAAGCACTCTCGGCTATTTGAGACTAGTCATGATACAACATATACTACTAAGCACACAATTAAAATAACATCTAACATGACATGCCAAATCCTAAGCCACAGTCAAAACAAGCTTCCTGTTGCACCACTATAAGAATGAAACAATTTACTCTTCTCCAACACCAATCAAATCATTCGAAAAAAATCTAAAAACACATATAGATTAGATACCAGAGAGCTAATCAAATATAACTAAAGAAAACCAACAAGCTCTAAACAAAATTCGAGTGAAAACAAGAGCTAAACGCAGTACTAGCGAATATTGAACACTCGAAGAACAATAAGAGTGAAAACTAGAGTGTTCTAGGCAATGTAAACGGAGCATATCTCTCCTGAAATAAAAGTGCTAGGATCCAACCAAAAGCTACAACAAATAAAACTAAACAAACTGAAAACAAAATAAAAAGACGCTCCAAGAATAACACATATCATGTGAAGCAATAAACATATACTGTTTTGAAACAAACCTGATATTTTTGCTGATGAAGAAGGGATGCCTTGGGCATCCACTACCAAATTCCACGCGGTCTGGGACGTTTCAATAACGTTGAGGATGAGCTCCAAACCGTCGCTATGGGCAATCCGCGACGGTTTACGCGACGAAGTTAGAACGTCCCTGATCGACTGTCACAGGCGATTCTGCGACGTTAATTTGAATGGGAGAACGTTGAGGCTATCCGCAACGTTCATAAAATCGTCGCGAGCATCTGGGTTGTCCGGTCCCGACCCATTAAGCGGCAACGTTGTTTTTCGTCGCTGTCGGCTGACACGTGGCAAAGTATTAACTTTCGGTCGTTAGCGTAATCACCTGACGTGACACTACACGAAGCTTACGTCATTACGTTTGCAACGTTTTTTTTTGTCAAGAATAGATTCTGTTAAGGCCCCGTTTAAGACATAACCAATCCGTTCATGACGTCATAACCGCCGATATTGTTCACGATGTTTTTTGTTGTCGCGGCCTCGACCAATCAGGTGAAACCATGTGGACGCCATCTGCGATGTACTTGCTAGCGTCGTGGTATGAGATGACGCAACAAGATGACGACACGTGGAACAATCGTACGTCGCCGCGTGGTTTTTTCGGGGACGATCTCCGGTCGTCGTGGGCTACACGGTGACGTATTTTTTCCGAAACAAAGCGACGCCACGTGGACCAAGTGCACGGTGCCATGTGGCGCCCGTTTCCGCGACGATTTCTGTTTTGTTGTGGAACTGCCCAGTCGTAAAATGACACGTGGACCATGTGTACGGTGCCACGTGGGAACCTTTCCGCGACGTTTTTATTTTCGTTGTGAAACTGTCCAACCGTAAACCGACACGTGGGCATGACATATGGCACCATGTGTCCTAATTCTGGTATCTTTTTACGTTACGATACTATGACGTTTTTTTTCATGCCAGATGGGTGCTTAAATCATCGTTCGAATTGACCTTTCCATGTTCCATATGCAAAAAATCAAACCACATAGCATGCATCAAATACAGAAATTCAAACACTAGTGGTTTATTTTACAGAAAAACAAACCAACATACAGAAATTCTGTTCTCAGCAACACAACCATAGTTTCAATTACCACATATGCGCTGAGCTAACTGCTCAAGCAGGGCAAATCCTTCTTGTTGGAACTTTTTTAGCTCGTCTTGTTCCTTCCGCATTTCTTCCATTTGAAATGCAAACCGGAGCCTCATTCGCTCAGATTCTGCATTCGTCGCCCTCAAATCAGCAATTGTGTTACGCATATTGGCATGCCCCCTCTCTCAACATCAGTTTTAACTTCAAGTTCAGACTTTGAAATACTTGTTCCCACACGAGATTTCTTCAACAAAGTATGCTTTCCACGATCCAGCATGACACCTAAAGTATCATCCTCATCCTCTGAAGCTGATGTCGACATCATCCTTTTCTTGCTTGCCTATCAAGCATGCAAAGAAAATAGATGTAAGTATGTATAGAAAACAGATGAAACTAGCAGGTGACCTGCAATGTACAGAAAATAGATGAAACTAGCAGATGACCAACAATGTACAGAAAATATTTGAAAAATAGCAGAGGATAATCAACAAGCATGTCTGTAATGACCAATGACCTAGCATATGTCAAGCATGTAAGGAGCATAGATGGAAACCATGTTGAAATGACAACCACAAACTTAATTAGCTTGCCAAAACGTCTTATGGTATAGAATAGATGAAGTAGCACAAAATATATGACACAACAGTTATCAAACTGTTCAACACAAGATAAGTAAGTTGCACCCTAGTTGTTGTTTTTTTTTAACTAAAGGGAGTTTTTATTACTTAAAGAGTTTTAAGCATTACATCCTAGCTGTTATGATATCATGGAAGAATGTTGAGCTGCCGAATTAGGGAATAACCTGCAACTCATTGTCCTCACTAAATAGGGATTGACATGACCAGTCTCCTTCACTGGAATCTGATTCCTCTTCAACATCATCCTCAGGAGTGTACTCAGATCCAGAGTCTTCCTTCTTGATATTTTTGGGTGTGAATACAATAGGACATGAAAGAATACTTGCAAAAGACTTTACACCAAGTTGATGCATCCTTGCACTGTTTGCCATGATAGTTATGGCACACTCTTCTTCCATAGGGTGTAGTGGTGATCCAAACATGAATAAATAACTCAAAGTAAGCTCCAAATATAAACACTTGGTAAGAACCTAATACATCATCAAAAATTAAGGTACTCATCCTGTAAGAACATTCCAGTGTAAGTAATATAAATTCTGATAGTAGATTCGTAACTAAGACTGATAGGATCATAAACAAAGTGAGCTTAAACCTAATAGTATACAGGGAAATAAGCAAACTTTTACCGTAGGAAAACAAAGCTGGATACTTATATTTTTATTTTTATGCAAGATTAGCAAGAAGGTCCCCCTAACGATTTCCATTAAAAGAAACCATGCAGTCTTTTCTACTACGAAAGCAAATAATTAAAAAAGGAGCATCACGAGGGCAACACACCCATTTCTGCTACAGGTTTGTCAGAATTAACACATGGACAAGCCTCTGTTTACCACTATACAAAGTTATAAATGCAAAGCCAATAACAAAGACAGATATAAGGAACCATCAATCATACAACTAAACAGAGAAACAATTTAGAGAGATTTATTACATCAAACATTAGCAGGATAATTAAGAAGCATCGATCAAACAATTTAGAGAGATTAATTGCATCGAACATAAGAAGGATCAAGCATACAATTGAACAGAAAACTAATTCAGAAAGATTAATTGTATCGAACATATGAAGAACCATCAATCTTACTGCATTTCTCGCCTTCAACCTTTACCCGTCTCGGCGTGGTTGCAGACATTGACGGTGAAGTTGCGGCGAGGTTGGAGACGAGGTGGTAGATCTGGACGTACGACGAGGTTAATGGCGAGTTGGCACACTAGCGAGCACACGAAGGCGAGGTTGGTGACAATGTGGCAGACCGGTGAGCACGACGGCGAGGTGACACACCAGGGAGCACACGACGGCAAGGTTGGTGACGATGTGGCAGACCGGTGAGCACGACGGCGAGGTGGTGGTCCTGGACGGTGACCTGGGCGGGGTGGGGGATCTCGACAGCGACGTTGGAGATCTGGCAAGCAAGCTATACAGAGTTGTGTAAGAGGGTATTTTACTCTCTCTTCACCGAACTAGTGCACCTATACAATTGACAATTGTATTAGGTTTGTTGGGGACACAAGAGACTTCTTGTATCGTAATTGCAGGGTTGCTTGAGAGGGATACCTTTGACCTCTTCCTCCCTAAGTTCGATAAACCATGGGTAATCCACTTAAGGGAAACTTGTTGATGTTCTACAAATCTCTCCACTTGGAGGCCCACTACCAAATTCCGCGCGATCAGGGACGTTTCAATACCGTTGCGGATGGGCTCCAAACCGTCGCTAATGGCAATCCGCGACAGTTTGCTCGACGGAGTGAGAACGTCCCTGATCGACTGTCACGGACGATTCCGCGACGTTATTTTGAACGGGATAACGTTGAGGATATCCGCAACGTTCAGAAAATCGTCGCGAGCATCTGGGCCGTCCGGTCCCGGCCCATTAAGCAGCAACGTTGTTTTTCGTCGCTGTCGGCTGACACGTGGCAAAGGATTAACTGACGGCCGTTAGCGTAATCAGCTGACGTCACAATACAGGCATCTTATGTCATTATGATCGCAACGTTTTTTTCCGTCAAAAATAGATTCTGTTGAGGCCCCGTTTATGACACCACCAATCTGTTCATGACGTCATAACCGCCGATCCCGTTCACGACGATTTTTGTTGTCGCGGCCTCGACCAATCATGTGAAACCATGTGGATGCCATCTGCGACGAATTTGCTAGCGTCGTGGTATGAGATGACGCAACGAGATGACGCCACGTGGAACAATCGTACGTCGCGGGCTACGCGGTGACGGATTTGTTTTCCGACCCAAAACGACGCCACGTGGACCAAGTGCGTGGTGTCACGTGGCGCGTTATCCGCGACGTTTCTGTTTCGTTGTGGAACTACCCAGTCATAAAACGACAAGTGGACCATGTCTACGGTGCCACGTGGCACCTTTTTCGCGATGTTTTTATTTTTGTTGTGGAACTGTCCAACCGTAAAACGACACGTGGGCATGGCATACGACACCTAATCTGGGTCTGTTTTTACGTTACGATACTACGACGTTTTTTTCGTGCGAGATGGGTGCTTGAATCATTGTTCGAATTGACCTTTCCATGTTCCATATGCAGAAAAGCAAACCACATAGAAGGCATCAAATACAGAAATTGCAACACTAGTGGTTTATTTTACAGAAAAGCAAACCAACATACAGAAATTCAGCTTTCAGCAACAGGACCATAGTTTCAGTTACCACATATGCGCTGAGCTAACTCCTCAAGCAGGGCAATTCCTTCTTGTTGGCACGTTTTTAGCTCGTGTTGTTCCTTCCGCATTTCTTCCATTTCAAATGCAAACCGGAGCCTCATTCGCTCAGATTCTGCATTCGCCGCCCTCAAATTAGCAATTGTGCTGCGCATATTGGCATGCCCCCCTCTCTCAACATCAGTTTGCACTTGGTGTTCAGACTTTGAAATACTTGTTTCCACACGAGATTTCTTCGACAAAGTATGCTTTCCACGATCCAGCATGACACCTAAAGTATCATCCTCATCCTCTGAAGCTGGTGTCGACATCATCCTTTTCTTGCTTGCCTATCAAGCATGCAAAGAAAATAGGTGTAAGTATGTACAGAAAACAGATGAAACTAGCAGGTGACCAGCAATGTACAGAAAATAGATGAAACTAACAGATGGCTAGCAATGTACATAAAATATTTGAAAAATAGCAGATGACAATCAAACAAGCGTGTCTGTAATGACAAATGACCTAGCAGATATCAAGCATGTCAGGAGCATAGATGGAAACCATGTTAAAATGACAACCACAACATTAATTAGCTTTCCAAAACGTCTTATGGTATGGAATAGATGAAGTAGCGCAAAATATATGACACGACATTAATCAAACTATTCAACACAAGATAAGTAAGATGTGCCCTAGTTGTTGTTTTTTTAACTAAAGGGAGTTTTTATTACTTAAAAACTTTTAAGCATTACACCCTAGTTGTTGTGATATCATGGAAGAATGTTGAGCTCGCCGAATTAGGGAATAATCTGCAACTCATTGTCCTCACTGAATAGGGATTGACATGACCAGTCTCCTTCACTGGAATCTGATTCCTCTTCATCATCATCCTCAGGATTGTACTCAGATCCAGAGTCTTCCTTCTTGATCTTTTTGAGTGTGAATACAGTAGGACATGAAAGAATACTTGCTAAAGACTTTACACCCAGTTGATGCATCATTGCACTGTTTGCCATGATAGTTCTGGCACGCTCTTCTTCCATGGTGTGTAGTGGTGATCCTAACATGAATAAATAACTCAAAGTAAGCTCCAAATATAAACACTTGGTAAGAACCTAATACATCATCAAAAATTAAGGTACTCATCCTGTAAGAACAATCCAGTGTAACTAATATAAATTCTGATCGTAGATTCGTAACTAAGACTGATAGGAATAAACAAACTTTTACCGTAGGAAAACAAAGCTGGATACTTCTATTTTTATTTTTATGCATTATTAGCAAGAAGGCCCCCCTAACAATTTCCATTAAAAGAAACCATGCAGTCTTTTCTACTACGAAAGCAAATAATTAAAAAAGGAGCATCAGGAGGGCCACACACCCATTTCCGCTACATATTTGTCAGAATTAACACATGGACAAGCCTCTGTTTACCACTATACGAAGTTATAAATGCAAAGCCAATAACAAAGACAGATATAAGGAATCATCAATCATACAACTAAACAGGGAAACAATTTAGAGAGATTTATTACATCAAACATTAGCAGGATAATTAAGAAGCATCGATCAAACAATTTAGAGAGATTAATTACATCGAACATAAGAAGAATCAAGCATACAATTAAACAGACAACTAATTCAGAAATATTAATTGCATCGAACATATGAAGAACCATCAATCTTACTGTGTTTCTCTCCTTCAACCTTTACCCGTCTCGGCGTGGTTGCAGACATTGACGGTGAAGTTGCGGCGAGGTTGGAGACGAGGTGGCAGATCTGGACGTACGGCGAGGTTAATGGCGAGGTGGCACACCAGCGAGCACACGAAGGCGAGGTTGGAGAAGAGGTGGCAGATCTGGACGTACAGCGAGGTTAATGGCGAGGTGGCACAACAATGAGAACACGAAGGCGAGGTTGGTGACGATGTGGCAGACCGGTGAGCACGACAGCGAGGTGGCACACCAGGGAACACACGACGGCGAGGTTGGTGATGATGTGGCAGACCGGCGAGCACGATGTCGAGGTGGCACACCAGGGAGCACACGACGGCGAGGTTGGTGATGATGTGGCAGACCGGTGAGCACAACGGCGAGGTGGCACACCAGGGAGCACACGACGGCGAGGTTGGTGACGATGTGGCACATCGGTGAGCACGACGGCGAGGTGGTGGTCCTAGACGGGGTAGGGGATCTCGATGGCGACGTCGGAGATCTGGCAAGCGAGCTATACGGCGATGTGTAGGAGGGGTGGGATCTGGTCTGGGAGGAGGGGACTGGAGGGGAGAAGGGGGAGTAGTCGATTCTTTGGGCGAGGGCCAAGGGGATAAGGGAGAGTTTCAAAATGATTACAGAAATGACCACCGCGATTAAGTTTGACCGTTGTGTACGGGAGAGCTGAGAAGTAATAATCTTGCGCGAAATTTTTTGAATGGGCTATCCTGGTGCCAAATTTTCGGAGGGACGTGAAATTTTGGCGGAAGTGCGGGAAACTATGCTAGCCGTCGGATGCTGATGGGTGGCTTAAACAAATTGACCTATGCAATAATTTACTAAAGGGACCTTGTAAGGAAATAAAGAAGTATTATGAAATAATTTTGGAGTTGAGGTAGTCGGGCATAAAACGCGTTAGAATATGCAGAACGGTTCTATGTGAAACCAACAGTAACTAAAGAACTACAGATAACTGAGTACTTGCAACACAACACATACTATTAACTTAATTATAGAGTAGCAAAACACAATCACAGCACACACAGACGTGTCAACAAGTAAAACACGACGAGTCGATGACGTAGCAGGTTACACATATGCTCTATAAGCACACTAGTTGCCGCGATGAAGGACACGAACAACTGGACGCACCAGTGGACGGACTCGTTCCAGAGGAGCAATGGGTTGACCTGGATGCAGATTTGCTCCCGAGCCATACTCCCAAAGCCTGGCGTAGACCCCGCCGCCATCCTTGCCGTGGTCGATGATGAACATCCGCTGATCGGCGTACTTTGTGCCAAGCACGATGTGCGCGGTGCTCCAAGCAGAGATATTTCCACTAGCGGTGAAAAACTACACCACGTCGGAGAGATCATAGCCGTCGGGGCGGACGTACTCCACTTGGTGTGCGTCCTCGAGCGGTTCCTCCCCGATCAGCTCGATGGTCGTCCAAGCCATGGCGCGCGCAGAGAGCACAAAGCTGACCTAGCTCTTGTGTTTTGCACAAGCTATCTATTCGAGATGTGTTGATGAAGGGGCTGCGTTTTGCAGAGGCCCTCCAAATGCACCGATCGGGTAATATAGCGGCGGGGAGAGGCCGGCCGACGGATCACCAAACATCATTAATTGGTGCCGAGGACGGCCTTTACCATTGAATTTGCTGTCCAGGCGCAGCGATGACAACGAGCACACACAAACGGCCGGCTCCGACCTCGACCCAGCAGTCCACGGCTAGCCGTTTGTGTGTGTAACAGCAGAAGCGAGGCATGGGCATGCATGCACATGGCTGGGCACGCGCGCAGGCACGCATTAAGATCAAGACGCGACGGGTCACGCAGACACATCACACAGTGCACGGAGGCAAAGAGTGCACGTCTCGCGCGGCATGCAGCTAGCTCAACCAAAGTTTGCAGGCATGGCGTGCAACAGCTAGCTAGCCCCAAAGCAGGCTCAGCACGCATGTAGACAGAACTGTGGCGACGTCCCGTCTTTCCCATGCACTGAGACATGAAATTTAAAGGGGCCGAGCATCTCTCCTCCCGCACTCCTAAAGTCCACTCCTCCATTAGCTTCTCTCCTCCTCCACTCCTAAAGTCCACTCATCCATTAGCTTCTCTCGGCCTTCACTATGCACCAACGCCGACGCGACGCGGACGGACAACGAGCTGCGGGTGCCCACGCGCCTCCATCTGACGATAATCTGCTGACGGTGGAGGACGCGCGCGCACTCATCCGCATGAACACTCCCGTGCCGGCTGCTTTACGCCTCCCGGAAGGTTGGACGACCAACACCATCTTCGTCCCGGGGGCGCCGCATTTCTTCGGCCAGGCACGGGTCGACTACATCAACCAGTGCTACGATAACATGTCGTGGCAGAAGAGGCATCATGACCCCCATGACGCCATGTCTTCATTGTACTGGGACGAGCAAATGGAGCTGGAGTACTTAGGGCGGCTCCATTCCTACATCATCGACAGCAGCGTGCATTCCAGCGACACGTAGTGTTCCGACGAGGAGGAGGAGGAAGAGGACTCGCCCGAGACAGAGTGGCGCTCCTTGGCACCGCTGGAACCTTCCGCCCCGCCAGCAAACGCCTTCTTCCTCCCATGTAACTGCCCCATTTGCAGCTGGGCACTTGCACAGCCGGAAACCTGCCCGAACCGCGGGTCCGAGGAGTGCCACCACCTAGTTTAGCCTTTTATTGAATGTACTTATTATTATCTTAATTAAGCTCCCTTCAGTGTGAATGTATTATCTTTATTTTGACTCAAGTTTGATTTAAACTCCCTAAATTTCAGCTCCGAAGGGGGTGTCCCAATTGTATATTTAGTTTGCCTGTGGTAGGCTTCTCATGCTCAAAGTCAACTTTTTCGTCTACCCCTTCCACCAGCGTCGGAAGGGGGTGTCCCAATGGGATATTTTGTTTGGTTGTGTTAGCGTAGGCCATAGGTAGATGGAGAACTAATATCTACCACTAGTTCTGATAAGACATTCGCCCAGGTTCGTTTGAAGGGGGAGTTTTGAGATGTAGTGGAAGAACCCTTCCTTTGTACAAGTGATGTCGGTGAAAACGGTCACACCTCTTATTAGGATCTTGGATCTCTCTCCGCCTCCAAACACACTTGTATAGACATGATTGGACCCATTTAGGTTTTGTAGGGATTGCTATGTTCCGGAGCCCCGCTTCAACGAAACTCTGGCTTGTTGACCGAAAAGTCAACTTGTTCGTCTACCCTTTCCACCAGCATCGGAAAGGGGTGTCCTAATGGAATATTTTGTTTGGTAGTGTTAGGGTAGGCTATAGGTAGATGGAAAACTAATATCTACCACATGTTCTCATAGTATTCCCTCGGGTTCGTCCGAAGGGGGAGTTTCAAGCTCTAAGTAGTCCTGGAACCTGCGAGAGAGAATCTGACGCCGGTGAAGCCCTAACACAAAGAGTGAGGGAAACTTGGGCATCAAAGGCCAATTACACACTCTAACACACATGGTATGCCAAACCCTTGGTTTGGGTGGGATTCATACGCTCTGGAACCCCTCTCCGGAAAAACCCTAGGCCCGCTGGAGAAAAAGATGAATCTGTCGTTCTGGCCCCTCTACGTGAGCCGGAAGGGGATAACAAAGTGGAACTTATTGCTTAGTTGTGTTAGGCTAGGCCCAAGGAACACCCAAGAAGGTAGGGCCCACCTCTTGGCAAGATTCCGCCCATTCCGTCGGATCTGGGAGTTTCGGGCTCTGAGTAGTCCTAGAACCCGAGAGAGAGAATCTGACGCCGGTGAAGCCCTAACACAAAGAGTGAGGGAATCTCGTGCATCCAAGACCCATGGCACACTCTAACAAACATGTTATGTGATACCATAGGCTTGGGTGGGATTAGCACGCTCCAGATCTCCTCTCTGGAGAAACCCTAGGTCGGCCCGTTGGAGACAAGGACGGAACTGCGGATTTAGCCCCTCTACGTGAGACGGATGGGGGTAGCAAAGCGGAACTAATTGTTTGGTTCTGTTAGGTTAATTAGGCCCAAGAAACAACCAATACAAAGGTAGGGCCCACCTCTTGGAAAGATTCCCCCTGTTCCATCAGATCCAAGAGTTTCGGGCTATGAGTAGTAGCCCCTAGAACCCGCGAGAGATCGAGAATCTGACGCTGGTGAAGCCCTAAGACAAAGAGTGAGGGAATCTTGGGCATCCAAGACCCATGCCACACTCTAACAAACATGTTATGTGATACCCTAGGCTTGGGTGGGATTAAGATGCTATGTAGATCCTCTCCGGAGAAACCCTAGGCCCGTTGGAGAAAAGGACATAACTGCCGATCTAGCCCCTCTACGTGAGCCAAAAGGGGGTAGAAAAGTGGAACTAATTTCTTGGTTGTGTTAGGTTAGGTTCAAGGAACACCCAAGACAATTTAGGGCCTACCTCTTGGCAACATTCCCCCCGTTCCTTCAGATCCGGGAGTTTCGCGCTCTGAGTAGTCCTCGAACCCCTTAGAGAGAATTTGACATCGGTGAAGCCCCTAACACAAAGAGTGAGGGGATCCTAGGAATCCAAGGCACATGTCACAATATAACACACATGGTATGGAAAACCCTTGGTTTGGGTGGTATTTAGACTCTCTGGAACCCCTCTCCGGAGAAACCCTAGGCCCGCTGGAGAAAAGGACAGAACTGTCGTTCTGGCCCCTCTAAGTGAGCCGGAAGGGGGTAGCAAAGTGGAATTGATTGCTTGGTTGTGTTAGGTTAGGACCAATAAACACCCAATAAAATGGTAGGGCCCACCTATTGGCAACATCCCCCCGTTCTCTGTCAGATCCGGGAGTTTCGGGCTATGAGTAGTCTTGGAACCCACGAGCTAGAATCCGATGCCGGTGAAGCCATAACACAGAGAGTGAGGGAATATTGGGCATCCAAGACCCATGCCACAATATAATACACATGTTATGGAATACCCTAGGATTGGGTGGGATTCAGACACTCCGGAGCTCCTCTCCGGAGAAACCCTAGGCCCGCTGGAAAAAGGACGGAACTGTCGTTGTGGACCCTCTACGTGAGCCGGAAGGGGGTAGAAAAAGGGCAACTAATTTCTTTGTTCTGTTGGGTTAGGCCCAACGGAACAACCAATACAGTGGTAGGGCCCACCTCTTGGCAAGATCCCCCCGTTCCGTCAGATCCGGGAGTTTCGGTCCCTGGGTAGTTTTACAACAACTAGAGAGAATCTCATGCCGCTGAAGCCCTCACACAAAGAGTGAGGAAATATTGGGCATCCAGGACCCATAAATGCCACACTGTAACACACATGGTATGGCATACCCTAGGCTTGGGTGGGATTCAGACGCTCCAGAGCTCCTCTCAGGAGAAACCCTAGGCCCGTTGGAAAAAAGGACGGAACTGTCGTTCTGGACCCTCTACGTGAGCCGAAAGGGGGTAGGAAAGTGGAAATAATTGCTTGGTTGTGTTGTTTTAGTACCAAGGAACAACCAAGACAATGGTAGGGCCCACCTCTTGGCAATATCCCCCCATTCCTTCAGATCTGGGAGTTTCCGTCCCTGAGTAGTCATGCAACAACTAGAGAGATCGAATCTCACGCCGGTGAAGCCCTAGCACAAAGAGTGAGGGAATATTGTGCATCCAAGACCCCTTCCACACTCTAACAAACATGTTATGTGATACCCTAGGCTTGGGTGGGATTAAGACGCTCCGGAGCTCCTCTCCGGAGATACCCTAGGCCCATTGGAGAAAAGGACGCAATTACTGATCTGGCCCCTCTACGTGAGCCGGAAGGGGGTAGCGAAGTGGAACTAATTGCTTGACTGTGTTAGGTTAGGGAAAAGGAACACCCAATACAATTTAGGGCCCACCTCTTGCCAAGATCCCCCCGTTTCGTCAGATCCAGGAGTTTCGGGCTCTGAGTAGCCCTGGAACCCGCGACAGAGAATCTGACGCTAGTGACGAAGGCATAACACAAAGATTGAGGGCATCTTGGTCATCAAAGACACATGCCACACTATAAGACACATGCATGGTATGGCATACCGTAGGCTTGGGTGGGATTCAGACGCTCTGAAGCTCTTCTCCGGAGATACCCTAGGCCCGCTAAAGAAAAGGACGGAACTATCGATCGTCCTTGCCCCTCTACATAGGCCGAAAAGGGGTAGAAAAGTGGAAATAATTGCTTGGTTGTGTTAGGTTAGGCCCAAAGGACACCCAAGAAAATGGTAGGGCCCACGTATTGGAAAGATTCCACCCCCCCGTCCAGTCACATCCGGGAGTTTCAGGCTCTGAGTATATCCTGGAACTCACAAGAGAGAATCTAACGTCGGTGAAGCCATAACACGGAGATTGAGGCAATCTTGGGAATCCAAGACCCATGTAACACTCTAACACACATGGTATATGACATACCCTAGGCTTGGGTGGTAATAAGATGCTCTAGAGCTCCTCTCTGGAGAAACCCTAGGCCCGTTGGAGAAAAAAGGACGGAACTGCTGTTATGGACACTCTACGTGAGCCGAAAGGGGTTGCAAAGTGGAACTAATTGCTTGGTTGTATTAGTTTAGGCCCAAGGAACACCCACAATGGTAGGGCCCACTTATTGGAAATATCCCCCCCGGTTCTCCGTCAGATCCGAGCCATGAGTAGTCCTGGAACCCACGAGAGAGAATCTGACGTCGCTGAAGCCATAACACAGAGAGTGAGGGAATATTGGGCATCCAAGACCCATTACACACTATAACACACATGGTATGGCATACCCTAGGCTTGGGTGGGATTCAGACGCTCCAGAGCTCCTCTCGGGAGAAACCCTAGCCCCGTTGGAGAAAAAAAGGACGGAATTGTTGTTCTGGACTCTACGTGAGCCAGAAGGGGGTAGCAAAGTGGAAATAATTGCTCGGTTGTGTTAGGTTAGGCCCAAGGAATAACCAAGACAATGGTAGGGACCACCCTGTGGAAAGCTTCCCTCCGTTCCGTGAGATCCGGGAGTTTCGGGCTATTTGTAGTCCTCGAACCCACGAGAGAGAATCTGACGCCGATGAAGCCATAACACAGAGATTGAGGCAATATTGGGAATCCAAGAGCCATGTAAAACTCTAACACACATGGTATGACATACCCTAAGCTTGGGCATGATTAATACACTCTAGAGCTCGTCTCTGGAGAAACCCTAGGCCCGTTGGAGAAGAAAGGACGGAACAACTGTTCTGGACCCTCTACGTGAGCCGGAAAGGGGGTAACATAGTGGAACTAATTGCTTGGTTGTGTTAGGTTAGGCCCAAGGAACACCCAAGACAACGGTAGGGCCCACCTCTTGGCAAGATTCCCCCGTTCTCCGCCAGATCCGGGAGTTTCGGGCTATGAGTACTCCTGGAACCCACGAGAGAAAATCCGACGCCGGTGAAGCCATAACACAGAGAGTGAGGGAATACTGGGAATCCAAGACCCATGCCATACTCTAGCACACATGGTATGTCATACCCTATGGTTGGTTGGGATTCAGACGCTCCAGAGCTCCTCTCTAGAGAAACACTAGGCTCGTTGGAGAAAAAAGGACGGAACTGTTGTTCTGGACCCTCTACGTACGTGAGCCGGAATGGGGTAGCAAAGTGGAACTAATTGCTCGGTTGCGTTAGGTTAGGCCCAAGGAACAACCAAGATAATGTTAGGTCCCACCTATTGGAAAGATTCTCTCCGTTCCGTCAGTTCCGGGAGTTTCGGGCTGTTTGTAGTCGGCGAACCCACGAGAGTGAATCCGATGCCGGTGAAGCCATAACACAGAGAGTGAGGGAATATTGGACATCCAGGACCCATGCCACACTCTAACACACATGGTACGGCATACCCTAGGCTTGGGTGGGATTCATACGCTCCGGAGCTCCTCTCCGGAGAAACCCTAGGCCCGCTGAAAAAAAGGACGAAACTGCCGATCTGGCCCCTCTCTACGTGAGCCGGAAGGGGGTAGCAAAGCGGAACTAATTGTTTGGTTCTGTTAGGTTAGGCCCAAGGAACACCCAAGACTATCTTAGGGCCCACCTCTTGGCAATATTCCCCCCGTTCCGTGAGATCCGGGAGTTTCGGGCTCTGAGTAGCCCTGGAATCCGCGAGAGAGAATCTAACGCCGGTGAAGCCCTAACACAAAGAGTGAGGGAATCTTGGGAATCCAAGACCCATGACACGCTCCAACAAATATGTTATGTGATACCCTAGGCTTGGGTGGGATTAAGACGCACCGGAGCTCCTCTTCGAAGAAACCCTAGGTCCGTTGGAGAAAAGGACGAAATTGCTGATCTGGCCCCTCTAGGTAAGCCGGAAGGGGGTAGAAAAGTGGAACTAATTGCTTGAATGTGTTAGTTTAGGCCCAAGGAACACCCAATACAATGTAGGTCCCACCTCTTGGCAAGATTCCCCCCGTTCCGTCAGATCCAGGAGTTTCGGGCTCTGAGTATATATAGCCTTGGAACCCGCGAGAGAGAATCCGACGCCAATGAAGCCATAACACAAAGATTGAGGCAATCTTGGTCATCGAAGACACATGGTATGGCATAACCTAGGCTTGGGTGGGATTCATATGCTCCGAAGCTCCTCTCCGGAGAAACCCTAGCCCGTTGGAGAAACAAGGACGAAACTGTTGTTCTAAACCCGCTACGTGAGCCGGAAGGGGGTAGCAAAGTGGAACTAATTGCTCGGTTGTGTTAGGTTAGGCCCAAGGAACAACCAAGACAGTGGTAGGGCCCACCTATTGGCAAGCTTCCCTCTGTACCGTCAGATCCGGGAGTTTCGGGATGTGAGTAGTCCTTGAACCCACAAGAGGAATCCGACGCCGGTGAAGCCATAACCCAAAGAGTGAGGGAATATTGGGCATACAGGACCCATGCCACACTCTAACACACTGTCAGACCTCGGACCCAGAGATATACATACTGTTATGTGCTCCTAGCCATGGACTCACAAGGGCTTCAGGGTTACCAGCCCCGGCCGCAACAAACAACGGCAGGCAGAACGGATTCATCGGCACGTAGTCCGGATCCCCGGTCTACTACTCCTTGTATCCATGCTAGTCATAACCAATTATGCATACCCAAGCGTCCACAAGTCGGATGAAACTGAAGGAACGGGACCAAAGTTATACAGAGCTGCTATGTGTCCAGTAAGTGCAACAACAATCGAGGGTTACTGGGGTTACCTCGCCCTAGGCCGATCACATCGATAGGCGGGCTCAGACATGGATCATCGGCTCCACAACCCCTCGACTACAACAACTATGCAGGCATAGCCAAAACTGTATAACAATGAGCTCGAAACCAACAACCGATCAAAGCAGCACTGCAGACATGAAAGTTGTATTAAACAGATGTTACTAGAGTATAGATTACAAGCAGAGGTCACACGACCCAACATTACATCAGACAACGGAAGGCAAATTATGTTGCTAATCAACAAAACCAAAAAGTCCTAAGAGGCCGCAACATAAGGCGACGTCCCAGCCCATAGATTCCAGGCTGCTACCTGGGAACCCCAAACTACTCGTCGATGTCCACGTCGAAACACCATCGAACTGAGGAACTGCACCTGAACCAAGTTGAAGCAAACATGAGTACGGGAGGTACTCAACAAGACTTAGTTAACCTATTATATATCTGCTTCTTTGTGAAAGAGTGATGAAGGTTATTTTGCATAAAGCCATCTTTGTTTTCCAAGTTGAGGAAGGAATAGCACGTCTAATGGAGTATTTTGAAAACAGATAAGAAAGCTACTCAACTACTGATATCATCATCTTTTAATCCACCAAAACATATCAGCACCTCGTGCTTCAAAGATCACCACCTCAAGTTGTTCCGGTAACTCATGCTACAAGGTAACCCCTCTCGGCATCTCCGAGGAGGCATCCTTCATTCGTTATCAGCAAATTTTAATCATTCTGTTAAAGTTGTCTATGATCACAGAATCCGTCACCAAGTCGTCCTTAACCGCGGACACGGCTTTTCGAAAAGATTTAACCCTGCAGGGGTGTACAACTTTAACCACACGTACCAACCAACTCTTAGTGCCACTATATTAGCACTATTCCGGGAAGTGCCGGCAGATGGAGGTTGACCACGACCTTTCCCTTACTTCGCCTATTCCATGAGTCGCTCCGAGTAGAGATGGACCGCCAATAGGGAGTGGTCATCTCCTGCCGGGTCTCTATCGTTGTGCGCGATGCTCGACGGTTACCTACCCGCAGAGCGCCGATACATCCCCACATCCTAGTTTTGAAAGTGTTTTGATATCCTCGCAAATCCAAATGGAAAGCCCGAACTAGGAAACTCATGGAACAAACTAGGCAAGTTGAGACCGAGGGGAATCCAATCCCCGTGTGGATGCACGCTCAGTCTTGGCTCAAAGACGACAACTCGCTCCTAGGGGCATGAACGAGACAACCACCACAGAACCTTTGTGGTCTCGTCATCCACACCTTTAAATCATGTTAATCAAACATCTCTTAACTTACCACTACTTCCTGCCATACTAGATCATTTCGTAACTCTGATTCGTCAACCGGATGGAGCAGAGATAACAGGCATGTATGACTAATCACAACATATTTTAGGCTTTGGCGATGCACACAAGCAATCCTATAGCTGCTAGGAGTAGTGGATCAGGATAAGTAGGCTATGCATGGTATAGGAGAACTCTAACTACTGACACAAGATACATTGGAATCAGATGCAATGTACGAGAATCAAAACTCTTTCGAAATCATATATGAGCAGATAAGAGGTTATGCTTTCCTTGCTTCAAGAAAACCAGAGAAAGTCTTCGGAAATAAGTGCTTGACTTGTCGGTTAGGATCAAGTATTCGCCATTGGATTGTTGGCCTTCTCTTCGGAGTCACGTTCTACCGAGGGGGAAACAACACCGAAAGAGAAATAACAATCAACACATGGCATCGATGCAATGCGCAATATGTATGCATGAGCAATTTAATGCACTGAGATAAAGCCCTAAACATGATCGTTGGGTTGCTAGGGTTCGTATGTCAGTTATGCAATTTTACTGGAATTTATCCCGAAATAGACCCCAGAGGGGGTTTCGGGCGATTCTGAAAGTGAGGACAATTTTAATTGCTCAAATGGGTTTGAAAACATCATAACTAGATTGCATTTGTCATTTTGAGCAATTTGGTATATTACTTTTAATTTTCTAATTTTTGTGAATAAAAACTTATTTTTCTATTTTAAAATGAATTAACAACATTAAAATAAATGCTCAACTTTTAACTTTATCAAACATGTATGAAGGTGACAAATTTGGATAGAGTTTATTTTTGTGATCAATTTGGTATCTTATTTGTATTTTTCAGATAAACAGAAATAAAGATATTAATTTTCTTATTTTAAATATTTTTCTGTAATTACTTAAAACAGAGGGCCCACGTGTCAGTTTCATTCTGGTTTAAAAGGAATTAAAGGCTGTGACGTGGGCATGACCTCATCGTGACATCATCCCGTGGCCAAACTTCACAGATGCGATGCAATTCGGCGAATTCCGTGCGCGGGCTTCGAATCAAACTACTCCACAACGTGGAGGAGACCGAGGGGGTTCTAGGGGTGGCCTCGGCGGACCGAATGGTCGCCGGAGAGGTCGCCGGCGAGCAGGGGCGCGGCGGCGGTTGGTGGCCGGTGGCGACAGGGAAAACCGAAGGGGGGGAGCGACTAGAGGGTATGGGGAGGCTCACCAGCTCACCACGGAGCTCATGGGATGGTCGGAGGAGCAAGATGGGGCCGGAATCGGTGCCGGCGTGAGGTTTCCGCGGTGGCCAGAGCTCGGACGGAACCCGTCGATCCGTGCGACTGGAGGCATCCCGCCAAGCGAGGGTGGATGGATAGGTAGAGGAGGACCAGTCGATCCTCCTGGTCACCTTCAATCGGCCGGAGGTGGCCGGAGTCGACGGCGATTCGCCGGCGGCGTCGGTACAGTAGGGTTAGGGTTGTTTGGGGACACAGAGAGGGAGAGGGCGCTCAAGGGGGAGCTCTGCGAGGGAGAGATCGATCCGGACGGCTCCCGGGTAGTCATCCCCTCCACGTCGTCGCGGAAGCAGGAGGTGGCAGCGGCCACCTCACCATCGCCCTCGTCCTTCTTGCTGGAGCTGGAAGAAAGGAAAAAGAAAAGGAAAACGCGAAAACCCCCTGAAGTTTCTCAGATTTACATAGAAGCCCTTCTGGGGTTAAAACTGAACAGAAACAGACGTTTTCAGGGCCTTTTTGCAAAAACAAAAATTTGCAAAAAAAGTTTTTGGAAACCTTGTCAAATTTTCAAACTCACCATGTCTTTGCTTTCCAATTTTGAAATTCTTTTGAAAAACAAATTTTGGGTGACCACTTTAAGTGGTTTTTGGTCAAAACATTTTGTTATTTCGAATGCAAAATTTTAACCCATGTTTTCATGCATGTATGAGATGCCAACAACACACCACCACCCTATTGTAGCAAAACAGGGATGTTACAAATCTACCCCCTTACAAGAATCTCGTCCCGAGATTCCCGAAGGAAAAGAAAGAAGAACACCGGTTTTGAACGATCTTCTCGAATCTTGCGGTTCTCTTCTTGAAGAGGTTGATCCGTAGCACTTGCGAAGATATACAGCGGCTACACCTTAGGTGAGAGGGAAAACTCTTAGAAATTGATCTTCACGAAGATCGAGTATTTCATGGATAACTCATGACATGAATGTTCGTAAAGGACTTTTGAGTTAACAGGCATGAAACACATCAAGATAACAGAGGGAATAGAAGATGGTTTCAAGTTTATGGACGATGGTTTTTGAAAGGATTTAGAATATGAGCTTTGCACAAGACTTTAAATCCTTTTGGAAAAGAAAGGTTGAACAACTTTTGACATAGAGGTTTGTTCAAACAGAATACCAGAGTTGGGAGGATGGTCTTGAATATCACAATGTAATATCCGTAGACGACGAAGAACACGAGAAAACTATGTAATCGTGCGTCGGAGAAAATTTGATACAGGATCATGTTCACTCTTCGGAGTGGACACAATAGATGAAGGAACTTTCCTTCCGTCAAACTTTGTCGAGATCGTTGTCAAAGGTCCTGATGTTACTACACAACGGAGGATGAGTAAACAAAGGATGATGGAACACCGTAGTGAAGGAGAATTCTTGGTCACACCATAAGGATGGTTAACCAACGGGGATTAGAATACCGGAAGGAGTAAGGAATCTATTTCCTATTGTGGATTTGACGTAGCAATACGTTTACCACATGGGTAAGATCCCATGGCTGAAGTAACTGACAAATTCACACAATGTGTGAGAAAAACAGAACTTCAAGTACAAACAACTTGAAAAAGGAAACTGATCAACAACGGTTACAAAACACCACGAGATGGTCTCATGATGAACTTGTTTTCCACCGGAACAAACATTTGGAGGATTGATAAAGAGACATTGGAAGAATCAACTTCCAGGTTCTCTTGGATGTTCTAGATACCAATATCAGGCTTATACAAACCTTCTATAGGTAAACAAGTGGAAGTAAAACTCCGGTTTGGAAGAATGGAAAGGGGAAACTTATTAGAATGAGCCACACCAGAATTGTCACGGGGAGTGGTTGTTCTTATGGATTCAGAGAGATATGACATTAGGTCTTCCGGCTAATTGTGTCAACCACCACATCAACCATGCCGGATTATGAAAAGACCTAATTCAATACCCTTGAGAAAACACCAACCATCATTGTTGCTTGAGATTCAGCTCTGGTTAGCGGGTTGATAACTCAGACTCGGTATGTTTGATAACAGAGGTTGCACCGGGTACCAACAAGATACATACGCTAGATTCTCAAGATATGGACTACGATGCTACGCTCAAGAAGATGAGCGATATTGCGGAATTCATGTATTAGCAACTTATGAAAGACGGTTGCACCTACATGAACTACTTGCAACAAAACACTTCAGAGTCCTTATTGGGAAGATGATTGCAAAGATAAACTTCTGCTCTTTTACGAACGATCAGTTAGTGGCTTGGTGTGGATGCAAACTTATGGAAGAGACGGAGGCAACAACCTACCATCTCAAGAATGGTCCACACTCGCATGACCAACTTGGGATTATTCCCGAAGGAACATGAAAACTTTACTCGGATCCATGGCGACAACTTTCACCACAAGCACACGAACCTGAGAAAGTCACTTCGAACATCCAGAACGAAACTTCGTGATGACACAAAGATGGTTCTCAAAGGTTTCCAACACTAGTGCCAAGTGTTCAACATGAACCTCTTGCAACTTGGAGAAATAGGAATGTCATCGATGGGCTCGATAACACGCTTATCAAATTACTCCAAGAAGGGGGACTCATATGGTACATGAACATGGCAAGGTATTGGTCAGACTAGAGGACATGAAGGTGTACTTAGGTGGAACACCATGAGTGAAAACACCATCAGGATAGTCCTTGGATCTTTTCTCGATTTGACGATAGCCCAAATCAAATCAAGAGGTAGAGTGATAGGATTTACGAAAAGGAGATACTATCATGCTTCAACACAAAGGAAACCGGACATCCCATAACGAAGGATCGAGTTAGGATGAGCTTTTGTCTTTCAACTCTCAAAGTTGTTGTTTAAGCACAACCAACTAGTCCAGGATATCCAGCACTGTTTTCTTGGAGAAAGGAGGGATTCAAACCACCCCTCGTTTAGACATCACGGTCAGGTAACCACCTGGTGATACTTCTAGAAAGACAACCAGAATATCACAACCTACCGATATGTCTTGGAGTTCGAAAAGGAAACTTGCTTTTCGAAGCGACCGATATGATCTTGAGAGCTTCGGCATGAACCTAACTCTTTGACCAAGAATGTGCACCGGAATGAACGGATTTGGTAACACGGTCAACTTCATTAAGATGCTAGGTGACCAATAGTGGTAAGAAGGATACAGATGTTTCTTAGATTTTTTTCAAAGCAATAAGAATTGCTAGGAATATTTGGTACACACCTCAATGCACAGCCAACATTCTCGAGCATTCAAGCTTGGAGGAAGGGGGAGTGAAGATGTGTAATAGCATCACTTCATCAATAAGACCATGAAACTCAGCACGACCTCTTGATGTGCAAGAGTGTGATACTCGAAGGTAGAATGGAATAGAAGCAAATGAAACTTCTTTAATCCGCGAATTACAAAACTTTGACCTGGTCCTAGAGATAAACGAGGTACTGGAGTTTGTTTCTCCTGACATCCCAAGGTGGAATGTTTTGACGGAAAACGAGAGAAAATGCATTGGAATATCCAACACACATATGCAACTTGGTGTCCAAAACGACGGATGGAGATTTGAGAGCAACTGGAAGGTGGAAACATGCTCAGGAGAATTTCCTAAGATCACGTTGATTGCACAGGGTAATACTCATTTGTAGAACCCATGCCAAGAAGAGAAATATAGCTGAATCAAGAAGAAGGATGTGGAACTCATGATGATCACTCCTGTTGCGATCCATTCTGATTGCAAGAGCAAACCTATGGCTATGAAAGTTAGAATTGCCTAGCCATCCTGAGGTAGAACAGATTCTTGAGCATCCAAAGAAACAGAACTTGGGTTAAAGGTCAGCATCCTGTGCTGATGGCATGAGCATCACATGGTTATGAAAACACATGACTCAACTCACCGCAATTCAGCACATTCCGGGACCTTTGGTTCAAGTCCAAGGTTGAAAACATTGAGAAAGGAATAACTACTATCTTGGTGCCTTGAAGGACACTACGAATAGCAATCACGGAGTATCTTACAAAAGAAAACATAACTCTAGAGGAACTTGAGCAGAGGATAACAGATACATTCGAGATGAAAAGGAAATCTCGAGGTTCAGGATTTTGAGACTTTAGAACATGTAGGAATGTGGAATCCGGACAACGCTGAGAGACTATGATGGAAAGGAAATCTCCCAGTTTAAGAAATAAGGGACTTTGGAACACACACGACTCAAGAAACCCAACACTAGGTCAACTTGGTTAACAGACGTCCTTGCCGAAGAAGGCACCTAAGTTTTGAATGACTAGAATCTTTTCAAATCAAAACAGGTAAGGAGACCCAGAGTTAGAGCGATACAAGATAAGGAGTAAAAAGAATCCTAAGAAGGTTTTTCACAACCCATTTGGAGTTTCGAAATAGTTTTCACAAACACTAGACTCAACATCGACCAAGCAGTAAGGTTTTCCTACAGGCAGTCCTGCTCTAATACCAACTTTTGTCAGACCTCGGACCCAAAGATATACATACTGTTATGTGCTCCTAGCCATGGACTCACAAGGGCCTCAGGGTTACCAGCCCCGGCCGCAACAAACAACGGCAGGCAGACCGGATTCATCGGCACGTAGTCCGGATCCCCGGTCTACTACTCCTTGTATCCATGCTAGTCATAACCAATTATGCATACCCAAGCGTCCACAAATCGGATGAAACTAAAGGAACGGGACCAAAGTTATACAGAGCTGCTATGTGTCCAGTAAGTGCAACAACAATCGAGGGTTACTGGGGTTACCTCGCCCCAGGCCGATCACATCGACAGGCGGGCTCGGACATGGATCATCGGCTCCACAACCCCTCGACTGCGACAACTATGCAGGCATAGCCAAAACTGTATAACAATGAGATCGAAACCAACAACCGATCAAAGCAGTACTCCAGACATGAAAGTTGTATTAAACAGATGTTACTAGAGTATAGCTTACAAGAAGAGGTCACACGACCCAACATTACATCAGACAACGGAAGGCAAATTATGTTGCTAATCAACAAGAACCAAAAAGGCCTAAGAGGCCGCAACATAAGGCGACGTCCCAGCCCATAGATTACAGGCTGCTACCTGGGAACCCCAAACTACTCGTCGATGTCCACGTCGAAACACCATCGAACTGAGGAACTCCACCTGAACCAAGTTGAAGCAAACATGAGTACGGGAGATACTCAACAAGACTTAGTTAACCTATTATATATCTGCTTCTTTTTGAAAGAGTGATGAAGGTTATTTTGCGTAAAGCCATGTTTGTTTTCCAAGTTGAGGAAGGAATAGCACGTCTAATGGAGTATTTTGAAAACAGATAAGAAAGCTACTCAACTATTGATATCATCATCATTTAATCCACCAAAACATATCAGCACCTCGTGCTTCAAAGATCACCACCTCAAGTTGTTCCGGTAACTCATGCTACAAGGTAACCCCTCTCGGCATCTCCGAGGAGGCATCCTTCATTCGTTATCAGCAAATTTTAATCATTCCGTTAAAGTTGTCCATGATAACAGAATCCGTCACCAAGTCGTCCTTAACCGCGGACACGGCTTTTCGAAAAGATTTAACCCTGGAGGGGTGTACAACTTTAACCGCACATACAAACCAACTCTTAGTGCCACTAGATTAGCACTATTCCGGGAAGTGTCGGCAGATGGAGGTTGACCACGACCTTTCCCTTACTTCGCCTATTCCATGAGTCGCTCCGAGTAGAGATGGACGGCCAATAGGGAGTGGCCATCTCCTGCCGGGTCTCTATCGTTGTGCGTGATGCTCGACGGTTACCTACCCGCAGAGCGCCGATACATCCCCACATCCTAGTTTTGAAAGTGTTTTGATATCCCCGCAAATCCAAATGGAAAGCCCGAACTAGGCAACTCATGGAACAAACTAGGCAAGTTGAGACCGAGGGGAATCCAATCCCCGTGTGGATGCACGCTCAGTCTTGGCTCGAAGACGAGAAATCTCTCCTAGGGGCATGAAGGAGACAACCACCACAGACCCTTTGTGGTCTCATCATCCACACCTTTAAATCATGTTAATCAAACATCTCTTAACTTACCAGTACTTCCTGCCGCACTAGATCATTTCGTAACTCTGATTCATCAACCGGATGGAGCAGAGATAACAGGCATGTATGACTAAGCACAACATATTTCAGGCTTTGGCGATGCACACAAGCAATCCTATAGCTGATAGGAGTAGTGGATCAGGATAAGTAGGCTATGCATGGTATAGGAGAACTCTAACTACTGACACAAGATACATTGGAATCGGATGCAATGTACGAGAATCAAAAGTCTTTCGAAATCATATATGAGCAGATAAGAGGTTATGCTTGCTTTGCTTCAATAAAACCATAGAAAGTCTTCGGGAATAAGTGCTTGACTTGTCGGTTAGGATCAAGTATTCGCCATTGGATTGTTGGCCTTCTCTTCGGAGTCACGTTCTACCGAGGGGGAAACAACACCGAAAGAGAAATAACAATCAACACATGGCATCGATGCAATGCGCAATATGTATGCATGAGCAATTTAATGCACTGAGATAAAGCCCTAAACATGATCGTTGGGTTGCTAGGGTTCGTATGTCAGTTATGCAATTTTACTGGAATTTATCCCGAAATAGACCCCGGAGGGGGTTTCGGGCGATTCTGAAAGTGAGGACAATTTTAATTGCTCAAATGGGTTTGAAAACATCATAACCAGATTGCATTTGTCATTTTGAGCAATTTGGTATATTACTTTTAATTTTCTATTTTTTGTGAATAAAAACTTATTTTTCTATTTTAAAATGAATTAACAACATTAAAATAAATGCTCAACTTTTAACTTTACCAAACATGTATGAAAGTGACAAATTTTGTTAGAGTTTATTTTTCTGATCAATTTGGTATCTTATTTGTATTTTTCAGATAAACAGAAATAAAGATATTAATTTTCTTATTTTAAATATTTTTCTGTAATTACTTAAAACAGAGGGCCCACGTGTCAGTTTCATTCTGGTTTAAAAGGAATTAAAGGCTGTCACGTGGGCATGACCTCATCGTGATGTCATCCCGTGGCCAAACTTCACAGATGCGATGCAATTCGATGAATTCCGCGCGCGAGCTTCGAATCAAACTACTCCACAACGTGGAGGAGACCGAGGGGGTCCTAGGGGTGGCCTCAGCGGACCGAATGGTCGCCGGAGAGGTCGCCGGCGAGCAGGGGCGCGGCGGCGGTTGGTGGCCGGCGGCGAAAGGTAAAACCGAAGGGGAGGGAGCGACTTGAGGGTATGGGGAGGCTCACCAGCTCACCATGGAGCTCATGCGATGGTCGGAGGAGCAAGATGGGGCCGGAATCGGCGCCAGCGTGAGGTTTCCGCGGCGGACGGAGCTCGGACGGAACCCGTCCGTCCGTGCGACTGGAGGCATCCCGCCAAGCGAGGGTGGATGGAGAGGTAGAGGAGGACCAGTCGCTCCTCCTGGTCACCTTCAATCGGCCGGAAGTGGCCGGAGTCGACGGCGATTCGCCGGCGGCGTCGGTACAGTAGGGTTAGGGTTGTTTGGGGACACAGAGAGGGAGAGGGCGCTCAAGGGGGAGCTCTGCGAGGGAGAGATCGATCCGGACTGCTCCCGGGTAGTCATCCCCTCCACGTCGTCGCGGAAGCAGGAGGTGGCAGCGGCCACCTCACCATCGCCCTCGTCCTTCTGGCTGGAGCTGGAAGAAAGGAAAAAGAAAAGGAAAATGCGAAAACCCCCTGAAGTTTCTCAGATTTACAAAGAAGCCCTTCTGGGGTTAAAATTGAACAGAAACAGACGTTTTCAGGGCCTTTTTGCAAAAACAAAAATTTGCAAAAATAGCTTTTGGAAACCTTGTCAAATTTGCAAACTCACCATGTCTTTGCTTTCCAATTTTGAAATTCTTTTGAAAACAAAATTTGGGTGACCACTTTAAGTGGTTTTTGGTCAAAACATTTTGTTATTTCGAATGCAAAATTTTAACCCATGTTTTCATGCATGTATGAGATGCCAACAACACACCACCACCCTATTGTAGCAAAACAGGGATGTTACACACATATGGTATGGCATACCATAGGTGGTGGTGGGATTAAGACGCTCTAGAGCTCCTCTCCGGAGAAATCCTAGGCCCGTTAAAAAAAAGGACGGAACTGCCATTCTGGACCCTCTACGTGAGCCGGAAGGGGGTAGCAAAGTGTAACTAATTGCTTGGTTTTGTTTTGTTAGGCCCAAGGAACACCTAAGAAAATGGTAGGGCCCACCTCTTGGCAAGATCCCCCCCCCCGTTCTCCGTCAGATTCGGGAGTTTTGGTCCGTGAGTAGTCCTACAACAACTAGAGAGAATCTGACGCCGGTGAATCCCTAACACAAAGAGTGAGGGAGTCTTGGGCTTCCAAGACCCATGCCAAACACTCTAACAAACATGTTACGTGATACCCCAGGCTTGGGTGGGATTAAGATGCTCTGGAGCTCCTCTCCGGAGAAACCCTAGGCCCGTCGGAGAAAAGGACGGAAGTGCCGATCTGCCCCCTCTAAGTTAGCCGGAAAGGGGTAGCAAAGTGGAACTAATTGGTTGATTGTGTTAGGTTAGGCCCAAGGAACACCCAAGACAACGTTGGGTCCCACCTCCATTCCTATGGTCTAGTAGATATAACCTCCGGGCTTCTAAAGGATCAATATCTACTGCTTAAGGAATAGAGGATCTGCTTCCGGGGCTTACACGCCTCCGTTCTCAATCGTGAGTAGGCAACATGATAAATCATGTCACAACCACCTCCATTCCTATGGTCTAGTAGATATAACCATCCTAGAGAAACCAGAATACGTGAAATCCTAACTTGAAAGTTTAGATGAGAAGGGAAAACAACGTTGCACTTCCTTACCAGAAAAGGGAGGGTGGGTGGGGAAAGAAGAAAAAGAACAGAATTCCTACTCTCACGTTTCATTTTTCCTATATAGCTACAAAATAGTTTCTAGACTCAACTGCGACCAGTAAAAAGGGATCCTACAGGCAGACAGGCTCTGATACCATTTGTCGCACCCTGATTTCTAGGGGATACTCACCGTACGAACTGGATAGCAGATGCTTGGATTATGGGGCATAACTGCTCCCACGTCCCAGCTTCCTGGTAGGCCTGCGCTTATGCGCGACAACACAAGCCCTGCTATTCCATCGTCGATGTAAACTATCCACTAGAGACCAAAGGCACTTCCGTCGACGTACTTCAAACCATACACACATGGTACGTCAACGGCGTTTAACAAGTGATATCACAACAGATCTCTACGACACAAAAGATTGAAATAACTTGCAAATGGCTCTCATTAGAGCAGAGATAGCAAATACAATCATCCAGAGGACACATGTCCCAACAATTCATCATTACATCACAGCGGAAGCATTCAACATGTCTGAGTACAGACAAGAACCAAATAGGCCTAAGAGGACGGAAACAAACAGACGGAGCCCATCCACGAAGTCTCGGATCCTGCCCGGGTCCGCTATCTACTCGTCAGCAGTCTCGTCATGATCCACGTAGTAGCCACCATGTAGATCCTCGGAAACGTCGGTCTGCGGAAACCACAGCCCCAAAGGGGTCAGTACATACACGTACTGGCAAGCAAGACTCACAGTTCACCAAAGTGTAACCCGTCAACACCAAGCACAGATGCCTTGGGTTCAACGGAGGAAAGGGGATATAAAAGATGCTGCAACTGGCTGCGCTAACCAACTACAGAGATTCTACCACTTCCGGCTAACAGAAAGGAGATAAGATCGAGGATTGTAACCAACTGAAAGATAACTTCAAACAAACCCATCCTGGATCTCGCCCCTTATCCAAAGAAGCAATCCGAGGATAACGCACACAGTTGTATTAAAGGTGAATCAAGTTATTGTGTCATCAACCTATTACTAGTCAAGTTATTAATCATTGGGTGTGACATGTTTGATCATTATGTTTAAGTTGTCCTGAGTACTTGTTAGCCAGTACTTTCACCAAGTAATCCATAACCGCGGAAAACACGGCTTCTCGAGAAGATTATCCCTGCAGGGTTGCACCAATTTGGCCGTACACTCATGAATATCCCGCCAGATGGGATGCCTCCCACCAAGCGGGGCACTCAACACAACCAACCATTCTTCGCATCAAGCCCAAAGAACCTTGGGCGCACGGCTAATCAAGCCCCGAAGAAAAGGGACCCTCATAGCACTCTAAGACCGTGTCCCCCTATATGCCGACTACGAAAGTTCCACCCTGGCCTGGGCTCGCAAAAACATGCATGCGGCAAATGGAAAACACGAACTAAATGAGGCGATTTGGACGAGATGCGAATCAGGTCAAGTTGAGGGGGGGCGCCCATACTCGCTTCCCAAATGCGGGTAGTGCGCTCATCATGGATCAGTAGACAAGACCCTTTTCCTATTAGGGTCGACACTAGCAGGCTTCAAAACCTCTCATGGGCCTCCTGCCGGTGCCTTATCATCAAATTTATTATTAATAGTAACATTAGCATGATTGATTGATTAAACATCGAGCCCCCACAACGTAATAGAAGTAGTAACAGAAAGTAACGGGTAACAGACTCGAGCAAAGCAACCTAAGCATGCTAGTAAGACACTGGCTCAAACAATGGGTTGTAGGAAGGGAGATGAGGCAATATCAGGTTTAAGGGATTCATGTGATAGGTTCGTAATAGAACAACTACTACTAAGGCTAGCAGAAAAGAACAACGGAAAGTATCGGTAACCAATGTTGAAAGGAACACAATGGTTCATGTGAGTGATAACTTGCCTGCAAACCCAGTAGCCTGGTACTGAGCTAACTCCTTAGAAGGGATGTCGTAAGGGTCGTCGGTCTCAACGTCGTCGTGTATCCGAGAAGAAGCAAACACACAATATAGAAAAGGTAGACAATCAATAACAGGGTATAGTGCACAAACATGGGATGATGCATGAGCATTTAATTGATGCATAGAACTAAACTAGTTGACAAGATAGAAACATGATTAAATGGACCCATATGCAATTGGATTGCATATGAAAAGCCCATGGGTTATGGTTGAATTAATTGTTTTACAACTAATCATTATATGAAAGTGGATTAGCATGATGCATGGATGAGGAAAACAGCAAAATAACAACAATAGAAGCAATTGGAAATAAGGTTTACCAAGTTTAGAAATTCATTGATTAAGCTTTGGAATTTTGGTTACTTAAAGGTGTCACACAAGCATGTGTTGTTTTCATCAAGTTAAATTGTTCAAAACAGATCACCAAGTTTATCTTTGAAAAGAAAACAAGGTTTTAGTTGGAATACATGTTTCACTTGTTGAAAAAGGATTTCAAATAAATTATTTATGAATTAAACAAGTTTAAGCAAGAATTAAATGAATTTAATTCAAACATGAACTTATTTGAATTTTTATTTGTTCAAAACATTAAGTGAGATTCATATTTGAAAATTTTATGCTTTTATGGTTGGAAAACATATTTTATATGTCCCAAAAGAATTTGTTTTGATCAAGTTATGAATTTAACAATATTAAATGAATTAAATAAGATTTAAATTATTTAACCACTTTTAATTATTCAAAACATGAAACAAATTTTATATTTGAAAAGGTGGGTTAATTTTGCATGGAAAACATATTTCATTTGTGGAAATTGGATTTAAAATGAGCAAGTTATTATTTTGGCAATTTTAAATGCAATAAATAAGAAACAGTTGTTTTCAGCAATTTAAATTATTCATAACATTAAACAAAATTTATATTTGGAAAGTACATGAAAAATTGATTGGAAAACATATTTGGTTTGTGAAATTTGGAATTTTTATGCTCAAGTTATGAATTTTGCAATTTTAAGTGAATTTGACAAGTTTTCAAATATTGCACCAATTTAAAATATTCAAAACAGTAAACAAATTTTATATTTGGATAGATCATTTAATTTGGTATTGAAAACATATCAAAAATGTTGGATTTGGAGTTAAAATGAATTATTTATGCAATTTCCAATTTTAGGGTGCAATCTGCCATTTTTATCACATCTAGGGACTTAGAAAAATTAAACAGGGATCTAGAAAGAATGTACAGGGACTTATTGGTGATTCTGTGGTTTGTGCAGTACCAAAACAATGCAAGAAAATAAAAGGGGGTTTATTGGTGGGAGGTGGGATTCGACCCTGGGACCTCCCACTGCGTGCAAGGGACAGGAACCAAATGGGCTGATGGCTTCTTTGTGTTAGGGAGGGGCCTCAAGGGGGTATGTGCTTTGGTTTGTGGCCTAACTGAATTTGTTCAGTTCGCTAACTGAACTCGATCGGTCTCTGTACTCGACAGTGAACGGGGCAGCAGCGCTCGCCGGCCGCTGCGGGAGGCGCCGGGCTGTCGCGGTGCGAGGGGGCGGTTGGTGCGAGGGGAGAGGGAGGAGGTCGAGCGGAGGAAGGCGGACGGGAGCTTCACCTTGGCGATCTGGGGGCGATCGGGGCAGGTTGGTCGCTGGTGGAGCAGGTGCAAACGGCGGCGAAACTCGGACGGTGGCGGCGCAGTAGGGCTCCTCGGCGCCCACCGAGTAGACGAGGAGGAAGAAGGATCCACGGCGTCTCCATTCCCGCCGTGGGGAGCTCCCGGGACAGCCTCCAGCGACCACGCCAACCTCCTCAACATTCGGCCATGGTGGGGGGTTTCAGGTTCAGTGAATATACATAGCAGAGAGAGATCGGTTAGAGGAAGAGGAGGGCGCCGCGGCGCTAGGGTTAGGGAGAGGGGAGAGGTGCGGCCTAGGGTTACAGAGGGGGAAGGTGAGCTATATGGGGGGAGAGGCATGGGTACGGCATGGCATTGAGCGGGGTCGAGGATGATCGTGCGGTTGTTTCTTCGTTCGTACAGGGATGACATCAGCTGGAGGTGGAAGACAGCGACAGCAGGGAAGGGGTATTGGGCCATGTGGTTGGTGGGCTTAAGTGAAAAGATGGGCTGGGCATGGCTTTCTCCCTCTCTCTTTTCTATTTCCTGTTTTCTATTTTTATTTTTATTTATTTTTTTTTGCTGAAAACCAAATGGACGAAAAAGGAGATATTTTAGGTTAGTAAAATTGTAGGAAAATTAGGTTAAGCTAATTTGATTAAAAGAAAGCACTGCCAAGTTTTTGTTTTACAGAAGGTTTGAAAATAAATTGTTGTTTGGTATTTAAACCAACTTTGAATGAATTTTCATATTAAGTCAACATTATGAAATAAAAGCATTTTGATAGGGTAGCCCCTATGAATTAAAAGATTAAAATTAGTTGATTGGAGGGATAATGTTTATAAATTGGTTATAACTCAACTTGTGTGCTGTTTGAAAGAATTTGATTTGAAATTGGAATATTTGGTTAATTAAAATAGAAACCACAATTTAATAGGGTGAACCCTATTATTAGTTGGATTAGAAACATTGGAATGGTTTGATATTTTACAATTTCCAAAGGAGGTGTTGTTGATGGTTTGCTTTGAATTTGAAAACCAATTTGGGATGACTTAGTGGAATTTATAACACCATTTTATTAGTTGAACATGATGGGATAATTGGAAACAATTAAGGTTTTTATTTGGAAACAACTATTTGGATGTTGGTTTGGAATTTCAAATGGAAAACAAATTGAATTTGAAAAGGGTTTGATTATTGGATGCATTTTTATAGAAATAAAACAATAGTTTGGAATCACACTTTAATGGAAACAAATAATTGTTTTATTTTGAAATATCTTTTTAGAAATTGTAACATCACAAGGATGAAACAAAAGGTTTGAAATTTGAGTTGAAATTCAAATAGAAAACAAAGGAAAACAAATGAAAACAGTTGGAAAACAACTGAAAACAGAGGAAAACAAATGGAAAATAAACAAAACAATTGCAATCAACATGATGCCATGATGCAAAACATGAAATAACAGATAGCAAACATTCTAAAGGCTATTTTTCAGACTTGGGATGTTACAAAACGCCCCCCCTTGAAGGAATCGCGCCCCGAGATTCCTACTGAGAAAAGAAAAGGTCCGGAAACTTCTTGGGGAGATCCTCTTGAGCTGTGACACGTGAAACACATCGTGCACAGTGGATAGACGTCAGGGAATTTGGAAACCACGGGAACATTTTTGAGTAAAGGGAGAGGTTTTTGTATCAATGGTGTATAGCTGGATAGAATTTGATTCATTTGTTGAATAGACTATCTGTAATAAGGGTGGATCAGAGTTATTGACATCAATGCAACACCAAGAATAACATCAATGTCAGAATCATCAACATGAGAGTAACGAGGAATATGTGGCCTCCCATTAGAATTGGATTGTTCTTACTTATCTTGGAAGTCAACATTTGAGATCCCGAAGAGTGAACGGTGATTTGATTGCTTAGTGGAACCAGAATTGGGTTGTATGTTGTGGAAAAGATCTTTGACACCAAAGAATGTGATGCTCCGGTATGAAACAACACTTTAGCTGGAATAGAGTTTAGCAGATGAACGGGGAAACTTTGATTAGACGCCGGTAGAAGAATTGAGTGGAAAACAACAACAAGATTTCAACGGACGAAAAGGATGTTGAGAAGAACACGATATCAACATCGGGGAAAAACGAGAACAAAACTCCTGAGGTACTACGGAAAAACCCATCCGGGCTTCTAAAGGATCAATATCTACTGCTTAAGGAATAGAGGATCTGCTTCCGGGGCTTACACGCCTCCGTTCTCAATCGTGAGTAGGAAACATGATAAATCATGTCACAACCACCTCCATTCCTATGGTCTAGTAGATATAACCATCCTAGAGAAACCAGAATACGTGAAATCCTAACTTGAAAGTTTAGATGAGAAGGGAAAACAACGTTGCACTTCCTTACCAGAAAAGGGAGGGTGGGTGGGGAAAGAAGAAAAAGAACAAAATTCCTACTCTCACGTTTCATTTTTCCTATATAGCTACAAAATAGTTTCTAGACTCAACTGCGACCAGTAAAAAGGGATCCTACAGGCAGACAGGCTCTGATACCATTTGTCGCACCCTGATTTCTAGGGGATACTCACCGTACGAACTAGATAGCAGATGCTTGGATTATGGGGCATAACTGCTCCCACGTCCCAGCTTCCTGGTAGGCCTGCGCTTATGCGCGACAACACAAGCCCTGCTATTCCATCGTCGATGTAAACTATCCACTAGAGACCAAAGGCACTTCCGTCGACGTACTTCAAACCATACACACATGGTACGTCAACGGCGTTTAACAAGTGATATCACAACAGATCTCTACGACACAAAAGATTGAAATAACTTGCAAATGGCTCTCATTAGAGCAGAGATAGCAAATACAATCATCCAGAGGACACATGTCCCAACAATTCATCATTACATCACAGCGGAAGCATTCAACATGTCTGAGTACAGACAAGAACCAAATAGGCCTAAGAGGCCGGAAACAAACAGACGGAGCCCATCCACGAAGTCTCGGATCCTGCCCGGGTCCGCTATCTACTCGTCAGCAGTCTCGTCATGATCCACGTAGTAGCCACCATGTAGATCCTCGGAAACGTCGGTCTGCGGAAACCACAGCCCCAAAGGGGTCAGTACATACACGTACTGGCAAGCAAGACTCACAGTTCACCAAAGTGTAACCCGTCAACACCAAGCACAGATGCCTTGGGTTCAACGGAGGAAAGGGGATATAAAAGATGCTGCAACTGGCTGCGCTAACCAACTACAGAGATTCTACCACTTCCGGCTAACAGAAAGGAGATAAGATCGAGGATTGTAACCAACTGAAAGATAACTTCAAACAAACCCATCCTGGATCTCGCCCCTTATCCAAAGAAGCAATCCGAGGATAACGCACACAGTTGTATTAAAGGTGAATCAAGTTATTGTGTCATCAACCTATTACTAGTCAAGTTATTAATCATTGGGTGTGACATGTTTGATCATTATGTTTAAGTTGTCCTGAGTACTTGTTAGCCAGTACTTTCACCAAGTAATCCATAACCGCGGAAAACACGGCTTCTCGAGAAGATTATCCCTGCAGGGTTGCACCAATTTGGCCGTACACTCATGAATATCCCGCCAGATGGGATGCCTCCCACCAAGCGGGGCACTCAACACAACCAACCATTCTTCGCATCAAGCCCAAAGAACCTTGGGCGCACGGCTAATCAAGCCCCGAAGAAAAGGGACCCTCATAGCACTCTAAGACCGTGTCCCCCTATATGCCGACTACGAAAGTTCCACCCTGGCCTGGGCTCGCAAAAACATGCACGCGGCAAATGGAAAACACGAACTAAATGAGGCGATTTGGACGAGATGCGAATCAGGTCAAGTTGAGTTGGGCGCCCATACTCGCTTCCCAAATGCGGGTAGTGCGCTCATCATGGATCAGTAGACAAGACCCTTTTCCTATTAGGGTCGACACTAGCAGGCTTCAAAACCTCTCATGGGCCTCCTGCCGGTGCCTTATCATCAAATTTATTATTAATAGTAACATTAGCATGATTGATTGATTAAACATCGAGCCCCCACAACGTAATAGAAGTAGTAACAGAAAGTAACGGGTAACAGACTCGAGCAAAGCAACCTAAGCATGCTAGTAAGACATTGGCTCAAACAATGGGTTGTAGGAAGGGAGATGAGGCAATATCAGGTTTAAGGGATTCATGTGATAGGTTCGTAATAGAACAACTACTACTAAGGCTAGCAGAAAAGAACAACGGAAAGTATCGGTAACCAATGTTGAAAGGAACACAGTGGTTCATGTGAGTGATAACTTGCCTGCAAACCCAGTAGCCTGGTACTGAGCTAACTCCTTAGAAGGGATGTCGTAAGGGTCGTCGGTCTCAACGTCGTCGTGTATCCGAGAAGAAGCAAACACACAATACAGAAAAGGTAGACAATCAATAACAGGGTATAGTGCACAAACATGGGATGATGCATGAGCATTTAATTGATGCATAGAACTAAACTAGTTGACAAGATAGAAACATGATTAAATGGACCCATATGCAATTGGATTGCATATGAAAAGCCCATGGGTTATGGTTGAATTAATTGTTTTACAACTAATCATTATATGAAAGTGGATTAGCATGATGCATGGATGAGGAAAACAGCAAAATAACAACAATAGAAGCAATTGGAAATAAGGTTTACCAAGTTTAGAAATTCATTGATTAAGCTTTGGAATTTTGGTTACTTAAAGGTGTCACACAAGCATGTGTTGTTTTCATCAAGTTAAATTGTTCAAAACAGATCACCAAGTTTATCTTTGAAAAGAAAACAAGGTTTTAGTTGGAATACATGTTTCACTTGTTGAAAAAGGATTTCAAATAAATTATTTATGAATTAAACAAGTTTAAGCAAGAATTAAATGAATTTAATTCAAACATGAACTTATTTGAATTTTTATTTGTTCAAAACATTAAGTGAGATTCATATTTGAAAAGTTTATGCTTTTATGGTTGGAAAACATATTTTATATGTCCCAAAAGAATTTGTTTTGATCAAGTTATGAATTTAACAATATTAAATGAATTAAATAAGATTTAAATTATTTAACCACTTTTAATTATTCAAAACATGAAACAAATTTTATATTTGAAAGGTGGGTTAATTTTGCATGGAAAACATATTTCATTTGTGGAAATTGGATTTAAAATGAGCAAGTTATTATTTTGGCAATTTTAAATGCAATAAATAAGAAACAGTTGTTTTCAGCAATTTAAATTATTCAAAACAGCAAACAAAATTTATATTTGGAAAGTACATGAAAAATTGATTGGAAAACATATTTGGTTTGTGAAATTTGGAATTTTTATGCTCAAGTTATGAATTTTGCAATTTTAAGTGAATTTGACAAGTTTTCAAATATTGCACCAATTTAAAATATTCAAAACAGTAAACAAATTTTATATTTGGATAGATCATTTAATTTGGTATTGAAAACATATCAAAAATGTTGGATTTGGAGTTAAAATGAATTATTTATGCAATTTCCAATTTTAGGGTGCAATCTGCCATTTTTATCACATCTAGGGACTTAGAAAAATTAAACAGGGATCTAGAAAGAATGTACAGGGACTTATTGGTGATTCTGTGGTTTGTGCAGTACCAAAACAATGCAAGAAAATAAAAGGGGGTTTATTGGTGGGAGGTGGGATTCGACCCTGGGACCTCCCACTGCGTGCAAGGGACAGGAACCAAATGGGCTGATGGCTTCTTTGTGTTAGGGAGGGGCCTCAAGGGGGTATGTGCTTTGGTTTGCGGCCTAACTGAATTTGTTCAGTTCGCTAACTGAACCCGATCGGTCTCTGTACTCGACAGTGAACGGGGCAGCAGCGCTCGCCGGCCGCTGCGGGAGGCGCCGGGCTGCCGCGGTGCGAGGGGGCGGTTGGTGCGAGGGGAGAGGGAGGAGGTCGAGCGGAGGAAGGCGGACGGGAGCTTCACCTTGGCGATCTGGGGGCGATCGGGGCAGGTTGGTCGCTGGTGGAGCAGGTGCAAACGGCGGCGAAACTCGGACGGTGGCGGCGCAGTAGGGCTCCTCGGCGCCCACCGAGTAGACGAGGAGGAAGAAGGATCCACGGCGTCTCCATTCCCGCCGTGGGGAGCTCCCGGGACAGCCTCCAGCGACCACGCCAACCTCCTCAACATTCGGCCATGGTGGGGGGTTTCAGGTTCAGTGAATATACAGAGCAGAGAGAGATCGGTTAGAGGAAGAGGAGGGCGCCGCGGCGCTAGGTTTAGGGAGAGGGGAGAGGTGCGGCCTAGGGTTACAGAGGGGGAAGGTGAGCTATATGGGGGGAGAGGCATGAGTACGGCATGGCATCGAGCGGGGTCGAGGATGATCGTGCGGTTGTTTCTTCGTTCATACAGGGATGACATCAGCTGGAGGTGGAAGACAGCGACAGGAGGGAAGGGGTATTGGGCCATGTGGTTGGTGGGCTTAAGTGAAAAGATGGGCTGGGCATGGCTTTCTCCCTCTCTCTTTTCTATTTCCTGTTTTCTGTTTTTATTTTTATTTTATTTTTTTTGCTGAAAACCAAATGGAAGAAAAAGGAGATATTTTAGGTTAGTAAAATTGTAGGAAAATTAGGTTAAGCTAATTTGATTAAAAGAAAGCACTGCCAAGTTTTTGTTTTACAGAAGGTTTGAAAATAAATTGTTGTTTGGTATTTAAACCAACTTTGAATGAATTTTCATATTAAGTCAACATTATGAAATAAAAGCATTTTGATAGGGTAGCCCCTATGAATTAAAAGATTAAAATTAGTTGATTGGAGGGATAATGTTTATAAATTGGTTATAACTCAACTTGTGTGCTGTTTGAAAGAATTTGATTTGAAATTGGAATATTTGGTTAATTAAAATAGAAACCACAATTTAATAGGGTGAACCCTATTATTAGTTGGATTAGAAACATTGGAATGGTTTGATATTTTACAATTTCCAAAGGAGGTGTTGTTGATGGTTTGCTTTGAATTTGAAAACCAATTTGGGATGACTTAGTGGAATTTATAACACCATTTTATTAGTTGAACATGATGGGATAATTGGAAACAATTAAGGTTTTTATTTGGAAACAACTATTTGGATGTTGGTTTGGAATTTCAAATGGAAAACAAATTGAATTTGAAAAGGGTTTGATTATTGGATGCATTTTTATAGAAATAAAACAATAGTTTGGAATCGCACTTTAATGGAAACAAATAATTGTTTTATTTTGAAATATCTTTTTAGAAATTGTAACATCACAAGGATGAAACAAAAGGTTTGAAATTTGAGTTGAAATTCAAATAGAAAACAAAGGAAAACAAATGAAAACAGTTGGAAAACAACTGAAAACAGAGGAAAACAAATGGAAAATAAACAAAACAATTGCAATCAACATGATGCCATGATGCAAAACATGAAATAACAGATAGCAAACATTCTAAAGGCTATTTTTCAGACTTGGGATGTTACAAAGATAATGGTAGGGCCCACCTATTGGCGACATTCCCCCCGTTCCTTCAGAGCCGAGAGTTTCAGGCTCTGAGTTGTCCTGGAACCCATTAGAGAGAATCCGACGCCGGTGAGCCCTAACACAAAGAGTGAGGGAATCTTGGGAATCCAAGGCTCATGCCACACTCTAATACACATGGTATGGAAAACCCTTATTTTGGGTGGGATTCAGACGGTCCGGAGTTGTTATAGTATTCCCTCGGGATCGTCCGAAGGGGGAGGGGGTTGAGGTGTACGTATAGATCCTTCCTGCATATATAGCAAGCAATGCGGGTGAAACCGGTCACACCTCGGGTTTGGATCTTGGCTCTCTTCACCTCCTAGCACACTTGTATGGACATGATTTTACTCCATATAGGCTTGGGAAGGATTCCTATTCCGGAGCCCCCTCTTCTACGAAACTCTGGCATTGTTGACCGAAACTTTTCCGTTTACCCCTTCAACTGGCATTGGAAAGGGGGTAAACCAATGGATTTATTTCCTCACTTTGTTGGGGCATGCCGTACATAGAAAACCAAAATCTAGCACATGTTATAACAAGAATTGGAGCCCCTAGTGCAGATTTTGTGTTGAAAAAGGGTCAAATTGAGAATAAAACAGGATTGAACCCCAAATTCCCCATTTGCTCATCTACCCAGCTCGCAGACTGAAACAGGATCGAACCCCAAATTCCCCATTTGCTCATCTGCCCAGCTCACAGAATGAAACAGGATCGAACCCCAAATTCCCCACTCTTCCCCACCGAATCCATAGATCGCGGGCAGCTATTCGCTGTCTCCTTCGTTGATGGCTGCCCGCCGCATGTTCCCGAAGGAGATGTTCCGGACTGGGGATCCCTCACTACGGCCGACTCAAGGCCGTTGCGTGCTCGCCCGCTCGCGTGCAATGGAGAAGCTCGAGGAGAAGTGGCACGGTCGCGCGATCGAGGTCACCGTGGGAGGGCGTCACCCTCCTTTGTCGCCTGAGGAAGTCCTGGCTGCACTGGTCGCGCAATGCGCAGTCACCCGTAGGTAGGTGAAGTTGGATGTTAGCGCACCGCCGGTGGACTTTCTCATTCAATTCCGTTCCGAGGAGGACTGCATCGCCTTGTTACATCTGTCCCGGCGCGTCGTTGCCGGTGGAGCGCCGCTCAGATTTATTCGCTGGTGTCGTGGCAGCGGCGCCGAGCCATCTGAGCTACCGTATCTGACGAAGCTCACCTTCGAGCGGTTCCCGCGGGAGGCATGGGAGCCTGTTGCGGTGGATCAGTTCGTCAACCATCTTGGCGGTGATCTGGTGCAGATGCATGTCCCGGTGGACAGCTGGTTCCTGTTGGTGGAGGCCTCGATGAAGCAGCCGAGCGCAGTCCCGAAGACCTACATTATGGAGGTGCCAGAGCCGTACTTGCCGGCCACAGTGCGCACCCCGACCTCGATGAGGACATTAGAACACACTGTCCTCATCCATGTCTCGGAGGTCGTGGACCATGTCCTAGTCGTCTCGGACACTCCACTGTGGGATGATGATGAGGTCAACACCACACGCACGCACCAGTTCCCATTCTTCGGTGGGTGTGTGGATGGCAGTGTCCCTCCTCAGGTGAGGGACGGTGGCCACTGTTTCGGTGGGCACAACGGCAACGGATCTGCCGAAGGAGAATGATCTGTTGACTGAAGTAGATTGAGCTGTTGTTTGAACAACTATCTGAAGATATCATTTGGCTTATGTTGCAATTGCTATCTGTTGGGAGTCTGAATTGTGTGTTGTATCGTGCATCTCTAGTCAGTTTGAAAATGTTTGACTTATGTTGCGACTATTATCTGTTGTAATATGTTAGTTTGATCTCTAGTCAGTTTGAAAATGTTTGACTTATGTTACGACTATTATCTGTTGTAATATGTCAGTTTGATCTCTAGTCAGTTTGAAAATGTTTGACTTATGTTGCGACTATTATCTGCTGTAATATGTCAGTTTGATCTCTAGTCAGTTTGAAAATGTTCGAGTTTGTTGTTGAATTTGAGTTGAATCTAAGGCTCCTAATGTTTGACCAATTAATGTTAATTCATGCAAAAAAAACATCAGCAATGTATTTCATATATAAATCATGGAAACAAATTTTAGGTATTACATATTGCACAAAATTACATTAATATGTAAAACAAACATATTTTTCGTGCACACAAACCATAAAACAAATAAGAACACTTATTATCAAGCGCTAAAAACACTTAAACAACTACTCCTTGCGTATCCTTTTGCTCGTGCCCTCATTTCCGCGGCGGCGGCATGAAGCTCTTTCTTCGCTCTTGCACCAGGGGCGGATCTTCTCCAGCCATGTTGGACCTAAACTGTTATTCATGTCTCGGATCCTTATGTATAGCTCGTAGCTGACATATCCGTCCACTGCTGCATAGTTGCGGCTTGTTGGAGTCATCTTCCGTTCCAAATATTGGTGCAGGTATGATGGGAATCCAGACTTCATCTCGAGGTACCAAATTTCTATGATATTTCCTGCTAGAGTATCCATTCCAATTTTGGGTACCCCGAATTCCAACTGGATGTCATGGTGGTACTCTGGTGGTAGAAAGAAGCCTGATTGGGCAAGAGCCTTCTTGTCGCCCGCCGTGTCCACGCTTGCGAACGTGATCTTATTTGTTGAAAAGAAATCTTGCAGCAACTTGCGTCCATGATCTGTCTGCGGCGACATGCACCAGTGGTACACGAGGACGTGGTTGCGCATGGTGATTTGCAGGACGGCGACGTCATCGGGTTTGTAAGCATGGCTACGTGTGTACTCAAGGTCGAAGCCCAAGAACTTGTGCTTTTCAGGCCGAAGCCATTGCTCGAAATTGGCCAGGGCTGTCTCCAAGGTACGTTCCTCGTTGGTGTAAATCACCTCCAGCATGTTGCCGCCGTGGACAGGGAGGCTGATAACCTCCGTGGTTGGTTGTCAATCATCCATGGCAAGTCTCCGCCGTGGGGTTGGAAGAAGAGTCGGGGAAGATGAAGTCTGGATTCGATGGGTTCGATGGGTTTGGAAGAAGAGTCGGGGACGATGATGAACGGAAGGAGCGCAAATGGCAACTGCAAATGGAAACCGCCTAAATATCGAAGGCGTGTGTGGAACAAAGGTGTGTGAACCCAAGCGAGTAGATGAACAAACGGGAAACTAATGGCAACTGAAAACGAGGCAAAGTGCATATACACGTTCGTCACCGTGGGTGGCCGTTTGACCTCCCTCGCAAATGATCGTTGTGTTCGCACGAAGAGAGCAATTCGTTGGCTCGGTTTGGCTGAATTTGTTCGACTGATAGGTGGCCCTGACTCGTTGTGGCCCCGTTTGACAGTGACTAAATGTCACATCACTCTGTGTTTGACAAAGTGAGCCCACGGGAGAGCCATGCAGAGACATGCATGCACACATGTCAGCAGGCCCAACAGCCCTCGAAATGGTAGTCAGTATAAATGCCCCTGCTGCTTGCATCGCCTCCCTCCCCCACCATCTCGGCCCCAAATCTAGCAAAAAAAACCACTTTTCTCCGGCCCCAACGCCTCCCTCCTTCTCCCCCAACCTTGAGGCAGTTCCGCGAGGAATGGAGGACGTCGTCGCATCATCTGCTGCCGGCGCGGCCCACCATGTCGGTTGGACCTCATGTCCGGATCCGATGCAGGGGAATAACGCCGGCGCGGCATCTGATGTCGTTGCCGCGGGTGCGGCCGGCCATGGCGGTTCGCCGTCATCGCCTCCTCCGACGATGGAAGCGCCGGGACTCCCTCTCCTGTCCGATCTGGGGGACCCCATGGGGGAGGTACCGACATTCGAGGAGGTCGTCTCCGACGAGGAGTCTGAGGTGCTTCCCTAAACATATATATCTAGCCCTAGTTTAGTATTGGAGATCCAATGGTTTGTAGAGACATGCAAGCAAGTTGGATATGGAGACGGGGATTCTACATATGCAACTGCGAACCCAGCACCCCCTATTACCCAGCGGTCGAAACAGTGTAGTTGAAGTTTATTTCATAGAAAAAAATACACATTAAGCCTTGTAATTGACTGTTTGCCCGGGCTTGAATCTATTCTCGGGTCCGCTAATGATTTTAGGTCCTGGATTCTAGAGCTTGTAGAATAGAGCGATTGGTATATGCAAGTTAGGAATTAGGTATACATGATTTTGATGGCATTTTGTCCATCTGCAAGTTGTATTGTCCATTAACTAGGAATAAGCTATACATAATTCGAATGTGGGCATAAATTTTAGGCTTGTTATTACATATTAAGTCCATTAACTAACTGCATATATGTGGTACCATTTATTAACTGCTTAAATTTTTGTATGCTATTTAAGCAAAGATTGATGTCATTAGTTTATCAATGGCATGGTTATTTGATTTAAACTAGTGTTAGTATGCGCATTTTAAAAATGACCTAGAATTAGAGTGTGGTGCTAACTTTTGTTTGATTTCTAAGTTGAAGCATTCCGATAACGGCGTATCATCTGACAAGGAGTCCCGCGATGCTAAGAGCAGACATGTTCTTAGGAAGCTGCAGAATGGGCAAATTAGGTACCGTCGTCGTGCCGGCATGCTGTTCTGCCCCTTCTGCTGCAGGAACATTGACACGAGTATCGTCAGCATGATCCAGCATGCCAGCGGCATTGGACGTGGCTCGGAAAACCGCATGCCCACTGTTAGGGTCAAGCACGCTGCCTACGGTGTGTTCCTAAAGAAGTTGCTCGCGTGCAATATCCGCTTAGGGCTCACGCATCCCCATCTGAACCCCAATCACCAGGACATGAATCATTGGAGGAGCCAGTAATGTTGTCGCTTGTGCTGAATGCATGAACTTAATTTGAATAGTTGTGCTACTAGCTAATGTTCTGGTTTGGACAAGTAGTATATGTAAGAACTTTATTAGTATTATGGAAGAATTCCTCGTGTGTGGAAGAATTCCTCGTGTGTGTAAGAATTTAAGTACTATATATGTAGTACTTCTATACTATGTTGATTCAGCCGATCATGTTTTTAGGATGCCTAGATATGATATAACTTAGTAATAAGTGGATGTGTCACGTCCATTTAGTACTCGATCATGCCCAATAAGCCAATCGTCGTCGAAAACTCGTTGATCTGACGGATCAATGGTTTTTAATTCTTTATTTAATTAGTAGAAAATAAAGAACTAATGGTAAGAATGCAACCTTTTTCGTATTAGCAAAGATTTACATTTGAAAAACCTTCAATTTACGGGACAACATGCCACAATTGGCAGCTATAGCCCATTGTACCCTAATTAACACATAGACCCTCAATTTTAAAAAATTCACATCCAAACCTAACATCTGCGCGCCTAAATTACGACCGCTAACAGCTGCGCGCGCGCTAAAAAACGAAACAGTCTCACAAGGGGCCCCACTCGTCAGTGTCACAGCCCCCCGCGCGCTAAATATTCACCGAAACAGCCTCACACGGGGTCCTACTCGTCAGCGTCACAGGCCGCCGCGCTCCCTCGCCCACTCTCGACTACTTCCCCACTAGAAGGGATCACTGTACCCCCCCCCCTAAAAAAACCCACTGCCCCACTTCGCCCACTGGGCGGCGGCTATCACGGCGGCGCCCTCCCTAGCTTCCCCGTCCTCACCGACGTCCTCAACTAATGACTGGTAAGTGCTGGTTGCCTCCCTTCCCTTCCTCAACCAAACGATTAGATCTAGTTTAGATGGCGGCAGATCTAGGTTAGATGCCGGCGGCCATCGTCGTTGACGTGTTTTAGGTCACCACCAGCCATGGATTTAGCTCACGCTACCGTCATAGGTATCTCGAAGATCGCTTCCCCCACCCAGATGGAGATCCACCTGAACAATGCCTTGGAGCTCGCAAGGCCCCCTGTTCTTCAGATCCCCAAGGTAAATACTAGCATATAAATTAGTATCTCCTTTCGCCTTCATAGCTACTTGTTTGATTTTTCTTCTTTTCATATTTGGTTGTAGCACTCTAGTCGAGGCTGTAGCTTCTGCACCATGTCTCCTTATCCTTATGAAACTCGTAACTGGATGGAGGCGCGTGGCATTCTGGTTAATGGAGTTGGTAAAATTCCAACTCGAGAGGTAAATGTTCTACGATCTCATTAATTTTGTTTTGTGCTTATTAGTATGAGGCTACTTTTCTTGTTTTCCATTGCTAAACATCTGTGCTTGATACATGTGCCAATGATTAAACTGTGCACTCGATCTTGATGAGATCATCGAGCATTTTACCTAGTGTTGTGTACAACCACATTGGTTCTGCATCTTCCTTGGTAAAATGTTCGATGATCTCATTAATTTTGTTTTGTGCTTATTAGTATGAGACTACTTTTCTTGTTTTCCATTGCTAAATATTTGTGCTTTATACGTGTGCCAATTATTAAACTGTGCACTCGATCTTGTTGAGATCATCGAGCATTTTACCTAGTGTTGTGTACAACCACATTGGTTCTGCATCTTCCTTGGTAAAATATTCTACGATCTCATTAATTTTGTTTTGTGCTTATTAGTATGAGGCTACTTTTCCTGTTTTCCATTGCTAAACATCTATGCTTGATACATGTGCCAATGATTAAAGTGTGCACTCGATCTTGATGAGATCATCGAGAATTTACCTAGTGTTGTGTACAACCACATTGGTTCTGCATCTTCCTTGGTAAATGTTCGATGATCTCATTAATTTTTTTTTGTGATTATTAGTATGAGGATACTTTTCTTGCTTTCCATTGCTTTTGGATACATAGGAATTCCTTTTGGATCCATAGGAATGCTTTTGGATCCATATGAATGCCTTTGGAATGTTCGATGGTCCATAGGATTCTTTTCTAAGGAATGCCTTTGGATCAAAGGAATGACACCTACAAAATTCCTATGGATTGTATTCCTACACCCAATTCCATAGGAATTTCAACATCCACTCTAACCTTTTTTTACACTCATTCGCGTAGGATCGAGGCAAGTTTCCTTTGGTTCTATCCAAATGACAGTTTGGACAATTTTCCTCTGTTTTGTAATCCTATGTTTTGCACCTACAATCCTGTCAAATTCCTATGTTTTCTCGGTTCATATATTTTGTAATCCTATGATCCAAAGGAGCCCTTATACGTGTGCCAATGATTAAACTGTCTTTGCCAATGATTAATATGCAGCAATGTGTCTAGCAGTTTGGCTACTATAGCAAATAGCACGTAGAACAAGTTCAGGTGTGCCTGATGCATGTAAAATGCATACACGAACTTTGCATGTTATTACTTGTTTTTCCTACATATTAGCAACTTATATTCATGTTTTATAATGATTTGGGGGATTTTCTAAACAATCCCCCTTCTTTTGGTTCTAACCCTGTTTTTCCAGAAAACGTACTTTTTAGTGTTTCAGACTTTCCGGGAGCTCCGGGACTCCAAAAAGGGCAAGGCCAAAGAGCACGGTTCAGAATTTTCGAGACGAAGACCATGGGCCAAAGTAGAGGGCCAAAAGGCCAACCAGGTGACAAAGTGGACCCTCCATGCGGCCAGATTCCTTGGCCGCGTGAGAGGCTCCATTTTTGCCCCCGTGGCTCTGATGCCGTCAATCTTTCTTCTACGGAGTGTCTCGTGACCTAAAAACGACTATATAAAGGGTCCCCTAGCCTTTTCGAGGAGGAGGCGGCGCCGAGAGACGAAACCACGAAACAGAGAGACAGAAGACTGCCGCCGGAGAAGATCGGAGGTGGGAAACGCCGCCGGGATCACCCCCGGAGGGCTCCACCCCCCTCCGGCGTGTTCATCATCAACATCTACAGCAATATCAGCTCCATCTCTCCACTGTAATCTCTTGGCAAACACGATGTATGATGCAATACTATATTCCCTTGATGTATTGTGTCTCCCCGTCTATGTTTGAGTAGTGAATTGTTCTTGGCAATGGTGAAATAGTTCGTTGATTGGTTGCATACAAGTTTGTTATCTTCTATGATTGTCTTTATGTACAATATATGAGTGCACGCATATGTTGGGGAATGCATGTAAGGTGATCACCGGTAGCATAATGGAGTGGTGGTGACTTGGGAGTGACAGTAACCTGAGACCGAGCCACAAAGTTAAGTTATTGGGGGATATATATAGGGGACCTTAGAACGTAAGGCTATGGTGGGACTTTATGTCTTAATCAATCTTGTGCAGTCATTTACTTGGCCACATGATCCATCATAAGGGGTTGTAGATCATTTACTTGACTATACCTATTCATGGCTCCTTCCTAGAAGAAACAACTAAGACTAAAACATGTGCTTCACTAATTGTGACAACCACACGAACGAAACACCTATTGCTAGAACACTTGCTCCCTTGAGATACTTGAGATATTTGCTGCTTGCTACTTGTGAAACTTGCTTAGAAACTTTCTTTAGAAACTTGCTCTAGGATTACTTGCATTTTAAACTTGTTTCACTAGTTACTAGACAAACCACACTCCACGTCACTTGCTTTTAATTAGTTAGTTCCTTTTAGTCAAACTTATTGCTTTGCATAAACAGCCATATAAGAGGGTTATAGGGCTTTAGAGAATAGATAGCTTACCTTCAGCTCCTCGTGGGTTTGACACTCAAATACTTATCGAAAGGTACTACAATTGATCTCCTGCACTTGGGAGTCATCAAGCACTTTTCTAGTGCCGTTGTCGAGGAGCGTTGTGCTAAGCTTTTATTCTTGTTTGCATTGCATACTAACATATAAACCTAAAACACAAAATTATAAAATGGAAAACAACCAAATAATTTTAGAACTGTATAATATCTACCTTGAATTAGGACATGAAGTGTTTGAGGAGAAATTGAAAAATTATTTGCACAACAATCATATTTGTGGTAGTACTAATTCTTTGAACACCTTTATTGCTAAGGAAAACCTTGAGCTTGGGGAAGTTTGTCTTCATGAATATGATATTTTTAGTCCCCCTACTATTGAGGATAAAAATGATATACTTGCTGATTCTATGGAAAGTTTTAAGCTTGGGGAAGTTGGTTTTGATGAGCATGATATTTCTAGTTCCCCAAGCTTGGAGGAGAAAATTCACTTTGATGATACTATGCCTCCTATATATGATGATTGCAATGAAAATTATGAATGTTTAACTCCCACTATCACTAATGAGGATTTTACTTATGTGGAGAGTAGTGATTCTTTTATGCATGTGGCTCATGATAAGAATGTTTTATGTGATATTCATATTGTTGAATCTATTCATGATGCTACTAAAAATTATTATGAGAGAGGGAAACATGGTTACACATATTTCAACAATATTAAGTTTCCCCTCTTTATGCTGAAAGTATTGAAGTTGCACTTGATCTACCTTTCTATGCTTGCTATTATGTGCTTCTTTTATTTGTTTCACTACAAAATGCCAATGCATAGGAAATGGGTTAGACTTAAAAACAAATTGTTTAATATTTTTTGGTGTGTTCCTTATGCTTTAATTTCCTATTCGGTTTGAGCACACATTTATGTCTTTTCAACATGTAAAATACCTTTACCTACTGTTATCTATCATTTAGTTTAATATTTTCATTTTATAATTTTTTTGGGAAAGTAAATGAGAAGGATGAGTAATGGAGAAGTTGGGGTCGACCTTGAACATGTGTTGTTCATGCCAATGAAACCATTGCAAAGTCTCTATCATTAAAACTTTGTCCAAAGCTAAAATAAAAATAAAAATATTAGTTCACTACTGTAACATCACATTTCTGTCTTATTTCTCATCATAAATGGCAAGAATAATCTTATATGAGAGATAGGATTAAACAATAGTAATTAGCTGTCCAGAAAACAGATTCCTGAACTTCACTGCGAAAAATATTTAAAATCACAGAAGTGGAATTTTGACCTGGTAATTTACGACAGAAATATTTAGTTCTCATTACATATTTCATTAGTTTTAAGTTTTCTGATTTGAGCAACTTAAGTGCCTCTAAAAATTCACTCTTTACGGGCTGTTCAGTTTTTGGCAGATTATGTCTTTATTTTGCATTGCTCTCATTACTTGTGTTTTGTGTGGTTATTTTGATCAAGGAGCAATGCAAAACTGTAGTAACATTAGTTAATATAATCAACTCATGATGTGTCTTTTCTGTACCTATGTGGATTTTATTTATGGAGGCACTAACCCCTCTAATCAAGTTTTATGTTGAGATTTGTGTAAGAAGAATTTTTCAGGAGGAAGAGTTGAGTGAGATGAACAAAGATCAAGAGGGACAACCAATCAAGCTTGGGGATGTACCCCTGGGCTCACCCTACATGTATCAAATAAGTACAAGAATCCAAGCTTGGGGATGCCGAGCCACCTCACTCTAACCATCATGATGTTAAGTAGGTAAAGCCTAGCTATATGGCTATAAAGAAAGCGCTTTACGGGAGGCAACCCGGTTGTTTTTGTTTGAATTTTCCTAGTGTCCTCTTGCTGTCTCAAGAGATTAGTTTTTTTTGTTTTAATTCTGCAGTTTTCAATAAAGAGCCAAGTCAAACCCATTTGTACTTATAAGTTGCTATCCTAGTGCATGAAATTTCTGTTTCAGCACGAGTCTGCTCACCGTATGATTTTACGTTTTTTATTGGTATGTCGGATTGAGATAATTTTTTAGTATGTTCTGCAACTTTTCGTCCTATGTAAGAAAAAAAATTGGCTTAATTGTTTGACGAGACTAGCTTAGGGAAAACGTTCGTTTTGCTGCTGCTGCTTTTCTGGACAGATTCTGCCTTCTTTTGTTTTATGCACTCTTTGGGCTTGGGAATCGAATTTCCATGATTCTTTCAAGCAAGAGAGTGAACATACAACATAATGAACCTTATTGTATATCTATTGGAGCATTTTATTTGTAATTTTGCACAGCAAGCATGTGATTTGTTTGTCCTTGCTAATCTCACCCCACAGAAAAAGAATGGGAGAAACATGTTTTGTGAAGTTTTTTCACAGGAAATAGAGGAGCTGCGACTCAAGACATCCAAGAATGGTGAAAGCCATAAGCTTGGGGATGTGATGAACACCCCACTGGAGCTACACTCTTTTGGTTAGCACACGTCTACTTTCTGTTTTTCTAAGCAAAGCATTTATCGTAGAGACTTGAAGCGTCTAGTTTTTTTTTTATTTTTGTTTTGATAAGACCACACCCATCATTTTATATGAGATTGAGCTACTGGAGTTTGGGGTTGGAATGTATGGATGCTAGTATTATGACTTGGAATAGGGATGCCATGGTTGATTTGAAGAGCTACATATGTTTGCATGATTTATAGGCTTTTTATGTGTAGAAATTTGCAATAATGTTGTCTTGAGCTATCTCTTATTCATGTCCTTGATGTTAATTGGTGGTTTACTTAGTTTGTCATGAAATGAGTAGTTCTATGGACACTAATGCATGCATAGTAGCTGGTCAACTATCTCCCTCTTGCTAGCCAAAAAAGTAAAAATTCCAACAAGTATAAACTTGTTTCCAACACCCTTTAGCCAAGTATTTCCAGTGAGTGCACCATATCTACCTATTAGCTTCAGAGCTATTCCGAGTATGTTCACCATGTTATAGTGTTATTTATGTTCTAAATTAAGATATTCACTTTATTAATTGTCATGATCTGAATTTGGGATAGGACTCTCACGAACTTTTGAATGCACACCTTTACTTTTCATTGCACTTAATAAACATGACCCAATAACGGGAGCTAAAAGTTTTGCGTTTGACAAGTGTGTGGTTGGGAGCTAGCTATAAACGTGTATCACCGGAAAGCTTTCAACATTGCACAAAAATTTACATTTGGTTGATATCATGTACTTTTGTTTTTGGACTCCTGCCATGCCGAAATGAAATAGAGGAATAGTAAGTTTTGATGAGTAAGTATCTATATGACTAGAGAAACGCATTGGGCCGCTAACCCAAGCCATGCTTTATCATGGTGGAAATTTACTTACAGCTTTAGTGACTCTACAACACATCCTACAATAAAATAAGAAGCTATGCATAATAGTGAATGAAAATAAAAAGGATGATGAGTCTACTCCGTTTGTTTGTCTTGTCGTTGTGACATGGGATTGTTTCCATGTCATGGGGCAAGAGGTACCTCTTTGCGGTTCTCTATGATGTCATTAATACTAATTATGATTGCACAAAGCTTATTAGGAATCTTAAGTTGAGTAATCATGGAGTAGGTTTTCACACTCACAGGTCATGAGGCTTTCAACCACCTTGTCATTCACATCACTTCAACATTCACCATATAAGATGCTAGTGATAAAGGGGCAATGAGAGTCCTAGATCAATGGATACCACATTTCAATTAGTAATTTTAGTTGAATAATTTAGAGGCTAAATAAGACTTGATCATGTTTTACCTCTACTCAATTTTCTCCAAAGTGTCCACCATATTTTCTATTTTCCATTATGCTATTCTTTGACCAATATAGGATTTTATTTTTCATTTTGTGTATGCATTTGGTCCATAGTGCTTTTATTTCAGTATACACTTTGTGAACTTTCATGAAGCATCTTTGCTTGCATATTTGATATTTCTTACAATATGAATTGTATATTGCTACTCATTTCTAGTATTAATCATTTGATTATATGTAGCATGAATAATCCTCCTTGATATCCCATGATTGTTTCAATCTGCAAAGTCCATGTTAGTTTTATCACCTTCATACTCGAGGACGAGCATGGGTTAAGCTTGGGGATGTTGATGCATGTAAAATGCATACATGAACTTTGCATGTTATTACTTGTTTTTACTACATATTAGCAACTTATATTCATGTTTTATAATGATTTGGGGGATTTTCTAAACAATCCCCCTTCTTTTGGTTCTAACCCTGTTTTTCCGGAAACGTACTTTTTAGTGTTTCAGACTTTCCGGGAGCTTCGGGACTCCAAAAAGGGCAAGGCCAAAGAGCACGGTTCAGAATTTTCGAGACGAAGACCATGGGCCAAAGTAGAGGGCCAAAAGGCAAACCAGGTGGCAAAGTGGACCCTCCACGCGGCCAGATTCCTTGGCCGCGTGAGAGGCTCCCTTTTTGCCCCCGTGGCTCCGATGTCGTCGATCTTTCTTCTCCCGAGTGTCTCGTGACCTAAAAACGACTATATAAAGGGTCCCCTGGCCTTTTCGAGGAGGAGGCGGCGCCGAGAGACGAAACCACGAAATAGAGAGACAGAAGGCTGCCGCCGGAGAAGATCGAAAGGGGGAAACACCGCCGGGATCACCCCCGGAGGGCTCCACCCCCTCCGGCGTGTTCATCATCAACATCTACAGCAAGATCAGCTCCATCTCTCCACTGTAATCTCTTGGCAAACACGATGTATGATGCAATACTATATTCCCTTGATGTATTGTGTCTCCGCGTCTATGTTTGAGTAGTGAATTGTTCTTGGCAATGGTGAAATAGTTCGTCGATTGGTTGCATACAAGTTTGTTATCTTCTATGATTGTCTTTATGTACAATATATGAGTGCACGCATATGTTGGGGAATGCATGTAAGGTGATCACCGGTAGCATAATGGAGTGGTGGTGACTTGGGAGTGACAGTAACCTGAGACCGAGCCACAAAGTTAAGTTATTGGGGGATATATATAGGGGACCTTAGAACGTAAGGCTATGGTGGGACTTTATGTCTTAATCAATCTTGTGCAGTCATTTACTTGGCCACATGATCCATCATAAGGGGTTGTAGATCATTTACTTGACTATACCTATTCATGGCTCCTTCCTAGAAGAAACAACTAAGACTAAAACATGTGCTTCACTAATTGTGACACCCACACAAACGAAACACCTATTGCTAGAACACTTGCTCCCTTAAGATACTTGAGATATTTGCTGCTTGCTACTTGTGAAACTTGCTTTAGAAACTTGCTCTAGGATTACTTGCATTTTAAACTTGCTTCACTAGTTACTAGACAAACCACACTCCACGTCACTTGCTTTTAATTAGTTAGTTCCTTTAAGTCAAACTTATTGCTTTGCATAAACAACCATATAAGAGGGTTATAGGGCTTTAGAGAATAGATAGCTTACCTTCAGCTCCTCGTGGGTTCGACACTCAAATACTTATCGAAAGGTACTACAATTGATCTCCTGGACTTGGGAGTCATCAGTGCCTCATTTTACTATAGTAGGTAAATCTGTCAGAATTATTGTGTGTCATTTGTATGTACCATGGTGGGCAATGAGGCTCACTATTACACTTTTATTTGTTTTGTTGCATGTGCCGATGATTAGACTATGCTGATGGTTGGCCTTGTAGTTGATGATGTGGTAAACATGTATGATGCCTTTTTTGTAGGGTTTGCGAACCTGTGGTTCTGGCTTCAAAATGGATGGATCAATGGGAGAAGTGATGTGGAATAATTGCATGTGCCTTTGGAGAGCATTGAGGACGCTGAAAAGTGACGTCGAACCTGTGGATGTGCCTTTGGAATGGATTGGTGACTAGAAAAAGTGACGTGGAACCTGTGGATGTGCCTTCGGAATGGGTGGATCAGTAGGAAAAAGTGACGTGAACCATATCGATGAGAAACTATTTAGTTTATCATGTGCACCTGTTTAGATGCTGAGGTGCACCTGTTGTGATGTGAACCCTATCGATGACATGAAACTATTTAGTTAATTATGTGAGCTTGTTGTGATGATGACGGGTAACCTTTGTGATGCTAGTGTGAACTGGTGTTAATTCTAGTTATTATAATTTTAGTTATTATAAATCTCCTTGTTGTGATGATGGCGGGTAACCTTTGTGATGCTGGTGTGAACTGGTGAACTGATAGCTCGGCCCGTGCAAAAAAACGTTAGGAACAACCGCGAGAGAGCGTGGTCGTTGCCGGTCAAAGCAGTCAAACATGGCAGGATGTGTGGGTCCGATGAAAATTCGCGACGTTCTACGTGACCAAGCCAGTTTCGTCGAAGGCAACTGGGATCTTAGTGGGCTACTGGGCCGGAGACGAAAACCTGCGACGTAAAAGTAGCAAAAAGTCGGGAAAAAACCATTCTGCGACAGACCAAACAAATACATCGAGGGCAAACTCCACTTTTCAGCCATTCGCGACGGAAACGCTCGATGTTATCAAAAAGTTCCGCTCAAAACATGTCGGATCGCATGGAATTTGGTAGTGGCCCAACACTGTCTACAAGAATAGAAGTGTGCATAGACATCATGTTGTCTTGGTCTTCTTGCACCAAATAGGAAGTCTTGGGGTGGCGCTTTGGTGTGGGCAGCCGTTGCCAAACTTTATACACGAGAACGACAATTGTGGCCAAATAGGACCCTATGGCTTTGCGTCCTTCCTTCGTCAGCGTGCATAGTAGCGGATGTCACCAACACATGGCGTGTTCCTTCTCGGGAGGGAACACCTCTTGGAGAGGAGTGGGGGTGAGGTAGAGCTTCTCTCCAAGGTCTAGAGAGGCAATCCTTCCAGAGGATCCGGCCTCCTGCAGACCGAGTCCATCTGGAGGATGGTTTGGTGAGACTCCTGGCTGATACGGGCCGCCCCCACAAGGTTGATGTCCATGGGACTAGCCTGCAGTAGTCGGCCCATGATACCCTAGTATCCGTGGGCCCGACAAAAGTCATGTCCTTTGGTTTAACTAGTGCACCAGGGACCTTCGAGGGAGCAATGAATGAAATATTGGCACTAGTGCTGAGGAAGTGTGCTATCGTTTTCTTTGATGATTGAAGTGGGGATGACTTCCAGGCCTATCGGATGAGCCTACCCGGACTAAGGCCCGAGACTAAATCCTAGCATGAGAGGCCACCTCGAGATCCAATCTCACGACCTGCGGACCCGCCATTGTAACCAAACATCATAATACAGAGACAGCCAAGCATGAGTAAGGGTATTGCCTCCACGAGGGCCCCTGTTAGCCGTCGAGTCCACCAGCGCTTACATCGTTCCTCTACTAGAAACCCTACCGGCTCACCTCAGGGATTTTTTGATATGAGCAATCGACAATTGGCACCGTCTGTGGGAACGGCAGGCGCTGGATCCACGGCCTCGCCAGCTTCATATGCACCGAGCTTCAACTGGAGCTCGGAATCTTCAGCTCCTTCGGAGCCAGTCTTCTTCATGTAGTTCATTTACACGCCCCACTCGCCGGAATCTCGCCCGGCGTTCAGCGGTCTCCAGGAGGGCGTCAACATGACGTTCGACAATCTCCACTTCCGCGCGAGCAAGGAGGGGATCCTGCGCTTCCCCGACTCTACTGCTCTCGACGAATCTGACACTGAGTCCATCTCGAGCACGGCGACCCAAGAATCGTCGCTCAACGACGCTGATTGCAACTCGGAGTCTAGTGATGGCTCTGTTTGCCACAACAGGATCGACTTCCACACTATCGTGACTGAAGAACCCGCCGATCTTGGCGAGAACTACTGGCCTGCATCAAGGACTCACGAGCCATATCTGGCCCACGTATGCATGGCCGACCCAGTCGAAGAGCCTGCCAAAATGGAGGCGAGCCCGACGACAAGGCAGCAGATCCATGTCTCGCGAGACGCCTGGAACAAGGTGAAAACATCGGTACAGAAGAGCTAACCGCTGGCAGCCGGAGCCACACAGGAACACTTGATGGCGTATCATTACACCCTGTCGCTAAAAAGTCAAGAGATGGCAAACACACGCAAATAACTCCACGCACGCCTGCGCGCGGCTGATGCTTTGAGTGCATAACGGGCAGAGCTCTCCAAAACTCGCGACTCAACGGGAGAACAACCTCTCAGGAAAGGAAAGAACGCCCCCAGGACTGCCCGCATGAACCAAGAAGCCCTGATGTAACATCCCAAGTATGAAAACCTACCATCTAGAATGTTTGTTTCCTGTTTAATCAAAGTATTGCATCATGTCATCATGTTTATTCCCTTGTTTGCATTTGTTACTATTTGTTTTGCATCTGTTTTTATTCTGTTTTCATAATAGGAATCCAAACAATATTCAAACATTTAATTCATACTTGTCATGTTACAATCTTGTTTTCAAATAAAAGTTCAATTCAAACAACCTTTTGGTTTCCAATTATTCCATAATGAATCAACTAATAAAATGATGCTTTTATTACAATTAAGTAATTCCAAATTGCTTTCGAATTCAAAGCATCTTCAAACAGCACCTCATTTGAAAATTATAAGAATACCAAACAAATTCTAATCACAATTGTTCTATTTAATCAATAGGGGTCACCCTAATAAAAACATTGTTTCCAATAGTAATCAATTAATTATTAAATTATTCAAATTCAAGCCCAAAACTTTCAAACAGTAACCATTTTTGAAATTATGGAATTACAAAACAAATGTACTCATTTGTTTCCAATTAAACTCATTGGATTACCATAATTAAAAATCTTGTTTTAAATGACCAATTATTAAACAAAATTCATCCAAATGCAAGCCATTACAAAAACAGCAAATAAATTTGAATTTTCAAAAACCTAAGTGGCCAAGTGGTAGATGTTGAACTAACAAACTCACATGATTTTTTTCCAAATTTTTATCAAATCAAAAACCTATCATTTGCTTCCATTTTTCTTTTGCTGCAAAAAAAAAACAGAGAAACAAAAATAAGAAAAAAGAAAAAAACGCGCGCGCGCGGCAGCTAGCAGCCAGCCCAGCCCACCTCTTTCATTTTTCCGCGCGCACAGCCAGCCCACCGGCCCGATACCGATTCGATCACCGCCCCCGTCGTCTGTTCCAAGTACGGCCGCGCATCCGCGCGTGCCACGGCGGCAGACGACCCCGTCGACGGCCAGGAGCTCCCCCTGGACTCTATAAAGATCCCCTAGACTCCCCTGGCGCCGCCTAACCCTAGCCTCCCTCGTTCCCCGAGCTCGCGCCGCCAATTTTCTCTCTCTCGCCGCCATCACCACCCTCTGCCACTCACCGGAGCTCCTCCGCTCTGAATCCATGAAGCTCACCGCCGCCTCGTCGCTCCTTTCACCCACCTAGCTACGGGAACGCGTCCACCTTTCCTCCCTCTACCTCGACGACACCGAATCAGCCGCTGTGAACCTCTGGATCGACGCCGCGATCCTCGACGTCTCCGGCCACCGTGGCGCCATCTCTGAATCTCTGCTCGCCGTCGTCGCTGTTGTGCCCCTCGTCGTGATCTGACCACGGGGATCGAAACCCCGTGCTCCCCTCGACCTCCTGGACATCCCCGCTGAGCTCGTCACCGTCTGGAACGCCGCCGCGATCTCTGCTGCTGCCGTGGCGTCCACCTCGCCGTCGACCATCTCCTGAAAACCCCACGGTGAGCCTCCACCGTTTCCCTCCTCCCTGTCTTGCTCACGTTGCACGCATCCGCACTGCACACGCATCACCAAACCACCCAGCAGCAACACGGGCACGGTAGCAACGGCGATCGCCGCCGGTGACTTCTTCTCTGTCGAGTTGCAGCCGCGCGAGTTTCAGTAAAAGTTTAGATAACACTTTGGAACCTTATCCTCCCCGCGCGCTGTATACTGTCAAACAGCGATTCGTAGCGCAGCGGTAACAGGCAGTGCGCGCAAGGGCGAGGTCCAGGGTTCGAGCCCCTGGCTCGCGGGATAAAATTCCCATCTTTTTTCCACCAAGTGCTGACAGGGAGGGCCCCCTGTCAGCCACACAGTGGCCACGCGAGCGCACAGAGACCCTGGGCCCCCTGGCAGTGCCTAGGGTAGGGTTCTGTGCGGTAGAAAATGTTTTAAAGTTTTCTGTTTTCAAATCCAACCCCTTAAAAAGTTGCAGATTGGTCCCTAGTTTTAAAAACATTATAACTTTTATTTTATAATTCCAAATAACAAAAATAAAATATGTGTGCTGATCTAAATTTAATTCTCTACCTATTGGTAGCATTTGTTTCCTGTTTTGAATTTCAAAATGCAATTCAAATTCAAATTCAAATAATTCAATTGCAATTTGCTAAAATTCATAACTAATTCATTCTTAATCCAAAAAATGCAAATAAAATATGTTTTCCATGCTATTTCAAATAACCTTTTCAAATTTAAATTTTGTTTCATGGTTTGAATCATTTAAATTGCCTAAATAATTTAATCCTTGTTTAATTCATTTAAATTTTGCTAAAATCATAACTTGCTCAAAATAAATTATTTTTGAACATGCAAAATATGTTTTCAAACTAGAAAAGTATGAACTTTTCAAATGTGAGTTTGAATTTATGTTTTGAACAAATAAAATTCAAATAATATTCAAACTTGTTTTAAATTCATTTAAAATTTGTTTAATATTGTTTAAGTCATAATAAATTCATCCCAACTCCTATTTCAATATTTGAAACATGTAATCCCACTATAATTTGGTATTCTTTTCAAATATGAATTTTGTTATTTGTTTTGAACACTTTAAATTGATGAAAACAACAAATGCTTGTGTGACATGTTTAAGTAACCCAAAATTTCCAAACTTAATAAATGATTTCCAAACTTGTTAAATTCCTTTTTCACTTGCATCTATTGTTGTTATTTTGTTGTTATCATCATGCATGCATCATGCTAAACAAACTTTCACATGGTAGTCAATTATAGACCATTTGTTCCCACTTAATTCATGGACCTTTTCCATATGCAATCTCATTGCATATGGGTCCATTTAAATTGTGTTACCATGTCACTTAGTTTATTTTGATGCATCTATTAAATTGACATGCATCATCCCATGATTGTGCACTATGCCATGATATTGATTGTTTATATTTCTGTCTTGTTTGTTTGCTTCTTCCCGAATAGACGACGACGTTGAGACAGACGATCTTTACAGCACCCCTTCTGAGGATCTAGCTCAGTACCCGGCTGCTGAGTTTGCAGGCAAGTTATCACTCACATGAACCATTGTGTTCCTTTCAACCCTGGTTAACGATACTTTCCGTTGTCTAATCCTGCTAAGCCATAGTAGTTGTTGTTTCTGTTACGAACCTACCACATGAATCCTTTAACCCTGATATTGCCTCACCACCACTCCTACAACCCCATTGATTGAGCCAGTGTCTTACTAGCATGCTTAGGTTGTTTTGCTCGAGTCTGTTACCCGTTACTTTCAGTTACTATATTTTTTTATTATGTTTTGGGGGCTCGATGTTTAATCAATCAATCATGCTAATGTTATTGTTAAATAATAATTTGATGATAAGGCACCGGCAGGAGGCCCTGTGTGGTTTTGAGGCCTGCTAGTGTCGACCCTAATAGGAAAAGGGTCTTGTCTACTGATCCATGATGAGCGCACTACCCGCATGTGGGAAGCGAGTATGGGCGCCCCCCTCAATTTGATTCGATTCGCATCTCGTCCAAATCGTCTCATTTAGTTCGTGTTTTCCATTTGCCGCATGCATGTTTTTGCGAGCCCAGCGCAGGGTGGAACTTTTGTAGTCGGCATATAGGGGGACACGGTCTTAGAGTGCTATGAGGGTCCCTTTTCTTCGGGGCTTGATTAGCCGTGCGCCCAAGGTGCTTTGGGCTTGATGCAAAGAAGAGTTGAGTTGTGTTGAGTGCCCCGCTTGGTGGGAGGCATCCCATCTGGCGGGTTATTCATACGTGTACGACCAAATTGGTGCAACCCTGCAGGGATAAATCTTCTCGAGAAGCCGTGTTTTCCGCGGTTATGGTTAACTTGGTGAAAGTACTGGCTAACAAGTACTCAGGACAACTTAAACCTAATGATTCACAGTCTCACACCCAATGGTTAACAACTTGACTAGTAATAGGATTATTGACACAAAAACTTGATTCATCTTTAATCCAACTGTGTGAGTTATCCTCGGATTGCTTCTTTGGATAAGGGGCGAGATCCAGGACGGGTTTGTTTGAAGTTATCTTTTAGTTGGTTACAATACTCGATCTTATCTCCTTTCTGTTAGCCGGAAGTGGTAGAATCTCTGTAGTTGGTTAGCGCGGCCAGTTGCAACATCTTTTATGTCCCCTCTCTTCCGTTGAACCCAAGGCATCTGTGCTTGGTGTTGACGGGCTACACTTTGGTGAACTGTGAGTCTTGCTTGCCAGTACTTACTGACCCCTTTGGGGCTGTGGTTTCCGCAGACTACGCTTACGAGGATCCAGGTGACGGCTACTACGTGGAGTTTCACGAGGCTGCTGACGAGTAGGTAGCGGACCCGGGCAGGATCCGAGACATCGTGGATGGGCTCCGTCTTTATTTCAGTTCCCGACTTCTTAAGCCTATTTGGATTTGTCTGTACTCAGACCCTTTGAATGCTTCCGCCGAGATGTAATGATGTTATGTTGGGACATGTGTCCTCTGGATGATTGTATTTGCTACCTCTGCTCTAGTGAGAGCTATTTGCAACTTATTTCAATCTTTTGTGTCTTAGAGATATGTTGTGTTATCATCTTGTTCAAAGCCGTTGACGTACCATGTGTGTATGGTATGAAGTACGTCAATGGTAGTGTCCTGATTTCTATGGGATAGTTTACGTCGACGATGAACAGATAGGGGTTGGTTGTCACACATACGTGTGTTGGCCTACTCGTAAGAGGACGCGGGTGCCGGTAAGCCCCGTAATCCAATCTACTACTGTTCAACGGAACGGCGAGTATCCTTTAGAAGTCCGGGTGCGACAAATGGTATCAGAGCCTGTCTGCATGTAGGATCCCTTTTTACTGGTCGCAGTTGAGTCTAGAAACTATTTTGTAGCTATATAGGAAAAATGAAACGTGAGAGTAGGAATTCTGCCATTTTTCTTCTTTCCCCACCCACCCACCCTTTTCTGGTAAGGAAGTGCAACGTTGTTTTCTGTTCTCACCTAAACTTTCAAGTTAGGATTTCACGTGTTTTGGGTTCTCCGTAGTACCTCAGGAGTTTTTGGTCTCGTGTTTCCCGATGTTGCTTCAATATCCTGTTCTTTTCAACATCCTTATCGTCCGTTGAACCTTGTTGTTGCTTTCCAATTCAGTTCTCTACCGGCGTCTAATCAAAACTTCCCCGATCATCTGCAGATGGATCTCAGGTTCTACCCGCAGGTGGTTCGGATGACTCGTTGCGAGAGCACTGCCGGTTATCCGGAGATGCTGAGAGACATGGTCACTTACCTGGGGTTCCGTTGGGCACCAGAGTACCAGGTCTACGAGCAGCAGCGAGAGTTTGACCAGACCTACTACCAGGCTATCGTCTACATTCTGTCAGATGATGGCATGAGCGTTGTCCACCGCTACGAGGCAGTAGGTTCCACAGTGGATATGGCTGTGCAGCAGGCAGCTTACGTGAGTCTCACCGTCCTTCGTGCTGACTACTGGGGGTTTGACGATTCTATCTATCGCCACATCCCCCGTGGTTACATCACTTCGGAGGGAGCTCACTTCACTCTCTACGACAACCTGGATGTCTACGAGCATGATAACACCAGGCTGCACACCACCGCTCAGTTTGTGAGGCACAGTGACGCTGTTGCCACCACACTTTCTCAGGAGTTGGCCTCAGTCAGGGAGCAGCTCTACCTTGCTTTGACTCGTCTGGCTACGTACACCACAGACTTTGTTGGAGATGAGCGCTTTGCACGTTTCCATCAGACAGTTGGACGTAGTTTGCCAGATGCTGGAGGTTACGAGCCGATCAGAGGTCCACTCCTCAACCTCGGAGCTGGTTACACTGGGATTCCACGCTTTGGAGCACAGGGAGACGACGCTTTCTACTTCACCACACCGAGAGTCGCCCTCAGAGCAGTCCCGATCTACGTGGATCGTCGTTCTACCTACTTTCATGGGATTCCTCCTCACCGTATCTCTCGTCGTACTACTCACTGCCGTCCTGCGTGATGAGCATGGGAGTACCGATGTATCCATTCCTAGCTATGTTTAGTTATCCTTTGGCTTCGAACCATGTATTGGTGTGTTGGATATTCTGATGTATTTGAACATGTGAGGATGTACCTGTTGGTTATCTATTCATGCGTCGGAATAATCTATCTTTCGGTTACCAAGTCTATCCTTTTCTGTTGTTGTGCTAAAATGCGTGTCTATTCAGGATGCCGCCAACAAGGAGCAACCCGCCTGAACCACCTCCGATCACGGAGCTGTTGACTCAGATGACTCAGGTTGTGGCGCAGATGGCCCAGTTCCAGGCTAACCAGCACAACAACCAGAATGCTCCACGGGTCAGCATCAAGGAGTTCCTCAGTATGGGTCCGAGAGCTTTCGTGGCAACACGTGAGCCTCTGGATGCTGATGACTGGATCAGGGAGATGGCCAGGGCTCTGGACATTGCTCACGTTGCTGAGGAGGACAAAGTCAAGTATGCCACCTACCTACTGAAGGGTCAGGCAGCTACCTGGTGGGAGAACTACCAGACCATGAGAGCTGGCTATCCTATCACCTGGGGCTGTTTCAAGGATGCCTTCCTGAAGCACCACATCCCAGATGGTCTCATGGAAAGGATGCGTGAGGAGTTTTGCTCTCTCAAGCAGGGCAAGCTGGACGTCATTGGCTATCAGAACGAGTTCAATCGTCTCGCTCGTTACGCTGGTGATGGGGTGTCCACTGAGGCTAAGAAGATGGCAAGGTTCCGCCGAGGTTTTAACCCGGAACTGAAGTACGCTCTCACCAACATCAAGTGCAAGGACTTCGAGGAGCTCGTGAACACCGCGCTCAATGAGGAAAATGGGCGCAAGGCGTTCGAGGAGTCCCGCAAGCACTCGCGTGAGGGTGGTTCCTCCTCCAACATGACCAACCCCCCGCAGAAGCGCCGCATCTGGGTGCCAAATGCTGCTGTCACTCGGGCTCCATATGCCCAAGCTTCTCCAGGCTTTGCTCCCCGCCCACCCAACCCAGCTCAGATGCAGAGTCAGAGGGTTCCAATGGGGCAGCCAAGGCCAGGTCCTCCTTGTGTCGTCACTTGCTACAAATGCAAGGAGACTGGACACTACGCTGATAAGTGCACTCAGAGGCAGCTACCTCCACCTCCTCGCCCCAACACCAACCAGGCAATGGTTCGTGCTCCCCCGGCTAAAGCCTTCAACTCCAACAATAGGCCTGTCGGGAGGACCGCGAGGGTGAATCATATCAAGGCCGACAAAGCTGAGGAAGCTGCTGACGTCGTTCTCGGTATATTAACCGTAAACTCTTTTCTAGCTAAAGTGTTGTTTGATACCGGAGCATCGCATTCTTTTGTGTCAAAGATCTTTGCAACAGCTTACAACCTAGTTCTGGTTCCACTAAGCAGTCAAATCTCTGTTCACTCTCCGGGATCTATAATGTTGACTTCCAAGATAAGTATGGACAATCAAATCCTAATTGGAGGTCGCATATTCCTTGCTTCACTCATGTTGCTGGGAAATTCTGACATTGATGTCATTCTGGGCATGGATTGGTTGAAGACCCACGAAGCTAAAATTGACTGTGCTCAAAAGTCAATAACTCTATCCCACCCTTCTGGCCAGATAGTCTATTCTCCATATGGATCAAGTTCTGTTCAGCTGTTCAACCTCGATGCTAAACCTCTTCCTGCAATTGAAAATGTTCCGGTGGTTTGTGAATTCCCTGACGTCTTCCCAGAAGAATTGCCAGGAATGCCTCCGGACAGAGCAGTTGAGTTCGTGATCGATCTTGAACCAGGTACTGCTCCAATCTCTAAGCATCCATACAAGATAGCTCCTCCTGAACTGAAATAGTTGAAGGAGCAAATCGATATGTACATGGAGAAAGGTTACATTCAGCCTAGATCCTCCGCTTGGGGTTGCCCAACTCTGTTTGTTGCCAAGAAGGATCAAACAAAAAGACTCGTGGTTGACTATCGTTCTCTCAATGAGAAAACCATCAAAAACAAGTATCCAATTCCTCGTATCGATGATCTTTTTGATCAACTTGCTGGAGCCTCAATATTCTCAAAATTGGACTTGAGGATGGGTTACCATCAGATAAAGATCAGAAAGGAAGATATTCCTAAGACAGCTTTCACCACTCGGTACGGTATATATGAATACACCGTCATGTCCTTTGGTCCCACCAATGCACCGGCGACGTTCTCAAGACTCATGAATTCTGTCTTCCATGAATACCTCGACAAGTTCGTTGTGGTATATCTCGATGATATTCTAGTCTACTCCAAATCCGAGGAAGAGCATGGAGAACACCTTCGTCTCACTCTCATGAAACTTCGTGAGCATCGTCTATATGTCAAATTCTCCAAATGTGAGTTCTGGATTCCAGAAGTTGCTTACCTTGGTCATATCATCTCTGCCAAAGGCATAGCCATTGACCCAGAAAAGGTTAAGGCAATTGTTGATTGGAAACCTCCCAAGACGGTGAAGCAAGTCAGAAGTTTTCTTGGCTTGGCTAGCTATTGCCGTCGTTTCGTCCAAAACTTTTCCAAGATTGCCAAACCTCTCACTGATCTCACAAAGAAGGACAAGAAGTTCGTTTGGTCTCCACAGTGTGATGAAAGTTTCAATCTCTTGAAGACTAAACTCACTTCCACCCCTGTTCTGGTTGGCCCAGATACTACCAAACCTTTCCAGATATTCTGCGATGCATCTCTCCAAGGTCTAGGTGCAGTTCTTATGCAAGAACGTCAAGTTGTGGCTTATGCTTCACGTCAGTTGAACCCACATGAGCAAAACTATCCCACACATGATCTTGAACTTGCAGCAGTTGTGTTTTCCCTCAAGAAATGGAGACAATACTTGTTGGGTAACCGCACTGAAATCTTTTCCGATCATAAGAGTCTGAAATACATCTTCACTCAACCAGATCTGAACCTCAGGCAAAGGAGATGGATTGAAAAGATTAAAGACTTTGATCTCACCATTTCTTACACTCCAGGCAAGGCTAATGTTATGGCCGATGCTCTCAGTCGCAAGTCCTATTGCAATAATCTCATGATCATGGGAAGCCAACCTCCACTTCATGAAGAATTCCAGAAGCTGAACCTTGGTCTTGTACCTCAAGGTTACCTTGCTAGCTTGACAGCCAGTCCAACTCTCGAGGACAAGATTCGTTCTGAACAACTTCGTGATGCTGAAATCAAGAAGATTGTAGAGCACATCAAAGAAGGCAATGATAAATTCAAGTCCTTCTCAATTGATGACAAGGGAACTGTGTTCTTCAAAGGACGCATTGCAGTTCCTCAGATTCAAAGTCTCAAAGATGTCATTCTCAAGGAGGCTCATGAAACTCCTCTCTCCATCCACCCTGGAAGTACAAAGATGTACCAGGATCTCAAGAATCTGTATTGGTGGCCTGGCATGAAACGTGAAATTGCTCAATACGTTTCTGAATGCGACGTTTGTCAACGTGTTAAGGCAGTCCATCAGAAAACAGCAGGTCTACTCCAACCTCTGAAAATTCCTGAGTGGAAGTTGGACATGATTGAAATGGACTTCGTTACTGGGTTTCCAAAGTCCAAGAAGGGCAACGATGCAATCTTCATTGTCATTGATCGTCTCACTAAGGTAGCTCACTTCTTTGCTGTCAAAGAAACAATCTCAGCTAGCCAGTTAGCAGAGCTCTACACAGCAAAGATTGTTCCTCTTCATGGTGTTCCATTGGAAATAAGCTCAGACCGTGGAAGCATATTCACTTCTCATTTCTGGAAGAGTTTTCAAGAAGCATTGGGCACCAAACTTCTGTTCAGCACAGCTTATCACCCTCAGTCTCAGGGGCAAGTCGAAAGAGTCAATCAGATTCTCGAGGATATGCTCAGAGCATGTGGTCTCTCCTTTGGCATGAAATGGGAGGATTGCCTTCCATATGCTGAATTCTCCTACAACAACAGCTACCAGGCAAGCCTAGGCATGGCACCATTTGAGGCATTGTATGGCCGCAGATGCAGGAGTCCAATCAATTGGTCTGGAGCTGGTGAACGTTCACTCTTAGGCCCTGACATTGTTAAGGAAGCCGAGGAGAAAGTTCGCATCATTCGTGACAATCTCAAGATTGCCCAGTCTCGTCAGAAGAGTTACTATGACAGCAAGCACAGGGATATGGTCTATGCACCTGGTGACAAGGCATACCTCCATGTAACTCCCCTCAGAGGCACTCATCGTTTTGGTGTGAAAGGAAAGCTTGCACCAAGATACATTGGTCCTTTCAACATTCTCTCAAGACGTGCGGAAAATGCCTATCGTCTTGAACTTCCAGAAAAACTATCCAAGGTGCACGATGTGTTCCACGTGTCACAGCTCAAGAAGTGTTTCAAAGATCCAGATCGTGCAGTTGATCATGATTCCATTGAACTGCAAGATGATCTCTCTTATGAGGAGCACCCTGTTCGTATTCTCGATGAGGCCGAGCGTAAGACTCGCAACAAGAGCACCAAGTTCTTGAAAGTGCAGTGGTCGCATCATTCCGATAAAGAGGCAACGTGGGAGACCGAAGATGACCTTCGCAAGAAGTATCCGGACCTTTTCGTTTCTCTGTAAGGAATCTCGGGGCGCGATTCCTTCAAGGGGGGGCGTTTTGTAACATCCCAAGTATGAAAACCTACCATCTATAATGTTTGTTTCCTGTTTAATCAAAGTATTGCATCATGTCATCATGTTTATTCCCTTGTTTGCATTTGTTACTATTTGTTTTGCATCTGTTTTTATTCTGTTTTCATAATAGGAATCCAAACAATATTCAAACATTTAATTCATACATGTCATGTTACAATCTTGTTTTCAAATAAAAGTTCAATTCAAACAACCTTTTGGTTTCCAATTATTCCATAATGAATCAACTAATAAAATGATGCTTTTATTTCAATTAAGTAATTCCAAATTGCTTTCGAATTCAAAGCATCTTCAAACAGCACCTCATTTGAAAATTATAAGAATACCAAACAAATTCTAATAACAATTGTTCTATTTAATCAATAGGGGTCACCCTAATAAAAACATTGTTTCCAATAGTAATCAATTAATTATTAAATTATTCAAATTCAAGCCCAAAACTTTCAAACAGTAACCATTTTTGAAATTATGGAATTACAAAACAAATGTACTCATTTGTTTCCAATTAAACTCATTGGATTACCATAATTAAAAATCTTGTTTTAAATGACCAATTATTAACCAAAATTCATCCAAATGCAAGCCATTACAAAAACAGCAAATAAATTTGAATTTTCAAAAACCTAAGTGGCCAAGTGGTAGATGTTGAACTAACAAACTCACATGATTTTTTTCCAAATTTTTATCAAATCAAAAACCTATCATTTGCTTCCATTTTTCTTTTGCTGCAAAAAAAAATAGAGAAACAAAATAAGAAAAAAGAAAAAAACGCGCGCGCGCGGCAGCTAGCAGCCAGCCCAGCCCACCTCTTTCATTTTTCCGCGCGCGCAGCCAGCCCACCGGCCCGATACCGATTTGATCACCGCCCCCGTCGTCTATTCCAAGTACGGCCGCGCATCCGCGCGTGCCACGGTGGCAGACGACCCCGTCGACGGCCAGGAGCTCCCCCTGGACCCTATAAAGATCCCCTAGACCCCCTGGCGCCGCCTAACCCTAGCCTCCCTCGTTCCCCGAGCTCGCGCCGCCAATTTTCTCTCTCTCGCCGCCATCACCACCCTCTGCCACTCACCGGAGCTCCTCCGCTCTGAATCCATGAAGCTCACCGCCGCCTCGTCGCTCCTTTCACCCACCTAGCTACGGGAACGCGTCCACCTCTCCTCCCTCTACCTCGACGACACCGAATCAGCCGCTGTGAACCTCTGGATAGACGCCGCGATCCTCGACGTCTCCGGCCACCGTGGCGCCATCTCTGAATCTCTGCTCGCCGTCGTCGCTGCTATGCCCCTCGTCGTGATCTGACCACGGGGATCGAAACCCCGTGCTCCCCTCGACCTCCTGGACATCCCCGCTGAGCTCGTCACCGTCTGGAACGCCGCCGCGATCTCTGCTGCTGCCGCGGCGTCCACCTCGCCGTCGACCATCTCCTGAAAACCCCACGGTGAGCCTCCACCGTTTCCCTCCTCCCTGTCTTGCTCACGTTGCACGCATCCGCACTGCACACGCATCACCAAACCACCCAGCAGCAACACGGGCACGGTAGCAACGGCGATCGCCGCCGGTGACTTCTTCTCTGTCAAGTTGCAGCCGCGCGAGTTTCAGTAAAAGTTCATATAACACTTTGGAACCTTATCCTCCCCGCGCGTTGTATACTGTCAAACAGCGATTCGTAGCGCAGCGGTAACAGGCAGTGCGCGCAAGGGCGAGGTCCAGGGTTCGAGCCCCTGGCTCGCGGGATAAAATTCCCATCTTTTTTCCACCAAGTGCTGACAGGGAGGGCCCCCTGTCAGCCACACAGTGGCCACGCGAGCGCACATAGACCCTGGGCCCCCTGGCAGTGCCTAGGGTAGGGTTCTGTGCGGTAGAAAATGTTTTAAAGTTTTCTGTTTTCAAATCCAACCCCTTAAAAAATTGCAGATTGGTCCCTAGTTTTAAAAACATTATAACTTTTATTTTATAATTCCAAATAACAAAAATAAAATATGTGTAATGATCTAAATTTAATTCTCTACCTATTGGTAGCATTTGTTTCCTGTTTTGAATTTCAAAATGCAATTCAAATTCAAATTCAAATAATTCAATTGCAATTTGCTAAAATTCATAACTAATTCATTCTTAATCCAAACAATGCAAATAAAATATGTTTTCCATGCTATTTCAAATAACCTTTTCAAATATAAATTTTTTTTCATGGTTTGAATAATTTAAATTGCCTAAATAGTTTAATCCTTGTTTAATTCATTTAAATTTTGCTAAAATCATAACTTGCTCAAAATAAATTATTTTTGAACATGCAAAATATGTTTTCAAACTAGAAAAGTATGAACTTTTCAAATGTGAGTTTGAATTTATGTTTTGAACAAATAAAATTCAAATAATATTCAAACTTGTTTTAAATTCATTTAAAATTTGTTTAATATTGTTTAAGTCATAATAAATTCATCCCAACTCCTATTTCAATATTTGAAACATGTAATCCCACTAAAATTTGGTATTCTTTTCAAATATGAATTTTGTTATTTGTTTTGAAAACTTTAAATTGATGAAAACAACAAATGCTTGTGTGACATGTTTAAGTAACCCAAAATTTCCAAACTTAATAAATGATTTCCAAACTTGTTAAATTCCTTTTTCACTTGCATCTATTGTTGTTATTTTGTTGTTATCATCATGCATGCATCATGCTAAACAAACTTTCACATGGTAGTCAATTATAGACCATTTGTTCCCACTTAATTCATGGACCTTTTCCATATGCAATCTCATTGCATATGGGTCCATTTAAATTGTGTTACCATGTCACTTAGTTTATTTTGATGCATCTATTAAATTGACATGCATCATCCCATGATTGTGCACTATGCCATGATATTGATTGTTTATATTTCTGTCTTGTTTGTTTGCTTCTTCCCGAATAGACGACGACGTTGAGACAGACGATCTTTACAGCACCCCTTCTGAGGATCTAGCTCAGTACCCGGCTGCTGAGTTTGCGGGCAAGTTATCACTCACATGAACCATTGTGTTCCTTTCAACCCTGGTTACCGATACTTTCCGTTGTCTAATCCTGCTAAGCCATAGTAGTAGTTGTTTCTGTTACGAACCTACCACATGAATCCTTTAACCCTGATATTGCCTCACCACCACTCCTACAACCCCATTGATTGAGCCAGTGTCTTACTAGCATGCTTAGGTTGTTTTGCTCGAGTCTGTTACCCGTTACTTTCAGTTACTATATTTTTTTTATTATGTTCTGGGGGCTCGATGTTTAATCAATCAATCATGCTAATGTTATTGTTAAATAATAATTTGATGATAAGGCACCGGCAGGAGGCCCTGTGTGGTTTTGAGGCCTGCTAGTGTTGACCCTAATAGGAAAAGGGTCTTGTCTACTGATCCATGATGAGCGCACTACCCGCATGTGGGAAGCGAGTATGGGCGCCCCCCTCAATTTGGTTCGATTCGCATCTCGTCCAAATCGCCTCATTTAGTTCGTGTTTTCCATTTGCCGCATGCATGTTTTTGCGAGCCCAGCACAGGGTGGAACTTTTGTAGTCGGCATATAGGGGGACACGGTCTTAGAGTTCTATGAGGGTCCCTTTTCTTCGGGGCTTGATTAGCCGTGCGCCCAAGGTGCTTTGGGCTTGATGCGAAGAAGAGTTGAGTTGTGTTGAGTGCCCCGCTTGGTGGGAGGCATCCCATCTGGCGGGTTATTCATACGTGTACGACCAAATTGGTGCAACCCTGCAGGGATAAATCTTCTCGAGAAGCCGTGTTTTCCGCGGTTATGGTTAACTTGGTGAAAGTACTGGCTAAAAAGTACTCAGGACAACTTAAACCTAATGATTCACAATCTCACACCCAATGGTTAACAACTTGACTAGTAATAGGATTATTGACACAAAAACTTGATTCATCTTTAATCCAACTGTGTGAGTTATCCTCGGATTGCTTCTTTGGATAAGGGGCGAGATCCAGGACGGGTTTGTTTGAAGTTATCTTTCAGTTGGTTACAATACTCGATCTTATCTCCTTTCTGTTAGCCGGAAGTGGTAGAATCTCTGTAGTTGGTTAGCGCAGCCAGTTGCAGCATCTTTTATGTCCCCTCTCTTCCGTTGAACCCAAGGCATCTGTGCTTGGTGTTGACGGGCTACACTTTGGTGAACTGTGAGTCTTGCTTGCCAGTACTTGGATGTACTGACCCCTTTGGGGCTGTGGTTTCCGCAGACTACGCTTACGAGGATCCAGGTGACGGCTACAACGTGGAGTTTGACGAGGCTGCTGACGAGTAGGTAGCGGACCCGGGCAGGATCCGAGACATCGTGGATGGGCTCCGTCTTTATTTCAGTTCCCGGCTTCTTAAGCCTATTTGGATTTGTCTGTACTCAGACCCTTTGAATGCTTCCGCCGAGATGTAATGATGTTATGTTGGGACATGTGTCCTCTGGATGATTGTATTTGCTACCTCTGCTCTAGTGAGAGCTATTTGCAACTTATTTCAATCTTTTGTGTCTTAGAGATATGTTGTGTTATCATCTTGTTCAAAGCCGTTGACGTACCATGTGTGTATGGTATGAAGTACGTCAATGGTAGTGTCCTGATTTCTATGGGATAGTTTACGTCGACGATGAACAGATAGGGGTTGGTTGTCACACATACGTGTGTTGGCCTACTCGTAAGAGGACGCGGGTGCCGGTAAGCCCCGTAATCCAATCTACTACTGTTCAACGGAACGGCGAGTATCCTTTAGAAGTCCGGGTGCGACACCTGAGGGAGATTTCCAGGACCATAGAGACCTCGTTCATGCACGTCGACGAGGAGGGTAACGTGCACCCGAAAACTCCTGCCGCCACGGTCCTGGACGTCGCTACCTATTTACAGGTAATTCAGCCGCCTGAAAACGACCCCCGCGCAGCGCAGCATCACCAAGTCCAAAGGGGGCTAGGTCTAGCCGGAGCGGCGATCACCGCCCAAAATCACAAGAAAACGGCCACCCAGAATATGCGGCGCCCCAAAAAAACAAAACACCTCGCAAACACGAGAGCACGTCGCCCAAACGAGGAGACAAAGAATCGCCCCGCCGTCACAGGGGCAAGGAAGCACGGCGCCGCGGCGACAGCCCGCGCAGCGATGATGATAGTCCACGACACCGCGATGAAAGCCCGCAACATCGCAGAGGCCGCTCGAGGCATCACGAGGAAGACCCTTGTAGTGGCCACAACTCGCGACACCGTAGTAAGGAGCCATGACGGGGAAACAGTCACGACCGCACCTCTTATGACGCTTGAGACGATATCACCCAAAACAAGTTTGACAGGGCCCGCACATAGGAACCGCGCCTGCTCACTATCTACCTCCTCTGACGAGGCAGCCTGTTGTTGGGGGAATAGGTGAGGGGGAGCCTCACCAACCACCCTCATAAACCGGAACCTACTTAAACCGGTTCTAGGTATCTGATCCCATATATATAAAGAAGGATCGGGTTTGAAGATGGTCACTAGGCAGAGGAAGATCCGGGTTACCATGTGCGTAACCCGTAAGGGACAAAGGAGCCAGCCCAATGCCCAAGATAGAAGAACCGGAACGGGACGACCAGGAACCGGAGAAGGCTAGGACTCCGACGACGGGCATAACCCGGATCCCTCTGTAACCCGGGGGTCTCGTCCACTATATAAGGCGAGACCCTGGGACGTAGATAGACGAGTTCTAAGTCAATAGCGACGTAGCTCGAGACATCAAGTGCCGGAATCTCCCTTCGTAATCAAGACCTTGTTTTCCCAATAGTAAGAAGGCATAAGTACGTTTACCCTCAATCGAGGGGCCGAAACTGGGTAAACTCGCGTCTCTCGTTTCCGCCTTAACCCTTTCGAAGTTTCGCTCAGTAGAAATAGCCTCGCAATCTAGTTCTCACATGAGGACACTTGCCGTGACAACACCACGACAGTTGGCGCCCACCGTGGGGCCTGCTCGCGGAAGCGTCGTCTTTTCGGATGGAGCCTTACCTGGGATCGAGAAGCTCGTGATAGGACGACTCAGGAGGAGTCGGCGTGGAAACTATTACAACCTGGCACATGGGGTCCAGAGTTTGCATCCGTGGAATCGGGGTTTCGAGTCCCCTTCGGTGGAATCCACTTTTTCGTTAGCTTCGTAGGAGGAACGACCCGGACCAACAATCAGACTCAGTCTCTGAGGAAGCTATGATCATACATTCTGATGGTGAATCTTCAGTTGGAAACAATGATGAACATGATGAAACATGATCCATCCACCAGCTCTTTGAAGATCGGTTGGGGGAAACCTTGAACCAGATTTGCAGTCTGACGGAAACAACTCATCATGCAACTGTCTACATGGCTGGACCAGCGCGACCTACGGAGCCCAGGTATGACGCTAGTGGGAATTTGATTACATATACTGTTTCAACTTCAAATCCGGTTCTAGGAGGACCGGATATTTCAGGGACAGCACCGGCTGGGCCAACGGTAGCTCCAGTCGGGCCGACAGCAGCGCCTCTAACAGGACCTGGGCCAGCGAGCTCTGGGCCAGAAGAAACAATGATTGATTTAACAAAGCCCATGCCGTATAACCCAATGCCTAAACTGATAGCCACGATGGATTCAATGAACGAAATCTTGGCTACTCCAATCACCCAGGAGAACTTGGTGCAGCGTAACGCAGAGATTGAGAGGCTTCAACAGGAAATAAGCCACGCCCGTCTGGAGATCGAGAAGGAGGTAACATATATAAACAAAGCTCGGTCAGAGGTCTTGGAGGAAGCAACACGTCTTGAAAGAGAAGGGATTCATCTGAGCTTCAGACAGAGGGAGCTAGCTTCAATACCGAACATGCGTTATCGTACTCAGCTGAATAATGAATTTGGTGCAGGACTAGGACCAACCAACCTTCAGAATCTATTCACGTCCCCGCTGGGACACCCGGGGAACCTAACCCTGCTGGCCCGATTCACCCTATGAACCCACCGGTTACCCCCGTTCCAGTTCATCCGGCGCGTTTTCAACCACCTATCCAGCTGCATGGTAACCCGAATCCCGCTCCAGTCTAGGAACAGCCCTGCAGGAAAGGTTCCATACGCCGCCAGGTCATTTCAACAATCCAATGGATAACATTTGGGCAGAAAGAAATAGTCTGGCACGGATTCCAGTCAACCCCAACGATCCTATTGGAATTGAAGCTCGGAGGGCAATTGAGATGTTACAAACAGCAGTGGTTCAACAGATGAATTATAGTAACCAGGAAAGGATACACTCAACTCCCTACATGTAACACCCGAGGGATTTTCCCCCAAATAAGATTTGGTTGTTTTTCTTTTTTTGCATTGCATCATGCATTTTGCATTGCACTTTGCTTCAAAAACATTTCTGGAAAATTCAAACAAGTTTAAACTTTCAAACATGCTCAAATGGTTCCAATTAAAATTGCAAACAAATCATTTTGGGAGTTGGGAATAATAAAAATGGGTTGGTTTTCAAATTGGTATTAAATGAAACCCTATTTGAAATTCAATAGCAAATTCAAATCAAATTGACATTTCAAAATTTTGAAATTAATGTTAACATGCTTTGACTTTACTGTTTTAAAATCAATAAAAATTATTTCATAAAAATAAAACCCTAACACCTATTTCTATTTCTCTCTTCCTATTCTTTTACAAAAAAAAGAGAAACAAAAGAAATAGAAAGAAAACCTCTCGGGCTGGGGAGGCAGGCCAAAGCCCACCTACCACCCGAGCCCATCTCCTCTCGACCCAGCCCACCTCCTTTGTCTTCTCCATACGAACAGGAGAGCGCTCCCCCTGCGTGAAGCCCTCCTGGACGTCACTGTCAACCTCCCCCTCCACCAATCCTCCTCCTCTCCTCCTCTATAAAGATGGCCATGAGTTTCTCCTCCAAACCCTAGACACTTTTCCTTATCCCTCTCCCGCCGCCATCTCTCCTTTCCTCTCTGTGGTTTACTCTGTTGCTTGCAACGAGAGAGAGCTACCAGGAGACCTCATCGTGGCGCCGCTGCCACGGAGACTCCTGTCCATATCCAAGAACTCCATGAGGTCCACCACATCGTCCTCTACGTCCATGCTGAAGGTATCGAGCCGGGAGCATCCCGGTGGCCGCCGGCAAGACCTTCTTCCACTCCGGCCGAGCTCTTTCTCCGGCGAAATTCCGTCGATCCAGACCTCTTCGACCTCGATCGGCTACCCCGAGCCCCTCCCGGTGAGGTCCCCGTCCGATTCCCACCGTTTCCCCCTCCCTTCCCCTGCTCTGTGAAGCCCGCCATCGAGCGGTAGTGCCGCCGGCGGCCGCTCCTCTTTCCGCCCGTGCCCTGTCAAGTTCAGAAACTGAACTGTCCGTTTCAGTTAAATTCCGCAGCACATCCACCTCAAAATCCTTCGCTCTCCAGATCTGACAACAACCGAGCCGCAGCCCAGTGGACCGAGCCCTCCGTGCGCAGCCCGAGCGCGCGGGTTCGAATCCCCCCCGAGGCGCAAAGCCACCTCTTTTTTCCGGCCTTTTTCTTTTATTTCCCGAAATCCAGAAAAACAGATATGAGTCCTTATTTGTAAAATCCATAACAAGTTGAAAAATGCTCCAATTTCAATGATTCAAATTGCTATGGATTCAGAATCTTGTGCTATTTCTATTAGTCACAAAGTTGCAACATGTTTCTGTAATAATTTTTGCACTAAATAATCAAATACAGAAGTGGCTATTAAAATTTGAAACTTTGGGAATTCATAACTTGAGTTCTGTTCATCCAATTTGAGAAAACTTGGGCTCTAAAAATTTGTCTTAACAAACTCTACACATTGGTATTTTATTTGGTCACAATTGAATTAAATTTGAACATGTTTCCCTCTGTTTACTAAAAAGGACAGAATAAAATACTTATGAAGAATTGCATAATAAATTCAATAATAACCCAAAAATTATGTTTAATAGCTCAAATTGTTCATTGAAACATTTTATACATGTTTTCAACCTTTTCAATACAATTTGTTTACTGTTTTTCCTAATTAAAATTGGTGCAATAATTCAATGCTTTAATTACACCTTTTAAATTGCAATATTCATAACTTGGGCAATTCAAATCCAATTCCAACATGTAAAATATGGTTTCCATGCAAAATTGAACAAGCTTTCCAAAAATAAACTTTGTTTTCTGTTTTAAATAAATTAAATTGCTGAAAACAACTGTTTCTTATTTAATGCAATTAAAATTGCCAAATTAATAACTTGCTCATTTTAAATCCAAATTCAACAAATGAAATATGTATTCCATCTAAAATTTTGTGTTATTTTCAAATATAATTTTTGTTATCTGTTTTGAACAATTGAAATGGGTGAAAACAACAAATGCTTGTGTAACTCATTTAAGAAGCCAAATTTCATAACTTAATAAATAAAATTCCAAACTTGGTAAACACCTTTTCAAATTGAAGCTATTGTTGTTTTCTCATTGTTTTCATCATCCATGCATCATTATAATCAACTTTCACATGATGGTTATTTGTAGATCATTTAATTCAACATTAATTCATGGGCTTTTCTATATGCAACCCAAATTGCATATGGGCCCATTTAAATATGTTTACCATGTCAACTAGTTATCTTTGATGCATCCTTAAACTTGTCATGCATCCATATCTTGATCATGCTGGATCTTTTGCCGTAGAAGTAATTGTTGCATCCGGTGTTTGTTCGAGGTTCGTTGCTTCTTCGCAGATAGGACGTTGAGATGATGTGAGCAGCGACAAGTTCTTCAGATGTACCTCTACTTGCTGGATCTCAGGCAAGTATACTCACTTGCTGCCTATGGCTGCCTTTCATCACTTGTTACCGATTCTTTCCGTTTTCCTTATGCTAGCCTTATGATTCGATGCTTGTGTCTCGATCCTATCATATGTTTACCTTGCAACCATGATATAGCCTTTCCTTCCACTTCCTATTAAATGTTGCTTGTTTACCTTGTTGGCCCTCGTGTCGTAGTTGCATGCTTAGTGTTGTTTGCGCTCAAGTCTTGTTGTCCGTATTATCACCTGTTTAGTTGATAGTTGGGCTTGTCATCAACAACATGTTAATGTTTTGGGTAATAATAATTTGATGATAAGGCACCGGCACGAGGCCCGGCGTGGTTTTGAGGCCTGCTAGTGTCGACCTTAATTAGGAAAAGGGTCTTGTCCTCCGATCCATGATGAGCGCACTAACCGCATGTGGGAAGCGAGTATGGGCGCCCCCCCCCCCCCCCCCCCGCAACTTTGATTCGATTCGCATCTCGTCCAAATCGCCTCATTTAGTTCGGGTTTTCCATTTTCCGCATGCATATGCAGGTGCGAACCCTTGGCGCCAGGGTGGAACTTTTGTAGTCGGCATTTAGGGAGACATGTTCTTAGAGTGCTATGAGGGTCCCCTTTTCTTCGTGGGGCTTGATTAGCCGTGCGCTCAATTGCACGGGGTTCTTTGGGCTTGATGCGAAGAAGAGTTGGGTTGTGTTGAGTGCCTCGCTTGGTGGAAGGGCCTTTCCATCTAGCGGGTCATTCTTACGTGTACGGCCAAATTGGTGCATCCCTGCAGGGTTAAATCTTCTCGAGAAGCCGTGTTGTCCGCCGTTATGGATGACTTGGTGAAAGTGCTGGCTAACAAGTACTCAGACAACTTACACTTAACGATAATAACTTGACTAGTAATATAGATTACCTTCACCATAAAAATGAATGTCACCTTAATCAACCGTGTGAGTTTCCTTGGGTTGCTTCCTTAGTAGGGGGTAACATTGGATGGGTATTGTTTGGTGAGTAGTTGTAGTTGGCTCTGATACGCTATCTTATCCCTTTCTTTTAGCCGGATGTTGTAGCGCGTCTCTGTAGTTAGTTAGTGCAGCCCGCTGCCGCTTCTTTGCAATAATCCCTTCCTTTCCGTTGTACCCAAATTATTTGTATCTTGTGATGATTGGTTACGCTGGAATCTTGCGAGTATGGTTTATCCACTTGCCAGTACTTAACCGTACTGACCCACGAATCCCTTTCGTGGCTGCATATTCCACATTGCAGTCAACAGGTTTGAAGTCTGACGACGTTAGCTTGGGAATCCCTTTCGTCGGCAGACTTCAAACCTGTTGACTGCAATGTGGAATATGCAGCCACGAAAAGGATTCGTGGGTCAGTACGGTTAAGTACTGGCAAGTGGATAAACCATACTCACAAGATACCAGCGTAACCAATCATCACAAGATACAAATACTTTGGGTACAACGGAAAGGAAGGGATTATTGCAAAGAAGCGGCAGCGGGCTGCACTAACTAACTACAGAGACGCGCTACAACATTCGGCTAAAAGAAAGGGAAAAGATAGCGTATCAGAGCCAACTACAACTACTCACCAAACAATACCCATCCAATGTTACCCCCTACTAAGGAAGCAACCCAAGGAAACTCACACTGTTGATTAAGGTGACATTCATTTTTATGGTGGAGGTAATCTATATTACTAGTCAAGTTATCATCGTTAAGTGTAAGTTGTCTGAGTACTTGTTAGCCAGCACTTTCACCAAGTCATCCATAACCGCGGACAACACGGCTTCTTGAGAAGATTTAACCCTGCAGGGATGCACCAATTTGGCCGTACACGTAAGAATGACCCGTCAGGCGGGGAGCAAACCCACCAAGCAGGCCACTCAACACAACCTAACTCTTCTTCGCATCAAGCCCAAAGAACCCCGTGCAATTGAGCGCACGGCTAATCAAGCCCCACGAAGAAAAGGGGACCCTCATAGCACTCTAAGAACGTGTCTCCCTAAATGCCGACTACAAAAGTTCCACCCTGGCGCCAAGGGTTCGCACCTGCATATGCATGCGGCAAACGGAAAACCCGAACTAAATGAGGCGATTTGGACGAGATGCGAATCGAATCAGAATTGCGGGGGGCGCCCATACTCGCTTCCCACATGAGGTTAGTGCGCTCATCATGGATCAATGGACAAGACCCTTTTCCTAATTAGGGTCGACACTAGCAGGCCTCAAAACCACGCCGGGCCTCCTGCCGGTGCCTTATCATCAAATCATTATTACCCCAAACATTAACATGTTGTTGATTGAATTGAAACCCAACTATCAACTACACAGGTGATAAGACGGACAACAAGACTTGAGCGCAAACAACACCAAGCATGCAACTACGACACGAGGGCCAACAAGGTAAAAAAAACAACAGTTAATAGGAAGTGGAAGCAAGGCTATATCATGGCTGCAAGGTAAACATATGATAGGATCGAGACACAAGCATCGAATCATAAGGCTAGAATAAAGGCAACGGGAAGAATCGGTAACAAGTGATGAAAGGCAGCCATATGTAGCAAGTGAGTATACTTGCCCGAGATCCAGCAAGTAGAGGTACATCCAAAGAACTTGTCGCTGCTCACATCATCTCAACGTCCTATCCGCGAAGAAGCAACGAACCTCGAACAAACACCGGATGCAACAATTACTTCTACGGCAAAAGATCCAGCATGATCAAGATATGGATGCATGACAAGTTTAAGGATGCATCAAAGATAACTAGTTGACATGGTAAACATATTTAAATGGGCCCATATGCAATTTGGGTTGCATATAGAAAAGCCCATGAATTAATGTTGAATTAAATGATCTACAAATAACCATCATGTGAAAGTTGATTAGAATGATGCATGGATGAGGAAAACAATGAGAAAACAACAATAGCTTCAATTTGAAAAGGTGTTTACCAAGTTTGGAATTTTATTTATTAAGTTATGAAATTTGGCTTCTTAAATGAGTTACACAAGCATTTTTTGTTTTCACCCATTTCAATTGTTCAAAACAGATAACAAAATTTATATTTGAAAAGAACACAAAATTTTAGATGGAATACATATTTCATTTGTTGAATTTGGATTTAAAATGAGCAAGTTATTAATTTGGCAATTTTAATTGCATTAAATAAGAAACAGTTGTTTTCAGCAATTTAATTTATTTAAAACAGAACACAAAGTTGATATTCATGTGTGGCATTTAAGTTTGGATGGATTTCATGTTTTGAGTTTTCAATTTGGAGCAAGCATGTGAAAGTTATTAAGTAGGACTTTTAATTAAGTAAGTAAGGCATTTTTAAATGACATTAATTTTAATGGTCCAAATTGCAAAACAAAGTTGATATTCAGAAAGGTGGTTTCATTTTGAGTGGAAAACATATTTTATTTGTTGAAATTGGATTTTAATTGAGCAAGTTATGAATTTCACCATTTAAATGATTTAATTAAATCATTAAGTAATTGCATTAGTTTTATTTATCCAAAACAGAAAACAATTGTTATATTTGGAAAGAGCATGAAATTTTGGATGGAAAACATATTTGATATGGGCCATTTGAATTAAAATTGAAATAGTTATGAATTTAATCAAATTCAAAAGAGGGGTTTGAATTTGAATTTTGAACCCATTTGAAATGTTTCAAAACAGTAAACAAATTTTATAGGTGGGTGGAGCATTTAATTTTAATTGGGAAATATATTTTACGTTTTGAATTTGGAGTTTGTTTGTAACTTTTATGTGTGTTTGAAGTTCAGGGATTAAAGTGCCAAAGAGCAGGGACCTGAAAGAAAGAAAAAGGAAACGCAGATAGGCCCCTGGGGTGTTTTTCACCCAGTGCACCCTGTCCTGTGCCTCTGCCGTGCGGGGCCAGTGCCACTGTGGCGGGTGTGGACGGTGAGGTGGCAACGGGCTCGCTGACGGGTGGGACCTGCCCCTGCGTGCAAGACCGAAAAAGTGTGGCCGTTTATTCGGTGGAGGGAGGGATCGAACCTGGGCCTGCGGGTGCGCGCACACACTGCTTAGCCACTGGGCTACTGAACGAGTTGTGATGGGAACAGAGCGTGATTGAATATGAGGCAATCGGCCGCGTTTTATTCTGACGAAACTGAACTTCAAGATGCAGACGACAGCGAGCAGCACGGCGACAGAACGACGATGGTGGCCACAAACGGGCGGCGCCGCCGTGCGCGTGAGTGCAGCAGTGATGCAGGACAACCCCTCGTGGGGTGTGCAGATACAAGAGGGACAGAGGAAGGAAGGAAGGGTCGCTCACCGGCTGCCGTCGAGGAAGCAGAAGGCGGCGGCGATGTACAGGGCGCGGACGTGGTCGGTGGCGGGGAAGTGCTCGCCGACGGCTGTCTGTGGATGCACGCGCTCGTCCCTGGGGTTGTAGAGATAGCAGCCCTCGCGGCAGTTCCGTTCCCGCGGCCGGCGTTGCTCGAGGAGGACCGTGGCGACGAGGCAACGGCGACGTCTGACGGCGGGCTGCTGCTCGGTGGTGTGGAGGTTCAGAGAAAAGCAGAGAGGGAGGTGGAAGAAAAGGATGGCGGCGGCAAAGTGAGAGGGTAGGGCTAGGGCGAGCAGAGGGGGGAGGTTTTTATGGAGAGCTCGAGCTTGTACGACAGTGCATCGGAGGGGGGGATGAGGAGATCATGCGGTGGTGGGGGTGGTCGTACCATTGGTGACGACAGCAGGAGGAAGAAAGAAGGAGAAGGGCCGAAAGATGGAGGGGGAGAGAGGCCTGGTGGGCTGGGCTGAAAGGCCTGCCTTCCCCTCAGCTCAAAGGGTTTTTTTATTTTTTTATTTTCATGTTTACATTTTTTTATAGGAAAGAAAGAGAGAGAGAAAAGAATAATGTATTAGGGTTTTATTCTTTATGAATTAATTTGTTATTGGGTTACAAAACAGCAAGTTCAAAATAGGTTAACATTAATTCCAAAAATTTGAAATGGCCAAAAGATTTAAAATTGCTATTTGAATTTCAAATAGGGTTCATATAGGTTTTGATTTTTGAAATAAACAATTGTTATTCAATAAACTCAACCAATTATAAAAACTTATTGGATTTAATTGTTTGTAAGATTTTAATTTTTTTTAACCACAGTTGGAACATGCCAAGTATGGATGAACTGATTTGAATTTGAATTTGCCATTAGGGTGTTAATAAAAGGGGTTCTATTATCAAGCAATTTAAATAATTCAAATTCAAAACTATTGAAAACAATTTGAGTTTGAAAAACACACGTGCATTGTTTGACAATTTTAAATTGATTTGAAATTTTGTTTTGTGTTTGAATTGGTTTGCAAACAAGGTGCAGATGATGCAATGCAAAAAAGAAAAACAACCAATTTTTCTAAATTAGGGAAAACACCCCAGGTGTTACAGACGACACCACTAACAAGGGATTGCGCCCTCGCAATCCACCCAAAGGCAAGGGGAAGAGAGGTTTCAACTACGGAGTCTTCGTGCTGTGGTTGATTTCCCGGGTCAGAGGGTGGATCTCTTCTTCTCGACACCACTAACAAGGGATTCTTGCTCGGATTGATGACGATGTTCTTCCACCAGGAATCTTCCGATTATCGAACCTATTATATTAAAGGCTCAGAAAACGTCCACCCACGTAGGATCCTAACACTTTGAAAGATAGACAAGGGGGGAGACTCCAAAACAAATAAGATGGGAGGGGAAATAGAATAGAGATAAGGAGAAAACAAGAATCCTATTGAGATGTTTCCAAAACAGTTTTAGCACAAATAGTTTTTGACACTCTAAAACAACGACCGTTAGCGAGGTTATCCTACAGGCTTTGCGGACCCGTTGCTTCGATAACCATTCGTATCGAAACAATATCGGGAATCGGAAACCTGGCTCTGATACCATTTGTGACGCCCCGAGATCGGGCACTATGCAGATTTCAGCATTCCCGCCAAAATCCGCATAATAACCGATTCCAGGTTGCCGCTTGTGATAACATTACAACAGTTCACGAATATTCCGCAACAACAACAGAAAAGATATATACAAGACGACTCAAACGGGTCAAGGATACAACTGATACAATACAAAGATCCAAATGACAGCGGAAGAAACAACATAGCGTCCGACTACGGACAAGATACAAATTGGACTAAGAGTCCTGAAGATAACCGATGGCGTCCAATCCCTGCCCAGGCCAAGCCGGAGGGATTCCCAAGCTAACGTCGGCAGACTTCAAACCTGTTGACTGCAATGTGGAATATGCAGCCACGAAAAGGATTCGTGGGTCAGTACGGTTAAGTACTGGCAAGTGGATAAACCATACTCACAAGATACCAGCGTAACCAATCATCACAAGATACAAATACTTTGGGTACAACTGAAAGGAAGGTATTATTGCAAAGAAGCGGCAGCGGGCTGCACTAACTAACTACAGAGACGCGCTACAACATCCGGCTAAAAGAAAGGGATAAGATAGTGTATCAGAAACAACTACAACTACTCACCAAACAATACCCATCCAATGTTACCCCCTACTAAGGAAGCAACCCAAGGAAACTCACACTGTTGATTAAGGTGACATTCATTTTTATGGTGGAGGTAATCTATATTACTAGTCAAGTTATCATCGTTAAGTGTAAGTTGTCTGAGTACTTGTTAGCCAGCACTTTCACCAAGTCATCCATAACCGCGGACAACACGGCTTCTCGAGAAGATTTAACCATGCAGGGATGCACCAATTTGGCCGTACACGTAAGAATGACCCGTCAGGCGGGGAGCAAACCCACCAAGAAGGCCACTCAACACAACCTAACTCTTCTTCGCATCAAGCCCAAAGAACCCCGTGCGATTGAGCGCACGGCTAATCAAGCGCCACGAAGAAAAGGGGACCCTCATAGCACTCTAAGAACGTGTCTCCCTAAATGCCGACTACAAAAGTTCCACCCTGGCGCCAAGGGTTCGCACCTGCATATGCATGCGGCAAATGGAAAACCCGAGCTAAATGAGGCGATTTGGACGAGATGCGAATCGAATCAGAATTGCGGGGGGCGCCCATACTCGCTTCCCACATGCGGTTAGTGCGCTCATCATGGATCAATGGACAAGACCCTTTTCCTAATTAGGGTCGACACTAGCAGGCCTCAAAACCACGCCGGGCCTCCTGCCAGTGCCTTATCATCAAATCATTATTACCCCAAACATTAACATGTTGTTGATTGAATTGAAACCCAACTATCAACTACACAGGTGATAAGACGGACAACAAGACTTGAGCGCAAACAACACCAAGCATGCAACTACGACACGAGGGACAACAAGGTAAACAAACAACAGTTAATAGGAAGTGGAAGGAAGGCTATATCATGGCTGCAAGGTAAACATATGATAGGATCGAGACACAAGCATCGAATCATAAGGCTAGAATAAAGGCAACGGGAAGAATCGGTAACAAGTGATGAAAGGCAGCCATAGGTAGCAAGTGAGTATACTTGCCTGAGATCCAGCAAGTAGAGGTACATCCGAAGAACTTGTCGCTGCTCACATCATCTCAACGTCCTATCCGCGAAGAAGCAACGAACCTCGAACAAACACCGGATGCAACAATTACTTCTACGGCAAAAGATCCAGCATGATCAAGATATGGATGCATGACAAGTTTAAGGATGCATCAAAGATAACTAGTTGACATGGTAAACATATTTAAATGGGCCCATATGCAATTTGGGTTGCATATAGAAAAGCCCATGAATTAATGTTGAATTAAATGATCTACAAATAACCATCATGTGAAAGTTGATTAGAATGATGCATGGATGAGGAAAACAATGAGAAAACAACAATAGCTTCAATTTGAAAAGGTGTTTACCAAGTTTGGAATTTTATTTATTAAGTTATGAAATTTGGCTTCTTAAATGAGTTACACAAGCATTTTTTGTTTTCACCCATTTCAATTGTTCAAAACAGATAACAAAATTTATATTTGAAAAGAACACAAAATTTTAGATGGAATACATATTTCATTTGTTGAATTTGGATTTAAAATGAGCAAGTTATTAATTTGGCAATTTTAATTGCATTAAATAAGAAACAGTTGTTTTCAGCAATTTAATTTATTTAAAACAGAACACAAAGTTGATATTCAGGTGTGGCATTTAAGTTTGGATGGATTTCATGTTTTGAGTTTTCAATTTGGAGCAAGCATGTGAAAGTTATTAAGTAGGACTTTTAATTAATTAAGTAAGGCATTTTTAAATGACATTAATTTTAATGGTCCAAATTGCAAAACAAAGTTGATATTCAGAAAGGTGGTTTCATTTTGAGTGGAAAACATATTTTATTTGTTGAAATTGGATTTTAATTGAGCAAATTATGAATTTCACCATTTAAATGATTTAATTAAAGCATTAAGTAACTGCATTAGTTTTATTTATCCAAAACAGAAAACAATTGTTATATTTGAAAAGAGCATGAAATTTTGGATGGAAAAGATATTTGATATGGGCCATTTGAATTAAAATTGAAATAGTTATGAATTTAATCAAATTCAAAAGAGGGGTTTGAATTTGAATTTTGAACCCATTTGAAATGTTTCAGAACAGTAAAAAAAATTTATAGGTGGGTGGAGCATTTAATTTTAATTGGGAAACATATTTTACTTTTTGAATTATGAGTTTGTTTGTAACTTTTATGTGTGTTTGAAGTTTAGGGATTAAAGTGCCAAAGAGCAGGGACCTGAAAGAAAGAAAAAGGAAACGCAGATAGGCCCCTGGGGTGTTTTTCACCCAGTGCACCCTGGTCTGTGCCTCTGCCGTGCGGGGCCCGTGCCACCGTGGCGGGTGTGGACGGTGAGGTGGCAACGGGCTCGCTGACGGGTGGGACCTGCCCCTGCGCGCAAGACCGAAAAAGTGTGGCCGTTTATTCGGCGGAGGGAGGGATCGAACCTGGGCCTGCGGGTGCGCGCACACACTGCTTAGCCACTGGGCTACTAAACGAGTTGTGATGGGAACAGAGCGTGATTGAATATGAGGCAATCGGCCGCGTTTTATTCTGACGAAACTGAACTTCAAGATGCAGACGACAGCGAGCAGCACGGCGACAGAACGACGATGGTGGCCACAAACGGGCGGCGCCGCCGTGCGCGTGAGTGCAGTAGTGATGCAGGACAACCCCTCGTGGGGTGTGCAGATACAAGAGGGAGAGAGGAAGGAAGGAAGGGTCGCTCACCGGCTGCCGTCGAGGAAGCAGAAGGCGGCGGCGATGTACAGGGCGCGGACGTGGTCGGTGGCGGGGAAGTGCTCGCCGACGGCTGTCTGTGGATGCACGCGCTCGTCCCTGGGGTTGTAGAGATAGCAGCCCTCGCGGCTGTTCCGTTCCCGCGGCCGGCGCTGCTCGAGGAGGACCGTGGCGACGAGGCAACGGCGACGTCTGACGGCGGGCTGCTGCTCGGTGGTGTGGAGGTTTAGAGAAAAGCAGAGAGGGAGGTGGAAGAAAAGGATGGCGGCGGCAGAGTGAGAGGGTAGGGCTAGGGCGAGCAGAGGGGGGAGGTTTTTATGGAGAGCTCGAGCTTGTACGGCAGTGCATCGGAGGGGGGATGAGGAGATCATGCGGTGGTGGGGGTGGTCGTACCATTGGTGACGACAGCAGTAGGAAGAAAGAAGGAGAAGGGCCAAAAGATGGAGGGGGAGAGAGGCCTGGTGGGCTGGGGGGAGGAGGAGGCCCGTGGTGGGCTGGGCTGAAAGGCCTGCCTTCCCCTCAGCTCAAAGGTTTTTTTTTATTTTATTTATTTTCCTGTTTACATTTTTTTTATAGGAAAGAAAGAGAGAGAGAAAAGAATAATGTATTAGGGTTTTATTCTTTATGAATTAATTTGTTATCGGGTTACAAAACAGCAAGTTCAAAATAGGTTAACATTAATTCCAAAAATTTGCAATGGCCAAAAGATTTAAAATTGCTATTTGAATTTCAAATAGGGTTCATATAGGTTTTGATTTTTGAAATAAACAATTGTTATTCAATAAACTCAACCAATTATAAAAACTTATTGGATTTAATTGTTTGTAAGATTTTAATTTTTTTTTAACCACAGTTGGAACATGCCAAGTATGGATGAATTGATTTGAATTTGAATTTGCCATTAGGGTGTTAATAAAAGGGGTTCTATTATCAAGCAATTTAAATAATTCAAATTCAAAACTATTGAAAACAATTTGAGTTTGAAAAACACAGGTGCATTGTTTGACAATTTTAAATTGATTTGAAATTTTGTTTTGTGTTTGAATTGGTTTGCAAACGGTGATGATGATGCATGTGATGCAATGCAAAAAAGAAAAACATCCAATTTTTCTAAATTAGGGAAAACACCCCAGGTGTTACACCTAGGATTCTAAAGACCCAGTTATGGCAGCCTATAGGCGAGCAGTTACCCAGTTGGCTGGACATTTCAAGGATATCAAGTCGATCATATTGATCGACGTCTCAACGAAGCGGCGATGAATTGTCTCGTCTAGGGTCCCAGAAAAAACAAGTTCCACCCAACATTTTTCTGGATGAAATTCATAGCCCGTCAGTTAAAATTCCAACAGAGGAAGACCTGGCAAACCTAGATTCTGAATCAGAATTGGTAGCTGCTTTGCATACAATCCCAGAGTGGACCGGACCATATCTGGCGTATCTTATGAGGGACGAGCTCCCACAGAACGAGGTTATCGCTCGTCATGTTATAAGAAGGTCGAAGTAATATACAATTATCAATGGTGAGTTATATAAGTGAAGCGCGACTGGAATCTTTCAGAGATGTGTTTCTCCGAAAGAAGGGTGTCAGATTTTGAAGGAAATCCACTCGGGAGATTGTGGGCACCATGCAAGTTCCAGATCTTTGGTCAATAAGGCTTTCAGACATGGATTTTTTTGGTTAACTGCAAATGCTGATGTAGAACAAATAGTGAGAACATGCGAAGGATGTCGGAGATATGCCAGGCAGGATCACAGGCCAGGTCAGGATCTGCATGATTCCCATAACTTGGCCTCTCGCAGTCTGGGGGCTTGACATGGTCGGGCCTTTCAAAAAGTCGTCTGATAAAAAGACTCATCTATTGGTGACAGTTGACAAGTTTACAAAGTGGGTGGAAGCACAACCAATCAGTAAATGTGACGCGGTTACATCAGTCAAGTTCTTGAAAAAACTTATTTTCAGGTTTGGTTACCCACATAGCATTATAACAGACAATGGGACGAATTTATCAGAAGGAGCAATGCAAAAGTTTTGTGAACAGAACCATATACGACTTGACCTTGCTTCAGTGGCACATCCACTATCTAATGGACAAGCAGAGCGAGCTAACCAGGAATTACTAAAAGGTATCAAACCTAGACTCCAGGTCCCATTAGAAAAGACTGTTGGGTGTTGAGTCGAAGAGTTACCTTCTGTTTTATGGAGCATAAGAACTACCCCAAACAGATCAACATGTTACACACCGTTTTGTCTAGTTGACGGGGCTGAGGCAGTTTTGCCAAGTGATATTTGTCATGATTCACCAAGAGTAGCTGCTTATGTGGAAACCCAGAATGAGATAGCTCGTCAAGACTCGCTTGTTGCTTTGCAAGAAGCACGCGATCTAACAGCATCTAGGTCAGCCATATATCAGTAGGACTTGCGTCGCTATCATAGCCGTAGGGTTAAAACTCGAAGTTTTCAGGAAGGGGACTTAGTGTTACGCCTGATCCAGAAAAAGGATGGGATGCACAAGCTAAGTCCACCATGGGAAGGACCGTTTGTAGTAAGCAAGAAACTACACAACGAATCATATTACCTCATTGATATGCGTGATGCTGATAAATCGCGAACATCTGAGGAAGAAATTGGAAGACCATGGAACATAGCCCAGTTGAGACCATATTATACGTAGGATCATTGTAATCACTATGTTATATTTGCAATCAAGGGCAGACTTGACAAATCTGAGTTATTGAGATTTGTTCCAGGAAATTATCATTATTCCGGAGAGTTGAATTTTTTCATATATGATTACTTGGGGGCTGATGCTAGAGCACAGTCTATATCTCAAGAATCTGGCATGTGCCAAACTATATTGGTTATACTTGCCTGCCAGTCAGTGATTACACACAATTTTATGACCTAGATGTTTAAACCTGGTTGGTTCAATCATGTTATAACCCGGCAAAACCGGGTTACTATGACCCTGATCTCACTAGAGTTGCAAACACTAGAATATGTCATGCGAAAAACCGGCTGAGCTAGAAAGCAAAGAAAAACCAAGTCAAGAAAAGCTTCGAACACAAATCAAAGATGTCGCAGAAATAGGTAACCCGGATTTTTTTTTGCATAACTTAGCAAGAAAACCGAGTTATTACATACCACTGTAGCATAAGTGAACTTGCGCACTTTCAAAAAATAGAGCTGAAATAAAACAGTTTATCTAGCCTATTACAAACCCATCCGGGTTGAATTATTATTGCAGGAACCAAATGTTTATTCTGCAACAGATTTTCCTTTCTGTTGGGCATCGTCTAACCCGGCGCCAGAATCCGGGTCTTGAAACTCCGAGTGATCTTCATCGTCTACTTGGACATTTTCTGCTTCTTCAAGATCAGCAGCCAAAACGTACTTCCACTCCAGCTGAGCCAAAGCATCATTGGTATCCTCCAGTTCATATAAAGGGCGTGCTGGAGCAGAAACCAAAGGAGTAACAGATTGAGGCGCACCTGATGAAGAGGCTATAGAAATCCGGCTCTTCTGCGGAGCTTGGCGGACGGTAGCTACAACTTGAGGAGATAAAGCCATTTTGCGCTCACCCGAGGAAGTGTAACCTGGTCAAAGTTTCTTCAGCTTCACTTTTTCTGCAATGGTGCAAGCTTGGAACCAGCACTCCTTTTCGATCTTGGCAAAGTCCTTCCTCTCATACTTGGTCATGTCTTCCCGATACTCTGGAACCTTTCACAAGGAGATCCGGGTTTAATTCCGGGTGATACACTTTGGCCAGGGACATGACCTTGATGGCTCCACGAGGGCGGGATGACATTTTGTGTTCCTCTATCCATTGTGTAACTTGAGTTAGTTCCACAAGCATCTCATAGAGTCTCTTGGAGGCGTTGTCCCAGTTCCTGACGGCCTTAATGCATTCTCCTCCTCCAACGTACAGCTGTCGGATCAAGGTGAATAGAGCCTTGAATTTCAGGTCAGGAAGCTGGAGGTTATTACCATGCATTCTCCCTACCAATTACAAGAACACTTTGTTCAGAAACAGGATAATTATAACAAGGCAAAGGAGATCATGGACCGGAAAAGCAGGGCATAAATGTGATGCATATGGATCAAACTTACCAAACACACTACAAGTGATCTCTCCTAGAAGGTCCTTCACCTTGGTAAAGTTGCTCTGGGTTTCATCTAACTCCTTTTCTGTATTTTCTGTTCTTGCAATAAGATCCTTTCCCGGTTCTCAAAGTCCTGCCGGAGAACAGACCAAGTTTTGGCTGCCTTAGTAACTTGATTCTCCAGTTCTTGCTCCTGGTTCCTGGCCTCTTCAGTCTTCTAGGCCTCTTGTGCTAGCAGGCTCTTCAAATTTGAAATCTCCTTTTGCGAGGAGGATTCAAGACTCTGCACGATCATTGGTTACATAAAAACAACAAGTTATCATCAGATTCCAATTATAACTAGAGGAAATTCCGGTTTCTAACAAACCCGGAAGATTAGGAGCTTGCAAGAATTTCTAGCCTATTCCAGATAATATTTTCAAGTCCCGAGTAGCTGCAGGCTGGCAACCCGGCACTTGGGGGATACACTATTTCAGTTTCAAAAAGTGGGTTATCAGCTATGATTAAGTCCCGAGTAGTTGCAGGCTTGCAACCCGGCACTTGGGGGCTACACTATTTCAACTTAAATTTCAATGGTTAAGTATAAAGCAGAACAAGTCCCGGTTCACAATAAATTTGTAGACCGGCCCTTCGGAGCTACAACTTTTCAGTTCAAAACATTCAGTGATAAATCTTCAAGTTCATGTTACATATATAAACTAGAAGATTGAGGGCTACAGATTATATCTATCAAGGTTACCTCATATTTCTTCTTTAGAAACTCTATGATCCCATTTGCGCGGCGCGGGTTCTCAGAAAGTTCTCGAGCCAGTGTATCAAAATCCTGGCCTTAGATGCTCAGGATGGAGGGAGCTGTCTTAGCCTCTGGCTTGGCCTTCAAAACTTTTGTAATTTTGGACAGCACAGTGGAGGTTCCAACAGCCTGGGCAGTTTGGGAGCCGGTTATGACTACATCCGGGTCTGAAACAACCATATCTTCAACCGGAGGATCATTATCATGTGTGTCGTCAACCGGATTGACCTATGGTTTGCGCGAGATCATCAACATGACCCGGCGATCGAGCAGCCGGTTCATCCTCTTCTTCTCCAAAGACCCTCTCCTGAAGATTTGCAGCAGGAGCAGCAGTTGAGATGGGGTTAACCTTCAATATAGCTTGGGATCTTCAATGAAATGAAAATCATAAGCCGGATTGCATAACTAAATATTGGTAGTTATGAACCAAAGGTTGTAGAGCTAGCTTACCCAGAGTAAATGGAAAACTTGTTGGCCCCGCTGAAATGGGATGAATCGGAATTGGGAGAATCTGAATGAAAAGGATGACTCAGCTCAGGCCTGATTTTTCCGGCCAAAGGACGTGAAGGGGTAGGCGAAACTCGAGCCTTGGAAACTCGGCGGAGAGGAGTTTTCTCAGGCTAACCTGCTTCTAACTCACTTGACCAGGAGCTCCGGGTCCTCCTTCTCTTGTTGGCCTCTTCGTCGTCCTCGTTTTCTCTATATGTCAGGATGGGTTCAAGGGGTTTTTGGACAGTCTAGAGATAGGCACATTTGCAACAGCTTGCCGGGTCCTCTTATTTCCTACGGGGGAAGCCTTCTCAGCCACCACATTAGAACCAGTAATTGGAGGGGTGGGCACGAGATCCGGAGCATTCTGATCTGGAGCGTCCTAATCCGGCACCTCTTGATTAGCTCCTCCTTGGCCTAACCCGGCGTCCTCTTGCTCTACCGGTTCATCCTGCGAGTAACCAGCGTCAGCAAATTGATTGTGCAAGTGACCAAGGGAGTCAAATTAAGAAATCTCATCCTCTTCGTCACTTTACTCCTCTGATTCATCATCTTCAGGAGGAGAAGCTGGCTCTTGAGTGGTGACCCAGAAGGGATCTATGGGCTGTAAACCGGATAAAATCAGGGTTAATATGTGCACAGTCTTAAAGAATGAAGGTTACTCATAAATGATAAACTTACTAGAGGAGCCGGGTTAGAAGCGCAAAAGGCAGCAAGGCCAACATCGAAGAATCTGTCTCTTTTTATTCCAACCAATTCCTTCAGAGCAGCTACCATATCGGACTTGGAAACTGGAGACTCGGAATATCGCATAGGATCGGATAACCCGGTGTATTCATGGAATAGACGGTTCCTGATAGTCAGATCTAAACCAGTTAGACCATGAACTATCAAGGAAGTGACCCGTTTGAGAAGGGGCTTGGTTTTGGTTCTATCAACTGGTTTGGCATAGGAGTTCATAGTACTGGTATAAACAAGACGCTCTGGGCGATAACCCGGAAGGGCCGGTTCATCTTTGGGAGAGTTTTTCTTGATGTAAAAGAAAGATTTTTTCCAGATCTTTTGGTGACTAGCTAGGGGGATACCAAGATAGGCAATATCCTTTCGCCTCTGAAACGAGACGCCCCGGCAGTGGATTAGTTCACCCCCGGCTACCTCCGGGCATTTGTTGCAGTAAAAGTACTCGAGGAAAAGATCTAGGTTTGGTTCTATTTGGAGATAATCTTCACAAAGAACAACGAAGTTGCTAACATTGAGTATAGAATTGGGAGCAAGATCTTGAAGATGAAGGCCATAATAGCTTAAAATCCGGCGAAAGAAATGGGACCCGGGAGGGCGAAAACCGCGAAGGATATGGGCTTCAAAAATTATTACCTCATCCAACCCAGGTTCAGGCTAGATCTCATTCCTCGGGGCACGCCAAGATAGGTTCTTTGGCAGTAACCTGGAGTCTTCCATCTCCGTAAGGTGACCCTGAGTCATCTCCGACTCACACCAGTTTACTTGCATCGTCCCTCTTTCGGACTTAGCTGCCGTAGAACCAGAGGCACCTCCGGTCTTTTTCTTCTTTCCGGTTCCTCTAGCTTTGGTCGCCAGGCTCTTCTCCTTCACCATCTTGCGACGAACATCGGCGATACTCCGGCTGCGGCGGCGTGAGGAATAAAACGAAGCTCTCGAGCTTTTTCCGGAGGAAGAAGAAGAAGTAGAGGGCGCAGGGTGCGAATGATCCTTGGGGTCGGACCATGGGACTATTTCTAGGCGGGGGCCTAAACCCTAGGGTTAAGTGGAGATTTTGCACAAAGGACCCTCAGGATTAATATATTTATAGAAAGGATATGAATAGATTGGATCTATAAGGGAAGATTCTCTTCGGAAAAGGCATTGAATATGTGGAGAAGAATCCGGGATGAGCCGAGATATTTTCTATTCCTGAGATTTTGGAGATAAAGATGCGGAGTTATCTTTTCAAGAAACGGAAAGATACGATCCTGATGATAATGACTAAACCCGGGAAATCCGGATCAAATATTCTGAAAAGTTGTTTTCTCGAAGGAAATGATTATATGTTTGATTTATGCCGGAAATAGCTTAACGCGAACAGCGTATGTTTCGGCTTAAGTGTTCGCATTAACCTGGGGGCTAATGTTGGGGGAATAGGTGAGGGGGAGCCTCACCAACCACCCTCATAAACCGGAATCTACTTAAACCAGTTCTAGGTATATGATCCAGTTTATATCAAGAAAGATCGGGTTTGAAGATGGTCACTAGGCAGAGGAAGATCCGGGTTACCATGTGCGTAACCCAGAAGGGACAAAGGAGCCAGCCCAAGGCCCAAGATAGAAGACACGGAAGCCCAAGGCCTAGAGAGCAACTCAAGGCCGGACGGGAGTGACCGGGTCCTGAGAAGAACCGAAACGGGACGACCAGGAACCAGAGAAGGCTAGGACTCCGACGACGGGTATAACCCGGATCCCTCTATAACCCGGGGGTCTCGTCCACTATAAAAGGCGAGACTCTGGGACGTAGATAGACAAGTTCTAAGTCAATAGCAAGGTAGCTCGATACATCAAGAGCCAGAATCACCCTTTGTAATCGAAACCTTGTTTCCCAATAGTAAGAAGGCAGGAGTAGGTTTACCCTCAACCGGGGGGCCGAAACTGGGTAAACTCGCGTCTCTCATTTCCGCCTTAACCCTTTCGATGTTTCGCTCAGTAGCAATGGCCTCGCAATATAGTTTTCACATGAGGACACTTGCCGTGACAACACCACGACACCTGTGGTGCGATGTGCTTTAGCAGAAGCACTCGCGAGGCACCAATGCCCAAGAGATTCAAGCTTACTTCAGAGGTCCCGAGGTATGACGGCTCGCAAGAACCTAGGACCTGGCTCTCGGATTACCTGACCGCAGTAAAATGTCAGCACTGAAATAAAGTGACGGCCATGCAGTACTTAAACCTGCACGTCGTCGGAGCCGCTCGAAGTTGGCTCGAGGGCAGGCCACACATGTGTTACAGATCCTAGGATGATCTCACCCACGATTTCGAGAAGAAATTTCAAGCAACGTACAAGAGGCATGCATGTGTCGAGGAGTTGTGAGCCTACAGCTAGAAGAGTGGTGAGTCAACTCGCGAATATATTCTGAGATGGACCACGCTCAGATTCACGGCTGGAAACACATCGTAGGAAATAGCAGTCGAAGCTTTCACCAAGGGCGCACGACGCGCAACCTTCTGGTAAGAACTGGGACGATGCGCGCCCAAGTCTATTGGAGAATTGATGGCGGTAGGCGACAAATGGGCGAACGGTGAAGAATCCTTGCGCAACGAGAAGCCCTCCTCACCCGCGCATGACGACAATCGCAGCGATGACCGCCAAAGGAGAAATAGACAACACTACGATCAGGATGATCAGTCGGAGTTTGTGGCGGCTGAATTCACGAGAAACCGCGATGTCGGGTCCCGCGGGAATCGCGAGTGGAAACCAAAGCCAGATGAAAAAACACCTGAGCAAGACCTCGACGGAGACTCCTCCCTGCATCTGCTCAAAGATAAGCACACAGGCAAGCTCAAGGCCACCCATCCCCTCAAATATTGTCGAAAATTCAAAGACATCCACGAGGTGTACACAAAGAAACATCGGATAGCCACCTATCAAGGGTACCCGCAACTACTGGGAGGACACGCAGTCGCGCGAACGCTGCCCCACCTCCGCCCGCAGGAAAACATAACATGGCAATAGTCACGAACCCAACACCAGCAAACCCAGCCGTGGCAAATCAAGGAGCCAACAGATACCCGAACCCCTAGGGGCTCATAGGCATGATACAGAAGGTCTGCCCGTCCCGAAGAATTCAGAAGACCAATACCCGCCATGTCAACATGGCAGTCCAAGCCCCATCATCCAAAACTGAGTACCTGAAGATGTCTAAGCACCCGATCACCTTCTCCAGAGAGGACCACCCGCCACGGGTGTATCGACCAGGGCACGCAACACTCGTCATCTAGGCGCAAATAGGCAACTACGACCTAGCCAGAGTTTTCATGGACAGAGGCAGTGGGATAATGATCATATACACGGACACACTCCGCAAGATGAACATGAACCTGGAGGGACTCATAGAGTCAGAAACATCCTTCTATCGGATTGTACCGGGAAAAGCTGTCAGGCCACTAGGAACAATCAACCTAGAAGTCATACTCGGGGACCCAAGCAACTACAAGCGGGAGTTCCTCGACTTTGAGGTAGTCGACTGGCCATCATAGTACCACGTCATTCTCGGCCGAATAGCGTTCGCAAGATTCATGGCAGACCTCATTACGTCTACCTTAAACAGAAACTGCCAAGAGAATACGACACAATCACCCTGAATGGCGACTTCTAGAAATCTGACAAGTGCGACAACGACTTCCATGAGATCGCAAAATCTTTCGGGATACACGAGGAGCTGGAAGAGCTTGCAAAGACCATGGACAACTCTGTGATGTCGCTACCAAAAGAAACGCTCCAGACCTCGAGTTTAACCCAAGTAGTGACCCTCGAAAGCATAAAGTCCACCCGACAGAATCTACAAAGAAGGCGATGGTGTCAACCACCCTCTCACCCGCATAGGAAAGCGCGCTCGTCAAGCTACTCCGTGAGTACTGGGAAATTTTCGTCTGGCAGCCACCGGATATGCCGGGAATTCCCGGGGAGTTCGCCGAGCACTCATTGGAAGTGTTCAAAGATGCAAAACCAGTCAAGCAAACCACTCGACGCTTCTCCGAACCGATGCAACATGCACTTGGAGAAGAAGTGAACCGACTACTAGCCGCAAAGTTCATCAGGGAGATCAAGATTTCCACCTGGTTAGCAAACCCGGTGCTGGACCCGAAGAAAAACACAGACATCCTTCGCGTGTGCATCGACTACACGTCGCTGAACAAACACTGCCCCAAGGATAACTTCCCGCTCCTGCGGATCGACCAGATTATTGAATCCACTACAGGATGTCAGCATCTCTACTTCCTGGACGCCTACACAGGCTATAACCAGATCAGGATGAAGAAGGAAGACGAATAAAAAACCACATTCATCACACCACACGGTGTATACTGATACACGACAATGCCCTTCGGTCTCAAGAACGCAGGCGCCACATATCAGCGCTGCATGAAAAAAATGCCTCGCCAAGCTCATTGGCTAGAACGTACAAGTGTACATGGACGACATCGTCATCAAGACTCAAGTGGAGGACACACTCCTCGAGGATATAAAGGAAACTTTCGACACTCTCAATGCGTATAAAATCAAACTCAACCCAACAAAATGCGTCTTCGGCGTACGTATCCGCAGGCCAACTGCTCGGCTATTTGGTCTCAGCCCGAGGAACAGAGGCCAACCCGGAGAAAATTCAGGCCATTCTAACGATGAAGGAACCAATAAATATTCGTGGCATGCAACAGCTGGCAGGGCGACTAGCATCCCTCAGCAGATTCATCACAAGATTAGGCGTCGAAGCCCCCCCTTTCTACAAATTGTTGAAGAAAACAAATAAGTTCGAATGGACCGGAGAAGCAAAGAAGGCGTTCGCTGATCTGAAAAGAGCGTCACAGAGCAGGAGAGTACTAGCTACACCTCAAGAAGGAGAACTATTGTACCTATATCTAGCCGCAACAAATCAAGTGGTCAGTACAGTAATTATGGTCGAGAGACCAGAGGAAGGGAAGATGCACGGCGTGTAGAGACCAATCTACTACCGTGGCAAATCAAGGAGCCAACAGATACCCGAACCCCTAGGGGCTCATAGGCATGATACAGAAGGTCTGCCCGTCCCGAAGAATTCAGAAGACCAATACCCGCCATGTCAACATGGCAGTCCAAGCCCCATCATCCAAAACTGAGTACCTGAAGATGTCTAAGCACCCGATCACCTTCTCCAGAGAGGACCACCCGCCACGGGTGTATCGACCAGGGCACGCAACACTCGTCATCTAGGCGCAAATAGGCAACTACGACCTAGCCAGAGTATTCATGGACAGAGGCAGTGGGATAAACATCATATACACGGACACACTCCGCAAGATGAACATGAACCTGGAGGGACTCACAGAGTCAGAAACATCCTTCTATGGGATTGTACCGGGAAAAGCTGTCAGGCCACTAGGAACAATCAACCTAGAAGTCATACTCGGGGACCCAAGCAACTACAAGCGGGAGTTCCTCGACTTTGAGGTAGTCGACTGGCCATCATAGTACCACGTCATTCTCAGCCGAATAGCGTTCGCAAGATTCATGGCAGACCTCATTACGTCTACCTTAAACAGAAACTGCCAAGAGAATACGACACAATCACCCTGAATGGCGACTTCTAGAAATCTGACAAGTGCGACAACGACTTCCATGAGATCGCAAAATCTTTCGGGATACACGAGGAGCTGGAAGAGCTTGCAAAGACCACGGACAACTCTGTGATGTCGCTACCAAAAGAAACGCTCCAGACCTCGAGTTTAACCCAAGTAGTGACCCTCGAAAGCATAAAGTCCACCCGACAGAATCTACAAAGAAGGCGATGGTGTCAACCACCCTCTCACCCGCATAGGAAAGCGCGCTCGTCAAGCTCCTCCGTGAGTACTGGGAAATTTTCGTCTGGCAGCCACCGGATATGCCGGGAATTCCCAGGGAGTTCGCCGAGCACTCATTGGAAGTGTTCAAAGATGCAAAACCAGTCAAGCAAACCACTCGACGCTTCTCCGAACCGAAGCAGCATGCACTTGGAGAAGAAGTGAACCGACTACTAGCCGCAAAGTTCATCAGGGAGATCAAGATTTCCACCTGGTTAGCAAACCCGGTGCTGGACCCGAAGAAAAACACAGACATCCTTCGCGTGTGCATCGACTACACGTCGCTGAACAAACACTGCCCCAAGGATAACTTCCCGCTCCTGCGGATCGACCAGATTATTGAATCCACTACAGGATGTCAGCATCTCTACTTCCTGGACGCCTACACAGGCTATAACCAGATCATGATGAAGAAGGAAGACGAATAAAAAACCACATTCATCACACCACACGGTGTATACTGATACACGACAATGCCCTTCGGTCTCAGGAACACAGGCGCCACATATCAGCGCTGCATGAAAAAAATGCCTCGCCAAGCTCATTGGCTAGAACGTACAAGTGTACATGGACGACATCGTCATCAAGACTCAAGTGGAGGACACACTCCTCGAGGATATAAAGGAAACTTTCGACACTCTCAATGCGTATAAAATCAAACTCAACCCAACAAAATGCGTCTTCGGCGTACGTATCCGCAGGCCAACTGCTCGGCTATTTGGTCTCAGCCCGAGGAACAGAGGCCAACCCGGAGAAAATTCAGGCCATTCTAACGATGAAGGAACCAATAAATATTCGTGGCATGCAACAGCTGGCAGCGCGACTAGCATCCCTCAGCAGATTCATCACAAGATTAGGCGTCGAAGCCCCCCCTTTCTACAAATTGTTGAAGAAAACAAATAAGTTCGAATGGACCGGAGAAGCAAAGAAGGCGTTCGCTGATCTGAAAAGAGCGTCACAGAGCAGGAGAGTACTAGCTACACCTCAAGAAGGAGAACTATTGTACCTATATCTAGCCGCAACAAATCAAGTGGTCAGTACAGTAATTATGGTCGAGAGACCAGAGGAAGGGAAGATGCACGGCGTGTAGAGACCAATCTACTACCGTGGCAAATCAAGGAGCCAACAGATACCCGAACCCCTAGGGGCTCATAGGCATGATACAGAAGGTCTGCCCGTCCCGAAGAATTCAGAAGACCAATACCCGCCATGTCAACATGGCAGTCCAAGCCCCATCATCCAAAACTGAGTACCTGAAGATGTCTAAGCACCCGATCACCTTCTCCAGAGAGGACCACCCGCCACGGGTGTATCGACCAGGGCACGCAACACTCGTCATCTAGGCGCAAATAGGCAACTACGACCTAGCCAGAGTATTCATGGACAGAGGCAGTGGGATAAACATCATATACACGGACACACTCCGCAAGATGAACATGAACCTGGAGGGACTCACAGAGTCAGAAACATCCTTCTATGGGATTGTACCGGGAAAAGCTGTCAGGCCACTAGGAACAATCAACCTAGAAGTCATACTCGGGGACCCAAGCAACTACAAGCGGGAGTTCCTCGACTTTGAGGTAGTCGACTGGCCATCATAGTACCACGTCATTCTCAGCCGAATAGCGTTCGCAAGATTCATGGCAGACCTCATTACGTCTACCTTAAACAGAAACTGCCAAGAGAATACGACACAATCACCCTGAATGACGACTTCTAGAAATCTGACAAGTGCGACAACGACTTCCATGAGATCGCAAAATCTTTCGGGATACACGAGGAGCTGGAAGAGCTTGCAAAGACCACGGACAACTCTGTGATGTCGCTACCAAAAGAAACGCTCCAGACCTCGAGTTTAACCCAAGTAGTGACCCTCGAAAGCATAAAGTCCACCCGACAGAATCTACAAAGAAGGCGATGGTGTCAACCACCCTCTCACCCGCATAGGAAAGCGCGCTCGTCAAGCTCCTCCGTGAGTACTGGGAAATTTTCGTCTGGCAGCCACCGGATATGCCGGGAATTCCCAGGGAGTTCGCCGAGCACTCATTGGAAGTGTTCAAAGATGCAAAACCAGTCAAGCAAACCACTCGACGCTTCTCCGAACCGAAGCAGCATGCACTTGGAGAAGAAGTGAACCGACTACTAGCCGCAAAGTTCATCAGGGAGATCAAGATTTCCACCTGGTTAGCAAACCCGGTGCTGGACCCGAAGAAAAACACAGACATCCTTCGCGTGTGCATCGACTACACGTCGCTGAACAAACACTGCCCCAAGGATAACTTCCCGCTCCTGCGGATCGACCAGATTATTGAATCCACTACAGGATGTCAGCATCTCTACTTCCTGGACGCCTACACAGGCTATAACCAGATCATGATGAAGAAGGAAGACGAATAAAAAACCACATTCATCACACCACACGGTGTATACTGATACACGACAATGCCCTTCGGTCTCAGGAACACAGGCGCCACATATCAGCGCTGCATGAAAAAAATGCCTCGCCAAGCTCATTGGCTAGAACGTACAAGTGTACATGGACGACATCGTCATCAAGACTCAAGTGGAGGACACACTCCTCGAGGATATAAAGGAAACTTTCGACACTCTCAATGCGTATAAAATCAAACTCAACCCAACAAAATGCGTCTTCGGCGTACGTATCCGCAGGCCAACTGCTCGGCTATTTGGTCTCAGCCCGAGGAACAGAGGCCAACCCGGAGAAAATTCAGGCCATTCTAACGATGAAGGAACCAATAAATATTCGTGGCATGCAACAGCTGGCAGGGCGACTAGCATCCCTCAGCAGATTCATCACAAGATTAGGCGTCGAAGCCCCCCCTTTCTACAAATTGTTGAAGAAAACAAATAAGTTCGAATGGACCGGAGAAGCAAAGAAGGCGTTCGCTGATCTGAAAAGAGCGTCACAGAGCAGGAGAGTACTAGCTACACCTCAAGAAGGAAAACTATTGTACCTATATCTAGCCGCAACAAATCAAGTGGTCAGTACAGTAATTATGGTCGAGAGACCAGAGGAAGGGAAGATGCACGGCGTGTAGAGACCAATCTACTACCGTGGCAAATCAAGGAGCCAACAGATACCCGAACCCCTAGGGGCTCATAGGCATGATACAGAAGGTCTGCCCGTCCCGAAGAATTCAGAAGACCAATACCCGCCATGTCAACATGGCAGTCCAAGCCCCATCATCCAAAACTGAGTACCTGAAGATGTCTAAGCACCCGATCACCTTCTCCAGAGAGGACCACCCGCCACGGGTGTATCGACCAGGGCACGCAACACTCGTCATCTAGGCGCAAATAGGCAACTACGACCTAGCCAGAGTATTCATGGACAGAGGCAGTGGGATAAACATCATATACACGGACACACTCCGCAAGATGAACATGAACCTGGAGGGACTCACAGAGTCAGAAACATCCTTCTATGGGATTGTACCGGGAAAAGCTGTCAGGCCACTAGGAACAATCAACCTAGAAGTCATACTCGGGGACCCAAGCAACTACAAGCGGGAGTTCCTCGACTTTGAGGTAGTCGACTGGCCATCATAGTACCACGTCATTCTCAGCCGAATAGCGTTCGCAAGATTCATGGCAGACCTCATTACGTCTACCTTAAACAGAAACTGCCAAGAGAATACGACACAATCACCCTGAATGGCGACTTCTAGAAATCTGACAAGTGCGACAACGACTTCCATGAGATCGCAAAATCTTTCGGGATACACGAGGAGCTGGAAGAGCTTGCAAAGACCACGGACAACTCTGTGATGTCGCTACCAAAAGAAACGCTCCAGACCTCGAGTTTAACCCAAGTAGTGACCCTCGAAAGCATAAAGTCCACCCGACAGAATCTACAAAGAAGGCGATGGTGTCAACCACCCTCTCACCCGCATAGGAAAGCGCGCTCGTCAAGCTCCTCCGTGAGTACTGGGAAATTTTCGTCTGGCAGCCACCGGATATGCCGGGAATTCCCAGGGAGTTCGCCGAGCACTCATTGGAAGTGTTCAAAGATGCAAAACCAGTCAAGCAAACCACTCGACGCTTCTCCGAACCGAAGCAGCATGCACTTGGAGAAGAAGTGAACCGACTACTAGCCGCAAAGTTCATCAGGGAGATCAAGATTTCCACCTGGTTAGCAAACCCGGTGCTGGACCCGAAGAAAAACACAGACATCCTTCGCGTGTGCATCGACTACACGTCGCTGAACAAACACTGCCCCAAGGATAACTTCCCGCTCCTGCGGATCGACCAGATTATTGAATCCACTACAGGATGTCAGCATCTCTACTTCCTGGACGCCTACACAGGCTATAACCAGATCATGATGAAGAAGGAAGACGAATAAAAAACCACATTCATCACACCACACGGTGTATACTGATACACGACAATGCCCTTCGGTCTCAGGAACACAGGCGCCACATATCAGCGCTGCATGAACACAATGCCTCGCCAAGCTCATTGGCTAGAACGTACAAGTGTACATGGACGACATCGTCATCAAGACTCAAGTGGAGGACACACTCCTCGAGGATATAAAGGAAACTTTCGACACTCTCAATGCGTATAAAATCAAACTCAACCCAACAAAATGCGTCTTCGGCGTACGTATCCGCAGGCCAACTGCTCGGCTATTTGGTCTCAGCCCGAGGAACAGAGGCCAACCCGGAGAAAATTCAGGCCATTCTAACGATGAAGGAACCAATAAATATTCGTGGCATGCAACAGCTGGCAGGGCGACTAGCATCCCTCAGCAGATTCATCACAAGATTAGGCGTCGAAGCCCCCCCTTTCTACAAATTGTTGAAGAAAACAAATAAGTTCGAATGGACCGGAGAAGCAAAGAAGGCGTTCGCTGATCTGAAAAGAGCGTCACAGAGCAGGAGAGTACTAGCTACACCTCAAGAAGGAGAACTATTGTACCTATATCTAGCCGCAACAAATCAAGTGGTCAGTACAGTAATTATGGTCGAGAGACCAGAGGAAGGGAAGATGCACGGCGTGTAGAGACCAATCTACTACCGTGGCAAATCAAGGAGCCAACAGATACCCGAACCCCTAGGGGCTCATAGGCATGATACAGAAGGTCTGCCCGTCCCGAAGAATTCAGAAGACCAATACCCGCCATGTCAACATGGCAGTCCAAGCCCCATCATCCAAAACTGAGTACCTGAAGATGTCTAAGCACTCGATCACCTTCTCCAGAGAGGACCACCCGCCACGGGTGTATCGACCAGGGCACGCAACACTCGTCATCTAGGCGCAAATAGGAAACTACGACCTAGCCAGAGTATTCATGGACAGAGGCAGTGGGATAAACATCATATACACGGACACACTCCGCAAGATGAACATGAACCTGGAGGGACTCACAGAGTCAGAAACATCCTTCTATGGGATTGTACCGGGAAAAGCTGTCAGGCCACTAGGAACAATCAACCTAGAAGTCATACTCGGGGACCCAAGCAACTACAAGCGGGAGTTCCTCGACTTTGAGGTAGTCGACTGGCCATCATAGTACCACGTCATTCTCAGCCGAATAGCGTTCGCAAGATTCATGGCAGACCTCATTACGTCTACCTTAAACAGAAACTGCCAAGAGAATACGACACAATCACCCTGAATGGCGACTTCTAGAAATCTGACAAGTGCGACAACGACTTCCATGAGATCGCAAAATCTTTCGGGATACACGAGGAGCTGGAAGAGCTTGCAAAGACCACGGACAACTCTGTGATGTCGCTACCAAAAGAAACGCTCCAGACCTCGAGTTTAACCCAAGTAGTGACCCTCGAAAGCATAAAGTCCACCCGACAGAATCTACAAAGAAGGCGATGGTGTCAACCACCCTCTCACCCGCATAGGAAAGCGCGCTCGTCAAGCTCCTCCGTGAGTACTGGGAAATTTTCGTCTGGCAGCCACCGGATATGCCGGGAATTCCCAGGGAGTTCGCCGAGCACTCATTGGAAGTGTTCAAAGATGCAAAACCAGTCAAGCAAACCACTCGACGCTTCTCCGAACCGAAGCAGCATGCACTTGGAGAAGAAGTGAACCGACTACTAGCCGCAAAGTTCATCAGGGAGATCAAGATTTCCACCTGGTTAGCAAACCCGGTGCTGGACCCGAAGAAAAACACAGACATCCTTCGCGTGTGCATCGACTACACGTCGCTGAACAAACACTGCCCCAAGGATAACTTCCCGCTCATGCGGATCGACCAGATTATTGAATCCACTACAGGATGTCAGCATCTCTACTTCCTGGACGCCTACACAGGCTATAACCAGATCATGATGAAGAAGGAAGACGAATAAAAAACCACATTCATCACACCACACGGTGTATACTGATACACGACAATGCCCTTCGGTCTCAGGAACACAGGCGCCACATATCAGCGCTGCATGAAAACAATGCCTCGCCAAGCTCATTGGCTAGAACGTACAAGTGTACATGGACGACATCGTCATCAAGACTCAAGTGGAGGACACACTCCTCAAGGATATAAAGGAAACTTTCGACACTCTCAATGCGTATAAAATCAAACTCAACCCAACAAAATGCGTCTTCGGCGTACGTATCCGCAGGCCAACTGCTCGGCTATTTGGTCTCAGCCCGAGGAACAGAGGCCAACCCGGAGAAAATTCAGGCCATTCTAACGATGAAGGAACCAATAAATATTCGTGGCATGCAACAGCTGGCAGGGCGACTAGCATCCCTCAGCAGATTCATCACAAGATTAGGCGTCGAAGCCCCCCTTTCTACAAATTGTTGAAGAAAACAAATAAGTTCGAGTGGACCGGAGAAGCAAAGAAGGCGTTCGCTGATCTGAAAAGAGCGTCACAGAGCAGGAGAGTACTAGCTACACCTCAAGAAGGAGAACTATTGTACCTATATCTAGCCGCAACAAATCAAGTGGTCAGTACAGTAATTATGGTCGAGAGACCAGAGGAAGGGAAGATGCACGGCGTGTAGAGACCAATCTACTACCTCAACGAGGTACTCTCATCATGCAAACAACGATACCCCCACTACCAGAAGCTCGCGTGTGGAGTGGTCTTCACAACTCGAAAACTCAAGCATTACTTCCAGGAGCATACCGTCACGGTGCTAAACAACGGATCACTCGGTACAGTCATGAACAACCCTATGGCATCCGAAAGAATCGCCAAGTGGAGCATCGAGCTAGGCGCCTGGGACATAGTGTATACAGGGCGAAGAGCCCTGAAGTCACAAATAGTCGCATACTTCCTTTCGGAATGGACAGAACTGCAATCTCCAGGACCTCCAGAATACTCGAGTTCTTGGATAATGTACTTCGACAGTTCGAAGAGGAACGAAGGAGCAGGAGCCGGAGTCATCCTCATATCACCGAGACGCGATAAGCTCCAGTACGCCCTACGACCACACTTCCCCCTCAACGACCCAGCATCCAACAACGACGCCGAGTACGAGACACTCCTGCACAACATGAAGATGGCGTTCGCCTACGGTGCCACTCGACTGATGATCTACGGAGACTCCAACCTCGTTGTATAGCAAAAAATGAAGGAATGTGATGCAGTCGCGGATAACATGATTGCTTATCATGACATGTATACTTTGCTCGGGGGAAGCTTCAAAGAATGCGAGCTGAGGCACATTGCACGCTCGAGTAACAAGGAAGCTGACAGACTGGCAAACATCGGGTCGACAAATAACATAGTCCCGCCAGGAATTTATTTCGAGAAAATCAACAGGAGGTGAGTGAAGCTCAAAAAGCCCATAGAAGTACCCGCAACAGCAGAGATGGAGGCCAGTCAACAAAGCGCCCTCATAGCCCTCGTCCATCACATCTCGCAACAAGTCTTCCTAGTCGAGCCAGTCTGGACGCACAAGTATCTTGACTACCTTCTCAGAAAACAGCTCCCGAGAGATGTCTCTGAAGAAAGGAAAATAGTAGGACGCAGTATATCCTTCCGGGTGATAAAAGGCGAGCTCTACAAACGAAGCATATCGGGCGTCCTTCAGAGGTGCATCGCACCCGAACACGGAAAAGAGTTACTCCGTGACATACACCAAGGTGAATGTGGACACCACGCAAGTTGGAGAGCCATTATAGGCTAGGCCTTCGAGAAGGATTCTACTGGCTCACATCGGCCCGAGATGCCAAGAATCTGGTCGAAAGGTGCGATGCTTGCCAGCGATTCGCACCCAAGACGCACGCACCAGCCACAGAGCTTCATATGATCCCGCTATCCTGGACCTTTGCTCAATGGGGGCTAGACATGGTGGGACCAATCCCTAAAGCGACACCCGAAGAATATACCCATCTGCTGGTCGTAGTCGACAAGTTTACCAAATGGATAGAGGTTGTACCAGTCATATCTCAGCACGCAAAGTGCGCCGTCAAGTTCCTCAATTCAATTGTTTGCAGATTTGGTGTCCCCCACAACATTATTACGGACAACAGAACCAATTTCATAGCCAAGGAAACTCAAGATTTATGTAAAGAAAAGGGGATAACTCTCAGTTTTTTCCTCAGTGGCATACCCCAAACCAACGGCCAAGTCGAACGATCCAATGAATTAGTTTCGACTAGTCTGAAGAAAAGTCTACTCGCCACACTGGATGCAGCAGCCGGGCATTGGGCTGAGGAGCTACCATCTGTCCTGTGGAGCGTGAGAACAACTCCAAACATGTCAACAGACTACACGCCGTTCTTCATGGTTTATGGCGCCGAGGCGGTCCTACCCGAAGATGTTCGATTCAGTGCACCGCAAGTCATCGCCTACAGCGAAGAAGCCTCCAATGAAGCACTTTCCGAAGACATGGACGCACTGGATGAAGCTAGGGATGTCGCACTTGCAAGATCCACCGTCTACCAGTAAGCGTTACACAACCACCACAGTCGCCGCATCCGCAGCAGATCCTTCGTGGTAGGATACCTAGTATTGAGGCTCAAGCAAGACACTTATCACAACCTCAAGCCACTGTGGGAAGGACCATTCATCATACGCGAAGTTATCCCAGGAAGCACCTATCGCTTGAAGAACCCAACAACAGGCGGCATCTACTCCAACCCGTGGAACATAGCGCAACTGCGAAAATTCTATTCTCGGAGATTAATTTACTCGCAAATAAGGTTTTCCCATCCACGATGTAATTCGAGCTAACACATGGCTTCTCAGCCATAGCAATAAAGATTTCTTCGACCGCATACTCTAGTTATCGACCAATCAAGTACATGCTAAAAAAATGGCACACACCAATGCACGGGGGCTACGCCAAACTAGCATAAAATTCACAAGAGCAATTACAAATAAACAAATATTTACAAGGTTACACGGTACACACCTTAACACACCTTAAACAAAATACAAGGTACAAACACCTTTCCAATCAAACTACTGTCGACTAGCACCGTCCCGGAGCAATCGCTCTATCTCGGAAGCAGTTAGCCTAACAATTCGCTCAGCAGCCGGGTGCACCACCTCATAATGAGGAAAGAAATCTAGATGAGCCCCTCGGGTAATAGGTAGGCGCGCCACAGAATTAAAGTTCACGTCTGGATGCCACAGCCGCACAAACGCAAGACCAACGTGAGCTCCACAGACAAGCTGTTGACGCACGCACTCGCGAACATCTTCCACACGACGGAAGGTCCTCAACAGCGTGTTCAGTCGATTAGGTATAGTCCCAAGAGGATAAAAGGTCCGACGAACTGAAGAAAGAGCCTCTCGGCACGACTCGACAAAATCCTGCACTTGTGATGCGTCCAAAACGTATCTCCTTTTCCGAAAACTTTTCTTATTTTTTGCCTCTAAACTTGTAGTTTTGGATACCACTAACACGAACTAACGTTGTTTTCAGTAGAATTAACTTGGTGTCTCGTTTTTGTGCAGAAAAATCAACTTTTGGGAAACTGCCCGAAAAATACCCCATTGAGCTTATATCACCAGAAAACCCCGGGAGCCAGAAGGACACCTGGAGGGGGGCAAGGAGTGGCCCAAACCACCCCTGGGCGCACCCCCTAGGCTGCACCTCCTAGTGGTGTGGGGGCCACATCCACCCCCTCGGGATCCCCTATCGACTACATATGCCCCGTAAACCTAAAATGCGAGGGGGTTCGTCATATTCCATAGAAACACAACAGAGCGCCACCGCCACCTCGAAACTCAATTCGAGGATCAGAAGTTCCTGTTCTGGCGCCCTCCTAGAACGGGGATTCGGAGGAGATCATCGCCATCGACACCGCCACCTCTTCTCCATCAACCATCCATGATTCCCTCGTCGATGTGTGAGTAAACACCACTGTAGGCTGAGAGGGATGGAAGGGATTGGATGAGATCGATCAAGTAATAATGCCAGATTGTTAGGGCATAGTGCCTAGTATCCATTGTTAGTGTTTTCTACCGTTGTTGCAACTTGTTATGCTTAATGCTTGTCACTAGGGCCCGAGTTCCATGATCTCAGATCTGCACATGTTATTCTTTCATGAGTATAGTTATGTTTCTTGATCATATCTACAAGTTGTTTACACATGTCATTGTCCGTAACCCGAGGCCCCAAAGCGACAGAAATTGGGACAACCAGAGGGGATTGTTTTGATGTGAGGATCACGTGTGTTCACAGAGTTTTAATGCTTTGATCCGGTGCTTTATTAAAAGGAGCACCTTAATTACCAGTAGTTTCCCTTGAGGCCCCGCTGCAACGGGCTGGTACGACAAAAGATGTTGTGCAAGTTTCTCATTGCGAGCATGTATGGCTATATTGGAACACATGCCTATGGTTTGCCTAGAACTTGGATGCTTTATTATTATTATCTGCAATGCCCATGTTTAGATTATTACATGAACTATCTTATCCATGCAACGTCCGTTCATCCATTCCCTCTATGCCTATGGTACTCCCATCCTGCTGTTTCCCGCGATTGCTACTGCTCTTACTATTTTAGTCATGTTATTATTTTATTACTACTGCTTCTATGAAACTGTTACCACTGATAAATTGTTGCGAGCAAGTCTACTTTCAGGTGCAACTGAATTGACAACTCATTTGTTAAGGGTTATAAATATTATTTGGCTCCCCTTGCGTCGAATCAATAAATTTGGGTTTTATTCCCTCGAAGACTGTTGCAATCCCCTATACTTGTGGGTCATCAAGACTATTTTCTGGCACCGTTGCAGGGGATCATAGCTTTATTTATTTGCTCACTTGACCGTGATATTGTTCGCTGAAAGCCTTTCATCATGGGTAAGACTCGTGATAGAAAAGCTCCTATATTACCATCCACTACAAGGAGAGGTACAACTCTGAACACTTCTGTTGCTCTTGATTCACCGTGTGTTATAAGTAAGCTTCTTACACCACCACATGCTACACGTACTGTTACTTCTGCTGAGTCTGAAAATGCGTCTGATACTTTTGATGATGCTTCTACTTTGCTTGATGATATTGGTTAACTAGGTCCTTTCCTAGATGCTACTATTGCTAAATTCAAACAAATTGAAAATGCTGAAATTCTTGTTGAAAATATTGGTACACCTGTTAATTCAGAGTCTATTGATGATCTTGATGAAACTTATATTGAACTTAATGATGACTTTATTAAGGAAGCTCAAGCTAATACTGGTGCAAGTGCTCTTAAGAGTCTTCTTGCAAGACATGCTTTTAGTTATAAATCTTCTCTTGATGATAAGTTTGCCTCATCTCCCATACACATTAGAGACAAGGATTATGATTTCTCTCTAGATTTATCTTATATATCTATTGTTGAGAAGGAACCTTTTTGTGGAACTGAAAGTAAAAGTGCTATGGAACACATGAATGAGCTTTCATCTTTGAGTAGTTTATTTTCTGATGATACCAAGTTGCGTACTTATTTTGTTACCAAGATCTTCCCTTTCTCATTGAAAGATGAAGCTAAAACTTGGTTTAACAATATGTCACCTGGATCTATTACTAGTCCTATGGATTTGGTTAATGCTTTCTTTCAAAAATATTTTCCTGCTAGTACCCAACATGCTGTTGTGCAGGACATCTTTAACTTTCAGCAAATTGATGGAGAGAAATTGCCCGAATCTTGGAAAAGGTTTTGTTCTTTGATAAGAGCTAGCCTTGGCTATCCACTACCTTAAAATGAGCTCCTAGATATATTTTATAATGGACTAACTGTTGAATCTAGGACATACCTGGATAGTTGTGCTGGTTGTGTTTTCAGGAAAAGAACTCCAGAAGAAGCTGAGGAATTAATGGCTAAAATAGCCAAAAATAATGATGATTGGAATATACCCGAGCCTACAACTACACCAGAACCAACACCAATCCCAACACCCAAGAAGAGAGCGATGATTGAATTAAATGATGAACGAAGCCAAGAAATATCTTAAAGAGAGGGTTATTAAATCTGAAGATGTGAAGAATTTACCTCCTATAGAAGAATTATGTAAGCCTATTCCTCATCCATCAACAGTTTAGGTACACTCTCTCAATACTTTGATAATAGAGATAATCTCTACTCTAAACCACCTGATCAATGCTTAGATGAATTTGATAATTATGTTGTTAAGCAAGACAACTTTAATATGAGAGTGCAAAATCACCTTATGGAAAACTCTAGAGCTATAGATAATTTGCATGGTATTATTGAGAGAACCTATAATGATGTTAAAATGCTTGTTAAACATTTTCATATGGTTCAAACTCAAATTGATAAACTCACTAAAGTGCAAAATGATATTCGAGCTAATGCTTCTAGAGAAAAACATGTTTGTGTAATAATTACTAGAAGTGGTGTTTCTACTAAGGACCCCTTGTATCTTGAAGGACATCTAATGGCTAGGTTGAGACTCCAAGTGCAGAGTGTGTAGCTAGTGGCAAGCCTTCTTCCCCAAGAGGGTGACTCGAGGGTTTATATCGAACTCTTGGGGAGCCAGTATTTCAGCAGTTGTCTTCCAAGCTTCCTCCAGGATCCTGCAAACAAGTAGAGAATTTTGTGCCCTCAACCTCACCAAGTGGTTGTCAAGCACAAGGTGTGAGACTTCTAAATTGCAATGCAAAACTGAAAGTAAATGTGCAATAATTAAATCTACTACTAAATGCAAATGAGAAAATAAATATGCAATGGATTGTTTTTGTATTTTTGTGATGCAAGTGGTGATGGAGATAATGTAAATTCGAATTGGAGATGCAAGTAAAGTAAAGTGCAAGTAAAGTAAATTGCAGCAAAGTAACTAGAGTGTTTTCTTATAATTAAAATAGGACCGGGGTTCATGGTTTCACACTTGCATTCTCTCAAATAAAGTAGTAGACAGTGGACATAAAGAATTACATGTGAGATTACAATAACATGTTTAACATTGAGTACTTTCATATGGGCATCACGTCCTAGCATAGAGATCTCTACGGTCATATTGATCCCTCTTATACTCCACCAAGATGCGAAATAAATAATAACACCTCGATAATTAAGGAAAAACCAGAGTATAACTTTAAGCAATGTGACATGAAGTTGAAGTAAGAACTTGCTAGATCTAGTCATGAAGATTGATTAGTGTCACTTCAAATTCCCGGTAACAAGGTACTCCTTTTTATCCCTAGTGAGGTAACTAAGAAAGGTTTAACAAAACCTAAGTGGATCGCTGAACTTCTGTCACTTTCACAGCACTAGCCACCCCCCGTTACTCCAACTAATGCACCCATCACCCCACACACACTCTCAAGAACTAGATTGATCAAAGCTAGCAAATAAGAACGGGGTACATAAGATACATCTACTCAAATAACTCAAGAGAAACAATTGCAATCTCAGATTCAATAACTCATAGAAAAGATCCACCACATAGGAATTACAACGGTGCCCGTAATCATGTGAGGCAGCTCATACGGATCTAATTAGTCAAGCACATAGAGAGAGAGATACAAGTGCTACTTCCACAAACCCATAGCCCTGGGGTGGAATACTCCCTCTTCATGGAGATGTCGATGGAGATGACGTTGGAAGGGTAGGAGATCACACCGGCGGCGCCCCGCCGGAGTTTTCCCCCTCCAATCTGGAACTCTAGGTCTCTGTTTCGGTGTTTCGGCGACGCTCTTCTCCGTAAGGGTACGAGGGACCCTTTTTATAGTTGGTTTTAGGTCAAGACGGAGTCGGTAAGTCGAAGATGGAAGGAATTGGGGCCACAGGGGCCAAAAGGGGGCCTCTCACGCGGCCAAGGAATCTGGCTGCGTGGAGGGTCCTCTTTTGGGCCTCCTTGCCCAATTCTCGTGGATCCTTCGACCGCAAGTCTTCTCCTTCCAAAAAAATGACCCCCGCAGATTTTCAGGTGATTTCGCGGAAGTTTGCCCCCTGAAACATCAAAAATATAGAAAACGGGGTTTCTGACAGGCAGGGTTAATTCCATAAAAGTTGGGGGACTTTGTAATTTAACCCCAAAATACTATAAAACATTGAATTATACCCTTATATGATGCAATATGTAATAGAAAACCATGTGAAAATATGCAAAATTCATCTATGCATTTTACATGCATCAACATCCCCAAGCTTAACCCATGCTCGTCCTCGAGTATGAAGGTGATAAAACTAAGATGGGTTTTGCATATTGAAACAATCATGGGATATCAAGGAGGATTAGTCATGCTACATATAATCAAATGATTCATACTAGAAATGAGTAGCAATATACAATTCATGTTGTAAGAAATATCAAATATGCAAGCAAAGATGCTTCATGAAAGTTCACAAAGTGTATAATGAAATAAAAGAACTATGGACCAAATGCATACACAAAATGAAAAATAAAATCCTATATTGGTCAAATAATAGCATAATGGAGAATAGAAAATATGGTGGACACTTTGGAGAAAATTGAGTAGAGGTAAAACATGATCAAGTCTTATTTAGCCTCTAAATTATTCAACTAAAATTACTAATTGAAATGTGGTATCCATTGATCTAGGACTCTCATTGACCCTTTATCACTAGCATCTTAAAATTGTGAGTATTGAAGTAATGATAATGACAAGGTGGTTGAAAGCCTCATGCCCCATGAGTGTGAAAACCTACTCCATGATTACTCAACTTAAGATTCCTAATAAGCTTTGTACAATCATAATAAGTATTAATGACATCATAGAGAACCGCAAAGAGGTACCTCTTGCCCCATGACATGGAAACAAGCCCATGTTACAATGACAAGATGAACAAACGGAGTAGACTCATCATCCTTTTTATTTTCATTCACTATTATGCATAGCTTCTTATTTTATTATAGGATGTGTTGTAGAGTCACTCAAGCTGTAAGTAAATTTACACCATGATAAAGCATGGCTTGGTTTAGCGGCCCAATGCGTTTCTCTAGTCATATAGATACTTACTGATCAAAACTTACTGTTCCTCTATTTCATTTCGGCATGGCAGGAGTCCAAAAACAAAAGTACATGATATCAACCAAATGTAAATTTTTTTGTGCAATGTTGAAAGCTTTCCGGCGATACACGTTTAAACTTGTGGCTCCCATTATTGGGTCATGTTTATTAGATGCATAAAAAGTAAAGTGTGCCTTCAAAAGTTCGTGAGAGTCCTATCCCAAGTTCAATCCATGAAAATTAATAAAGTGAATATCTTAATTTAGAACATAAATAACACAATAACATGGTGAACATACTCGGAATAGCAATGAAGCTAATGGGAAGATATGGTGGACTCACTGGAAATACTTGGCTAAGGAGTGTTGGAAACAAGTTTTTACTTGTTGGAATTTTTAAATTTTTGGGCTAGCAAGAGGGAGATAGTTGACCAGCTACTATGCATGCATATGTCCATAGAACTACTCATTTGATGAAAAAATAAATAAACCAGCAATTAACATCAAGGACATGAATAAGAGATAGCTCAAGACAACATTATTGCAAATTTCTACACATAAAAAGACTATAAATCATGCAAACATATGTAGCTCTTCAAATCAACCATGGCACCCCTATTCCAAGTCATAATACTAGCATCCAATACATTCCAACCCCAAACTCCAGTAGCTCAATCTCATATAAAATGATGGTGGTGGTCTTATCAAAACAAAAATAAAAACAAAAACTAGACGCTTCAAGTCTCTACGATAAATGCTTTGCTTAGAAAACAGAAAGTAGACGTGTGATAACCAAAAGAGTGTAGCTCCAGTGGGGTGTTCATCACATCCCCAATCTTATGGCTTTCACCATTCTTTGATGTCTTGAGGCGCAGCTCCTCTATTCCCTGTGAAAAAAACTTCACAAAACATGTTTCTCCCATTCTTTTTCTGTGGGGTGAGATTAGCAAGGACAAACAAATCACATGCTTGCTGTGAAAAATTCCAAATCAAATGCTCCATTAGATAGAAAATAAGGTTAATTATGTTGTATGTTCACTCTCTTGCTTGAAATAATCATGGAAATTCGATTCCCAAGCCCAAAGAGTGCATAAAACAAAAGAAGGCAGAATCTGTCCAGAAAAGCACCAGCATCAAAACGAACGTTTTTCCCTAATATAGACTCGTCAAAAAATTAATCCAATTTTTGTGCATACAGAGGACGAAAAGTTTCAGAATATACTAAAAAATTAGCTCAATCCGACATACCAATAAAAAACGTAAAATCACACGGTGAGGAGACTCGTGCTGAAACAGAAATTTCATGCACTAGGATAGCAACTTATAAGTCCAAATGGGTTTGACTTGACTCTTTATTGAAAACTCCAGAATTAAAACAAAAAAAATAATCTCTTGAGACAGCAAGAGGACACTAGGAAAATCCAAACAAAAACAACCGGGTTGCCTCCCGTAAAGCGCTTTCTTTATAGCCATATAGCTAGGCTTTACTTACTTGATAATCAAGTGGGATAAAGCTCATGAGGGAGCTTGTTCTTCAGCGTGCCCCTCTTCCTTGGGAAGTGCTCCATGCTTTTCTTGTGAGGGAACTGAAACTTGACATTCCCTTCCTTGGAGTCTATGATTGCACCTGTAGTACGAAGAAAAGGTCTACCCAAAATAATAGGACTAGGGGATTTATCCCCCATATCCATAATAATGAAATCAACGGGTACGAAAGTCATGTGCAATTCAATCATAACATCTTTTACTTGTAATACAGCATGTTTAGTAGAGTTATCAGCAAGGACAAATTCACTTGAGCACTTTTCTAAATTTTCTAGTTCTAGCAATTCATATAATTCTTTAGAGAGTACCGATACACTAGAACCTAGATCTAACATAGCATGCTGAATTTCTTTTCCAATTGAAACTAGCACCTTGGGGATCCATGCATCCCCAAGATTAGGAGGTATCATGGCCTCATTCTTGTACCTAGCGATTTTTTCTTGCAAGACATGATTAGCAATATAAGATCCAAAGCCAGGTTGATTAACATTTATAGTGGGATCACTAGCAAATTTTTGTAGAGTAGCAATAAGTTCTTGCAAGCTACTTTTTTCTAAATCAAGCAATGGATCCTTAATTTCAGTAAGCATCATAATTTCCTCTAGTTTACTCTCTAATTTAGCTAGCATGCTTGATGCATGAGGACTAATTTCATCTTTGCTAGCAAGATAAGACATATATGGAATTAAATATTCAGGGTACTTCACTATTTCATTCAAAGTTTCTTCTAAGATAGTAGGGACATGCTCACTTGTATTCTCAGCAATATGATCAATATTTTCAATGATAGGAGCAGCAATAGTAATATAATTCATTCCTACACTAGGTTGTGCTTGTGGCTTTCCTGCTGACATGCTTAATAGAGTTGCTTGATTATGAGCTAATTTTGACAATGCTTTATCTAAATTCGAAGATTGAAGTTGCAATCCTTTAATATCACTACTAATGGATGCAATAGAATTATTTAACTCATGTATCATAGCATTGTGACTAGCAACTTGTTCCATAAGCAATAGATTCAGAAATTTCACTAGAAGGCTTCCACTTATTTTCATTAGCATTAGGATATGGAACAAAAGGTTTATTTGGCACATAAGGAGGTTTACTATATGAATTGTAAGCATTACCAAAACCATTGCTACCATAATTCCTAACAAAATTAACATCCACACTTTCAGAATTACTACCAACTAGCTCCTGCAAAGGCACATTCTCCATATTTTGTTTATTAATAAAAGCAAGAATAATGTGCATTTTAGAAGACAAATCATTGGTTTCTTCAATTGAGTTTATTTTCTTAGTGGGATTGGGTGCTCTTTCAGTATTCCATTGACTATAATTTTGCAATATGCTTTCTAATATGCTCTTAGCCTCTCCTACAGTTTTACTCATAAAGGCACCTCCAGCAGCAGAATCAAGTATATTTCTAGACATGTAGTTTAGACCATTATAAAAAGAGTGTAGTGTGGTCCATTCATTTACTCCATGTGATGGGCATGTTCTAAGAATTAATTTAATTCTATCCCATGCCATGGCTACATGTTCATTATCATTTTGCCTAAATGAGAGCATATTATTCCTATTTTGCAAAATTTTAATAGGAGGATAATATTTCTTAATGAAAGCTTATTTTAAATCATCCCAAGACTTTATACTAGCTGTAGGTAGTGAAAGTAACCATTCTTTAGCCTTTCCTCTAAGTGAAAAAGGAAATAATTTCAGTTTTAAAACACTACTTTCCACATTTTTAAATTTTTGCATATCACATATTTCCATGAAATCATGAAGATGATAGAGGCATCCTCCATAGCACTACCACCAAATTGCTCTCTAGTAATTAAATTCAATAAACTAGGACTTACTTCATAGCTTTCAGCTTGTATTTCAGGTGTAGTAATTGGCCTAGCAATGAATTGGTCATTGGGTGTATTTGTGTAGTCACTTAATTTAGTTCTATCACCCATTTTAACAGTTTTTATGTAGTTTTTAATTTTTTATGCAAAACAAAAGTAAAGTAACTAAGCAAATTCGAAATACTAAAATAAACTAGATAACTAAATTCAAACTAAAATAAAATATGCAAGACAAAACAAAAACAAAAACAAAAACAAGACAAGAAACAAAACAATCTACTTGAAAGAAGGTGGAGATAGAAAGGACGGTACTCACGTAGGTGCAACCTCCCCAAGCTTAGGTGTTTGCACACCTTGTTGGTGATGAAGACTTCTTGTGAGCTCCCTTGGACAACTCCTTCACCTATGGCTCCCCGGCAACGGCGCCAGAAAAACGCTTGATGGCTAGGTTGAGACTCCAAGTGCAGAGTGTGTAGCTAGTGGCAAGCCTTCTTCCCCACGAGGGTGAATCGAGGGTTTATATCGAACTCTTGGGGAGCCAGTATTTCAGCAGTTGTCTTCCAAACTTCCTCCAGGATCCTGCAAACAAGTAGAGAATTTTGTGCCCTCAACCTCACCAAGTGGTTGTCAAGCACAAGGTGTGAGACTTCTAAATTGCAATGCAAAACTGAAAGTAAATGTGCAATAATTAAATCTACTACTAAATGCAAATGAGAAAATAAATATGCAATGGATTGTTTTTGTATTTTTGTGATGCAAGTGGTGATGGAGATAATGTAAATTCGAATTGGAGATGCAAGTAAAGTAAAGTGCAAGTAAAGTAAATTGCAGCAAAGTAACTAGAGTGTTTTCTTATAATTAAAATAGGACCGGGGTTCATGGTTTCACACTTGCATTCTCTCAAATAAAGTAGTAGACGGTGGACATAAAGAATTACATGTGAGATTACAATAACATGTTTAACATTGACTACTTTCATATGGGCATCACGTCCTAGCATAGAGATCTCTACGGTCATATTGATCCCTCTTATACTCCACCAAGATGCGAAATAAATCATAACACCTCGATAATTAAGGAAAAACCAGAGTATAGCTTTAAGCAATGTGACATGAAGTTGAAGTAAGAACTTGCTAGATCTAGTCATGGAGATTGATTAGTGTCACTTCAAATCCCCGGTAACAAGGTACTTATTTTTATCCCTAGTGAGGTAACTAAGAAAGGTTTAACAAAACCTAAGTGGATCGCTGAACTTCTGTCACTTTCACAGCACTAGCCACCCCCCGTTACTCCAACTAATGCACCCATCACCCCACACACGCTCTCAAGAACTAGATTGGTCAAAGCTAGCAAATAAGAACGGGGTACATAAGATACATATACTCAAATAACTCAAGAGAAACAATTGCAATCTCAGATTCAATAACTCATAGAAAAGATCCACCACATAGGAATTACAACGGTGCCCGTAATCATGTGAGGCAGCTCATACGGATCTAATTAGTGAAGCACATAGAGAGAGAGATACAAGTGCTACTTCCACAAACCCATAGCCCTGGGGTGGACTACTCCCTCTTCATGGAGATGTCGATGGAGATGACGTTGGAGGGGTAGGAGATCACACCGGCGGCGCCCCGCCGGAGTTTTCCCCCTCCAATCTGGAACTCCAGGTCTCTGTTTTGGTGTTTCGGTGTTTCAGCGGCGCTCTTCTCCGTAAGGGTACGGGGGACCCTTTTTATAGTCGGTTTTAGGTCAAGACGGAGTCGGTAAGTCGAAGATGGAAGGAATTGCGGCCACAGGGGCCAAAAGGGGGCCTCTCACGCGGCCAAGGAATCTGGCCGCGTGGAGGGTCCTCTTTTGGGCCTCCTTGCCCAATTCTTGTGGATCCTTCGCCCGCAAGTCTTCTCCTTCCAAAAAAATGACCCCCGCAGATTTTCAGGTGATTTTGCGGAAGTTTGCCCCCTGAAACGTCAAAAATATAGAAAACGGGGTTTCTGATAGGCAGGGTTAATTCCATAAAAGTTGGGGGACTTTGTAATTTAACCCCAAAATACTATAAAACATTGAATTATACCCTTATATGATGCAATATGTAATAGAAAACCATGTGAAAATATGCAAAATTCATCTATGCATTTTACATGCATCAACATCCTAAAAGAATTGAACAAGATTCTCAGCAACCTAAAAACAATAGTTCTCATTCTAAGAAGAAGAAGAAGAAGAGACATAAACTGTTGTAGAATCTCCTAAATTTGCTAAAGATTCTAATAGTATATCTATTTCTGATGCTGAAACTGAAAGTGGTAATGATAAAAGTGATGCTTCTGATAAAGAAGAAACTGTAGCTGAACCTGAAAATCAACCTAAAACTGTGAAGTGTACTAAGGAGGATTTCATTGCTAATAAACATGGTAATGAAAGAGAAGCCTTGGGTACAAAAAGAAATTCCTTTTCCTAATAAGAAACACAAATCAAAGGGAGAAGAACATTATAACAAGTTTTGTGAATGGATGAAACCTCTATTTTTGCAAATCCCTTTGACTGATGCTATTAAACTGCCTCCTTATTCTAAATATATGAAATATATTATCTCTAAGAAAAGGAAGATTCCTAATGAGGAAATTTCCACTATGCTTGCTAATTACTCTTTCAATGGCAAGGTTCCAAAGAAGCTTCGATATCCTGGTATTCCCACTATCCCTTGTTCTATTAAAAATAATTATGTTAGAACTTCTTTATGTGACTTGGGAGCTGGAGTTAGTGTTATGACTTTCTCTCTTTATAAGAGACTCTCTATTGAAAAATTGATACACACTGATATATATTTGCAAATAGCTGATAAATCTACTAGTATTTCTATTGGTATATGTGAGAATGTTCCTGTTCAAGTTGCTACTAGTTGTTTGATATTAACTGACTTTGTTGTGTTGGAAATGCCTGAAGATGATAATATGTCTATTATTCTTGGGAGACCTTTTCCTAACACTGCAGGGGCTGTTATTGATTGCAATCAAAGAAAAGTAACTTTTAATGTTAATGAAAGTATATATGGCCTAAATTCAATTGAAAATATTGAGACCATCAAGATTGGAGAATTTTATTGTCCCATTCCAATGCCACCAAAAGAATATGAAATTGTTATGATTGTGACTCTGTCTATCAAGGTTGAGGTAACATAATTATTTAGTGATATGCACATTTTTGCTTCATGTAAAAATTGTTTTGGTAACAAGACTTGATCACCCTTGTTAACAAAATGATTTTGAATGAAGAGGACAATGTTTTTACTATGTTTTTACCTTCCCCATTATGTTTTCACCATGTTTACTTCTGTTATCACCTTGCTACTTTAGCATAATCTTGTTTTCCACCATCCAAAGTCATGTTTTCCTCATGTTTTCACTCTAATTACTATGGTTATGCATGTTTTCACCGTCCATATTTTTGTTTTCACCACTTCCACCTTTGTTTTCTTTGGTTATTTGCCTTTTGGAGTGTCATAGAACCTCTTTAGTTATGGTTTTGGTTTTTTTTTTACACCTTTCCACATTTGTTTTTCTGGGTTTTAATTAATTATTAAATTCTGAAAATACTTCAAAAATAAAGTTTCTTGAACAATTCCAGAAAAATTGTAATAAATTTATACGTAAAAAATGAGGCAGAGATCCACCTAGGAGACCCCAGGGGGACCCACCAGTCAGGCACACCATGGGGGGCGCGCCCTGCCCCCTAGTGGCGCCTGGTCATGGTCTGGGCCCCCTGGCTCTCCGCTAACTCTCTCCCCTGCCAAAGATTCCTCTCTCACCCCACAAACTCAAAACATTTCCTGGAACCCGTGTTCTTGTTGTTCTTCCTCGGTATTTTTTGATCTCTTTGCTCAACCCACCCTTGTTGCTGAAATTTGGTGCATTTGCTCTCCGGTATGTGACTCCTCCGATTATCCAAGTAGAATTTTGTTTGGTGGAGTATTTATTAAGTATTTTGGTACTATAGGTGACAGCTTATGTGAGTTTGCATGCTTGATTTAAGTGGAAATAATTTAGTTTTGACGCATGTTTAGCTCCCCTATAAGTCTCTATGGTAGTTTCCACCTTGTAGTTGCTTGAAATCAATTTTTGTGATGATTGTTGAAAACTTTCAGAAATGGACACCCATAACGTTGGAGAAATATTTAGGAGTGATGCTCCTATAAGAACAAGGCTCTCACATTCATCCAGTTTATTGAGGCCATCCTATAACGAAGACCTTATTGCACCAAACATCGATGATGCGAGAGGTGGTGGAATTGCTAATCCATCTAGCTTCCCATGTTATACATTTTTGAAAAGTGCAGGTCTAATGGATGACTTCTTGATGCTGATTGAAAGAGTTGGTTTAACCAACTATATGGAGGATGAAGGTCTCCGGTATGCTACTCTCACAAAAACTTTTGTTGAGAGCTTTCAATTTCATAACTCACCATATAGCCCCACTGTTGCTTTTAATATATATGGTAGTTCTTTTTCTTTGCCCTTGGAGACTTTTTTGTAACATTATAGGTATCAACGCTTCCGGGACAGCGTGCAAGATTCAGGAGAGACCCGCTGATCTTATGGAGCTCTATCGAGGAATTACCAGTGATCATGGTCGCTCGTCCCAGCGCAGGAAGATAAGAAACATCCAACTTGATGCCATCAGATATTTCACTTATTATCTTGCTACTAGTATCCTTGGTAGGGAGAACACTGGCAACAATTCTAGCTATTTCTTGATTTTCTTGATGATGCACTTAACCGTATCAACAAGTATAACCTTGGTTCTCTCATTGCTCGCCGCCTAGCCTCTAAGGGACCCATTTATGGGGGCATTATTGCTACACGTGTAGTAACTGCTCTAGGCCTTCCTGTTGCTCCTGATGATGAATTGATTGCTCCTTATAGACTTAATCTTGCTGCCATGATGGCTCATCATTTTATTACTGCTAACTCTACTGCTGATCATTTAGTATATAGAGTTTTATTTGTTGACGGAGATGAGCGGGAAGTTATTTTTCCGCAACCTGTTTTGTTCAAAGTTGACAGGGCACCATGGTCGCGCCCCAAGGGAGAGATAGATGAGCAGTTGCGCTTGATACAGTTCCATAGACAGCAGATGAGGCGAGATGCGCCTTCTGAGGACTACACCATGCAGTACACCAGCGCGTCCTCGAGTACATATCATGAGGAGGGCTCCTCCTCGGCACACTACAGGGGGCGCCACCTCATGGTCCCCTTGGGATTGATCTCCACTTAGGCCAAAAGCCTAAGCTTGGGGGAAGGTATACCGACATCACACTCATCTCTATATCATGTTTCCGTCGGTTCTTTGTATATCCATGTTTTCGTTTTCTTTGTTTGTTTTTGTTTGCTTTTGTTTCTTTTTGTTTTGTTGTTTTGTTCTTGCTTTCGAAAACACAAAAAGACCAAAAATATTTCTGTTGTTTCTCTTTATTTGCTTCTTTAGTTTCTTTGGCTGGTTTGCTTTCCTTTCTCATTTTGGTTTAATATTCAAAAATACAAAAATATTTCGTTTGTTTGTTTATTTCCTTCTGTTCTTGTCTTATATTCGAAAACCCAAAAATATTTGTTCTTCTTCTTTGGTTTTATAAAGTTTGTTGCAGAGTTCACCGGACTCCTGTGTCTCCTTTGGAGCTTGGTTATCATTCTATATTATTCAATCCACAAGTGAACAACAATAATGACGATTTACGGCAATCCAAGTTGTGGTGAGAGGCTGGTATGAACTCTATTTGTTTTATTTTTGTACATATACTCATCCATGTGAACATGCTTAGTTTGTTCGTGTAAGGTATATGTTATTTAATTGATACTTAGTAGTCCGTGTTCTCACGTGTTTAGTTTCAACTTATTAATATAAGATAGCATGTCGTATGAATGTTTGCTTGCATTGTTTCATTAATAGAAGGGTATGAAATTGTGGTATCTCCCTCTGATTGTTTCGCTTGAATCGACTTGGCACATGCTCACGCATGCATATGACTGAAAACAAAAAGCCAATTAAGCCTCGATGATTTATTCTTCCTCAGAGTATTTGTATCATTTTTATGCCCCTGTTAATTTTGTTTTGTCGCAAGCATGATTATGATAGTTGTTGCTCTCTTGATTGCAGCTCCCCGTCTATTGCTAGCCTTCACCTGTACTGAGTATGAGCTCTACTCATGCATCCAACTTCCAAAAACCAAAGTTTGCCAAATGTGTCCAGCATACCTATATATGTGGTATTTAACCGCCACTCCAAGTAAATTTCTCGTGTGCTACCTTTAACACCTTCGAAAAATTATTCCTGTTTTGTGCCCCTATTTTAGCTCATGAGGACGTAAATAGAGAATCTTTACCTCACTTGTTGATTGGATTTCACACTCTGGACTAGTGGCTTCATCCGCTTATCCAAATGATAGAAGAGCTGGCAGCGGGGTGCCTAGCCCCAAACTAATACAACAAATTCTCTTCACTATTTTGCCCCTGATTTATCAGTCAAAGCATAATTGTGTAACCAAAAGAGAAAGAGGGACGGCCTTCTACCCAGATGCATCCTTCTATGGGAGACGCTCTTGTGAAATATAGTTGTCTTGTGACATAATGTATTATTTGTTTACCATTCGTTGACATAAGCATACACCTCTCTAAAAAATGTTTTCAATACCTCTGTTTAATAAAATAAAAAGCTCTAGCACATGAGTTAATCCCTGCTTCCCTCTGTGAAGGGCCTTTCTATTATTTTTATGTTGAGTCTTCACCTTCTCACTTTATGCACCTTCTTGAGAGTATGGCTTTCATTCTTAGTGTAATGTTCTTGTCCCGAAACACGGTTGATTGTGGTATAACTTTGATGCTTGTATCTTTGATATCTTTATTTCTAGTGTTCATTTGAACTTCAGAGGTGCCCTAGCATTATGTTTTTCTCCATTATTAAGGGCAAGCGAGTACACTTTATCATGCCCTATTATGAGCATTGCAATCCTGTAGATTGATATACTTCATGTTGTTTATTATTAGTTTGTTGGCATCTCTTCATGGTTTGCATAACTGCTAGGTGACTTTTATCATGCATACATCTTATTATGAATTTCCTCAGCACTTGATCATATAGTGAGTATATTTACATCATATGAAATAAATGTGTTCGTAAAAGTCTTTTATCACACTCAGTTGTCACTGAATTGCTTGAGGACAAGCAATAAGCAAGCTTGGGGGGAGTTGATACGTCCAAAACGTATCTCCTTTTCAGGACACTTTTCTTATTGTTGGCCTCTAAACTTGTAGGTTTTGAATATCACTAACACGGACTAACGTTGTTTTCCGCAGAATTACCTTGGTCTCTCGTTTTTGTGCAGAAAAAATAACTTTCGGGAAATTGCCCGAAAAAGACCACTTTGAGCTTATATCACCAGAAGACCCCGGGAGCCAGAAGGACACCTGGAGGTCGGCAAGAAGTGGCCCAGACCACCCCTGGGCGCCCCCCAGGCCGCGCCGCCTGGTGGTGTGGGGGCCACATCCACCCACTCGGGCTCCCCTTTCGACTACATATGCCCCGTAAACCTAAAACGCGAGGGGGTTCGTCATATTCCACAGAAACACAACAGAGCACCGTCGCCACCTCGAAACTCAATTCGGGGATCAGAAGTTCTTGTTCAGGCGCCTTCCCGGGATGGGGATTCGGAGGAGATTATCACCATCGACACCGTCACCTCTTCTCCATCAACCAACCATGATTCCCCCGTCCATGTGTGAGTAAACACCGCTGTAGGCTGAGAGGGATGGAAGGGATTAGATGAGATCGATCATGTAATAATGCCAGATTGTTAGGGCATAGTGCCTAGTATCCATTGTTAGTGTTTTCTACCGTTGTTGCAACTTGCTCTACTTAATTCTTGTCACTATGGCATGAGTGCCATGATCTCATATCTGAACATGTTATTGTTTCATGAGTATAATTATGTTTATTGATCATATCTGCAAGTTTTTTACACATGTCATTGTCCGGAACCCGAGGCCCCAAAGTGACATAAATTGGGACAACCGGAGGGGGTGGTTTTGATTTAAGTATAACGTGTGTTCATGGAGTGTTAATGCTTTGCTCCGGTGCTTTATTAAAAGGGGCACCTTAATTACCAGTAGTTTCCCTTGAGGCCCCGCTGCAACGGGCTGGTAGGACAAAAGATGTTGTGCAAGTTTCTTATTGCGAGCACGTATGACTATATTGGAACACATGCCTATGGTTTTCCTAGAACTTGGATGCTTTATTATTATTATTATCTGCAATGCCCGTGTTTATATTATTACATGAACTATCTTATCCATGCAACGCACGTTCATCCATTCCCTCTATGCCTACAGTACTCCCATCCTGCTGTTTCCCGCGATTGCTACTACTGTTAGTATTTTACTCATGTTGTTATTTTATTACTACTGCTGCTATAAAATTGTTAACACTCATAAATTGTTACGAGCAAGTCTACTTTCAGGTGCAGCTGAATTGACAACTCAGTTGTTAAGGCTTATAAATATTCTTTGGCTCCTCTTGTGTCGAATCAATAAATTTGGGTTTTACTTCCCTCGAAGACTATTGTGATCCCCTATACTCGTGGGTCATCAACTTGACGCACCTGATACTATAAAGTCGCCAAGATGAAGCCTCTACTTCAATCAGACCATAAGCTGCAGGCATGAGGATTCGAACTACTGGACTCGCAAGCTATCGTATTGTTCGCCCATTGACCTTCAGACCCTGCATCAGGCTCGATAACTACACAGGAACAGAAAATATAAGCACACAACTACTTACACCAAAATGACTCGGGGGCTTGTGGAACTTACACAACAAACTCTTCGCAACACTGGCCAATTCCTCGATGATGAACTGCTCATGCTCAGCAGCAAGTCTCTGCTTGGACTTGGCAACATCCGCCACACCTTGCAAGGCCTTCAGCTTACGTTCGCCATTCGCAATATGGCCACGAAGAGACGCGAGCATACTCGCATCTGTCAGCAATAGTGCGGCCGAAAGTGTAAGAGCACTCGACGATACAACGCCAGAATCGACAACCTGCACAGGATGAAGAACATGCAAAGAGTTGATTCACAGAGCTGAGGGCCACTCGACGTATACATCAAGAAAATACTTTCGAGTTCCCAGGGGCTACTCCCATCGGGAGAATACGAAGTAAAGCAAAGAAATCGCTGCCAAAAACTTCAAACCCCAGCATTCAGAAAACAAACAAAATATTCCACGCACAATTTAAGGTCCATTACAAGACCACGAAACAAAGAAACACTGATGTCCACTCTAAGGGACAAAAAAAATCCCAGAAGTAGCCCCGCTCGTACAAGTTCTGGCGCCACGGCCGCGCGACACTAATTCTGACATCATCTTGGCCAGCTTCTCAGCGTGTTCGGCAAAAGGTTTGAGCGCCAACTTTTTGCCTGCGTCGTCCCTGGGAACCACCGAGTACACCTTCTCCAAATCACCTTGGATGTTGTTCACCAAGGCAAACTGGATCGTCGTCTTCGCGCCATACTCGGTCTAAGCCAAGGTATAGTCACGGAGACTATCCCTTTCACTGAGGAAAGCTTGGACAAGGCCTTCTGGAGTCCAGGGAACATGCTTTCCCATGAACAGTCGCTGGTGCAGGAGGGACGACACCTGTGAAGCATCGCGAATGACGGAGGCGGTCTTCATCCCGTTTCCTTGAAGCTGGTGGCAAGCTTCCATCACCGCATAGATCCTGACTTGGCCGGGGATCGCCAAGGCAGCTCCGAGCGAGCCTACAACGAATCGAATAAGTCACGAAAAGGAATAAAGTAAGTCAACAATACGGCGAAATTTGGCGAGTGGCATACCTGACAAGGCCTCAGCCACAGGTCGAAGAGCACCGATCAACTCATTATCATGAGCCGTGCCTAAGGCCTCCAGCTTCTCAAGGTCCTCCTTGGACTTCACGAGTCGATCTGCGGCGTCCTTTCGGGTGGACTCCAGCTCCTTCTTGAGATCTTTTGCCAATTGCGAAGCTGCGCATCACGTACTCGGAAGCATCAGCCGCCTTTGCAGGACTTGGGGGTCATCGAGAAGGACTCGATGCTTTGGTAGTCTCCGCAACAACTCCCTTCTACTTTGCAGATTGGGCCGATGAAGCGAGCTGATCCCTGCTGAGCACTCGAAGACTGAACATGTGTTAAACAGGAATAAAACAACTAATCGACAAAAGTAAAAGCAGGAGACTTACTCGTCATCCTCGTCCTCATCAAAGAAATCCACGTTCCATGCCGTTGGAACCTTCTACTGCTGAAACACATGGGGAAGCATGGTCAAGGGAGTAGCTCGGATAGGCTTGATCTCCTCGACCGTCTCCTGGCTCAGGGAGGTGTCCTTTGAAGTCACCTCATCCTCCTCGCGTCTGCAGCGCTTGTGGTGGTGGAGTTGAGGATCATCGTCTTCCTCCTCCTCCTCCTCTGCATCCTCCTGCTCTTCACTCGACTCCGCATTCGTGACACTAGTGTCGGGAGGGGCGTCGAAGTTACTCGCAAGCAAGTCCGAGCTTTCGTCATCCGCGGAAAGCGGCGGGTAGCTCTTCACCATGTCCTGATTCTGTGAAAAGGAGAAAGAAAGAGAAAAGGAGATTCAATCGAGAGAGACTCAAAATGGCAAGCAATACAAGAAAAGAAGAAGGAAAAGCTTACCTCACTTGGAGGATGCTTAGCGTCAAAGGGTACAAAGGGACAAGGCGAGTAGTCTTCTCCCTTCTTCAAGTTGGTGATAGCAGTAATCTTCTTCTTGAACTCAATGTTCGAAACAATATCGTCGCACATTCGAATCAGGTCGCTGACGCCCGAGAACTCCCACAAGGTGGTGGGCCTATCTTACAGCGGCTGCACCCTCCGGCGCAAGAAGACACTCGCCATATGGATCCCGTTCAGTAGAGGCCCCTGGTCCTTCCGTCAGAGCCGCTCACCATGTGCGAGTAGCGGTGCGGTTGCCTTAGCTTTTTCGGGTGACAGCTTGTCCGCCCAAGACTTCCTTCGCATGAAGATCGCGAACGGCTTGAACTCAGGAACGATGTTCGCTTCGGTGTCTTGGATGTAGAACCACCTCCGGCGCCACCCTTGAGCGTATCGACGAAGTTCAACTCAAAATAAGGGAACTCGTTGGTCACCTGGATTCCAAAGCCTCCAGTCACCAATGACTCCCCAATTTTCTCACCCGCAAGAGCCTTCTCCCTGTGAATTTTCACCAAGAAGATGCTCTTCCACAACCCCCAATGTGGGCGAATGCCCAAGAAGCATTCGCACAGAACGATGAAGCACGAAATGTGCCGCACCGCATTGAGGGGAAGATCGTGCAGCTGTATGCCGTAAACATACGGCATCCCGAGGAGAAAGGGGTGAAGGGGAAGAGATAGACCTCAGACGATATGCTCCAAGAAGGCGACGCGTTCGTTGACGCGCGGATTAGGTACCTCCTCTCCCTTCACCGGCATCGCGGTGATGCTTTTCTTCTCACGATCGACGGGCGCCATTCGCCCGTCATCTTCACCAGAGCAGCCGAGGAAGCGCCAGCCACATCCTTGTTGGAGGCCGCGGCCGCAGCGCGCTTGCTTTTCCCTCCAGCCATGGAGCTCGCTTTCGCAGAAAATGGTGGAGGCGCTAGAGGAAGAAGATGAGGTAAAGAGCCAGGTGGGAAAGTAATTTTCCCTAAGGACCACACTTTATACTGTTACTAGGCTAATATGAGCCGTGGATCTCCACAGAAAAGCCGTACGTGGCACGCATCCACGTCACCACTCACCGAATGGAAACGAAGTGCCAGGGGGCAGTTACCCCGCACGATCTTTAAAGCAAGATTGTGCGTAATTAACTACACGTCCAGCGGGAAAACCGGCGCACGGCGGCCTATCTCTGGTCGAAAAGCTGACAAGGTGGGGCCTACACACCCTGTCCCACTACGTTACGTCCCATCGGGAGCAGCCGAGTGAGCGGTTACGTCATCACACACCTTAGAACACGAAATTTCTTTCGTATAGACCTTGCTCTTAAAATGGAAACAATGGCACTCGCCATTAATCTAGACAAAGAACAGGACTCGCTGCGCGGCAAGGAGGAAATCGCGGGTGCGCGGCTCCCGCAAAAACCATAACACACTATTACGATGTATAAACACATCACTTGATAAACCCCGGGCTGTTCGACCATCGCGGCACATCCGGATGCCGTATTCTTCGAGTACAGAGGTAAGACCCAAGGATCTGTCCTGTGGGCCTGGAACCGCACTGGAGTTGCGTCCTCCAGTAAATTTTCCGTGTCAGCAACACGAAGAAAAATCCTAGCGGACGAGCCGGGTACCCCTTTTAAGGTTAAGTTCGACTCGATAAGACCTCCGCGGCCCAGTCGCAATGATCACCTAACCGGATTCGAGTCGCAGGTCTCGAGTTCGCGTAGGCCAGAACTGTTTTTGCCCGAGAGCAATTAATTGGCCCTGATCTGTCCGGTGAGCCGAGCAACTGAGCCGCACCCTTCTGTGAAAAAAGCCAATGTGTGGCACATTTATCGCTCTATATTCGAGTATCACCCATACAGGGTTCACGTGCTTCGAGTCAGAGCCTGGCTGCCCAGTCGCAAGATTTTGAAACAAGTCTTAAGTGCTTACTCGACTATTTACAGTCGAACAAACACCCGGGGGCTAATGACGCGGGGGTGACTTCCAGGCCTATCGGATGAGCCTACCCGGTCTAAGGACCGATACTAAAGCCCACCATGAGAGGCCACCTCGTGGTCTAGAAGGTCCAGCCATGGCCCACCCGCAGAACTTGCGGATCAAGATGGAAATGTTCCACCGACTAGAAGTAGGGTTTGTGACCCCCCCGGGTATGAGTTCAAGACCTAGCCATCTATATAAGGGCTGGGAGAACCACCCGAGGGGGGACATCCAATCTAGGTTTCACACCATAGAATCCGCACCTCGAGATCCAATCTCTCGACCTGCGCACCCGCCATTGTAACCAAACATCATAATACAGAGACAAACAAGCAGGAGTAAGGGTATTGCCTCTACGAGAGCCCCAAACCTGGGTAAAATTGTGCCCTCCTGGTAGCCGCCGAGTCCACCAGCGTTTACATCATTCCTCTACTCGGAAACCCTACCGGCTCACCCGAGGGATTTGTTGATATGAGCAATCAACAATGATATTCGGATATATAATAGAACATATGAGGAACACCTGATACATCTTCAGCAAGTATTGCAGATTTTGTCAGATAATCAGTGGCAAGTGAAAATGTCTAAATGTGCCTTTGCCCAACAAGAGATAACATATCTGGGACATACTGTTAGTGTCAAGGGAGTAGCTACTGATGAAACAAAAAAATTACCATTGAAAACTTGGCCAGCTCCTACCAATGTTAAGGATATTAGGAGTTTCTAGGCACGGATGGTTATTACTGGAAATTCATTAGGAATTATGGTGTTATGTGTAATCCATTAACCAATCTGTTGAAGAAAGGTGCTTTGTTTGTGTGGACATCTGCCACTTAATCTGCATTCCAAGCTCTAAAGAAGGCACTCGTGACTGCTCGAGTTCTTGCTTTGATGGATTTCACTAAGACATTTGTTATTGAAACAGATGCATGTGACGTGGGCTTTGGGGCAATGCTCATGCAAGATTCGCATACCATTGCTTTTTTCAGCAGGGCACTTGGTCCCAAGAACCAATCTCTCTCTGTTTGCGAGAAGGAATATTTAGCCTTCCTTCTAGCTATTCAGCTGTGGCGTCCTTACCTGTATGTGAAGGAGTTCCTGATCATGACAGACCAGCGTAGCTTTTGTAATCGGACAGAACAATTATTGCACACAAATTTGCAGCAGGAAGCTTTGACGAAGCTCATGGGATTGCAATATCGCATTATTTAGAAGAAAGTGGAAGACAATCGTGTAGTTGATGCGTTGTCTAGGAGACCTATTGTGAATGAGAGCTTTTCTCTGTTTGTATGGTAAAACCATTGTGGATACATGAGATTATGGACAGTTATGGAGAGGATCCCAAGACCCAAGAACTACTGCAACAGTTGGCAATTGCTCCTGATTCTCACCCCACTTTCACACTGCAGAACGGATTGCTTCGTACCAACAAGTGCATTTGGATTGGTGCTTCTATTCAGCTACAGCTCAAGATTGTATCTGCCTTGCACGACAGTCCGGTTGGAGGGCACTCAAGTTTTCTTGTCACTTATAAGCGTCTTTTGACACTGTTCAGGTGGGCTAGAATGAAATCAATGGTGAGGGAATATGTTGCTACTTGTGCCATCTGTCAGCAAGCCAAGCCCGAGCGTGTGCGTTATCCAGGTTTGTTGTAACCACTTTCTGTTCCTAAGGAAGCTTGGCATACAATTAGCATGGATTTCATACATGGGCTGCCATCATCCAGTGGTCACAACTGCAATTTAGTGATTATTGATTCTTTTCTAAGTCTTCCCATTTCATTTCTCTGAAACACCCATTCACAACATCGAAAATTGCAGACGTCTTCATTGATCAAGTGTTTCGACTACATAGTTCACCGCAGTAGTCTCTGACAGGGATCTAGTCTTTACAAGTAAATTCTAGCAGGGCATTTTCTCTCGATTGGGTACTCAATTGTGCATGAGTTCCTCGTATCATCCCCAGTCAGACAGTCAAACCGAGAGGGTGAACAAAACAGTGGAGTGCTATCTCTGTTGCTTTATTAGTTCACATCCAGCTCGCTGGGCAAAATGGCTACCGTTATGTGAATATTGGTATAACACTAATTGGCATTCAGCGACATGGAGGTCTCCTTTTCAGATCCTGTATGGGAGCAATCCTCATTATTTTGGGTTGCAAGCTCAAGATGCCATTGCAGCCGAGAATGTGGAAAACTGGTTGGCGAATCGCACTACTGTGTTAGCTTCTGTGAAAAAAGCACTTGGAGAGGGCTAAACCGAGGATGAAAGTGCAGGCAGATCGTCACAGGACTTACAGACAATTTTCAGTTGGGTATATGGTGTTCTTAAAGTTACAACCTTACGTCCAAGCGTCAGTGGTGGATAGGACGAATCATAAACTCGCTTTCAAGTACTGTGGTCCTTATCGAGTGGAAGAACGAGTTGGGGAAGGGGCTTATAAATTGAATCTTCTGGAGTCTTCACGGATCCATCTCGTGGTTCATATTTCCCTTCTCAAGAAATTCCTCAAGGCTCATCTTCAGGTACAACAATCCTTGCCTCCTTCTGACGCGTTCTTGCAGATACCCGAGTCGATTCTTCGTCGACGTCTTGTCCGGAAAGCAAATGCCATGGTGCCGCAAGTGTTGATCAAGTGGACCGTAGCAGCAGAAGCCAATGCTACTTGGGAAGACCTGGAACCACTGCGACAGAAGTTTCCGCGGGTGCCAGCTTGGGGGCAAACTGGTTCAAAAGGGGAAGGAAATGTTACCAAGGCCGGCCCAAGAGGAACGTGCGGACACATGCGCGCGTTGTTGGTGCGGAGTGGGTAAAGGCGACTGCATAACTTGTATTAATAGATAATGAGAGTTTGGAGAGGAAGTTGATCATGAACGGCGAAAGCCGGGGGCGGAACACTTGTAATGATCGAACCAGTTGACGAGTGGGTGGAGGTGGGATCCGCCCTCCGGATACAATCCATGTGTTGATTACTCGGCTACCAATTCTTGTAACCCTCTGTCCAGTAGCTAGATCCACCACCTGCATCTTACACTGTCCCTATAATGACTTTTTTTTTACCAAAGTCGGTAACCTAAATTTTGATAGTAACTTCAGAAAAAATAACTTTCCTAATGTACAACTACTTTTATTTGAAAATGTTTCATAGAAACTTGAGGGTCGAAGTTTCACCTTGATAAGTGCACGCAAGGCCAAAACAACCAAGATTTGAGATAGGAGGGAGTACACACATCAATATGGTCTTCTGCACGCAAGCAAAAACTGGCGATCTTGGACCTAGCTTAGGTAGGTAGTTGCGTATTGATGTCGAGCAAGGGGCCAGTTCTAAGGAGAAGAGTTTACCCGTACGATCACTGACAAGATAATTAAATGGGGGAAGTGATGTCAGTGGGGGAATGGCTCTATTCCGAAAGTTCATGGGACAAGTTTTTTTTCGGGTAAGGAAAGATTAACCTAGTTTAGCAATCCTGCCGTGGCGCCGCACCTAAGCCGAGTAGACGAGGCAGGACGTACGTGAGGACGGCCCAGTAAAACCAATTGTCTGTCCGGTCCAAATAATTGGTCCTTATGCATTGAGTGCATGCGAGCAAGAGTTGATGGATCTAGCACCTAGCGAGCTGCACCCTGCGTATTGCAGCCTAGCTACTTGTTGCGCGCAGTGTGTAGTTATTGGGAGAGGAAATGCACTGTGCCTCCGTGATGGCGCGGTCGGTCGGGTATAGGGCGCTAGGTTTGTATCAGCGTAAAAAAGGCATTCCAGTGGCCTTTCCGTATCCGTTCCCGCCTTACACACCTAGAGCTGGTCAATTGGTTGGAGATGTAAAATTGTGAGCTTTCGTTTTCCATCTTTTAAGGTGCTGCTTGGAGTGGATTCCCAAATAGTGTGGTCATCCGTGTTTAGTTCAAAGTTGAGCTAAATATTGTGGCACACTAAGTTTATACTCATTCCAAGCCAGCCTTTAAGAAATGCATTATTCAGTTAGAAGAACTGAGCAGATAGAATTCTCTAAGCAAGTAAGATTGTAATGGACTAGTTCTTTCCATCTTATTTGAAGGCCTTCCTTTTTTTCCCGAAATGGGGAGCAAAGCCCCGCCCTCTGTATTGAACGATGCACACATCACAACTTTAAGCGTTTTGGGTGGAGTAAGCTTAAGAGAATTGTAAATTTTCATCCATTCTACGCCGGGTGCAAGAGACTTCCGGCAGTGTGCGAGGTGGAGGCATGTGGTCCCATCTCCTTCCAGGCCTCTGCATCGAATCGATGCACACATCGAAACTTTAAGCCTTTTCGATGCAATAAGCTTGAAGAGAAAAAAAATCTAAATTTCCATCCATCTCGTGCTCTACACCAGGCGCGGGAGACTTTCGGGGCGCGAAGTGGAGTGAGGTGGTCCCATCTCTTTCCTTTTTTTTCTTTAGCGCTTAAATTGGCGTAGTGGGACTTGAATCTACAACCTTGGAGTTGAGATAGTGGATTTCTCCATGCTAGGCTAACCATGTGATATAACGATGGTGATTAGTGTACTTGATTATTTGTTTCTATTGTATATTAAAAATAATTTTATTTATCCAAATTGTATCCTTCCTTTTTTTCCCTCTTCCTTTTTTTATGTGTTACGGCAACATGTACTTTGTATCAAAATTCATGTCATTTGGCCAAATTTTGGTCTATTTCCCTTTTGGGGCAAGTGGTTTTTCAGCGGTAAAAATAACGGTTGGAAAAAGCACTTTCAACCCAAATGAATTAAACATTCCAAAAATTGAAAGTTTATTTTCGTTGAATATTGATGTGCTTACTCAATATATGAACATGTGAACATGTATTTTATATAAAAAGCTTTAGTTCTGATAACCATTATTGTTGAGAGGGAGAGAAAAACTTTTTCATTATACTTGTGAGGGTGACTAATATTGAGCACTCTATCATGGTATTTTGTGTGGGCTGACCACACGATAGGGTTTACTAACACCATTATTTAAGTACTTGTCTGTTTTACGTGGCTTGATTTTTTTTTATGTGTAAGTAGTTATAGAGGTGTCGATATTTTTAGTTTAAATAGTGTTGATGATATGGTTGACAATGAGTTAACAATTTTATTATGAAGGCATCGATCATGTTGTTATCAGAGTATCAAGGGAAAAGTTGTCACATGTTTATGATGAAGCCACCAAGGTGTTGCTAATGTAATTCACATGGGCCGATTGAAAAGTTATCACCTTTTTATGATGAAGTTACCAAGGTATTGTTTAGAAGTTATCAAGATGTTGATGATATGGTCACCAAGATAGTTAAAAAATAGTGATGATGTATTTAGCAGGATGTCGATAAAAAGTCCATATAAATTTGACTTTAGTAACTTAATCCCATTTCTTTTCAAAACATATCAACGTGTGATCTAGTTTCGAAGATCTCATCATGACCAATTTATTGGCAAAAATAGATCTAACATTTTGACTATTCGAAATAGGAAATAATCTAGCTGACATCAGCAACTTCGTCTCGTAGTGCATGCATGGAGCAATTCTCACAAATGACGCATTGGATAGTCTAAAAATAACAAAAAAAAGGAAAAATTCTTGTCCAAAAGGGACTTCTAGAAAGTGAATGACGAGTACCCACTAACTAGCCTCGCCCCAACAAGAGTGAAGTTTCTCGAGCTTCCCTGTTAGTCATACCCTTTTGCTCACGAAACCCCTCGAGGATAAAATCTTTATAGACAAGTTGCTACTTGAGTGTACCATTTTTCCTAGACCTTTCTCGCTCGGCCCTTCTCTCCTAATTTGCATCCCTGACACTTTTACTTGCACGGCTAGGGGTTTTGACCCGTCTGGTAGCACTAGACCTTCACCTCACATGAATTAGTTGTTGCTATCAACTCGTACGAATCTCTCGCCACAAAGATCCTCTCGATAGCCTCGAAGCTGAAGTCATCGACCTGCACCACTTCGTCTCTTTCCCCTATGCTAACGTTCATCTCACTATGGATCTATGGTCTACCCCTCCGACCTCTTTGCAATCCCAGTCTCTTTGCTACCCCATGGTCTGCCTACAAACCCCTCTTCCAAAGGGCATGCTCCAACTAGAACAAGCTCCGACATGTGCTCCGACGACCCGAGTCCTCTTTGTCTACGGAAAGAACTAGGATCTAAGATCAAATGGGGAATGGTTATCCTAGAAGTGTGTGGTCTTGGTGAGGGGGCTAATCTAGTTAAACTACACTAGTCAGGCAGCCATAGTGGCTAATATTTCAATGAAAAACATGAACATAGGGGCCATCGTCTTGCTCGTCCACCTTGCCTCCTTCCTTGGCTTTGACCACCTCTGCTTTGTGTTCTACATTGACCGGGGGTTATGCTTTGAGTTGCACAAACAAACTCTCTCTCTTGCTCCCAACTTTTCGAGAAGGTTGTCAATCTTCCTATCTTGCTGAAAGCTAGAGAATTAATTGTATCGAATGGTTGGATAATATTAAATGAAAACGGAATAGCGAGCAAGTGATGATGAAGAGCAAATAAACAAGTTTGTAAACAATTAGGAAAATAGAACCGGGGGTCATAGTTTCACTAGTGGTGTCTCTCCTAAGAATAATAACATGTTGGGTGAACAAATTACAGCTAGGCAATTGACAAATCATGAACGCATAACAATACTATTATGGAGAGATATAGGTCACGGGTTCTAACATTGTAGGCATTACGTCAAGACAAATATACTGCCATCCGACATCATCTATTACTAAAAGTGCACCTTGAGATAGCAATGCAGCAAATCTCATTGGTATTAAGTTGTAGCAACGAAGTGATTGCTTGTATGCAATAGAAAAATGCATTAAGAAGAATACGTAATATAAGCAATAATTACTATCCATAGACAAGACACTGCTGTTTATCCCTAGTGGCAACAACACATCCTCCACCCTGTACGTTTCTGTCACTCGAGCACAGATGTAAAAGATACTTGAACCCACTATCTAGCATATAAACCCTCTCTTGGAGGTGCATACAACAACTTGGCCAAGGAAATCATACACACCAGAGAGCATTGCAAGACAAGATTAAAACTCTCTAGAGATATAAGTGAAGCATCTCAATAGGACATGAACAAAATAATCAGAATCCCATAGTTCATGTAGGGCAACTCACAAGATCTAAACATGCTGGCACAAAGTAGAGAGAACACCATCTAGCTTTTTCTATGGACTCGTAGTCCTGGAATAAACTACTCACACATCCGTCCAGAGGCAATCATTGCGATGTAGAGGCCTCCAGTGACGATACCCCTCTCTAGAAGGGTGTCAGAGCAGGACTCCAGAAGGCCTAGATTGGACTTTCGAGGTGACGTTGCCTCTGTATCTATTTCGTGGAAAAAAATTATGTGCCCGATGTTTTTAGGGTTAAAGGCAGTTTTATAGGCGAAGAGGCGACAAGAGGGGGTGCCGGGGGACACCAAATGACCCCAGCGCGGCCAAGGGCGGCGCCTGGCACCCCTCTGGTGGCCACATGCCACCTCTCCGGCTCTACTTTGGACTCCATCTTTGTTCCTGGCAAAAAATAATCGCCGTGAATTTTCAGGACATTTGGCGAGTATTTTCTTCAGAGCTTTTCGGAAATATAAAAACAACAGAAAACAGGAACTGGCTCGGAAGGTATCTATTGTTGACTAGAAGCACAGTTCAACATTATTGAATTGAACATAAACCATATTCAATATTCCATAACATAACAACCAATACTAATAAATACCATATAATCTAAAAGTTCGCACAAACATAGATAGATTCAACTAGCTACTCGTCATCTTTAGTGCCGTCAGAATTCTTAGATTGATGGTAGAGGAAGTAGGTGGACACGTCACCTTCATCAAGATAGAAGGTCAATCTCCCTGTGGGTTCCATCTCGTAGCGTTCCACGAACTTGCCCCATTGAAAACCACTGAAATATATTTTTCCATCATCATTTGTGAAAAGAACTTTCTGTTCGTGTGCTGGCACTCTGAAGCTCACCAGGTTCACCTCGAATGTTCGAGGGTGATCCCAAATTTCCATATGAACATGCTCCAAAAAGTCACGTCTGTATCTGCAAGGTATGATCTGAAAAAACAACAAGCGCATATGTTTGGCATGCTTTCAAAAAAATTCAATACAACACGTAGATGAACCAAAAATAAATCAATCTGTTTTGAAACTCCTTTGGTAGAACAATGGTAAATTTCTTTTTCATGCACTCCTTTTAGCCACAGGTTGCACATATATCCATTGCCTACAATGATTCATTGCATGCAGTGAATTCATCTACACATCTAAAGATTTAACAATATAATTCAACTTAACAGTCTAAATCAACTTAAATCTAAACATCTACATCTATAAGTCAATCTACATCTGTAAATTAATCTAACGATGAACATCTAAATCACAGTAATATCTAACAATGAATATCTATGTCTCACAATCTACAAGTCAATATACATCTAAGAAAACCTATATCTAATATCTAAGTGTCGAGACATCGTAGTAGAATTCATAGATGGGGGTGCCATGAGACTACTGATAGAGATTATGGGGACGTGGTCGTATGTCGAACAATGACACCAAGGTTTTACCCAGGTTCGGTACGTCGCAATTAAGCGGCGTTCCTACTCCTGCAATCTCACTAAATCAGGGCTGAAGCCTGAAGTATACAAAGTACAATGTGAGTTAGGTTTAGCTACTCGACAAGGATCAACCTCTCGGCGAGTTAACCTCTAGCTTATTGTCTATATCTTTCTTATCTCTCGTCTGGCTTTATATAATAGCCGGGTTAGAGTTTACAGAAAAGGAAACCTAGAATACTATGGTAAGTTCTAACTTGGAAGGCAAGAATCCGCCTTCTACTCCAAGCCGTACCTCGTGGGCCGTGGGCCGGGTTCTTCTAGAATCCGGCTTCTGCGCATCAGCTTACTGGGCCTCCTAATGGACCGTAATCCATTACCATTAAGGCCACCCTGGTAATCTGGCACTTTAGGACACCATCTGATATACCCCTAATTGGTATATATCCGACAGTAGCCCCCAAGAAGGATTAAGACTCCGAATCGCCGTCTTTCGTAAAATTGCATTCTTTCCGAGAAATGTTGACTCTTTGTCTTGATTCTTCTTCTCCTTCAAATCATGCTTTAACACGAAACTCGGATTTCAGGAAATCCGGCTTTTTCTTCCACGAGCCTTCGTGGAGAAGGAACTTCCTACGTCAGCGATGAAATCGTGCTGACGTCACGGACGTTTGGATTTTCGAGTGTGAAACCCTGAAACGTATCTCCGATAGATTCTCACGGGAAACGAGGAGATAACCATAATCACCTGTCGATTCTTTTCCCGGATTTTCCGGCGAGTGACACGCGGTTGATCATCCAACGGTCAAACGTGTCGTTAGCGCGCATCGTAAAGGATTTCCGGCTATAAATAGCCCATTCATCCCCTTCGGCAAACCTTCCGCTCCCCTCTCACTTTCCAGCTCAAGCGCCATAGCCCTCGAGCCTTAGTCCAGTGAGAACGAAACAGAGCCCGTGCTCGCGCAAGCGCCATTCCCGGATTCCACGTCGGGGAGCTCAAGGTCCTCGTCGCGCCGCCGCGGAATGGACTCACCTCGCGCGTCCCAGGAACACTCCGTCGCCGCGGAAATCGACGACATCATCAACACAATTCCTCCATTGGTGGATTCTCCGATCCGCGCCACCGTTGACGCGCCGGAGAAAACTTCCGGCGGTCAGGCCTGCGAGGATCTGTATCTCGCGGCCCATAACCTGGCCGCATCGTCTTCTGCACGGCCTCCGCCTCCAGCTCCCGAAACGGCGGAGGAAAAGCTCGCTCTCGTCGGAGAGGAGCTCGCCGCCGTTGCCGCCGCTGGACCCGAGGACGAAGGCGAAACTTCCGGCAATTGGAGCCGGAGCAGCATTCCTCCCTCCCTTCTTCCGACAATGGAGAAGGAGGGGTTGATCGCCAAGGGAAAATGGCGGTACGAGGAAGAAGAATCCGAGCCTTCACCTAAGGCCGGAGAGAGAGTTATCCTTACTTCTCATATCTTACGAGGTATGGGATTTCCGCCATCTTCCTTCTTCCTCCAGGTACTCAACCACTACCATATCCAGCCTCATAACTTGCCACACAACTCCATTCTATACTTAGCCGGGTTTCAGGCCCTTTTTTAAGGGTATTTAGGAATAGCCCCTAGGTTAGATTTCTGGACGTACTGTTTCGGGGTTAAGCGAACCCCCTCAGAGGGCGCACTCACGACTTGCGGAACCATTTCTTTCACCCTGCGTAGATTCAGGGAAGATTGGTTCCCCAAGATAAAAACTTCAGAATCCGTCAAATTCTGGACGGGTTCTTTCTTTTATCATCCAGACGTCCCTTTTCTCGGAAAAACAACGGGGATTTCACCTTTCGCCAACACTGCCGCCACTCCCCAGGAAAACTGGGCGACTGAAGTAGTGCAAACCCTGCCTCCAGTTCTTCTCAAAATTAAGCGGCACATCGTCAAACTCGTCACTTCCGATCCACCTCTGACCGTCATGGATACAGTTCTATGCTGGTTAGTGAGGCGAATCCAGCCTTTGGCTGACCACGGTCCCCGGCTCTTATGCGACTACACGGGAACCGCGGACGCTATGCGGACGACGGACAAATCCTTGACGGCGAAGGATTTGCGGAAGCGTGTGAATCAGTTGGTCGCAGCACGCGACCAATATGAGGAAAGTCGGCCGATATACACGGCGACTAACCCGACTCCAAAGGTACGTCTTTTACATTTTGGGTTTCACATTATTTTCTTTCTCGGATAATTGTCTTAACCCGGACTTTGTCTTTTTTGACAGATCTTCGATCTTCCTGAGTCGGACCTTGCAACTGATGCCGAGTTGGACGCATTGCATGCCAACTTCGCAGGTGGACGGAAACGCAAGAAGATTTCCGCCTCCCAGGAAGTAGTCGATCTTGACGGTGTCCCTGTCGTTACCTCCAGGTTTGACATCCGGGTTTTCTATTTTTGTCAGAACTTTTCTTAGTTTGTCTCGGATTTTTAATTCTCCGGTACTTCTCTTTTTAGCCTGCCTCCTTCAACCTTGAAGCCTAAAAATCTTAAAATGTTTCAGGCTGTGGCCAAAAGAGGTCCACATCCTTCTCCTGCAACTGCCCCAGATTCTCCTGCAACTGCCCCAGATACTCCAGTTGCAGATACAGAAGAACATGCTGCTGCAATGAACGAAGAAACCCAGCAGACCAGCCATCCCATTGTGCCAGAAACGGACACAAGGGAAAGGGCGGCCCCGGAAATGGGAGGTCCTTCTCAGCCAGCTGAGGAAGATCCCATTCCCACTTTTGATAAGGATTTCAAGGATATCCATGAAGGCCTTAGCAATGTCGGGACTCTTTTTGCCGAGTTTGCAAAAGAGTTCAACGAAACCTGGTCAGGTTTGCAGCGGATGAGCCAGGTAATACCTCTAGCCCCCAAGCAAGAAGTCAAATGCATGCTTTTGGCTTAATGCTTTTTTCGCTTGTATGCTTTTTTTAACTTAAGCATTTTTTGTTTCTTTTCCGTGTTTCAGCAAACCGCTGAAAACATAAATATGGAAGTTTTCAACAAACTTACCGTCAAGAACAAGGAGGTGAAATCCCTTCTTTCGATTCTTGAGGGTAAGGAGGCAGAACTAGCATCCACTCAGCAGCAGCTGAAGAAATCAGCAGGTAAGATATCTCTCTGCTTCCAGTTGTAAAAAAAATTCTAAGTATTTTGCCGAGTTTTCTAACTCATCTTTTTACTTGCTTTTCAGCTTCTTTGGAGAAAGCCAAACAAGTTGTTGAAGATGCCGTCAATGCCGAGAACCTGCGCCGGGAAAACCTCGATCTTCATAAGTTCAATATCAAGTTGCAGCAGGACTTGGAGGCCAGCCAATTGGCCATTGGCATTGCCGAGTCCAATGCCTCCAACCAAGCAGCCAAGGACAAGGACACCATCCAAGACTTGGAGAATGCCTTGAACCAGCGCTTGGAGGAAGGCGCCGAGATGGACAAAATTCTCGGTAAGTACTTTACCTTTTACCGGATTTCCCATGTTTACATCTTTCTCTGTTTTTCTAACACTTTTTGTGTTTTACTAAAACAGGAGATAGCCCCCCAGCTTACTCGGATTGAGAAAATCCGAGCTTTTGGGAAGGTATTCACCGCAATCAAGGTTGCGGGAATGTTGCTGGTCAGCAAATGCCTTCCCGCCAGGACTGGGGAGTTCTCGAAAGTTGCAAAACTTTCGGAAGCTATCGTGGAGGTGGCGGAGTCCAGGGGTCCATCCTATGATCCGCGGCGCGTGGTGGTGCGCGCATGGCTCTAGGGCTCATGCGCATGCACTATCCTGACGCTAAATCTTGGCGCGTGGCATCCGACATTCCGCAAGGATACACTAAGGCGCAGCGGGCCAACATCTTTGAAGGCATCAAAGGTCACGCCACCATGGTCAACATCTCCACCTTCTATCCGGAGGAAACCATTCCGGATATTCCCGAGGAATCCAACCGTGAAGACGACTCAGATGCCTGAAGGGAAATGCCTTGTCCTGGGTAGAAGATAGGAAATAGAAGCATTATTGATCTTACAATGTAAACTTATTGTAATGCTTTCTATTCTTTTGTATAAACAAGGAATCTGCTTTTGCGACAATATTTATTAAGTCTTTTGCAAGTTTTTCCGGGTTTTTATTCCTTTATCTTCTAAGCTCTCTGGTTTGTATGCTTTAACTGCCCTTAGTGTTTGAAATGGCTCGATAGTATTTTAATCTTCATGCCAAGTGACTGGGTATAACCAATCAGTCGAACTCGGAAACATGGATCATACTAAAGGCATTTTTACTTACTAGCTCCAGCGACCTAGCATAAAAATAATCAGATAATACTTAGAGAACAGTAAGGAATTTTTTGAATGAAACTCAGGCACGCAGGCACAATCTGGGTTTCCTTAAGCCATTTTAGGCTGAAAATTATTCAGTTTTTTAACACCGAGCACGCATGCACAATTCGGGTTAACATTGAATATTTTGAAAGATCATTGGGACATAGATAAGACGGAATATGCTTTGTACTATAATAAACATGTAAAAAACATAGATGTATGAATTCCGACAACTCTATTTCATGATCTCAAAGATGTTTACATAGAAATTGAACCAAGTATAGAAGGGACGTAACTTCTGGATGCTCCAGGGTCTCTTGGTCTCCCCTAGTTCCTCATCTATCTTTCTCTTTCTTTTGCGATTCGGCTTTTCGGGATCATCTTCCGTGCCTCGAAAATCTACAAGATAGTATGATCCTTCATAGCTTTGCTGATGACGAAAGGTCCTTCCCAAACTGGAGCCAATTTGTGATTTCTTTGTTGTACCAATCTTAGCACTAGGTCATCTTCTTTAAAAGAACGATGCCTAATTTTCCGACTATGATAACAACGTAAACCTTGCTGATAAATGGCAGATCTTTGAAGCACAAGTTCCCGTTCTTCCTCTAAGAGATCGACGGCATCCCGTCGTGCGCTTTCGGCATCCGAGTCATCGAAAGCCTGCACTCTTGGGCTATCATGGATCATATCCATTGGAAGGACTGCTTCCGCGCCGTAAACTAGGAAAAACGGGGTTTGCCATGTTGACTTGTTTGGTGTCGTTCGAATACTCCAAAGCACAGAGGGTAACTCTTCCACCCATGCTCCAGCTGCTCTATGAAGAGGAGATTCGAGTCTTGGGCGTATTCCTTGCAGGATTGAACTATTCATTCTTTCAACCTGTGGTGTGCCACAGATGCAAGATCTAGGCGTATTCCCGTTTGTCGGCAATATTTTTCCAACTCTCCAATAGAGAAATTTGTCCCGTTGTCGGTTATTATGCTGTGTGGAACGTCATATCTCATGACTACGTCAATGATGAAATTTCTGGCTGTTACACCATCAAGCTTTTTGATGGGTTTTGCCTCCACCCACTTGGTATACTTATCTAGTGCAACGAGTAGATGTGTAGGTCCACCTCTTGTAGTTTTGAATGGTCCCATCATATCTAGCCCCCAGACCGCAAGCGGCTATGTAATAGGGATAGTTTTGAGTGCTTGGGCTGGCATATTCGTCTGCTTGGCGTAATACTGACATCCGGCACATGCATTGACTATGTGTTCGGCATCTGTCTTGGCTGTTAGCCAGAAAAATTCTGCACAGAATGCTTTCTTAACTATGCTTTTTGATTGAGCATGATGTCCACAATCTCCAGCATGGATTTCTTGCAGAATTTCTCTGCCTTCTTCTGGCGAAATACATCACAGAAAAATTCCGATAGTGCTGCGTTTATACAGGGAACCATTGATTACCGTGTATCCTTTGCATCGACGTTTTATTTGTCTTTGCAAGACCTCGTCTGCTCCATCCGGGTACTTCTAATTTACTAAGAAGTTTAGATATGGAATTGTCCAATCCGGTTCAACGAGCAGAACTTCGATTGACTCGGAAACCAGAGGATAGTCAACATCTCCACCTTTTATGGATGGTTCGTGCAAATGCTGGACAAACACACCTGGTGGCAGGGTTTTCACTCTTTCCGAGCCCATGCGGGCTAAAGCATCCGCGTTCCAATTCTCTTCCCTTTTGACATGAAGTACTTCAAATCCCAGGAAGCAAATTGCAAACTCGTCCACCGTTCTCCGATATTCGGCCATGATGGGACTTTTGGCGTCCCATGTTTGGTTGAGCTCATGTTGTACCAAATATGAGTCCATAGCATAAGATGCGTTTGACACCTATTTCTTTTGCAACATGCAAGCCATGAAGCAAAGCTTCGTATTCTGCCACATTATTGCTGGCGTTGAAGTGTATTTGTAATACATACTCCATTGTATCTCCCTTGGGGGATTTTAGGACTACACCAGCTCCAGCGCCTTCCTTCATCTTGGATCCATCAAAGTGTGTAACCCAGTATTCCGACTCCGGCATTGGTGTGTTTTCCATTGCTTTTGTCCAATCAGCGGTGAAATCTGCCAACACCTGGGATTTTATTGTCGTCCGGGGTTGGTACTTAATGTCGAACGCCGCTAACTCGATGCCCCATTTGGCTACTCGGCATGTTGTGTCCGCATTGTTGATTATATCCCCTAGTGGTGCCTTTCATACCAGTGTTATGGAATGTCCTTGGAAGTAATGGCGGAGTTTTTGAGATGCGAAAAATACGCCATATGCCAGTTTTTGATAGTGCGAGTATCGTTGTTTGGACTCGGAAAAAACTTCACTTACGTAATACACCGGATGTTGATCTGGTATGGTTTGCTCGTCTTTCCGCCTTTCCACAACTATCACCGCACTAATAACCCTGTTTGTTGTTGTGAGGTACAGTAACATGGGTTGTTCGTCTTTTGACGATGTCAAAATTGGAGCTTGCATCAAGGTTTCTTTTAACTGGGTTAACACTTTGTCCGCCTCTTCTGTCCATTCAAATTTGTCGGATTTCTTCAACAATTTGTATAATGGCAGAGCTTTGTCTCCTAGCCGGCTTATAAACTTGCTGACGGCAGCTGCGGAACCCGTCAATCTTTGTACATCTTTTAAGAACGTGGGCCTTGAGATGTTTAGGATTGCCTTGATCTTTTCCGGGTTTACTTCTATTCCTCTGTGAGAAACGATGAAACCCAGAAGTTTTCCTGAGGGAACCCCGAATACTCCCTTTAATGGATTCGACTTCATTTTGTAAGTGCGTAAATTTTCGAAGGTTTCTCGCAAATCTTCAAGGAGTGTGTACTTTTCCTTGGAAACGACGGCAATATCGTCCACGTAAACTTGAACATTTTTGCCAATCTGACAATGCAAACATCGTTGCATGCAACGCTGGTAGGTTGCACCTGCGTTCTTCAGGCCAAAAGGCATGGTTATGTAGTAGTATGTTCCATATGGGGTTATGAAGGTTTTGATTTGGTCCTCTTCCTTCATACGTATTTGATGGTACCCGGAATAAGCGTCCAAAAAGCATAAAATCTCAGAGCCAGCTGTGGCATCTATTATTTGATCGATTCGCGGTAACACAAATCTACCTTTTGGACACAATTTGTTCAGGCCGGTGTAATCTATACACATCCTAAGAACAGTACTATCTTTCTTCGGGGCTAATACTGGGTTTGCAGACCATTCAGTATGTATAACTTCCCGGATAAAGTCAGCTGCCAATAGCCGGATAATTTCCTTGCCAATAGCCTTCCGTCTTCTTCCGTCGAATCGACGGAGACCTTGTTTGACGGGTTTAGATCCTGGAATTACCTTAAGTTGGTGCTCAGCAAGTTCCCTGGGTACGCCTGGCATGTCCGCTGGACACCATGCAAAAATATCCCAGTTCTCACGGAGGAACTTGATGAGCTCGCTTTCCTATTTGTCGGTCATGCTAGTTCCCACTACGACAAATTTTGTCGGATCTTTAGGATCTAGGATAACCTGTCTTGTATTCTCGGAAGCTTTGAAGCTGTCTGTCGGCTTCCGGCTTTCTTTTCCTGCCGCCATTTCTATCGGCGATACTTCTTTTGCCAGCTCCTTTAGTTCCTCCTTTGCTATCACTTTTTCTGCGCAAAGGTCGTTTTTCTTTTTCCAGCTCGTTGGACAACTTGAAGTCTCCATTTATGGTGATTACTCCTCCTTTTGGCCCTGGCATCTTCAGCTTGTTATAGATATAACATGATCTTGCCATGAATTTGGCGAAAGCTGGACGTCCGAGTATTGCGTGATACACGCTTTCGAACGACACAACCTTGAAGGATACTTTTTCCTGCCGGAAATGTTCTTTCTCTCCGAAGGTTACATCTAGGGAAATTTCTCCTAGGGATCGCGCTTGCCTGCCAGGGACGATGCCGTGAAAACGTATGTTGCTATGATTTAGCTGGGTCTCGAAGATTCGCAGATGCTTCAATGTATCCAGGTACATTATGTTAATGATGGATCCTCCATCCATCTGCACTCTTTTTAGCCTAGTGTTTTGAATAATAGGACTTACAACTAGAGCTTTTGTGCCAGGTTCTGGGATATTTCTGGGATGATCAGACTGATCCCAGGTAATTGGTGTATTTGAGTACTTCAAGAATTTCGGGGTTGGTGGGACAACCGCGTTTATTTCTAGAAGTGTTCTCTTTTCCACCTTTGCTGATGGAGTTGCCAGGAAAGTTGGGTTGCATTCTCCTTCAACTCTCGGAAACTTAGGCTCGCCTTTTCGCTGTTGTTCCTGGATTTTTTCGTCAGTGTCCGATTCACTGTCTTCTTTTTCAGCTTCTGGCTTTTGCTTGGAGAATTTCCTCTTGGAATTTTTCCCTTTTCTTCCGGATCCTGCACTGCCTTTCATATGCTTGTTGAGCCGACATTGTGCGTTCGTATGGGTGGGTTTCCCAAATTGCGAATGGTGGACACAGTTTTCCGAGTTCATTCTTTCCCACTCATCTTTTGTGTAGTTGATCGGTTCTGTGCTTCGTCCTTTCCATTTGGTCCCATTTTCTCTTCCAAAGGCTATGTTAACTTCTTTGGGTTTTTGCTGTGCTTCTGAAGTTGCTTTTTTCTCAGGACGAGGGGTCTTTTTGGCTTGAATGAAAGTGTCAATATTGCCACCTCTCGCTCTGATGTCATCTTTCGCCGTTGCGTGCTCATTTGCGGTCGTAAGCATAGATCTGAGATCTTTGTGCTTTTTGGAACCGATCATGAACGGTACGAGTCCGGGTTTTAAGCCATTGATGAAAGCATGCATTGCTTATACGTCAGTTACTCCAGAGCAGTTGTTCTTCATTGCGATCCACCTTGAGATAAATTCCACGTATGGCTCATCTTCAAACTGGGTGCAGCGGTTTAACTGGTTGATGCTGTTGGGGCGTTTGTACGTTCCCTGAAAATGCTGAGTAAAAACTCTAGCCATATCATCCCAGCTATCGACAGTTCTTGACGGAAGCCCATTGATCCAATCTATGGCTCCATCCAGTAACATAAGGGGGATGAATTTTACTGCCTCTAGGTCTGTCCCATTGTTAATCTGGATGGCTGTGTAATAGTCTGAGAGCCAGGTATCCGGGTTTGTAATGCCGATATATTTTTGATATGTTGGACCAACTTTGGAAAAGCCAGAATGTAGAGTTATTCTTCGGATCCTGTCAGTGAAACACTTAGGTCCGAAGTATAGGTCGTCTCTTTCCGCTCTATCAATGTGTGCGGAGTATCTACCGGCTGAATGGATAGAAGGGGATCTGCTCCTTTCTTTTCCATTGTTGCACGGACGCGCTTTTCCGGGATTGTCTCTATTTCCTCCGTTATCGTGCCCTTTGGGATAAGGTGGAGTTCTACTCCTGTGTCTTTCCTTATTCCTTGGGGGTGTACGGGATCTCTCACGCCTATGAGGAATGTCGTGTCTTCCGGCTTTTTTAGCAGGGCATCTCGGAGGCGGCATCGCTTTTCCGTCCTTCTGGTTTTGTTCTTCCCGATCTCGGGGATTAATTCCATCTTTCGGCAGATGGGATCCGGTTCGGGACGCTGCATCCTTGTTATCGGGCTTTTTCTTGTCCTTTCACGGATCTTCTTTATTCTCTTTCGAATTACTTGAATCTCCAGGTTCTTCGGGTCCAGGTGCTCCAGCGGTGCATATAGCTGTTCTGCATAGGGCCGAGTCGGCATGCAACTCTCCTGATCTTGCTTTCCCTCGTTGTTGCTGTTGCAATGCCTTTCCTAAGAAAGCATACACCCCTTGAAGTTTTTCGCCATTAGAGTACAGATCGTTGTTGAGGATGGCGAATGCAGCCTCCGCGTTTTCTGCTGCGGTTTTGTATATAGGTTCGCCCCTGGCATCTGTGCCGTTTACTTGCTTTTCCAGGCCGGGTTTTGAAACCTTTCCTTTGGCGGCAGTACTTCTGGTCTTGCGATTCCGGGTAACCGTGTAGGTTTTATGCCAGATCTATTCCTTCTCTCGTACTCCTCGATTTATTCCTGCTTTCACTTAATGTCAGCTTGGGTTTTTTGGAGATGTTCCCGAGTTCGAAATAGATGTTGCTGTTGCCTTGGGAGAGCTCGTCTCCTGGCTTCCAGAACTTCAGGGGGGTCATGAGGTCCCACTGGTGTTTGAAGTAGATCATGTTCGTCCTGTTCTGACATTGGCGGAACAGAGATTTCCTTCGCTTTCTTCTCCGCAGGCTTAACTCCACTTCCTCCTCCTGCTTCCAGGTTTTCGTTGGTTGTATCAGCCAATTTATTCTTCCGGAGCTTGTACTGGAGTTTCTTGGAAGCTTTGTGTTTTTTCTTGGAAGAGGGAGGTTTTTTACCAGGTTCATCATCTGTCAATTCCTTGACATCCGGGTATGTTGGAGTGGTTTCCCCCTCCTCTCTTTCCTCATCTGGCGGAGGTGTTCTAGGGCTTTCCTGACTTTCGACATCTGTGTTTTCAGCCGGTTTTGCCATCAGTACTTCGTGGAACCCCTCTTGAAAGGATTTCACCTTTCTTTCGAAAGAGTCTACATCTTCGTCTTCGGAATCAAACTGGTCCGATCCGGATTCCGACTCTAATCTCGCCTCAATGGCGGCTAACACAGAATCAGCTTCCGAGTTCGTCGTCAGATTTACGTATGTCGGATCTTCCACCTCTATTGTGGGATTGTTGTTTTCTACCTCTTCCACGGGATTGCTTTCATCCGTGTTTTCGGAGATCTCGGACTGCACCATACCGATAAAGTGCGATTCAGCAGAGTATCGACGATCTGATAAAAAACCGGCGTCATAGTCTTCTTCGACTGGGTATAGGGCGGGTGGGATAAATTTGCTTCCACCACAAAATCCCATTGCCTCTGCAGTTAATCCGATAAAGATGTTTGCAAATCCAATCGGTAAAACGCACGCACTTACCAGATGATTCCGTGCTGGCATGTACGATCCATTGTCGAGGAAGTGCCCGACGTTGTTGTCATTCCAGACTTCCGACAGTTATGGTACTGCCAATTCCGCCGAGTATCCCCGATCGAAACATAACGCCTGACGTCGCTGGCCCCACGGTGGGTGCCAACTGTCGAGACATCGTAGTAGAATTCATAGACGGGGGTGCCATCAGACTACTGATAGAGATTGTGGGGGACGTGGTCGTATGTCGAACAATGACACCAAGGTTTTATCCAGGTTCGGTACGTCGCAATTAAGCGGCGTTCCTACTCCTGTAATCTCACTAAATCAGGGCTGAAGCCTGAAGTATACAAAGTACAATGTGAGTTAGGTTTAGCTACTCGACAAGGATCAACCTCTCGGCGAGTTAGCCTCTAGCTTATTGTCTATATCTTTCTTATCTCTCGTCCGGCTTTATATAATAGTCGGGTTAGGGCTTACAGAAAAGGAAACCTAGAAGACTACGGTGAGTTCTAACTTGGAAGGCAAGAATCTGCCTTATACTCCAAGACGTACCTCGTGGGTCGTGGTCCGGGTTCTTCTAGAATCCGCCTTCTGTGCATCAGCTTACTGGGCCGCCTAATGGACCGTAATCCATTACCATTCAGGTCACCCTGGTAATCCGGCACTTTAGGACACCATCTGATATACCCCTAATTGGTATATATCCGACACTAAGTCTCAAAATCTATAAGTCAATCTACATATAATTAAAGAAGTAGGCATGTACCGCAGCTAGGGAAACATACATGTGGCGCTACGGCGCGAGGACGCGGTGCCGAGGGCGGCCATGGTCGCGGCGGCGTTCCAACGGTTGCGGGGGAGGCGGGCTTGGTCGTAGCAGTGGCAGTTGGAGGTGGCCTTTGTCGCAACGGTGGTAGTGGGAGGCGGCGTTGATCTAGGATGAGGGGAGAGGAGTGGAGGCGGTGGCGAAGCGGGGGTGGAGAGGGATACGGCATTGCAGCGATGCAGGATCGCGGGTGGAGAGAGACTGGCCCGATGATGTGAGCGTGTGGGGGAAGTGCGTGTCGCGTCCCGTGGGGGAAGTGCGGTAAAACTTGTGGTGTACTGCACTCTGCCACATCACTAGAGGTGAGGAACTAGTGGCGTGTAGGTTATCTATACGTCGATACCAAAATGTTTGCTCGGATACTCGCTGAGACAGAATAGCCGTGTCGTGGGATCTGCCACGCGACTAACATCCTACAAGCAATGGCGTGGACGTTACTACAACACCACTACTATTTTTCATCCCCCGGGCACAGCTTACCAGTGATGTGACTTCGGGTGACCCGCCACTTATGTGCTTTCATCTATAAGCCTTCTCCTGCTGGTGATATTGAAAATATAATTTTGAGAGAGCTGTATGTCTATGTCAACGAATGCTAATAAATGTTTTGATATTTTTCATGTCAAATGGCTTCTAAGAGCGGATCCTATAGAGGAACGACAATATTCCTCTTATCCTTTATTTATCACTTACCATTGTTTGACTGATTTCTCACGAACATTGGGTGAGGAGATTAAATGTTATTGTTGTAATTTATCTTTTGTGGGCTAGGCATCCATTTGCGAGCTCTTTTTGCACTATTAGGGACATACACGTTATGCATTCAAATCAACAGGTTAAGCCATCCAACATGATGAAATAATAAAGCATTTAATACTGCATCACGAGCTAAAACAGTAACACAAAACAAGGTTTAATACTTTTGAAAATTTTAAAGGTAACACATGAGCAATTTACATGGAATGGCGGGGAAATAACATGTATGGTTAGGTATGGTGGACACATTGGAGTAACTTTGGTTTAATGGAGTTTAATGCACGAGTAGAGCTCATAGTGAATGCAGGTGAAGGCTAGCACGAGGCTGGGGGCGACCAACTAAGAGAGCAATAACGGACATAATCATGCATAGAGACAAAAAATCATTGATCAAAGCATAAGTTGATATTACGAGTCTAAGAAGATATGATCATCAAGGCTAAAGGTGATTTTGTTTATAGTCATAAAATGGTGTGAGCATATGTCAAGTCAATCCAAATGAATCTTCAATGGAGAATACCACGGTAACATGCTTAATTATGATCAAGAACAACAAATAATTTAATTTCAATAGCACATTAAGCACTCTCAGTTATTTAATACTAGTCGTGATGCATCAAAAATTACTAATAACAAAATGAAAATAACATCTAACATGACATGTCAAAGCCCAGTCATAGTCTAAACAAGCTTCCTTTGCACCACTATAGGCGTGAAATATTTTTCTCCCATCCAAGACCAATAAATTTATTTTAAACAAATCTCTTAACAAGTATTCATTAAAGACAAAAGAGCTAATCATATATAAATATATTAAACTAACAAGCTCTGCACAAAATAAGCAAAGAGCTAAAAACAGTGGTAGCAAAAACTGAACACTCACAAACAATAAGAGTGAAAACTATAGTGTTATAAACATTATAATGGGGTATGTTTCTCTCCAATCCAACCATTTATTACCAGCAAGCAAACAAAATAAAAACAAAATAAAAATAAAATGATGCTCCAAGAATAGCACATAGTATGTGAAGCAATAAAAATATAGTATCCTAAAAGGTTGACCTGATAATTTTGTTGATAAAGAAGAAGATGCCTTGGGAATCCCCATGCTTTGACGCTTCTACTTCTTGGATATTTATTAGGGATGACATGTGCATCCCGAAGATTGAGAATTTTTCCATCCTTCATCTTCTTGTATCATCCTCCTCTCCTTACACTTGAAAAGTTCTTCCACACAAAACTTCGCACAATCTTCATTAGCGGAGTTAGTGCATCAAATAAATACATCCACTTGGTTCAGGTTTAACACAATACAAACACTCAATTTAAATATTAGCTACTGCCACAACTTCTTTTAAAACAAAGGCAGAAATCTATCAAAACGAAACTGATTGTAAAGATAATTTTTTTTGAGGCACTTTCGTGGCTCAAATCAGAAAATGTTAAGACAATGAAACTTAGATAACAACCTGGGGAAAGTTCTTTTTTTTTTAAATTTTGTCGTGCTTTGGCTGAGAGATACGAGTTTTTGGTGAGACCCAGATATCTGGATAGAAAAAAAGAAAATTGCACTTCATTTCAAATAGAGGTTACTCTTGGCACAAAAACAAAATAGAAAGGATAAGAAGCGGTTTCTACAGATATTACAACTTCCAAGACTCAAAGAAAACAAAATAAAACATAAGGAATACAAGATAAAACAAGGTAGGTTGCCTCCCACAAACGCTTTTCTTTAACGCCTTTTAGCGAGGCATAAAGAAAGCATCAAGTATTATCAATAAGACCATCATCAAGATCGTCAACAAAAATTCAATAGTGCAACTATTCCTTCTAGGAGGACTTTATGACTTGAACTTGTCTAAAATTCTAGGAGAATCTAGGATGGTGCTTTTATCAATAATATGATCAATTTTAGTTTTCCTCAAATTAGGCACTTCCCCCACAATTTTAGAAGTTCCTTCCCTATTGATGGTTGAATTAGTTTTTGGTAGTGTGTTCTTAGGAACATACATGAATTTAGGTTTATTTCCTACCATAGCTTCCATTTTTTAGTCTTGAGTGAGGACAAGGTCACTCCCGAAGTTTCTATAGCCTCCTTAATTTTGTCTATTCTAGATGGTTGTTTCTCACTAGCCTTTATAGTTTCAACAATGTTAATATTCTTATAAATATTCTTTATAGCGTCATCTAGCTTATCCACATGATCAATTAACTGTTTAGCTATCTCATTTTGCTTCTCAATATTAGATATATTCTTCTCCCTAACATCCAACCGATCTAAAACATGATCCAAAGTAATCTCAGTTTTAATTTCATCAATAGGCGGATTTCCCACTAAGCTTTCAATAACATTAAGATCCTCCAAAGTGTGAGCTCCTATGAAGTTTCCACCCATTAAAGTGTCAAGGATATAGCTATACCAATTTGTTACACCCACATAAAAATTTCTAAGAAGGATAGTGGTTGCTTTCTTTTTGGTATACTTATTTTGAGCATCATTAATTCTATACCAAGCATATTTTAAACTTTCCCACCTCTTTGTCTAAAGGTGAGGAACTCAGATTCAGGTAACATAACAAAAGAAGTAGAGCTAGACATACTAATAAAATGTAACATCCCAAGTCTGAAAAATAGCCTTTAGAATGTTTGCTATCTGTTATTTTATGTTTTGCATCATGGCATCATGTTGATTGCATTTGTTTTGTTTGTTTTCCATTTGTTTTCCTTTGTTTTCTATTTGAATTTCAAACCAAAACTCAAACCTTTTGTTTCATCCTTGTGATGTTACAATTTCCAAAATGTTATTTCAAATAAAACAACCAATTGGCTTTCATATCTTTCCACATTGATCAACTAATAATTTGGTGCTTTGTTTCAAATAAATAAATTCCCAAATTGCTTCCAATTATTTCATATTGGATCAACTCTTAAATTGTTGCTTAATTCAATCAATCACTTAATCAATTAATCAATTAATTTCAAATTGTTTCCAAATTCAATTCTCAAATCAGTACCTTTTTGAAACCATAAAATTCACCACCCCTTTTGCACTCTTTAAACCCTTCTAAAACCCTAGGGGTAACCCTATTCCAAAGCATGGTTTTCTTAATGGTTCATTACTATTAAAATTCCTCTAAATTTGGTTTCAATGCAAACTATCATCTCAAATCTCAATTTTTGAAATCCAATCTTACAATATGGTTTCTAATTACATAACAAGGCTAAACTAATTTTTCTGTAATTTTACTAACAAAAACCTTAACTTTTTCTTCCAAAATCAATCTACAAAAAAAATATATGAAACAGAAAAATAAAGGAGAGAAGGAGCAGCAGCCCTCCCCATCTATTTCTTTTCCCAAGCCCAATTTCCCTTTTCCACTTAAGCCCACAAACCTAGCCCAGTACCCTTTCCCTGTGTCTTCTTCCTCGTGGCTGAGGTCACCACAGTACGAACACAGAACAGCCACACGATCCCTTCTCCCCTCCTCAGATGCTTGCCGTACCCATGCCTCTCCCTCCATAAAACCACCCTCCACCCTCTACCTGCTAACCCTAGCCCTTCTCCCTCAAGCCGCCACCCTCTCTCTTCCTTCCATCTCCTCCAACTCCCTCTCTCTCTGAACCTATACTGAACCTGAAACCCCCCTTCCATGGCCGGAACTTGTGGAGGTTGGCGTGGTCGATGTAGGCTGTCCCGGGAGCTCCCCATGGCGGGAATGGAAACGCCCAACTACCCTCTTCCTTCCCCACCCCGCGGCGCTGGCCGGGAGCCAGCACAGCGCCGCCGCCGTCGCCGTTTCATCGCCGGCCACCTGCTGCACGTGTGCTGCTCGCCCTGCTGCCCCTGCGATCTGCTCCTCCATCGAGCGCTCAGGTGAGCGCCCTCCTCCTCCCTCGACTCCCTCCCTCTCGCCCTCTAACTCCTCCCCTAGTGGCCGCAGCACCACGGCCCTCCGGCGAGCCGCCCTCGCTGGCCAGCGTCCGCCCCTTCCTCTGTTAAGATTGCAGCGAACGTTCCCTGTATGGTTCAGTTAGGTGCAGTTTTTTTGGGTTCAGAAAATTCCCGCGGAACAGGAGCTCTTATTCCCCGAGTTCCACTCCCTCACAACACAGAGCAGCAGCCGCAGTGGCTATCACCCGTGCGCACAAGACCGAGGTCGCGGGGTCGAATCCCCCCAACCCACCTTTTTCCCTTTATTCCGAATTGTTCAGTGCGGCTGCTACACCTTAACCCCCACAGGTCCCTCTCCTTTCAACCAACAGCACAGCTACCCTACTGGTTCTGCTCCTTGTCTTACAGCAGGAGGGCAAGGGTTCGATCCCCCTCCCACACAAATAAAACCAACCTTTTTATTTTGCAATAATTTGGTCACAAAACTTTCTGGTATTCACCATTAGGCCCTTGCAAGTTATTCTAGTCCCTGTAAAAATAATTTCCAAGTCCCTAGATTCATCAAAATGGCAGATTTGCACTATATTTTGGAAATTGCATAAATAAATCATCCTAACCCCAAATCCAACATTTTTTATATGTTTTCAATACCAAATTAAATGATCTATCCAAATATAAAATTTGTTTACTGTTTTGGATATTTAAAATTGGTGCAAAATTTGAAAACTTGTCAAATTCACTTAAATTTGCAAAATTCATAACTTGTTCATAAAAATTCCAAATTTCACAAACCAAATATGTTTTCCAATCAACTTTTCATGTACTTTCCAAATATAAATTTTGTTTGCTGTTTTGAATAATTTAAATTGCTGAAAACAACTGTTTCTTGTTTATTGCATTTAAAATTGCCAAAATAATAACTTGCTCATTTTAAATCCAATTTCCACAAATGAAATATGTTTTCCATGCAAAATTAAACCCTCTTTCCAAATATAAAATTTGTTTCATGATTTGAATAATTAAACTTGGTTAAATAATTTAAATCTTATTTAATTCATTTAATATTGCTAAATTTATAACTTGATCAAAACAAATTCTTTTGGGACATATAAAATATGTTTTCAAACCATAAAAGCATAACCTTTTCAAATATGAACTTTGTTATCTATTTTGAACAATTAAAATTGGTGAAAACAACAAATGCTTGTGTGACACCTTTAATCAACCAAAATTCCCAACCTTAACAAATGACTTTCCAAACTTGTTTAGCCTTATTTCCATTTGGTTCTATTGTTGTTATTTTGTTGTTTTCCTCATTCATGCATCATGCTAATTCACTTACACAATTTGATTAGTTGTAAAACAATTAATTCAACCATAATTCATGGGCTTTCCATATGCAATCCAATTGCATATGGGTCCATTTAATCATGTTTCTATCTTGTCAACTATTTCCTTTTGGATGCATCAATTAAACTGTCATGCATCATCTTTGGTTGTGCACCTATGCCATGATATTGATTGTTTATCTTTCTGCAATGTTTGTTTGCTTCTTCCCGGATACACGACGACGTTGGGACCGACGATACTTACGACATCCCTTCTAAGGATTTTAGCTCAGTACCAGGCTACTGGGTTTTGCAGGCAAGTTATCACTCACATGAACCATCGTGTTCCTTTCAACATTGATTACCGATACTTTCCGTTGTTCTTTTCTGCTAGCCTTAGTAGTAGTTGTTTCTGTTACGAACCTATCACATGTATCCTTTAACCCTGATATTGCCTCACCTCCATACCTATAACCATTGTTTGATGCCCGTGTCTTACTAGCATGCTTAGGTTGTTTTGCTCGAGTCTGTTACCCGTTACTTTCTGTTGCTATTTCTATTACGTTGTGGGGGCCCGATGTTTAATCAATCAATCATGCTAATGTTACTGTTAATAATAAATTTGATGATAAGGCACCGGCAGGAGGCCCTTTGTGGTTTTGAGGCCTGCTAGTGTCGACCCTAATAGGAAAAGGGTCTTGTCTACTGATCCATGATGAGCGCACTAACCGCATGTGGGAAGCGAGTATGGGCGCCCCCCTCAACTGACTCGATTCGCATCTCGTCCAAATCGCCGTACTAGTTCGGGTGTTCCATTTGCTGCATCATATGCAGGTACGAACCCTTGGCGCCAGGGTGGAACTTTCGTAGTCGGCATTTAGGGCGGCGTGGTCTTCCAGTGCTATGAGGGTCCTCCTTTTCTTCGGGGGGCTCGATTAGCCGCGCACGCACAGCACGCGGTGCTTTGGGCTTGATGCGAAGAAGGGTTGGTTGTGTAGAGTACCCCGCTTGGTGGGAGGCATCCCATCTGGCGGGTTATTCTTGCGTGTACGGCCAAATTGGTGCAACCCTGCAGGGATAATCTTCTCGAGAAGCCGTGTTTTCCGCGGTTATGGATTACTTGGTGAAAGTACTGGCTAACAAGTACTCAGGACAACTTAAACATAATGCTCAAACATGTTACACCCATGATTAATAACTTGACTAGTAATAGGCTTATTGACACAATAATTTGAACCATCATTATTTCAACTGTGTGAGTTATCCTCGGATTGCTTCTTTGGATAAGGGGCGAGATCCAGGATGGGTTTGCTTGAAGTTATCTTTCAGTTGGTTACAATCCTCGATCTTATCTCCGTTCTGTTAGCCGGCAGTTGTAGTATGTCTCTGTAGTTGGTTAGCGCAGCCAGTTGCAGCATCTTTTATATCCCCTCTCTTCCGTTGAACCCAAGGCATCTGTGCTTGGTGTTGACGGGTTACACTTTGGTGAACTGTGAGTCTTGCTTGCCAGTACGTTTATGTACTGACCCCCTTGGGGCTGTGGTTTACGCAGACGACGTTTCCGAGGATCTACATGGTGGCTACTACGTGGAGTATGACGAGACTGCTGACGAGTAGATAGCGGACCCGGGCAGGATCCGAGACTTCGTGGATGGGCTCCGTCTTTTCGTTTCCGGCCTCTTAGGCCTATTTGGTTCTTGTCTGTACTCAGACATGTTGAATGCTTCCGCTGTATTGTAATGATGTATTGTTGGGGCATGTGCCCTCTGAATGATTGTATTTGCTATCTCTGCTCTAATGAGAGCCATTTGCAACTTATTTCAATCTTTTGTGTCGTAGAGATCTGTTGTGATATCACTTGTTAAACGCCGTTGACGTACCATGTGTGCATGGTTTGAAGTACGTCGACGAAAGTGCCTTTGATCTCTAGTGGATAGTTTACATCGACGATGGAATAGCAGGGCTTGTGTTGTCGCGCATAAGCGCAGGCCTACCAGGAAGCTGGGACGTGGGAGCAGTTATGCCCCATAATCCAAGCATCTGCTATCCAGTTCGTACGGTGAGTATCCCCTAGAAGTCAGGGTGCGACAAATGGTATCAGAGCCTGTCTGCCTGTAGGATCCCTTTTTACTGGTCGCAGTTGAGTCTAGAAACTATTTTGTAGCTATATAGGAAAAATGAAACGTGAGAGTAGGAATTCTGTCATTTTTCTTCTTTCCCCACCCACCCACCCTTTTCTGGTAAGGAAGTGCAACGTTGATTTCTCCCTTCTAATCTAAACTTTCAATTTAAGATTTCACGAATTCTGGTTTCTCTAGGATGGTTATATCTACTAGACCATAGGAATGGAGGTGGTTGTGACATGACTTATCATGTTGCCTACTCAGGATTGAGAACGGAGGCGTGTAAGCCCCGGAAGCAGATCCTCTATTCCTTAAGCAGTAGATAATGATCCTTTAGAAGCCCGGATGGGTTTTCCATAGTACCTCAGGAGTTTTTGTTCTCGTTTTCCCGGTGTTGCTTCGTTATCCTATTCTTCTCAACATCCTTTTCGTCCGTTCAAACCTTGTTGTTGTTTTCCATTTCAGTTATTCTACCGGCGTCTAATCAAAGTTTCCCCGTTCATCTCCTAAACTCTATTCCAGCTAAAGTGTTATTTGATACCGGAGCATCACATTCCCTTGTGTCAACAATCTTTTCCGCAACATACAACCCAGTTCTGGTTCCACTAAGCAATCAAATCACCGTTCACTCTCCGGAATCTCAAGTGTTGACTTCCAAGATAAGTAAGAACAATCCAATTCTAATGAGAGGCCACATATTCCTCGTTACTCTCATGTTGATGATTCTGACATTGATGTTAATCTTGGTGTTGCATTGATGTCAATAACTCTGTTCCACCCTTATTACAGATAGTCTATTCTCCAAATGAGTCAAATTCCATCCAACTATACACCCTCAATACAAAACCTCTCCCTTCATTTGAAAATGTTCCGGTGGTTTGCTAATTCCCTGACGTCTATCCAAGGTGCACGAAGTGTTTCACGTGTCACAAGAAGTTTCCGGACCTTTTCTTTTCTCAGTAGGAATCTCGGGGCGCGATTCCTTCAAGGGGGGGCGTTTTGTAACATCCCAAGTCTGAAAAATAGCCTTTAGAATGTTTGCTATCTGTTATTTTATGTTTTGCATCATGGCATCATGTTGATTGCATTTGTTTTGTTTGTTTTCCATTTGTTTTCCTTTGTTTTCTATTTGAATTTCAAACCAAAACTCAAACCTTTTGTTTCATCCTTGTGATGTTACAATTTCCAAAATGTTATTTCAAATAAAACAACCAATTGGCTTTCATATCTTTCCACATTGATCAACTAATAATTTGGTGCTTTGTTTCAAATAAATAAATTCCCAAATTGCTTCCAATTATTTCATATTGGATCAACTCTTAAATTGTTGCTTAATTCAATCAATCACTTAATCAATTAATCAATTAATTTCAAATTGTTTCCAAATTCAATTCTCAAATCAGTACCTTTTTGAAACCATAAAATTCACCACCCCTTTTGCACTCTTTAAACCCTTCTAAAACCCTAGGGGTAACCCTATTCCAAAGCATGGTTTTCTTAATGGTTCATTACTATTAAAATTCCTCTAAATTTGGTTTCAATGCAAACTATCATCTCAAATCTCAATTTTTGAAATCCAATCTTACAATATGGTTTCTAATTACATAACAAGGCTAAACTAATTTTTCTGTAATTTTACTAACAAAAACCTTAACTTTTTCTTCCAAAATCAATCTACAAAAAAAATATATGAAACAGAAAAATAAAGGAGAGAAGGAGCAGCAGCCCTCCCCATCTATTTCTTTTCCCAAGCCCAATTTCCCTTTTCCACTTAAGCCCACAAACCTAGCCCAGTACCCTTTCCCTGTGTCTTCTTCCTCGTGGCTGAGGTCACCACAGTACGAACACAGAACAGCCACACGATCCCTTCTCCCCTCCTCAGATGCTTGCCGTACCCATGCCTCTCCCTCCATAAAACCACCCTCCACCCTCTACCTGCTAACCCTAGCCCTTCTCCCTCAAGCCGCCACCCTCTCTCTTCCTTCCATCTCCTCCAACTCCCTCTCTCTCTGAACCTATACTGAACCTGAAACCCCCCTTCCATGGCCGGAACTTGTGGAGGTTGGCGTGGTCGATGTAGGCTGTCCCGGGAGCTCCCCATGGCGGGAATGGAAACGCCCAACTACCCTCTTCCTTCCCCACCCCGCGGCGCTGGCCGGGAGCCAGCACAGCGCCGCCGCCGTCGCCGTTTCATCGCCGGCCACCTGCTGCACGTGTGCTGCTCGCCCTGCTGCCCCTGCGATCTGCTCCTCCATCGAGCGCTCAGGTGAGCGCCCTCCTCCTCCCTCGACTCCCTCCCTCTCGCCCTCTAACTCCTCCCCTAGTGGCCGCAGCACCACGGCCCTCCGGCGAGCCGCCCTCGCTGGCCAGCGTCCGCCCCTTCCTCTGTTAAGATTGCAGCGAACGTTCCCTGTATGGTTCAGTTAGGTGCAGTTTTTTTGGGTTCAGAAAATTCCCGCGGAACAGGAGCTCTTATTCCCCGAGTTCCACTCCCTCACAACACAGAGCAGCAGCCGCAGTGGCTATCACCCGTGCGCACAAGACCGAGGTCGCGGGGTCGAATCCCCCCAACCCACCTTTTTCCCTTTATTCCGAATTGTTCAGTGCGGCTGCTACACCTTAACCCCCACAGGTCCCTCTCCTTTCAACCAACAGCACAGCTACCCTACTGGTTCTGCTCCTTGTCTTACAGCAGGAGGGCAAGGGTTCGATCCCCCTCCCACACAAATAAAACCAACCTTTTTATTTTGCAATAATTTGGTCACAAAACTTTCTGGTATTCACCATTAGGCCCTTGCAAGTTATTCTAGTCCCTGTAAAAATAATTTCCAAGTCCCTAGATTCATCAAAATGGCAGATTTGCACTATATTTTGGAAATTGCATAAATAAATCATCCTAACCCCAAATCCAACATTTTTTATATGTTTTCAATACCAAATTAAATGATCTATCCAAATATAAAATTTGTTTACTGTTTTGGATATTTAAAATTGGTGCAAAATTTGAAAACTTGTCAAATTCACTTAAATTTGCAAAATTCATAACTTGTTCATAAAAATTCCAAATTTCACAAACCAAATATGTTTTCCAATCAACTTTTCATGTACTTTCCAAATATAAATTTTGTTTGCTGTTTTGAATAATTTAAATTGCTGAAAACAACTGTTTCTTGTTTATTGCATTTAAAATTGCCAAAATAATAACTTGCTCATTTTAAATCCAATTTCCACAAATGAAATATGTTTTCCATGCAAAATTAAACCCTCTTTCCAAATATAAAATTTGTTTCATGATTTGAATAATTAAACTTGGTTAAATAATTTAAATCTTATTTAATTCATTTAATATTGCTAAATTTATAACTTGATCAAAACAAATTCTTTTGGGACATATAAAATATGTTTTCAAACCATAAAAGCATAACCTTTTCAAATATGAACTTTGTTATCTATTTTGAACAATTAAAATTGGTGAAAACAACAAATGCTTGTGTGACACCTTTAATCAACCAAAATTCCCAACCTTAACAAATGACTTTCCAAACTTGTTTAGCCTTATTTCCATTTGGTTCTATTGTTGTTATTTTGTTGTTTTCCTCATTCATGCATCATGCTAATTCACTTACACAATTTGATTAGTTGTAAAACAATTAATTCAACCATAATTCATGGGCTTTCCATATGCAATCCAATTGCATATGGGTCCATTTAATCATGTTTCTATCTTGTCAACTATTTCCTTTTGGATGCATCAATTAAACTGTCATGCATCATCTTTGGTTGTGCACCTATGCCATGATATTGATTGTTTATCTTTCTGCAATGTTTGTTTGCTTCTTCCCGGATACACGACGACGTTGGGACCGACGATACTTACGACATCCCTTCTAAGGATTTTAGCTCAGTACCAGGCTACTGGGTTTTGCAGGCAAGTTATCACTCACATGAACCATCGTGTTCCTTTCAACATTGATTACCGATACTTTCCGTTGTTCTTTTCTGCTAGCCTTAGTAGTAGTTGTTTCTGTTACGAACCTATCACATGTATCCTTTAACCCTGATATTGCCTCACCTCCATACCTATAACCATTGTTTGATGCCCGTGTCTTACTAGCATGCTTAGGTTGTTTTGCTCGAGTCTGTTACCCGTTACTTTCTGTTGCTATTTCTATTACGTTGTGGGGGCCCGATGTTTAATCAATCAATCATGCTAATGTTACTGTTAATAATAAATTTGATGATAAGGCACCGGCAGGAGGCCCTTTGTGGTTTTGAGGCCTGCTAGTGTCGACCCTAATAGGAAAAGGGTCTTGTCTACTGATCCATGATGAGCGCACTAACCGCATGTGGGAAGCGAGTATGGGCGCCCCCCTCAACTGACTCGATTCGCATCTCGTCCAAATCGCCGTACTAGTTCGGGTGTTCCATTTGCTGCATCATATGCAGGTACGAACCCTTGGCGCCAGGGTGGAACTTTCGTAGTCGGCATTTAGGGCGGCGTGGTCTTCCAGTGCTATGAGGGTCCTCCTTTTCTTCGGGGGGCTCGATTAGCCGCGCACGCACAGCACGCGGTGCTTTGGGCTTGATGCGAAGAAGGGTTGGTTGTGTAGAGTACCCCGCTTGGTGGGAGGCATCCCATCTGGCGGGTTATTCTTGCGTGTACGGCCAAATTGGTGCAACCCTGCAGGGATAATCTTCTCGAGAAGCCGTGTTTTCCGCGGTTATGGATTACTTGGTGAAAGTACTGGCTAACAAGTACTCAGGACAACTTAAACATAATGCTCAAACATGTTACACCCATGATTAATAACTTGACTAGTAATAGGCTTATTGACACAATAATTTGAACCATCATTATTTCAACTGTGTGAGTTATCCTCGGATTGCTTCTTTGGATAAGGGGCGAGATCCAGGATGGGTTTGCTTGAAGTTATCTTCAGTTGGTTACAATCCTCGATCTTATCTCCGTTCTGTTAGCCGGCAGTTGTAGTATGTCTCTGTAGTTGGTTAGCGCAGCCAGTTGCAGCATCTTTTATATCCCCTCTCTTCCGTTGAACCCAAGGCATCTGTGCTTGGTGTTGACGGGTTACACTTTGGTGAACTGTGAGTCTTGCTTGCCAGTACGTTTATGTACTGACCCCCTTGGGGCTGTGGTTTACGCAGACGACGTTTCCGAGGATCTACATGGTGGCTACTACGTGGAGTATGACGAGACTGCTGACGAGTAGATAGCGGACCCGGGCAGGATCCGAGACTTCGTGGATGGGCTCCGTCTTTTCGTTTCCGGCCTCTTAGGCCTATTTGGTTCTTGTCTGTACTCAGACATGTTGAATGCTTCCGCTGTATTGTAATGATGTATTGTTGGGGCATGTGCCCTCTGAATGATTGTATTTGCTATCTCTGCTCTAATGAGAGCCATTTGCAACTTATTTCAATCTTTTGTGTCGTAGAGATCTGTTGTGATATCACTTGTTAAACGCCGTTGACGTACCATGTGTGCATGGTTTGAAGTACGTCGACGAAAGTGCCTTTGATCTCTAGTGGATAGTTTACATCGACGATGGAATAGCAGGGCTTGTGTTGTCGCGCATAAGCGCAGGCCTACCAGGAAGCTGGGACGTGGGAGCAGTTATGCCCCATAATCCAAGCATCTGCTATCCAGTTCGTACGGTGAGTATCCCCTAGAAGTCAGGGTGCGACATAAAACAAAGATAAAAGCAAACTAAAAAAGCAAGTAGAAGACTAGAAAATAGAAAACTATTTTTTAATTTTAAAATAAGGAAAAAAACTAAATAAAAATAAACTAAGTAAGAACAAAATAGAAAAAGAGAAATTGTAAGTGTGTAACTCCCCTAACTAAAAGCTTGAAGGCCCCGATGATGACCCACAAGTATACAGATTCACAACAGTCTCCGAGGGAAGTAAAACCCAAATTTATTGATTCGACACAAGGGGAGCCAAAGAATATTTATATGCCTTAACAACTGAGTTATAAATTCAGCTGCACCTAAAAGTAAACTTGCTCGCAACAATTTATCAGTGGTAACAGTTTTATAGCAGCAATAAAAATAAAATAACAACAGTAGTAAAATAGTAACAACAGTAGCAATCGCGGAAAACAGCAGTATGGGAAGTACCGTAGGCATAGAGGGAATGGATGGACGGGCGTTGCATGGATAACATAGGTCATGTAATAATATAACATGGGCATTGCAGATAATAATATAAAGCATCAAACATGTAGGCAAACCATAGGCATGTGTTCCAATATAGTCATACGTGCTCGCAATGAGAAACTTGCACAACATCTTTTGTCCTACCAGCCCGTGGCAGCGGGGCCTCTAGGGAAACTACTGGTAATTAAGGTGCTCCTTTTAATAAAGCACCGGAGCAAAGCATTAACACTCCGTGAACACACGTGATCCTCACATCACAACCATCCCCTCCGGTTGTCCCAATTTCTGTCACTTTGGGGCCTCGGGTTCCGGACAATGACATGTGTAAACAACTTGCAGATATGATCAAGAAACATAATTATACTCATGAAACAATAACATGTTCAGATCTGAGATCATGGCACTCGGGCCCTAGTGACAAGCATTAAGCATAACAAGTTGCAACAACGGTAGAAAACACTAACAATGGATACTAGGCACTATGCCCTAACAATCTGGCATTATTACATGATCGATCTCATCCAATCCCTTCCATCCCTCTCAGCCTACAGCGGTGTTTACTCACACATGGACGGGGGAATCATGGATGGTTGATGGAGAAGAGGTGGCGGTGTCGATGGCGATGATCTCCTTCGAATCCCCGTCCCGACAGGGCGCCAGAACAGGAACTTCTGATCCCCGAATCGAGGTTCGGGGTGGCGGCGGCGCTCTGTTGTGTTTCTGTGGAATATGACGAACCCCCTCGAGTTTTAGGTTACTGGGCATATGTAGTCGAAAGGGGAGTCCGAGGGGGTGAGGGAGTGGCCCACACCACCTGGCGGCGCGGCCAAGGGGGGCGCCGGGGGTGGTGTGGCCCCCTCCTGGCTCCTCTCCTGGCCCCCTTCTGGCTCCCGGGGTCTTCTGGTGTTTTAGGACCAATGGGATCTTTTCTGGGCATTTTCCCGAAAGTTGATTTTTCTGCACAAAAACGAGACACCAAGGTAATTCTGCTGAAAACAGCGTTAGTCCGTGTTAGTGGTATCCAAAACTCACAAGTTTAGAGAAAACAATAAGAAAAGTGTTCGGAAAAGGAGATACGTTTTGGACGTATCAACTCCCCCCAAGCTTAGCTTATTGCTTGTCCTCAAGCAATTCAGTGACAACTGAGTGCGATAAAAGACTTTTACGAACACATTTGTTTCATATGATGTAAATATACTCACTACATGATCAAGTGCTGAGGCAATTCATAATAAGATGTATGGAAAATAAAAGTCACCCAACAGTTATGCAAACCATGAAGAGATGCCAACAAACTAATAATAGACAACATGAAGTATATCAATCTGCAAGATTGCAATGCTCATAATAGGGTATGATAAAGTGTACTCGCTTGCCCTTAATAGTGGAGCAAAACATAAATGCCAGGGCACCTCTGAAGTTCAAATGAAGACTAGAAATAAAGATATCAAAGATACAAGCATCAAAGTTATACCACTATCAACCGTGTTTTGGGACAAGCACATTACACTAAGAATAACAGCCATGCTCTCAAGAAGGTGCATAAAGCGAGAAGGTGAAGACTCAACATAAAAATAAAAGAAAGGCCCTTCGCAGAGGGAAGCAGGGATTAACTCATGTGCTAGAGCTTTTTATTTTATTAAACAGAGGTATTGAAAACATTTTTAAGAGAGGTGTATGCTTATGTCAACGAATGGTAAACAGACAATACAGTACGTCACAAGCCAACTAGACTTCACAAGAGCGGCTCCCATAGAAGGACGCATCTGGGTAGAAGGTCATCCCTCTTTCTCTTTTGTTTACACAATTATGCTTTGACTGATAAATCAGGGGCAAAAATAGTGAAGAGAATTTGTTGTATTAATTTGGGGCTGGGCACCCCGCTGCCGGCTCTTCTATCATTGGATAAGCGGATGAAGCCACTAGTCCAGGGTGTGAAATCCAATCAACAAGTGAGATAAAGATTCTCTATTTACGTCCTCATGAGCTAAAACAGGGGCACAAAACAGGAATAATTTTTAGCAGGTTTTAAAGGTAGCACACGAGAAATTTACTTGGAGTGGCAGTTAAATACCACATATATAGGTAGGTATGGTGGACACATTTGGCAAACTTTGGTTTTTGGGAGTTGGATGCACGAGTAGAGCTCATACTCAGTACAGGTGAAGGCTAGCAATAGACGGGGAGCGACAATCAAGAGAGCAACAACTGTCATAATCATGCTTGCGACAAAACAAAATTAACAGGGCATAAAAATGATACAAATACTCTGAGGAAAAATAAATCATCGAGGCTTAAGTGACTTTTTGTTTTCAGTCATAGCATGCGTGAGCATGTGCCAAGTCGATTCAAGCGAAACAATCAGAGGGAGATACCACAATGTCATACCCTTCTATGAATAAAACAATGCAAGCAAACATTCATACGACATGCTATCTTATATTAATAAGTTGGAACTAACACGTGAGAGCACGAACTACTAAGCATCAATTAAATAACATACACCTTACATGAACGACTAAGCATGTTCACACGATGAGTATATGTACAAAAATAAAACAAATAGAGTTCATACCAGCCTCTCACCACAACTAGGATTGTCGTAAATCGTCATTACTGCTCTTCACTTGTGGATTGAATAATATAGAATGATAATCAAGCTCCAATGGAGACACGGAAGTCCGGTGAACTCTGCAACAAACTTTACAAAACCAAAGAAGAACAACAAATATTTTTGGGTTTTCGATTTAAAACAAGAACAGAAAGAACAAGAAAAATATTTTTGGATTTTTCAATACTAAACCGAAACGAGAAAAGAAACCAAACTAACTAAAGAAACTAAATAATCAAACAAAGAGAAACAATAGAAATATTTTTGGTCTTTTTGTTTTTTGAAAAACAATAACAGAACAATAAAACAAAGAGAAACAAAAGAAGCGAAAGAAAACGAAAAAAAACAAAAGAAGCGAAAATATGGATATACAAAGAACCGACCGAACATGATATATAAATGAGTGTGATGTCGGTATACCTCCCGCCAAGCTTAGGATTTTGGCCTAAGTGGATATCAATCACTAAGGGAACCATGAGATGGCGCCCCTGTAGTATGCTGAGGAGGAACCCTCCTTCTGATATGTGCTCGAGGATGCGCCGGTGTATTGTGTGTTGTGGTCCTCGTGAGGCGCGTCTCGCCTCTCCCGCTGCCTGTAAAACTTCGTAGTGCTTAGATGCTCGTCTACCTCCTCCTTGGAGCGCGACCATGGTGACATGTCAATCTTAAACAAAACAGGCTGCGGCAAAATAACTTTCTGCTCATCTCCATCCATATATAAAACTTTATATACTAAGCGATCAGCAGTAGAGTTAGCAGTTACAAACTGATGAGACTTCATGGAAGCAAGGTTGAGTCTATAGGGAGCAATCAATTCATCATCAGGAGCAATAGAAAATTCTAGAGCAGTTGCTATACGTGTAGCAATAATGCCCCCAAAAATAGGCCCCTTAGCAGCAAGGCGGCGTGCAACAAGTGCACCAAGGTTATACTTCTTGCTACGGTTAAGCGCAGCATCAATGAAAGCAAGGTGGTAACCAGAAATGTTGCTAGTGTTCTCCCTACCAAGGATACTAGTAGCAATATAGTAAGTAAAATATCTAAGAGCAGGAAGTTGAATGTTCCTTATCTTCCCACGCTGGGATGAGCGACCATCATCGTTGGTGATTTCTCGGTAAAGCGCCATAAGATCCGCGGGTTTATCCTGAATCCTGCACGCTGTCCCGGTAGCGTTGATACCTACAATGGCACAAAAAGTCTCCAAGGGCAAAGAAAAAGAACTACTATATAACTTGAAGGCAACAGTGGACCAAAATGTGTGTTCTGAAATTTAAAACTCTCAACAAAAGTTTTTGTGAGAGCGGCATACTGAAGGCTTTCATCCTCCATATAGTTGGTTAGACCAACTCTTTCAATAAGCATCAGAAAGTCATCTAATAGACCTGCACTTCTTAGAAATGTAATACAAGGAAAGCTAGAGGGATTAGCGATACCATCACCTCCCGCATCGTCAATACTAGGTGCAATAAGGTCTTCATTATATGATGGCCTCACTAAAGTGGATGAGCGTGAGGGCCTTGTCCTCCTAGGAGCATCACTCCTAAATATCTCTCCAAAATTATGACTATCCATCTCTGAAATTTTTCAACAATCATCACAAAAATTAATTTCAAGCAACTATAAGGTGGAAACTACCATAGGGACTTATAGGAGAGCTAAACATGCATCAAAACTACATTATTTCTACTCAAATCAAGCATGCAAACTCACATAAGCTGTCACCTACAGTACCAAAATACTCAAGAAATACTCCACTAAACAAAATTCTACTTGGATAATCGGAGGAGTCACATACCGGAGAGCAAATGCACCAAATTCAGCACAAATGATGGGCTGAGCAAAGAGATCGAAAAATCTCGAGGAAGAACAGCAAGAACTCGGGTTCCAGGAAATGTGTTGAGTTTGGGAGGTGAGAGAGGGAACTTTGGCAGGGGAGAGAGTTAGTGGGGGGCCAGGGGGCCCCACACCATGTGCTGGCGCCACCAGGGGGCTAGCCGCGCCACCCCATGGTGTGCCTGACTGGTGGGTCCCCCTGGGGCCTCCCAGGTGGCTCTCTGCCTCATTTTTGACGTAAAATTTATTATAATTTTTCTGGAATTTTTCGAGAAACTTTATTTTTGAGGTATTTCCAGAATTTTAATAATTAATAAAAACCAGAAAAACAAAAGTGAAAAGGTGGAAAACAAAACCAAAACCAGAACTACAGAGGTTCTATGACACTCCAATGGAAAAATATCCAAAGAAAACAAAGGTGGTAGTGGTGAAAACAAAAGTATGGGTGGTGAAAACATGCATAACCACAGTAATCAGGGTGAAAACATGAATATGGATGATGGAAAACATGATTGTACTAAAGTAGCAATGTGATAACAGAAGGAAACATGGTGAAAACATAATGGGGAAGGTGAAAACATTGTCCTCTTCATTCAAAATCATTTTGTTAACAAGGGTGATCAAGTCTTGTTACCAGAACAATTTTCATATGAAGCAAAACTTTGCTAATCACTAAATAATTATGTTACCTCAACCTTGATAGACATAGTCCCAATCATAATAATTTCATATTCTTTTGGTGGTACTGGAATGGGACAATAAAATTCTCCAATCTTGATGGTCTCAATATTTTCAATTGAATTTAAACCATATCTTCTATCAATCTTCTTGGGAAAATAAACAGTATGCTCTTTATCATTAACATTAAAAGTTACTTTTCCTTGATTGCAATCAATAACAGCCCCTGCAGTGTTAAGAAAAGGTCTCCCAAGAATAATAGACATATTATCATCTTCAGGCATTTCCAACACAACAAAGTCAGTTAATATCAAACAATTAGTAGCAACTTGAACAGGAACATTCTCACATATACCAACAGGAATAGCAGTAGATTTATCAGCCATTTGCAAAGATATATCAGTGTGTATCAATTTTTCAAGAGAGAGTCTCTTATAAAGAGAGAAAGGCATAACACTAACTCCAGCTCCCAAGTCACATAAAGCAGTTCTAACATAATTATTTTTAATAGAACAAGGGATAGTAGGAATACCAGGATCTCCAAGCTTCTTTGGAACCTTGCCATTGAAAGAGTAATTAGCAAGCATAGTGGAAATTTCCTCATTAGGAATTTTCCTTTTGTTGGAGACAATATCTTTCATATATTTAGAATAAGGAGGCAGTTTAATAGCATCAGTCAAAGGGATTTGCAAAAACAGAGGTTTCATCCATTCACAAAACTTGTTATAATGTTCTTCTTCCTTTGATTTGTGTTTCTTATTAGGAAAAGGCATTGCTTTTTGTACCCAAGGCTCTCTTTCATTACCATGTTTATTAGCAATGAAATCCTCCTTAGTATACTTTGCAGTTTTAGTTTGCTTTTCAGGTTCAGCTACAGTTTCTTCTTTATCAGAAGCATCACTTTTATCATTACCACTTTCAGTTTCAACATCAGAAATAGATATACTATTAGGATCTTTAGCAGGTTCAGGAGATTCTACAACATTTTTATGTCTCTTCTTCTTTTTCTTAGAAGGAGAACTATTGTTTTTAGGTTGCTGAGAATCTTGTTCAATTCTTTTAGGATGTCCTTCAGGATACAAGGGGTCCTGAGTAGAAACACCACTTCTAGTAATTATTTCACAAACATGTTTATCTCTAGAAGCATTAGCTAGCATATATTTTTGCACTTTAGTAAGTTGATCAATTTGAGTTTGAACCATTTGAAAATGTTTAACAAGCATTTTAACATCATTAGAGGTTCTCTCAATAATACCATGCAAATTATCAATAGCTCTAGAGTTTTCCATAAGGTGATTTTGCACTCTCATATTAAAGTTGTCTTGCTTAACAACATAATTATCAAATTAATCTAAGCATTGATCAGGTGGTTTAGAATAAGGAATATCTCTATTATCAAAGTATTGGAGAGAGTGTACCTCAACAGTTGATGGATGAGGAATAGGCTTACATAATTCTTCTATAGGAGGTAAATTCTTCACATCTTCAGATTTAATACCCCTCTCTTTAAGAGATTTCTTGGCTTCCTTCGTCACTTCATCATTTAATTCAATCATCCCTCTCTTCTTGGGTGTTGGTATTGGTGTTGGCTCTGGTATAGGTGTAGGCTCAGGTATATTCCAATCATCATTATTTTTGGCTATTTTAGCCATTAATTCCTCAGCTTCTTCTGGAGTTCTTTTCCTGAAAACACAACTAGCACAACTATCCAGGTATGTCCTAGATTCAACAGTTAGTCCATTATAAAATATATCTAGGAGCTCATTTTTAGGTAATGGATATCCAGGGCTAGCTCTTATCAAAGAACAAAACCTTGTCCAAGATTCAGGCAATTTTTCTCCTTCAATTTGCTCAAAGTTAAAGATATCCTGCACAGCAGCATGTTGGGCACTAGCAGGAAAATATTTTTGAAAGAAAGCATTAACCAAATCCATAGGATCAGTAATACACCCAGGTGACAGATTGTTAAACCAAATTTTAGCTTCATCTTTCAATGAGAAAGGGAAGGTCTTGGTAACAAAATAAGTACGCAGTTTAGTATCATCAGAAAATAAACTACTCAAAGATGAAAGCTCATTCATGTGTTCTGTAGCACTTTTACTTTCAGTTCCACAAAAAGGTTCCTTCTCAACAATAGATATATAAGATAAATCTAAAGAGAAATCATAATCCTTGTCTATAATGTGTATGGGAGATGTGGCAAACTTAGCATCAAGAGAAGATTTATATTTCACAGCATGTCTTGCAAGAAGACTCTTAAGAGCACTTGCACCAGTAGTAGCACGAGCTTCTTCAATAAAATCATCATTAAGTTCAATATAGGTTTCATCAAGATCATCAATAAGCTCAGTTGAATTAACAGGTGTACCAATATTTTCAACAGAAATTTCAGCATTTTTAATTTGTTTGGATCTAGCAATAGTAGCATCTAGGAAAGGACCTAGAGAACCAGTATCATCAAGCACAGTAGAAGCATCATCAAAAGTATCAGAAACATTCTCAGAATCAGCAGAAGTAACAGTACGTGTAGCATGTGGTGGAGTAAGAAGCTTACTCATAACAGACGGTGAATCAAGAGCAGCAGAGGTGTTCAGAGTTGTACCTCTTCTTGTAGTGGATGGTAATATAGGAACTTTTCCATCACGAGTCTTGCCCATGATGAATGGCTTGCAGCAAAAAATATCACGATCAAGTGAGCAAATAAATAAAGCTATGCTCCCCGGCAACGACGCCAGAAAATAGTCTTGATGACACACAAGTATAGGGGATCGCAACAGTCTTCGAGGGAAGTAAAACCCAAATTTATTGATTCGACACAAGGGGAGCCAAAGAATATTTATATGCCTTAACAACTGAGTTGTCAATTCAGTTGCACCTGAAAGTAAACTTGCTCGCAACAATTTATCAGTGGTAACAATTTTATAGCAGCAGTAGAAATAAAATAACAGCAGTAGTAAAATAGTAACAGTAGTAGCAATCGCGGAAAACAACAGTATGGGAAGTACCGTAGGCATAGAGGGAATGGATGGACGGGCGTTGCATGGATAACATAGGTCATGTAATAATAATAACGTGGGCATTGCAGATAATAATATAAAGCATCAAACATGTAGGCAAACCATAGGCATGTGTTCCAATATAGTCATACGTGCTCGCAATGAGAAACTTGCACAACATCTATTGTCCTACCAGCCCGTGGCAGCGGGGCCTCTAGGGAAACTACTGGTAATTAAGGTGCTCCTTTTAATAAAGCACCGGAGCAAAGCATTAACACTCCGTGAACACACGTGATCCTCACATCACAACCATCCCCTCCGGTTGTCCCAATTTCTGTCACTTTGGGGCCTCGGGTTCCGGACAATGACATGTGTAAAACAACTTGCAGATATGATCAAGAAACATAATTATACTCATGAAACAATAACATATTCAGATCTGAGATCATGGCACTCGGGCCCTAGTGACAAGCATTAAGCATAACAAGTTGCAACAACGGTAGAAAACACTAACAATGGATACTAGGCACTATGCCCTAACAATCTGGCATTATTACATGATCGATCTCATCCAATCCCTTCCATCCCTCTCAGCCTACAGCGTGTTTACTCACACATGGACGGGGGAATCATGGATGGTTGATGGAGAAGAGGTGGCGGTGTCGATGGCGATGATCTCCTTCGAATCCCCGTCCCGGCAGGACGCCAGAACAGGAACTTCTGATCCCCGTATCAAGGTTCGGGGTGGCGGCGGCGCTCTGTTGTGTTTCTGTGGAATATGACGAACCCCCTCGGTTTCTAGGTTACGGGGCATATGTAGTCGAAAGGGGAGTCCGAGGGGGTGAGGGAGTGGCCCACACCACCAGGCGGCGCGGCTAAGGGGGGCGCCGGGGGTGGTGTGGCCCTCTCCTGGCTCCTCTCCTGGCCCCCTTCTGGCTCCCGGGGTCTTCTGGTGTTTTAGGACCAATGGGATCTTTTCTGGGCATTTTCCTGAAAGTTGATTTTTCTGCACAAAAACGAGACACCAAGGTAATTCTGCTGAAAACAGCGTTAGTCCGTGTTAGTGGTATCCAAAACTCACAAGTTTAGAGGAAAAAAAATAAGAAAAGTGTTCGGAAAAGGAGATACGTTTTGGACGTATCACCCGACAACGGTTCTAGAAAAATCTTGTTTACGAGGGACTTCTTGGTTATGATGACTTCAAAATCCCCGACAACGGTGCGAGAAAAAGCTTGTTTGTTCAACGATGCTCTCATACGTGATCACACGTTTATTGGGTTACCCCAAGAGGAAGGTTTGATGTAGTCTAGGAAAATTTCCACCCATTGTGGAACCAGGGTTTATCGCCCAGTAGGACTTCGAAGACTTGGATAAGGTTACTTGTTGTCTAGCGTGTCAACAAGCGTGGACACGCACACAACACACAAACCCTCTCTTGTCCCCAACTTTTTGATAAGGTTGTCAGTCTTCTCGTCTTGCTGAAAACTAGTGAATTAAACATATAGAGTAATGAAAAGTAATAAAAGAAAAAATGGTACAACAAGAAAACAATGATGAAAGTGCTTGAAGGAAGGTTGCAATAATGAGAAAAATAGGACCCGGGGCCATAGTTTCACGAGTGGTGTTTCTCCGAAGAAAACTAACATGTTGAACAAAATATAGCTACGTAATTGACAAATCATGAACGTATAACAATACTATTATGACGAGATATAGTTTGCGGGTTCTAACATTGTAGGCATTATGTCAAGGAATATGGACCGCTATACATCATACATCCATATCTAAAAGTCCACCACAAGAAAGCTATCCAACAAATCTATCTGGTATTAAGTTGCAGCAACAAAGTGATTTCTTTGTGTGCAACAGCCAAATGCATTAACTAAAGTAAATAATGTAAGCCGTGGTTCTCGTCTGTGAATAAGAGCACATTTTTTTCTCTCTAGTGGCAACAACACATCCCCCATTCGTCACGTTTCTGTCACTCGAGCACAGATGTAAGGTAGGCACAAACCCACTATCTAGCATATAAACCCTCTCTTCGAGGTGAAAAGAACTACATGGCTAAGATAATCATAAATACCGAAGAGCATTGCAAGACAATATTAAAACTCTCTACAAATATAAGTGAAGCATCACAGATTGACATGAAAATAATAATCATAATCTCGGGGTTCATCGAATCCCAGCAAACACAACATGCAAACTATTACATAATGGTGGTCTCGCTCATGTGAGGTTGCTCACGAGACTCTAAACATGGAGGCATAACAAAGAGAACTAGAAACTAGCTAATACTATGGACCCGTAGTCCCGAGATGAACTACTCACGCATCATCGTGGAGGCAATCATGGCAATGAAGAGGCCTCCGGTGGCGATTTCCCCTCTCCGGCAGGGTGCCGGAGCAGGTCCGCAGAAGCCCTAGATTGGACTTTCGATGTGACAACGCCTCTCTGTATGTTTCGTGGAAAATAACTCTGTCCCCGATAAAATTAGGGTTGAGGGCACCTTATAGGAGAAGAGGCGGCGAGAGGCGGTGGCCAAGGCGCCCAGGTGCCACCAGGCGTGGCCTAGAGTGGGTCCATGCCTAGCACCCCTCCTATCTCCCCCCGCCTCTTATTTGGACTTCGTCTTTGTTCCGGGTAAAAAATGATTTCCATGGATTTTTAGCCCTTTTTGAGAATATTTCTTTAAGAACTTTTCTGAAACAGAAAAACAGCAGAACATAGTAACTGGCCTGCGACATCTTATTAATAGGTTAGTGTACGAAAACATGTGAAAACATGTGGATAACATAAATGCATTGGATGGAAAACAAGCATGGAGCATAAAAAAATTATAGATACATTAGCAACATATCATTGACATGGACCACATGTTCGTTGGGAGTCCCCAAGAGGAAGGTATGATGCAGCATAGCAGTATTTTTCCGCAATTATGGAACCATGGTTATCAATCCAGTAGGACTTCAAAGTCTCTCGGTTGCTTGTTGTCTGGCGTTTCAACAAGCATGGACCTGCACACAAACATAAACTCTCTCTTGCTCCCAACTTTCCAAGAAGGTTGTCAATCTTCCCGTCTTGCTGAAAACTAGAAAATTAATTGTATTAAATGGTTGGAGAAGATTAAATGAAAGTGGAACAACGAGAAACTGATGATGAAAAGCAAGTAAACAAGGTTGTAATCAATGAATAAAATAGGACCGAGGGCCATAGTTTCACTAGTGGTATCTCTCCTAAGAACATTAACATGTTGGTGAACAAATTACAGCTGGCCAATTGATAAATCATGAACGTATAACAAAACTATTATGACTAGATATAGTTCATGTGTTCTAACATTGTAGGCATTACTTCAAGATAAATAGACCGCCATCTCACAACATCTATTACTAAAAGTCCACCTTGAGACAGCAATCTAGCAAATCTCGCTGGTATTAAGTTACAAGAACGAAGTGATTGCTTGTGTGCAACAGACAAAGGCATTAAGAACAATACGTAATGTAAGCAATAATTCCCATCCGTAGACAAGAGCACCAATGTTTTCACCAAAGTAGCAACACCACATCCTCCACCCGTCATGTTTCTGTGACTCAAGAACAGATGGAAAGGATACATGAACCCACTATCTAGCATATAAAGCCTCTCTTGGAGGTGCATACAACAACTTGGCCAAGAAACTAACACACACACACACACACCAGAGGGAATTACAAGACAAGATTAAAACTCTCCAAAGGTATAAGTGAAGCATCTCAATATGACATGAACAAAATCATCATAAATCTCATGGTTCATCAGATCCGAGCAAACACAAGAGGTAGCAATTACATAAAGGTGATCTTGATCATGTAGGGCAGCTCACAAGATCTGAACATGGTGGCGGAAAGTGGAGAAAACACCATCGAGCTACTGCTATGGACCCGTAGTCCCGAGATGAACTACTCACACATCTGTCTGGAAGCAATCATGGCGATGTAGAGGCATCTAGTGACGAACCCCCCTCTCCGTTAGGGTGTCGGGGTAGGACTCTAGATGCCCTAGATTGGACTTTCGAGGTGATTGCGCCTCTGTATTTATGTTGTTGAAACTTTCTCTGTCCCCGATGTTTTTACGGTTAAAGACAATTTGTAGGTGAAGAGGCGAGGGGAGGGGGTGATGGGGGACACCAGATGACCCCTAGGCGCGACCTGGGGAGGCCGCACCTGGCATCCCTCTGGTGGCCCCATGCCACCTCTTCGGCTCTTCTTTGGACTCCATATTCGTCCCTGGTAATAAACAATCTTTGTGAATTTTCAACACATTTGGCGAACGTTTTCTTTAGAGCTTTTCTAAAATACAAAAACAGGAACTGGCTCTAGGCATCTTGTTAATAGGTTAGTCCATGAAAACATCCGGAAAACGAAGTAAAACATATAGACAATATGGAAAAAATGTAGAATACAAGCAAGGAGCATAAAAAATTATAGATACGTCTGGGACGTATCTGTCATGATCGCCTGATAGATAAATCCTCATTAATCTCTACACAAGTGTTAGCAAAGACGACCACGTGGAGCCTATTAAATTTCTTATAAATTAGATGTTAAGTCGATTATTATCCAACACATTAGCTAATAATACATTCTTATGGCGCACTATGTTAAACATAGAAGGATATTGAACAAAAATTGGCTTATTTCCCAACTATGTAACCTCACAGAATCAAGTTTTGAGCCCATTATCCGCCAAAAAAGACCCACGGGTAAAACATCTGTCTTGATCGCTGTTAATCCTTTCTAGAATAGAGAGTTTCTAGGCTTGGACTCCACTTGAGCCAAGGTTTTTTCATTAAGATACTTATTTGTTAGTAGCTCCTTCCAGACTCCTTCATACAATATCTTAAAAGGAGGGTTGCTTATAAGAAAAAAAATTATATCTAATACCTCAATGCCCAATCCCCCTTGGTCCCGTGGGCGACAAACGAAGTTTTATTTAGTTAACCTATATTTCCTCTTGTTGATCACTCTGCCAGAAAAAATCCAGAGCGAAAGAAATCAAATCACTTCGCACCCCAATTGGGATTTGGAAGAATGAGAGTAAAAACATTGGTAAACTAGTAAGAACCGAATTGAGCAGAACAAGATGATCCCCATATGAGAGAATCTTGCATGCCCAACATCGTAATTTCCGCTCAACCCGGTCTTCAATCATTTTCCACTCTTTGTTTAAAAGTTTTCGGTAATGAATAGGTATTCCCAAGTATTTGAATAGCAAAGTGCCAACCTCACAACCAAAAATATGTCGATATTAATTTTGCATTTCTTTAGCTTTGCCAAAGCAATAAAACTCATTTCTGGTGAAAATTAATCTTTAGCCCATACAACGGTTTTAAAATAGACAAAATCAATTTCATATTAACATCCTTCTATAGGTCATGCTCCAGAAATAATATAGTATCATCGACATATTTGAGGATAGATATCCCGCTGTCAACAAGATCCAGAATAAGGGCTCCAACATGGTCGTCCTCCTCTGCACGTGCAATAAGGACAACCAACATATCCGCCACAATATTAAAAAGGACCAGGAATAAACGTTCCTCCTGTCTAAGCACCTTTAAAGTCAGAAAATAATGACCAATATCATCATTTAGACGAATACCGATGCTTCCCTCTTGAACGAAACTGCTAACCCACTTACACCATTTAGAGTTAAAACCCTTCGCGCGGAGCGCCTGCTATAAAAGCGACCACTTAACATTGTTATAGGCATTTTCAAAATCAATTTTGAATACATCAGTTTTATGTTGGATATCATACATGTAGAAAGAAAAAGTCGCTCTACCGGATGTTGCTTGAGCAATACCATTTTGATAATCAAGTTAAATGAGTGCACAAAGACCTGGATCACAATTTATGTGGGTAGAGAAGTTTAAGGCCCCGCTTGGCAGGCTGGTATAATTTTCGGTCCGTAACTTCCCACCGAGCTGTATCCTAGTGCACATCTAAAACGGGTGGAAAAAAAATCCGGGCCTCAACAGGTCCCATGTCGTTTACGGTAGAAAACGCACCGAAACCGGCCCAAACTGGAAAACGAAACAACGAACCAAGTAGTGATACTGGGCTTCGTCGGAAGATAAGTCAGCTCCGTAAAAAAACCTGGGTTCTGGGCTAAAATACAACAATCCGAGCGGAGCCTATTAGGCCTCCTTTGATTCATAGGAATTTCAAAAGATTTGTGTAGGATTGGAATCCTATGGAAATTTTCCTACGTAGGTCGTTTGATTCGAAGGATCCTATCCTATAGGAATCTTGTAGTACAAAGTTCATAAGAGCAAGTATAAGAGCAAGTACAATAATGCCATGTAAGCGGGCTATAAGGAATTAAATAATATATTTGTGCTTAGTTGGATGAGAGAGAAGAGGAGAGAGAAGAGAAGCGGGCTACAAGATAGTAGCCAGCTCTTGCACGTGCTCATAGGCACTTTGTGAGAGTGTAAGGTGGGCCATGTGTTGACAAAATAATGCATGCATATAGTATACTATTGTACATGTTGGCTATAAGCTGGCTATAAGATGACATGGCAATGCCTTATAGCCAGCAGTCGGCTCTATTATTAACCATGCTCTAATAAGGTGATGTAAGCGGGCTATAAGGATTAAAATAGCATTTTTGTGATGACATGGAGGAGAGAGAAGAGGAGAGAGAAGGTGGGTGGGCTCTCATGCAAGAGCGATCTGCAGCACGTGTTCCTAAGCACCTTGTGAGAGTGGAATGTGGGCCATGTCTAAAGCAACATACTTTTTTATCTAAGTACTGTACATGTTGGTTCTAATGTTGGCTACAGATGACGTGGCAAGTCCTTATAGCCAACAGTTGGCTATACTATTGAAGAAAATAATATGAGGTCCAATCTCATGAAAAATTTCCTTCACCACAATCAGGGCTACTTTGATTCATAGGATAGGAAAAATATGGGAATATAAATCCTATAGAATTGGGATGGCATGTCAAGTTGAATCCTATGAGAAAAGTGATTCTCTTAGATGGAAATCTCTCCTTCGTAGGTTTTCTAATCCTACACTTTTGCTATCCTAGGAATCAAAGGAGTCTTTTTTGGAGAATCGGAAAAGAGCTGGCTCGATATGTAATTGCGGCGCTACTATTTTACGTATACAGGGGAGGGGACAGTATATACAGAGTACGTACGTACAGCGAAGAGGAAAGCCAACTAGTGCCAACAAAAAGATCTTGGGTGCATGCATGACACAGTCACAGTTGTGCACAAGTTCGCAATAGAATCGACATGACAGGATAGTACACAATCAGCCAGCAGCAGCGTATGCAGTCGCGGAAGAGTGAGGGGGAGAATTTAATGTGGCTTGGCGTCGCAAGCAAATTAAAATCGGTAGGAATAACTGAAGCAGAGCGAGGGAGGGACGTGCCCACCAAAGTTTCTGCCTGCCCTGACTTGGCCTGCCCTGCGCCCTCTGCCCGCGCCACCCCCTCTCTCCGACTCCCTGCATCATCCTACCAATCTACACTTCCATAGACTCTCTCTTCACCGGCGTCCGGCCGGCGGTGACAATAAAATACAAGACTTGAATAGATATGCTGTCCCAGACTCAACACACCACATGTCCTTCTCTAGCTAGGTGTGTGTAGGCAAGAAATACTAGCAGTAGTACTAGCATAATTATTATCCAGCCTTTGGACTTTGGAGGGAGCTGAGGCCTCCTCCCCTCCCCTAGATCTTCTTTCATCGATCCCTCTCTCCCATCGCAGGAAGCGTATACTTAGCTAGCACACAAAGAGCTAGATTGCCAAGATAAGATCTACACTGCACTCACTGCCCCCTTTTGCTTGTCACTTTCACAAAAGAGAGCCCGCCCCGCCCGACTAGCTAGCTAGCTAGCTACACTTAACACCACCGCTATTAAGCTTTGTGTGGTTCTGCCTGCGTGGCCATTTTAATCTTCTCCCTCTGCTACAATACATACACGGCGAGCTGAGCTCTACTACAAGATATTGCAATCGCATGTAGGAATAGTACTATATAGTTCCTTGTGTTGTTTTCTTATATTGTGTGGGCGATTAATTCCCTGCTGCCTGGGCTAGCTACTTCTTTCTTCCCGGCCGGCCTGTTGGTTGTTGTGGTGTGCTGCGGAGAGTGTGTAAGCGAGTAGCTCAAGCTGGAGGAGGACAAGAACCAGTTGTCCAAGGGCTTAGACCCTTGGAGCAACCCTACCGCCGCCGCCACCACCACCACCCTGCACTACCTGCTCCAGGAGAAGGAGAGAGCGCAGGCGCAGGAGCAGCTCCAGATCTACCACCAGCAAGCAGCAGGCTTCGGCGGCTACCTCCACCAGCACCACCGGAGGCAGCAGCAGCAGCTGCAGGCAGCCAGGGATGGCGGCAGCAGCGGCGAATCCACGCCCGTCGACGCCCTGGTCACTGCATTCGGGAGCGGCCGCATCGTGCGCTCCGCCGCCGGCCGCAAGGACCGCCACAGCAAGGTGTGCACGGCGCGCGGGCTCCGCGACCGCCGCGTCCGCCTCGCCGCGCACACCGCCATCCGCTTCTACGACGTGCAGGACCGCCTCGGCTACGACCGCCCCAGCAAGGCCGTCGACTGGCTCATCCGCAACGCCAAGGCCGCCATCGAGGAGCTCCCCGACCGGCCCGAGGAGGCGCCGCCCGCCGCGGAGCCCGAGCCGACGTCCGACCAGGTGACGACCTCCACGTCGTCCTACGGGTTCGGCAACCCTGCCGGCGCTCCCATGACCAACTCCTTCCTCCAACATTCTCTCGGCGCAGACCAAGTCTCCGACAACGTCAAGTCCTTGTTTCCCTCCTCATCGTCCACGCCCACCGCCGACGAGTACAGGGGCTCTCCGCCGGATCTCCTGTCGCGCTCGACCAGCAGCCAGCCGCAGGAGCTATGCCTCACCCTCCAGTCCAACCAGCATAACATCTTTGCCCATGCACCTCCCAACCATCACGGTGTGATCTCCAGTGCAGGCGTTCCAGGATGGCCGGACCACGGCCAGAGAATGCCGTCGTCATGGCATGCCCCGGAGAACAACGCGGAAGAGGGCCGTGGCGGCGGCAACGGCGACGGCTACATGTTCTCAGGCATGCCGCAGCGGCCAGGGCTGGACCAGAGCCAGCTCTTCTCGTCCCATGGGGAACCCCTTCAGTCCAGTGGTGGCGGCTGGGCCGCGTCGGCTCGCGCTTGGCTAGACCCTCTCGCCGCGATCCACCAGCCGTCGCAGATGGCTGGGCAGATCGGATTCAGCCAGCTGGTGGGAGGCGGCGGGTTTATGGGGTTCCTTGGGCCGGCGGCACAGCGGCTCCAGCTCCAGGGCGAGGAGGAGGAAGGAGGTGAAGCGATGCGAAGAGGCTGAGGCGCGTTCGCATGAGGTGTGAAATTTCTTTCTGTTAACACGCCTCATTGAGTCGGTGATCAGTTCTATGTCATTTCATGTAGGGGTTTATGTGATCAGATTTCTCATTAGCTGTTACCACTACTATATTCATATTCATGCATGTATAACTAAGGCTTAATTAACAGTACGTACGCGCGTACGTTCCCCTGGAACTAGACAGCTTTACCGTTGCATTAGTTGATGTTGCTATTTTCTCCCCTTTAATTAGTTTGTGCTCATTTGGCATGGACAAGACATGGTGATGATGAGATGAAATGATCTTGATGGTTTGCCCCCCTTTGGATATTTTAATGTTTCCTATCTGACTATACAAAGGAAGATCCGTAGACCTTTTTAGCAAATTTGAAGGTTGTCGTCCCTAGATCCTGATTCCATAAAGCTAGGCACCAAAATTTCTGCAGCCTCCAATTACTTAAAGAATATTATATCCAGTCAACTGAGATCGAGGCAGGAAGAAAGCATGCGGCAGCAAAAGAGAGCTGAATAATAACATATTTTGTGGCTGAATTAAGGAAGAATTTGATCAACTACTGTAGCTGATAAGTGTTATGCTGTTTGTTGCTTCTGCTCTGTCGACCATGCTGATAATGATAGGGGAGGGAGGCAGGAGGAAGGGGAGAGATCTGCTCTCTATTATTCCACAAGTGAGTGGCGTCTTTACCACTTCACTTTCTCTTCTTTTCCTTTCACTGTTTGGGAGGTATCTTTTTTCTCAGCAGGCTCGGAATCTTCTGAAATTGCATGCTGTATGCCGTACCGTACGCCTGACATGTGCATGAAAGAGGCTGAAGCTGTAACAAAAGAAGATCATACTAATTTGGCGTTGGCTCGTCATCGGTGTTTGTTTCTGCATGCAGCTAGCTTGTTTCAATGATAGGCTAGGCACTCCATCAAACTGCATGCAAGAATACAACTTCTTCTGAATTTGTATGCGAGCTTCCATATCATAGTAAAATACAACCTCTATTCAACAATGTAAAGCCCTTTTACTAGGCTAACATTGCCTGCTAAAATGGCGTATATTTTGGAATCTAGGTAGTACAAGTCTATTAGTTTGCATAAGTCCAAATCCACTACTCTGGATGCTGATGATATGCTAGATTGATAGATGCATAGTCTATTTCATTAAGGACACACATGCAGGCCTGCACACATGGGGATTTTACTTTTAAAACGAGTCCGATGGTCTTTGAATTGCATCATATATGAGTCTCAAGAACTCTTTATTCATAGGATTCTAAAAAAAGGGGCAGGAATAAGAAAAAGAACAATGCAGTGTCATGCCTATTTGAGTCCTACGGGATTTTTAGGTTTGTTGGATTGCATCGCAAGAACAACAAAAGATTTTTTTTTCCAAGAAGTGTGGCTGATGCTAAATTTTCTATAAAATGTACTACCCTGTTTCATAATTCTTGTCGTGGTTTCAGTTTATTACTGAAACCACGGCAACAATTATGAATGGCAGGAGTAATACCAAACATCCTTTAAGAACAAACATAGGAAAAATTATAAAAGATTCCACTCCTCCAAAAATCCTATGAATCAAAGAGGCCCCGCCTACACAATTTGGCTGATTCTAGCCATGTGATTGCTCCCTCTATTCCAATATTCTTTTTAACCATGGCAAGATGGTCCATGTCAGGTGCAAGTTAACCATGTAAATCTGCAAGGGGTGACTATACAAGCGTGGTGTTCTATTACCATGCTATATACTGGGGAAAAATCATTGTTGTGTCATGCCTATTTGAATCTTACGAATCTTGGCACAAAAAAAGGGTATAATGGTTTTACATTTTGCTAATCTTATGAAGCTTTGCCCTTTTCAGGTATTGCCTAGACATAAAAAAAAAATTTGTCAACTTAGGGATAGACAGACCCTGTCTATAATGATATGCCGGTGTATCTGAAAACATCTTTGATACAACGATATCCTTAATCTGAAAAATACCCGGAACGTTTGGCTCATTGTAGCAACTCCAGCAAAATGAAAATACATATTTTACATGCATGTTGTAGTCTATGGAAACCATGACACTATGAGAGGCCATGCGAAGATCATAAGGTCATCACTTCTCACGGGGATGGAAAATAACCACTTCCAAGTCGAAGCTAAAAACTCTACGCTCTAAACATTATTAACTATTCCTACAAGTATTAAAAGCAGATTTTGATTTTACAGCTACCAGTATAGATTAAGAAATGTCAACTAAGCAATAGACACTTCCGAAAAAAAAAACTGTTCTCGTGCATTGGTAGTTGCTGAGGGCAGCCCTCGTCGACCAGCTTGCTCAGACACCGAACATGATAGGTAAAGCATGGCACACAATGATTGCAGGCTCTCTTTCCCATTTGAAGATGCTGAGGATAGGTCACTTTCTACTGCCATAGGAGCAGATCCCCAGTTGCCAGCTACGGCCAAGCTCTTTTCCATATAGTGCTCACAGACCGGTGTACTTTCTGGCTCTAGCTTGTAGACGAGCTACCCAAGAGAAAAGAAAAAATAGTCTCTTTTTTTCCTCGGAAGACACGCTTCAGTAAGACTGTTAAAAGATGGTAAGATTAATCACTCAAAGAGAGTGTACACTGGCGGTGTACCTTGCTCGTTGGCGTATCTGTATGTTTGTTGCGCTCAAGATGATTATGTTGTTTTCGGTTTTTGCACATGCAATGGTACACTTTTTTGTTTACCTGAAAGTACTAGTGCACTTGCTAAAGCGGTACATGTGCGGGAAGGCGGACATCTTGATATGATGAGTACATGTGACGACACTTCAACAAACGATTTAGTTTTGGAAGACACGGTAGCAGACATTGCAATCCATATGTATGGAGAAAATTGCAAATAGCCACCATATTTGGGGCCAGGGTATCAAAAGACCATCGAGAATATGTCGCAAAAAATCGACCACTATTCAGTGAAAACATAACAAAAAGCACCGCGGGCACTATGTGCGATCTAATTCAATTTCTGGCGGGCGAACCCCGTTGTCAGGCTGACGTGAGGGGGGAAACGGTCAGAAGGAGGCAACCGTTAACGGCGCCCTTCCTGCTTGAACCGCAATCGTTCGGAATGGGCGGGCCCGTCACTCATTAGACAATCTGTATACGCTTAGGACTCGACTGAGTCTAACCTTGTACGTGTACTCTGTAACCATCATCGATCAATATATATTCCAGGGGCACACTATCTAGCGTTGTGCAATCCTAAACCAAAGTATTGTCCCTGCCTTATATGGTATCAGACGCCGCGTCGATCCCTGATCCAATCTAGGGTTCGCCGCCGCCATGACTTCCGCCTCGCTCGCCACTACCACCGATCTAACGGACGGCACCGCCTCGGCCCTCTCGGACTCCACGACCTCGACTCTCCAGGTCTCCACTTCGACGGCGCTCGAGGCCTCCACTCGCTGCTCTCACACACTGCGATGAAAGGGCTTACCACCATCATGAGGATTTTGCTAGTACCGGCGACAAATTGACACACTGGTGGTCTTGTGCGAGAGTTATTTCTTACCACCGAGGTGTATTCGGCTACACTAGTATAATTGCGTACCACTAGCGTGGAATTACACGCCGGTAATAATGCTTTTACTATTGGCGTGGCAATGATAAAACTCGCCAGTGCTATGCATTACGGTGGGAAAAAAATATAGCGCACGGATGCGTTTTTAGACGTCAATTTGTGACAAGAAATCACATAAACGACAGTATAAAACATATGATATATAGCATAAGTTGCAACAAACGACAAGTTACAAGTTAACGTCGATTATTTGGTCTCAACAACGCAACACAAATATAGTACGAAATGGAAATAATGAACTTTCGTCTAATTCCAACAAACTCGTAATCGAACTATTTGAGGTAGTTGATGACCATCATCATGTCCAAGGTGGGCTGTCACTATTCCTCATGGTGACCAGAATAGCTCGACCAACCTCCAAATCTCTAGGTGAATGGAACTGTCTCCATGCTTGAGAATTAAGGACGATGCGACCTGTCAGCATTATCCCTCGCGAAAGGAACTCTGGTGATCATTCCCGATTCTCCATGGAGTACTCCAATGGTACCTCTATGCTCCATGCCAGCGCTTTCGCTATCGCCAAAGGTATTTTCTAGAAGAATAAAGGAAGATTGTCACATACCCGCCACAAATACATTATAACAATAGCAAATATAGGAATAAGAAATAGTTAAGAAACATACCATGACATGTCCATTGGAGACATTAGTGTTGGTGAGACGATGCACGAAAGGGATCCCGATGTAGCTATCTCCCGGGGTAGTCTCTGAAGGACACACTCCTTCTCACGCTCGCTAAGATTGACTCTTTGAGAAACCACCACATGCTTCCATGGGTCATCCTCATCGTCACTCTCGTCAATATCTTCTTCACTCTCACCATCCAAGTACATAGTGTCGGCTATCCTCCAGTGCAATCTCTGTAGGATGCATGCCCAAAAGGCAATAATATTTATACATATGTTTCATAATTATGATTCATATTACTATGCTATAACTGACATGGCTCCTGATATGAGATTCAGAGGAAAAATCACGCTCACGTGTAGTAATATGAACATAGTATCAAACCCTCATCTTGCCTTTTAGTACTAGTTCATTGGATGCTTGATGGTCGTGTTTTTCTGGTCATGGACATTGTTTATGTGAGCATCAATGAATAGCGTGTTGTTAGAAGGGAACAATATGGCTGGTTATTCCCTAAGTAGATTGATATGCTAAAAGATCCATTCGGACATCTTTGTCCTTAGTATGATATCACGGCACAGTTATATTACAATGTGTCCTTTGACCATGAGGTTATCGGAGTAATATATTCTCAAGGTTTTACTTTCATACTATCTAGAGTCACACCGTAAACTGGATGAACATAACGGTAGCCACTAGGTAATTCTAAAGGAGTATATTACCTCGATGTTCTGAGATGGGACTTACTCTTTCGTAAAAAGAGAGATACAAGTCTGGGCCCACTCGGTATTCTTGATATCCATAAAATCTGCAGACAATGCATGATGATGATACATCAGGTAGGATGTCATAATACAGTAATGAGTAAAAGGAAACTTAACGATTAACCATAAAAGAATAAGTTATAGTGAAACCAGAGATTGTTTCACGACAATACCGAAATCCATAGTCTCGGGTAAATTCGGTATCGTGAGTAATGTGAAAATTGTATAATAGCCAACATGTTCATGAAGGAGTTATGCCCTAGAGGAAAATAATAAAAGTGTTTTATTATCATAAGTCACATATCTATATGTTCATAATAGGTTTTATATCATGATATAACTATATTAAGTGGAAAAATAATACATGTGTGGTATATAAATAAACATGTCCCTAGTGAGCCTCTATTCAACTAGTCTATTGGGAAACAGGTGATCAAGGTTTCCTGATAATGGACATTTACGTCATTGACAATGGAGTCATGTCATTGGATGAATGATGTGATGGACACACACACCCAACTTATAAATATCCACAAAACATAGTACCCAAACCTCTGACCGTGAGATGATATTTAATCACTATCTCCGAGGTTGCCTTGACTGCATCCACGGTCACATCGTAAAATGGTGATCATAATGGTGCATGTCAGGTAACCATAGGGATACATAGAGGCATATGCATCAAGAGCAGGATTTTTCAATCAAGATAATGGATATATACTCTCAGCCCACTCAGTTGTGTTGCATCAAGTAAATATTGCAAGCATGTGACTAGGTCACAGGGATGCAATACCGTGGTAATGATTAGATGTGTTTGTCGGTAACGAGATCATACTAGGTATAGAGATACCAAAGAACGAGTCTCGGACAAACTAAGTATCGTATGATAAAAGGAGTGGGAACTTAACTTTTAAGGTTCAAGCGACAAAGATAATTGTGGATTGCACACGGGCCATCATGGGTTTCTAAAGTACGATATGGTCAACTAGAGGGGGGTGAATAGGTGACTAACAAATTTTCTTCGTTTCCTTTTTAGATTGGGCTAAACAAGTAGATGTGCAACTAGGTGAACAACCTTTGTGATACGAAAACAAAGTAGCCAACATAAGCAATATGTAAAGAACAAGATAAACCACAAGTGTAAACAAGGAGACAAGAATATGTTTCCCGTAGTTCCTTCCCAAGGGAAGTATGTCTACATTGGAGAGGTGTAGAGCCACCTGGGCACTATAATATCACAGATGTGCACACCTTATTCTCCTTGAGCTTCTTCAGTGAAGGTGATTCTCGTTTCCACTATGAGGCCGACTTGAAGGCGTTGATTGATGGCGTATAGTTGATGGGAGACTTCTTGCTGATGATGACTTCGAAATCCCCGGCAACGGCGCCAGAAAACTTGATGGGAGCCTTGACGCCCTTGTTGGTAAACCCCAAGAGAAAGGTTGTGAAGAGTGTAGCAGCAAGTTTTCCCTCAGAAAACAAACCAAGGTTGAATCGACAAGTAGGAGGACAAGCAATCTCTAAAGGTTGATACATCTTGGTAGGGCGCACTACCGGTTCAGCAGCAACATGGAACCTACACAACACAATCAAATCACTCTGTCCCAACGAAGCGGTGAGGTTGTCAATCTCACCAGTTTTTCTGAACACAAAGAGGTTAATCGTATGGTGTGGAAAACAGTATGAAAAACAGTAGGAACAGTATGAAAGCAGTAGGAGTTTTATCAGTATGAAGAAAATGGATCGGGGTCCATAGTTCACTAGTGGTGTCTCTCCGTGAAAGATAAATAACATGTGTGGTGAACAAATTCATGTGGGCATTACAACAAAATACATAGACCGTTATCCAACTGCATCTATGACTAAAAATCCACCCTCCGAATATCATCCGAACAAACGTTGGGTATTAAGTTGCAAGCAACAGATAATCGCAGTAAGCAAAGTGTGTAATGTAAACAATAACATCATCCTTAGACAAAGCATTGTTGTTTTCTCCCTAATGGCAACAACACATCCTCCATCCGTCACGTTTCTGTCACTCGAGCGTAGCTGAAAAGGAGGCATGAACCCACTATGGAGCATAAATACTCCCTCTTGGAGTTACTAGCATCTACTTGCCCAGAGCATCTACTAATAACGGAGAGCATGCAAGATCATAAATAACATATGCATGAAGATAACATGATAGATTGATAATCAAAAGAGATAGCATTCAACATTCATCAATTGCCAGCAAACACAACATGTAGCATTACATAAAGATGATCTTGATCATGATAGGCAGCTCAAAAGATCTAAACATGAGGTACAAAGTGGAGAGAACAACCATCTAGCTACGGCTATGGACCCGTAGTCCAGGGATGAGCTACTCATGCATCACTTCGGAGAAGGGCATGGTGGTGTAGACCCCTTCGGTGATGATTTCCCCCTCCGGCAGGGTGGCGGGGAGAGCTCCAGAACCCTCCCGGTCTCGGGATGACTGTGACGGCAGCCTCGGTGTTTCTCAGGAAAAAGTGGTATATTTTTAGGGTTTTTGTTTGGGGGGATTAAATAGGCGAAAGGGCAGAGGCGGTGGAGGCCTGGGGGCCCCACACCACCCCCTTGCGCGGCCAAGGGGGCGCCGCCCTATGGTGTGGGCCCCCTGAGGCCCCCCACCGGGTCTCTTCGGGAGTCCGTGGAACCTTCGAGAATTCGAAGACTTCCAGGCTTCGAATTTTACAATTCCAAGAATATTTCCAGAACAGCTTTTCTGAAACCAAAAACAGCAGAAAACAGGGAACTGGCTCTGTGGCATCTTGTCAATAGGTTAGTCCGAAAAATAGATAAAAATGACATAAAGTGTATAGCAAAAATGTGGGAAACAATAAAAAACAACATGGAACATCAGAAACTAAGGATACGTTTATGACGTATCAACATCCCCAAGCTTACTTCCTACTCGTCCTCGAGTAGGTAAACGATAAAAACACAATAATTTGTGAGGTGACATGCTACCAACATAAACTTGATCATCAATAATGTAAAAGCATAAGTAAGCTGAGATCATATAACTTTAACACAAGCATGATAAATAGAACTTTAATAATAAAGCATAGCAATCAATTTGCATCATGAGAAGTAACTCAAATAAAAGATCATGAATAACAATGCAAGGAAAGATATACGTTTGTTTCAAGTATAGAGAAAACATGTCAAAGTGATATTTCGCTAGTCCTTAAGAGTGGGGCAAAACATAAATGCCAGCACGCCTTCAAAGTTCATGAGGAAGACTAGAACAAATAATTAGAGAACAAGCAATAACACATCATGAATCAATTAATAATGTTTCTAGGAAAAATGCACATCAAACTCAGAATGGCAAAAATGCTCTCTCAAATGTGCATAAAGTTAGAAGATGGAGACTCAACATAAAAGTAAAAGAAAGGCCCTTCGCAGAGGGAAGCATGGATCACTCATGTGCTAGAGCTTTTATTTTATTAAACTGAGGTATTGAAAACTTGACACTCCTCCCAACCATGTTTCACAAACCATGGCTAACCGAATCCTCGGGTGCCTGCCAACAATCACATATCGTGGAGGAGTGTTTATATTTTAAGAGAGGTGTATGCTTATGTCAACGAATGGTAAACAGAAAATACAGTATGTCACAAGCCAACTAGACTTCACAAGAGCGGCTCCCATAGAAGGACGCATCTGGGTAGAAGGTCATCCCTCTTTCTCTTGTGTTTACACAATTATGCTTTAACTGATAAATCAGGGGTAAAAATAGTGAAGAGAATTTGTGTTATTAATTTGGGGCTGGGCACCCCCTGCCAGCTCTTCTATCATTGGATAAGCGCATGAAGCCACTGGTCTAGGGTGTGAAAGTCCAATCAACATGTGAGATAAAGATTCTCTATTTACGTCCTCATGAGCTAAAAAAGAGCACAAAACAGGAGTAATTTTGAAAGTTTTAAAGGTAACACATGAGCAATTTACTTTGGAGTGACGGTTAAATACCACATGTAGGTAGGTATGGTGGAAACAATGGGAAAACTTTGGTTTTTAGGAGTTGGATGCACGAGTAGAGCTCATACTCAGTACAGGTGGAGGCTAGCAAAAGACTGGGAGTGACAAATCAAGAGAGCATAAGAGCCATAATCATGCATAGCGACATAAACATCATTAATCAAAGCATAAGTGGTACCACAAGTTCAAAAACTAAATGATCATGGAGGCTATTCGTGACTGGTTCATAGTCATAAACATGGTGTGAGCATGCGCCAAGTCAACCAAATAAAACATTCAAAGGAACCACAAATTTATGCTTCAATATGACAAGAACAACTCATGATTCTTTCAATGGCACATTAAACATTCTTAGCTATTTGAGGCTAATCATGCTACTAAATAACCACAAGTATTTAAAACTAAAATAACATCTAGCATGATATGAAAAAGTCCAGCCACAATCTATACAAGCCTCTACTTGCACCGTTAAAAATTCTACCTCAAGCAGTAGTTTCTTTTCCCAACAAGCACCATACAAAACATGCTTTAACAAAAACTCTCTAAATTATACAGAAAGCAAACATGAGAGGAATCACATAACACTACTAAAACTAACAGATCTAAACAAGATATGCAATGAAAACAAGAGCTAAACAGGAATATTTGCAGCAACTAGAAGAAAAACTAAGAATACTAGCATAGCAAGTATTCAACAAAAAAGCGGAGCGTGTTTCTCTCCCAAACAAAGAATGATAGGATCCAACTATATTATTGCAGCAAGGAAAACAAAAGAAAATAAAGGAAAACAGAAGAAGAAAAAAGAAACAGACGCTCCAAGTAAACTTCATATGATGTGACCGAATAAAAATATAGTTTCACGAGAAGTGACCTGATAGATAGTGGATGAAGAAGGGTATGCCTTGGGCATCCCCAAGATTAGATGATTTAGTCTTCTAAAAATATGCTTGGATGAACCACGGGGGAATCCCCAAGATTTGACCTTGCACTCTTCTTGATCACATATATCACCTCTTCTCTTGACCATTGAAAACTTCCTTCACACCACAGTCAAACAGTAATTAACATTAGAGGGTTAGTGCAACAATTAAAAATCCATTGGTTCTATATGACACAAATAATATTGAAACTTTTAAATATTAGCTACAGCCACTTATGTTTCGTGAAGCAAAGAAATCCATTTGACATTGCAAAAGAGCAAATGTAAGAAAAATGGCAGAATCTGTCAAAACCAGAACTATTTGTAAAGACGAATTTTTTCGAGGCACTTACGTTGCTCAGATCAAAAAACTTAAAGAACAAAAAAGTTGCGGAAATAGCCGATAAATAAGCACAAGAAATTTCAGATCATTCTGATCTTCCAGGATTTTATTCATTTTTCTACGGTGGACAAAAGAAATATGTTTCCTGCGCAGAAATCCGAAAACCAACTCCAACTCTCGTCGGAAACCTTACTTGGCACTACTAAAACATGAAAAGAAAGATACAAATGAGTTTCTACAGAAGTATAAAACCCCTTAACTCAAAGAAAACAGAGAAAAACAAAGCAAAAAATAAAACCAGGGGTTATCTCCCAAGAAGTGCTTTTCTTTAACGCCGTTTAGCTAGGCCCAGAAAAGTGGAATCAAGTATTTTCAAGTGAAGAAGCATCTAAATTGTAACTTGTTCAAACAACGGAATAAAAACGCAACTTCATTATCTTTCTAGGAAAGTGTTCCATACCTTTCTTGAGTGGGAACTGAAATTTAATATTCCCTTCTTTCATATCATTCTTAGAACCAACGGTTCTAAGAAAAGGTCTTCCCAAAACAATTGGACAAGAAGCATTGCATTCAGTATTCAAGACAACAAAATCAACGGGACAAGAGTATTATTAACCATGATTAGAAAATCATAAACTCTCCCCAAAGGTTTCTTTCTAACATTATCAATAAGACGAACATCCAAATAACAAGGTTCCAATGGTGGTAAATCAAGAATATCATAGAGTTTCTTGGGCATAACAGAGATACTAGCACCAAGATCACATAGAGCATTGAAATCAAAATCATTTACTTTTATTTTAATAATAGGTTCCCAACCATCATCTAGATTCCTAGGGATAGAGGCTTCACATCTTAATTCATCCTCTCTAATTTGCATGAGAGCATTTGTAATATGTTTTGTGAAAGCCATATTCATAGCACTAGCATTAGGAAAACTAGCAAGATTTTGTAAGAACTTAATCACTTCAGTTATGTTGCAATCAACAAAGTCAATATCATTTATATCAAAGATAATGGGACCATTGTCTCCCATGTTTCTAAAAAAAATCAGCACTTTTATCAGGAGCATTTTAGCAGTTTCATGCAGCTTTACAATTTTTACTAGCAGAAGTGGGAGTGTTTCCGACACCAATTAATTTACCATTGATAGTAGAAGGTTTTCTAGCATGAGAGGCTTCAGTTTTACTAGTGGTGGTAATGGTGCAAACATTATCTATATTATTCTTTCTAGCTATTTCATCTTCTCTTTCCCATCTAGCATGCAATCCAGCTAACATTCTAACATTATCATCAATTCGAATTTGGATAGCATTTGTAGCAGTAAAGCGATTCTCATCTATGGTTTCAGTTTTAGCAATCATTCTATTAATCAAAGAAGATTGAGCTTCAGACATGGAAGAAATTGAAGTTTTAGCATGAGCAATTTTAACTTGCAACCCAGATAGTTCTCTATTTAAACTCTCAAGTTGATAGTTGATATTTCTTAGCATAGCAGATTGTTCCTCCATGGTTTTAGTAAATAGTTTATTTTGCTCATATTGTTTTTGCATAAAGTCTTTAGTGTCTCTTTCAACTTCTAAAATTCTTTCATTAGGCATTCCTGTTCTATCATTATTACCACTAATAAAAGGATATGGCCTATAATTATTGCTACCAAAATTATTCCTATAAGCATTGGTGTTGAAATCATTATTTTTAATGAAGTTCACATCAACATGCTCTTCTTGAGCAACCAAAGAGGCCAAAGGAACATTATTTGGATCAATAGGAGCATGGCCATTCACAAGCATACACATAATAGCATCAAGTCTCTCATTCAAAGAGGAGGTTTCTTCAACAGATTTTACCTTCTTACCAGTTGTAGCTCTCTCAGTGTGCCACTCAGAATAATTTACCATCATATCATCAAGAAGCTTTGTTGCTAACCCCAAGGTCATGGACATAAAGGTTCCTCCAGCAGCTGAATCCAGAAGGTTTCTTGAAGAAAAATTTAGACCTGCATAAAAGGTTTGGATGATCATACAAGTAGTCAGTCCATGAGTGGGACAATTCTTTACCAAAGATTTCATTCTTTCCCAAGCTTTAGCAACATGCTCATTATCAAGTTGCTTAAAATTCATAATGCTACTTCTTAAAGATATAATCTTAGCAGGAGGATAATATTTTCGCAATGAAAGCATCTTTACACTTAGTCCAAAAATCAATACTATTTCTAGGCAAAGACAACAACCATTCTTTAGCTCTTCCTCTCAAAGAGAAAGGAAACAATTTCAGTTTAATAATATCTCCATCTACATCTTTATATTTTTGCATCTCACATAGTTCAACAAAATTATTAAGATGGGCAACATCATCATCAGTACTAACACCAGAAAATTGCTCTCTTGTAACAAGGTTTAACAGGGCAGGTTTTATCTCATAAAAATCAGCAGTAGGAGCAGGTGGAGCAATAGGTGTGCTAATGAAATCATTGTTGTTGGTGCTAGTAAAGTCACACAACTTAGTGTTCTCAGGAGTAGTCATTTTAACAAGAATAAAAACAGGAATAAAACTACGGCTAGTATAAGAACTATTTTTTGTGTTTTTGATAAAGAAAAGCAAACAAGAAAAAATAAAATAAACTAAAAAACAAAACCAAAGTAAAGAGATTGGAAGTGAGAGACTCCCCTTGCAGAAATTCTCTTCCTCCCCGACAACGGCGGCAGAAAACTAGTTGATGGCGTGTAGTTGACGGGAGACTTCTTGCTGATGATGACTTTGAAATCCCCGGCAACGGCGCCAGAAAACTTGATGGGATCCTTGACCCCTCGTTGGTAAACCCCAAGAGAAAGGTTGTGAAGAGTGTAGCAGCAATTTTTCCCTCAGAAAAGAAACCAAGGTTGAATCAACCAGTAGGAGGACAAGCAATCTCTGAAGGTTGATGCAGCTGAGGTGGCAGGGCGCACTACCGGTTCAGCAGCAACGTGGAACCTACACAACACAATCAAATCACTTTGTCCCAACAAAGCAGTGAGGTTGTCAATCTCACCAGTTTTGCTGAACACAAAGAGGTTAAATGTATAGTGTGGAAAACAGTATGAAAAACAGTAGGAACAGTATGAAAGCAGTAGGTGTTTTATCAGTATGAGGAAAATGGACCGGGGTCCACAGTTCACTAGTGGTGTCTCTCCATGAAAGATAAATAACATGTGTGATGAACAAATTACAGCTGGGCCAGAAATGAAGGTTGCACCGTAGTGCATATGCAAGACATAAAGATTACTATGTGATTCATGCGGGCATTACAACAAAATACATAGACCGTTATCCAACTACATCTATGACTAAAAATCCACCCTCTGAATATCATCCGAACAAACGTTGGGTATTAAGTTGCAAGCAACAGATAATCGCAGTAAGCAGAGTGTGTAATGTAAACAATAACATCATCCTTAGACAAAGCATTGTTGTTTTGTCCCTAATGGCAACAACACATCCTCCATCCCTCACGTTTCTGTCACTCGAGCACATATGAAAAGGAGGCATGAACCCACTATCGAGCATAAATACTCCCTCTTGGAGTTACTAGCATCTACTTGGCTAGAGCATCTACTAATAACGGAGAGCATGCAAGATCATAAATAACATATGCATGAAGATAACATGATAGATTGATAATCAAAAGAGATAGCATTCAACATTCATCAATTGCCAGCAAACACAACATGTAGCATTACATAAACATGATATTGATCATGATAGGCAGCTCACAACATGTGGGAAACAATAAGAAAACAACATGGAACATCAGAAATTAAGGATACGTTTATGACGTATCATTGACCAAACCTTTACACAAGGTTGAGGCTACTCAACAAGAGTGTAGGAGGCTCTCAACGATCCGAAGCTTCTTGAATCAAGGTGGAAGCTACAGGAACAAGGGATTTCTCTAGGGTTACAAGGTACCCACGAGATCTCAAGATCCGCAAGGATTTGATGGATGGATTTGCAATTACTTTGGTGGAACTACGGATCTAGGTATCCTCTAGCTCTCCACAAAGTCTGGGCATGATTGAGTGGACATGGAGGGGGATCTAGGAGGTTGAAGCTTGCATTTAATAGAGGAGAGAGAAGTTGGAAAAGCTTGGTCTTCAATGAGGGAGAAGACCCCTTTAAATACCCCCTCTTTTTCTGGCCGTTGGAGCCTCCTTAGCCGCAGGGTTGGTAGTACCGGGCTGGGGCCCAGTACTACTGCTTGTCAATTCTCAGCTGGGCGCAGGACAATTGACTTGAAGTTCCGCAGGCCCTGTACTACCGGGCCGGGTACCGCTTACGAAAATAGGCCTTATGTATCGTGGCAACTTGCAGGCGGCACTGGGCCTGGTACCACTTTCGGTACTAATGGGACCCTAGTACTACCGGGCTTGGCCCTGGTACTACCGCACGGCCGGTACTACTTGGCCGGTACCAGACCTGGTACCGCTTGTGAATTTGGGGTTGCTGTATCGTGGCAACCCTAAGCGGTACTAGCCCCGATACCAACCCCGGTACTACCGGGGGTGCGGTATTACCGGGCCTGAGCCCGATACTACCGCCCGAATCAGGATAAAATATTTCTTGCAATCTTCTTTGACGCACATTGGCAAATGGTGGATACCCTAAGATGATTTCCTGTGGAAATAGACATGAGCATGCATGATTACAGACACTAACTGTGTTGTCACCAACAACCAAAATCTATTAGGGGCAAGATGCACTTCAATCTCCCCCTTTTTTGTTCTAGATGACAATAGAATTAGTAGAAGATTGATTCGCAAAATAGAAACGAGCTTTCCCTGGATGTGTTCATCTAAAATAGGAGATGTTTTCCAAACACAACAAGGGTGAAGCTCCCCCTATATTTTGCGAGCCTTGCTTGGGAATAACAAGCAATTCATAACAAATACTTTATAAAGAATTTCCAATGAACATAAAGTAGTGTGCATGTCTTACACCACACGAACTGAAAGTACTTAAGCAAATAACAAATGAGCGAGAAAGATAGGAACCAAGGAACAACATAAAACCTAAGTATATAAGCTTGGTTCCGGACCCATGCAACTCCCAAGACAACCTAATAAAAAACTTCTCCCCCTTTGGCATCTAAGACACCAAAAAGAGAGAAGCGCGATGATAAAGAGATGTCCCAAAAGAATCACGCTCCAGTGGTGTTCCGGTCAGGTGAGTGCGAAGGACCCTTGACTGCAATGTCTTCATCGCTCTAGACCCCATGTGCCTCAATCCACTTTCCCTTGGAAGTGATGTTCACCTTGGAGCCCAAAGAAACAGGAAGCTGCATAGCCCTCATGATGTCCTTCTAACACTTAGCTCATTTCTTGGATGCCACATGTGCCTCATACATCTTGTCATTTCGGAAGCATAGAGACTTCTTGACCTTGGAGGAAAAAGACTAGAACCAGCTAGGAGCAACTGACTTCTTATGAGAAGAGCGACGTAGCCTGGAATCACTCATTCCTCTGGATACAGCTGGGTCCTCTAAGGCTGCAAGAGACTCCTTGTTAACCTTGATGTTTAACCGCTTGGGCTTATGCTTGACCAACTAAAGACTATCCAAGAGATCATCACCCTCGTGAGCAATGGCCTACCGAGCAAGAAGGATCTTCATGATGTGGGGTCCAAAAGAAGGAGTACGCCGAGAGATCACACCCTGCCAAATATCGTGATAAATGAAGTCCATCACATCAAGTTGCTGGCCAGTCCCTTCCTTATCCTTGGTGAGCTTGAGCAGATCAATCAGAAAACCATGAACTTGATCCAGAATTTTGGTGCGAGGAGCAATGGTATCGCAATAGATCCGGTGCATGATGTCGTAAGGATGAAGAAGATCCTTGGACTGACCACAAACACCATCTTCAATGGTGACACCTTCAATGTCAGACTTGTTCAGAAATACCCTAGAACCATGACACGTCCAACCATTATCGGCGTCAGGATCATAAGGAACCCTAAGAGCATCAGCAAACTCCTTCAGAGTGGCCAGCATAACTGAGTCACGATTTATCCAGGTCATAGTGTTAGCATCATCATCATGAAAATACACTATGCCATAGAACTGGTTGATGAGGTAGATGTTGTAGTCTTACACCAACTCGATGAAAGGAATCAAACTAAACTCCTCGCACATTGCGAGAGCCTCATCAAAGTACCCCTCATGCATTGGACCCATGGATACCAGGGTATCCTGGGCCATCTGCTGCCGGCCCATCCCATTAGGTACGGAAGGAGTCTGTACCTGTCTGTCACAAGGAAGGGAGCCCCCCAACGGTTCCCCGCTGAGGGTAGCCCCTTGGTGAGGAGTCTCCCACAGGGGCTTCACCACGTGTTGCTGGGAAGGAGCCATGCTTCGCCCCCACTCCTTCCCGAAAGGAACCTCGCCCGTTAAGATACACCATTGTAGGGGTGACGCTCTGGCCCCTGCACGGATGACGAAGGCACCGCAGGAGACAGAGCGGCTTTGGCTGTAGTTGCCACTCTGGTGTATAAAGCACAGAGCTCCGCTGCGCGCACCAAAGCCCAGTCTGGGGCTTTCCCCTTTGGTGCAAGAAGATCAAGTCCGCGCTACAAGACGGACAAGGCTTAACCGGGCTCCCCCACCGTGACGCCATGGACGGTGGAGGTGTCCCCCGGCGACCAGCACCACACATGAGGCGCAGTAGTATAGGACGCTCCACTCTTTGGCACCATGTGGTATCCTTTTCCAGCCAAGTGAGCGGGAAAGAGGGCCGGTCGCCGGTATAAGTAGACTACCCTCACCACCGTAGAGAGAAGAGGAAAAAAGAACTGGAGACCGAGTAGCTAGACCACATGAACTCCCCATTCTAGTGTAACCACCGAAGTGCAATCAACCAGACAAGCAGGAGTAGAGTTTTACACCATCACAGTGGCATGAACCTGGGTAAACTCCCCGTGTCTCCATTGTTTTCTTTCGAGAGTTCCCTTCCTGAAGCCACCTGAGGTGCGATAGAACATGGTTAGCCACCAGTGTTCGAACCTTTGAGTGCCACCTTGTCGTTGAAAGAACAGCAACTCCGACATTTGGTGCGCCAGGTAGGGGGGGTAAGGCGTTTTCTCGCATCTCCGCCGCCATTGTCACCTCCCGCACTGACCGGACCAGCCGCAGGGCGCGGTCCTGGAAGCGGGGTGTCGGGGGGTTACCCCCGAGTAGGGTAAAGACAGGTGGTAAAGGCCGCTTACAGAAGAGAGGTTTGGTCGAGTAGCCGACTACCGGGTACTCGCTACCCGGTCGACTGCTACTCGGTCTCACCTCAAGATGACCAGAAGGAGATATCAATCAAGTTCTACCCTGACGAGTAGAAGGTTTGGCCCGAGTACAATTGGCGGGAACCATTGGCGGGAACCTACTCGGGCCAGAAAGTCAAAGGAGCCGTTCTGACACAGGATCCCGCGTATCCTGGGTCCGTACTTGGCAGCATTCGAACTACTGTTCAAGTGGGGACGGCCTGCCTGACAGTGACAGCATGGAAGCAGGCCGTGGCAGGATAAGGGGGGCCTACTCTGTGCCTAGGTACAGTGATACCAGTCTGTCCCCTAGTTTTGCCCAACGACTTTACAGAAGCAGCCAAGGTTAGGAACCAAAGCTGTCAGCGGGTACTCGGAGAAAGGACGATGTGCACACTATGTCGACACTTGTCTAGATTTGGACGTATCCGGCTGGGCACCGTGTATATAAGGTGCCCCGCCGCCTCCTGCGCGAGGGATCTCATTCCATGCTCCCATAGACGTTAACAGTTTCTCACTGGAAACCCTAGAAACCCTAAGTTCTTGACCTAGCTCTACTCGGAGAGGAGCGAGGGGCTACTCGGTAGCGTTACCATTTGTACTGTATCTACTCGGAGAGACATCATAATACATAGAGAAAGGCAGGAGTAGGGGTTTTACCTCCTCACGAGGGCCCTGAACCTGGGTACATCGTGTTGTTTGTGTTGTGTGGATCTTACCTCACGCGGCTACTCGTCGCGTGATCCCTCCCCGAATACCTCCAGCGTCCATCGTCCCCACATCTTTAGCCATCCCATGGCATCTGCCGTGACACCACCACGACAGTTGGCGCCCACCGTGGGGCAACCAGCGGCGCTGGCTGGAGTTTCTGTTCGGACGGGATCTTCATCAGCGGAGCGCGTAGTTTGTGGCCTTGTCCACAGATTCGGCTCCTTCGACTTCGTCACCGACAACGCCGGCTGTTTCGGCGGCATGGCCATGCCGGAGGGCGGCTCGGTGATCTCCTTCGGCTCTCACCTCGTCTACGTCGCCACCGTCGCCAACAGCGCCTATCCCGAGCTGGTGCATGACGCGGAGGATCCTCCCGCGGTGGTTGCTGCTCGCGGAAGGCCTGCATGCGGCTCCGCATGCTGCGCTGAGGTGATGGTGACGGGCTTGGCGGCAAACACTGGCGCAGCCGCTACTGGCGCTGCGGCCGTCGTCGAGGAGGTTGACGACCCGCCTGCTGGTGGCAGGAACCACCGGCCCTACGAGAAGGAGAGCAACCTGCCGCCTTCCACGTCTACGGTCATCCCCGCGTCTGCCGCGCGAACCGGTATGCCTACTCCCACCGACGTCGAGCTCCTTGCCGCGAGGGAGCAGCTCGAGCGGCAACGCCAGGAGCTGCTTGCCGAGCAGGCGGAGTTGGAGAAGATCAGGCTTGAGCTGAGTTTGGACCAGCTCGAGTACAACAAGGCTCACGGCTTCACGCCGGTTGCCAGGAGGCCCAGCAGAGTGGGTGCTACGCAGCGCAACCTGGGCGCCGAGATGGCGACAGTCGCGGAGGAGCCCGCGCAGTCCGCCACCGCGAACACCTTCACAAGGCCAAGGTACAGCACGCCCGCCAAGACGCTCAGGGCCGCGCAAGCCGTGGCTGCCGAGTTGCCGCGCCTGGATGGAGAGGCGCGTCTCAGGCAGCAGGAGAGGCTCAATGAGTTGGTGCTGGAGGCCGCCAGGCAGAACGAGGAGTTCCGGAAGGCCAACCCGGGAGCTGGAGCTTCGCAGGTGGTTCACTCGCACGCGGCTAGATCTAACGATCAGGCCTCGTCGCCGCATCCGAGCCGCGAGAAGAGCCGCAGCGGGCGCTCGGGTAGAGACAGGCAAATGCAGGTGTATGACCCGGCTGCTGCCGCGAAACAGGTTGCTGTGCCGCAGCAGCCCGGGCAGGAACACAACACTGCAAGAGCAGGCTCTCAAGCCCATCAAGCTCAAAGCCGTGTCCGAGAAGCCGCGCGTCCGGGTACTTCTCGGCAACCCGCAGCTCAGCCTACTCGGCAGAGGCAGCAGCCGCGCCCAATGGCACCAATCGCCAACCCGGTGGAGCAGCCCGCAGCAATGCAGGTGGATAGGTATGATGATGGCTACTCGGCTATGGAGATGGCTGGTTATGACATCCATGACCGTGTCGGTGAGCGTGTGTTGGCGCCTGGAGATGCAAGGCACCAGCTGGATCGTCTCAGCTTGTCGGCGCGGCTTGAGAGCACGGGTCCTCCCGGCCCCGAGTGCTTTGGCCCGCGCATCATGAACGAGCCTTCCGTGAAGGGCTTCCAGCTTGCAAGAGGCACCAAGAGCTACAATGGTAGCACCAAGCCTGAAGATTGGCTCAATGACTACGTCACCGCTGTCCACATTGCGGGTGGCAACAGGAGATGGGCGGTGCGCTATGTGCCGCAGATGCTAGAAGGTCCAGCTCGTACTTGGCTCAACAACTTGCCCAAGCACAGCATAAATTGCTGGCTGGACTTCTCGGACGCCTTCGTCAGCAACTTCACGAGTACATACAAGAGGCCGAATAGGCCACAGCAGCTCTCGGCTTGCAGGCAGCGAGAAGATGAGACGGACCGCGAGTATCTTACTCGGTGGAGCACCTTGAGGAACACCTGTGAGGGTGTGAATGAGGCACAGGCCATCACTTGGTTTGCGCAGGGTTGCCGACATGGCAGCATGCTTTGGCAAAGATTGCAGAGGGAGATGCCGAATACCCTGGCCGAGACCATCAAGATTGCGGATCAGTACGCACTTGGTGATCCTACTCAGCCACTGATGGACCCCTCTGAGCCGAGAAGAAACTTCAACAGCAGCAAGCGCAATGAGTTCCGCAACAAGCGCCGAGTAGATACTCGGTATGACCCTGAGGAGGTGAATGCAGTGAATGTCGGTCTGGGCTGCAGAGAAGCGCTCCTACTCCTCCTGTGCAACCACCAGAGCCTGTCCCAATGGAAATGGACGAACCAGTGTTTCCCGTGCGGGAGACACCGAGTTGGGCTATGCCCATATTATCCTTTCTAAGGGACGGCACTTTACCTGAAGATGAGGTGACTGCGAAGCAGATTCAGAGAAGATCCAAGGGCTACGCCATAGTCCGAGATGTGCTGCACAAAAGAAGTGCCACTGGCGTGCTGCAGCGCTGTGTGAGCCCGGAAGAGGGAGAAGAAATCCTGGTGGAGATACATCAAGGGGAATGTGGGCATCACGCCTCATCTCGGGCTTTGGTCAAGAAAGCTTTTCGGCATGGCTTTTACTGGCTCACTGCACTGCAACAAGCTGAAGATATTGTGAGGAAGTGCGCCGGCTGCCAGATGTTCGCAAGTAAGATTCACATGCCAGCTTCCGAGTTGAAAACAATTCCTATCACATGGCCGTTTGCTGTTTGGTGCTTGGATATGGTTGGTCCTTTCAAGCCGGCTAAAGGCAATATGACACATATCTTGGTCATGGTGGACAAGTTCACCAAGTGGATCGAGGTGAAACCTATTCGGAAGTGCGATGGGGTCACAGCTGTGAAGTTTGTGAAGGATGTAATCATGAGATATGGCTACCCACACAGTATCATCACCGACAACGGCACCAACTTTGCAGAGGGGGCAATGGTGCGATTCTGCAGAGATAAGCATATCCGACTAGACGTTGCGTCAGTCGCGCACCCTGCCTCCAATGGGCAAGTTGAGAGAGCAAATGGGATGGTACTGGCAGGCATCAAGCCAAGGCTGATTGAGCCATTGCTGAAAACACCTGGGTGTTGGCTAGAAGAGTTGCCAGCGGTGTTGTGGAGTCTAAGGACTACCCCTAACCGGTCAACCGGCTACACGCCATTCTTCTTGGTATACGGGGCTGAGGCCGTGTTGCCAATAGACTTAGAGCATGACTCCCCCCGAGTAGCCCTCTACACTGAGGTGGAGGCGAGGGAAGCTCGAGAAGACGACGTTGACCTGCTTGAAGAAGCAAGAGAGCTGACTCTGTCACGTTCGGCTATCTACCAGCAAAATCTGCGGCGTTATCATAGCCGAAAGGTGAACCCAAGGGTTTTCCGAGAAGGAGACATGGTCCTTAGGCTTGTGCAGCGCACAGCCGGGATGCACAAGTTGTCTCCCCCATGGGAAGGGCCCTTCATTGTCAGCAAAGCGCTGCACAATGACGCGTACTATCTTGTAGATGTGCGCCCATCGCAGGCGAACAGGGCAGATAAAGCTGGAGAGGAAACCAAGCGTCCCTGGAATGTAGCTCTACTTCGTCGTTTTCATTCGTAAGCAAAGATGTGTATGTACCCTCTTATCCGAGTTGAAATTCTACTCTGCAATCTGAAATTGTTCTCGGGGACTGCCCTCGTCCAAGTTTGCTCTAAGTGTTTTTACTCGGCTTGGTCCTTTGTCTATTCGGTTGCTCCACTTCAGAACTCACAAGTGCATTGAGTACTGTGTTTAAACCTATATGCCAACTCTTCGACTTTGCTGCTGTCCGAAACCCGGCTTCATGGCAAGCAAGAGAACAAGCAAAAGGTCAATGAGCACACGAAAATCACTAAGGAAGAAAGAGTGCAGGAACCGAGTAGATTGTCGGTTACTTTTTGTTCCCTGTTTTCGTCTTCTCGGCTAAGTGGTGGGCTGTGTTACCATGATTGTTTCTAGCGGCTAAGTATTTGCAGCCCTGCTACTTGATTCTTGTGACTCGAATACCAAACAAGCGACAAGTCGCAGGTAGAGCAGAGATGAAAAGACAGGGTGAATAAGAAATGCTACTCGGGGACTCGCATGGAAACACAACTCGGCATTAAGCCAGTGTCGTTCAAATTGATTAATGTCAACATAAACAGAGTGGGCATAAAAACTGAGTAGCAAGCAAAATAAAGGTAGTCTATTACATCTGCTCCCGGCATCCCGGGGATCTGATAAGAGTTCAAGTGAAAAAAGATTGCAGGTTGCTTCAAGTTGAGGAGGCGGTGTTCTCGGCGCTGGCCTTGGCTGATGTTTCCTCGGCGGCGGCCTTGGCAGTAGTTTCTTCAGTGGCGGTCGCAGCAGCTGTTCCTTCGGTGTTGGCTTGAGTGGCATCCGCTCCCGTCTGGGCGGTGGCGGATTCCGTCATCTCGGCATCCTCCTGGGTGGCCGCCTGCTCGGAAGTGGCTGTGGCCACCGAGACGGGTCCTGGAGACGAGGAGGAGCCTGAAGCGTGGCCAGGAGGGGGCACCGTGTCGTCGAGAGCAGCACCTGAGGAGGTGCCGAAGTCGAGTGGCTCGCTGTCGATGTGCGCCCCTTCGTCTTCATCGCTACTCGCGACGACGGTGGCTTTTCCCTTTCCGGCCTTGCCCTTGGGAGATTCGAAGAAGCCGTCAAGATCATCGTCTTCGTCATCATCTCCTTCGTCCTCGTACTCGGTGTCGGGTTCGGGGACGCCCTCGATGTAGACCTCCGTCTCGGCGCACTCTGCGACCTCATACGCAATCTGCTTGCGCAAAGCCACGCTCTCGGCATCCGTCTCCCACTTGGAATCATTGCGCTTCCCGCGGATGCGCTGCATATCCAGGTTTTCATACCAAGATGCTATGCAGAGAAGCATCACGTCCGCACCAGCACGGGCTCCAGAGGCTCGCCATTTTTTCAGCTCGGCCTTCACGTTCTCCAGCTTGAGGGCGAGATCCCGCATGTTTCTTGGCTGGGGGTCATGAGGCCAGAACAGCCGGTGGAGCTCAAAGCCCGCATGCATCAAGTCAGTTCCGACGCCGGCCAGCTGTTCGAAGTAACCCTTGAGCACCAGCAAGCTGTCCTCGATATCAGCCCTGGTGTCAATTGGCTCACCCAGCGAAAGGCGAACTGCTCGGGCCTTGGCTACCGTAGGCGCAGAGGAAGAATCAAGACGAGGCCAGATATCTGAAATAGCAAGTGGCAAGATCAAAAACCGAGAAGAAAAAAGAAGTCGAGAAGGAACAAGACCGAGAAGAAAAGATGCAATGAAGAGAAAACTTACCGATCAGTTGGCGGCGCAGCTGCTGCAGCTTGGTTCTCCAGGACTCCTCGTTGCCAATGTGCTTTTCTTGGATCAGGCGCAAGCTATCCATCTGAGCGAAGAGATCAGCATTGGTCTTCTTCAAGGTTTCGCATTCAGACTCGAGGGCCCTCTCCTTGGCCTTGAAAGTGGTCTCGGCCTTGGCCTTCTCGGCGATGGCCTTGTCCCTCTCGGCGCCAATCTTGACGGCATCTTGGAGTGCTTTCTGAAGCTGGAGCTGCAGCTTCTCCATCTCGGTGGTGTGGTCCTTCACCAGAGTAATGGCCTGGTCGGATAGCTGTTTCTCCACCTCCGCTGGCTTGACGCAATCTTGGTGTGCCTCAGCAAATGACTTATGATCTTCTGCGAAAAGATAGATGAGGTCAGTAAATAAGCAGAGAAGAACCAAATTCAAGGTCACACCGGGTAAACAGCAAACTCACCTTCAAGTCTCTTTATGGTGGCCTCGGCGTTCTCCACGAAGCTACGGCATTTTTCATGTTCATCTGCCAAGGCCTTTAGTTTCTCTGCAGAGAAGGAAGGGTTAGCGCATAAAAAAGCAAAAGCGGGCGTAAACATAAAACGCAGAAACCGCGTAGCTAAAGGCGTACCCTGCACTTCAGCCAGCTGTTGGGTGCTGGTGGTGGCATCTTTGCTCGCGGCCTCAGCAATTGCCTTCTCCTTCTCCAGTACGGCGATACGCCTCCTGGCGATGGAGTGGTTCCAGAGAAGGATGCGGTATAAGTGGGTCCGCTTAAGGACGCTATCCTGAGAAGCGAGAAGAAAACAAATTAGACAAGAGCAGAGAAGATTCGACCCGAGTAGAAGGCTACTCGGAGAGTATCCGTCTACTCGACCCAAATCTCGGGGACTGGGGGTGATGGTAAGAAAGAAGAAAGGCGAGTAGAAGAGAAGAAAGTTCAACTCGGAAAAGACAAGAAAGACTTACTGCATAGGACTGCTCGATGTCTTCGGCGTTCTTGCGATGCAGGAACATCTTGGCTGCGAGGGTTGCGGTCTCGGTGGAGACGGACATGGGCTTGTGTCCCAGATCAACCTTGTTCCAATCCACGCGCATGTGGTCGATGGAGCCAAGGGTCAAGCCGTGCCATTTCTCCTCTCCGAGAACCCTGCTGTCCCACCTGGCGTTGATGTGGCCAACAGTGTCCAAAACCTGTTCAAGACCCTTGGAGGTTATTGGTTTGTCTTGGGCTCCGCGAGAAGCAATGTTGATAGATTGCTGTTGGCTTGGATCCGGAGGAGGGGAGTTCATGGCTACAACCTTCCTTCCCCTCTGGATAGCTAAAGCTTTGTCTTTGGGAGGGAAGCCGATGGAGTGCTGATGGCTAACCTCAATCATATACTCCGGGTAGCAAGGCTGGCCAGCAGCACGAGCATCTGCAGAGAGTGCAGCAGGAATCGGGCCGGACTCGTGGATCACGAGCGCTCCGCCTGAGGATGTACTCTGGTCTCTGGCCCGCTTCTTCGTTTGCTCCTTCTCGATCCTCTGCTTCTCGGGATCCTCAGTCGCCTTGCCGTCAGTTTTGGCCTTCGCCTTCTCGGCGACTGCCTTCTCGGCAGCTTGCTTCTCGGCCTTCTTCTGTTCAGCCCTGGCTTTCTTCTGCTCAGCCTTGGCCTTCTCAGCAGCCTCCTTGTCAGCAGTTTCCTTCTCGGCCTTGGCCTTCTCAGCGGCTTCCTTCTCGGATTCCCTTCTGACAACCTCGTCCCTCAGAGCTTCCAAGGCTCGCTGCCTGGTTACTCGCCCGGCAGGAGGGCTGGATGTATCCTTGGTCTTCGACGGCGAGGAGGAGGTTGGCGGTGTAGGGCCTTGCGCAGTTGGCGGTGTAGGGCCTTGCGCAGTTGGAGGTGTAGGGCCTTGCGCAGTTGGTGCGGTAGGGCCTTGCGCAGTTGTTGGCGCCGCAGATCCATCGCCTTGTGCAGCTCCTGGCTGGGCGCTACTCGGTGTCACGCCCGGTTGCACGCTGCTCAATGGATAAGCAGTGGCATCCGTGGCGGTGGTGTCTTCTACTCGCTGCGCGGTAGCGAGGCTCTCTTGTGCAGCAGCCCCTGTGGCGGGCTGCTCTTGCTCTGCTTCAGGCCGCTCGGCGGCGGTGTTGTCTTGCATCACTTGGTCTTGGTTCTCCTCGGCATTGCTGGCCGGAGGAGAAGGGGGTCTCTCATCATGGACGGCAGTGTCCTGCGCCGCTGGCTCGGACGCTGCTCCTTGTGCGGGATTGGCAGCCGCAGCATTGGCGTTGTGGTCCTCATCATCATCGTCCAAATTGACCAGAGGTACTGGTTTTTTCTTAGTAGGGTCAGACGCGAGAGCTGCGTTTGCGTCCATAGGAGGCCTGCAGAGAAAGGGAAATCACAAATTAGGAAGAGATTGGGGGAAAGTAGCACAGCGCGAGAAGGGAGGTGACCGAGAAGAGGGCCTACGCGGTGGTGCACTTGAGCTCTCGTCTGGTTCTCTTCGCAACCGCCTTCTTCTCGGCGGGCTTCTTCCGCTTGGCAGGAGGCGCTGGCGCATCGCTACCGGCCCGTTTGCGGGTCTCAGGAGCGGCGATGGACAGGGGCTTGACGACTAGGGGCGCATCGCCCTCGTTCTCGTCTTCGTCCTCGTCGTCCTTGTCCGCGACAACTTCATCTGGGAATCAAAGAGAAAAGAGGAAAGAATCAGAAACGGCAAACGAGGGATTGATGCTTCTCGGAAACAAACAGAATGAAAGTACAGTTACCATCAAAATCCTCGTCGGACCAGGTGCGCAGAGCGTCGCGCTTATCAGGGACGGGGGAGCGAGAAAGGTTGGGCTGCTCCACGGCATCAGAAGAAGGCACATCATCCTCCTCGCGGTCAGGAGACCAGTTGCCCTCAAAGACCTCGCAGCTCTCAATTATCTGGCGAGTGAGAACCTGAAAAGCAGAGAAGGATCACAGACTAGCCGAGAACCAGGAAGGAATCCTACTCAGGTAGGCGTGCAGGTACAAAGCACATAAAGCCTAGGCAGTTTACTAAGCATTCTACCCGGATAGGCGTGCAAACACAAAGCATAAGCATGTTTGCCGAAAGGTGTTACTCGGAAGGGCGTGCAAGTATAAAGCACATTGAGCCTAAGAGTTGTTCTCTAATAGGCTGTCCGGCAAGGCGTGCAAGCATGAAGCACATTAAGCCTATGCAATTCGGCTAAGTGTCCTACTCGGAACACAAGGCAATTGCTAGCTAATGCAAGGAGGAGAAGTTATCTACTCGGAAAATGTATGCAGAGAGCAAAGTAAGGAAGGCGTACCCGCTCAATCGGTTTTGCACGGCTGTACGGGACGAACCCGTATTGCCAGTGGTCGCCAAGGCTTGTCGTCAAGACGTTCCTGGCATGCCAGGGGACGTCGATGTTGTCGATCTCGATGGTGGTGGTCCTGGTGCAGTCGCGGGGCCCTCCCATGTAACACATGAGATGGCACCGCTCCTGCAAGGGCAGTACTCGGCGTTGGATCCAGCAGGCCACCGGGTCGTCGTTCTTGAGGCCCTCCGCCTTCAGCCAGCCGAGTCGATTCTCCATCTCGATGGCGTCATCGTCGTTGACGGGCTTGTCCTTCCAGTACATCCCGATTGGAGCGCGATTGCACCAAACGGGCAGGTTGATTCTGTCGTTCACCGGGGCTCCCGGCTCGGCGGCAACGTTCCTGACGTAGAGGAACGTCTTCTGCCATAGCTTGACGGAGTCCAGCTCCTTGACGCGGGGGTGGTTCGTCCCGGACCGCTGCACCATCATGGCGCAGCCGGTGTCGGTGGCGCGGGCGACGCCCGCGGAGTCCTTCTTCCCGGTGGACTGCTGGCGCAGGTGGAAATACCTGAGCCACGTCTCCCACGTGGGCCGGATGCCGAGGAAGGCCTCGCAGACCACGGCGTGGTAGGCGAGGAAGACGACGGCGTTCGGCGGCAGATGGTGCATCTGGATGCCGAAGTGGTTGAGGAATTTCCGCAGGAAATCGGACGCGGGCAATCCGAACCCGCGCTCGAAATGCGCCAGGAAGACGACGCGCTCCCCCTCCCGCGGGGACGGCACGATTTCGCCGTCCGGCGCCCGGCACTCCACGCCGGGAGGGACCCGCCGGGTATTGACGAGCCAGGCGCAATCGTCCGCGGTAACGCAGGAGCCGGCCCAGCCTGACTTGGCCATTGCGGCGAGTTGGGAAGGTGGAAGATTTCGAGTGGAGCTGGCTGGTGGATTGAGTCCGCGGCGGCGCGAGAGCTTGCGCGGCGGCGGAGAGCACGGTGGCGGAGAAGAGCAGGAGACGAAGAAGGAATGGAGCGAAGGAAGGGGAAAAGGAAATTACCGGCGGGGGTATTTATATCTCCCCCGCGAGTTTACCGTTACCGTCTTGGTAGTGGGATCGATTGTGGCGTGTGGTGGATCCTGTGGCCGGCTAGAAACGCACACAAGCGCCGGTTGCGCGCGTAATGGCCACAGTGGATCCCACCACCAAATCGTGGCCTATAACTGCACTTGATGGGACATGACGGCCGGTGGGCCCATTGCGTGAAAACAGGACGCGTGGCAGGTCGTGTCCTGGGCAACCAAACGACAAGGTCGTGGATGCTTGACACGTGTGCAGTTGCTGCGCGAAGGGCTGGATTGCGCTCTGTGCTGCAGAGGCTCAATCTGAGAAATTTCTCTAAGTCTTTTTACTCGGTTACAGGGTAGAAAGCAAGTGCTACTCGGAAGAGAGGAAACTCAAGGTACTTTCCAGATAGCTACTCGGAGGTTCTACTCGGCATCTTGAGGTTCAAGGGCTGAGAGGCAAAGGCTGGTTTTAAGCTGGCAGAGCCTAGTGAACAAGTTCGCAAGACTCAACCAGCTTCGGGGACTGCTGTCGGGGGGTTACCCCCGAGTAGGGTAAAGACAGGTGGTAAAGGCCGCTTACAGAAGAGAGGTTTGGTCGAGTAGCCGACTACCGGGTACTCGCTACCCGGTCGACTGCTACTCGGTCTCACCTCAAGATGACCAGAAGGAGATATCAATCAAGTTCTACCCTGACGAGTAGAAGGTTTGGCCCGAGTACAATTGGCGGGAACCATTGGCGGGAACCTACTCGGGCCAGAAAGTCAAAGGAGCCGTTCTGACACAGGATCCCGCGTATCCTGGGTCCGTACTTGGCAGCATTCGAACTACTGTTCAAGTGGGGACGGCCTGCCTGACAGTGACAGCATGGAAGCAGGCCGTGGCAGGATAAGGGGGGCCTACTCTGTGCCTAGGTACAGTGATACCAGTCTGTCCCCTAGTTTTGCCCAACGACTTTACAGAAGCAGCCAAGGTTAGGAACCAAAGCTGTCAGCGGGTACTCGGAGAAAGGACGATGTGCACACTATGTCGACACTTGTCTAGATTTGGACGTATCCGGCTGGGCACCGTGTATATAAGGTGCCCCGCCGCCTCCTGCGCGAGGGATCTCATTCCATGCTCCCATAGACGTTAACAGTTGCTCACTGGAAACCCTAGAAACCCTAAGTTCTTGACCTAGCTCTACTCGGAGAGGAGCGAGGGGCTACTCGGTAGCGTTACCATTTGTACTGTATCTACTCGGAGAGACATCATAATACATAGAGAAAGGCAGGAGTAGGGGTTTTACCTCCTCACGAGGGCCCTGAACCTGGGTACATCGTGTTGTTTGTGTTGTGTGGATCTTACCTCACGCGGCTACTCGTCGCGTGATCCCTCCCCGAATACCTCCTGCGTCCATCGTCCCCACATCTTTAGCCATCCCATGGCATCTGCCGTGACACCACCACGACACGGGGCGACATCGGCGGCATCGTCTCCAGCTTCTCCAGCATCGGAATCTCCCACTCGCGCTTCTACGCGCCGCGGCACGAGTGTTATACGACGCACGTCGACGAGCCACTCGCGGACCCGACGCGGTTCCGGCAGCCTCCTGCGCAAGCGACTCTCGACATGCGGCCAACGGCTGTCCACGCGCATGGCCGACAGCGCTCGCAGGGAGCGCTGCCTGGAGCACAGGGACCGCTGCGCTGTCCGCTCGATCCCACCTCAGGTGATTCTCGATTGGTGCACACCGCCGAGGTCACCCCAACACCGTCGGCTGACTGGAAGCAGACTGGCTCCACCCCGGCGGCCACGTGTGTGGCCAGGCGGGCGGGTCCTGCGTGCGCAGGGCTCGGCGTCCTCGAGCGCACAACATGACATGCTCCGTCCCGGGAAATGCCACCGCCAACTCAGAGTGGCCTAGTTACCGAGAGCGGCGGGCGAGCGCCCGGGCAGGGTGCTGCTACGCGTTCAACATGGACCCGTGGGAGGCAAGGTGGCCTTCGGCCTTTCAGCCTCGCCTCCCTCCTCGCTACACCGGCGACATTCCCCCGTTGGACTTCTTGAGGAAGTATGAGCCGCGAGTCAGGGCCGCCGGGGGAGGCGACCGGTGCCTCCTGAAGTAGTTCCCTCGGCTCTCCGCGGCCCCGCACTCGCATGGCTCCTAAATCTCCCAGAAAATTCCGTGAACTCGTGGGAGGACCTGCGCGGGCAACTCCTCCAACGCTTCCGCCACTATGGCCGTCTTCCCTGTGGCGAGACCGAGGGTCACATGACTCTCTGGCGCTTTGCCATGGGACGCGGCGGTCGCAGCTCGTGGGAGGCCCACGACACGACTCGCCATGTTGCATGCATCCTCGGCGGGTCCCTCTCCCCTTCCTTCCGGCTTCACCTATAGGAGGCCTCACGGGAGGTCAACGTCGCTCTCCGCAGCGGTGGGTCAGCCGCCCCTCAAGTGGTCCTACCAGGAGATCTCCTTCGACATCGCCGACCACCCCAAGGACATCGGCACGATGGGAGCCATCCCTCTGGTGTGCACCCCCACGATCAACCACGTTGTTGTCTCGAAGACGCTCGTGGACGCAGGCGCTGGCCGCAACGTGATTTCTCTCGGAACCTTCGAGAAGCTGCACATACCGCGCGACCGCCTCAAAGCCACCAGACCCTTCACCGGAGCAACCAGCGGCATGAGCGTACCGCTGGGAAGGGTTCGGCTGGCTGTCACGTTTGGCACTCGCCAAAACTACCACACCGAGGCGATCGACTTCGACGTTACTCACATCGGGCTGCCCTACAATGCCATCCTCGGCTACCCCGCGCTGGCCAAATTCATGGCCGTCACGTACCACGCGTACAACATGGTCAAGATGCCCGGGCCCCTCGCTGTTCACGGGGACATGAAGGACGCGGTGCGTTCCATGGAGGAGCTTACAAGGAAGCGGCAGCATCACACCCCATTGACGAGGGCAACCTTGTTGGAACGCGTAGAGATAAACAAAAACTTTTCTATGCGGTAATTCGAAGATCTAGCAGAGATAGAAGGCCACGAGGATTGTCACTAGACGCGCAGGTGCGGACTATCGATGAAGCACGTCGATGCAGTGTAGTCCCACGATCTGATCCAGCCGATCCAATCCTGCGATCATCGAAGTGCTGATTGTACAACACCTCTGCCGGTATCCACACATACGAGGAGGATCTCCGACGGCGAACTGCTGGACTGAGTGGGGCTAGGGTTCCCAACGCATGGGAGTGGAAACTTATGCACGTTGGGCAACATGCGCCCCTCTTTGTATAGCGAGTGGGAGTGGGATGCACAACGCTTGTGGCCCATTCCCTCTGTGAGTCCAACTCACTAATTTATTCCATTTCCGGTTCGGGTCCAACCCGACCAATATACTTGCTCCCGCTCGTAAGTGTGCGACCCTGGAGCCTCATGGCGACTTGGACATGATTGGAGTCCGAGTCCCAATCGATCAATCGGTAGCGGCTCCTAGCAGAACGTGCCGACTCCCAAGTGCCATAGAGTCATGACGACATACCTTCCAATGTGACTTTCATCTGAGTCCCTTTTGCTTCACAATATACCTTGTCGAACTATAGGCGAATTATCGTCATCCCTTAAATAGCCCAACTCTCTTCTCAGTCCATGATATATGATTCATCTGACTAACTCTTAGTCAATAGACCCAGTTAACACTTAACTGAGTCGCGCATGGCCATACTTCCGGAATCACATCACTTGTCGTGGGATAATCACGGCAGACGTTACCGGGGGTAACTTATCTTGGGGCAATTCGACTTTGGTGTTTGGGAGAGGGTTTAGCTCAAGGGAAACCATGCTAATAATCGATCTGGTAGCTCTGACAATCAAGTCGCCGAGTCTCCGATCTAGGGTTACAATATCAACTCTCGTGTTACAGGGATACTCGAATATCTGGTGAAGCTCGTTTGAACCTAAGCCTAGGAGCCGGTTTATATCTTACCCGGCCTTCTGGCTTCCTATCCAAGGCATACTCGGAGTCCTACCCAGTCACCGCATACAAACCCTAAGTTTCCTTACCGTAACCCCAAAGCCGGGTTACGAGGCCTACACTACTTCTTGGGCCTTCTAGAAACTCCTTCTCCTCAAGCCGGGTCTTGCGCGGTTCCCTTTGGGCCGAGTTACACCTTGGCGTTGGCCTACCGGGTTATCATCCCTCCATCAGTAGTCCCCAGAATAGCTTGGGCTTCGCGGGATCATCCATGAAGCGCACGCTATTCCCTGCAAAATAAGAAACGTACAAGTCTATAAAATACCGGGTTAGAATGCTTCGACAATGGATAGGCCTAGCTCTGTAGGCGGTCCATATAGTAACCCGGCTTTTCCCCGAGTCTAGCATTGTTTCCCGGGTCAACACTCTGAGAAAGCACATAAGACCCGGACTCGCATCGCTCGCCAGTCAGTCCGGATATCGCGCTTGCAATCTGTTCCAATCTTTTCCGGATATCTCGTAACAGGAACCTTCAATGCTTATCCCGAAAAATCCGGTTAAGTATCTTTTTTTCGAAATTTTGGCTCCCGCCGCTTAGACCTAGGGCACCTTCCCGCTCTGCGCTTATAAATAGGCAACCAAACGCCATTTTTTCAGATCTGCGTTTCATTTCCCCCCTTATCTCTTTACCTCCACTTCCTCTCGGCGCCCTTGCCCTCAAGCCCAAGATAGCGCCGCCGTGCCGCCCGAGAGCGCACCACCGGACGCGAGCCGCCGCCATTCGCCTGCGAGCACGCCGTCGGGGTCGAGCCACCGCCATCCATCCGCCGCGCCCGCATCCACGACGCGGCCGCGCCCTCGAGCGGCTCACCGGAGGCCCCTAGGAATCACCGCCGTCGAGCCGTCCGCCGCCGTGCTTTCTTCCAGATCCCGCCGGTAAGATCCTTCACTTGATTCGATTTGAACCTTGATTTCTTTCGTGTAGATTGGATCTGGCTCCGCCCATAGATGTCCCTTTTACTCCCTTTGATTTTTCACTCCATGTTTCGCACTTTCATACCCAATGCTTGTTCTAGACTTAGTAGCACATCTTATAGCGCATCTCCATTACTTGTAATCACGATTCTCTCCCTAAACTTTTCCGCCTGGATCCAATCGGTCAACCCTTCCAGTTAGCACTATTCTCTGAGCCGGATAACAATCATTTTCCGGGTCTCCAGTTGTTTACACCCTGCACTCTGCCTTCTTTTTAGGTTAAGCTCATGGCGCCCAAGGCCAGCGTGAAAGTGAAGGGCAAACAGCCGGCCAGCAAGGCAGGCCAAATCAATCGATCTCCGCCAACTGGGCGAGGTCGACAGTGACCAAGGCCAAACTGGATGAACTCGCGGAGTCGGGTGTCTTACCCGCCCGGGAGGAAATTCACTGGCGTGTACCCGGAGATGAGACTCGGCCCTCTCCGGCTATTGATGAGGTAATAATCTTTGTAGAGCACGTGATCCGGGGTTTCCGCCCCCCGGGTCACCCTTTCTTTCGAGAATTGCTGAACCACTATGGTCTCCGAGTATTCGATATAGGACCCAATTCCATGCTTAACATCACCCATTTCATTGTCTTGTGTGAGTTGTACCTATGCATTCCTCCAAACCTCGCACTCTTTCTTGAGCTATTCCAGTGCAAACCGTGCCGCCAAAGCGGTGACGAGGCCCTCCTGGTTTGCGGGGGGGGGGGGGGGTTTCTATCCAAACAAGAAAGAATTCCTTGATGCCGACTTTAAGCCTTAACTCTCATGTCAAACACTGGCAAAAGACCTATTTCTATTGCCAGGACACCTCCTCACCCGGCGAAAAGACATTGCCGGGTTACTCCGAAAATCTCCTCACTCTCTCCGACAATCTTAGTTCTTATGCCTCTGAGTCGGATCGCCAATCTATCCAGCCCCTCCTCACCAAGCTCGCTGTACTCTCGGCCCAAGGCCTTCTTGGGATTAACTTAGTCAAAACTTGGGTAACCTTCCGGGTCCAACCCAATGCTGTACGGCCCAAGCTCATGTGCGAATACTCTGGGCACATTACCGATTCCCTTCGCTATTCACTGAGGAATTACCCGGCCGCGGATGCAAACAAGATTATCAAAAATTTCCTGACCGAGAAAATGGAAGTGATCCGGACTATAGCCGGCCTGGACACCTACACGCGGGATAACCCGGCTCCAGCAGTAAGATCCGGCCCTTACTCTTTATCCGATATTTTACTGATACAATCACTAACTTTTATCACTGTACCTTTATCTCAGGAAGATAGCGCTTTCTGGAAGATCGAGACCCCCTCCTTCCGAAAACTCGGAAGAGGACGAGGAGCCGGCTGACTCGGACGAAGGAAACATCCGGGTTTCACTTATTTCCATTCCGGTATCTTATATTTCCAACTTGTTATCCTTTTTCCGATAATATGCTATGCTTTCCAGAGTTAGAGGACAAGGAGGTGACTCAGTCGGACGAAAGTGAGGCTGAGCCGGACGTCGAAGTTGGAGCTAAGAGGAAGCCCCGAAGGGTAGTATTCAAGGTTCCGTATTCCTCTATCGCCTCCCAACCATATTCATTCGCTAACATGTGAGAGCTTAACCAACGCTTGTCCGATTCGCCACACTTGAAGGAACCCGCTCCAGTCAAGCGCAGGGTAACCCGGAACTCCCCAGGTGATGACCCTCTCAACCCGGGTATCCCTTCGTCCCCAGCTCGCCGTGCCGGTATTCCCCAGATCCATCCTTCCAATTCTCCTCAAAAACATCCTTCTCCCAATCATCCAGTATCTGGACAATTCCGGGTCTCACTTTCGGACCCCTTGACAGCCTCCTCCGGGTCTAGCAATGACCTTCCACCAGACTTTGTGGTGAACGCCGGGTAAGCTATCTTTCTTGATACTCAGTACGCTAATTCTTCCCGTAAGTTTCATTTATCACGTACTAACTAACCCTTTTATTTTCCTCAGAGCCAAGGTCACAACCAGTGACCCGGACGATATGGACGTGGATAACCCGGCGATGGAAGAGCCGGTAGATACTGTGAAGGCCGCGGCTGGTGGCGCTGAAGAAGAAGAAGAAGAAGTCCTGCTGAAAGACCCGACCGATCAGGAGGCCGAGTATCCTATTCCCTTACACGGACCCGGGGGTGATGACGTCGAGGTCCTGGGCGCGAGGATGGGTGATCCCACTCCTGAGACCCAAGCGACCCGGTTCCCCCCCCCCAAGCAGGAAAGGACTCAACCTCAGAGTAACTAGGCCCCCAGCTCTTCCGGGGTGAAAATTGATGAACTGAACTTCAAAGAAATGCTGGGAGCCCTCTACACCTTGAAAAGTGATGAGAAAGGCATTCTGGAAGCCATGGCGGCTAAACACCAGGTAAGTTAACCAACGTTGCTTATATATTCACCTAGTCCCCAAGTTCCGAGTGAACTATGCATAGTTTGCTTGGTACTTTATAACGCTATAGTTTATCACACCCGGATTTGTCTTTTTTCCGACTGACATTCCCTTTTCTTTTCTCGCAGGCTTACGTGGCCCAATCTGAGGAAGTGTTGGCTAAAACCAACAAGCTCCTCGAGATGGAGACAAAGCTGCGTGAAGCGCTGGAAGATGATGCTGTGAAACTTGAGAAAAACGTGAAAAAGTATAAGAAGATGTCCCAACTTGCTGAGGGTGAACTGAAGAAACTGTCGGCCCAAATTGCCGATACTTATCGCACACTGCTTGGTAATAACTTCTAACTGATTAACTATAACCCGGATTTCTTATTCCGCAAAAAACTCGGAATTTCTTGCTATATCCTTTCTGTTACTCTGCAGGGCCGGGTGAGGCTGTCCCAGACGAAGATGATATCGAGAAGTTGAAGACCTTGAAGGCCGTAATCCGGCAACTCTGTGCCGGCACCAAATGGATTTTGCAAGCTATCAAGTGTCCGGGTACCGGGTATGGTCATTTGAACACTTTGCTTGACGCGTGTTCCACCATTCCCGAGTGGATCGACCACTGGAAGCGCTCTTCGTGCCGGGTTGGAGTAACCCGGGGGCTCGCTCTGGCCAAGGCCTACTTTCCCAAGCTTGAGCCGGCAAAACTCGTTGGCGGGTTTCCCGAATTCAACAATGACGGCTCCAAATTTTCTGGTAAGAACTTCAAGGCTATCAATACTGAGGTGCGTCACTCGGCGAGCTTGATCGCCGACAGTCTGGATTTAAGCAACATCGTTCCGCCTTACGATGCCAAAGACAAGCCAATTAAGTCGAATTTGCCTAAGCCTTATGACATGCTGGCACGGTGGAAGGCGGAGGCTGCCTAGAGGAGGGAAGAAGCTGCGAAGAAGAAGGCTGAGGCCGATACTGCGCCTACCACCTCTACGCCGGCTATCCCTCCTCCAACGCGTGCCGGTACTGCTGCTGACCCGGACGCTGGGGCCGAGAAAACCATCGAGGAGGAAATCAAAGACCCAACGGCCCAGGACAACGTTGGTGACTCGGCCAAGGATGCCGAGTAAAGTTTCTCCTTCTACCGCTTCAAACACTTTATTCGGCCAATGGGCATTTTGTAATATGCCTAAAACAATTTATCCTTTTAATAGTGCGCCTGTGCACTTTTCGATACAACTTTCTTGGTCTATAATACGCCAAGCATCTTTATAGCCTGTGTGGCCCTTCTGGCCTTTCGCATGGATTTGTTATTTCCTGGTCTTGGACTTTTTGTTGCTGGTTTTCGCTATTTTTCCTTTTGCGAGACTCGGTTTCCGGGTCTCGGGGATTTTTGATACGTGGACTTTATTTCCTAAGTCCCCAAGTTCCCAAGACTCGGATTTTTGGGTTTTAGGCTTGATAGCTAGACAATTTGTTGCTGTTTTCGAAATACCGAGTCCCCAAGACCCGGATTTCCGAGTCTACGGGTTTGGTGGTTTCCTAAGAGCAAATTGTGTCTTCTAAGGCCCCAAAACCTAGAGTTACTCACATAGGTTTGAAGTTATGCTTAATATGTTGCGAGTTTCTGGCTGTTAACCTTGTACTCTGCATAACTTGTGGTTTGGATGACCCTTTTGATTCTCTTTGATGTAATCCGGCTTTCGCGTGGATATTCAATGCTGCTATAACTGTATAAGAACAGGGTCAGGCAAGTCCCATTGGGCGTCATGACTGATTGTAATTACACGCTAGCAAAGCACGCCACATTTTTGCGAGTCACATCAAGCTTAAACAAGAGAAATCAAGAAAAATTTGACTCTATTGTCCGGTTATAAGATTGCAACCGTACTTATTACAAGTAATCGGTCCTTATAACTTCATGGCATCGCGGCCGGGTCTTTGAGTTTGCAACTGTGCTATTCAAGCAATCAGCCCCCAAGACCTATATATATAACCTTTTAGAAAAACTATTGTACTATAAGCAAACAAATAACACTTACCTGACAGAGATAAGAAAACACAAAGAAAAAACAGGAAATATAAAAACTTAACAAAAAAACACATAAGAAGGAAACAACATCATAGTTTAACCATCTCTTTATTGATATGAGAAAAGTTAGGTCAGCAAGCCGCCTCATTAAAAACCCTCCAGTCCCCTTAGGTACCCTGGATAGGAAAAGAGTGCGTCTGAAACCTGCTGCCTGTTATATCGTGTGATTCCACTTGTAAGCCTAGTCTAGTCTAGGTGTAGTAGGGACGTAGCTGAGCCACGTTCCATGGTCTTTCCCTCTCTTGCATAGACGAAGTTGTGTGAGCGGTGTCATTGACAGTATCCGACTCTTCCCTTGCATCTATAGAGTAATATGATCCATTATGCAGATTCCGGCTTATGATGAACGGTCCTTCCCATGGTGGAGATAGCTTATGTTTTCCTTCCTTTGACTGTACCAGGCACAACACCAGGTCTCCTTCCTCGAAGACCCGGGTTTTGACTCGCCGGCTATGATATCTCCTCAGATCCTGCTGATATATGGCTGATCTCTCCAAAGCTTGTTCTCTGTGCTCTTCTAGCATATCCACGGCATCCTGCCGGGTCTTCTCATTCTCCACCTTGACGTAAGCCGACACTCGGGGAGAGTCGTGAATAATGTCACTCGGCAATACCGCCTCTGCACCATAAACCATGAAAAAAGGGGTCATCTGAGTGGATCTGTTAGGTGTAGTGTTAATTCCCCAAACCACTGATGGTAACTCCTCCACCCATGCTGCAGCAGCTCTGATGCACGGGACCCGCAGCCGTGGCTTCAACCCACGAAGTAATTCCTGGTTTGCCCTCTCCACTTGTCCATTAGCTTGTGGATGGGCTACTGAGCCTATGTCAAGCCGGATACCATTGTTCCCGCAGAATTTTTCCATCTCACCAAGGGACATGTTGTGTAGCATCCCAACTTTTAATAAAGATGGAATACCTGTGTTATTGTGCTAGTCCCTGGATCAATTGCTAGCACCACGGTACAAAATGAAATATCATGCAAATGCATCAAATTCTATTACATCGCATGATCCAGTCTTTACAAAATAGGATTACAACTTGCATAGTCTTAGAAGACTAGCCAAAAACTAAGATATACAGCGGAAAACATAGTACAACATTGAGCCCATCTTCTTCATGTGCCACAGGCAAAACATGTTGGCGATAGTCTCGAGATCCTAAACGAAATCCTCACTCGTCTTCAGAAATATCTGCAATATGGAATATGAAGCCCCAAGGGAGTCAATACAATTTAATGTATTGGCAAGTAACACTATGGTGGATATAAATGGCAAGACTAATACTACATGCTTATTTGGCTGAGTGGAGTTTTGGCTAAGTTTTGCATAAAGCCAGTTTTCTCCTATCACTTTTGTAAAACAAGCTTTTCTTTTCAAAAGGGTGGCAACATTGGATTTAGATCCAAGCACCACAATACTGTTCACTTGGTCAAAATTTTACTTATTGAAATTGGTGATGAGATTCTTCCGTCAATCCTTGTCCAGCTGCTCATAGTTGTCCATAACCGGGGACACGGCTAAGATCTTAGTTTGTTGACTCTGCGGAGGTTGTGCACTTTCACCCTTTGTCTTCAATTAGCCCAAACATCCTATACACCCGGAGTGCATCATGGAAAGGAGAGAATTGAGACGAGACCTTTCAGAAGAAGAAGTCCAAACCCACCGGCAAGACCGTTCCACCTATAATTTTGCTACATCTGCTAGTCAAGCCTGGGCTGAACTCTCACAACTTAGTTGATCAAGACAGAGCCCATATGTCAAAACGCTGCACGGGAAGCTACTAAACTTAGAAGGACATAGTAATCTCTTTGTTCCTGGGGGCCATCCGCAAGTGACAACCTCAAGTGGAATAATCCTTAGATAAGGGCCCTGAGGAAACACTCAACATAACCTAGTCTTACCACTTCCACCCAGGTGGTTCATTCATTAGTTATACTTAGGATTTTTCCTCAACATCTAGTAAAAAATTTTGTAATATTGCATAGCATCTACTAAGTTCTAAGGCTATGAAAATAACAAGGGTAAAAGAGAAGGCTACACACTACTAGGATAATAGCATAGCATAATATAACTTAATAAAATTTCCTATCATGCATACTACTCAAAATCAACTAATGCATATAGAAAATAATGGATAGTTGATGGTGTGTTACTTGCCTTATTGAAGTTGGTGAAGATATCACACTCTCCTCACAAAATATCGTTGCTCTCCGTACAATCTATTCATTGAAAACACAATAACAGAATAAACAAGCATCATAGCAAAAATTGGTTTGGGTATGGGATGGGCAAAAATACCACTAAGTCAATTGGCCTTGATAGATTTTTCATGGCTTTCACTTCACTAATTGGTTTGGGTATGGGATGGGCAAAAATACCACTAAGTCAATTGGAAAGAATATAAGAAGAAAGATAGAAAGAGAGAGGGAGATGTTTTCTTCTGGATTTCTTCACACTTGTACTTCCTTGAGTTGCTTCTAGTGGTGGAGTCTTTTCTTCAAAATTTCTTCATTGATCCTCCTTGTAGCTCTTCATGTTGCCACCAAGTTGAAAGTGAAGAACCTTCTATTTCTTGAGTCTTGTTTTCCATTTGCTAACTTGATGGATTCTTGAAGCAAGAATAGGGGGAGTGGAGAAGATAGAAAACTAAAGTTCACTACTTGGTACTATATGTGATTGACACATTCTAAGGACTTGGTTTGGCTCAAAATAGACATAACATCAAGGAATAACAGTTGAAAACAATTTCTAAGACATGGTGAAAAAGGATGTATCTTTGTTGGGTTTTTGGTCAAAACACATGGTCATGGTCCAAGGATGTCCAAAATGGTTGGTCATAATGTCTATGGTTCAAGGTTACCAAATGGAGCAAGTTTGCAAAATGAACTATATTGAAAATATTTATAGAAATTAATCTATGTCAAAAATACTCAAATAGACAACTTAATTCTAAATTCAATTTTAATTTGTTCAAATATTATTTTGGGATAGAGGATATGAAAGTACACATCCTAAGGTTTCCAAATATATTTTATTTACAATTTTTGGATTTGTAGAATTTGAATTATGCCAAATTTCACCAAACAAGCATATTTGAATTTGAACAGTTTTAAGTTTGTCAAATTTAAATTTGGCCAGTTCCAAAAGATTCTAAATGTCAAGGGCTTTTCAAAAAGTCCAAGATTGCTAAATTTGGATGAGTGGTTGAAAAGATATGATGGTTCAAAGTTCTAGGGGCTTTTCTGCAAAAACTACTTTTTATTTCTATTCGGAATTAATTCCAGAGAAAGGCTGGGCCGAGAAGTGCTTATCTGCCGCGCGGGGCGATGGGTAGGGAATGGGCTTGGGCTGGTTTCACGCTGCACCACGCAACCAAGTGATTACTTAACGCGCGGCCTACGTGGCACTCTCTGATTCGCCCGTACCTGTTCGGTAAGTGATCTAATCGTGGCCCTCCGTTGTGGATCTAACGGACAAGGATCAAATGGAACTCACCGGGCGGCGGGACTTCGCCGGAATGGAGGAAGACGGCGGCGCTGCGCACGGGTGTGGACGGCGGAGCTTCTCCGGTGGTCCTCCGGACACGGGGAAGGCACGACGAGGTTCAGCTCGCGAAGACGAGCTCGAGGGAGGCCACAGTGTGCTGTCTCTCTTTCGGGGGAGATGGCGCGGCGATGTCCCGAGGCGGAGAAACTCCGGCGAGCATGGAAGTGCACAGCGGCGACGAACCTGCGGTGAAAAAGGTGGGGGAAGGGGTCAAAGGGGAGCGCACGACCACGGGGAAAGTGGAGGACCACAGAGGGGCGGCGACGTTACGGTGGGTCCCTGGCCTCGGGATACCACGAAGAGGACCAGAGGAGCGAGGGGACTATGATGGTGTGCTCCGAAGACTCCGGCGATGCTCCAAACAGCGGTGCGGTGGAAACCCGACGCGGATGCTGCGGAGATCTCCGGCGAGCTCGAGGGAGATGTCCTGGCTGCACAAAAAAAATCGGGAAGGATTCAGGTGGGTGCGCAAAGAAAAGGGAAGTAGAAGGAGAAGAAAAACGGGTTCGAGGACTTCCTCTGCTGGTCGGAATGGACGGAGCATGGTGGCGGCAGAAGAAACTCCGGCGACAAAATTCTTTCGTCTGGGGGCACCATCCGATGTGAAATAAGAGGGTAAAAGGAGATGAGGGGAAAACGATTTAAGGGGAGGAAATGTTAGGGTTTAATTCGCCTTTAATCGTCGGCATTCAATCACGAAAATTTCGGCTAAAATGAACTCATTTCCGTTTCCAGGGTTGAAGACTGCGTGACGTCAATGCTTACATCAGCTGTGGGTCCCACCTGTCGGCCAAAGAAAGAGAGAGAGTTGCGCGCGCTGCTGGGCCTCCTGCGGGTTCATGCGCGGGTTGGGCCTGCTAGGTGGGTTTCGTGTGGGAGAGGGAAGACAGGGGGTTGGGTTGGGCCGTTTTTTTTTTTTTTTTTTTTTTTAATTCCTGGTTTAGATCAACAAGTCATATCTTTTGAAATATAAAACCAATGGCATCAAATTTGTTCCTAAGTTTTTGTAAAATAAAACTCTTTCAAATGAAACAGTTTTATAAACTTTTCATCACATTTGAATTTTCATATTTTGCAATTATAAATAAAACATTAATAGTAATCATTGTTATTTAAAATTGGAAAAATAATAAAATGATGTTTTTGATTAAATAAAATTTCAGAGACATTAAACATGTCAAATAATATTTTTCAAAATCTTTTCGATTCCTTTTCATAGATTATATTTTAAAAATTATGGATGATTTACTAAATGCCATTTTTAGAATAGAAAAATTCAGTAATTATAAAAGTGGCTTAAATAAAATTTAGATAAACTCCACAAGCTTTATTGTTTTCTAAGTCCTCTTTAATTTATTTTCAAAGTAATGCATTTTATTTTCACACCTTTGTGTTTAAAACTTGGAATAACAACTAAAAGTTATTATTAAAATATTTTGTTCTCATCAAATGGTTTTGAGGCTTAGAACTTTATTAAGGGTTATAAAACTTTGATTTTCGTTGCCATAAACTATATTCAAATTAATATTTGAATTGAAAACATTTTATGTAATAAAGTTTGCTAAAGATAAAATGGTTTTCTTTATCTAAGGAAAAATTTATTTTGAGAGGGTTTTAGGGTTTATGGAATAGAGGTATAATTGGATTGGATATTTCAATTTCATTGAAATGTGTATTGTTTGCTTTTGTTTCTTGCATCTCATTTGGTTTTTGGTGACTTGCATTATATGAAAACAAGAAGTTTCAATTTTTTGTGATTTTTGGACTTTCCAAAAATCAGGGATGTTACAGACTACCACCCATAAAAGAAATCTCGTCCCGAGATTTGGGAAGGCTAGAAAGAAAGATTGGGTAACTGGGTTCCAGAACAACTGGGTGGGCTACCACCCTTAAAAGAAGCTTTGGTGGGTAGTCTATTTTCATTAGATTGGAGTGTAGATTGATTTGAGATTGGCTTGAATAGAACTTTCCTTCGTGGTAGAGCTGTAGACCAACATAGATCTGTTGAACTACCTTTGACACTGAGGGGTCACTCTTTGGGTCAATCAAAAGTCTTTGGGTTCCTCTCAACTTGGTCTTTTGATATCCTTGACAATCTTCCATCTTGTTGTTGTCATCCTTGAAGGCAAACGTCATGCTATTTCTAAACAAACTTGCATGTAACACAAACTGGGTAGTTGTGTTTCTTCATTACTTCTTCTCTTGGTGTAGTTGGCTCTGAAATCTTCATAACTCATGCAACTTGGGGTTCACTTGTCTTTCTTCACTTGTTGATTGGCTTGATACTCCTTATTAGGTAGTTGGCATTGATCATGGATGTGATTGTTCCTTCACACAGAAGAAAGAAATTTGATACTAGCATTCCTCAAATGGGATGGCTTGTGTATCAATAGGGTAAAGGTTGTATGATTCCAAATGGTTCTCACTATGGTTGGTGAATGAGTATGGTGTTAGGTTTGGTCTAGTAGGGATGAGTAGAGATTTAGAAAGAGACTAAGGAAAGTTCCTACCTCACACAGCAGAACAAGGAAACTCATCTTGCAAACAACACATAACAAACATATAGCAACACATTCATCACACCAAACATCAAGATTTTAGAAAACAACTAATATTGTCATACCACACTCATTGGTATGATCAATACACTAACACGTTAACGTTGTTCTAACAAGGTAACTAGATTGGTGGTCTCATCTATATCTTCTTGAGTTTTCTTCAAGTTCTTCTCTCCATGTCTTGAGGTGTTCTTGTTTGTTGTGAAGTCTATGTTTTTCTTGAAGTTCTTCAATAATATTTATTGTAGGTCTTCATGTGGTGAAAATACTTCTTGCACTTTATGGTATGGTCATCAACATTCATGTCTTGATGGTATTGAGGAGGGAGGTCATCTAGAAAATTTTGAAGGTGAATAATAGATAAGAGGATATGAGAAAGATTATGAGGATTGTTTTGTTTCTAGACAGTTTGAACATAGAAAGTTTTCAATCCTAGGGTGATCAAGGGGTTATTAACAACTTGTTGCAAATTGGATATTCACTATAGTGAGAGATACTGGCACCCGCTAGCCAATCAGGGAACGGTCTCGTGTCCGTGGACACGTAAAGTTGTCCGGGCCGCTTCATCTCACTACGCCACTAGGATCCAAAATACTCTAAGGAGACAATAACATGATCAAAAATGGCTTCCAAACCTAAGGGTCTCGAATTCTACAGGCAACACAATGCTCTGATACCATTTTGTAGCATCCCAACTTTTAATAAAGATGGAATACCTGTGTTATTGTGCTAGTCCCTGGATCAATTGCTAGCACCACAATACAAAATGAAATATCATGCAAATGCATCAAATTCTATTACATCGCATGATCCAGTCTTTACAAAATAGGATTACAACTTGCATAGTCTTAGAAGACTAGCCGAAAACTAAGATATACAACGGAAAACATAGTACAACATTGAGCCCATCTTCTTCATGTGCCACAGGCAAAACATGTTGGCGATAGTCTCGAGATCCTAAACGAAATCCTCACTCGTCTTCAGAAATATCTGCAATATGGAATATGCAGCCACAAGGGAGTCAATACAATTTAATGTATTGGCAAGTAACACTATGGTGGATATAAATGGCAAGACTAATACTACATGCTTATTTGGCTGAGTGGAGTTTTGGCTAAGTTCTGCATAAAGCCAGTTTTCTCCTATCACTTTTGTAAAACAAGATTTTCTTTTCAAAAGGGTGGCAACATTGGATTTAGATCCAAGCACCACAATACTGTTCACTTGGTCAAAATTTTACTTATGAAATTGGTGATGAGATTCTTCCGTCAATCCTTGTCCAGCTGCTCATAGTTGTCCATAACCGGGGACACGGCTAAGATCTTAGTTTGTTGACTCTGCAGAGGTTGTGCACTTTCACCCTTTGTCTTCAATTAGCCTAAACATCCTATACACCTGGAGTGCATCATGGAAAGGAGAGAATTGAGACGAGATCTTTCAGAAGAAGAAGTCCAAACCCACCGGCAAGACCGTTCCACCTATAATTTTGCTACATCTGCTAGTCAAGCCTAGGCTAAACTCTCACAACTTAGTTGATCAAGACAGAGCCCATATGTCAAAAGGCTGCACGGGAAGCTACTAAACTTAGAAGGACATAGTAATCTCTTTGTTCCTGGGTGGCCATCCGCAAGTGACAACCTCAAGTGTAATAACCCTTAGATAAGGGCCCTGAGGAAACACTCAACATAACCCAATCTTACCACTTCCACCCAGGTGGTTCATTCATTAGTTATACTTAGGATTTTTCCTCAACATCTAGTAAAACAATTTGTAATATTGCATAGCATCTACTAAGTTCTAAGGCTATCAAAATAACAAGGGTAAAAGAGAAGGCTACACACTACTAGGATAATAGCATAGCATAATATAACTTAATAAAATTTCCTATCATGCATACTACTCAAAATCAACTAATGCATATAGAAAATAATGTGTAGTTGATGGTGTGTTACTTGCCTTGTTGAAGTTGGTGAAGATATCACACTCTCTTCACAAAAGATCGTTGCTCTCCGTACAATCTATTCATTGAAAACACAGTAACAGAATAAACAAGCATCCTAGCAAACAAACATACAAGTGTAGAAAAGCAACTAACATATCAAAAGGGGCTTAACCAAGTTGACTAGGACAAGGTCAAGATTTGGGTTCAATAATTGTTAAGGAAATTCCAATGGTTTACTTGGGAAGGGCGAGGTTGATTTTGATGTGATCTAACTTTATTATCACCATACTTGTCGAGGAAGTTCCAAGAGTTCACTAAGAATAAACATCTTACTTCTTCAACTAAAGTAATACATGCAAACACTTGGTCATATTCACCTTCAAAAATATTTGAGTGACTATGTTAGTATTTTCCATTGTGGTTAGGGTAGGTCTACTAACTTCATCATCAAAGGGAAAAAATAGTACTAAGTCTTGGGTTTTCCATTTGGGTCAATGGTTGGACAAAACAGCTTGTTATTCTTCAACTTGTGTGGATTGCTCCAAGTCCTCACATGCTTGTCTTCTTGAAGATCACCTTCATGCTTCTATTGTAGACTTGTTCCTTGGATGGATTCTTCTCTTGGCCTTGATAGATTTTTCATGGCTTTCACTTCACTAATTGGTTTGGGTATGGGATGGGCAAAAATACCACTAAGTCAATTGGAAAGAATATAAGAAGAAAGATAGAAAGAGAGAGGGAGATGTTTTCTTCTGGATTTCTTCACACTTGTACTTCCTTGAGTTTCTTGTAGTGGTGGAGTCTTTTCTTCAAAATTTCTTCATTGATCCTCCTTGTAGCTCTTCATGTTGCCACCAAGTTGAAAGTGAAGAACCTTCTATTTCTTGAGTCTTGTTTTCCATTTGCTAACTTGATGGATTCTTGAAGCAAGAATAGGGGGAGTGGAGAAGATAGAAAACTAAAGTTCACTACTTGGTACTATATGTGATTGACACATTCTAAGGACTTGGTTTGGCTCCAAATAGACATAACATCAAGGAATAACAGTTGAAAACAATTTCTAAGACATGGTGAAAATGGATGTATCTTTGTTGGGTTTTTGGTCAAAACACATGGTCATGGTCCAAGGATGTCCAAAATGGTTGGGCATAATGTCTATGGTTTAAGGTTACCAAATGGAGCAATTTTGCAAAAGGAACTATATTGAAAATATTTATAGAAATTAATCTATGTCAAAAATACTCAAATAGACAACTTAATTCTAAATTCAATTTTAATTTGTTCAAATATTATTTTGGGACAGAGGATATGAAAGTACACATCCTAAGGTTTCCAAATATATTTTATTTACAATTTTTGGATTTGTAGAATTTGAATTATGCCAAGTTTCATCAAACAAGCATATTTGAATTTGAACAGTTTTAAGTTTGTCAAATTTAAATTTGGCCAGTGCCAAAAGATTCTAAATGTCAAGGGCTTTTCAAAAAGTCCAAGATTGCTAAATTTGTCTGAGTGGTTGAAAAGATATGATGGTTCAAAGTTCTAGGGGCTTTTCTGCAAAAACTACTTTTTATTTCTATTCCGAATTAATTCCAGAGAAAGGCTGGGCCGAGAAGTGCTTATCTGCCGCGCGGGGCGATGGGTAAGGAATGGGCTTGGGCTGGTTTCACGCTGCACCGCGCAACCAAATGATTACTTAACGCGCGGCCTACGTGGCACTCTCTGATTCGCCCGTACCTGTTCGGTAAGTGATCTAATCGTGGCCCTCCGTTGTGGATCTAACGGACAAGGATCAAATGGAACTCACCGGGCGGCGGGACTTCGCCGGAATGGAGGAAGACAGTGGCGCTGCGCACGGGTGTGGACGGCGGGGCTTCTCCGGTGGTCCTCCGAACACGGGGAAGGCACGACGAGGTTCAGCTCGCGAAGATGAGCTCGAGGGAGGCCACAGTGTGCTGTCTCGCTTCCGGGGGCGGTGGCGTGGCGATGTCCCGAGGCGGAGCAACTCCGGCGAGCACGGAAGTGCACAGCGGCGACGAACCTGCGGTGAAAAAGGTGGGGGAAGGGGTCAAAGGGGAGCGCACGGCCACGGGGAAAGTGGAGGACCACAGAGGGGCGGCGACGTTACGGTGGGTCCCTGGCCTCGGGACAACCACGAAGAGGACCAGAGGAACGAGGGGACTACGATGGTGTGCTCCGAAGACTCCGGCGGTGCTCCAAACAGCGGTACGGTGGAAACCCGACGCGGATGCTGCGGAGATCTCCGGCGAGCTCGAGGGAGATGTCCTGGCTGCACAAAAAAAATCGGGAAGGATTCAGGTGGGTGCGCAAAGAAAAGGGAAGTAGAAGGAGAAGAAAAACGGGGTCGAGGACTTCCTCTACTTGTCGGAATGGACGGAGCATGGTGGCGGCAGAAGAAACTCCAGCGAAAAAATTCTTTCGTCTGGGGGCACCATCCGATGTGAAATAAGAGGGTAAAAGGAGAGGAGGGGAAAACGATTTAAGGGGAGGAAACGTTAGGGTTTAATTCGCCTTTAATCGTCGGCATTCAATCACAAAAATTTCGGCTAAAATGAACTCATTTCCGTTTCCAGGGTTGAAGACTGCGTGACGTCAATGCTTACATCAGCTGTGGGTCCCACCTGTCGGCCAAAGAAAGAGAGAGAGAGAGTTGCGCGCGCTGCTGGGCCTCCTGCGGGTTCATGCGCGGGTTGGGCCTGCTAGGTGGGTTTCGTGTGGGAGAGGGAAGACAGGGGGTTGGGTTGGGCCGTTTTTTTTTTCTTTTGTTTTGTTTTTTTTTAATTCCTGGTTTAGATCAACAAGTCATATCTTTTAAAATATATAACCAATGGCATCAAATTTGTTTCTAAGTTTTTGTAAAATAAAACTCTTTCAAATGGAAACAGTTTTATAAACTTTTCATCACATTTGAATTTTCATATTTTGCAATTATAAATAAAACATTAATAGTAATCATTGTTATTTAAAATTGGAAAAATAATAAAATGATGTTTTTGATTAAATAAAATTTCAGAGACATTAAACATGTCAAATAATATTTTTCAAAATCTTTTCGATTCCTTTTCATAGATTATATTTTAAAAATTATGGATGATTTACTAAATGCCATTTTTAGAATAGAAAAATTCAGTAATTATAAAGGTGGCTTAAATAAAATTTAGATAAACTCCACAAGCTTTATTGTTTTCTAAGTCCTCTTTTATTTTATTTTCAAAGTAATGCATTTTATTTTCACACCTTTGTGTTTAAAACTTGGAATAACAACTAAAAGTTATTATTAAAATATTTTGTTCTCATCAAATGGTTTTGAGGCTTAGAACTTTATTAAGGGTTATAAAACTTTGATTTTCGTTGCCATAAACTATATTCAAATTAATATTTGAATTGAAAACATTTTATGTAATAAAGTTTGCCAAAGATAAAATGGTTTTCTTTATCTAAGGAAAAATTTATTTTGAGAGGGTTTTAGGGTTTATGGAATAGAGGTATAATTGGATTGGATATTTCAATTTCATTGAAATGTGTATTGTTTGCTTTTGTTTCTTGCATCTCATTTGGTTTTTGGTGACTTGCATTATATGAAAACAAAAAGTTTCAATTTTTTGTGATTTTTGGACTTTCCAAAAATCAGGGATGTTACATGTTGGTTCCATTGTCTGTTATTATGCTGTGAGGATACCCAAACCTGTAGATGATCCTTTTTAAGAACTTGATTGCTGTGATTGCTTCGCAATTGGTAATTGGCATAACTTCAACCCACTTGGTAAATTTGTCAAAAGCTACCAAAAGATGAGTCTTTTTGCACGGTGACATGTGGAAGGGGCCCACCATATCCATACCCCAAACAGAGAACGGCCAGGTTAGCGGGATTGTTTGCAACTCCATAGCCGGCACATGGATTTGGCGAGCGTACCTTTGACATCCGTCGCACCTTGCCACCAAGCGCTCCGCGTCTGCTAAGGCTGTGAGCCAAAATAAACCGTGCGATATGCTTTGGCCACAAGGGATCTTGTGGATGCATGATGCCCGCAATCACCTTCATGGATCTCTTTCAGAATCTGCCGGCCTTCTTCTGGTGCTACACAGCGTAAAAAGACTCCTGCTACACTCCTTTTATATAACTCACCATTGATGATGGAATAGCCCTTTGCTCGTCTCAGAATTTGCCTTGCTAAAACTTCCTGTGGTGGTAACTCGCCCCGTGATAGATAAGCTAGAAACGGCTTTGTCCACTCGGGAACAACACGTATCGTGGCCACGAGCTCCAAATCCGGGTCTTGGTTAGCCACCTCTTCCTTAGACTCGGCTTTAACAGATGGCCGCCATAACTCGTCCAGGAAAACATTGGGTGGAACCGGCTCTCTGCGCGAGCCGAGTCTTGCGAGCGCATCTGCTGCCTCGTTCTTTCGCCTGTCAATATGCTCCACCTCATACCCGGAAAAACACCCGACAACCCTGTCCACCTCTCTGCGATATGCTGCCATAGTTACATCCTTCCTATCCCAGGTTCCTGAGACCTGCTGCACCACAAGATCCGAATCTCCATAGCACCGTATCCGCCTGATGTTCATCTCCTTGGCTATTCTTAATCCGTGTAATAATGCCTCATACTCAGCCACGTTGTTGGAGCAGTCAAAGTGAATTTGCAATATGTAGCTCAGTTTATCTCCTTTGGGTGATGTAAGTACCACCCCAGCTCCTGATCCCTCATCCTGCTTAGAACCATCAAAGTGCATCACCCAAGACTCGGAACTTGGTGTCATTATAGGCATGCTCGTGTGAGTCCAATCATTGATAAAATCGACTAAAGCTTGAGATTTGATTGCAGACCTGGGCTCGTAGTTGATGTGATAATCTCCCATCTCAATGGCCCACTTGGCTATTCTACCTCTTGCATCTGAGTTTCTGATAATATCCGACATTGGTATGGAGCAAACCACTATTATGGGGTGTTCCTGAAAGTAGGGTTTCAATTTCCGGCTGGCCATGAAGACCTCGAAAACCAACTTCTGCCAATGTGGGTAACGCTGCTTTGCTTCCGATAGTACCTCGCTTATGTAATAAACCGGCCTCTGTACCGGGTGATCTTTTCCATCCTCTTTACGCTCAACAACAACCACTGCGCTAACCGCCCGGGGCCCAGCCGCAATGTATAGTAACATGGGCTCCTTAGGACCCGGAGCTGCTAAGACTGGTGCCTCAGATAACTGTTTTTTTAGTGCCTCGAACGCCTCATCCGCCTCTTGGTCCCAAACGAATTTGTCGGTTTTCCTCAAGAGTCGGTATAAGGGTATTGCCTTTTCTCCAAGCCTTGATATAAACCGGCTTAATGCTGCTACGCATCCTGCAAGTTTTTGAACATGTTTCAGGCTTTCCGGCTTTTTCAGACTCTGAATAGCTTTGATTTTATCCGGGTTTGCCTCGATTCCTCTCTCGGAAATAATGAATCCGAGTAATTTTCCAGCTGGAACTCCAAATACACACTTTGTGGGGTTAAGCTTCATCTGATACCTTCTCAGGTTCCTGAATGTTTCTCTCAAGTCATCAATGAATGTTTCTGCCTTCCTCGTTTTGATCACCACATCATCAACATAAGCATGAACATTGCATCCAATCTGATCCTCGAAACACTTCTGAATGCACCGGTGGTAGGTTGCACCAGCGTTCTTCAGTCCAAAAGTCATGGTTTTGTAACAGAAAGCTCCAAAGGGGGTTATGAACGATGTTTTCTCCCAATCTTCCTTCTTGAGCTTGATCTGATGATACCCGGAATATGCATCCAGGAAACATAATAGGTCACTTCCAGCCACTGCATCTATGATTTGATCTATCCTTGGAAGAGCAAACGGATCCTTTGGGCAATGCTTGTTGAGACTCGTGTAATCAATGCACATCCTCCACTCGTTACTCTTTTTCATTACTAGAACCGGATTTGCCAACCAATCCGGGTGAAAAACTTCCATGATAATGCCGGCTGCAAGTAGCCTGGCTATCTCTTCTCCTATAGCTTTCCTTCTTCCCTCATTCATTTTTCTCAGGCCCTGCTTCACGGGCCGGGACTTAGGATCAACATGTAAAATGTGCTCAGCTAACTCAGTCGGGATACCCGGCATATCACTGGGCGTCCAAGCGAAAACATCTTGATTTCCGCGAATAAACTCAATGAGTGCCTCTTCTTGCTTACTGTCTAGGTTAGATCCTATAGCAAATTGCTTGGAGGGATCACCTTCAACAAAAGCCACCATCTTTGTGTCCTGTGCTGCCTTGAATTTTGCTCTCTCATCCTCCGTATTCGGCCTCTTCAATGTTGTTCTGTCATCCGGGTCTACTTGAGACCGGTAATACTTGAGCTCTTCCTTTCTGCAAGCTTGTTCTGCCATTGCCGCGTCTCCTTCGTCACACTCAGCTGCTATAACCCGGCTCCCATGTATGGTGATGGTTTGCTTGGGACCCGGGATCTTTAGCTGTAGGTACACGTAACACGGCCTGGCCATGAAGTTGGCGTAAGCCGGCCTTCCAAACAACGCATGATAGGGGCTGCGCAACTTTACCACCTCGAACGTGAGCCACTCCACTCGGAAATTATCCTTTGATTCTCCAAAAGCGACCTCCAATGTAATCTTCCCTTCGGGGCACGCCGAATGACCCGGCACAATCCCATGAAAAACTGTAGAACTTTTCTGCAACTGAGACTCCTTGAGCCCCATGCGCAAGAAAGTTTCCCAATATAGGATATTGATGCTACTTCCGCCGTCCATTAGAACCTTTTTCAACTCATAGCCATTGACCTGAGGCGCAACCACTAAAGCTAACACACTCGGATGCTCTATTCTTTCCGGGTGATCCCTTCAGCTCCATGTCACCTCTTGATCCGACCATCTCAAGTACCTCGGGACAACTGAAGAAACCGAGTTTACTGCCTTTTTGAGTATCTTTCTATCCTTGTTAGAAGTTCCTGTAGTGTGAACGTGGTACTGCCCCAGCTGCTTGGGGTTAGCTTGGAAGCCTCCAGCGCCTCCTTGGTTGTTACCCGGATTACCGCCTCCTGGGTTGCCAGCCGGGGGTGGACCATTGCCCGGGTTTCCACCCAGACCCGGTCCTGCTCCCCGGCCTGCACCTCGCATTGCCTTCTGTATTTCTTCGTTCTTCCATCTCTGTAAATCTACACACTGCTCCAATGAATGATTAGCCGGCCTGTCGTTCCTGCTATGACGCGGATAGGGCATCCTGAAAGCCTCTATATGATTGGCCGGCCTTGGCGGTCCTTGGCAATTTCCTGCATTAAAGTTACCTCCGTTGAAATTTCCTTCTGCTCTGGGTCTGGAAAACCCGGCTTCTGTATTGGCGACAAACTCGGAACTTCCCTCGTACGGGCGCTTATTCTGGTTGTTTCCATTATTTCCTCCATTGTTACCCGGCGCAGATCCATTGCCGGGTCTTCCGCTATTGCTCATGTTAGCTTTTGCTTTCTTATCATCAACATCCTCCTCTGTGGTATCTGTGGCAGCGTGCTTGTTGCACGCGTCCATCAACTCTCCCATAGTAACCTCCGAAGCATTTCGACTAGATTTCATGCGCGTCAGCTTTTGCACTAAGGGTATGTACTTGCATGTTTTTGCCATGGCGTGTAATGCATCTTTTGGTTGAATATCCGTGGACGAGTGGAGTATTTCCATAACCCGGCTCACCCAACTGCGCGCCGACTCTCCCTTCTTCTGGACACATCGCTCTAAATCATCAATTGTGAACAACTTCCTGCACGTTCCATGAAAGTGCTTGACAAAGGCCGTTTTCAGCTCGCTCCATGAATTGACGGACTTTTCGGGTAGATTATTGAACCATAATTTTGCTGCTCCCTCTGACATCATCAGGTACATAAACTTGGCTTGAAGATTTTCAGATGCGTTGCGAATCGACATGGCCATCTCATAACTACTCAGCCAGGTTTCTGGATCCATGGTTGGCTCGTAATTGACCATTTTACCCGGTTCCTTGAACTTATCCGGGTAAGGCTCGGCTCTGATGGCGTCCGACAAACACTTGGGCCCGGCTAAAATTGCCGGTACTGGCCTCACCCGCGAAACATGTGATCCGGCTGCAGGTACGGCGGGGGGTGCAACCGCTACCGGCCCTCGTACCGCAGACCCGGCTGCTGCGCGCCTGGCTCGAGAACTGTCCACGATAGCTTGCGCTGCTGATACTGCGGGTGTTGCTGGTCTACGGGGAGGAGGCGGCATTTGCTGCTGCTCTGCCCTCCGCCGTGCTGAGCTCGTCTGAATATTGCCGGTATTTCCGTTATGCCGGCTAACATACGGTGTTCCATGCATTCCACTCCTGTTATCCGGGTAATTGGCTTGCTAAGCCACTGCTGTGCGCAATAGATCTATCGCCCGCCGGGTCTCCTCCGCATGGGGTGACTCTCTTACGGGGATGCGATCCAATGCCAATGTTGCTGCATATACATTGTCCATGGGGTTGTTGAAGTGACCTGGTGGAGTATGAAATCGTGGCGGTGGTGGTGGTGGCGCTGTATTGCCAGTTACGATCCATGTTCGCAATGTGGGTAACCCAACTTGTACGTTTGCCGGCTGTCCTCCCAAGGTTGCAGGCTGATGTCCGGTTTCCTGATTCACAGCAGGAATTGGTTGATCCTGAGGTGTAATAAACAGTGCGGCCGGGTTTATAGTTCCACTTGTTGCCGGTAATCTGGTTTGATGTCTCTGATTGTACATCCTGGTCGACTGAACCTGGAGCCGGTTCTCCAATGCTTCCAGTTCGCGTTGGCGCGCGGTTATCCCCTGCCTCTCGGCTTCCATATCCCTCCTTTGCCGATCCAGCGCACGGCGAGCCACATCCAGATCCGCAGCACGTGCCGCCGCGTTTTCTGGGGTTATCACCGTCGCCAGCACCGTAGGATCCAAGATCAGGTTATTGTTGAACAAAGCCGGATTTCGCGGATTCGAGGGCCCTGCTCCTGGCGTTCTGTTCGTCATAAACCCAAACATGTTTCTTTGCAATTCGCTTTCCAGGGTATTGCTGGTGACCGAAGCCGACTCTCCGTCAACCCGGGCTATGTCCGGGTTTCGATCAACCGGATTTTGTTGCTGGGCCAGCGCTCGCGCCGCTCCGACCGCGGCCGTAGTCACGTCCCCCTGATTAAGATTGGTTGCAGGGGCCGTGTAGACCGCGACCTGGCGCGCGATGCCTGGTGCAGATTCATATTCTTCCTCATCACAGCTATCCTCTTCGTACCGATCCTCCAGCAGGTGCAGGATAGACTCGGTATCATCTTCCCTCGTGACCCGGCCACGCAGGGTCCATGCCGGCTCCTCCGGATGTTCCCTCTTCGTGGTGGGCTCTTCTATCGGATCGATCGTCCCGACCGACTCTTCCCCGTCCGACTGAACGCAGGTCGCTCCTCCTGACACGAAATCATATTCAACATCATCAGGAATAGAACCGGACGTATGTACCATGCCGACGAAGACGTTGACCCGGCCAATTGTGATGATAGATCCGGCATCCAGCAAATCCGACCCTGGCCCCCAGCCAAAATCATCCACCATCTTCTCTCCTTCGGGGTTGGTGTAGATCTCGCTAATGACGAGGTTCTCCATGCTCTCCCGAGCTTCTCCCGTGATGTAAACACCCTTGGACGCAGGCCCCACGGTGGGCGCCAACTGTCGTGGGATAATCACGGCAGACGTTACCAGGGGTAACTTATCTTGGGGCAATTCGACACTGGTGTTTGGGAGAGGGTTTAGCTCAAGGGAAACCATGCTAATAATCGATCTGGTAGCTCTGGCAATCAAGTCGCCGAGTCTCCGATCTAGGGTTACAATATCAACTCTCGTGTTACAGGGATACTCGAATATCTGGTGAAGCTCGTTTGAACCTAAGCCTAGGAGCCGGTTTATATCTTACCCGGCCTCCTGGCTTCCTATCCAAGGCATACTCGGAGTCCTACCCAGTCACCGCATACAAACCCTAAGTTTCCTCACCGTAACCCCAAAGCCGGGTTACGAGGCCTACACTACTTCTTGGGCCTTCTAGAAACTCCTTCTCCTCAAGTCGGGTCTTGCGCGGTTCCCTTTGGGCCGAGTTACACCTTGGCGTTGGCCTACCGGGTTATCATCCCTCCATCATCACTCGAGAGGGCCCAGAGAATATCTCTCCAGTCGGAGGGGCAAAATCCCATCTTGATTTTCCAGATCACGCAGCTTGGTTCTCATTCGACCCAAACTCTGCCTTTATAACTGCCTTGTCACGGAACAACGTTTGGCAGAACCTAAGTCGTTGATCCACAACTCGAATAGTGCGACAATCTTAGGTCTAAGGATTACATCGATTGAGACATGCAAATGACGAATTACTGGTTGCATCTCAATATGGGCCAGTCCGACTTGCTAAACTCTTTAACCAAGTCTGTGAATGTTGGAATGGCATCGCCATGCCCATGACAAGTGGAACCGAGTCATCAGCCAACACTCATATTAGTCTAGGTTATGTGTCCAGCACAACCTTAATGACCAAGGACAATTTAGCATGAACAACATGAATACATAGTTCCACAATCGAATCACATATTCAATGACATATATCATATGTTCAAAACAAGGACGACTTAATAACTTTATGAATACATTGGGAATTACATAATACATGATTGCCTCTAGGGCATATTCCCAACACTTTGGACGCCTGAAATGCCTCACTCTGATGCGGGTTTGCGATACCCGGCATACCAAATTGAGCTGACTAGGCCAGTGCTACCACCTCATGTATCCTCTTCTTCTCTGCAACAATAACCAGTGACTCGGCTAAACGGGAACCAGCCGAGGCACAGTCCATAGACCGTTGTAATCACCCGAGATGGTGATGACACCATTTGGATCCTGCACCTTCATTTTGAGATATGCAACATGAGTAGATGACATGAACTTGGGCAATGCCGGCCTGCCGACTAAGGTGTGCTATGGGCTTTCGAGGTCCACCACCTCGAACTGAAGGCTCTCAGTTCTTTCTCTCGGGTGCCGAATAAGACATGGACCCAGACTTTGCCCATGGGTGCACAAGAGACACCCGGCACAATACCAGTACATGAATTTGACATTGATGCATCATGTTCTTAGCTATGCCCAATTTGACCATGGTATCCCAATACATGATATTGATGTTGCTCCCATTATCAGTGAGAACTCGGGTGAAATTGACATTAATTTCGGGCCTCATGAATGTCGGATCCACCACCAGCACATAGCCTCCTGGGTTAGGAATGACCTTGGGATAATCCGCCAGGCTCCATGTAATCTCCGGCTTGGCCTAGTACATGAACTTGGGCACAGCCGGCATGATTGCATTCATCCCCATTGCACGCCGATGCTGGCTCTGCTTGTTAGTTGCCTTGGTCACAAAGACCATTGTAACTTTGGTGATGCTTCTAGTACTCATTCCGGCGACCTTGCCCGGCATTGTTGTTGTTGGCCACCTGGTTTATATTCTCCGGCTGCCTCCGGTTCTCCATAGGCTTTCGAGGTGTATTCAAGATTTGAGCGTTTTCACTCGTAAGCGGTGGTGGTGGAGGTGGTAGATTTACTCCTTCTCTCACTATTCGGTGGTACCAACTACACTGCTGAGTAGTATGGTTAGGCGGTCTGCTAGGATGCACAGTGTGATACTGCAAGGCCCGTCCACCATTGACTCAAAAGTGAGCTTTGGCTTATCTTCTCACGGCTTCTTCTGGTTGCCCCACTTTTTCTTTCCATCTTGATTTTGGCCCCACTGAGGGCCACTGTTCTTCTGACGTTGGCTGTTTCCGGCATCTGGTTGATCTTGATCAAACGCAGCTACATGATTTGACCCGTACCGGTAATCCGGTCGATCATCTCTCCTGTTGTTTCTATAATCTCGACGGTCATGTCACTTGGATGATCCAACGCCATCATTGACCGAGTATCGCTTACTCGGCTTTGCTCAGGTCAGCAAGGGTTGAATCGGATCACCCAAAGCATACATATTTGATATCTTGATTGTCTCGGCCAGAGTGGCCGACGTCTCTCTATCTCTGCAATCTCTGCCAAAGCATGGTGCCATGTTGGCACCCTTCAGCAAACCAAGCAATGGTCTGAGACTCAATGACTTCACATGAGTTGCGCACCGTGCTCCATCTTGTCAGGTAATCTCGGTCAGTTTCATCATTCCTCTGCCTACACATGCAGGGTTGTTGAGGGCGATTCGGCCTCTGGTATGTGCTGGTGAAGTTGCTGATGAAAGAATCCGAGAAGTCCAGACAGCAACCAATGCTATTCTCTAGCAAATTGTTTAGCCATATCCGGGCTAGACCCTCCAACATCTGCGGGACATACTGCACCGCACATTGGCGATTTCCACCTGATATATGCACCGCGGTACATAGTTTGTCAGCCAATCTTATGGCTTAGTGCTGCCATCATACGTCTTGGTACCCCGGGCGAGCTGAAATTTCAGCACCGGTAGCTCCCTCATAATCCGGGGTCCAAAGCATGCAGGACCAAGAGAGCCTTGTTCTTCAAGAAGTCCAAACAGATGGATTCTGTCAAGCTTGTTGCGGGCATCATGTGCCGGTAGATGGTGAGGGACCAACCGGGATCCGAGTGCACCCTCAGACACCAGACGCTCATATCTCGGGTACCCGGCTCTTTCCATAGCCAAGTAACCATCATCATATCAGTTGTCCCTTGGGTCATTCCCCTGATGCTGAGAAGCATGCCCGACACCGTTTTGTTGTTGAGGAGGGTTTGGTGCCGGATACCGAGGTGGCTGGTCTCGATCAGCTGAGTTAGGACCATGCCCAGCCAAATGACCTCGGCCGGCGCCGTGGTTGCCTTGATCGGGATCGAGAACTTCCCGACCGACATTGCCTTGCTCGGCTAGCTGCCTTCCGGCATAAACAGGATCATATGTCTGTAATTGATGGTTTTTGCCGGAGTTTACACTCCGGTCTCCCCCTCTGCCAACATGTGGCGATGAAGCCTGGCCACCAGATTTTCCACCGGCACCACCAGCCGAGTGAGTGATCTGGGATCCACGAGCACCTGGATTTGCCTTAAGATTTGCCTCATTTTGACGGTTAGCCTCAAATACTAATTCATTTACTCGGTCCTGCTGCTTGCGCCGGGCTTCACCGGATAAACTAGATAACTCAGTAGCAGCTGCCTCAGCAGCCCTAAGGGTCTTAGCAGCAGAGCTATACTTAGGCTTATCAGTCGACATATGACTAGCAGATCTACTAGATCTAGATTCACCATCTCTAGCAATCTTAGCACTGAGGTCTCTACCTTGGTTACGCACAACATCTATGCGACTAGGATGGTTTGATACTGGAGTAAAGCCATGAGCTTTGTTATACTCATGGAGGGAGATGTCGAATTCTTTCCTGACTCGTCCTACCTCGATAGCCTCTTGGAGTATGCTATGACGTTGCTCCTCCAATTGAGCCTACGTCTGCGTGGGATTTGCGCTGGAGGCCCGACACACCCAGCTTCTCAATAGCGTCCTGAAGAGGGCCTAGCCTCACCGGCACACTGCATGTACTGGTATATTCCGGGCGGTTCTCGGGTTTCTCCATCGGCGGGCGCGCCGACCTGGTGCGCTTGACACCAGCATTGGCATCACTAGCAACACCTTTGCCAACATCAGCAGCTGGAGCACTCATCATGACCTCCATGTAATCCGCGGGGCGAGCGATATACTGGCCGCGAGCTGCGCAGACCGCAGGAGGATCTGTGGCCACGTGCACCCTTTTAGGATATGCGTAGACGACCTCGGTGGCGACGTAGACCAGATGATCGCCAAAGTTTATGAAGAATCCGTCCCGCGGGAGTGACCTGCTACCGAAGCAGCCAGCGTTGTCGTCGATGAAGCTGAGCGATCCAAATCTGTGGGCAAGGCCACAGACCACACGTTCGCCCGAGGCGATGAGGGATCCCCTCCATATGGAAACTCCAGCCATCGCCGCTGTCTTCCCCATGGTGGGCGCCAACTGTCGTGGTATCGTCACGGCAGATGCCATATGATGGCTTAAGTTGAGGGTCGATGGAGGCTGTTGGAACCGGGGAGGGATAGTGCATTGAGGAACGCACACAAAAGACAGAAAACACACGCGATGTACCCAGGTTCAGGGCCCTCGTTAGGAGGTAAAGCCCCTACTCCTGCATGTCTGACTGTATATGGGTGAGTATCCGAGTTACAGCGGTGCTCCTTGAGTTGTATTGGCTAGAGGAGGAAGAAGGGTCGTAGGAGAGAAAAGTTCTCCCTCGGTAGCAAGTGAGTGAAGTACTAGCCGAATGAATCGTCCGGACGCGTCCCTCACGCAGGAGGACCTGGGTCACCTTATATACTCGTGCCCAGGACACAAGTACAGAACACTGGTATAGAACACTGTGAATGAGCACACCTCTGCCCATTATGGCTACCCAAGTCCAACGTATGTCATACTCTATGTCACCTTTGTCTCCTCTGTCCTGGACAGGACGTGGCCTCCCACATACCTGACCACAGCTCCCACGAACATATGCAGTTAGTGGTACGAGAGAGACCTTTTCACCTAGTAATTTGAACCTGCACGCCTGTACCTGCTCGGCATTAGAAGGGATACGATATGAGCGTTGACCTATATCGGGATCAGTTGCATCTGCCCTATGCCGTCTTTTCCATATGTAACTAGGTTGGTTCTCTCCTGTAAGAAAGATTACACAAGGTCATTCCAACATAACTTATGTATGTCGGTCAGCATATGTCGGTTTGCACCAGCATGAGTATACCAGCCATACGCCGGTCCTTTCTATGTCGGTCAACATTGACCAGGTTCACTCCTGGACACTTACTTTATACCTAGCATGACCCTACCCGGGTGTCACCCCTTGAAAGAAGGTCTCAATGTCGTCTCGGTGCAAATATTCGAGAAGCTGTAAGTGAACTACGAGCGACTAGCTCCCACGAGGCCGTTCACCGGCGTCACCAATGGAACTACAGTTCCCCTGGGACAGGTGCGCCTCGTCGTCACGCTCGGCAACCGTCAGAACTACCGCATTGAGACCCTCGACTTCGACGTGGCACACATCGCCCTCCCCTGCAACGCAGTCCTCGGCTACCCAACCCTCGCCAATTTCATGGCCGTGATGCACCACGCTGATGGCTAGGTTCGCATCTAGGGAAAAGGCTACCGCAGGCGAACCAAATTAGGCTACCGCAGGCGAATATGTGTTCGCCTGGGACCACATCGCCAGCGGTAATGACTTACCGCAGGCGAACAGCAAGATGCGCCTGGGGTAGCTTGACATACCCCAGGCGAACGTGCCCTGTGCGCCTGGGGTAAGCCTTTTACCTGAGGCGAACAGGCAATGTGCGCATGGGGTACATATTCGCCTGGGGTACGATTTCTTATTCGCCTGGGGTATGGTTTTGTTGTGTCAAAAATAAAAGAAACGAAAATAACAGAATTACAGCAAATTGACAGTAATAAATATGAAAATGACAGCAAAATAACAGAAATATTCTCGATCATCACCAAATAGTCTCGATCATCACCAAATAGTCTCGAAGCGAATAGTTTAGTTACAAGCATAGTTCAAACACTAGGAGTACATAGTCCAAACAAATCGATAGTTTAGTTATCTAGACAAGCAAAACAACAAGTAGCATCAACACTAGGAGTATAAGCACGGCGATGGCAAAGGTGGTCATCCAGGCCCTTGTCTTCTCCGTCTTCTCTCTCGCTAGGTAAGTGGCGTATCGAGCTTCCGCCTCCACCATGGCATTGGTCCCAGTCGTCGTAGACTCCGGGAACCCTACCGACATACACAACATACCATGTCATCTGTGCATAGGACAAAAATACGAGTTTAGCATCGAAAGTGATAATAGACCGCAAATAACTATCGAAAAATAGAAGCATCAAGGTTTACGAATAAAACACGACAAATAAAGGTCTAAAAGTTATATGATGCAAGTGTATACTAACATTTTGTCAATCCTATAGTCTCGGCGGGAAAGGACGAACGCCTTGTAGCGTGTTGAATGTCCGGGTGTCACGTTGCTCTCGTAGGTGTGTTTCTATGTCACGGTTGCTCGGTGGTGCGTGGCCGTGGAAGAACATGCCACCCCGAGTGATGACATCCGACGAGAGTATCGTGCAGATCCTCCGCTGGATGCGACGGAACTCAGCCCGCACATATTCATCGGGGGTGTTGGCCATCTTTGTGGTCAGGTCTCGGAGATCACTTGGTAGATGGGCCTGTTGGGCATCCTTTAAGTACTCCCTCATCTGAAAGATGACATACCAAGCTTCCAACTCAGATTCTTGCTCCGATTGCTTGAGGCAGGGGAAGTTTGTTACGTGGGTGCACACGTAGGCGCCTCGGACTATTTTCTCCTTTTTTAGGGGCTTGCCTAAATTGGCGGCGAAGCCGTTGAGGGCACTAGTAAGAACAGCTCTTATGTCGGTGTAGTCCTTCTGCACCGCCCTACCCGCATCGAGATAAGTGCATTGTGACCAATACGGTTCCATGACGATGAGTACGCATCCTCCGTTTCTGCGCAGAACATTTCGAACAAGCCATCAATATCATCAATCGGAATACTAAGGAGATTCTAGAAAGAATGTAACGACGTGAAGCGGAGAGGACTACTTACTTGGGAAAGTATGGCATGAGAATGGCATTCTTATCCTTGTTATCTATCAAAAAACCCGTTATGTAAGTTGTGATAAGAACTCGGTCCGCATGTGACCACAAGTAGTCCTCATTCATGTAGTAGGGGTCCATAATCGCGATGTGCGGGGTATTCTCCATGACCATATCGTGCGCCATGCTGAGCGATACCAGGCGGACAATGCTTCCGTCGAGCTTACCCAAGTGGAAGACCCTGAATATGTCTTCGTATCTGATGAAGAACACCTCTGCGGGATTTGAATCCACAAAGCCCACGGATCGGGGCACCTTGACCACGTATAGCGGGTAGGAGGGATGTTTCTCACGTAGAAGTTCATTCTCTTTGAACAAAATCCCGTCGTGGATGGTCCTCATGTCACCACCCATGACAGCGACAACCTCTGGCGGCAGCATCGGCTGACCTATCTCATGCACCTTCCTCCACGGGACGGCGGGCGGCAAACGGTCCAGGACTCGGGCGGCCGCTGGATGGCTACTAGAGGAGGCACCACCTTTCTTCTTCTTGGCTACCATCCTCTTCCGATTCTTCTTCGGCCTCAAGCAGATGGGAGTGCCGCTTTGTTTTACCGCCTCCGCGGCCGTAGCACGGAGTGTATTCGGGGTAACCAGCGTAGGCTGTGGAGCCGTAAAGGCCGTCTGCTCCTCGGGAGTTTCTTGGGAATAGGTTAGCTTCTTCTGGATATCCGGTTTTCTGGTGGGTAACTCAGAAGAACCGCCCTCTCCGCCATCTACCTTCTTCTGGATATCAAGAGTTCTGGCGGGTAACTTCGGAGGAACCGGCTTCTCGCCATCCAACTGATTTATGAAATCGTCAATGGGAGCAAGTTCAATATCCATGTAGTCGTCATGGGTCTCATGCTCGTGATGTTGCTCGTCATTGGACGTCTCGTGCTCGGGAAGAGGAGGATCCACCGGAGGTGGAGAGAGGACATTGCCATGTTGGACCTTGTCTTGTTGGCTTGCCGCGGGCGCAACCGGTGTAGTGGTGACGGTCATGTCTTGGCTTGGCGCCGACCCTGACGTCGTGTTCAGCCGAATAAGGGCTTTCGGCCATAGCAAGATTTGATTGTCCAATTGGCCGAGATTCAGCTCGCTGTCGGCATCGGCGGGTTGATTAGGAGGATACAAGTTCTCGAATCCCGGTAGCACCAGATCGACGCGAACCCGAAGCTCGTTGGCCGGTATATCTCTGCAGTGGTACTTGCGGGATAGTGGCTGCAAGATGCTCCCCTTTGCAACATCCTTCAACTCGCTGCCCACTTTTAGCAGGAAGGTGCATCCCGTCGCGTCAGCCTGCGATAACATGAATGGATAGGTCAGAGAGTAGGGTTATATTGAACTGGCTACAGCTTGAGACGGTCAATAATTTACCGTGAGGGCATTGAGCTCGGCTAACGTCGACGGACCACAGGTGATGGTGGGCTCGTCGAGCAACGGGGTGGTGGCCGCGCCGGACACGGCCGACGGTCCATCGGGGGCAGGCGCGTCGGGCACGGCGGGGGCGACAGGCACGGCCGACATCGACGGACCACCGGCGGCGGCCGCGGCGGGCACGACCAACATCGACGGTATGTTGAACGTCGGTAACGGCCCCTGTGAGCCCCCGGCGATGTAGCCACATATTTTTTCAAATACGGCGGGGATGAGCGCATTCATCTTTTCCCCCACCGTTTTCTCAATCTTCTTCTCCATGTTTGGTTCCAAGTCATGGACCTTCTTCTTCAGCTCCTCCGTCTCCTCGCTCTTCTTCGCCGCCCGCGAATCCTTAGTGCTGGGCTCAGCCAAGCCATAGTTGGCGTGCTTCTTATTAAGTCCGCCGCTGGTGATACGGCCTAAGTGCGGCCTTTTCAGAGGGTCCTGGCTCTTTTCCTTGTTGTACCCCCTGATGAAAGGCTTATTCCACGCGACTTTGGCCGTCGACGTCTGCGACGAGGAAGATTCAAGTTGTTGTTCTTCTAGCTGCAGAAGCAACATATAAACGGTTTAGAATTGGTTTCGTTCTAGAATGAAATCATGGACTTGATGATGATGAGTTGCATGAAATGGTAAATTTCTTACCACTAGATTCTCAACATTCTTCACGCTATCGTCCGTGACCAAAATAACACCCTCCACCATCTTCGGGTCTGAGAAGAGTTCCTCGGTCGGAGTTACTTTTCTGTACCTCGACCTCATGAATTTCTGGAATTGCGGGTCATGGGCATACTTGGCGTAAGGGTTCTCAATCCCTTTTTCAATGTAGGCCTGGTCTTCTTTCGCCCAAACTGGCTCCTTCCCGTCGTAGCCACGACAGCCGAGATTGTGGTGACCGATGTTCTTCGACGCTAGATCCTTCCCCCATCCCGTTTTCTTCTTAGTGACATCAAGCGACTCGTTATTTAGGAAAGTGTTGAAGTCATCGGGCGTAATCCGCGGGAAGTGGCGATGGATCTCTTCGAATGGTGTCGATTCCCTAATCATCGCCCTCACCATAGTCTTGTAATTGCTCAGGGCTTTGGTGAATCTAGTGAGGGCGAGTTTGTTCACGAGGTTGCCCTTCAGATTCTCGTTGTTGTAGGGGGAAGGGAACTCGTACCGCGCGTGCAGCCTCGAGATGAGTTGGGCGCGCAGAGTTGGCTTCTTCTTGAGAGTCGGCTCGTTGACATTGACGACATCTCGAAGTATCGCGCCAAGTTGGAGGAAGTACCCCTTCACAAGGTCCAATGGCATTACAGGCGTGCCACTGGAAGGGTCCACCTCCGTGAATTTCTCTCGAACGGTGCCGACCTTGTTCGGAGCTCGCTTCCGACGCTTGTTTCCCGTCGTGCTGCTCCCTGAGGGACCCCCGGCGCCACTATCAGTGGTTTCCTCCTCGCCACCGGTGAGCCCGTCATCATTGTGGGGCTCGACATCATGGTCAGTTTGTGTCCGATCTTCCTCTTGCGACTCTCGGGCCATAAGGATGTAGTGGTCCAATAAAGCCGGATCCGTAGTAGAAGAAGACATGCCCTAGCTAGCAGTAGACAAAACATATACTGTTAGTCACCGGAAAAATTCGGCGTGACCTCGGCTATAAATGGTCATGCCGGAGTGCCACAAATTCGCCGGAACGGAAATGAATCAACGTTCCGACAAAACATTGGCACTCAATGTACCTGCAACATAAATTGAATGCACACATGCATGGCCACAAAAACAGTTCCTTGCATTGCTGTCATCACATGGCACAAAAACTCCCAGGAAATTCATATATCATGCCAAAAAAACCTCCATATATATTGATCAAAGTAAAATACTGCACTTAATTAATAACAAATCACAGAGAATTCTAGCAGTGTCCAAAGCTTCAGTGTTCTATTCACATGTAATTAGTAGGTGATTCAGCTAGTGTAAGAAATATAGCATTTATATTATTGATTTTACGTGTCTTGAAATTTCGTGGCAACCCACGGGCATTCAGCTAGTGTCTAAATTCGTCTGACGATCTTGCCATATCTCAATAGGCGATGTTCCTATCTGCATGGAAATCCATTCAGCCCTAACCATCTCAAAAAACACCTCCTGATGTAGCCATGATAACTCAAAAGAAAAGGCAGATCGATTTCCACTATGAGCTGAACTACCAGAATCCAGAAATAATGGTACATGATCAGATCCAGTTCTAGCTAAAGCATGTATGATGGAGTAGCAACAGTAGTATGAGGGTGTTGGAAGAGGGGGGGGGGCTGACCTGGGTTCGTCGTGGGCGTGGGCGACGGCGGCGTGGGTGACGACGGCCGGCGTGGACGACGACGATGAGAGGGACGATGCGCAGCGTGCTCCCGCTCCTCCTCCCCTGCTGCTCCCGCTCCTCCTCCGCTGCTGCTCCTGCTCCTCCTCCTGCTGCTGCTCCCGCTCCTCCTCCTCCTGCTCGACAACGACGACGGCGGCGTGCGATGAGAGCTAGAGACGACGGCGGCGTGCGATGAGAGCTAGAGACGGCGGCGGCGTGCGATGAGAGCTAGAGACGACGGCGGCGTGCGGTTTGGGATCGATATGAAACGAGAGTGATATGCGGGTTGGGCGTTAGCAGAGCGAGGACTTACAGGCGCACAACGAGTGAAATGCGCCTGCGCTATCCTTTACCCCAGGCGAACAGGCTAGAATGCGCATGCGCTAATGTTCGTAGCGATTCGTTATGCGCGGGCCCACAGAGCCATACCCCAGGCGCGTAACCTAACAAACCGGTTCTAAAGGCGGCCATTTGCTGCAGGTAGGGGGGGCCTAGGGGACACACCCTTTAGAACCGGTTTGTGATACAAACCGGTTCTAATGTGCTTGGCTCGAGGCCCTGTTATGCGCGGGCCCACAGATCCATACCCCAGGCGCATGACCTAGAACATGCGCCTGTGCTAAAATTCGTAGGGTTTTGGTTTGCGCGGGCCCACATAGCATTAGCCTAGGCGCATGTTCTGTTAAAAGTGCCTGTGATAAAGTTTACTTCAGGCGCATTTTCTCGCAGATGCGCCTGTGCTAAGATTTTCTAAATTACGCAGCCCCACCCCGGCCCGAGACACATCGAGCAATACGAATGCTATTATATGGGGCTCCCCCACGTTGGTTTTCACTTAAAAATTACATACATATGAAAGTTAACATGTGCAAAAATATTTAATATGTCGCATCGAGCGTAAAATAGATTGATTTAGCGAGATACCGCAAGTGTTTCTCTCTGAAAACACATTGTACATAGTAGCTATTAGCATGTTATATCGCGAGTATTTCCCTCTCTCAACCTTTCGTCACAATCTTACTCTTGCCTTTCTTGGTCGATGTTGAATACGTGACCGCCATATTGTGACTTCTTCTTGTGAATGGAAGACCTGCCCTAGGTAGTGTGGTCCTGCTTCTTCTTGTGGTGTATGGTGCATCGTCTTCACCGGGTTCTTCCATCATCTGGTCTTCGACTAAGCCGTCGAAGTCCTTCTCATCGGCGACTCCATCCATTCCGATGAGGGCCCTTTTTCCTCTCCTTACGACAACACGACTAGGCTTTGCCGGGTCGGTTATGAAGAAGCATTGCTCCACGTGCTTAGCCAATACCCAGGGCTCATTTTGCGCGGTGGGGTTCTTGGACTTGGGTTTGTTGGCTTCATACATCGACATAGTGGTGAAATATTCGTCTTCTTTCGTGACGTTTGTAGCCCATCTGACATGGAACATCGGCAGCTTTACCCCAACGTAGTCAAGCTCCCAGATTTCCTCGATCTTTCCGTAGTATCTTCTAATCTCTTCGCCCGTGTAAGATTCCATCGTTATAGACGAGTTTTGATAGTCTCTACTTTTGTCTCTTTCCTCCGTGTAGAATGTGTACCCATTGATGTCGTATGCTTGATAAGTCATCAGATTGGCCGCGGGGCCATATGACAAGGCCAATACAATTTTATCTTTCTGACATGTCATTGGCGGGGGATCAGCATCAATCTGCTTGTTGAACCATGTCGCGAAAGAGGAGTTGTGTGCTCTAAATATCTCATCTACCGTCATCGGCCTGCGAGCACTGTTTTTTATCGCGGTTTTGTGCTCTTCTATCCAAGGGTCGACATCGTCGATGTGTTGTAACACTACTAGGTGGGCCCTTTCAAAGTCGGCTCTCCGACAACAGGAGTCCACGTCCATTACCCTTTTGCCAGTGTTGTGGCCTACCCCCCTGAACCTGTCAAGGTGCTTGTTTGCGGGCAAACCAACAGCTGGCTTCTCATCGCCTAGAAAATTCTTGCAGAAAGAGATGCATTCTTCGGTGAGAAATCCCTGGACGATGCTTCCATCCGGGTGTGCCCTGTTACGAACGAATGATTTGATGATCCCGTTCATTCTTTCTAACGCCATCATGTTGTGCAAGAATGCCGGCCCAAGATTGGTGATATCGTCCACGATATGGACCAAGAGATGTACCATAATATCAAAGAAGGCAGGTGGGAAGTACATCTCAAGCTCGCATAGGATGGTGACGATCTCTTCCTGCAGCCTTCCGAGTTTCTTCACGCTTATCGACTTCCGAGTGATGACATCGAAAAAGTTACAGAGGCCAGTGAGCGTCTGACGGACGTGCGGTTCCATTATCCCTCTGATTGCAACCGGAATTATTTGCATCATCATCACGTGACAGTCATGAGACTTCATCCCGCTGAAGATTTTTTTCTCCGCGTCTAGGTATCTGCTTATCAGCCCCGCGTAACCTAAGGGAAATTTCACTCCGAGGAGGCATGTGAATATTTGCGCGAGCTCGTCGGGGCTTAGAGTGAAGCAAGAGGGTTTCAGGCGGTGAGTTTGGTGTTTCTTAGCCCTTTTCCGCTTGTGGTCGTCCATCTCCTCCACCTCATCCTCGTCCTCCTCCGTCTGTTCACGCATAGAAGGCGGTAAGTGAAGCTCGCTCCTGATATTCAGGACCATCAGGTCGTATCTTGATTTTGGCCCGTCTTTGGTCCTATCTGGCATGTTGAACAGGGTGCCAAGCAAGCTCTCACACACATTCTTCGTGATATGCATGACATCAAGGCAGTGAGGCACTCCGAGGATTGGCCAGTACCGCAAGTCCCAAAACACGGACCTCCTTTTCCATACCCCCAAGAGCGGTCCTTCTGGCGGAGGACACTTTTTCTCTCCTCGCTTCCGCTTTTGTACCTTTCCCGACGGAGGACACGTTTTCCAATTCTTCAATAGAGTATCGATCTCTTCTCCTCTTCTCTTGCGTGGAGTTAGATCGAGCTCATCTTTACCGTTGAACAGGTCTCCGCGCTTTCTCCACGGGTCGTTCAGTGGTAGCCACATTCGATGCCTCATGTATACGGTTTTAGAAGATCCGGGATCCTTGTGTAGCTGTAGAAACGGGGTAAATTCCATGCACCTAACACGCAATATATCCGTATCCGAGATAGTCCTGCACCGTCGTGATCAGTGCGGCTCTCATACGAAAAGTTTCTTCTTTGAAGGCGTCCCATGTTTCCAACCCTTCCTCCCACAACGTGTCTAGCTCCTCCTTCAATAGCTCGAGATACAGGTTGATATCGCTCCCTGGCTGGGTCGGCCCTTGAATCAGCATACTCATGTGTATGTACTTCCTCTTCAGCCACAGCCACGGGAGGAGGTTGTACATCCATACAAACACGGGCCAGGTGCTATGTTTGCTGCTCTGATTGCCAAACAGATTGAGACCGTCGGTGCTCGCACCAAGCCTGATGTTCCTTGGGTCGTTCCCGAATTCTTCATCGAATGCGTCTAATGCTTTCCACTTACGTGAATCTGAAGGGTGTGTTAGCACTGGTTTTTCAACACGTTCTGGATCGCTCAGCACCACCTTCTTTCTGTCATCGTGCCAGCGCATGCGCTTTGCTTCCTTGGGGTCCACGAAGTACCGCTGCAGACGGGGAATGAGTGGAAAGTACCACACAACTTTCCTAGGAGCTTTCTTCGTCCCCCTCTTGTAACGATCAGCACCGCACACCGGACATTTGATCTGGTCCGCGTGCTCGTTACGGTAAATTATGCAGTCATGGACGCAAGCGTGGTATTTTGTGTGCGGTAAATCGAAGGGGCACACGATTTTCTTGGCCTCCTGTAGACTACTAGCACATGTGTTCCCTTCAGGTAAGTGCGTCTTCAGGTATCGCAGAAGATCGTCCATGCTTGTGTCGGTCCATCCGTGTTTTGCCTTCATCTCAAGAAGATCCAGAGCTACTCTCAAGCGTGACTCCTCCGCCCCGCGACTTGCGTCATACAACGGAGTTGCAGAGTATATCTCTAGTTGCGTGATCTTAGATTTACGTCTGGCGTCGGTTGACGTGTTCTTGAGAAGAAGATCTTGAACATGAGGGTCCCGCATGACTAAAGTTAGCGGAGTGTTCATGTCCTCGTCTTCATGTTGTTGATCACCTTGACTCCCTTCTTCTTCATTATAGTCGTCTCCGTCGACAGCCTCTTCGTCCTCTCCATTGACATGTTCAGACTCCTCCTGATCATCTTCACATGTCGCCGCCCAATTGGTCTCGACGTGATCATCGTCTTCATCATCATCCATCCACTTAGTGTGGCCCTCCATGAAACTATACCTGAGCAGGTGCTTCTCCACATTACCAGAATCTGGTTTGAACAAAGACCCCAGCTTGCATTTCCGACACGGACACTCTATCTCGGTGCGGTTGTTTCGATGCATCTCGGCCGTCGCGCGTCGCACGTACCTATGCACCACGCTTGTCCTCATCGCAATGACCATTGCTACAAAATGCAAGAGAGAGAGGTTTGATTAACTAGATCCGGTTTTCAGGAAAATTTCGGCATGACCTTCCTACAAAAGGTGTAACGCGGAGCGCCGGAAATTTGCCGAAAAGGAAATGAATCAACATTTTGGAAAAACATTGGCAACTCATCCTCATGGCAACACAATAAAATGAAAAAGAGAACGAATTCTCATCCACCGACCAATCCCACGCACCTATTAAGATGACACACAATGCAAAATATATAGACGCGATGACGACGTCGAAGATCACCGAAGAGACGACCGATAAGAGAGTGATAGATCTAGAAGTAGCTAGTGGTGCATTTGTGGTGAGATCTAGTGTCCGGTTAGTAGATCTAGTGGAGAGATTTGGAAGAGGGAAAGTGGGGTAGCATACTAGCTAAAATATAACAAACATGATTGGTTAAATTAGCTAAAAATGGTGGAGGGGTGTGGGGGATCGAGCTAGGAGCACTAATGGCTCGAGTTTGGACTAGTGAGTGAGTGAGTGGGGTGGATAGGGGTGGTGGTGGGTGGCTGGCCGCACTTATATTGGGGACAAATATTACCCCAGGCAAATATGGTAATAGATGCGCCTGCGCTAAGTGGTGCTACCCCAGGCATTTCTTTATCCCAGGCGAACAGCTTTTCGGTGCGCCTGCGCTAAAGGGAGCTACCGCAGTCCACTTTTTACCCCAGGCGCTTCTGTGGGCTGTTCGCCTGCGGTAAAGGGAGCGTGCCAGGGTCGGCCGTGCTTGGCCCTGCCACACTTTACCCCAGGCGCTTCAGTTTTCTGTTCGCCTGGGGTAACAGACTTACCCCAGGCGCACAGATCTACGCTTCGCCGGCGCTAATTAACCCAGGCGCACATGTATTCTTGTTCGCCTGTGGTAGGATATGCTGCTATAAGCAAATCTCTAGTAGTGGGTGAGACTCCAAGTGCAGAGTGTGTAGCTAGTGGCAAGCCTTCTTCCCCACGAGGGTGACTCGAGGGTTTATATCGAACTCTTGGGGAGCCAGTATTTCAGCAGTTGTCTTCCAAGCTTCCTCCAGGATCCTGCAAACAAGTAGAGAATTTTGTGCCCTCAACCTCACCAAGTGGTTGTCAAGCACAAGGTGTGAGACTTCTAAATTGCAATGCAAAACTGAAAGTAAATGTGCAATAATTAAATCTACTACTAAATGCAAATGAGAAAATAAATATGCAATGGATTGTTTTTGTATTTTTGTGATGCAAGTGGTGATGGAGATAATGTAAATTCGAATTGGAGATGCAAGTAAAGTAAAGTGCAAGTAAAGTAAATTGAAGCAAAGTAACTAGAGTGTTTTCTTATAATTAAAATAGGACCGGGGTTCATGGTTTCACACTTGCATTCTCTCAAATAAAGTGGTAGACGGTGGACATAAATAATTACATGTGAGATTACAATAACATGTTTAACATTGAGTACTTTCATATGGGCATCACATCCTAGCATAGAGATCTCTACGGTCATATTGATCCCTCTTATACTCCACCAAGATGCGAAATAAATCATAACACCTCGATAATTAAGGAAAACCCAGAGTATAGCTTTAAGCAATGTGACATGAAGTTGAAGTAAGAACTTGCTAGATCTAGTCATGGAGATTGATTAGTGTCACTTCAAATCCCCGGTAACAAGGTACTCCTTTTTATCCCTAGTGAGGTAACTAAGAAAGGTTTAACAAAACCTAAGTGGATCGCTGAACTTCTGTCACTTTCACAGCACTAGCCACCCCCCGTTACTCCAACTAATGCACCCATCACACCACACACGCTCTCAAGAACTAGATTGATCAAAGCTAGGAAATAAGAACGGGGTACATAAGATACATCTACTCAAATAACTCAAGAGAAACAATTGCAATCTCAGATTCAATAACTCATAGAAAAGATCCACCACATAGGAATTACAACGGTGCCCGTAATCATGTGAGGCAGCTCATACGGATCTAATTAGTGAAGCACATAGAGAGAGAGATACAAGTGCTACTTCCACAAACCCATAGCCCTGGGGTGGACTACTCCCTCTTCATGGAGATGTCGATAGAGATGACGTTGGAGGGGTAGGAGATCACACCGGCGGCGCCCCGCCGGAGTTTTCCCCCTCCAATCTGGAACTCCAGGTCTCTGTTTCGGTGTTTCGGTGTTTTGGCGGCGCTCTTCTCCGTAAGGGTACGGGGGACCCTTTTTATAGTCGGTTTTAGGTCAAGACGGAGTCGGTAAGTCGAAGATGGAAGGAATTGGGGCCACAGGGGCCAAAAGGGGGCCTCTCACGCGGCCAAGGAATCTGGCAACGTGGAGGGTCCTCTTTTGGGCCTCCTTTCCCAATTCTCGTGGATCCTTCGCCCGCAAGTCTTCTCCTTCTAAGAAAATGACCCCCGCAGAATTTCAGGTGATTTCGCGGAAGTTTGCCCCCTGAAACGTCAAAAATATAGAAAACGGGGTTTCTGACAGGCAGGGTTAATTCCATAAAAGTTGGGGACTTTGTAATTTAACCCCAAAATACTATAAAACATTGAATTATACCCTTATATGATGCAATATGTAATAGAAAACCATGTGAAAATATGCAAAATTCATCTATGCATTTTACATGCATCAACATCCCCAAGCTTAACCCATGCTCGTCCTCGAGTATGAAGGTGATAAAACTAAGATGGGTTTTGCATATTGAAACAATCATGGGATATCAAGGAGGATTATTCATGCTACATATAATCAAATGATTAATACTAGAAATGAGTAGCAATATACAATTCATGTTGTAAGAAATATCAAATATGCAAGCAAAGATGCTTCACGAAAGTTCACAAAGTGTATAATGAAATAAAAGCACTATGGACCAAATGCATACATAAAATGAAAACTAAAATCCTATATTGGTCAAATAATAGCATAATGGAGAATAGAAAATATCATGGACACTTTGGAGAAAATTGAGTAGAGGTAAAACATGATCAAGTCTTATTTAGCCTCTAAATTATTCAACTAAAATTACTAATTGAAATGTGGTATCCATTGATCTAGGACTCTCATTTCCCCTTTATCACTAGCATCTTGAAATTGTGAGTATTGAAGTAATGATAATGACAAGGTGGTTGAAAGCCTCATGCCCCGTGAGTGTGAAAACCTACTCCATGATTACTCAACTTAAGATTCCTAATAAGCTTTGTACAATCATAATAAGTATTAATGACATCACAGAGAACCGCAAAGAGGTACCTCTTGCCCCATGACATGGAAACAAGCCCATGTTACAATGACAAGATGAACAAACGGAGTAAACGCATCATCCTTTTTATTTTCATTCACTATTATGCATAGCTTCTTATTTTATTATAGGATGTGTTGTAGAGTCACTCAAGCTGTAAGTAAATTTCCACCATGATAAAGCATGGCTTGGGTTAGCGGCCCAATGCGTTTCTCTAGTCATATAGATACTTACTCATCAAAACTTACTATTCCTCTATTTCATTTCGGCATGGCAGGAGTCCAAAAACAAAAGTACATGATATCAACCAAATGTAATTTTTTTTGTGCAATGTTGAAAGCTTTCCGGTGATACACGTTTATAGCTAGCTCCCAACCACACACTTGTCAAACGCAAAACTTGTGGCTCCCATTATTGGGTCATGTTTATTAGATGCATAAAAAGTAAAGTGTGCCTTCAAAAGTTCGTGAGAGTCCTATCCCAAGTTCAACCCATGACAATTAATAAAGTGAATATCTTAATTTAGAACATAAATAACACAATAACATGGTGAACATACTCGGAATAGCAATGAAGCTAATGGGAAGATATAGTGGACTCACTGGAAATACTTGGCTAAGGAGTGTTGGAAACAAGTTTTTACTTGTTGGAATTTTTAAATTTTTGGGCTAGCAAGAGGGAGATAGTTGACCAGCTAATATGCATTCATATGTCCATAGAACTACTCATTTCATGACAAACTAAATAAACCAGCAATTAACATCAAGGACATGAATAAGAGATAGCTCAAGACAACATTATTGCTAATTTCTACACATAAAAAGCCTATAAATCATGCAAACATATGTAGCTCTTCAAATCAACCATGGCATCCCTATTCCAAGTCATAATACTAGCATCAAATACATTCCAACCCCAAACTCCAGTATCTCAATCTCATATAAAATGATGGTGGTGGTCTTATCAAAACAAAAACTAGACGCTCCAAGTCTCTACGATAAATGCTTTGCTTAGAAAAACAGAAAGTAGACGTGTGCTAACCAAAAGAGTGTAGCTCCAGTGGGGTGTTCATCACATCCCCAAGCTTATGTCTTTCACCATTCTTGGATGTCTTGAGGCACAGCTCCTCTATTCCCTGTGAAAAAACTTCACAAAACATGTTTCTCCCATTCTTTTTCTGTGGGGTGAGATTAGCAAGGACATACAAATCACATGCTTGCTGTGAAAAATTACAAATAAAATGCTCCGGTAGATAGACAATAAGGTTCATTTATGTTGTATGTTCACTCTCTTGCTTGAAAGAATCATGGAAATTTGATTCCGAAGCCCAAAGAGTGCATAAAACAAAAGAAGGCAGAATCTGTCCAGAAAAGCAACAGCAGCAAAACGAACGTTTTTCCCTAATCTAGACACGTCAAAAAATTAAGCCAATTTTTGTGCTTACATAGGACGAAAAGTTGCAGAACATACTAAAAAATAGCTCAATCCGACATACCAATAAAAAACGTAAAATCATACGGTGAGCAGACTCATGCTGAAACAGAAATTTCATGCACTAGGATAGCATCTTATAAGTCCAAATGGGTTTGACTTGACTCTTTATTGAAAACTCCAGAATTAAAACAAAAAAACTAATCTCTTGAGACAGCAAGAGGACACTAGGAAAATCCAAACAAAAACAACCGGGTTGCCTCCCGTAAAGCGCTTTCTTTATAGCCATATAGCTAGGCTTTACTTACTTGATAATCAAGAAGGATAAAGCTCATGAGGGAGCTTGTTCTTCAGCGTGCCCCTCTTCCTTGGGAAGTGCTCCATGCTTTTCTTGTGAGGGAACTGAAACTTGACATTCCCTTCCTTGGATTCTATGATTGCACCTGTAGTACGAAGAAAAGGTCTACTCAAAATAATAGGACTAGGGGATTTATCCCCCTTATCCATAATAATGAAATCAACGGGTACAAAAGTTATGTGAAATTCAATCGTAACATCTTTTACTTTTCCTATAGCATGTTTAGTAGAGTTATCAGCAAGGACAAATTCACTTGAGCACTTTTCTAAATTTTCTAGTTCTAGCAATACATATAATTCTTTAGAGAGTACCGATACACTAGAACCTAGATCTAACATAGCATGGTGAATTTCTTTTCCAATTGAAACTAGCACCTTGGGGATCCATACATCCCCAAGCTTAGGAGGTATCATGGCCTCATTCTTGTACCTAGCAATTTTTTCTTGCAAGACATGATTAGCAATATAAGATCCAAAGCCAGGTTGATTAACATTTATAGTGGGATCACTAGCAAATTTTTTTAGAGTAGCAATAAGTTCTTGCAAGCTACTTTTTTCTAAATCAAGCAATGGATCCTTAATTTCAGCAAGCATCATAATTTCCTCTACTTTACTCTCTAATTTAGCTAGCATGCTTGATTCATGAGGACTAATTTCATCTTTGCTAGCAAGATAAGACATATATGGAAGTAAATATTCAGGGTACTTCACTATTTCATTCAAAGTTTCTTCTAAGCTAGTAGGGACATGCTCACTTGTATTCTCAGCAATATGATCAATATTTTCAATAATAGGAGCAGCAATAGTAATAGAATTCATTCCTACACTAGGTTGTGCTTGTGGCTTTCCTGATGACATGCTTAATAGAGTTGCTTGATTATCAGCTAATTTTGACAATGCTTTATCTAAATTTGAAGATTGAAGTTGCAATCCTTTAATATCACTACTAATGGATGCAATAGACTTATTTAACTCATGTATCATAGCATTGTTACTAGAAACTTGTTCCATAAGCAATTTATTAGATTCAGAAATTTCACTAGAAGGCTTCCACTTATTTTCATTAGCATTAGGATATGGAACAAAACGTTTATTTGGCACATAAGGAGGTTTAATATATGAATTGTAAGCATTACCAAAACCATTGCTACCATAATTCCTAACAAAATTAACATCCACACTTTCAGAATTACTACCAACTAGCTCCTTCAAAGGCACATTCTCCATATTTTGTTTATTAATAAAAGCAAGAATAGTGTCCATTTTAGAAGACAAATCATTGGTTTCTTCAATTGAGTTTATTTTCTTAGTGGGATTGGGTGCTCTTTCAGTATTCCATTGACTATAATTTTGCAATATGCTTTCTAATATGCTCTTAGCCTCACCTACAGTTTTACTCATAAAGGCACCTCCAGCAGCAGAATCAAGTATATTTCTAGACATGTAATTTAGACCATTATAAAAAGAGTGTAGTATGGTCCATTCATTTACTCCATGTGATGGGCATGTTCTAATCATTAATTTAATTCTATCTCATGCCATGGCTACATGTTCATTATCATTTTGCCTAAATGAGAGGATATTATTCCTATTTTGCAAAATTTTAACGGGAGGATAATATTTCTTAACGAAAGCTTCTTTTAAATCACCCCAAGACTTTATACTAGCTGTAGGTAGTGAAAGTAACCATTCTTTAGCCTTTCCTCTAAGTGAGAAAAGAAATAATTTCAGTTTTAAAACACTACTTTCCACATTTTTAAATTTTTGCATATCACATATTTTCATGAAATCATGAAGATGCATAGAGGCATCCTCCATAGCACTTACCACCAAATTTCTCTCTAGTAATTAAATTCAATAAACTAGGACTTACTTCATAGCTTTCAGCTTGTATTTCAGGTGTAGTAATTGGCCTAGCAATGAATTGCTCATTGGGTGTATTTGTGTAGTCACTTAATTTAGTTCTATCACCCATTTTAACAGTTTTTATGTAGTTTTTAATTTTTTATGCAAAACAAAAGTAAAGTAACTAGGCAAATTCGAAATACTAAAATAAACTAGATAACTAAATACAAAACTAAAATTCAAACTAAAATAAAATATGCAAGACAAAACAAAAACAAGAACAAGAACAAAAACAAGACAAGAAACAAAACAATCTACTTGAAAGAAGGTCGAGATAGAAAGGACGGTACTCACGTAGGTGCAACCTCCCCAAGCTTAGGTGTTTGCACACCTTGTTGGTGATGAAGACTTCTTGTGAGCTCCCTTGGAAAACTCCTTCACCTATGGCTCCCCGGCAACGACACCAGAAAAACGCTTGATGGCTAGGTTGAGACTCCAAGTGCAGAGTGTGTAGCTAGTGGCAAGCCTTCTTCCCCACGAGGGTGACTCGAGGGTTTATATCGAACTCTTGGGGAGCCAGTATTTCAGCAGTTGTTTTCCAAGCTTCCTCCAGGATCCTGCAAACAAGTAGAGAATTTTGTGCCCTCAACCTCACCAAGGGGTTGTCAAGCACAAGGTGTGAGACTTCTAAATTGCAATGCAAAACTGAAAGTAAATGTTCAATAATTAAATCTACTACTAAATGCAAATGAGAAAATAAATATGCAATGGATTGTTTTTGTATTTTTGTGATGCAAGTGGTGATGGAGATAATGTAAATTCGAATTGGAGATGCAAGTAAAGTAAAGTGCAAGTAAAGTAAATTGCAGCAAAGTAACTAGAGTGTTTTCTTATATTAAAATAGGACCGGGGTTCATGGTTTCACACTTGCATTCTCTCAAATAAAGTGGTAGACGGTGGACATAAAGAATTACATGTGAGATTACAATAACATGTTTAACATTGAGTACTTTCATATGGGCATCACGTCTTAGCATAGAGATCTCTACGGTCATATTGATCCCTCTTATACTCCACCAAGATGCGAAATAAATCATAACACCTCGATAATTAAGGAAAAACCAGAGTATAGCTTTAAGCAATGTGACATGAAGTTGAAGTAAGAACTTGCTAGATCTAGTCATGGAGATTGATTAGTGTCACTTCAAATCCCCGGTAACAAGGTACTCCTTTTTATCCTAGTGAGGTAACTAAGAAAGGTTTAACAAAACCTAAGTGGATCGCTGAACTTCTGTCACTTTCACAGCACTAGCCACCCCCCGTTACTCCAACTAATGCACCCATCACCCCACACACGCTCTCAAGAACTAGATTGATCAAAGCTAGCAAATAAGAATGGGGTACATAAGATACATCTACTCAAATAACTCAAGAGAAACAATTGCAATCTCAAATTCAATAACTCATAGAAAAGATCCACCACATAGGAATTACAACGGTGCCCGTAATCATGTGAGGCAGCTCATACGGATCTAATTAGTGAAGCACATAGAGAGAGAGAGATACAAGTGCTACTTCCACAAACCCATAGCCCTGGGGTGGAATACTCCCTCTTCATGGAGATGTTGATGGAGATGACGTTGGAGGGGTAGGAGATCACACCAGCGGCGCACCGCCGGAGTTTTCCCCCTCCAATCTGGAACTCCAGGTCTCTGTTTCAGTGTTTCGGCGGCGCTCTTCTCCGTAAGGGTACGGGGGCCCTTTTTATAGTCGGTTTTAGGTCAAGACGGAGTCGGTAAGTCGAAGATGGAAGGAATTGGGGCCACAGGGGCCAAAAGGGGGCCTCTCACGCGGCCAAGGAATCTGGCCGCGTGGAGGGTCCTCTTTTGGGCCTCCTTGCCCAATTCTCGTGGATCCTTCGCCCGCAAGTCTTCTCCTTCCAAGAAAATGACCCCCGCAGATTTTTAGGTGATTTCGCGGAAGTTTGCCCCCTGAAACGTAAAAAATATAGAAAACGGGGTTTCTGACAGGCAGGGTTAATTCCATAAAAGTTGGGGGACTTTGTAATTTAACCCCAAAATACTATAAAACATTGAATTATACCCTTATATGATGCAATATATAATAGAAAACCATGTGAAAGTATGCAAAATTCATCTATGCATTTTACATGCATCACACGCGTACAACATCGCCAAACTGCCCGGCCCTACCGGGACCATCATCCATGGCGAGGTAAAGGACGCGATGCGCTCTGTCAAGTGGGCCTACAAGGAGGTAGCAACCTCACACCCTCCTGATGAAGACGACGTGGGACACCTCGACGAGGTTCCCAAGAAGCGGTTGCTATTCTCTCTAGAGATAGCAGCCACCCAGAAGACCCTCCCGAGCGTCGGGGGATCGGGGGCTACCGCCGCTCTCTATGAGAGAGTGCCTCCCTACTAGGGGAGCACTCACTATCTGCTCTCTCCACACGCCTCCACAAGGCCGTGGAGACATATCCACGAGGGGACCCCGTGACGCCACGATAAAAACGGCGCCAGGACCTCTCTCTGTGAGGGTCTTAGGGAGCTCTCACCGCGCGTGTTGCATGGCGGCGAGAGCTTCTACCCACACAAGTGGGAGCCCCGTTCCGGCGGCGCAAACTTTTGTTACTCGGGAGCGCCACAAGGCCACTACATCCTCGAGCTGTGCACCTAAACTCGCGCGAGTATCAGTCCCATGACGATGGGCGTCCCGTGTCCGCACGGTGACGTCAAGTGCTTCTTGGGGGACCACAAGGTCACGACATCCCTAAGCGTTTTGTAAAAGAACAATGCCTCACCCTAGCAGTAAAGCCAGTTCCTTTCCGGAGCCATTCTCTCTCTTTTGCATGTCGCCATGCTTGCATCTCTGCATCCAACACACTCATGAGAATTCATCTCAGCATGCATTTTTTCTTCTCTCCAAGGGAGGCGCGCGAATGACTTTTCCTCACGAGAGCACCTCGCGAGCGGGGGATGGAAGGGTGTATGCGTACAGGTCGCTACTGTACACAACACCTCGCCAACTTCCTTGACACAGTTCTCCTCGCGAGATCCTCATGAAGGAAAAGTAAGATGCGCACCACTCTAGAAGACACAAATTATTGCAGGTGAACACACTCCCTAGAAGCAAGTGTGCAGTCCGCTACAAGGAGCATGAAAAGGTAACCACAAGGGACAGCAAGGAATCCTCCACAAGGGGCACAGACGAGGTGTCTCGAAGGACACTACCACACAAAAAGCTAAGTACTCTTGCACAGAAGCATGCAAAACACACAAAGAGAAAGGTGCAATAATAAAAGTACAGGATAACCTTTACAAGACTGAATAAGTTCGTAGGAATTCAAGATAAGTAAGGACGCACAGAAGGCAGAAGACTATGAGGCGGCACGAACACCAGCCTGCCCTCCTGCAGTGAGTCAAGAAGCCCAACAAAGAAGTGGAGGCCGTGCACTGTGTCATAATAGCTGGGAGGAGGCGCCAGCTCAAGGCGCAGCCATTCACCTACCTCACAAGCACAATGATCGGCGAGATAGAACTCCTCCTCCAGCTGGCGATAGAGTTCTTATGCCGGCCCCGTCAGCTCCTCCCGCTCAGGCACGCCAACGGAAAGCAGGGCGAGCCGCTCTCACAGTGCGAACAAATCCCGGTGAAACCACGCGAACACCACGACGGCGCACTCCCTTGCGCTCTTCTCCTCGCCACGCTCCTTGTGGAGCCGGGCATACTCTCCCTTGAGCCTATCAACCTCCAGGAGTAGCACCCGCTTGGCATCACCAGGCACCTCCCTCTGCTGCTGGAGTTTGGCACTAAAGTCCGCATCAAGCTCCCGACGGTACGCCTCACGCCCCGCCTGGATATCCTTTTCCACCCGCTTCTGTTATTGCCCTTGCTGTTCCTTTAGGTCGCAGCTCAACTTCTCGAGGCGCTCGCGCTCTTTGCTGACCTCGCCCACGAGCTGGGTCACCTCCGCCTCACGCTTCTCGACCTCCTCCACAAGAGTGCGGGCCTTCTCTTCCCTGGTGGAAAGGGAGTCTCACGAGATCGCGCCTCCGCCTCGCGAGCGGTCAACGCGTCCTCACGACAATTCAAGTTGTGGCGAGAGGCTGGTATGAACTCTATTTGCTTTCATTTTTGTACATATATCCATCTATGTGAGCATGCTTAGTTTGTTCGTATAAGCTATGTGTGACTTAATGGCTGCTTAATAGTTCATGCTCTCTCATGTTTAGTTCCAATTTATTAATAGTAAATGTCCTATCATATAAATATTTGTTCGCATTGTTCTATTCATAGAAGGACATGATATTGTGGTAGCCTCCTCTGACTGTTTCATTTGAATCGATTTGGCACATGCTCACGGATGCTAAGACTGAAAAAAGTCAATAAGCCTCGATGATTTATTTTGCCTTAGAGTTCTAGTATCAATTTTATGCCCCAGTTAATTTTACTTTGTCGCAAACATGATTATGATAGTTGTTGCTCTCTTGATTGTCGCTCCCTGTCTTTTTGCTAGCCTTCACCTGTACTGAGTATGAGCTCTACTCGTGCATCCAAATCCCTGAAAACCAAAGTTTGCCAAATGTGTCCACCATACCTACCTATATGTGGTATTTAACCGCCACTCCAACTAAATTGCTCATGTGCTACCTTTAAAACCTGCTAAAAATTATTCCTGTTTTGTGCCCCTGTTTTAGCTCATGAGGACGTAAATAGAGAATCTTTATCTCACTTGTTCATTGGATTTCACACCCTGGACTAGTGGCTTCATCCGCTTATCCAAATGATAGAAGAGCTGGCAGCGGGGTGCCTAGCCCCAAATTAGTACACACAAATTCTCTTCACTCTTGTTACCCCTGATTTATCAGTCAGAGCATAATTGTGTAAACAAAAGAGTAAGAGGGATGACCTTCTACAACAGTTGCGTCCTTCACCATAGGAGCCGCTCTTGTGAATCCAGTTGGCTTGTGACGTACTGTATTGTTTGTTTACCATTCGTTGACATAAGCATGCACCTCTCTCAAAATGTTTTCAATACCTCTATTTAATAAAATAAAAAGCTCTAGCACATGAGTGATCCATGCTTCCCTCTGCGAAGGGCCTTTCTTTTACTTTTATGTTGAGTCTCCGCCATATTCTTTGAGCACTTTCTTGAGAGCATAATTATCATTCTTTGTGTAATGTGTTTGTCCCAAAGTACGGTTGATTTGTGATATAATTTTCATACTTGTATCTTTGATATCTTTACTTATAGTCTTCCCTTGAACTTCAGAGGTGCCCTAGCATTTATGTTTTGCCCCACATTTAAGGGCAAGCGATATACCACTTTGTCAGATCCTATTATGAATATTTCAATCTTGCAAATAGTTATGCTTCATGTTGTTTATTATTAATATGTTGTTATGTCTTCATGGTTTGCATAGCTATTAAGTGTCAGTATCTTGCATGTATCTTACCATGAGCATAATTAAGTATTTGATCACATAGTGAGTATATTTACTTCATATGAAAGAAATGTGTTCCTAAAAGTCTTTTATCGCACTCAGGACAAGCAATAAGCTAAGCTTGGGGGAGTTGATACGTCGAAAACATATATCCTTTTCCGAACACTTTTCTTATTGTTTTCTTCTAAACTTGTGTGTTTTGGATACAACTAACACGTACTAACGTTGTTTTCAGCAGAATTACTTTGGTGTCTTGTTTTTGTGCAGAAAAATCAACTTTCGGGAAAATGCCCAGAAAAGAGCCCATTGATGTTTTCACCCCGGAAGACCCCGGGGGCCAGAAAGGGGCCAGGAGAGGGGCCACAGGGTGGCCACACCCCCTGGCGCGGGCCCCCTGGCCGCGCCAGAATAGGGCGTGGGCCCCCCAGGACCCCCTCGGACTCCCCTTTCGACTACAAGTAGCCTCCAACCCTAAAACCCGAGGGGGTTCGTCATATTTTACAGAAACACAACAGAGCGTCGCCGCCGTCCCAAACCTCGATTCGGGGATCAGAAGTTCCTGTTCTGGCACCCTGCTGGGACGGGCAAGTGGAGGAGATCATCGCCATCATCATTACCAACGCCTCTCCATCGACCATCCATGTTTCCCCCATCCATGTGTGAGTAATTCCCCGCTGTAGGATGAAGGAGGTGGTAGGGATTGGATGAGATCGTTCATGTAATAATGCCGTGATTGTTAGGGCATAGTGCCTAGTGTCCTCTATTAGTGCTATTGACATTGTTGCAACTTGTTATGCTTAATACTTGCCACTTTGGGCCCGAGTGCCATGATCTCAGATCTGAACATGTTATTGAATCATGATGATAATTATTGTTTCTTGATCATACCTGCAAGTTGTTTACACATATTGTTGTCCGGAACCCGAGGCCCCGAAGTGACAGAAATTGGGACAACCGGAGGGGATGGCTGCGATGTGAGGATCACATGTGTTCACGGAGTGTTAATACTTTGCTCCGGTGTTCTATTAAAAGGAACACCTTAATTACCAGTAGTTCCCTTGAGGCCCCGCTGAAAACGGGCTGGTAGGACAAAAGATGTTGTGCAAGTTCTCATTGCGAGCACGTACGACTATTTAAGGAACACATGCCTATGGTTACTTAGTGCTTGGATGCTTTATCTTATTTATTTGCAATTCACCTGACAAGATCATTATTAGAACTTTCTTGTCCATGCAACGCCCGTTCATCCATCCCTATGCCTACAGTATTTAATCCCGTTGTTTACTTCAAACACTAATGCTGCTGCTGTTTTCATTCCACTGCTTCTATTATTTCACTATTTCTGCTACTATAAAACTGTTACTACTGATAAACCACTGCGAACAAAAGTACTTTCAGGTGCAGGTGAATTGAAAACTCACCTGTTAAGGCCGACAAATATTCTTTGGCTCCCCTTGTGTCGAATCAATAGATTTGGGTTTTACTTCCCTCGAAGACTGTTGCGATCCCCTATACTTGTGGGTCATCAAAATATTTGGCAAACTTTAGTTTTTGGGAGTTGGATGCATGAGTAGAGCTCATACTCAGTACAAGTGAAGGATGCAATAGACTGGGAGAAAAAATCAAGAGAGCAGTAACTGTCATAATCATGCTTGGGACATAACAAAATTAACAGGGGTATAAAAGTGATACAAAAACTCTGAGGCAAAATAAATCATCAAGGCTTAATTGACTTTTTGTTTTTAGTCTTATGCATGCATGAGAATGTGCCAAGTCAATTCAAGTGAAACGTTCACAGGAAGATACCACAATGTCATACCCTTATATGATTAGAAAAATACAAGCAAACATTTATACGACATGCTAATGACGATTTACGACAATTCAAGTTGGGTTGAGAAGCTGGTATGAACTCTATTTGTTTTCATTTTTGTACATATACTCATCCATGTGGACATGCTTAGTTTGTTCGCGTAAGGTGCATGTTATTTAATGGATGCTTAGTAGTTCGTGCTCTCTTATGATTAGTTCCAGTTTACTAATAGTAGATATTGCTTTTCACTTGTGTGGCTTGAATGATATGAAATGATAACCAAGCTCCAATGGAGCCACAGAAGATTGTTGAACTCTGCAGAAAACTTTACAAAACCAAAGAAGAACAACAAATATTTTTGTCTTTTCGAATTTAAAACAAGAACAGAAAGAAAACAAGCAAACAAAGAAAAATATTTTTGGATTTTTTAATAACAAACTAAAACTAGAAAGTAAAGCAAACTAATAAAAGAAACTAAAGAAACAAATAAAGAGAAACAACAGAATTATTTTTGGTATTTTGCATTTTGGAAAGCAGAAACTAAATGAGAAAAACCAAAGGAAAGAAAGAAACAAAAACAACATGGATATACAAAGCACCAACAAAAACATAATATGTAAATGAGTGTGATGTCTGTATACCTCCCCCAATCTTAGGCTTTTGGCCTAAGTGGAGATTAATCCCGGCGCGGGTAGAAGCCCCATGCTGGTGGGTCGTCCCTAGCATGATCATAACCAGGTTCCCAAAAAGAAGAAGAAGCAGAAGGCCCATACTCACAACAAGGGTGCTGGTACAGAAACTCCACACTGTCGGAGGACTGGACGAAATCATTTTTGCCCCCCTCTCCAGCGTCCTCTACATGCTGGAAGTGCTCCTCTATGTATGCATCAAATTCATTCTCTAGAAATGACCATCCTTCCTTGAAATCATGGTTAAAAAAGGAGGCGCAGGCAAATTGACTATTCGATCATACTTAGTTACTCTCCACCCTGATTTCTTGAAAAAGGTTATTTCATAGGATAAGTTATTCAAGTCAGCCCAGGTAGGAACAAATTTATGTTTTATCATGGAATTAAGATCAAGCATCTCTATGGGAAACTGAATGTCTAAATGGTGTGGCACCACACCATGCAAAGCTAATAAACAAGAGGTATTGAGACCTCCACAAATTCTCCCTTTCTCGCGGTTAGCAGCAAGGCGGAAAGCTATTAAAGCACCAAAATTATAGGACCTATCTCGTCTCAAAGCATATGAGATAAAAGCTAAGTCATAAGTAGATAATTTATTGGCAGTATTTCTAGCAAGAACACACTTGGCAATAAAAATAGGAAAAATATCGAATAGATGGGAGTTGAATATTTCGAATTTTACGACTCTCGTCTGAGAAGCTTCTCCCTTGGGACATTTCTTTATATAGATACATCAGTGGTTTGGGCTGCCCTCTTATCTTCTCACGCGATCCCCACCTTGGCACCTTGATGGCTACACAAAAATCATCAAAGGGCAAGTTGACGGTTTTATTATAAATTTTGTAGTGCGCCATTGAGTTAGGAAAGACGAACTAAAACTAAAATCTTGCACCACTGACATGGTTAGTTTTACGTATTGGCTAGGTTCACCATCAACAAAATGTTCCAACCCTGCATTAGCATCTAGAATTTGGAAGTCTTGCAGAATCCCTGCAACATTCATGAATTCATAGCTTGGAAGATGGAGGGGAATACACCCTCTTCTCGGTGGACTCCCATGACTTCATGCACTTCCAATTCGTGTTGGTCAAGTTGGTATGCATTACCCTCCATTTCTGAATTTTTTAAGAAGCATCACAAAAAATGATTTTGAAGCAACTATATGATAGAAACTACTATATAGACTTGTAAGACGGCTAAACATGCATAAAAACTAATTCATATACGCATAGAACAAGCATGCAACCTCACATAACATGTCACCTACAGTACCAAAATACTCAAGAAATACTCCACTAAACAAAATTCTACTTGGATAATCGGAGGAGTCACATACCAGAGACCAAATGCTCCAAATTTCAGAAGCAAAGATGGGCTGAGCAAGGAGATCGAAAATCGCGAGGAAGAACAGCAAGAACATGGGTTTGAGCAATGGTTATGAGTTTGGTCAGGAGAGACAGATGTGGCAGGAACAGGAGTAAGTGGAGGGCCAGGGTGCCCCACACCATGCCATGGCGCGGCCTAGGGGGTGCCCGCTCCACCACATGGTGTGGTGGCATGGTGGGTCCCCCTGGGTTTCCCCAGGTGCCTCTCTGCCCCAATTTTAGCGTAAAAAATATTATAAATTTTCTGGAATTTTCGGAGAAACTTTATTTTCGAAAAATTTCCAGAATTTTGATAAATGACTATAATCCAGGAAAACGATTATGTAATGATGGAAAACAAATTCAAAAGCAAAGCTATAAAAGTTCTACAACACTCTAATATGCAAATAACCAGTGGAAACATAGGAAAACAAAGTGAAAACATAATTGGGGGTGGTGAAAACATGAGTAAACTAAAGTAACATGGTGAAAACATAATTTGGGAAGGTGAAAACATAGTGAAAACATTGTTTTCTTCATTCAAAATCACTTTGTTAACAAGGTTGATCAAGTCTTGTTACCAAAAAAATTACATGAAACAAAACTTTGCATTTCGCTAAATGATTATGTTACCTCAACTTTGTTAGACATAGTCCCAATCATGACAATTTTGTATTATTTTTTTGGAATTGGAATAGGATAATAAAATTCTCCAATCTTGATGATCTCAATGTTTTCAATTGAATTTAGACCATATTTCCTATCAACCTTCTTGGGAAAATAAACTGTGTGCTCTTTGTCATTAAAATTAAAAGTTACTTTTCCTTGGTTGCAATCAATAACAGCCCCTGTAGTATTAAGAAAATGTCTCCCAAGAGTAATACACATATTATCATCTTCAGGAATTTCCAACACAACAAAGTTAGTTAATATCAAACAATTATTAGCCATTTGGACAAGAACATTCTCACATATACCAACATGAATAGCAGTAGATTTATCAGCCATTTGCAAAGATATATCAGTTGGTATCAATATACCAACATGAATAGCAGTAGACGTCTTTTATAAAGAGAGAAAGGCATAACACTAACTCCTGCTCCCAAATCACACAAAGCAATTCTAACATAATTATTTTTAATGGCGCATGGAATAGTTGGTATACCAGGATCTCCAAGCTTCTTGGGAACCTTGCCATTAAAAGAGTAATTAGCAAGCATAGTGGATATTTCCTCATTAGGAATGTTCATTTTGTTAGAGACAATATCTTTCATATATTTTGAATAAGGAGGAAATTTAATAGCATCAGTTAAAGTAATTTGCAAAAACAAAGGTTTCATCCAATCATAGAACTTCTTATAATGCTCTTCTTCCTTTGATTTATGTTTCTTATTAGGAAAAGGCATTGGTTTTTGTACCCAAGGTTCTCTCTCATTACCATGTTTATTAGCAATGATATCCTCCTTAGTGTACTTTGCATTTTTAGTTTTCTTTTCAGGTTCACCTTCAATTTCTTCTTTATCAGAAGCATCATTCTTATCATTACCACTTTCAGTTTCAGCATCGGAGATAGATATACTATTAGGATCTTTAGTAGGTTCATGAGATTCTACAACAGTTTTATGCTTCTTCTTCTTTTTTTATTAGAAGGGGTACTATTGTTTTTTTCTTGTCGAGAATCTTGTTCACTTCTTTTAGGATGTCCCTCAGGATACAAAGGATCCTGAGTGGAAACAACACTTCTACTGCTTATTTCATAAACATGTTTTTCTCTAGAATTATTAACTAGCAAATCTTTTTGCACCTTAGTGAGTTGATCAATTTGAGTATTTTCATTAGGAATTTCAGTGTTTTCAATTTGTTTAGCTCTAGAAATTGTAGTGTCTAGGAAAGGACCTAATGAACCACTCTCATCAAGCACAGTAGAAGCATCATCAAAATTATCAGATGCATTTTCAGACTCAGCAGAAGTATCATCATGTGTAGCATGTGTATGTGGCGGTGTAAGAAGTTTACTCATTACAGATGGTGAATCAAGAGCAACAGAGGTGTTCAGGGTTGTACCTCTCCTTGTAGTGGATGGCAGTATAGAGACTTTCCCATCACGAGTTTTACCCATGATGAATAACTTGCATTGAACGATATCACGTTCAAGTGAGCTTACAAATAAAGCTATGCTCCCTAGCAACGGTGCCAGAAAATTGTCTTCATGACCCACAAGTATAGAGGATCACAAAAGTCTTTGAGGGAAGTAAAAGCCAAATTTATTGATTCGACACAACGGGAGCCAAAGAATATTTATAAGCCTTAACACATGAGTTGTCAGTTCAGCTGCACCTGGAAGTAGCCCTTCTCGCGAAAGTTTATCATTAGCAACCGTTTTATAGCAGTAGCAGTAGTAAAATAATAGCACGAATGAAATAAAAACAACAACAGTAATTGTAGTAGACACCAGGATTAAAATACTTTAGGCATAGGGATAGATGAACGGGCGTTGCATGGACAAGATAGTTCATATAATAATCAAAACCTGGGAAATTGTAGATAAATAATGATAAATCATCCAAGTACTAGGTAACCATAGGCATGTGTTCCATATTTAATCCTACGTGCTCGCGATGAGAAACTTGCACAACATCTTTTGTCCTACCAGCCCGTTTGCAGCGACGCCTCAAGGGAAACTCTGGTAATTAAGGTGATCATTTTCATAAAGCACCTGAGCAAAGCATTAACACTCCATGAACACATGTAATCCTCACATCACAGCCATCCCCTCCGGTTATCCCAATTGCTGTCACTTTGGGGCCTCAGGTTCCGGACAATGATATGTGTAAACAACTTGCAGTTAAGATAAAAAACAATAATTATCCTCATGAATCAATAACACGTTCAGATCTGAAATCATGGCACTCGACCCTAGTGATAAGAATTAAGCATAACAAGTTGCAACAACGATATATAGCACTAACAACGGATACTAGGCAACATGCCCTAACAATCTGGCATTTATTACATGAACGATCTCATCCAATCCCTACCATCCCTCTTAGCCTACAACGGGATTACTCACACATGGATGGGGGAATCATGGATGGTTGATGGAGAAGTGGTGGCGATGATGATGGTGATGATCTCCTTCGAATCCCCGTCCCAGCAGGGTGCGAGAACAGGAACTTCTGGTCCCCGAATTGGGTTTCGAGGTGGCGGCGGTGCTCTGGTGTGTTTCTCTGGAATATGACGAACCCCCTGATGTTTTTCGGTTAAGGGGCTTAAGTAGTCGAAAGGGGGACCCGAGGGAGTGCCCGAGGCGGCCACACCATGTGGTAGGGACCCCTCGTGGCCCCAATCCATCTCGTCTTCTGGCTCCGGGGGTCTTCGGGTAAAATAGGAACATTGGGATCTTTTCCGGGAATTTTCGTGAAAGTTGATTTTCAGCACAAAAACGAGACACCTGGGCAATTCTGCTGAAAACAGCGTTAGTCTATGTTAGTTGTATTCAAAACTCACAAGTTTAGAGGAAAACAACATCAAAAGTGTTCGGAAAAGTAGATACATTTTTTACGTATCAGAGATGCACCAAGAGCTATCCAAGGATGGTAAATACCATAAGCTTGGGGATTTTAGGACAACCCCATTGGACCAACACACTCTCGGTTTGCACACGTCTAACTTCTGTTTTTTTATCAATGCACTTTATCGCATAAACTTGGAGCATTTTTTTTGGTTTGGTTTTTATTTGTGAGACCACCTCTTTTCATTTATGTTATGAGAGAGATACTGGAAATGTGGGTTTAATTAAGTTGGATGTTATTAAAAAGATTGGGAAAGGGATGTTGTTTGAGTTGATTCAAAAATATACATATAGTTGCATGATTCATGTGCTTTTGATGAGTATTAATTTGCAAGTGTTTTATCAAGAGCTATCTTTTATTCATGTTTTGATGTTGAATGTTACTTCACTTTGTTTAAAATGGATTGATTAGTTCCATGGACACTTATGCATACATTTAGACGGTCAACTTTCTCCCTCTTGCTAGCCCAAAAATTTCAACAAGTAAAAACTTGTTTTCCAACACCTTCAACCAAAAAATTCCCAATGAGCCCACCATATCTACCTATTAGCTTTATGCTATTTTGAGTATGTTTATGATGTTATATTGTATTATCTATGTTTCCAAATTAAAATTCTTATGTTTTTGATTGTTATGGGAAAAGTTGGTCAAAAAGCTCTCACGAACTTGATGCACACTTTACTTCTATTGCACTTAATAAACATGAACCGTTGTGATTAAAATTATGAAGTTGTGTGCTTGACAAGAGTCTTGGTTTGGAGTCAGTTCATATGTGATGTCACATAGAAAGCTTTCAACAAGCTCTTGATTATATTTAGTTGATATCATGTACTTTTGTTTATGGATGCCTAACATTGAGTGAAGTAATTGTGGAAACTTGGTAAGTTTGAGGAGTTAGTATAAATGGCTAGAGAGACGCCTGGGCCGATAACCCAAGTCATGTGATACATGGTGGAAATTTACTTACATGCTACAGTGAACCTTGAGTGATGCACCTCACAATAAAATCTCTACCAATGGTCAATAAAAAAGGTGTTGAGATTGTTCATTTTGTTTGTTTGTATTGTCATTTTGACATGGGATTGTTCCATCTCCTGGGACAAGAGGTACCCGAGTTGACGCTCTTGATGACGCTATTATTATTTGCAATGACTTTAACTTGAACTTGATCTGTGGCCCAAGTTGAGTAGCCAGTGGAGAGGTACTTGTATTCACGGGGCATGAGGCATTCAACCCATACTTTGTGAGGAACACTACTCATATTTGCTTTCACTCTCAACTTAACCATTCAAGATGCTATGATAGGGGTAATTCTATCTCCACACCAATGGATACCACATTGCAAACATTAACTTAATTAGAAGCATTTGGAAGCTAGATGAAACTTATTCATGTTTTACCTCTACTTATTTATCTATCTTTCCAAAGTGTCCACCTTCTATATTCATATTTACAAGAATACTCTATGACCAATATAGGATGTTTTTACTTTTTATTATGCATACATTCGGTCCATAGTACTTGCTTCTATGTTACACTTTATGAATTATCATTGAACATCCTTACATTGAATATTTAATATCACTTCATAATAAATCTTGTATATTGCTACTCCTTTGAGAATGAATCATTTGACTCTATGTAGCCATAGTAATCATCTTTGATATCCATTGATAGTATTAAAAAGCAAAGTCCATCTTAGTTTTATCACCTTCATACTCGAGGACGAGTATAGGTCAAGCTTGGGGATGTTGATGCATGTAAAATGCATATATGAACTTTCCATTGTATTACTTATATTTCAATCATATTTGCATCATATAAGGGTTATATCATTGTTTTATATTGATTTTGGGAATATTTCATAGTTTCTGTATTTTTCTGGAACTAACTCTTCACTAGCAGAAAACCCTATTTTCTATATTTTGATGTTTCACGGACCCAAACGACGTCCAAATGACCTAATATTTTGCGGGGATTATTTTTTGGAAGGAACAAAGCATAGGAGCCAAGGAAGCGCATGAAAGGAAGTCTGAGGAGGATATTGAGGGATCCCACGTGGCCAAATTCTCTAGCCGCGTGAGGGCATCTCTCTCCCCCCCTCGTTGCTCCGATGTCGTCGGTTTCATCTCCGTGCCTTCGTATTGACCTAAAAACGACTATAAAAATAGTCCCCGACGGCTTTTGGAAGGGAGCGTCGTAGAAACACAAAAACACGAAACAAAGACCTGGAGCTGCAGATTGGAGGGGGAAAACTCCGGTGGGGCGCTGCCGGCGTGGTCTCCATCTTTTCCAACGACTTCTCCACCGTCTCCATGATGAAGAAGGAGTAGTCCACCCCTGGACTATGGATTTGTGGAAGTAACTTATGTATCTCTCCTCTCTTTGAGCTTCACTAATTAGCAATGTATGAGCTACCGAACATGATTATGGTCATCTATGTAATACCTTTGTGGTGGATCTTTTTATGTAATATATGTTTGAGATTGCAATAGTATTATTTAAGTTATGAAAGTAGATGCATATTATGTACCCCGTTCTTGTTTACTTGTTTTGACCAAACTTGTGTATGAGAGCGTGTGAGGGGGAAAGTGTGCATTAGATGGAGTAACGGGGGGTGGCTAGTGCAGTGAAAGTGACAGAAATTCCGCGATCCACATGGGTACTTTACCTTACTGTCGGGCTTCTGAATACCAGGGTATCCTGAACATACGGTTGCGGCCCAGCCTAGTATGCAAACTCAGAGTCAAGGGCTCCATCCGCAACAATGGATCCTTCCTTGGGCCTATTCTTTAGGTGAGCCCACCTAAGGAGAAAAGTTTCACGCCAGGAACTCGCGCGCTGGAGAGAATCCCTACCCCGCCCCTGCTCCTCTCTCGAGAAGTCTCCCCGCAAGAGGGAACAAGCCACATGCTGCTACCGACTACCCCTTTGTGCGATGACGAAGGTGCCGCAGAGCCACATAGCTTCTTTTCTTGCAGTTTCCGTTCTTGTCCATAAAGCGAGGGCCGACACTGTGGGCGCCAAAGCGGCCACCCAAGACTTCCTCTTTGGTTTAAGGAGACCAAGACCATGCTACAAGACGGAGGCAACATCACCGGGCGCCCCCACTGTGCTGCCATGGATGGTGGAGCTGTCCTCGATGACCAAGACCGTGTAGGAGGCGAAGAGTACGGGACGCTCCTCGCGTTGGCTATTTGTGGGAACCCTTTCCCGCCAAATGAGCGGGAAGGAGGTCCAAACGCCAGTATAAGAAGGGCCCTTATAGCCCTCGTAGAAAGGGAGCTCGAATCATCGAAGAGACCAAGTAGTCTGTTTCGAGCACAAGCTCGCATTTGTACTGTAGTCACCGCGGTGCAATCCATCAGACAACCAGGAGTAGGGTTTTACATCACACTGGTGGCCTGAACCTGGGTAAACTCTCCGTGTCGCCATTGTTGTCGTTCCCAAGCTTCCCTTGCGAAGCCTCCTAAAGAGGTGAAGGAAGTGTGTTTAGCCCCAAGTGTTCGAACCTCTAGAAGCTATCATGTTTAGTACAAATGAGCTTCTTCGACATTTGGCGTGCCCGGTAGGGGGCTAAGGCAGTCCTCCAATTCCTCGCCACCATGGCCCATGTCGCCTAGACCAGCCCATGCCTCACCCGATCCGAGCGTGCTCGCCGCTGGGGGCAGGTCGAGCCAACCGGCAACAACAACAACGCGTCGCGATGCAACCCCATGATACGTCACAAACATATCCTTAATTTTTGATGTTCCATGTTGTTTTATTATTGTTTCCAACAAGTTTTCTATACACTTTATGTCATTTTTATCGATTTTTCGGACTAACCTATTGACAAGATGCCACAGAGCAAGTTCCCTGTTTTCTGTTGTTTTCAGTTTCAGAAATGTTATTCTGGAAATATTCTCGGAATTGGAACATTCGAAGCCCGGAAGTCTTAGAATTCCTGAAGGTTCCACAGAGTCCCAACGAGACCCAAAGCGGGGCCTCAAGGGAGCCACACCATAGGGGTCGCCCCTTGGCCACGCCATGGGGTGGTGTGGGCCCCCTCGAGCTCAGCCGCCTTTGCCCTTTCGCCTATTTATACCCCCCGAGACGTAAACCCTAAATATATTCCACTTCGTCCCCGAAAACACCCGAGGCCACCGTCATCGTCATCCCGAGATCAAGAGAGTTCTGGAGCTCTCCCCGGCACCCTACCGGGAGGGGAATTCATCACCGGAGGGGTCTACACCACCGTGCCCTCCTCCGAAAGTGATGCGTGAGTAGTTCATCCCTCGACTACGGGTCCATAGCTGTAGATAGATGGTTGTTCTCTCCACTTTGTACCTCATGTTTAGATCTTGTGAGCTGCCTATCATGATCAAGATCATTTTTTGTAATGCTACATGTTGTGTTTGCTGGGATCTTATGAATGTTGAATGCTATGTCTTCTGATTATAAATCTATCATGTTATCTTCATGCATATGTTATTTATGATCTTGCATGCTCTTCGTTATTAGTAGATTCTCTGGCCAAGTAGATGCTAGTAACTCCAAGAGGGAGTACTTATGCTCGATAGTGGGTTCATGTCTCCTTTGCATTTGTGCTTGAGTGATAGAAACGTGACGGATGGAGGATGTGATGTTGCCATTAGGGAGAAAATAACGGTGTTTACCTAGTTTACATTGTTTACATTACACACTTCGCTTACGGAGATAATCTGTTGCTAGAAACTTAATACCCAATGTTTGTTCGGATGATATTCGGAGGGTGGATTATTAGACATAGATGCAATTGGATGACGGTCTATGTATTTTGTTGTAATGCCCGCATGAATCACATAGTAATCTTTATGTCTTGCATATGCACTACGGTGCAGCCTTCATTTCTGTCAATTGCCCAACTGTAATTTGTTCACCACACATGTTATTTATCTTTCACGGAGAGACACCACTAGTGAACTGTGGACCCTGGTCCATTTTCTTTCATACTGATGCTACCGCTTTCATACTGTTTTCCACACCATACGTTTAACCTCTTTGTGTTCAGCAAAACCGGTGAGATTGACAACCTCACTGCTGCATTGGGGCAAAGTTATTTGATTGTGTTGTGTAGGTTCCATGTTGCTGCTGAACCGGTACTGCACCCTGCCACCTCAGCTGCATCAACCTCCAAAGAATGCTTGTCCTCCTACTGGTCGATTCAACCTTGGTTTCTTTTCCGAGGGAAAACTTTCTGCTGCTCTCTTCACACCTTGCACTTGGGGCCTACCAACGTTAGTCATCAACAAAGTTTTCTGGCGCCGTTGTCGGGGAGGAAGAGAATTTCTGCAAGGGGTGTCTCTCACTTCCGATCTCTTTACTTTGATTTTATTTTGCTTAGTTTATTTTATTTTGTCTTGTTTGCTTCTCTTTATCAAAAACACAAAAAAATCTTTTTCTAGTTGTTAGTTTTGCTTTATCATGCTTGCTACCAATGTTTGATGTCTTTGAAACTATATCTTATAGGCAAGGTGGATTCACGAATGAACAACAAAAATATTATAATGAACACCGCTTGTCACAAAAGGGGATACACTTATGGGATAAAATTAATAAATTGCATGACTATGCTAAAAACTTGTGCTCTACTTATAATGTTACTTATTGCTTTGATAAATCTCGTTGCTGCAGGAGGTATAAACATCTCCCTTTTCAATGTGAGTATAATGATAATGTTACCATATCTTCTTATGTTAAGGGAAATTATGAATTATATGATGTGGAACAAATTGAAGAATTTATTGCTTGGATGGGTGCATTCAAAATTGCTTATTTACTTGAAAGTATTGATGGCGCGCCTTATAAATATGAGATTTATGCTATACTTGAATATTGCTTTGATAATTACAACGATTGTAATTACTACATAATGGAATATCTTAATAAATGCTCTCCCCCAAAGGGAGAGACTAATGCCTTGCAGGAACCTCTGGAAGAAGAAACTGCTGAATCTGGAAGCTCATTGGATGAAAAAGAGGAGGAGAGTGATGATCAAGAGGAGGAAGAATGGACCTACCCATGTCTACCTCCCAATGATAGTAACTCTTTAACTCATACATTATTTGATGAAATTGATACTTGCTATACTTGTGACCTTGATACTACTATGAAAGAAACTTGTGAGAATGATATTGCTATTGTTATGCATGGTAATCCATGCTACTTTGATAGATCCTATGATAATCCTCTATTTATTCCAACTATTGATATGCATGATAATGGGGAAGTTTGTTTAGAGAATTTATATGATAATGCTCTTGATGGTAGTCCTATGTTACTTGATGTTATAAATTACAATGCTACTGAAAATAGGATTGCTATAATGTGTCCTATACCTTTTATGAGCGATCAATCATCTTGGTTTGCTATTGCTAAAAGTGGGAAAAAAGAGGAGCTGGTTTTAAATTTTGATTCCACTATTTGTGAGCTTGATATGGATTGTGTGCTTTTAAACCATGACAAACATGCTTTATGTGATAATTATGTTGCTGAGTTTATTTATGATGCTACTGAAAATTATTATGAGAGAGAAAAATATGGTTGTAGTAATTTTCATGTTACTAAAACACCTCTCTTTTTGTTGAAAGTTTTGAAGTTGCTCTTGTTCTACCTTCCATGATTTCTAGTTTGAGCTTCTTTAATTTATTTATTTAAAAGATTCCTATGCATAGGAAGTGGATTAGACTTAAATTTGTTTTATATTTGCTTCTTGATTCTCTCTTTTTCTTAGTTCATATTTATTATATGAGCATCTTCACACTTGAATCCACTTTTCTGGGCCTAGCTAAAAGGCGTTAAAGAAAAGCACTCTTGGGAGATAACCCATGGTTTTATTTTTGCTTTGTTTTTCTCTTTTTTCTTTGATTAAAGTGGTTGTATAATTCTGTAGCAACTACTTTGTATCTTTCTTTTCATGTTTTAGTAGTGCCAAGTAAGGTTTCTGACGAGAGTTGGAGTTGGTTTTCGGATTTCTGCACAGGAAACAGATTTCTGCTGTCCACTGTAAGAAATCGTATAAATCATAGAAAAATAAGAATGACCTTAAATTTCTTGTGCTTATTCCTTGGCTAATTATGCAACTTTTTTGTTCTTTAAGTTTTTCTATATGATCAACGTAAGTGCCATGAAAAAAATTCGTCTTTACAGACTATTCTGGTTTTGACAGATTCTGCCATTTTTCTTGCATTTGCTCTTTTGCGATGTCAAGTGGATTTATTTGCTTCACAAAACATCATTGGCTGTAGATAATGTCTAAAAGTATCAATATAACTTGTGCCATACAGAACCCATAGATTTTTAATTGTTTCACTAACCCTCTAATGCGAATTACTGTTTGAGTGTGGTGTGAAGGAAGTTTTCAAGGGTCAAGAGAAGAGGTGATATATGTGATCAAGAAGAGTGAAAGGTCAAAGCTTGGGGATTCCCCCGTGGTTCATCCAAACATATTTTTTAGATGACTCAAGCATCTAAGATTGGGGATGCCCAAGGCATCCCCTTCTTCATCAACTATCTATCAGGTCACTTCTCGTGAAACTATATTTTTATTCGGTCACATCATATGAAATTTACTTGGAGCATCCGTTTGTTTTTATTTTGTTTTCCTTTGTTTTATTTTGTTTTCCTTGCTGCAATAATATGGTTGGATCCTTGCACTCTTTGTTTGGGAGAGAGACACGCTCCGCTTTTTTGTTTGAATACTTGTTATGCTAGTATTCTTAGTTTTTCTTCTAGTTGCTGTAAAAACTCCTGTTTAGCTCTCGTTTTCATTCCATCTCTTGTTCAGAGTTGTTAGTTTTAGTAGTGTTTTGTGAGTCCTCTCATGTTTTCTTGATGTATCATGTAGATATTTTTTGTTAAAGCATGTTGCGTATGGTGCTTGTTGGGAAAAGAAACTGCTACTTGAGGTAGAATTTTTAACGATGCAAGTAGAAGCTTGTATAGACTGTGGCTAGACTTTTTCATATCATGCTGGATGTTATTTAGTTTTAAAGCCTTGTGGTTATTTATTAGTACGATTAGCCTCAAATAGCTGAGAGTGTTTAATGTTCCATTGAAAGAATCATGAGTTGTTCTTGTCATATTGAAGCATAAATTTGTGGTGTTCTCCTTTGAATGTTTTATTTGGTTGACTTGGCGCATTCTCACACGATGTTTATGACTATGAACTAGTCACGAATATCCTCCATGATCATTTAGTTTTTGAACTTGTGGTACCAATTATGCTTTGATTAATGATGTTTATGTCGCTATCCATGATTATGGCTGTTATGCTCTCTCGATTTGTCACTGCCAGTCTTTTGGTAGCCTCCACCTGTACTGAGTATGAGCTCTACTCGTGCATCCAACTCGCTAAAACCAAAGTTTTTTCCATTGTGTCCACCATACCTACCTACATGTGGTAATTAACCGCCACTCCAAAGTAAATTGCTCATGTGTTACCTTTAAAACCTTCAAAATTACTCCTATTTTGTGCTCCTGTTTTAGCTCATGAGGACGTAAATAGAGAATCTTTATCTCACTTGTTGATTGGACTTTCACACCGTGGACTAGTGGCTTCATCCACTTATCCAATGATAGAAGAGCTGGCTGCAGGGTACCCAGCCCCAAATTAATAACACAAATTCTCTTCACTATTTTTGCCTCTGATTTATCAGTCAAAGCATAATTGTGTAAACAGAAGAGAAAGAGGGATGACCTTCTACCCAGATGCATCCTTCTATGGGAGCCGCTCTTGTGAAGTCTAGTTGTCTTGTGACATACTGTATTTTCTGTTTACCATTCGTTGACATAAGCATACACCTCTCTTAAAATATAGACACTCCTCCATGGTATGTGATTGTTGGCAGGCACCCAAGGATTCGGTTAGCCATGGTTTGTGAAATATGGTTGGGAGGAGTGTCAGGCTTTTTATTCCTCTGTTTAATAAAATAAAAGCTCTAGCACATGAGTGATCCATGCTTCCCTCTGTGAAGGGTCTTTATTTTACTTTTATGTTGAGTCTTAATCTTCTAACTTTATGCACAGTTGAGAGAGCATAGTTGCCATTCTGAGTTTTATGTGCATTTCTCCCAGAAACATTATTAATTGATTCCTGATGTGTTATTGCTTGTTCTCTAATTATTTGTTATAGTCTTCCTCATAAACTTTGAAGGTGTCCTGGCATTTATGTTTTGCTCCACTCTTAAGGACTAGCGAAATATCACTTTGACATGCTTTCTCTATACTTGAAACAAACGTATATCTTTCTTTGCATTGTTATTCATGATCTTTTATTTGAGATACTTCTCATGATGCAAGGTGATTGCTATGATTTATTATTAAATTTCTATTATCATGCTTCTGTTGAAGTTCTATGATCTCAGCTTACTTATGCTTTTACATTATTGATGATCAAGTTTATGTTGGTAGCATGTCACTTCAGAAATTATGTGTTTTTATCATTTACCTACTCGAGGACGAGTAGGAACTAAGCTTGGGGATGTTGATACGGAATAAATGTATCCTTAATTTCTTATGTTCCATGTTGTTTTCTTATTGTTTCCCATATGTTTTCTATACACTTTATGTCATTTTTATCGATTTTCCGGACTAACCTATTGACAAGATGCCACAGAGCCAGTTCCATGTTTTCTGCTGTTTTTAGTTTCAAAAATGTTGTTCTGGAAATATACTCGGAATTGGAAAATTCGAAGCCCAGAAGTCTTAGAATTCCCTAAGGTTCCACGGAGTCCCGAAGAACCCGAAGGGGGGGCCTCAAGGGGCCCACACCACAGGGCGACGCCCATTGGTCGCGCCATGGGGTGGTGTGGGCCCCCCAGGCCTCCACCGCCTTTGCCCTTTCGCCTATTTATACCCCCCGAGACGTAAAACCTAAATATATTCCACTTCATTCTGAAAAACACCCGAGGCCGCCGTCATCGTCATCTCGAGACCGTGAGGGTTCTGGAGCTCTCCCCGACACCCTACCGGGAGGGGAATTCATCACCGGAGGGGTCTACACCACCATGCCCTCCTCCGAAAAGATGCGTGAGAAGTTCATCCCTAGACTACGGGTCCATAGCAGTAGCTAGATGGTTGTTATCTCCACTTTATATCTCATTTGTAGATCTTGTGAGTTGCCTATCATGATCAAGATCATCTTTATGTAATGCTACATGTTGTGTTTGCTGGCATCTGATGAATGTTGAATGTTATGTATTCTGATTATCAATTTATCATGTAATCTTCATGCATATGTTATTTATGATCTTGCATGCTCTCTGTTATTAGTAGATGCTTTGGCCAAGTAGATTCTAGTAACTCCAAGAGGGAGTATTGATGCTCGATAGTGGGTTCATGCCTCCTTTGCATCTGTGCTCGAGTGATAGAAACAGGAAGGATGGAGGATGTGTTGTTGCCATTAGGGAGAAAAACAACGGTGTTTACCTAGTTTACATTGTTTACATTACACACTTTTCTTACGGCGATAATATGTTGCTAGCAACTTAATACCTAACGTTTGTTCGGATGATATTTGGAGGGTGGATTATTATACATAGATGCAGTTGGAGGACGGTCTATGTATTTTGTTGTAATGCCCGCATGAATCACATAGTAATCTTTATGTCTTGCATATGCACTACGGTGCAGCCTTCATTTATGTGAATTGCCCAGCTGTAATTTGTTCACCACACATGTTATTTATCTTTCACGGAGAGACACCACTAGTGAACTATGGACCCCGATCCATTTTCTTTCATCCTGCTGCTACTGCTTTATTATTGTTTTCCTACTGTTTTCCACACCATACGTTTAACCGCTTTGTGTTCAGCAAAACCGGTGAGATTGACAACCTCACTGCTACGTTGGGGCAAAGTTAATTGATTGTGTTGTGTAGGTTCCACGTTGCTGCTGAACCGGTAGTGCGCCCTGCCACCTCAGCTGCATCGACCTTTAGAGATTGCTTGTCCTCCTACTGGTCGATTCAACCTTGGTTTCTTTTCTGAGGGAAAACTTGCTGCTGCACTCTTCACACCTTGCACTTGGGGTCCACCAACGTTAGTCATCACCCCACTGGCGTGGACGGAGAACACGACGCTAAGGAGGAAGCTTCCTCTCACACGCCGCAGAGAGACGCGCCTGCGTCTCAGCAACCGCGTCCACCGCCGTCAGGAACGCAGGGACGTCTGGAGTAGCTTACTCCTGCCGTAACTCTGCTCCTGGTCCAGGAGCTTCTCACACACCCACAACACCGGAAGCACACACCGCATGGCTCGCCACTGTCGCAAACGCCCCCAATGGGAGCCGCGGGGAGGTGACGCCGCGCGGCAGCCCATGACGCGTCGCCCCCTTCTCATGGTGTAACATCGCCGGTGCAAGGTGATCCTCGCACCAAGTTCGCTGATAAGGCACCCACCACTAAGGTGACTGACAAGAGCAGCAATAGCTGACAGATCTTCCGCACTCCCCCTGATGCGTGCGTACATGTCGAACGCCGCCATGAGCGCGAGCGGTGCACCGTCCGCGACCTCGCTAAGGCCGGCCGTGCCAACCGCCCGGTCGACGGCGATGCGCGCGCCAGGGTCTACATCGGCGGTGCCCTCGCATTCAGCAAGCAACTTCGCACGGTCTCCTGGCCGCCGAAGTTCAACCCGACGCTGCCATATCGCTATGACGACACTACCCCTCCCCTCGACTTCCTGCAGCTCTACTGCCTCGGCGTAGGAGCTGCAAAGGGGGACGACAAGTGCATGGCGAACTAGTTCCCCATGGCCCTCAAGGGCCTCGCCCTCATTTGGCTCATGAACCTGCCGGAGGCCTCCATTGGGTCGTTTGAGGAGTTGTGCCTCATCTTCGTCGCCAACTTCAAGGGCAACTACGAATGCCCCCTCTCCTAAAATGACCTCCGCGGCATCCACCAGCGCCCTGGCGAAACACTTCGCCAGTACCTACAATGTTTCAGCCAGATACGCAACAAGATCGCCCGCATCGTCGACACAAACGTCATCTCCGCCTTCCGGGAAGGAGTCACCAACGAGTGCATGCTCGAGGAGCTCGGCATCAGGGATGACCTCACCTCTACCGTCGAGCTCGTGGACATGGCCGACAGGTGCGGGAAGGTTGTGGAGGGACGCCTCTTCAGACACAACGCACCTGCCGATGAATCCAAGCCGGTGGCCTCCAAGACCAAGACCAAGGCATGAAGCAACGATGGCAACACCAAACGGAAAGCTCCGGCCATTCTGGCAGCCGATCCATAAGGCAAGCATGGCCGCAGCAATGCCGCACCCGTGGCGGACAACCGCCCTTTCTGTGAGTTCCACGGGATGCACTCACACGCCACAAAGGACTGTTTCAACTGGAGAGGATGCAGGGAGACCGCCTCATGAGGGGTAGCCAGGAGGGCTACTCTCGAAGCGGCGGCTGGCGCAGTCCTGGGCGAGGGGGAGGCCGCGCTGGAGGGAGATGGGAGGAGCGCGGCCCGAACCACTACAACGGGTACGACAACTACAACATAGGCGGATACAACAACGACGGCTACCAGCCGCCCCCACAGCAGCCACCTCCGCGACAGCAGCGTCCCAACCCACCCGCATGTCACGACCCCAGACCCAGAGGTATACATACTGTTATACCACTCCTAGTCATGGACCCACAAGGGCTTCAGGGTTACCAGCCCCGACTGCAACAAACAACGGCAGGCAGACCGGATTCATCGGCACGTAGGCCGGATCACCACGGTACTACTACTCCTTGTGTCCATGCTAGTCATAACCAACTATGCATAACCAAGCGCCCACGAGTCAAATGAAACTGAAGGAAACGGGATCAAAGCTATACAGAGATGCTATGTGTCCAGAAAGTGCAACAACAATCGAGGGTTACTGGGGTTACCAACCCCCAGGCCGAATCACATCGGCAGGTGTGCTCGGAAATGGATCATTGGCTCCACAACCCCTCGATGGCGACAATTATGCAGGCATAGCCAAAACTGTATAACAATGAGCTCGAAACCAACAACCGATCAAAGCAGCACTCTAGACATGGAAGCTGTATTAAGCAAGTGTTAATAGAGTAGCTTTACAAACAAGGTCACATGATCCAACATTACATCAGACAACAGAACACAAATTATGTTGTTAATCAACAAGAACCAAAAAGGCCTAAGAGGCCGCAACATAAGGCGACGACCCAGCCCATAGATTCCAGGCTGCTACCTGGGAACCCCAAACTACTCGTCGATGTCCACGTTGAAACACCACCGATGTGAGGAACTCCACCTGAACCAAGTGGAAGTAAACATGAGTATGGGAGGTACTCAACAAGACTTAGTTAACCTATTATATATCTGCTTCTTTTAGAAAGAGTTATGGAGGTTATTTTGCGTAAAGCCATCTTTGTTTTCAAAGTTGAGGAAGGATTAGAACGTCTCATGGAGTATTTTGAAAACAGATGAGAAAGCTACTCAACTACTGATATCATCATATTTTTAATCCACCAAATCATATCAGCACCTCATGCTCCAAATATCACCACCTCAAGTTGTTCCGGTAACTCAATCTACAAGGTAACCCCTCTCGGCATCTCCGAGGAGGCATCCTTCATTTGTTATCAGCAAGTTTTAGTCATTTCGTTCAAGTTGTCTATGATCACAAAATCCGTCACCAAGTCGTCCTTAACCGCGGTCACGGCTTTTCGAAAAGATTTAACACTGCAGGGGAGTACAACGTTAACCACACGTACCAACCAAATCTTAATGCCAGTACATTAGCACTATTCCAGGAAGTGCCGGCAGATGGAGGTTGAACACAACCTTTCCCTTACTTCGCCTATTCCATAAGTCGCTCCGAGTAGAGATGAAACGCCAATAGGGAGTGGCCATCTCCTGCCGGGTCTCTATCGTTGTGCGCAATGCTCGACGGTTACCTACCCGCAGAGCGCCGATACATCCCCACATCCTAGTTTTGAAAGTGTTTTACTATCCCCACAAATCCAAATGGAAAGCCCAAACTAGGCGACTCATGGAACAAACTAGGCAAGTTGAGACCGAGGGGAATCCAATCCCCGTGTGGATGCACGCTCAGTCTTGGCTCGAAGACGAGAACTCGCTCCTAGGGGCATTAACGAGAAAAAAACCACAGACCCTCTGTGGTCTCATCATCCACACCTTTAAATCATATTGAACAAGTTCTCTTAACTTTCCACAACATCCTATCATACTAGATTCATTCGCAACTTTGATTCATCAACCGGATGGAGCAGAGACAACAAGCATGTATGACTAAGCACAACATGATTAGGGATTTCACGATGAACACAATCAAACCTATGGCTGGTAGGAGTAGTGGATTAGGATAAGTAGGCTATGCATGGTATCGGAGAACTCTAACTACTGACACAAGATACACTAGAATCGGATGCAATGTACGAGAATCAAAAGTCTTTCGAAACCATATATGGGCAGATAAGAGGTTATGCTTGCCTTGCTTCAAGAAAACCAGAGAAAATCTTCAGGAATAAGTGCTTGACTTGTCGGTTACGATCAAGTATTCGTCATGCCGTTGTCGATCTTCTCTTCGGAGTCACGTTCTACCGTTCAGAAGCAAAACACCGAAAGAGAAACAATAATCAAACATGGCATCAATGCAATGCACAATATGTATGTATGAGAAAATTAATGCACTGAAATAAATCCCTAAACATGTTGGATGGGTCGCTAGGGTTCGTATGGAAGTTATCCAATTTTACTGAAATTAGCCCGAAATAGACCCCAGAGGGGTACTTCGGGAAATTCTGAAAGTGGGTACAATTTTAAATGCTAAAATGGGTTTGAAAACATCATAACTGGATTGCATTTGTCATTTTGAGCAATTTGGTATATAACTTTTAATTTTCTAATTTTATTGATTAAAAACTTATTTTCTCTAATTTAAATGATTATACAACATTAAAATAATGGTCATTTTTTAACTTTGTCAAACATGTGTAAAAATGATATATTTGGATAGAGATTATTTTTCTAAACAAAACCATACTTTTACTTTATTTTTCTGGTTAATATTTTAATAGATATTCAATTATTAAATTTAATAATTTTTCTGTTTATTATTAACCATTTTCTGAGAAGAGACAAAACAGAGATATGACATCATGATGACGTCGGGATGACGTCATCAATGGCCAAAATGGCACTGGCTTTGATCAAACCCGCAATTCAGCTTGCGATTTTCGAATCAGAGGGCACTAGGAGGGAGAGGGGGTCGAGGCCGACCCGATAGTGGCGGCGCCGCCCCCTAGTTGTCGCCGGAGTGGCGGCGGCGTGCGGCCACGGCGGCAACGGCCACGGTGACCGACGGCAAGGTGATTCGGAGGGGTAGGGAGGGAGGAGAAAGCACCAAGAGGTGCAGGAGCTCACCTTGGCGTCGTCGGTGAAGCGATCGGAGGCCGAACGGCGGCAAATCGGGCACGATGGAGCTCGGCCGGCCGCGGAGAAGACGACGCGGTTCGCCCATTGTCGGTGGCTTCGGTCCGATTCAGTTGGGGAGGAGGTAGAGGGGAGGATGAAGATGCCAAGGGTAGGCTCAGTTGCTTCAGGGCGGCCGGAGTTGGTGGCGCCATGGAGGCCAACCCGAGCTAGGGTTTCTGCTCGGTTGGGAAATACAAAGAGAGAGAGAGGAGCTGAGGGGCGAGGGGGTGGAGCGGGTGAGCAGGAGGAGAGACGGGGACGTCTCTTCGTCCTCCTAATCCTCGCGAATCGGAGCAGGCCGGGTGGCGTCGCCGACGGCGCGCAGGACACGCAGCAGCTGCTGCTTTTTGGCCAGAGGTGGAAGAAAGAGAAAAGAAAAGGGAATTGCAATAACCCCTTCAAGTTTTGGGAAAAAGCAGACTGGTCCTTTTCTCTTTAAAAATAGGACAGAAAACATCAATTTGAGGGCCTTTTTGCAAATATAAAATTTAGAAAAAATACATTTTGAAAACCTTGTAAAATTTCCAACCTTGCCATGTTTTGCTTTGGTGAATTTGAATTATTTTTCAGTACAAAATTTTGGAACCCATTTTAAGTATTTTCTCAATTCAATTTAAATTCAAGTTTTAAATTGGTTCGAACATGATTAAATTTTTGTTTCATGCATGTATGACATGAACACAACACCACACACCCTTTGGTAGAAAATTTGGGATGTTACAAATCTACCCCCTTACAAGAATCTCGGCCCAAGATTCTCGAAGGAGAAGAAAGAAGGAAAACTGGTTTTGAACGATCTTCTCGAACCTTACGATTCTCTTCTTGAAGAGGTTGATCCGTAGCATTGAGTGTTGCTTGGGTACACCTTCGGTAGGAGGGAAGAATCTTAGGAAATGATCTTCACGAAGATCGAGTATCTTATGGATAACTCATGCCAGGAATGTTTATAAAGAACTTTTGAGTTAACATGCATGAAACACATCAAGGTAACGGAAGGAAATAGGAGAAGGTTTCAAGTTTATGGACGATGGTTCTTGAAAGGGTTTAGAATATGAGCTTTGCACAAGACTTTAAATCCTTTTGGAAAAGAAAGGTTGAACAACTTGTGACATTGAGGTTTCCTCAAAACAGAATACCAAGATGGAAAAAATTTTGTCTTGAATATCACAATGTAATATCCGGAGACGAGGGAGAACACGAGAAAACACTGTAATCGTGCGTCGGAGAAAATTTGATATAGGATCATGTTCACTCTTCGGAGTGGACACATAAGGGGAAGGAACTTTCATTCCATCAAATTTTTGTAGAACTTTGTCAAGAATCAGGATGTTACTTCACCGCAGAAGATGAGTAACCAAAGGATGTTTGAACACCGTAGTTAAGAAGGGATTCTTGGTCACACCATAAGGATGAGTAACCAATGAGGATTTGGAGCACCGGAAGAAATAAGGAATCTATTTCTTGCTATGGATTTTATGTAGCAATACATCGACCACATGGTTTAAGACCCCATGGCTGAAGTGACTGACAAATTCACACAATGTGTGAGAAAACATAACTTCAAGTACAACAACTTGAAAAAGGAGCTGATCAATGGCGGTTACAAAACACCACGAGATGGTTCGCATGATGAACTTGTTTCCACTGGAACAAAGGTTGGTAGGATTGATAGAGAGATATTGGAAAGGTCAACTTCCAGGTTATCCTGGATGTTTTAGATACCAACATCGGGCTCTTGCAAGCCTTCTATAGGTCATCAAGTGAAAGTTGAACTTCGGTTTGGAAGAACGGGGAGGAAAACTTGTTAGAATGAACCACACAAGAATTCTCACGGGGAGTGGTTGCTCTTTACGAACTCAAAGAGATATGACATTAGGCCTTCCAGCTAATTGTGTTAACCAGAACATCCACCATGCCAGATTTTGAAAAGACCTAATTCAATACTCTTGAGGAAACACCAACCATCGTTGCTTCTTGAGATTCAGCTCTGGTTAGTGAGTTGATAACTCAGACTCGGTATGTTTTATCAGCGGAATTGCACCGGTTACAATTTAGATACATTTACTAGATTCTCAAGATATCGACTACGATGCCACACTCAAGAAGATGAGCGAGATTGCAGAACTCGTGTATTAGCAACTTGCAAAAGACGGTTGCACCTACATGGTCTACTTGCAAAGAACACATCAGAGTCCTGGTTGAGAAGATGATTACAAAGATAACGAAGTTCTTGGACTTCTTCTCTTTTACAAATGATCAGTCAATGGCTTAGTGTGGATGGAAACTTCTTCCAGTAGACGGAGGTAACAACCAACCATCTCAAGAATAGTCCACACATGCATGACTGACTTGGGATTATTCCCGAAGGAATGGGAAACTCTACTCGAATCCATGGCGACAACTTTCACCATAAGCACATGAACCGGAGTAGGTTACTTCGAACATCCAGAACACGACTTCGTGATGACACAAAGATGGTTCTCGAAAGTTTCCAACTTTAGTGCCAATTGTTCAATATGAACCTCTAGCAACTTGGAGAAAGTAGAAACCGATGGGCTCGATAACACGCTTATCAAGTTACTCCAAGAAGAGGGATTCATACAGTACATGAATAGGGAAAGATACTGGTCAGAACAAAGGACATGAAGGTGTACTCAGGCAAACACCATGAGTGGAAACACCATCAAGATAGTCCTTGGATCTTTTCTCGACTTGACGATAGCCCAAATTAAATCAAGTGTTTGTTAGGTAGCATATCCACGAGGGAGATACTAAACTTCTTCAACACAAAGGAAAACAGACATCCCTTAACGAAGGATCCAGTTAGGCGGAGCTCTTGTCTTTCAACTCTCCAAGTTGTTGTTTAAGCTCAACCAACTAGTCCAGGATATCCAGCAGAGTTCCTTGGAGAAAGGAGTAGTTCAAATTACACCTTTTGTATACATCACGGTCAGGTGATCACCTGGTGATACTTCTAGAAAGATAACCAGAATATCACAACCCACCGATATGTCTTAGAGTTGGAAAGGAGGCTTGCTTTTTAAAGCAACTGATATGGTCTGGAGGGCTTTGGTACGAACCTATTTTTCTGACAAAAAATGTGCACCGAATTGAACGGACTTGGTGACACAGTCAAGTTCAAACAGAGGCTGGGTGACCAATAGTGCTAAGAAGGATACAAATGTTTTCTTATATTTTTCCAAAGCAATAGGAATTGCTAGAATATCTAATACACACATCAATACACACCCAACATTCTTGAGCATTCAGGCTTGAACTAAGGGTGAGTGGAAATGTGTAAGAGCATCACTTCATCAACGAGGACATGAAACTCAGCACGACCTCTTGCTATGTAAGAGTGTGATACTTAAAGGTAGAACAGAACAGAAGCTACTGAAATTTCTTTAATCTGCGGATTACAAAACTTTGACTTAGTACTAGAGATGAACGAGGTAATGGAGTTTGTTTCTCCTGACATCCCAAGGTGGAATTTTTGACGGAAAACAAGAGCAAATGCATTGGAAGACTTCAACACACGTATGCAACTTGGGGTCCAACACAACGGATAGGGATTAGAGAGCAACTGAAAGGTAAAATCATGCTCAGAAGAAATCCAAAGATCAAGTTGATGCACAAGGTCATACACATTTGTAGAACCCATGCTAAGACGGGAGGTATAGCATAATAAAGAACAAGGATATGGGAATCATGAAGAACACTCTTGTCGTGATCCTTTTGATTCCTAGAGAAAACCTATGGCTATTGGAGCTGAGATTACCTAGCCATCCCGAGGTAGAAAATATTCTTAAGGATCCAAAGAAACAGAACTTGCGTTAAAGGTCAGCATCCTGTACTAATAGCGTGATCACCACATGGTTATAAATCCATACGATTCAACGCACCGCAATTCAGCACATTCCGGGACCTTCGGTTCAAGTCCAAGGTTAAAAACCAAAAGAAAGGAGTGACTACTCTCTTAGTGTCCTAAAGGACACTATGAATAGCAATCACGAAGTATCTTTCAAAAAAATAATATAACTCCGGAAGAATTTGAACAGAGGATAACGGATACATTCGAGATGAAAAAGGAAATCTCGAGGTTCAGGGTTTTGAGACTTTAGAGCAGGAGTATGTGGAACCCACACAGCTCTGAGAGATTATGATGGAAAGAAATCTCCCATCTGAAACGAGAGATAACGGAACATGGAACACACACGACTCTAGAACTTAACACTAGGTCAACTTGGTAAAAGACGTCCTTGCCAAAGAAGGCACCTAAGTTTTGAATGACTATAACCCTTTCAAATCAAAACAGGTAAGGTGACCCAGAGTTAGAGCGATACCAGATAAGGAGTAAAAAGAATCCTAAGAAGGTTTTTCACAATCCATTTGGAGTTTCAAAGTAGTTTTCACAAACACTAGACTCAACATCGACCAAGCAGTAAGGTTTTCCTACAGGCAGTCTTGCTCTGATACCATGACTTGTCACGACCCTGGACCCAGAGGTATACATACTGTTATGCGCTCCTAGTCATGGACCCACAAGGGCTTCAGGGTTACCAGCCCCGGCTGCAAAAACAACGGCAGGCAGACCGGATTCATCGGCACGCAGGCCGGATCACCACGGTACTACTACTCCTTGTGTCCATGCTAATCATAACCAACTATGCATAACCAAGCGTCCACGAGTCGAATGAAACTGAAGGAAACAGGACCAAAGCTATATAGAGATGCTATGTGTCCACAAAGTGCAACAACAATCGAGGGTTACTGGGGTTACCAAGCCCCAGGCCGAATCACATCGGCAGGCATGCTCGGAAATGGATCATCGGCTCCACAACCCCTCGACTGCGACAACTATGCAGGCATAGTCAAAACTGTATAACAATGAGCTCGAAACCAACAACCGATCAAAGCAGCACTCTAGACATGGAAGTTGTATTAAGAAAGTGTTACTAGAGTAGCTTTACAAACAGAGGTCACATGACCCAACATTACATTAGACAACGGAAGGCAAATTATGTTGCTAATCAACAAGAACCAAAAAGGCCTAAGAGGCCGCAACATAAGGCGACGTCCCAGCCCATAGATTCCAGGCTGCTACCTGGGAACCCCAAACTACTCGTCGATGTCGACGTTGAAACAACACCGATGTGAGGAACTCCACCTGAACCAAGTTGAAGCAAACATGAGTACGGGAAGTACTCAACAAAACTTAGTTAACCTATTATATATATGCTTCTTTTAGAATGGGTTATGAAGGTTATTTTGCGTAAAGCCATCTTTGTTTTCCAAGTTGAGGAAGGAGTAGCACGTCTCATGGAGTATTTTGCAAACAGATGAGAAAGCTACTCAACTACTGATATCATCATCTTTTTAATCCATCAAATCATATCAGCACCTCGTGCTCCAAAGATCACCACCTCAAGTTGTTCCGGTAACTCAATCTACAAGGTAACCCCTCTCAGTATCTCCGAGGAGGCATCCTTCATTCGTTATCAGCAAGTTTTAGTCATTCCGTTCAAGTTGCCAATGATCACATAATCCGTCACCAAGTCGTCCTTAACCACGGACACGGTTTTTCGAAAAGATTTAACCATGCAGGGGTGTACAACTTTAACCGCGCGTACCAACCAACTCTTAATGCCAGTACATTAGCACTATTCCGGGAAGTGCCGGCAGATGGAGGTTGACCACGACCTTTCCCTTACTTCGCCTATTCCATGAGTCGCTCCGAGTAGAGATGGAACGCCAATAGGGAGTGGCCATCTCATGCCGGGTCTCTATCATTGCACGCAATGCTCGACGGTTACCTACCAGCAGAGCACCGATACATCCCCACATCCTAGTTTTGAAAGTGTTTTAATATCCCCGCAAATCCAAATTGAAAGCCCGACCTAGGCGACTCATGGAACAAACTAGGAAAGTTGAGACCGAGGGGAATCCAATCCCCGTGTGGATGCACGCTCAGTCTTGGCTCGAAGACGAGAACTCGATTATAGGGGCATGAACGAGACAAAAACCACATACCCTCTGTGGTCTCATCATCCACACCTTTAAATCATATTAAAAAAGTTCTCTTAACTTTCCACAACATCCTATCATACTAGATTGATTCGCAACTCTGATTCATCAACCGGATGGACCAGAGACAACAAGCATGTATGACTAAGCACAACATATTTAAGGCTTTGGCGATAAACACAATCAAACCTATGGCTGCTAGGAGTAGTGGATCAGGATAAGTAGGCTATGCATGGTATCGGAAAACTGTAACTACTGGCACAAGATACACTGGAATCAGATGCAATGTACGAGAATCAAAAAATCTTTCGAAACCATATATGGGCAGATAAGAGGTTATGTTTGCCTTGATTCGATAAAACCAGAGAAAGTCTTCAGGAATAAGTACTTGACTTGTCGGTTAGGATCAAGTATTCTTCATGCCGTTGTCGTTCTACCGATCAGAAGCAAAACACCGAAAGAGAAACAATAATCAAACATGGCATCAATGCAATGCACAATATGTATGCATGAGCAAGTTAATGCACTGAAATAAAGCCCTAAACATGTTTGATGGGTTGCTAGGGTTCGTATGGAAGTTATGTAATTTTACTGAAATTAGCCCGAAATAGACCCCGGAGGGGTACTTCGGGCAATTCTGAAAATGGGTACAATTTTAAATGCTCAAATGGGTTTGAAAACATCATCACTGGATTGCATTTTTCATTTTGAGCAATTTGGTATATAACTTTTAATTTTATCATTTTATTGATTAAAAACTTATTTTCTCTCATTTAAATGATTATACAACATTAAAATAATGGTCATTTTTGAATTTTGTCAAACATGTGTGAAAATGATATATTTGGGTAGAGCTTATTTTTCTAAACAAACCCATACTTCAAATTTATTTTTCTGGTTAATATTTTAATAGTTATTCAATTATTAAATTTAATTATTTTTCTGTTTATTATTAACCATTTTCTAGGAAGAGACAAAACAGAGATATGACATCATGATGACGTCGGGATGACGTCATCAATGGCCAAAATGGCATTGGCTTTGATCAAACTCGCGATTCAGCTTGCGATTTTGGAATCGGAGGGCACCAGGAGGGAGAGGGGGTCGAGGCCGACCCGATAGTGGCGGTGCCGCCCCTTAGTTGTCGCCGGAGTGGCGGTGCCGCCCCCTAGCTTATTGGCATCGTCGGTGAAGCGATCGGAGGCCGAACGGCGGCGAACCGGGCACGGCAGAGCTGAGCCGGCCGTGGAGAAGACGGCGCGGTTCGCCCGTTGTCGATGGCTTCGGCCCGGTTAAGTTGGGGAGGAGGTAGAGGGGAGGCTGACGATGCCAATGGTGGGCTCAGTTTGCTTCGGGGCGGCCGGAGTTGGTGGCGCCATGGAGGCCAACCCGAGCTAGGGTTTATGCTCGGTTGCGAAATACAGAGATAGAGAGGAGCTGAGGGGCGAGGGGGTGGAGCGGGTGAGCAGGAGGAGAGCTGGGGACGTCTCCTCGTCCTCCTAATCCTCGCGAATCGGAGCAAGACGTGGTGTCGACGACGGCGCGCAGGACACGCAGCAGCTGCTGCTTTCTGGCCAGAGGTGGAAAAAGGGAATTGCAATAACCCCCTCAAGTTTTGGGAAAAAGCAGACTTGTCCTTTTCTCTTTAAAAACAGGAGAGAAAATATCATTTTGAGGGCCTTTTTCAAACAGAAAATTTAGCAAAAATACATTTTGAAAACCTTGTAAAATTTCCAACCTTGCCATGTTTTGCTTTGGTGAATTTGAATTATTTTTCAGTACAAAGTTTCGGAACCCATTTTAAGTACTATTTGTGGTATTTTCTCAATTCAATTTAAATTCAAGTTTTAAATTGGTTCAAACATGATTAAATTTTTGTTTCATGCATGTATGACATGAACACAACACCACACACACTTTGGTAGCAAATTTGGGATGTTACACCATGTCTCAGGTGAAGACTGCCACGCAGCGACACGCTAAGGGCAACTAGGGTCGGGGCGACGAACACTACGGGGGCTACCAAGAGCCTACATGATACATAGCCTGCATCCTTGGTGGAGCATAGGCTCCTATCTCCAACCACCACTTTAAGAAGATTTCGTGCGAGATCAACGTTGTCCGCCCGGGCACAGCAGCGGTGAAGTTCCTCAAGTGGTCAAACCACAAGGTCTCCTTCGACATCAGCGACCACCCCAAGTCCACAAGGACTGTGGGAACCCTATCCCTGGTCTGCACCCGCACCATCAACAACATCGCCATCAACAAGACCCTACTCGATGGGGGTGCGGGCCTCAACATCATCTCGGTGCCCACGTTTGAGCGGCTCCAAGTGCCCTACGAGCGTCTGGCCCCATAAGGCCGTTCACCGGCATACAAAACGGCACCACGGTCCCCCTGGGGCAGGTGCGCCTCGCCGTCACACTCGACACTCACCAAAACTACTGCACCGAGACCCTCGACTTTGATGTGGCGCACATCGCCCTCCCCTACAATGCCATCCTCGGGTACCCATCTCTCGCGAAGTTCATGGTTGTGACGCATCATGCGTACAACCTCGCCAAGCTGCCCGGGCCTGCTGGCACCATCACCATCCATGGGGATGTGGAGGATGTTGTGCGCTCCGTCGAGCGAGCCTACAAGGAGGTGGCGACCTTGCACTGCCGATGAAGATGATGTAAGACACCTCGATGAGGCTTCCAAGAAGAGGTTGTTGATCTCTCAAGATACAACAGCCACCCCGAAGACCCCCCAGAGCGCTGGAGGCTTGGGAGCTGCCACCCTAAAGACCCCCAGAGCGCTGCAGGCTCGGGGGCTACCACTGTTCTCCATGCGAGCGCGCCTCCTTACTAGGGAGGAGCGCTCACCACATGCTTGCTCCATTGTCGCACCCTGATTTCTAGGGGATACTCACCGTACGAACTGGATAGCAGATGCTTGGATTATGGGGCATAACTGCTCCCACGTCCCAGCTTCCTGGTAGGCCTGCGCTTATGCGCGACAACACAAGCCCTGCTATTCCATCGTCGATGTAAACTATCCACTAGAGATCAAAGGCACTTCCGTCGACGTACTTCAAACCATACACACATGGTACGTCAACGGCGTTGAACAACTGATATCACAACAGATCTCTACGACACAAAAGATTGAAATAAGTTGCAAATGGCTCTCATTAGAGCAGAGATAGCAAATACAATCATTCAGAGGGCACCTGCCCCAACAATACATCATTACAATACAGCGGAAGCATTCAACATGTCTGAGTACAGACAAGAACCAAATAGGCCTAAGAGGCCGGAAACAAACAGACGGAGCCCATCCACGAAGTCTCGGATCCTGCCCGGGTCCGCTATCTACTCGTCAGCAGTCTCGTCATACTCCACGTAGTGGTCACCATGTAGATCCTCGGAAACGTAGGTCTGCGTAAACCACAGCCCCAAAGGGGTCAGTACATAAACGTACTGGCAAGCAAGACTCACAGTTCACCAAAGTGTAACCCGTCAACACCAAGCACGGATGCCTTGGGTTCAACGGAAGAGAGGGGATATAAAAGATGCTGCAACTGGCTACGCTAACCAACTACAGAGATTCTACCACTTCCGGCTAACAGAAAGGAGATAAGATCGAGGATTGTAACCAACTGAAAGATAACTTCAAACAAACCCATCCTGGATCTCGCCCCTTATCCAAAGAAGCGATCCGAGGATAACTCACACAGTTGAAATAGTGATGGTTCAAATTATTGTGTCAATAAGCCTATTACTAGTCAAATTATTAATCATGGGGTGTAACATGGTTGATCATTAGGTTTGAGTTGTCCTGAGTACTTGTTAGCCAGTACTTTCACCAAGTAATCCATAACCGCGGAAAACACGGCTTCTCGAGAAGATTATCCCTGCAGGGTTGCACCAATTTGGCCGTACACTCATGAATATCCCGCCAGATGGGAGATCACCCCACCAAGCGGGGCACTCAACACAACCAACCATTCTTCGCATCAAGCCCAAAGAACCTTGGGCGCACGGCTAATCAAGCCCAGAAGAAAATGGACCATCATAGCACTCTAAGACCGTGTCCCCCTATATGCCGACTACGAAAGTTCCACCCTGCGCTGGGCTCGCAAAAACATGCATGCGGCAAATGGAAAACACGAACTAAATGAGGCGATTTGGACGAGATGCGAATCAGGTCAAGTTGAGGGGGGCGCCCATACTCGCTTCCCAAATGCGGGTAGTGCGCTCATCATGGATCAGTAGACAAGACCCTTTTCCTATTAGGGTCGACACTAGCAGGCTTCAAAACCTCTCATGGGCCTCCTGCCGGTGCCTTATCATCAAATTTATTATTAATAGTAATATTAGCATGATTGATTGATTAAACATCGAGCCCCCACAACGTAATAGAAATAGTAACAGTAAGTAACGGGTAACAGACTCGAGCAAAAGCAACCTAAGCATGCTAGTAAGACACTGGCTCAACCAAGGGGTGATAGGAGTGGAGGTGAGGCAATATCAAGGCTAAGGGATTCATGTGATAGGTTCGTAACAGAAACAACTACTACTAAGGCTAGCAGAAAAGAACAACGGAAAGTATCGGTAATCAATGTTGAAAAGGAACACAGTGGTTCATGTGAGTGATAACTTGCCTGCAAAACCCAGCAGCCTGGTACTGAGCTAAATCCTTAGAAGGGATGTCGTAAGTATCGTCGGTCTCAACGTCGTCGTATATCCGGGAAGAAGCAAACAAACATTGCAGAAAGATAAGCAATCAATACCATGGCATAGTGCACAATCAAACATGATGCATGACAAGTTTAATAGTTGCATCAAAGTAACTAGTTGACAAGGTAGAACAAATTAAATGGACCCATGTGCAAGGGTTGCACATGGAAAGATCCATTGAAAATAAGTAGAAACAATGATTCAACATTAGTTATTAGGTGAGAGTTGTTAGCATGATGCATGCATGATGATGATAACAAAATAACAACAAATAACAAGAGTGGAATCAATTGAAAAGGAATAGAACAAGTTTGGAAACTTTTGATTACTTAAACATGGCACACAAGTAAAGGTTGTTATCACCAATTTAAAGTGTGTAAAACAATTTACAAATTTTATATTTGAAAAGGTTATCAAATTTTTGTTGGATTACATGTTTCACAATTTGAGATTGGACTTTGGATTAATTATTTATGAATTAAACAATATTAAACAATTCTTAATTGAAATAGACAAGATTTGAATTGTTTAGGCATTTTAAATTATTCAAACCAGGAAACAAATTTTATATTTGAAAAGGTTATTCAAAAAGGGGTGAAAAACATATTTTATTTGACTTATTTGGAAAAGGTATGAATTAGTTATGAATTATTACAAATTGCATTTGAATTATTCAAATTTGAATTTTAAATGTTTTTGGAAAAGCCAAAACAGTGCACAAATGGAATAATTGGAAAGGTTATAAAATTTGGGGCAATAAACATATAAAACTTTTATTTATTGGGTTTATAGTTTAAAAGATATTAGGGTTTAAAGTTTAAGGGTCAAAACTGTTATTTAAATCGATTTAGGAAAAAGGAATTTGCGCAGAATGTTTTATACCTAGCTGCAAACTACACCCAGTCCCTGTCCAGTGGGGTCTAGCCCGCGTGGCGGGTTAGGAGGTGAGGTGGCACAGAGGTGGCTGACCCGCGGGCCCAACGTGGTGCGCGTGAGGAAAAAAATAGGGGGCAAAATTTGCGCCCCGCGGGACTCGAACCCTGGATGCGGTGCACTCGCGCACGGTGGGCTGCCAGCTGCGCTGTGTTGTGTTCGTGATGGAATAGAAACAGGCGGGGAAGGTATTCTTCAGTTAGAACTGTTAACTGAACCCAAAGTTCAGTCTGTTTCTGAATTCCGACGGAAGGACAAGATGGCCGGCGGCCGCTGGTGTGCGCGCAAGGTGGGTGCGTGGGGGGGGTGAACGGTGCAGATGGGCGACATGTGCGTGCACGAATACGGAGTAGAGGGAAGCACAGCGGGGGAGAGGAGAAAAGAGGCGATTACCTCTGCTCCCTGTCGCTGTTCGCCGTCGAGGCCGAAACGGCGGAGGGAAGACGTGGACGGCGGCGGCCATCTGGTCCCCCTCTCGCCGCCGCGTCTTCAGCAAAGGTGAAGGCCAGGCCACGGGGGCTCCATTCCCGTGGCTGGCCTGGCCCGAGGTGGATCGTGGCGCCGGAGATGGTGGCGGATTCAGGTGGTTCGGGATGGTGTTGCAGGGTTCAGGTTCAGACACGAGGAAGAAATAGCAGAAGGGTGATAGCAGAGAGGATGGCGGCGATGGTAGGGAAAGAGGGCTAGGGTTAGAAGCAGAGGGGGGGAGGTGATCTACTTAAGGGGAAAATGGCCATGGTACGGCAGCAATCGGGGAAGGGGGCGAAGGATCACACGGTTCAGAGGGGGTTCGTACAGAACGACGTCAGCGAAGAAGAAAGGGGGTACTGGGCCAAGAGAATGAGTTGGGCTGGGCTGGTGGCTTTCTCCCTCTCTCTTTCTATTTTCCTATTTCTGTTTTATTATTTTTTTTTGTAACTTTGCTTTTGGAAGAAAGAGTTAGGGTTTTGTCTATAGGAAAATTTGAAAAAAAAATTAGTTAAGCCTTTTAGGTAAATAGAAACCACATTGCATGCTTGGTTTTCAAAATTTTGGTTTTAAAATGGTAGCTTGTGTTTGAAACCAAATAGAACCAATTTTTATTATTAAAACACCATTTGGAAACAACAATTTAAATAGGGTTACCCCTAGGTTTAAAAATATGATTTTAAGAATAAAAACATGTGGTGAATTGTTATGTTTTCAAAAGAGTGCTGATTTGAAACTTAGTTTGAAATGGAAAATGATTTAGTAGTTAATGATTTAATTAATTGATTTGATAATTGGTTTGATTAAAGCAACAATTTGAGAAGTGAAAAACAAGGAATAAAAGGGTTGTTTTTATTTGTTATTTTGGTTCCAATAGTTGTAACAGAGCAAGTATGAAAACATTGTTTGAAAAAGGTTTGAATTTGAGTTGTGAAAACAGTGGAAAACAAATTGAATTTGAAAAGAGTTTGATTATTGGATGCATTTTTATAGAAATAAAACAATAGTTTGGAATCACACTTTAATAGAAACAAACAATTGTTTTATTTTGAAATATCTTTTTAGAATTGTAACATCACAAGGATGAAACAAAAGGTTAAATTTTGGTTTGAAATTCAAATAGAAAACAAAGAAAAACAAATGAAAATCAAACAAACAAATGCAATCAACATGATGCCATGATGCAAAACATGAAATAACAGACAGCAAACATTCTAAAGGCTATTTTTCAGACTTGGGATGTTACAAAACGCCCCCCCTTGAAGGAATCGCGCCCCGAGATTCCTACCGAGAAAAGAAAAGGTCCGGATACTTCTTGGGAAGATCTTCTTGAGTTGTGTCACGTGAAACACATCGTGCACATTGGATAGACGTCTGGGAATTAGGAAACCACCGGAACATTTTCAAATAAAGGGAGAGGTTTTGCACCAAGGGTGTATAGTTGGATAGGATTTGATTCATTTGGAGAATAGATTATCTGGCTAGAATGGTGGAACAGAGTTATTGACATCAATGCAACACCAGGAATAATCATCAATGTCAGAATCATCAACATGAGAGTAACGAGGAATATGTGGCCTCTCATTAGAATTGGATTGTTCTTACTTATCTTGGAAGTCAACATTTGAGATCCGGGAGAGTGAACGGTGATTTGATTGCTTAGTGGAACCAGAATTAGGTTGTATGTTGTGGAAAAGATTGTTGACACAAAGGAATGTGATGCTCCGGTATCAAATAGCACCTTAGCTGGACAAGAGTTTACGAGGAAGTTTTGATTAGACGTCGGTAGAAGATTTGAAGTGGAAAACAACAACAAGATTTCAACGGACGAAAAGGATGTTGAGAAGAACAGGATATCAACATCGGGGAAAACGAGAACAAAACTCCTGAGGTACTACGGAAAACCCATCCGGGCTTCTAAAGGATCAATATCTACTGCTTAAGGAATAGAGGATTTGCTTCCGGGGCCTATTTGCCACCGTTCTCAATCATGAGTAGGCAACATGATAAATCATGTCACAACCACCTCCATTCCTATGGTCTAGTAGATATAACCATCCTAGAGAAACCTGAATTCGTGAAATCCTAACTTGAAAGTTTAGATGAGAAGGGAAAAACAACGTTACACTTCCTTACCAGAAAAAGGGAGGGAGGGTGGGGAAAGAAGAAAAAGAACAGAATTCCTACTCTCACGTTTTGTTTTTGCCTATATAGCTACAAAATAGTTTCTAGACTCAACTGCGACCAGTAAAAAGGGATCCTACAGGCAGACAGGCTCTGATACCATTTGTCGCACCCTGATTTCTAGGGGATACTCACCGTACGAACTGGATAGCAGATGCTTGGATTATGGGGCATAACTGCTCCCACGTCCCAGCTTCCTGGTAGGCCTGCGCTTATGCGCGACAACACAAGCCCTGCTATTCCATCGTCGATGTAAACTATCCACTAGAGATCAAAGGCACTTCCGTCGACGTACTTCAAACCATACACACATGGTACGTCAACGGCGTTGAACAACTGATATCACAACAGATCTCTACGACACAAAAGATTGAAATAAGTTGCAAATGGCTCTCATTAGAGCAGAGATAGCAAATACAATCATTCAGAGGGCACCTGCCCCAACAATACATCATTACAATACAGCGGAAGCATTCAACATGTCTGAGTACAGACAAGAACCAAATAGGCCTAAGAGGCCGGAAACAAACAGACGGAGCCCATCCACGAAGTCTCGGATCCTGCCCGGGTCCGCTATCTACTCGTCAGCAGTCTCGTCATACTCCACGTAGTGGTCACCATGTAGATCCTCGGAAACGTAGGTCTGCGTAAACCACAGCCCCAAAGGGGTCAGTACATAAACGTACTGGCAAGCAAGACTCACAGTTCACCAAAGTGTAACCCGTCAACACCAAGCACGGATGCCTTGGGTTCAACGGAAGAGAGGGGATATAAAAGATGCTGCAACTGGCTACGCTAACCAACTACAGAGATTCTACCACTTCCGGCTAACAGAAAGGAGATAAGATCGAGGATTGTAACCAACTGAAAGATAACTTCAAACAAACCCATCCTGGATCTCGCCCCTTATCCAAAGAAGCGATCCGAGGATAACTCACACAGTTGAAATAGTGATGGTTCAAATTATTGTGTCAATAAGCCTATTACTAGTCAAATTATTAATCATGGGGTGTAACATGGTTGATCATTAGGTTTGAGTTGTCCTGAGTACTTGTTAGCCAGTACTTTCACCAAGTAATCCATAACCGCGGAAAACACGGCTTCTCGAGAAGATTATCCCTGCAGGGTTGCACCAATTTGGCCGTACACTCATGAATATCCCGCCAGATGGGAGATCACCCCACCAAGCGGGGCACTCAACACAACCAACCATTCTTCGCATCAAGCCCAAAGAACCTTGGGCGCACGGCTAATCAAGCCCAGAAGAAAATGGACCATCATAGCACTCTAAGACCGTGTCCCCCTATATGCCGACTACGAAAGTTCCACCCTGCGCTGGGCTCGCAAAAACATGCATGCGGCAAATGGAAAACACGAACTAAATGAGGCGATTTGGACGAGATGCGAATCAGGTCAAGTTGAGGGGGGCGCCCATACTCGCTTCCCAAATGCGGGTAGTGCGCTCATCATGGATCAGTAGACAAGACCCTTTTCCTATTAGGGTCGACACTAGCAGGCTTCAAAACCTCTCATGGGCCTCCTGCCGGTGCCTTATCATCAAATTTATTATTAATAGTAATATTAGCATGATTGATTGATTAAACATCGAGCCCCCACAACGTAATAGAAATAGTAACAGTAAGTAACGGGTAACAGACTCGAGCAAAAGCAACCTAAGCATGCTAGTAAGACACTGGCTCAACCAAGGGGTGATAGGAGTGGAGGTGAGGCAATATCAAGGCTAAGGGATTCATGTGATAGGTTCGTAACAGAAACAACTACTACTAAGGCTAGCAGAAAAGAACAACGGAAAGTATCGGTAATCAATGTTGAAAAGGAACACAGTGGTTCATGTGAGTGATAACTTGCCTGCAAAACCCAGCAGCCTGGTACTGAGCTAAATCCTTAGAAGGGATGTCGTAAGTATCGTCGGTCTCAACGTCGTCGTATATCCGGGAAGAAGCAAACAAACATTGCAGAAAGATAAGCAATCAATACCATGGCATAGTGCACAATCAAACATGATGCATGACAAGTTTAATAGTTGCATCAAAGTAACTAGTTGACAAGGTAGAACAAATTAAATGGACCCATGTGCAAGGGTTGCACATGGAAAGATCCATTGAAAATAAGTAGAAACAATGATTCAACATTAGTTATTAGGTGAGAGTTGTTAGCATGATGCATGCATGATGATGATAACAAAATAACAACAAATAACAAGAGTGGAATCAATTGAAAAGGAATAGAACAAGTTTGGAAACTTTTGATTACTTAAACATGGCACACAAGTAAAGGTTGTTATCACCAATTTAAAGTGTGTAAAACAATTTACAAATTTTATATTTGAAAAGGTTATCAAATTTTTGTTGGATTACATGTTTCACAATTTGAGATTGGACTTTGGATTAATTATTTATGAATTAAACAATATTAAACAATTCTTAATTGAAATAGACAAGATTTGAATTGTTTAGGCATTTTAAATTATTCAAACCAGGAAACAAATTTTATATTTGAAAAGGTTATTCAAAAAGGGGTGAAAAACATATTTTATTTGACTTATTTGGAAAAGGTATGAATTAGTTATGAATTATTACAAATTGCATTTGAATTATTCAAATTTGAATTTTAAATGTTTTTGGAAAAGCCAAAACAGTGCACAAATGGAATAATTGGAAAGGTTATAAAATTTGGGGCAATAAACATATAAAACTTTTATTTATTGGGTTTATAGTTTAAAAGATATTAGGGTTTAAAGTTTAAGGGTCAAAACTGTTATTTAAATCGATTTAGGAAAAAGGAATTTGCGCAGAATGTTTTATACCTAGCTGCAAACTACACCCAGTCCCTGTCCAGTGGGGTCTAGCCCGCGTGGCGGGTTAGGAGGTGAGGTGGCACAGAGGTGGCTGACCCGCGGGCCCAACGTGGTGCGCGTGAGGAAAAAAATAGGGGGCAAAATTTGCGCCCCGCGGGACTCGAACCCTGGATGCGGTGCACTCGCGCACGGTGGGCTGCCAGCTGCGCTGTGTTGTGTTCGTGATGGAATAGAAACAGGCGGGGAAGGTATTCTTCAGTTAGAACTGTTAACTGAACCCAAAGTTCAGTCTGTTTCTGAATTCCGACGGAAGGACAAGATGGCCGGCGGCCGCTGGTGTGCGCGCAAGGTGGGTGCGTGGGGGGGGTGAACGGTGCAGATGGGCGACATGTGCGTGCACGAATACGGAGTAGAGGGAAGCACAGCGGGGGAGAGGAGAAAAGAGGCGATTACCTCTGCTCCCTGTCGCTGTTCGCCGTCGAGGCCGAAACGGCGGAGGGAAGACGTGGACGGCGGCGGCCATCTGGTCCCCCTCTCGCCGCCGCGTCTTCAGCAAAGGTGAAGGCCAGGCCACGGGGGCTCCATTCCCGTGGCTGGCCTGGCCCGAGGTGGATCGTGGCGCCGGAGATGGTGGCGGATTCAGGTGGTTCGGGATGGTGTTGCAGGGTTCAGGTTCAGACACGAGGAAGAAATAGCAGAAGGGTGATAGCAGAGAGGATGGCGGCGATGGTAGGGAAAGAGGGCTAGGGTTAGAAGCAGAGGGGGGGAGGTGATCTACTTAAGGGGAAAATGGCCATGGTACGGCAGCAATCGGGGAAGGGGGCGAAGGATCACACGGTTCAGAGGGGGTTCGTACAGAACGACGTCAGCGAAGAAGAAAGGGGGTACTGGGCCAAGAGAATGAGTTGGGCTGGGATGGTGGCTTTCTCCCTCTCTCTTTCTATTTTCCTATTTCTGTTTTATTATTTTTTTTTGTAACTTTGCTTTTGGAAGAAAGAGTTAGGGTTTTGTCTATAGGAAAATTTGAAAAAAAAATTAGTTAAGCCTTTTAGGTAAATAGAAACCACATTGCATGCTTGGTTTTCAAAATTTTGGTTTTAAAATGGTAGCTTGTGTTTGAAACCAAATAGAACCAATTTTTATTATTAAAACACCATTTGGAAACAACAATTTAAATAGGGTTACCCCTAGGTTTAAAAATATGATTTTAAGAATAAAAACATGTGGTGAATTGTTATGTTTTCAAAAGAGTGCTGATTTGAAACTTAGTTTGAAATGGAAAATGATTTAGTAGTTAATGATTTAATTAATTGATTTGATAATTGGTTTGATTAAAGCAACAATTTGAGAAGTGAAAAACAAGCAATAAAAGGGTTGTTTTTATTTGTTATTTTGGTTCCAATAGTTGTAACAGAGCAAGTATGAAAACATTGTTTGAAAAAGGTTTGAATTTGAGTTGTGAAAACAGTGGAAAACAAATTGAATTTGAAAAGAGTTTGATTATTGGATGCATTTTTATAGAAATAAAACAATAGTTTGGAATCACACTTTAATAGAAACAAACAATTGTTTTATTTTGAAATATCTTTTTAGAATTGTAACATCACAAGGATGAAACAAAAGGTTAAATTTTGGTTTGAAATTCAAATAGAAAACAAAGAAAAACAAATGAAAATCAAACAAACAAATGCAATCAACATGATGCCATGATGCAAAACATGAAATAACAGACAGCAAACATTCTAAAGGCTATTTTTCAGACTTGGGATGTTACATCCATGGCCCCCACAAGTCCATGGAGACGTACCCTCGAGGGGACTCCGTGATGCCACGGTAAAAACGACGCCAGCCCTCCCTCCGTGAGGGTCTCATGGAGCTCTCGCCAAGCGGGCCACAAGGTCGTGGGAGCTTATACCCACACAAGTGGGAGCCCCGCTCCAGCAGGGCAAATTTTTGTTACTCGAGGGTGCCACAAGGCCACTATATCCTCGAGCTGTGCACCTGAACTCGCGCGAGTATTAGCCCCACGATGGGAGTCCCGTGTCCGCACGGTGACGTAAGTGCTTCTTGGGGGACCACAAGGTCACGACATCCCCAAGCGTTTTGTAAGAGCACAATGCCTCACCCTAGAAGTAAAATATTGTTGCTTTCGCAAACCAATCTCATCTCTCTTCGCATGCCGGCATGATTGCATTTTTGCATCCAACAATATCATACGCATCCATCTCAGCATGCATACTTCCCTCCCCAAAGAGGCGCTCGAGTGTCCTTTTCCTATCAAGAGCATGCCACGAGCGGGGGCTGGAATAGTGTATGTGAGCGGATCGCTACCGCACACAACACTTTGCCAAGTCTCTTGGCGTGGTTCTCCTCGCGAGATTCTCACGAAGGAACAGCCAAGCGCACACCACTCCAGGAGAACAAACTGCAGGTTGCCTTACTCCCAAACAATAGCAGAGGTAGAATAAAGATTTAAGTGTGGCGGAATGAACAAGTGTTATGAAAATTTAGCTAATCTATGCATAATTACTCATGAGTACTATGCATAACATAGGAATTTAGGTGTGGCAGCAGCCATAGTTTGCCAGATTGCTAGCTCCCAAGGAGCAAGCACGCAGCACTTAGCCCTCCACATGAAGTGTGAAGAGTCCTCCACAAGGAGCAGCAGGAGGTCCACCACAAAGGACACAAGCAAGGTGTCTCGAAGTACATCACCATACAAAAGCTAAGTACTCTCACACAGAAAAACATCCAGAAGCAGAATAAAAGATAGGGATACAATAGACAACAGAGTGCACAATATTTCCTTACAAGAAGTTAAAAGGTTCACATGCATCTCAAGAAAAAGCATGCAGGTACACAGCAGGACACTAGGCAGAACGTCCATCATTCCCAGTACTAGGAGCTAGGTTCGTATTAGCAGGAGGGGTTGGATTGAAGGCCTTCATGAAGAAAGCGATGACACCCTTCGCGCGGGTGGAAAGAGCAGTGGCAAGCTCGGGGCAACCTTCCCTGCCGAGTGCCCAACTGGAAGTCCGTATGGACCATCGGGACATGGGAGAACAAGTGCGTTGCGGCCTTCGCCAGGAGCTGCCGACACATCGCATCAAGAATCGCGTCCACGCTCTAGGCGTCCTCCCGCAGTGAGTCCAGAAGGCCGGCAAAGAAGCGAAGGCTGCGTACGGCGTCGTACCTGGTAGGAGGAGAAGACAACTCGAGGTCCAGTCGCTCTCCCACCACATGAGTGGCATGGACAGCGCAGAAGCTCCAACGCTGGCCCAGCCAACTCCTCCCGCTCAGGCACCCCCTCCGCAAGAGGGGCCAGCCGTTCTCGCCGAGCGAACAAGTCCGACTGAAACCTCGCGGACGCAGCAACGACGCACCTCCTCATGCCCTGCTCCTCGACAAGCTACGCGCGGAGCTGACCAAGCTCTGCCGAGAGCCTCTCGACATCTGCAAGCAGTGCTCGCTCGCTCGGGTCTCCTCCAGCGGCTTTTTCTCGCCCGAGTCCGCCTCGACCTCCTTGTGATACGCCTCACGCCTGGCTGGATCTCTTGCTCCACTTGTTGCTGTTGTTTCTCCTTTTCCTCTTCCAGGTCATTCTCCAACTTCTCGAGGCGCTCGCGCTCCTTGCTCACTTTGCCTACGAGGTGGTTAGCACTTCCCGACGTCCTCCTCAAGAGCGTGAGCCTTCTCCTCCCTGAGGGAGAAGGAGGGCTCGCGGGACGAGACGCCAGCCTCGCGAAGGGCCAAGGCCTCCTCTCGAAGGGTGAAGGTCTTCTCTCGCTCCTCGCCAGGGAGAGTCCACTTATCAACTGTCGGGCGGTTCTCCTCCTGCTCTAAGCGAAGTCGTTCCTCAAGATCTCGGGCGGCGTCCTGTGTGCTCTAGGCCTCCTCGTGAAGTGTGTCCACCTCGCGGGTGGAGGCCTCACACTTCCGTGTGCCCTCGCTGAACTTCTGACGGCATACTACCTGTGCCTCGTTCTCCCTCTCCCGGCAAGAGAGCACTGCCTGACAGAACCAGGCGCCCGGGTTCTCCAGGCGTTTTCTCTCCTTGATGAGTAGGTGGGAGTTATCCATCGCCTTGAACTGAAGCACGTCCACGACATCCCTAGCGATCTGGAGCAAAGGGACCTCTGAGTAAAGGTCTTGGGGAGCCCCAGAGCGGATACGGGTGGAGCAGCGGTCCTTCGCCATCAGGTCCCGGAAAAATCATTCTGGAGGAATGAACCGTACGGACCCACAGGAGGCGTGTCCCAGAGCCACTCCTCCACCGCGTCGACAAAGTCTTGCCGCGATGAGCCCTGGAAGGGAGCGGAAGTCGAGCCCAGCACACACCCCATCTACGGGAAGGAAAGCCCGACACAAGCTCCCTGAGCAACGGAAGCGACCGCCTCCTCTTCAGCATCCCCCACGACAGGGGTCGCCTCGACGACCATGCTTGAGGGCTCGGGGGCTGGCCCCGAGCGAGCTGCGTCAGAAGCTGCAGCCGAAGGCGATGCCAGAAGAGCCATGGTGCCGCCCTCGGCCAGGACGTTTGGCTCAGACGATGGGACGTCATCAGCAGGAGGGCCTCCGTGCGGTGCCCCCATCCCTACTCCGACCTCCATCGAGGGGACGACGGAGTCCACAAGCCCCTCGGCGGCTGGAGAATACAAAGGAACCCACCTTTCCTCTGGAGCGATGGGACGCGTTGTGTCCTCCGAAGGCGGTGGGGTTGATGCTTCTGACATCTTCACCCTCTTCGGGGACCTGCATCATGAAGGATGATTAGCGGCAGAAATCGCTAAATAAGAAGAGTGCTACCCACGAGAGGGACTTACTCGTCACGGTATCCCCAAGTACGGGGGACACGTTTCTCAGCACGAGAGCGCGTCCAGGGAACTTTCGCCGCTGAAGAACCCTCAGCGCCTGCACAGACCTTCACGGGGCGCGACCTCTCCTTGAAAATCTCCACCTCAGCAGAAAAGCTGGGAGCGGCCGAGGGCGTGAGAGGCGGGAGGGAAGCACTCGAGTCCTCCGATGACTGACTCTCTACTTCCCACACTGGGCCTAAAGTGACCTCCGCGGGCGGGCGCTTCTTCGACACTCGCCTCGCCGGGTTGGTCGGGGCGGAGTCCTCTGTCTCGGTGGGATCCGCCTCGCTCTCCTCGGGAAGATACGCGATGAAGGGGTTGTCTTGATGTAGAGCCTGCCCTTCGAACCACTGTTCAAGGACATCCCTGATATGCATACATTCACGATCCCAGGAAATTCAGTCGTGAACAACATATCAAGCTGGTACACAAATACAATATCCATTACACGGTTACACAACACTTACAAGGACACATGGTCACATGACCAACACTACACGGTTGTCACGCAGGACAACACACAACACACACAGCGGAAGACTAAACACACACAAAAAGGGGTAGAGCCCAAATCACGCCTTAACCTACAGGCTGCTGACCCGGAGACGATCCTAGTTTGCAAAGCCATCAGCTCCGTACTCCTCTTCGTTGATCTTCTTCTGAGACTCCCTCTCAAAATCTGGCAAAGTAGATACCAGGGGCGAAACCATAATGAGTACATTTGAATGTACTCAGCAAGACATCCATCATGTGACTTACCAAAGATGCAAGTATGCTTATATGGTGTAATAGGTAGGCTATACATAGGGTTCACTATCAATGGTGTTCATATAGGATGACACCATAGTTGCAGTCAGGTTAATCTGTATCTTCGCTGAAAAAGATACTTCAGAAGAAAATAGTATAGCTTTGTTTCTCTTGTCGATATCGCATGTACAAGAGGTTTTATAAAACTTTATTAGAAGAAAGTTTTCTCTTTGCAAAACCCCTTGGAAACAATTTGCAGATGTTTGCTTAGAGAGAAAGATTTTCTCTGCAAAACTTCTTGTAAAACAACTTCTGGCTTTTCCTCATCGGTACCTCCACGGTACTAGGTTTGCTTCCTTTACGAACTTCCCGAGTTCAACACTCCTTTTTAAAACATCGTTTTGAAAACATTGACACAATGCTAGCTACATGGCCATTCAACTGTCCATATCCGAGGACGCGGCTTCTTCAAAAAAGTTGTACTCTGCAGAGGTGTACACATCCACCAGATTAAGTACACCTTCCGTGAACAACCACGGACTGTAACAACAGTATGTGAAACATCAGATCACTGATCATAACCTTCCACTATGTTCAAGCTAGAATGTGCCTATCTCTCTGTTGAGTTTATTCTCCCCGGCAATCAAGTCCCGCTCTGCCTAGACGGGAGCCTCAACGAATGCGTCCGGAGGGTAAGTTAATCCCACACTTTATATGTCTCCACATTGGGGGTTTTGAGGACATTCGGTTCGAGGGATTCCGTCCCTTATAGCGTTTGAGATAGAACACACACTAACCAGAACAAACTTCCAGTTAAGCCCCGTGCCCATGTTGAGGTAGGGTGGCAGTACGGTAAAGGTTGTCCGGCGAAGACTAGGTTATGTGTCATTTTTGAAAACACCATTTTCTCAAAAATGACCACTTCCACAATTCCTCCGGAGAATAAGGATCCGCCTTTTTTCCGGGTTTTCCATAAAGCCTTTGTTTTGTAAAAACACAATTTTAAGGTGTCCACTTAGGGATTAGTACACTTGATGGTAATAAATACCATATGGTGGCTTATGGGCTTGGTAACACCAAGTGTCAACTACTGGCATAATAGTGGTATATATAGTAGTAGTAGTAGTAGTAGTAGTAGTATTCACTCAAAAATAGTTTTTGGAAATCAAAGTTCTTGTAAAACTTTTCAGAAGTAAAACATGCATGATAGATAATGATAAGTGTATTATAACAGCAAGCATCGGGATGGCTTGCCTCAAGTCTCTTAATGTCCCTGGCCTTGAAGTAGCTTGAACTTGACGCACAACTCCACAACTGCTTCTTATTCTTCTTCGTTTTCTAGCGTCGTAAAAGAATACAAGACACACACTCAGGTCTAAAAGACACACAACTAAGCTAAACAACCCATACATCAAGCAAGGGTATAATGGCGCCAACCCACAAACGTTATCGATAAAACTATCTCACATAGCTCTCAGGGTACCAACTATCGTCAGACAAGCATATGGTTCAGGAAACCATATCCCACCTCTTACATACCACATATGGAGTGGGGGTACCACTCTCATAACAAGATATATAAGAAGCTAAAAATATAGCTTGTGGGTGCAAAGAGGTTAGGTTACCAAGGTAAAACAAACAGACATAGCAATACCCATGGCAGTGGGTATTACTCACCACAAGCAACTATCACTTAAATGTGTTTATGATTTTAGTTGGATGTTTTAGTTTCATAAGATACTATTAAGCACAACAAATAACACAAGTACAACAAATAACACAAACATGACACTCATGCTAAGGTACACACTCAGACCATTTCCAAACAGCAGGTAAACACACCACAGATGAATAGGCTAATTATTTACTACCTTAGTGTTTACTTGAAGTTTTGGAATCCATCAAACATGAAAATTTAACAAACAACCAGTAGCTAATAACCAAAGAATCAAGTCATAACAATAATCTAAAACACCATCTTCACTCAAAATAATACTCCTATTAGACAGTCGTAAAACAGGACTGCACTAATAGCATACTAGTATGGAAAACCTACACAAGCATGCTATAAGAAATAATTATATTCTATACTTGTAGCACATGAAACTAAATAATTCATGGCATGATAACAGAAGTAATAACTCCCTGAACATGCTATAATAAGCTCATACACTCATAAAATAAAAGATGACAAAACTATAACTAAAATCACCATCTTCTAGTGGTGACACTAGTTCAATACTAGAGAAGCAAACAATGCTATCATGACTGCTTAAACCTAATCAAGAAAGTCATGAATATAAATGTAGCTAATAACAGTACACAAATCATACTCATGCTAGGAATCAAGAAAATCAAAATAATTCCATGAAACAACTATCAAGCATGCACAAATTAATTCTAGCAATTTCTGTTTTTCTTAAACAATTACTAGCAAGCAAAACATGGTATAACCTACACAACCAGTAGCTATGCACTTGATGAAAAGTTATATAAATCTTTTAAAAAATACAAACACTCAATTTAAATCATTCACAAACAATCTATCAATAAAAAGGAATTTAGTTTATTTGCAAACAATTAAATTTAGCACTCAATAGAGTTCCATTTCTTAACATGATACCCCTAAGGAATATTATGCTAACAAAATGGATCACATCTAACATACTAGTATCCTCTGATAAGAACAAACTTCTCGCTTGCATAAGTGAAAACAAACTATTATATTTTCCATGGTGGGAAATACCAATCAACCACAATTTAACACATGATAATTTCTCACATGTGCATGGTTGGGGATTTCCATCCTCAACCAAGATGCAATGAAACCAGTGGGTTATGGGCCCACTAATTACAAGGAAAAAGAGGTACTAAGCCTCTGGTTACTCATGACAAAAATTAGTATGACACAATAAAATATTACAAACCATTTATCCTAGTGAAAACAATACTAGTGCATAAGAATAACAAAACCTACACATGCTTCAATATAAAAAGACATGCAAGCTAACAGAGGTATTAACTTCAAAATAACAGTACCAAAATGGTACTGGATCCATAGAAATCATAGCACAAAATTTAACAAAGCATTCACACAAAGATCTAGGCATCACAAGAATTCCAATTAATAAAACTAGAAGGTAACCAATGCTATTTCATTTTTATTTCAATTTTCCAAACAAGCACACACTTTATAAGGTAGAGGTAATGTAAGGAAACAACTTAATAACAAGTCCTAACAACTTCATACATGCTAGGGAACAAGATCAAAACATCCACACAACTCATTTCAAACAAGAACATAATTGGAAACAGAAACAGAAAAGTGATGTTTTCTAGATCTGTCCACCAAAAATAATCTAGAGCTTCAAATATTAATCTAAGCTAGGATAAGGTAGATCTAACCAATACTAAACTCATACAATTGGATTTTCTCCAAAAAGCATTTTTAAACTCCTTAAACAATTCAAAGAAAAACCTACTGGTCTTTTAGTAAACTGGATGTCATTTTCATTCTGTAACTCACCTTGATGTGAGGTTAGGTGCATTGGATAGATATTTTCCATACATATCCAGAACAGTTTAGTTTGTTCCATTTGGTCACATATTTTAAAAGTTATAGTTAAAACATTCTCACTGACAGTCTGAGGAAAAACATTCATTGTACTAAAAATAATGGTCCAAAAGTAGATCTGCAAAGTTCCCATGGTTTAGATTTCATTCCTTAAGGTTCATGAATTTTTACAGATTTTATTTCACACGTTTAGTATTTTTACCACGTCCAAAGTGATCATACAGATTCCGGTTAAAAATTAAATGAATAAAAGATTAACTGCCACTCGGGCTGGTTCTGCGAGGCCGCGGCCCAACTGGATGCGAGCGCGGCCCGCTGCGCTTGCGCGCGCTGGAAGGCGTGGGAAACATCCGCGTTCAACCACGGCCGTTTATCAAAGATCGAACGGTCCGCGCGCTTCTTCTACCTCCTCTCACCCTCTCTCACTGTTCCGACGGAGAAGGAAAAGGGCGCGGCTCTAGCTCACCTTGGGGAGGCTCGGGGAGGGTTGCGGCACTCGGTGGTGGTTGCAGGGGGGTTGGGGCTTCCAGGGATGGCGACGGTGGCGGCAGGCGTGGCCGCACGCGGCGGAACGCGGCCGGCGTGCTGCGCGGTGACCGCGGCGGCGAGTGGACGGCGGCGGCGCCTCCGGGGCCTAGAGGAGGTGGGGAGGTGTCCGGGGGGTTCACAGGAACATGGGGAAAGTTTCTATGGCAGTGGGAGGGACTGGGAGAGAGGGGTGCGAACAGGGCTTGGCCGAGACCGTGGTGCTCTCCGGCGGCTAGAATCTCGAGCTCAAGGGCTCTAGGGACAAGGGCTCGGGGTCCAAGCGACTTGGGGAGCTAGGAGGGAGTGAGAAAGGTGCAGGATGCAAAGGTGCTGCCTCTGGGTACTTATAGATGAGGGAGGAACCTCGAGGGCAAATCGGGGAGCTCGGGTGGATGCCAAAAATGGCATAGAGCAAACCCTAGGGTTTATGGTCTTTTCCAAAACGTGCACTGGCTTGCCCAAGTCACCAAGAATGTGGTTGCAGGTCTTATCCTGGCCAATGGGTGCAAGTGGAGCAAGTGGCAAGCCAAATAGGTCAAAGGCATGGGCTCCCACATCTGCCACATCAACACCTCTTGTCTCTCTAATAACTTCAAGCCTAAAGCTTCTAGAAGGTACCCAATGCATTATTGGTCGAGTAGGAACCCTGATCAACAAGCTAGGTCAGGCCACACATCCAAAAGATCAAGGGATCACAAAGAAAACAAAGGTGCAAAAGTGTATCTCCTGCTGTTCACAGAAAATTCAGTCTTTAGGACTTAGAAATTTTCTAAGTGTTGAAAACAGACAGAAAGTTGAAAAAGTTGAGTTTGTTTTCAGGGTGCAAAAGATTCTCAAGATTTGTTTTCAAGGTATGGATTTGTTAACCATGTTATATACTTTCATAAACATCTTTTGAAAACAAATTTGAAATAAGTTAAGGCCATGAAAACATTGGAAGAAAAGGTATACTCTCTGTTTTTAGCTGTTTCTCAAAAATGTCTTTTCTTGCCTTAATTTTATACCACAAAAACAACAAGCAAAAGGTAGTTTTTATTTCCCCAAAAATAAAAGTGAGCTTATATCTTTGTAGCACACATATCAAGGATTAATTAAATGCCAAGGAATCGTAAAATAACAATTTATAGCTTGGTGAAAACAATGGTAGAAAACAGGTATTTGATTTTATTCTTAGACATTGTTTTCTATAGGAAAGTTAAAAGAAAACTTTCATAGATCATTTTGAAAACTTGTTTTTATTGGATCCAACAAAGTTAAAAGTTTGTTTTAAGTTGCAAACCATAATGATCCAAGTCCTGGGATAAAAATCTCTCAAGTAATAATAGGAAAAACATCAGGGAAAAATAAATAGGAATATCTCTCAGAAACATAAGGCATTGGTTCTATATAGAAACAAGGCTTGTGTTGCAAAAATGTTTAACATTACAAACACATGTTAGTTCAAACAATCATGTTGTTATAAAAAAAATTGTTGGCCCTAATTTTTGTCTTCTTGAGCATAGTCCAAGAGTCGAAAAACTGGGGTGTGACAGACCTTCCCCCCTTAAAAGAATCTCGTCCCGAGATTCGCAGGCAAGCGAGAAGAGGGTATGGTCAAAACAGCAATGTTAGATGATTTGTTTACAAACCTGTGTTGATGGTTGGTAACATTATTTACAGGGGCTTCCCCCCTTTGATTTACCTTACCAAAAGTCACAGGTAAAAAGTTTTCCTTTCAAAGGTTTTGGGTGCCATGTTCTAAACTTGAACTTATTGTTTTTCTTAAAACCATGTTCTCAAGCCAGGTTTAGAAAGACCAACTTGTTCCAGAAAAGTTTCTTTTCTAAGGTACCCCAAAACAAGAAATTTCACTTTTCTAAAATTGACAGGAAAGTCCTGGCCACCCATAAGTGGTCATAGAAACCTAGTTTGGCAGGGTATAGGCTACAAACAGCTAGTAGGCTTTCCATGATTTGGAGGAAAGCTCAGAAGCTAGATGTACCCAGGTTTTTCTCGAGTGTTTTGCTGACGTGTGGTACTGGGCTCACTTGACACTCGATGCCCTCCTCGTTTTTTCTTCTCCTTGTGGCCTTTTCTTCCCATCTGGTGCGCACACTTTCAGCAATCAGGGTGTCCCGCCCACTGTGAGTCCATGATGGGCTGACACCTCGCTGTAGGACTGCTATGAGTGTGACAGGTCGATGCTCTGGCCACTTGGTCAAGAGGTGCGCGGTGTTTTCGCGCCATTTATGAGCACTGCGGCTGAATTCTTTGGCTCTTCCCGCGTAGTGCTTGATGAAGGAGAGGGCTCTGCTCTTGCTGCTATAAAAAGGGTAGCTGTGTTTCTCCAAACCTCACCACACGATGAGCTTCATTTCCCAGTTAATCAATGACTTCTTCAAGGAGTATGTCACTCTGCTGGAGCGAGCAAATTTCTTGGAGCACTTCCTCATCGTGCTATCCTTTAGCTGCTGCTTGGTGGGATCGGTCACAGTGATCCTGTTAGCCATGATCTTCGCATGCTGGGACATCCACGACTGGTGGTATGGTACCCGGAACAAGACCGTGGCGGAAGAAAGACGAGTTGTGGCGCCGGTGGTGGCGCCAGTGGAGGCTCACGCTGGTGGCACTAAGCCTGGAAGACTGGAGGGGCTTCGTCGTCGACTGACTCGGGGTTCTGCATCAGGTGAGAGTGGCTCGCCTTCAGACTAGGCTCTCACTAGTGAGGGTCTGGTAAGGTTAGGGTACACACCGAAGTAGGTGTAGTGGTCTGTGCTGGAAAACAGGCTTGTATCTTAATTTTCCTGAAACTTTTACCTGTTGGTGTAATCTTATTTCCAGAGTAAGGTATCCCTTTGGAGTTCCTACAAGACTTGTAGTTCTTCAGGATCATAGATTTAAGCCAATACTTTGTGCTATCAACTCTACAAGATGGCAACCATTTTATGCGGCAAAGTTTAATTTACTCTTGAGGGTGGTATACCAAAAATTGGATGGAGGTTTTGGTTAGTATCTTCCAGATTGTATTTAGTTCGACGTGACACTTCTAGTGTTCCATCTACGTCGGGTTTTCTCAAGGCACAACGGCAAACAAGCAAGGGGGTTCACAGGTTTGGTTCAAAAACGTACCATTGGCATGAGTTGCAGATGCTTCTGCAACATCAGCTTGGGCTCGAGGTCCATCCACCAGATTCTTGCGTTTCTTATGGGATGGACCTTGGCGTTCTTGGGGTTCATCAGGATGAGCTAGGATATGGTTCTTCTGGGGACAATCACGATCAAAGTGTCCTTCCTGTCCACAGGTAAAGCAACCCGTGGTTCTAGGCTTGACCTTCACACGCCTCCTTGAAGATTGTGGCATCGCAGGCAAAACGCTGCGAGTCACCCATGAACTAGTTTCTCCTGGCGTCACTGTCTTCCTTTTGCGGCTCTCCCCAGCAAGCAGTTGCTGGTATTCTCTCATAAGGAAAGCAGTATTCTCAGCGTTGGTGAGGACAAGCTGAGTCAACTGTTCCAGAGCAACACGGGTGGCAAAGTGTTCAGCACGAGCGGCTTCACTTCCTTCCCTCAGCAGAGCAAACAGTTGAGCCATTGTCGGCTCAGGTGATGGAGGTAGATCGCTGGCCATGCTGAAGACAAAGAACGGTGTAAGGCGAGAGCAACTAAAGGTGGTTTGGTTTTTCTTTGAAAACTGGTGACACATACCGGCTTATCATGGAGATGAGAACGATATATACCACAACAACGAGCAAACGTCGAAGAAACAAACGCCAACTCAAACCAAGATTGACATACGCATGAAACAGAGTCTTAACAAGTACCTCTTAACTTAAGGTTCACAAGGCTAAGCATAAGGCTTACAATACAACTAGCACACACAAAGTTCTAACAGAGTTCACACCATACAGACAAACAAGCGTCTCGGTGGGGATTACACACTCCTAACATCCTGCGGCAATCCTAAGTGCTCGAGGAAGCGCGTAGCTGTTCCTCCAGCTCTTCAATTCTGGTCTTGCTGGCTGCAAGCTGAAGCTGAAGGGCTCTCACTCGTGTGCGGTGCTGGGAGTCAGTGTACTTCATGGTCTTCTTCAGTACCTTGAGACGATGCTCGGTAACCAAAGTTGCACCAAGACTGGCTTCTAGTTGGTCTATCTCTCTTCCTCGGAGGTCATGATCTGCTCTAACCTTATCAAGGGAGAGTTGGGTGTTGTACAGATGTCCCTCCAGGTGCTGGAAGTGACGAGCAAACACAAAGTCTCCAGTGACTTCTACTGGCCTGTCATCCTCGTCGCGCCTTCCAAAGTACCTATAAGGGGTTCCTGCAAACTTGTCGCGAAAGAAGTTCGCGAGCTTGGCAATGACCAGCTGCATTACTCTAAGGATACCACCTTCCCAACTGCTCTCCACCACTTCCCAAATGATCTCTAGGGTTGACGGTGCTAGCAAAGGTGCACGGATGGTGCAGACCACCAACCAGGACAACTCTCGTCCATCATGGTGAATCTGGGCTCCCTTCAACTCAGGTGTGGGACGACCGATAAGATGAGCCATCTTGATCAAATCCTCCTCAAAACGGCGGTAGCAAGGTGCATGCGATCCCAGCCGGAAGGACTTGGTGAAGATAACTTCCATCTACACAAGATTTTAAAGTGGGTTAAGTTAGGTAATAGTGTGCAAAATTTTAAGATGCTCCTTTTTAATCTTGAGTGTAAATAGAGTTTTCTTGAACCACAGAGGGGATGGAGTATAGAATCCTTTTGAAAAATAGTCAGCTTAATGGCCTGGTTTTGTTTACTTCCATTGTCAGAGTACTAGCTAACGTCCATGCTAACTAAGGTCAGGATATGTAACATCCCAATTTTGCTAAACTAGGGTGTGTGGCGTTGTGTTCATCTCATACATGCATGAAACAAAAATTCAAATCATGTTTTAATCCAATTTAAGTTATGAATTTAATTGGTTTGAGAAAACCCCACAAAAAGTACTTATTTTGGTTCCCAAAATCTTGTTTTGAAAAATATTTCAAACACACCAAAGCAAAACATGGTTTTGTTGGAAATTTTGTGAGCTTTCCAAAAATATTTTTTGCAAATTTTTCTGATTTCAAAAAGGCCCTCAAAAGCTAGTTCTCTGTTCTGTTCTAGTTTGGAAAAGGGCTGTTCTGTAGTTTCCCAGTTTTCCAGGGGGGTTTTCCGAATTCGTCCTTTGTCTTCTACCTCCGCCAGTAGGAGCAGCTCCGTGTGCATCGACGCCACGTGCTGCTACCACCTTCCCCCCCTTGCGCAGGTGACTCCACAGGAGAGCTCCGTGCCCTCCTTCTCCTCCTCTCGCTCTCACTCGCCGTCACCCTCCCCCTCTCTCTCTGTAACCCCACAGCGTCGAGACCAAACCCTAACCTCCGGCCGCCACTGCGCGTCGTCGACTCCGGCCATCTCCGGCCGAATTGAGAGAACCAGGAGGACCACCAGAACACCCTCTATCACCTCGAGAACGCACGGGGGCCGGGATGGCCTGAATCGGCCGGATTTCGTGTTCTCCCTCATCGCCGGCCGCCGTCGAATTCCGATCGCCGCCGTCGATTTCCGCCCCGGCGAGCCTCCCCGACCCCGCCTTCGAGCTCCTGGTGAGCCTACGGTCCCCGCGGACCCTAACCTCCCTCTCCTCGCGCTTGTTCTCACCGCCGCCGTCGGTCACCGTGGCTATGGCCACCGCGGCCACATGCCGCCGCCACTCCGGCGACAATTAGGTGGTGGCGCCGCCACTAGGTTGTTCGCCTCGTCGAGGCCAACCTTAGGAGCCTGCTCGCGCATACCGGGGCGCCGGGAAACGCCGCTGGCGTCCATCACCGTCCCTCTGCCGGCCATCCCCTGGCGTCACGGTGACGACTTGGTGACGTCACCGTGGGCCCCATCGCCAGCTGGTTTTTCTTTTTAGAAAAAGAAAATTAAAACGACACGTGGGACCTCTACTGTTTGAATATTTCAGAATTTAAATAAAACTTGGATAATCAATATCTCCCAAAATATAAGTCAGAAAAATATAAGCAAAATATGAGAAAGATCAGAAAAATGAGCTTTATCCAAAAATGTCATTTTCCTATATGTTTGACAAAGTTCAAAAATGACCATTTATTTAATGTTGTTTAATCATTTAAAATAGAAAAATAAGTTTTTATTCAATAAAATTGGAAAATTAAAAGTTATATACCAAATTGCTCAAAATGACAATTGCAATCTAGTTATGATGTTTTCAACCTCTTTTGAGCAACTAAAATGGTACTCACTTCCATAATCGCCCGAAACCCCCTCCGGGGTCTATTTCGGGACTTTTTCACTAAAACTGCATTTCTGACATATGAACCCTAGCAAACCAACGATCATGCTTAGGGCTTTATTTCAGTGCATTAACCTGCTCATGCATACATATTGCGCATTGCATCGATGCCATGTGTTGATTATTATTTCTCCTGCGGTGTTGTTTCCCCCTCGGTAGAACGTGACTCCGAAGAGAAGGCCAACAATCCAATGGCGAATACTTGATCTTAACCGACAAGTCAAGCACTTATCCCAGAAGATCTTTATCTGGTTTTCTTATAACCAAGGCAAGCATAACCTCTTATCTTCTCATATATGGTTTCAACGTGTTTTGAATCTCGTACTTTGCATTCGGTTCCAAACTATTTGATGTCAGTAGATAGAGTTCCCCTATATACTGCATAACCTAGATATCCTGATCTACTGCTCCTAGCAGCTATAGGTTTGCTTGTGCGCGCTCCGCTAAACCCTGTGAGTCTTGCTTAGCCATGCCTAGTTGTGATCTGATCCATCCGGTTGATGAATCTGGTCAATGCGTGAATCTATTATGTCAGGTTGTTGTGATTTAAATTACCTTTGATAACTTGACTAAATAACGGCATGGATGTGAGGCCACAATGGGTTGTGGCGTTTTGTCCTGTTCATGCCCCTAGGAGCGAGTTCTCGCCTTCGAAGCCAAGACTGAGCGTGCAACCACACGCGGGGCCTAACAGACCGCGCTCGACCAAGTAACTTGTTTGGCCACGTCCATGAGTCACGTAGTTTGATCTTTCCATCTGCGTGTGAGTCAGAAAACGATTTGGAGAAAACTTAGGGCGTGACCGGGACAAGTGATGGACGTACACGGATCTTGTTCCCGACTCACAGAACAGGTGCCGTCAGGAGGTGGCCAACTCCCTGTTGACGGGGTGGCCCTGTTTGGGTTGACTCATGGATAGGGTCGAGCAAGGTCGTGGCCAGCCACCCTCTGCCGCGCTCCATGGACGAGCGTACATGTGGCGTTAAGAGTCGGATGGTACGTGTGGGTAAAGTGTACCCCCTGCAGGGATAAATCTCCTCGAGAAGCCGTGCCCACGGTTACGGACGACTTGGCAACGGATTCTGTGATCATAGATAACTTCAACGGAATGACTAAAACTTGTTAACCATGATTGAAGGGTGCCTCCTCGGAGATGCCGAGAGGGGTGATCCTTGTAGCATGAGATAGTGTGGGTATGAGAAGTACTTGGTGGAATACAAGAGGATGATAATCTCAGTAGTTGAGTAGCTTTCTCATCTGTTTCGAAAAACATTCTATGAGACGTGCTATTCTTCCTCGATTTGGAAAACCAAGATTGCTTTACGCAAATCAGCCTTCATAAAACCCTTTCTGAAGTTAGCAGATATATAATAGGTTAATTAAGTCTTGTTGAGTACCTCCCATACTCAGGTTTGCTTAATTTTGGTTCAGGAGAAGAACTCCATTGGTGGTGATTCAACGTGGACATCGGCGAGTAGTTTGGGGTTCCTAGGTAGCAGCCTGGAATCTATGGGCTGGGACGTCGCCTTATGTTGCGGCCTCTTAGGCCTTTTTGGTTCTTGTTGATTAGCAACATAATTTGTCTTCCGTTGTCTGATGTAATGTTGGGTCGTGTGACCTCTGCTTGTAAGCTATACTCTAGTAACACCTGTTTAATAAAGCTTCATGTTTAGAGTACTGCTTTGATCGGTTGTTGGTTTCAAGCTCATTGTTATACAGTTTTGGCTATGCCTGCATAGTTGTCGTAGTCGAGGGGTTGTGGAGCCGATGATCCATGTCCGAGCCCGCCTGTCGATTTGATCGTCCTGGGGCGAGGTAACCCCAGTAACCCTCGATTGTTGTTGCACTTTCTGGACACATAACAGCTCTGTATAACTTTGGTCCCGTTCCTTCAGTTTCATCCGACTCGTGGACGCTTGGGTATGCATAATTGGTTATGACTAGCATGGATACAAGGAGTAGTAGACCGGGGATCCGGACTACGTGCCGATGAATCCGGTCTGCCTGCCGTTGTTTGTTGCGGCCGGGGCTGGTAACCCTGAAGCCCTTGTGAGTCCATGGCTAGGAGCACATAACAGTATGTATATCTCTGGGTCCGGGGTCTGACAAGTCTTGGTATCAGAGCAGGACTGCCTGTAGGAAAACCTTACTGCTTGGTCGATGTCGAGTCTAGTGTTTGTGAAAACTACTTTGAAACTTCAAATGATTGTGAAAACCCTTCTTAGGATTCTTTTTACTCCTTATCTGGTATCGCTCTAACTCTGAGTCTCCTTACCTGTTTTGATTTGAAAAGGTTTTGCTATCTCTTCTAGTTATTCAAAACTTAGGTGCCTTCTTTGGCAGTGACGTTCTTTTAACCAAGTTGACCTAGTTATGAGTGTCTAGAGTCGAGTGTGTTCCATGTTTCGTTATCTCTTAAACTGGGAGATTTCCTTCCCATCCTAATCTCTCAGAGTTGTCCGGATTCCACATTCTTTCATGTTCTAGAGTTTTAAATCCCGAACCTCGAGATTTCCTTTTCATCTCGAATGTATCCGTTATCCTCTGCTCAAGTTCTTCCGGAGCTATGCTTGTCTTTTGAAAGATACCCCGTGATTGCTAACTGTGGTGTCCTTTGTGGCACTCCTATAGTAGTTACTCCTTTCTCTAAGTTTATAACCTTGGACTTGAACCGAAGGTCCCGGAATGTGCTGAATTGTGGTGAGTTGAGTTATGTGGTTTCATAACCATGTGATTCTCACTCTATCAGTACAGGATGCTGGCCTTTAACCCAAGTTCTGTTTCTTTGGATCCTGAAGAATCTGTTCTACCTCAGGATGGCTAGGTAATATCAGCTCCAATAGCCATAGGTTTTCTCTAGGAATCAAAAGGATCACGACAAGAGTGTCCTTTATGATTCTCATATCTTTGTTCTTGGTTCAGCTATACCAACCTTTTGGCATGGGATCTACACATGAGTATTACCTCGTGCATCCAACGTGATCTCAGGAATTTCCAGAGCACGTTCCTACTCTTAGCTGCTTCCCGAACTCCGTTCGTTGTTTGGAAACCAAGTTGCATAGGTGTGTTGGATTCTTCCAATGTAGTTCCTCTTGAGTTCCGTCAAAACATTCCACCTTGGGATGTTAGGATAAACAAACTCCAGTACCTCGTTCATCTTAAGAACCAGGTCAAAGTTTTGTAATCCACAGAATAAAGAAGTTTCATTAGCTTCGGTTCTGTTTTACCTTCGAGTGTCACACTCTTTTATATCAAGAGATTGTGTTAAGTTTCATGGCCTTAATGATGAAGTAATGCTCTCACACATCTTCACTCCCCCTTCCTCCAAGCTTGAATGCTTGAGAATGATGGGTCTGTTCATCGACATGTGTATCTGCTATTCCTAGCAATTCTTATTGCTTTGGAAATCTAAGAAAACATCTGTATCCTTCTTAGCACTATCGGTCACCCGGTCTCTGTTTGCAGTTGACTGTGTTACCAAATCCGTTCCTTCCGGTGCACATCCTCGGTCAGAGAGTTAGGTTCATGCCAAAGCTCTCCAGACCATATCAGTTGCTTTGAAAAGCAAGTTTCCTTTTCGAACTCCAAGACATACCGGTAGGTTGTGATATTCTGGTTGTCTTTCTAGAAGTATCACCAGGTTTGTCACCTGACCGTGATGTCTAAACAAGGGGTAATTTGAACTACTCCTTCCTCCAAGGAACTCTGCTGGATATCCTGGACTAGTTGGTTGAGCTTAAACAACAACTTGGAGGGTTGAAAGGCAAAAGCTCCGCCTAACTTGATCCTTCGTGAAGGGATGACTAGTTTCTTTGGTGTTGAAGCATGATAGTATCTCTGTAGTGGACATGCTATCATTCTAACCTTGATTTGATTTGGGTTATCGTCAAATCAAGAAAAGGTCCAAGGACTATCTTTATGGTGTTTTCTCCTAAGTACACCTTAATGTCCTTTGGTCAGACCAATATTCTGCCTTGTTCATATGTCATATGAATCCCTCTTCATGGAGTAACTTGATACGGCTTTTGTTGAGCCCATCTACGACATTCTTGCTTTCTCCAAGTTGCAAGAGGTTCATGTTGAACACATGGCAACAATGTTGGAAACTTTCGAGAACCATCTTCGTGTTATCACGAAGTTGTGTTCTGGATGTTTGGAGTGACTTTCTCGGGTTCGTGTGCTTATGGTGAAAGTTGTCGCCATGGGCCCGAGTATAGTTTTCTTGTTCCTTCGGGAATAATCCCAAGTTGGTCATGCATGTGTGGAGTATTCTTGATATGGTGGGTTGTTACCACCATTTATTTGAAGAACTTTGCATCCACACCAAGCCACTGACTGATTACCCGTGAAAGAGAAGAAGTTTACGAACTTCGTTATCTCGGTAATCATCTTTCCCACAAGGACTCCGATGTGTTATTTTGCCAGTAGTTCATGTAGGTGCAACCGTCTTTCGCAAGTTGCTAATACATGAGTTCTACAATCTCGCTTACCTTCATGAGCGTGGCATCGTAGTCCATATCTTGAGAATCCAGCGTATGTATCTCATTGGTAACCGGTGCAATCTCTTCGAACATACATACTGAGTCTCAGTTATCAACCCACTACCCAGAGCTGAATCTCAAACAGCCACGATGGTTGGTGTTCCCTTAAGGGTATTGAGCTAGGTCCATTTGAAAATCCGGCATGGTTGATGTCGTGGTTGACACAATTAGCCGGAAGGCCTAATGTCATATCTCTTTGAATCCGTCAGAACAGCCACTCTCTGTGAGAATTCTTGTGTGGCTTATTCTTAACAAGTTTTCCTCACCGTTCTCCCAAAACCGGAGTTTTACCTTCACTTGATGACCTATAGAAGGCTTGTCATAAGCCTGATATCGGTATCTAGAACATCCAGGAGAACCTGGAAGTTGATCTTTCCAATATCTCTCTGTTGAACCTCCAAAACCTTTGTCTTAATGGAAACAAGTTCATCGTGAAAAACATCTCGTGGTGTTTCATAACCGCCAATGATCAGTTCCTTTTTCAAGTTGTTTATACTTGAAGATCTGTTCATCTCACACATTGTGTGATTTTGTCAGTTACTTCAGCCATGGGATCTCAACCATGTGGTAGATGTATTGGTACGTCCAATTTACATAGGAAAGAGGTTCCCTGTTTTCTTCCGGTGTTTCAACCCCCGTTGGTTGCTCATCTTTATGGTGTGACCAAGAGTACCTCCTTCGTTACGGTGTTCCAACATTCCGTCGTTACTCATCTTCTGTCGTCAAGTAACATCCCGATCCTTGACAAAGTTTTTGACAAAGTTTTGACAAAGTTTTCGAAAAAGTTTTAGCGGAATGGAAGTTTCGTTATCTTCCGAGTCCACTCCGAAGAGTGAACATGATCTTGTATCAAATTTTCTCTGACGCACGATTACAGTGTTTTCTCGTGTTTCCTGTCATCTACGAATATTAGGTTGTGATATCCAAGACCATCTTATTCAATTTTGGTATTCTGTCTGAAGAAACCTCGATGTCATAAGTTGTTCGACCTATCTTTTCCAAAAGGATTTAAAGTCTTGTGCAAAGCTCATATTCTAAATCCTTTCAAGAACCATCGTCCATAAACTTGAAACCTTCTTTTATTCCCTCCGTTACCTGGATGTGTTTCATGCTTGTTAACTCAACAGTTCTTTATGAACACTCCTGTCATGAGTTAGCCATGAGATACTCGATCTTTGTAAAGATCAATTCCTAAGAGTTTTCCCTCTCACCTAAGGTGTAGCCGCTGAAGAATCTTCGCAAGTGCTACGGGTCAACCTCTTCGAGAAAAGAACCGTAAGGTTCAAGAAGATCGTTCAAAGCCGGTGTTCCTTCTTTCTTCTCCTTCAGGAATCTCGGGACGAGATTCTTGTAAGGGGGGTAGATTTGTAACATCCCAATTTTGCTAAACTAGGGTGTGTGGCGTTGTGTTCATCTCATACATGCATGAAACAAAAAATTCAAATCATGTTTTAAACCAATTTAAGTTATGAATTTAATTGGTTTGAGAAAACCCCACAAAAAGTACTTATTTTGGTTCCCAAAATCTTGTTTTGAAAAATATTTCAAACACACCAAAGCAAAACATGGTTTTGTTGGAAATTTTGTGAGCTTTCCAAAAATAATTTTTGCAAATTTTTCTGATTTCAAAACGGCCCTCAAAAGCTAGTTCTCTGTTCTGTTCTAGTTTGGAAAAGGGCTGTTCTGTAGTTTCCCAGTTTTCCAGGGGGGTTTTCCGAATTCGTCCTTTGTCTTCTACCTCCGCCAGTAGGAGCAGCTCCGTGTCCATCGACGCCACGTGCTGCTACCACCTTCCCCCCCCCTTGCGCAGGTGACTGTAACATCCCTCTTCTGCTAAGTTAGGCTTTGTGGTGTTGTTTTCATGTCATAGCATGCATGGGAAATTTCATCCAACTTTGAATTTGTTTTTAAATAAGAAGTTGACCAAAAACCACTTAAAGTGGTCACCCAAAATTTGTTATAAAAATATTTTCAAATTTGAAAAGCAAAGACATGGTGAGCTTGAAAATTTTGTAAGGTTTTCAAATATCATTTTTGCAAATTTTTCTGTTTGCAAAAAGGCCCTCAAAAACCCTGTTTCTGTTCTGTTTTAAAATAGCAAAGGACCTTTCTGCAGTTTCCAGTTTTCCAGGGGGGTTTTCACAAAATTGCTGTTTTAACGTCTTCTTCTTCCTCCTGCCAGAAGGAGAGCTGCTGGGCGACGGTGCCCCCCCCCCGCCACGTCCTGCTTCTTTTCCCCGAGGGGATAGGGGTGAGGAGAGCCCCTCCTGTGCGCTGCACTTCCCACACTCGCAGCTCCCTCCCTCTGTGTATTTCCCTCCACGAGGCCGAAACCTAGCTCCGTTGGTCGTCGATGGCGCCGCCGCTGTGTGCCTCCCCGAGCTCAACGGAGAGCCTCTCGAGCTCCGTTGTGGCCTCCTCTATCTCCCTGATGGAGCACGCATGGCGGGAGTCCCCGAGTCGATGCAATCGGCCTTTTCTTCCCCGCCTCCGGCCGTCGGCCCCGCTGCCGATTCTCCGCCGCCTGGCCCTCTCCGCCCCCCTACACCTCCTCACAACGCTCCTGGTGAGCTCTCTCTTCCCGTGGAACCTCCCCTGCTTGCCCCGTCCTTTGTTCCGTGCGGTCGCCGGAGATCGACGAGCGCCGCCGCCATTTAAGCTCGCCGGCAACGCTCCGGTGGCGTTTGGGCAGCGGCGCCACCACCTTAACGCTCGTCGCCGTCTCCTCTACACCCTGGACCATCCCAGTTCGCGAATCGCAAGCCCAATCCGTGGATTGAACCGCGGCAGTGGCATTCCGGCCATCCGCTGACGTCACCATGACGTCAGCGTGGCGTCAGCTAGGCCACCTGTCAGCCACGCTTTTTATTTTTGAATTTTCTCTGAAAAGAAAACAGTCAGACAGTGGGCCCCACCTCTTTAAAGAAATTACAGAAAATGACTAATTTTAATAATTCATTATCTAAAGTTTCACACCTCAGAAAAATATGGAAAAATATGGGAGTGATCAGAAAAATGTACTCTTTCCAAAAATGTCACTTTCATATATGTTTGATACATTTCATATTTGGACATTATTTAATACTGTTTAATCATTTAAAAATAGAAAAATAAGTTTTTATTCCATAAAATTAGAAAATTAAAAGCTATATACCAAATTGCTCAAAATGACAAAAACAACCTGTTTATGATGTTTTCAAACCCATTTGAGCTATTAAAATGGTACTCACTTTCATAATCGTCCGAATTGCCCCTCCGGGGTTCATTTCGGGCAAATTCCAGTAAAATGGCATAACTGACATACGAACCCTAGCAACCCAACGCTCATGTTTAGGTATTTATTTCAGTGCATTAATTTTCTCATGCATACATATTGCCATTGCATCGATGCCATGTGTTGATTGTTGTTTTCTTGTTTCGGTGTTTGTTCCCCCTCGGTAGAACGTGAGTCCGAAGAGAAGGCCAGCAATCCAATGACGAATACTTGATCCTAACCGACAAGTCAAGCACTTATTCCTGAAGACTTTCTCTGGTTTTCTTGAAGCAAGGCAAGCATAACCTCTTATCTGCCCATATATGATTTCAAAAGACTTTTCATTCTCGTACAATTGCCTTCGATTTCAATGTATCTTGAGTCAATAGATAGAGTTATCCTATTTACTTGCACAACCCAGATGCCATGATTCAATGCTCCTAGCAGACATAGGATTTGTTTGTGTGTATCGCCAGAGCCTCAAATATGCCATGCTTAGTCATACATGCCTGTTATCTCTGCTCCATCCGGTTGATGAATCAGAGCCGGGAATGAATCTAGTATGATAGGATGTTGTGGAAAGTCAAGATCAGTTGTTTAACATGATTTAAAGGTGTGGATGACGAGACCACAGAGGGTCTGTGGTGGTTGTCTCGTTCATGCCCCTAGGAGCGAGTTCTCGTCTTCGAGCCAAGACTGAGCGTGCATCCACACGGGGCTTAGATTCCCCTCGATCTCAACTTGCCTAGTTTGTTCCGTGAGTCGCCTAGTTCGGGCTTTCCATTTGGATTTGTGGGGATGTTAAAAACGTTTACAAAACTAGGACGTGGCGGTGTAACAGCCTGTGGCGAGACAGTAGTTGAAGCACCGCTCACAACGATAGAGACCCGGCAGGAGATGGCCACTCCCTATTGGCGGACCATCTCTACTCGGAGCAACTCATGGAATAGGCGAAGCAAGGGAAAGGTCGTGGTCAACCTCCCTCTGCCGGCACTTCCCGGACTAGTGCTACCACCGGTGGCATTAAGAGTTGGTTGATACGTGTGGTTAAAGTTGTACACCCCTGCAGGGTTAAATCTTTTAGAAAAGCCGTGTCCGCGGTTAAGGACGACTTGGTGACGGATTCTGTGATCATAGAAAACTTAAACGGAATGATTAAAACTTGATAATAACGATTGAAGGATGCCTCCTCGGAGATGCCGAGAGGGGTTACCTTGTAGCATGAGTTACCGGAACAACTGGAGGAGGTGATCTTTGAAGAACGAGGTGCTGATATGATATTGGTGGATTAAAAAGATAATGATATCAGTAGTTGAGTAGCTTTCTCATCTGTTTTCAAAATACTCCATGAGACGTGCTACCCCTTCCTCAATTTGGAAAACAAAGATGGCTTTACGCAAAATAAGCTTCATAACTCTTTCTAAAAGAAGCAGATATATAATAGGTTAACTAAGTCTTGTTGAGTACCTCCCGTACTCATGTTTGCTTCAACTTGGTTCAGGTGGAGTTCCTCAGCTCGGTGGTGTTTCAACGTGGACATCGACGAGTAGTTCGGGGTTCCCAGGTAGCAGCCTGGAATCTATGGGCTGGGACGTCACCTTATGTTGCAGCCTCTTAGGCCTTTTTGGTTCTTGTTGATTAGCAACATAATTTGCCTTCCGTTGTCTGATGAAATGTTGGGTCGTGTGACCTCTGTTTGTAAACTATACTCTAGTAACACCTGTTTAATAAAGCTTCATGTTTAGAGTACTGCTTTGATCGGTTGTTGGTTTCGAGCTCATTGTTATACAGTTTTGGCTATGCCTGCATAGTTGTCGCAGTCGAGGGGTTGTGGAGCCGATGATCCATGTCCAAGCCCGCCTGTCGATGTGATCGGCCTGGGGCGAGGTAACCCCAGTAACCCTCGATTGTTGTTGCACTTTCTGGACACATAGCAGCTCTGTATAGCTTTGGTCCCGTTCCTTCAGTTTCATCCAACTCGTGGACGCTTTGGTATGCATAATTGGTTATGACTAGCATGGATACAAGGAGTAGTAGACCGGGGATCCGGACTACGTGCCGATGAATCCGGTCTGCCTGCCGTTGTTTGTTGCGGCCGGGGCTGGTAACCCTGAAACCCTTGTGAGTCCATGGCTAGGAGCACATAACAGTGTGTATATCTCTGGGTCCGGGGTCTGACAAGTCTTGGTATCAGAGCAGGACTGCCTGTAGGAAAACCTTACTGCTTGGTCGATGTTGAGTTTAGAGTTTGTGAAACTATTTTGAAACCTCAAATGATTGTGAAAACCTTCTGAGGATTCTTTTTACTCCGTATCTGGCATCGCTCTGACTCTGGGTCATCTTACCTGTTTTGATTTGAAAAGTTTTAAGTCATTCAAAACCTAGGTGCCTTCTTTGGCAAGGACGTCTGTTACCAAGTTGACCTAGTGTTGAGTTTCTAGAGTCATGTGAGTTCCATATTCCGTTATCTCTCGTTTAAAATGGGAGATTTCCTCTCCATCCTAGTCTCTCAAAGTTGTGTGGATTCCACATTATTACATGTTCTAAGTTTCGAAATCCTGAACCTCGAGATTTTCTTTTCCATCTCGAATGTGTCCGTTAGCCACTGCTCAAAGTTCTTCCGGAGCTATCGTTGTCTTTTGAAAGATACCTCGTGATTGCTAATGGTAGTGTCCTTTGTGGCACTCATATAGTAGTTACTCCTTTCGTTGTGATTTTAATTCTTGGACTTGAACCGAAGGTCCCGGAATGTGCTGAGTTGTGGTGGGTTGAATCATGTGGTCATAACCATGTGATGCTCACACCATCAGTACAGGATGCTGACCTTTAACCCAAGCCTCATTCTGTCAACCTTGAGGAACATCTTCTACCTCAGGATGGCTAGGTAGTTTCAACTCCAATAGCCGTAGGTTTCCTCTTGGAATCAGAAGGATCGCAACAAGAGTGATCCTCATGAGTTCCACATCTTTCTTCTTGATTCAGCTATATTTATCTTCTTGGCATGGGTTTTACAAAAGAGTATCACCTGTGCACTCCCCATGTCCTCTGGATTTTCCGGAGCATGTTCCTATCTTCCAGTTGCTCTCAAATCTCCCTCCGTTGTGTTGAAACCAAGTTGCATATGTGTGTTGGATTGTTCCAATACATTTGCTCTTGTTTTCCGTCAAAAAATTCCACCTTGGAGTGTCAGGAGAAACAAACTCTAGTACCTCGTTCATCTCTAGGACCAGGTCAAAGTTTTGTAATTCGCGGATTCAAGAAGTACCGTTAGCTTCTGTTCTATTCTACCTATGAGTATCACACTCTTTTAAATCAAGAGGCCGTGTTGAGTTTCATGGTCTTATTGATGAAGTGATGCTCATACATGTCTTCACTCCCCTTCCTCCAAGTTTGAATGCTTGAGAATGATGGGTCTGTACATTGACATGTGTATCAGTTATTCCTATCAATTTCTATTGCTTTGAAAATCTAAGAAACATATGTATCCTTCTTATCACTACTGGTCACCCGGTCTCCGTTTGAAGTTGACTGTGTTACCAAATCCGTTCATCCCGGTGAACAATTCCTGGTCAGAGAGTTAGGTTCATGCCGAAGCTCTGAAGATCATATCAGTTGCTTTGAAAAGCATGCCTCCTTTCGATTTCTAAGACCTAACGGTAGGTTGTGATATTCTGGTTGTCTTTCTGGAAGTATCACCAGGTTTTACCTGACCGTGATGTCTACACCAGGGCTAGTTTGAACCACTCCTTTCTCCAAGGAACCCTGCTGGATATCATGGACTAGTTGGTTGAGCTTAAACAACAACTTGGAGAGTTGAAAGACAAAAGCTCATCCTAACTTGATCCTTCGTTAAGGGATGTCTAGTTTCCTTTGTGTTGAAGCAAGATAGTATCTTCTCAATAGACATGCTATCATCCTAACCTTGATTTGATTTGGGCTATCGTCAGATCAAGTCCAGATTCAAGGACTATCTTGATGGTACTTCTACTCATGGTGTTTCCTCGAGGATACCTCATGTCCTTTAGTCTGGCCAATATTTTGCCATGTTCATGTATCATATGAATCCCTCTTCTTGGAGTAACTTGATAAAGATGTTGTTGAGCCCATCTACGACATTCTTGTTCTCTCCAAGTTGCAAGAGGTTCATGCTGAGCAAATGGCAACAATGTTGGAAAATTTTGAGAACCACCTTTGTGTCATCACGAAGTTGTCTTCTCGATGTTCGAAGTAACTTTCTAGGGTTCATGTGCTTTTGGTGAAAGTTGTCGCTATGGATTCGAGAAGAGTTTTCTTGTTCCTTCGGGAATAACCCCAAGTCAGTCATGCTTGTGTGGACTGTTCTTGAGTTGGAAGGTTGTTATCTCCATCTCTTGAATCAGTTTTCATCCACATTAAGCCACTGACTGATCTTCCGTAAAAGAGAAGAAGTTTAAGAACTTCGTTATCTAAGTATCATCTTCCCAACCAGGACTCCGATGTGTTTCGTTGCAAGTAAACCATGTAGGTGCAACCGTCTGTCGCAAGTTGATAATACATGAGTTTTGCAATCTCTCTCATTTTCTCGAGCTTGACATCGTAGTCCATATCTTGAGAATCTAGTAAATGTATCTCGTTGATAACCGGTGCAACCTCTTATCAAACATATCGAGTCTGAGTTATCAACCCACTAACCAGAGCTGAATCTCAAGCAGCAAGGATGGTTGGTGTTTCCTCAAGGGTGTTGAACTAGGTCCATTTGAAAATCCGGCATGGTTGATGTTGTGGTTGACACAATTAGACGGAAGGCCTAATGTCATATCCCTTTGAATCCGTAAAAACAACCACTCTCCGGGAGAATTCTTGTGTGGTTAATCCTAACAAGTTTTCCTCCCCGTTCTTCCAAACCGTAGTTTTACTTTCACTTGATTACCTATAGAAGGCCTGTCTTAAGCCTGATATTGGTATCTAGAACATCCAGGATAACTTGGAAGTTGATTCTTCCAATGTCTCTTTGCTGATCCTCCAAACCTTCATTTCAGTGGAAACAAGTTCATCATGAGAACCATCTCGTGGTGCTTTGTAACCGCCTTTGATCAGTTCCCTTTTTCAAGTTGTTCGTACTTGAAGTTCTGTTCATCTCACACATTGTGTGAATTTGTCAGTTACTTCAGCCATGGGATCTCAACCAGGTGGTGGATGCATGGTTACGTCCAAACCACAATAGGAAAGAGATTCCCAATTTTCCTTCCGGTGTTCAAATCCTCGCTGGTTAACCATCCTTATGGTGTGACCAAGAATCCCTTCTTACCTACGGTGTTCCAACATCTTCTGGTTACTCATCTTTTGTTGTGAAGTAACCTCCTGATCTTTGACAAAGATCTCGAAAAAAATTTAACGGAAGGAAAGTTCCTTCATCTATTGTGTCCACTCTGAAGAGTGAACATGATCCTATATCAAACTTTCTTCGACGAACGATTACAGTGTTTTCTCGTGTTATTCGTCGTCTACGGATATTACATCGTGATATTCAAGACCATCCTCTCCAACTTGGTTTTCTGTTTGAAGAAACCTCGATGCCAAAAGTTGTTCAACCTTTCTTTTCCAAAAGGATTTAAAGTCTTGTGCAAAGCTCATATTCTAAATCCTTTCAAGAACCATTATCCATAAACTTGAAACCTTCTCATATTCCCTCCGTTACTTTGATGTGTTTCATGCCTGTTAACTCAAAAAGTTCTTTATGAACATTTATGTTATGAGTTATCCATGAGATGCTCGATCTTCGTTAAGATCAGTTCCTAAGAGTTTTCCCTCTCACCTAAGGTGTAGCTGCTGGAGATCTTCGCAAGTGCTACGGATCAACCTCTTCAAGAAGAGAACCGTAAGGTTCGAGAAGATCGTTCAAAGCCGGTGTTCCTTCTTTCTTTCTCCTCCAGGAATCTCGGGACGAGATTCTTGTAAGGGGGGTAGATTTGTAACATCCCTCTTCTGCTAAGTTAGGCTTTGTGGTGTTGTTTTCATGTCATAGCATGCATGGGAAATTTCATCCAACTTTGAATTTGTTTTTAAATAAGAAGTTGACCAAAAACCACTTAAAGTGGTCACCCAAAATTTGTTATAAAAACATTTTCAAATTTGAAAAGCAAAGACATGGTGAGGTTGAAAATTTTGTAAGGTTTTCAAATATCATTTTTGCAAATTTTTCTGTTTGCAAAAAGGCCCTCAAAAACCCTGTTTCTGTTCTGTTTTAAAATAGCAAAGGACCTTTCTGCAGTTTCCAGTTTTCCAGGGGGGTTTTCACAAAATTGATGTTTTAACGTCTTCTTCTTCCTCTTGCCAGAAGGAGAGCTGCTGGGCGACGGCGCCCCGCGCCACGTCCTGCTTCTTTTCCCCGAGGGGATAGGGGTGAGGAGAGCCCTCCTGTGCGCTGCTCTTCCCACACTCGCAGCTCCCTCCCTCTGTTTATTTCCCTCCACGAGGCCGAAACCTAGCTCCGTTGGTCGTCGATGGCGCCGCCGCTGTGTGCCTCCCCGAGCTCAACGGAGAGCCTCTGGAGCTCCGTTGTGGCCTCCTCTATCTCCCTGATGGAGCACGCATGGCGGGAGTCCCCGAGTCGATGCAATCGGCCTCTTCTTCCCCGCCTCCGGCCGTCGGCCCCGCTGCCGATTCTCCGCCGCCTGGCCCTCTCCGGCCCCCTAAAACTCCTCACAACGCTCCTGGTGAGCTCTCTCTTCCCGTGGAACCTCCCCTGCTTGCCCCGTCCTTTGTTCCGTGCGGTCGCCGGAGATCGACGAGCGCCGCCGCCATTTAAGCTCGCCGGCAACGCTCCGGTGGCGTTTGGGCAGCGGCGCCACCACCTTAATGCTCGTCGCCATCTCCTCTACACCCTGGACCATCCCAGTTCGCGAATCGCAAGCCCAATTCGTGGATTGCTCGCCGGCAGTGGCAGTTGGCCTTTGCTGACGTCACGGTGACGTCAGCATGACGTCACCGTAGGGCCCTCTTGTCAGCCAGGCTTTTCTTTTTGAAGAATAAATGGGAAAATATTAATACTTTGACACGTGGGCCCCCTCTGCTGTATAAATCAAGAAAATGATTTAATATTGGAAAATCAATAACTATTAAAATATAAGTTAGAAAAATATTATAAAAATATGGGAGTGATCAGAAAAATGTACTCTTTCCAAAAATGTCACTTTCATACATGTTTGATACATTTCATTTTTGGACATTATTTAATACTGTTTAATCATTTAAAAATAGAAAAATAAGTTTTTATTCACTAAAATTAGAAAATTAAAAGTTATATATCAAATTGCTCAAAATGACAAATGCAACATGTTTATGATGTTTTCAAACTCATTTGAGCAATTAAAATGGTACACCCTCTCAATATCGCTCGAAACCCCCTCCGGGGTGTATTTCGGGTTAATTCTAGTAAAATTGCACAATTGCCATACGAACCCTAGCAACCCAACGAACATGTCTAGGGCTTTATTTCAATGCATTAACTTGCTCATGCATACATATTGCGCATTGCATCGATGCCATGTTTGATTGTTGTTCTTCTTTTCGGTGTTATTTCCCCCTCGATAGAATCCGACTCTGAAGAGAAGACCAACCACTCCATGGAGAATACTTGATCCTAACCGACAAGTCAAGCACTTATTCCTGAAGACTTTCTCTGGTTTTCTTGAAGCAAGGCAAGCATAACCTCTTATCTGCCCATATATGATTTCGACAGACTTTTCATTCTCGTACAATTGCATTCGATTTCAATGTATCTTGAGTCAATAGATAGAGTTATCCTATTTATTTGCACAACCCAGATGCCATGATTCAATGCTCCTAGCAGACATAGGATTTGTTTGTGTGTATCTCCAGAGCCTCAAATATGCCATGCTTAGTCATACATGCCTGTTATCTCTGCTCCATCCGGTTGATGAATCAGAGCCGCGAATGAATCTAGTATGATAGGATGTTGTGGAAAGTCAAGATCAGTTGTTTAACATGATCTAAAGGTGTGGATGACGAGACCAAAGAGGGTCTGTGGTGGTTGTCTCGTTCATGCCCCTAGGAGCGAGTTCTCGTCTTCGAGCCAAGACTGAGCGTGCATCCACACGGGGCTTAGATTCCCCTCGATCTCAACTTGCCTAGTTTGTTCCATGAGTCGCCTAGTTCGGGCTTTCCATTTGGATTTGCGGGGATGTTAAAAACGTTTACAAAACTAGGACGTGGCGGTGTAACAGCCTGTGGCGAGACAGTAGTTGAAGCACCGCTCACAACGATAGAGACCCGGCAGGAGATGGCCACTCCCTATTGGCGGACCATCTCTACTCGGAGCGACTCGTGGAATAGGCGAAGCAAGGGAAAGGTCGTGGTCAACCTCCCTCTGCCGGCACTTCCCGGACTAGTGCTACCACCGGTGGCATTAAGAGTTGGTTGATACGTGTGGTTAAAGTTGTACACCCCTACAGGGTTAAATCTTTTCGAAAAGCCGTGTCGCGGTTAAGGACGACTTGGTGACGGATTCTGTGATCATAGACAACTTAAACGGAATGATTAAAACTTGATGATAACGATTGAAGGATGCCTCCTCGGAGATGCCGAGAGGGGTTACCTTGTAGCATGAGTTACCGGAACAACTGGAGGAGGTGATCTTTGAAGCACGAGGTGCTGATATGATATTGGTGGATTAAAAAGATAATGATATCAGTAGTTGAGTAGCTTTCTCATCTGTTTTCAAAATACTCCAGGAGACGTGCTATCCCTTCCTCAACTTCGGAAAACAAAGATGGCTTTACGCAAAATAAGCTTCATAACTCTTTCTACAAGAAGCAGATATATAATAGGTTAACTAAGTCTCGTTGAGTACCTCCCGTACTCATGTTTGCTTCAACTTGGTTCAGGTGGAGTTCCTCAGCTCGGTGGTGTTTCGACGTGGACATCGACGAGTAGTTCGGGGTTCCCAGGTAGCAGCCTGGAATCTATGGGCAGGGACATCGCCTTATGTTGCGGCCTCTTAGGCCTTTTTGGTTCTTGTTGATTAGCAACATAATTTGCCTTCCGTTGTCTGATGAAATGTTGGGTCGTGTGACCTCTGTTTGTAAGCTATACTCTAGTAACACCTGTTTAATAAAGCTTCATGTTTAGAGTACTGCTTTGATCGGTTGTTGGTTTCGAGCTCATTGTTATACAGTTTTGGCTATGCCTGCATAGTTGTCGCAGTCGAGGGGTTGTGGAGCCGATGATCCATGTCCGAGCTCGCCTGTCGATGTGATCGGCCTGGGACGAGGTAACCCCAGTAACCCTCGATTGTTGTTGCACTTTCTGGACACATAGCAGCTCTGTATAACTTTGGTCCCGTTCCTTCAGTTTCATCCGACTCGTGGACGCTTGGGTATGCATAGTTGGTTATGACTAGCATGGATACAAGGAGTAGTAGACCGGGGATCCGGACTACGTGCCGATGAATCCGGTCTGCCTGCCGTTGTTTGTTGCGGCCGGGGCTGGTAACCCTGAAGCCCTTGTGAGTCCATGGCTAGGAGCACATAACAGTATGTATATCTCTGGGTCCGGGGTCTGACAGTGACTCCACAGGAGAGCTCTGTGCCCTCCTTCTCCTCCTCTCGCTCTCACTCGCCATCACCCTCCCCCTCTCTCTCTCTGTAACCCCGCAGCGTCGAGACCAAACCCTAACCTTCGGCCGCCGCTGCGCGCCGTCGACTCCGGCCATCTCCGGCCGAATTGAGAGAACCAGGAGGACCACCGGAACACCCTCTATCACCGCGAGAACGCACGGGAGCCGGGATGGCCTGAATCGGCCGGATTTCGTGTTCTCCCTCATCGCCGGCCGCCGTCGAATTCCGGTCGCCGCCGTCGATTTCCGCCCCGGCGAGCTTCCCCGACCCCGCCTTCGAGCTCCTGGTGAGCCTACGGTCCCCGCGGACCCTAACCTCCCTCTCCTCGCGCTTGTTCTCACCGCCGCCGTCGGTCACCGTGGCTATGGCCGCCGCGGCCACATGCTGCCGCCACTCCGGCGACAATTAGGTGTTGGCGCCGCCACTAGGTTGTTCGCCTCGTCGAGGCCAACCTTAGGAGCCTGCTCGCGCATCCCGGGGCGTCGGGAAACGCCGCCGGCGTCCATCACCGGCCCTCTGTCGGCCATCCCCTGGCGTCACGGTGACGACTTGGTGACGTCACCGTGGGCCCCATCGCCAGCTGGTTTTTCTTTTTAGAAAAAGAAAATTAAAACGACACGTGGGACCTCTACTGTTTGAATATTTCAGAATTTAAATAAAACTTGGATAATCAATATCTCCCAAAATATAAGTCAGAAAAATATAAGAAAAATATGGGAAAGATCAGAAAAATGAGCTCTATCCAAAAATGTCATTTTCCTATATGTTTGACAAAGTTCAAAAATGACCATTTATTTAATGTTGTTTAATCATTTAAAATAGAAAAATAAGTTTTTATTCAATAAAATTAGAAAATTAAAAGTTATATACCAAATTGCTCAAAATGACAAGTGCAATCTAGTTATGATGTTTTCAACCTCTTTTGAGCAACTAAAATGGTACTCACTTCCATAATCGCCCGAAACCCCCTCCGGGGTCTATTTCGGGACTTTTTCACTAAAACTGCATTTCTGACATATGAACCCTAGCAAACCAACGATCATGCTTAGGGCTTTATTTCAGTGCATTAACCTGCTCATGCATACATATTGCACATTGCATCGATGCCATGTGTTGATTATTATTTCTCCTTCGGTGTTGTTTCCCCCTCGGTAGAACGTGACTCCGAAGAGAAGGCCAACAATCCAATGGCGAATACTTGATATTAACCGACAAGCCAAGCACTTATCCCAGAAGATCTTTATCTGGTTTTCTTATAACCAAGGCAAGCATAACCTCTTATCTGCTCATATATGGTTTCAACGTGTTTTGAATCTCGTACTTTGCATTCGGTTCCAAACTATTTGATGTCAGTAGATAGAGTTCCCCTATATACTGCATAACCTAGATATCCTGATCTACTGCTCCTAGCAGCTATAGGTTTGCTTGTGCGCGCTCCGCTAAACCCTGTGAGTCTTGCTTAGCCATGCCTAGTTGTGATCTGATCCATCCGGTTGATGAATCTGGTCAATGCGTGAATCTATTATGTCAGGTTGTTGTGATTTAAATTACCTTTGATAACTTGACTAAATAACGGCATGGATGTGAGGCCACAATGGGTTGTGGCGTTTTGTCCTGTTCATGCCCCTAGGAGCGAGTTCTCGCCTTCGAAGCCAAGATTGAGCGTGCAACCACACGCGGGGCCTAACAGACCGCGCTCGACCAACTAACTTGTTTGGCCACGTCCATGAGTCACGTAGTTTGATCTTTCCATCTGCGTGTGAGTCAGAAAACGATTTGGAGAAAACTTAGGGCGTGACCGGGACAAGTGATGGACGTACACGGATCTTGTTCCCGACTCACAGAACAGGTGCCGTCAGGAGGTGGCCAACTCCCTGTTGACGGGGTGGCCCTGTTTGGGTTGACTCATGGATAGGGTCGAGCAAGGTCGTGGCCAGCCACCCTCTGCCGCGCTCCATGGACGAGCGTATATGTGGCGTTAAGAGTCGGATGGTACGTGTGGGTAAAGTGTACCCCCTGCAGGGATAAATCTCCTCGAGAAGCCGTGCCCACGGTTACGGACGACTTGGCAACGGATTCTGTGATCATAGATAACTTCAACGGAATGACTAAAACTTGTTAACCATGATTGAAGGGTGCCTCCTCGGAGATGCCGAGAGGGGTGATCCTTGTAGCATGAGATAGTGTGGGTATGAGAAGTACTTGGTTGAATACAAGAGGATGATAATCTCAGTAGTTGAGTAGCTTTCTCATCTGTTTCGAAAAACATTCTATGAGACGTGCTATTCTTCCTCGATTTGGAAAACCAAGATTGCTTTACGCAAATCAGCCTTCATAAACCCTTTCTAAAGTTAGCAGATATATAATAGGTTAATTAAGTCTTGTTGAGTACCTCCCGTACTCAGGTTTGCTTAATTTCGGTTCAGGAGAAGAACTCCATTGGTGGTGATTCAACGTGGACATCGGCGAGTAGTTTGGGGTTCCCAGGTAGCAGCCTGGAATCTATGGGCTGGGACGTCGCCTTATGTTGCGGCCTCTTAGGCCTTTTTGGTTCTTGTTGATTAGCAACATAATTTGCCTTCCGTTGTATGATGTAATGTTGGGTCGTGTGACCTCTGCTTGTAAGCTATACTCTAGTAACACCTGTTTAATAAAGCTTCATGTTTAGAGTACTGCTTTGATCGGTTGTTGGTTTCGAGCTCATTGTTATACAGTTTTGGCTATGCCTGCATAGTTGTCGCAGTCGAGGGGTTGTGGAGCCGATGATCCATGTCCGAGCCCGCCTATCGATTTGATCGGCCTGGGGCGAGGTAACCCCAGTAACCCTCGATTGTTGTTGCACTTTCTGGACACATAGCAACTCTGTATAACTTTGGTCCCGTTCCTTCAGTTTCATCCGACTCGTGGACGCTTGGGTATGCATAATTGGTTATGACTAGCATGGATACAAGGAGTAGTAGACCGGGGATCCGGACTACGTGCCGATGAATCCGGTCTGCCTGCCGTTGTTTGTTGCGGCCGGGGCTAGTAACCCTGAAGCCCTTGTGAGTCCATGGCTAGGATCACATAACAGTATGTATATCTCTGGGTCCGGGGTCTGACAGGATAGCTCTGATACCAACTCTGTAGGGCATGCCCTTCGAACCACTATTCAAGGACATCCCTGATATGCATACATTCACGATCCCAGGAAATTCAGCCGTGAACAACATATCAAGCTGGTACACAGATACAATATCCATTACACGGTTACACAGCACTTACAAGGACACATGGTCACATGACCAAGACTACACGGTTGTCACGCAGGACAACACACAACACACACAAAACGCGGTAGAGCCCAAGTCACGCCTTAACCTACAGGCTGTTGACCCGGAGACGATCCTAGTTTGCAAAGCCATCAGCTCCGTACTCCTCTTCGTTGATCTTCTTCTGAGACTCCCTCTCAAAATCTGGCAAGTAGATACCAGGGGCGAAACCATAATGAGTACATTTGAATGTACTCAGCAAGACATCCATGATGTGACTTACCAAAGATGCAAGTATGCTTATATGGTGTAATAGGTAGGCTATACATAGGGTTCACTATCAATGGTGTTCATATAGGATGACACCACAGTTGCAGTCAGGTTAATCTGTATCTTCGCTGAAAAAGATACTTCAGAAGAAAATAGTATAGCTTTGTTTCTCTTGTCGATATCGCATGTACAAGAGGTTTTATAAAACTTTATTAGAAGAAAGTTTTCTCTTTGCAAAACCCCTTGGAAACAATTTCCAGATGTTTGCTTAGAGAGAAAGATTTTCTCTGCAAAACTTCTTGTAAAACAACTTCTGGCTTTTCCTCATCGGTACCTCCACGGTACTAGGTTTTCTTCCTTTACGAACTTCCCGAGTTCAACACTCCTTTTTAAAACATCGTTTTGAAAACATTGACACAATGCTAGCTATATGGCCATTCAACTGTCCATATCCGAGGACACGGCTTCTTCGAAAAAGTTGTACTCTGTAGAGGTGTACACATCCACCATATTCAGTACACCTACCGTGAACAACCATGGATTGTAACAACAGTATGTGAAACATCAGATCACTGATCATAACCTTCCACTATGTTCAAGCTAGAATGTGCCTATCTCTCTGTTGAGTTTATTCTCCCCGGCAATCAAGTCCCGCTCTGCCTAGACGGGAGCCTCAACGAATGCGTCCGGAGGGTAACTTAATCCCACACTTTATATGTCTCAACATTGGGGGTTTTGAGGATATTCGGTTCGAGGGATTCCGTCCCTTATAGCGTTTGAGATAGAACACACACTAACCAGAACAAACTTCCAGTTAAGCCCCGTGCCCATGTTGGGGTAGGGTGGCAGTACGGTAAATGTTGTCCGGCGAAGACTAGGTTGTGTGTCATTTTTGAAAACACCATTTTCTCAAAAAATGACCACTTCCACAATTCCTCCGGAGAATAAGGATCCGCCTTTTTTCCGGGTTTTCCATAAAGCCTTTGTTTTGTAAAAACACAATTTTAAGGTGTCCACTTAGGGATTAGTACACTTGATGGTAATAAATACAATATGGTGGCTTATGGGCTTGGTAACACCAAGTGTCAACTACTGGCGTAATAGTGGTATATATAGTAGTAGTAGTAGTAGTAGTAGTAGTAGTAGTAGTAGTAGTAGTAGTAGTAGTAGTAGTAGTAGTAGTAGTAGTAGTAGTAGTAGTAGTAGTAGTAGTAGTAGTAGTATTCACTCAAAAATAGTTTTTGGAAATCAAAGTTCTTGTAAAACTTTTCAGAAGTAAAACATGCATGATAGATAATGATAAGTGTATTATAACAGCAAGCATCAGGATGGCTTGCCTCAAGTCTCTTAATGTCCCTGGCCTTGAAGTAGCTTGAACTTGACGCACAGCTCCACAACTGCTTCTTCTTCTTCTTCGTTTTCTAGCGTCGTAAAAGAATACAAGACACACACTCAGGTCTAAAAGACACACAACTAAGCTAAACAACCCATACAGCAAGCAAGGGTATAATGGCGCCAACCCACAAACGTTATCGAGAAAACTGTCTCACATAGCTCTCAGGGTACCAACTATCGTCAGATAAGCATATGGTTCAGGAAACCATATCCCACCTCTTACATACCACATATGGAGTGGGGTACCACTCTCATAATAAGATATATAAGAAGCTAAAAATATAGCTTGTGGGTGCAAAGAGGTTAGGTTACCAAGGTAAAACAAACAGACAGAGCAATACCCATGGCAGTGGGTATTACTCACCACAAGCAACTATCACTTAAATGTGTTTATGATTTTAGTTGGATGTTTTAGTTTCATAAGATACTCTTAAGCACAACAAATAACACAAGTACAACAAATAACACAAACATGACACTCATGCTAAGGTACACACTCAGACCATTTCCAAACAGCAGGTAAACACACCACAGATGAATAGGCTAATTATTTACTACCTTAGTGTTTACTTGAAGTTTTGGAATCCATCAATCATGGAAATTTAACAAACAACCAGTAGCTAATAACCAAAGAATCAAGTCATAACAATAATCTAAAACACCATCTTCACTCAAAATAATACTCCTATTAGACAGTCGTAAAACAGGACTGCACTAATAGCATACTAGTATGGAAAACCTACACAAGCATGCTATAAGAAATAATTATATTCTATACTTGTAGCACATGCAACTAAATAATTCATGGCATGATAACAGAAGTAATAACTCCCTGAACATGCTATAATAAGCTCATACACTCATAAAATAAAAGATGACAAAACTATAGCTAAAATCACCATCTTCTAGTGGTGACACTAGTTCAATACTAGAGAAGCAAACAATGCTATCATGACTGCTTAAACCTAATCAAGCAAGTCATGAATATAAATGTAGCTAATAACAGTACACAAATCATACTCATGCTAGGAAGCAAGAACATCAAAATAATTCCATGAAACAACTATTAAGCATGCACAAATTAATTCTAGCAATTTCTGTTTTTCTTAAACAATTACTAGCAAGCAAAACATGGTATAACCTACACAACCAGTAGCTATGCACTTGATGAAAAGTTATATAAATCTTTTAAAAAATACAAACACTCAATTTAAATCATTCACAAACAATCTATCAATAAAAAGGAATTTAGTTTATTTGCAAACAATTAAATTTAGCACTCAATAGTGTTCCATTTCTTAACATGATACCCCTAAGGAATATTATGCTAAAAAAATGGATCACATCTAACATAATAGTATCCTCTGATAAGAACAAACTTCTCGCTTGCATAAGTGAAAACAAACTATTATATTTTCCATGGTGGGAAATACCAATCAACCACAATTTAACACATGATAATTTCTCACATGTGCATGGTTGGGGATTTCCATCCTCAACCAAGATGCAATGAAACCAGTGGGTTATGGGACCACTAATTCCAAGGAAAAAAGAGGTACTAAGCCTCTGGTTACTCATGACAAAAATTAGTATGACACAATAAAATATTACAAACCATTTATCCTAGTGAAAACAATACTAGTGCATAAGAATAACAAAACCTACACATGCTTCAATATAAAAAGACATGCAAGCTAATAGAGGTATTAACTTCAAAATAACAGTACCAAAATGGTACTGGATCCATAGAAATCATAGCACAAAATTTAACAAAGCATTCACACAAAGATCTAGGCATCACAAGAATTCCAATTAATAAAACTAGAAGGTAACCAATGCTATTTCATTTTCATTTCAATTTTCCAAACAAGCACACACTTTATAAGGTAGAGGTAATGTAAGGAAACAACTTAATAACAAGTCCTAAGAACTTCATACATGCTAGGGAACAAGATCAAAACATCCACACAACTCATTTCAAACAAGAACATAATTGGAAACAGAAACAGAAAAGTGATGTTTTCTAGATCTGTCCACCAAAAATAATCTAGAGCTTCAAATATTAATCTAAGCTAGGATAAGGTAGATCTAACCAATACTAAACTCATACAATTGGATTTTCTCCAAAAAGCATTTTTAAACTCCTTAAACAATTCAAAGAAAAACCTACTAGTCTTTTAGTAAACTGGATGTCATTTTCATTCTGTAACTCACCTTGATGTGAGGTTAGGTGCATTGGATAGATAGTTTCCATACTTATCCAGAACTGTTTAGTTTGTTCCATTTGGTCACATATTTTAAAAGTTATAGTTAAAACATTCTCACTGACAGTCTAAGGAAAAACATTCATTGTGCTAAAAATAATGGTCCAAAAGTAGATCTGCAAAGTTCCCATGGTGTAGATTTCATTCCTTAAGGTTCATGAATTTTTACAGATTTTATTTCACACGTTTAGTATTTTTACCACGTCCAAAGTGATCATATAGATTCTGTTAAAAATTAAATGAATAAAACATTAACTGCCACTCGGGCTGGTTCTGCGAGGCCGCGGCCCAACTGGACGCGAGCGCGGCCCGCTGCGCTTGCGCGCGCTGGTAGGCGCGGGAAACATCCGCGTTCAACCACGGCCGTTGATCAAGATCGAACGGTCCGCGCGCTTCTTCTACCTCCTCTCACCCTCTCTCACTGTTCCGACGGAGAAGGAAAAGGGCGCGGCTCTAGCTCACCTTGGGGAGGCTCGGGGAGGGTTGCGGCGCTCGGTGGTGGTTGCAGGGGGTTGGGGCTTCCAGGGATGGCGACGGTGGCGGCAGGCGTGGCCGCACGCGGCGGAACACGGCCGGCGTGCTGCGCGATGACCGCGGCGGCGAGTGGACGGCGGCGGCGCCTCCGGGGCCTAGAGGAGGTGGGGAGGTGTCCGGGGGGTTCACAGGAACATGGGGAAAGTTTCTATGGCAGTGGGAGGGGCTGGGAGAGAGGGGTGCGAGTAGGGCTTGGCCGAGACCGTGGTGCTCTCCGGCGGCTAGAATCTCGAGCTCAAGGGCTCTAGGGACAAGGGCTCGGGGTCCAAGCGACTTGGGGAGCAAGGAGGGAGTGAGAAAGGTGCAGGATGCAAAGGTGCTGCCTCTGGGTACTTATAGCTGAGGGAGGAACCTCGAGGGCAAATCGGGGAGCTCGGGTGGATGCCAAAAATGGCATAGAGCAAACACTAGGGTTTATGGTCTTTTCCAAAACGTGCACTGGCTTGCCCTAGTCACCAAGCATGTGGTTGCAGGTCTTATCCTGGCCAATGGGTGCAAGTGGAGCAAGTGGCAAGCCAAATAGGTCAAAGGCATGGGCTCCCACATCTGCCACATCAACACCTCTTCTCTCTCTAATAACTTCAAGCCTAAAGCTTCTAGAAGGTACCCAATGCATTATTGGTCGAGTAGGAACCCGAATCAACAAGCTAGGTCAGGCCACACTTCCAAAAGATCAAGGGATCACAAAGAAAACAAAGGTGCAAAAGTGTATCTCCTGCTGTTCACAGAAAATTCAGAAAATTCAGTCTTTAGGACTTAGAAATTTTCTAAGTGTTGAAAACAGACAGAAAGTTGAAAAAGTTGAGTTTGTTTTCAGGGTGCAAAAGATTCTCAAGATTTGTTTTCAAGGTATGGATTTGTTAACCATGATATATACTTTCATAAACATCTTTTGAAAACAAATTTGAAATAAGTTAAGGCCATGAAAACATTGGAGGAAAAGGTATACTCTCTGTTTTTATCTGTTTCTCAAAAATGTCTTTTCCTGCCTTAATTTTATACCACAAAAACAACAAGCAAAACGTAGTTTTTATTTCTCCAAAAATAAAAGTGAGCTTATATCTTTGTAGCACACATATCAAGGATTAATTAAATGCCAAGGAACCATAAAATAAAAATTTATAGCTTGGTGAAAACAATGGTAGAAAACAGGTATTTGATTTTATTCTCAGACATTGTTTTCTATAGGAAAGTTAAAAGAAAACTTTCATAGATCATTTTGGAAACTTGTTTTTCTTGGATCCAACAAAGTTAAAAGTTTGTTTTAAGTTGCAAACCATAATGATCCAAGTCCTGGGATAAAAATCTCTCAAGTAATAATAGGAAAAACATCAGGGAAAAATAAATAGGAATATCTCTCAGAAACATAAGGCATTGGTTCTATATAGAAACAAGGCTTGTGTTGCAAAAATGTTTAATATTACAAACACATGTTAGTTCAAACAATCATTTTGTTAGAAAAAAAAATTGGCCCTAATTTTTGTCTTCTTGAGCATAGTCCAAGAGTCCAAAAACTGGGGTGTGACACTTGATGTGATTCTTCACCCTCAGCCAGGAGCCCCCATCGATCGAAGCGAGGCATTGCTGCGATCATAGCGTCACTCTCCGCTTCCGTGAGATTATAGAGGGAGACGACGGAAGAAGGAAGAGGCAAAGGAGAATCCTTGCCAAGGAGGGTCTGCATCATCCCCTCGAGCTCCTTGCCCTCAAGGAGATTGTCGCTGAGTCTTATGCGGTCCTGTGTGTCCCAGCGTAGCACATGAGGCGCTCGTGCTCCTGGAGGGATGCCAGCCGCTAGCGAACAAATTCGCGGACGACCATGGAGGCCACGAGGCCGCTGCCGCGTTGCTCCTCCATCCGTTGCACAAGGGGAGCCATGGTTTTCTCATCAAGGACCTCCTAGGCCCAGCCGGCGTGCTTCCTGGGCCAGGCGGAGGGCACCTCTAGGATATTCCCGGTAACATGAGCGTCCAAGAAGACCAAGTGGCTGACAATGTCGTCCACTTTCTTGTTGTGGTCCAGGTGGGGGAACAAAACCCCTCTCCCTAAGCCGACGTGGAGGCACACCCAGCGCATCGGGATCGTCCCGTCACGCGGAGGCTCTAGAAGGAGTGGAAGAAGGCGACGGAAGGTCTGACGCCCAAGAGGGCCTCACACTAGAAAGCAAAGATAGCCAAGCTCGGAACGGAATTGGGGTGGAGATGCATAGAATGGATCTGGTACCATTCCAAAATGGCTAGGAAGAAGGTGGATAAAGGGGGATCATGCCATCAAAGAGGGTGTGGTAGAAGAACGCGTAAGCGGTGGCCGGAAGGGCATTGCGCCGCGCCGAGCCGACATAGAGCGAGGTAGCCCCATACTTGTTGGTGGAGGAAGCCACCATAGGGCGAGCCTTCTCGAGCGAAGACCCCACATGGATGCGAGAAGGCTCCAGGATCGAGCCTGACCCCGAGGTGGACGGCTTCGCCACCGCGGCAAGCTTTCCCTTCGCCACGGTAGCACTTTCCTTGCCGGCCATTTGGGAAGAAGACCCTCGGAGAGAATGGGGAATCTGGAGGATGAATAGTCAAACTGGCGGCGGCGGATGGAGAGGACGGAAGGGTTCTCGGACGCTCCGTTCGGTTTTTATGAATGGGGCCCGCCACGACGCAGGGAGCCGTTATCATCATCTCGAGAAGATCATGGGTCGCGGCCACGTGCCAAAGGCTGGTCCACAGCAGTTAGCCCCACGTCTTCTCGTATCCTTCGGACACGTGTTCTCCGTGGGCCCGGGGGATACTGTCGGGCCTCTGGATACCAGGGTATCCTGAACCAACAGCTGCGGCCCAGCCCAGTATGCAACCTTGGACTGAAGGGCTCCATCCGCAACAATGGAGCCGTCCTTGGGCCTATTCTTCAAGCGAGCCCACCTAAGGAGAAGAGTTTCATGCCAGGAACACAAACCTTGGAGCGGAGCTCTACCCCGCACCTACTCCTCTCTCGAGAAGTCTTCCCGTATGAGGGAACAGACCATGTGCTGCTGACGACTACCTCTTTGTGTGATGACGAAGGCATCGCAGAGCCACAGAGCCTCTATGATCGCAGTTTCTGTTCTCGTGTATAAATCAAGGGCCTACACTGTGGGCGCCAAAACGGCCTCCCAAGACTTCCTCTTTGGTGTAAGGAGACCAAGACCATGCTACAAGATGGAGGCAACGTCATCGGGCGTCCCCACCGTGCTGCCATGGACGGTGGAGTTGTCCTCCACGACCATGACCGCGCAGGAGGCGCAAAGTACGGGACGCTCCTCGCTTTGGCTCTTTGTGGGAACCCTTTCCCGCCAAATGAGCAGGAAGGAGGTCCAAACGCCAGTATAAGAAGGGCCCTTATGGCCCTCGTAGAAAGGGAGCTCGAATCATCGAAGAGCCCAAGTAGTCTGTTCCGAGCACAAGCTTGCATTTGTACTGTAGTCACCGTAGTGCAATCCATCAGACAAGAAGGAGTAAGGTTTTACACCACACTAGTGGCCTGAACCTGGGTAAACTCCTCGTGTCGCCATTGTTGTCGTTCCCAACCTTCCCTCGTGAAGCCTCCTCGATAGGTGAAGGAAGTGTGTTTAGCCCCCAGTGTTCGAACCTCTAGAAGCTATCTTGTTTAGGAAAGACGAGCTTCTCCGACACTTACTTTGTTGCCTCACTAGGGATATAGAAAAATACCTTGCTACCGGAGATGTGGGGGTGACCTTGCCACTTCTCCGTGACTAGATCTAGCATGTTCTTATTTTAACTTCATGTCATAGAACTTAATGTTATACTCTAATTTATCTTAATACTAGGATGACTCGATTTAATTCCCATCTTAGTGGAGTATAAGAGAGATTAATAAACAAAATATCTCTATGTTAAGACGTGATGCCCATATAATTAGTAATTTTTCATGAAACCTTTTTGTTGCAATCTAACATGTCAATTCTAGTGTTTCATTATCTACCACTTTATTAAAGAGAGAGTGCATTTGTGAAACCATGAACCCTGGTCTATTTTTAATCATAAGAAACACCTTTCCAATAACTTTTAAGCATTTTTTATTTTCTTCCATTTAAAAAATCCTAAAATACAAAAACACTTTTACATCTTGAAATCACAATACAAAACCCAAAAATATCATCCATCATTCTTTCCACCATCCTTGCATATTTATTTATCATCATTGCATATTTATTTATTGTTTTGCATTTATTATCTTTTCATATCATACTCACACCTTGTGCTTGACAACCACTTGGTGAGATTGAGGGCACAAAACAATTTACTTTGTTTTGTAGGTTTTCAAGAGAAGGATAAGAAGATAAATCTTTCACTATTGGTTCCCCGAGAGTTCAATATAAACCCTCGAGTCATCCCTCGTGGGGAAAATAGTCTTTCCTATACTATACACTCTACACTTGGAGTATCAACCTAACCCATATTATTTTGATGCAGGTAACTACGTAAACTGGTATCAACCCCCTCTCCTTGCTAGAGTCGAATCGGACTACCCAAGTGGAGTCCAACTTCACCTCCCTTTCCCCTTTTTATTTTCCCTTTTTTATTTTCTCCTTTTTTTCTCTCAAATTAAACGCGGGAAAATGCAAGGATGATATGTGCCAATGCAAGGTGCCCTGGCGCCCACTTGGCAGCCCCCAAAAATAGGGTGCCCTGCCCCCTTCCGGCACTCCCCCTCCCCCTTCTCGTTTTTTGCCTGAAACTCTTCTATATCTCCGTGACCCTGATAGTCATAAACCTATCCTTAATTTCTGATGGTCCATGTTGTTTTCATGCCATATGCTACATCTTTTCCTTACACTTTATGTCATTTTTATCGATTTCCCGGGACTAACCTATTGAAAAGATGCCACAGAGCCAGTTCTTGTTTTCTGTTGTTTTTAGTTTCAGAAAAGTTGTTCTCGAAATATTCCCGAAATTGGACGATTCAAAAGCCAGAAGTCTTAGAAGTCCCGGAGGGTCCAGGAAGTCCCGAAGAGACCCGGCGGGGGGGGAAAGGGTGGCCACACCATAGGGTGACGCGGGTCCCCCCTATCTGCGCCACCAGGTGGTGTGGGCCCCCTGTCCACCCCTCGGCATCGCCCTTTCCACTATATATGCCCCCCGATGCATAAACCCTAGGAGAATCATCCTTTTCCACCAAAAACATCCGTAGCTCCCCTGCCGCCGCCGACAAGTTTCGGGGGACATACATCTCTGTTCTGGCACCCTCCCGGGACGGGGAAGTTCCCCCAAAGCCATCTCCATCGACTTCACCGCCATCTTCATCGCTGTTGCTGTCTCCTATGATGAGGAGGGAGTAGTTCTCCCCCGGGCCTGAGGGATCTACCTGTAGCTATGTGTTTCATCTCTCTCTCCCATGGTGTGAACTTTATGTGATCTTGAGCTTTGTAATCTAGTTGATAAGTAGATGTTACTCTTCATCTGTTATGCTACTCGAGTGGTTTTGTTATGAGATCTCCGTATACAATTTGATCATGGTGTAAAGGTGACAGTGTATGCATCGTGTGGTTTAGCATGATATTTATATCTTGTGTTGGATGACACTATGAAATCGTGGTGTTTTTCTAGTACCTTCTAGGGCGCTCATAGTGACAGCGTGGGGTTAACTAGACATCGGAATGCGACTTTGAGGAGTGCTGTTACAGCCCTACGCAATGAATTGGTGTTTGGTATTCAACCGGAGAGTAGTTTGGAGTAGTGTAGTGAAGAGATATATTTATGCATTCAATTATGTTATCATTGTTGAGAGTGTCCACTATTGAAAGTAGGATCCCTAGGCCTTGTTTCTAAGTATTGAAACACCGTTTACAATCAGTTCTGCTACATGTTTGCTTGCTGAATTTTTAATTCAGATTGTTATTATCACTTATAAACATCCATATTACTTGTATTTCACTATCTCTTCGCCGAACTAGTGCACGTATACAACTGACAATTGTAATAGGTGTGTTGGGGACAAAAGAGACTTCTTGTATCGTAATTGCAGGGTTGCTTGAGAGGGATACCTTTGACCTCTTCCTCCCTGAGTTCGATAAACCTTGGGTAATCCAAACCTCTGCACTTGGAGGCCCAACATTGTTGACAAGAATAGAAGCGTGCGTAGACATCAAGCTCTTTTCTGGCGCCGTTGCCAAGGAGGTAAGGTAAAAGGTACTCACATCCTCTATGAGTGCTCGAAGTTATTTCCTTTAGATTCTGCAATTATATCTTTTTGTTTCTTGTTTTTATTTTCACTAGTTAGGCTTTTTTCACTTGTTGCTTGTTTTTATTTTTACTAGTTAGTCTTAATGGAAAACAACAAAAATATGAGAGAGCTTTATTTGCATGCTAGTAGCAATGTAATTAGCATTAATTCTTTGGATACCATTATTTCTAATACTATGGAAAAGTCTAAGCCTGGGGAAGCTAGTTTTTATAAACTTTCTAGTTCCCCAGTTTTAGAGGAGAAAATTTGCTCTGATGATAGTTTTTCTCCCATATGTGATAAATATAATGATGCTTGTGATATTTTAAATCCTCCTGCTAAAAGTGTTCCTTTTAAAATACCTATGAAAATTGTTGAACATATCACGAATAACTGCTATTTTGGAGATGGAACTGTCCATCCTCGTGATCATTTACTCTTTATACATGAATTATGCGGGTTGTACAAGTGTGCAGGTATTTCAATGGACAAAGTTAAGAGGAGGCTATTCTGTTTGTCACTTGAGGACAAAGCAAGGGAGTGGTATCAGCTACTAGATTATCCTCATCATTTGGAGTGGAAGGAGCTTGAATCCCTATTTTATTCTAAATTGTATTCTTCTCATGAACTGTATTTAGATAGGAATTACATTTATAATTTTTGGCCTCGTTATGGAGAAAACATTGCTCAAGCTTGGCGAAGACCGAAAACATTGATACTTAAATGTCGTAACCATGAGCTTCCTAAAGAAATAATTGTTACTAAATTTTATGCAAGGCTTTCAGGACATTACAGGGATTATCTAGATGCATGTTCAGAGGGTTCTTTCTCAAGTAAGAATGTTGAATCTAAATGTGATCTTCTTGAAACAATTGACACCAATAATGAAGGTTGGAATAACGACAAAGGTAAAGAATCAGGTATAAACTATGAGTATGATTGCATTAAGTCTTTCGCTGAAACTGCTGATTTTCAAGAGCTTAGTGCTAAATATGGTCTTGATCCTCAAATGATTGTTGGTTGGTGTAGATCCTTTGCTTCTTATATTAATGTTCCTAAATCAAATGGGTGCATACATCATGAACCTTTTAAAGACACTTGCATGAAAAATGAAACTGTTATTAATGATTGCCATGAACATGCTCAAACTTCTGAAAGTACTATTTCTTATAAGCATGTTAATTTTTGTGGAGAATTTAGACCTTGTGAAAATAATCAAACCGAAGAAGAATATTGCATCCATCATAGGAATGAAGAAACTAGAAAGTGGGACAGGGCTTTAGATGATCTTGGTAAAAAAAATTGTGCCATCTATCCTTTTATTTGTGAACTTTGTTGTAAAGTGGGTCATTTAAATTTTCAATGCTCAGTTTGTAATAGCTATTCGAATACTGGAAGTTTATATTGTGATGACTTGATCACTCCTAATGAGCATGATGAACTTACATTATTTTTGGGGCATGAATAGTTATCAAGAAAAACTTCTTTGGTAGATATGAGTGCTCTTGATGTGAATAGTGTCCTACATGGTTGTCATCTTTATTGTGTTAATAATTGCCACACAAATACTTACATACAAAATATTATAAAAGAGGAGACTTTACCAAAATATGACAGGGCTAATATTTGTTTTCATCTTAATAATGAAGAGGAAGAATCCTCCAAAGTTCTTTCTATTGTTTGTGACAATAAACCAGGGTATGTGGAGAAGCTTCCTTTCAAGCCTCTCTCTCCTATAGAGAGGAAGAAGAAGAGGAGTAAAAGGAGAGAGGTAACTATATCTCCCCCTAAGCATGTTGCTCCTATTATAGTTTTCGATGAGTCTGAACTCGATGATTTTCCTATGCCTCTTATTTATGAAAGTGGGAGAAACACACTACTTTTGATATTGAAAATCTCTTTGGTACCAAATCTGAAAATGATGATAATTGATGTACTATTAGTACCATCCATGTTCCATACAATGATGATATAGAAAGCTCTGAGCTTGTGGATGATGTGTTTGAAAATCCTTTTGCTACTGATGATATGCTTGATACATCTCTTTCTAGTAAAAATGATGATATGTTTACAAATGAATGCACTTTGAAAGATAACTATTCTATTGCCTATGATGATACTGTGCCTCAAGACTTTGATAACTATTATAAAACATTCTATAACATAGGCTATGATTACAATTATCCTTATGAAACTTGTCATAGTTATGGAAGGATTACCCAAAACCATCTCCCTAATATACAACTTGTCTATCATGTTGGAGTTCTTTATGATGATTATAATGATTATGATATTTTCAGTCCACCTACTATTTAGGAGAAAATTAATTATGATTTCTATATGCCTCCTATATTTGATGATTATGGTGATGAGAATGATAATGATAGCTATTTTGTTGAATTTGCTCCCACTGCTATTAATGAGAATGACTATGCTTATGTGGAGAGTATTAATTCTTTTATGCATGTGGCTCATGATAAGAATGTTTCTTGTGATAGTTATATTGTTAATTTTATTAATTATGCTACTGAAAGTTATTATGAGAGAGGGAAACATAGTCTTATGCATCTCAAAAATATCAAGTTTCCCCTCTTTATGTTGAATTTTTTGAAATTGCACTTATTTTTTCTTCCCATGCTAGCCACTTTGTCCTTTATTGAATTGTTCTTATACAAGATTATTTTTTCATAGGAAGTTGGTTAGAATTAAATTTGTTTTACATTTTCTTATTGATGCTCTCTTTTACTTCAATTCATATTTCTCATGTGAGCATCTTCTCAAATTATCATGCCTAGCTAAAAGGCTTTAAAGAAAAACACTTCTTGGGAGATAACCCATGGTTTTATTTTTGTTTTGTTTTTCTCTGGTTTCTTTGAGTCAAGGGGTTGTATACTTCTGTAGCAACTTCTTTGTATCTTTCTTTCCATGTTTTAGTAGTGCGAAGTAAGGTTTCTGACGAGAGTTGGAGTTGGTTTTCGGATTTCTGCTATCCACCGTAAAAAATCCAGAAAGATGAGAATGATCTGAATTTTTTTGTGATTATTCCTTGGATAATTCCGCAGCTTTTTTGTTCTTTAAGTTTTTCGATTTGAGCAACGTAACTGCCTCGGAAAAAAATCGTCTTTACAGACTGTTCTGGTTTTGACAGATTCTGCCATTTTTCTTGCATTTGCTCTTTTGCGATGTCAAGTGGATTTCTTTGCTTCACGAAACATCAGTGGTTGTAGCTAATGTTTAAAAATATCAATAGAACTTTTTCCATACAGAACCCATGGATTTTTTATTGTTGCACTAACCCTCTAATGCGAATTACTGTTTGAGTATGGTGTGAAGGAAGTTTTCAAGGGTCAAGAGAAGAGGTGATATATGTGATCAAGAAGAGTGCAAGGTAAAAGCTTGGGGATGCCCCCGTGGTTCATACAAGCATATTTTCAGAAGACTCAAGCATCTAAGCTTGGGAATGCCCAAGGCATCCCCTTCTTCATCAACTATCTATTAGGTCACTTCTCGTGAAACTATATTTTTATTCGGTCACATCATATGAAGTTCACTTGGAGCGTCGGTTATTTTTGCTTTCAGTTTGTTTAGTTTTATTTGTTGTAGTTTATGGTTGGATCCTATCATACTTTTTTTGGAGAGAGACACGCTCCATTTTCATTGCTTACAACACTCTAGTTTTCATTCTTGTTGTTCTGTGAGTGTTCACTTTTTGCTGGTACTGCGTTTAGCCCTTGTTTCCATGCATCTCTTTTTAAGAGTTGTTAGTTTTAGTAGAGTTATGTGAGTAATCTATTTTTTATTTGATGTATCATTTAGAGAGATTTTGTTAAAACATATTTTGTATGGTGCTTGTTGAAACTTGAAAAAGCTACGTGTGGTAGATGGTATGACGAAAAAAGCTGGCATATTCTTGTAGATCACTAAACTGTTTCACTTGATTATTTGTTGTTGTTTTGAGATATTAATATGTTTAATGGTAAACTTACTGGTTTAGTAAAGTAAAAACAATTAATGTTTGGGTTAGAAGCTTGAAATTGTGCCACACTCAAATACCAGTTGATAGGATAATGGTATATGACTTCCACTGCTGATAGCAGTCGTGATAGCTTTTGTTACGCGCTACGGTCGGGGTAGCCAACAGTGACTTGTCACTGCCATGGACCCTCTTGGAGTGATTTTCATTATTCCTTATGATATCATGATTTTATTTGGAATCTTTTAACTTGTGAGTTCTATGTTGCAGTTTTCTGGCACCTCCACCATCCATATTTGCTAGCCTCTCCGGTATTGTGCATTGCTCATTCTCACATTGAGAGTTGGTGCAAACTTTGCTAGTACATCCAAACCCCGTGGGAGAACTTTGTTCTTCTACACATAAGCCAAAATTTATGTTCCTCAAAACAGCCACCATACCTACCTACCATGGCATTTCCATAGCCATTCCGAGATATATTGCCATACAACATCCATCATCGTTATGTTACTTGGCATGCTTCATTGTTATTTTGCATAATGCTACACTGGCAGGAGCATTTAGTTTTATTTACATCAGAGATATTTCAGTTTGAGTTATGATTACTAAAAGTGTGATGATTCATTGTAAAATAGAGTGTTGCCTCTACTAGTGAGGTTATTAAAAAAAAAGAGAAAAGGCCCAAAAGAAAAAAAAGGGAAAAAGAGAGATAATAAAGAGAGAGGGGGTAGCACTACTATCATTTATTCCACACTTGTGCTTGGTTGGCATCATTACTTCAGTTTGGAGAGAGTTTTCATATTAGACTTCCATAACTATGTGGGGAACTTACATTATAGAACTTGGCTTGTATATTCCAATGACGAGCCTCCTCAAAAGAGATCTAGGTCTTTGTGAGCAAGCAAGTTGGATGCACCCCAACTAGTTCCATTGGAGAGCTTTCATACACTTATAGCTCTATGCGCATCCGTTGTGTGGCAATCACTGCTCCTAGCATAACTTCTATTATAAGACTTCCTCTTGTCTAATGATCACTTTCAGTTCTGTGAGACTTTCTTCCATTGACCATCCAAACCCCCCCCCCCATAATGTTCTTTTAGCCACAACATCCTGGTGCTAGGAACCAATACAGGACGCTTGCTTGATTTAAGTGCACATTTATTTGAATGATTTTACTATGTGCATATTGTTGTCTCTTGACTTGATCCTAACAGGGGTTGTTGTGAGAGTTTCATGCCTTCGATGATTATATTGTTGTTCTTGAAGCTTAAAACATATCTAGTATACTTTGCACAGTGGATTGTCTTTTAGTATTGATTCGTTGAAAGGTTTTACTTTGTTATTCCTAATGGTTTATACATTAATCTTTGATATCAACTATAAACCACAACCTTTATTCATTTGATTCTAGTTTACATGCTTTACATTACTATGATGATCAAGTTTATGTTGGTAGCATGTCACCTCAGAAGTTGTTTATTTTGTCGTTTACCTACTCGAGGACGAGTAGGAACTAAGCTTGGGGATGTTGATATGTCATAATCGTATCCTTAATTTCTGATGTTCCATGTTGTTTTCATGCCATATGCTACATCTTTTCCTTACACTTTATGTTATTTTTATCGATTTCCCGGGACTAACCTATTGACAAGATGCCACAGAGTCAGTTCCTGTTTTTTGTTGTTTTTAGTTTCACAAAAGTTGTTCTGGAAATATTCTCGGAATTGGACGATTCAAAAGCCAGAAGTCCCGGAGGGTCCAGGAAGTACCGAGGAGACCCGGAGGGGGCCACAGGGTGGCCACACCATAGGGTGGCGCGGGTCCCCTGGCCACCCCCCCCCCCGGTGTCGAAGAGTCGTGTCGACAAATCCCTCGGATGAGCCGGTAGGGTTTCGAGTAGAGGAACGATGTACGCGCTGGTGATCTCGACGGCTAACAAGGAGAAAGATTTACCCAGGTTCGGGGCCCTCGTAGAGGTAAAACCCTTACTCCTGCTTGTCTGTTCTGTATTATGATGAGATAGTCGAGATGTTACAATGGCGATGCCATGGTGAGGCGTACGGGGTATCCCGTGTATTGCCTAGTCTAGTTGTGGCTTGTATGTTCCTCTCTCTAGATTGAATCCCTAGATTCGTCTCCCCTTTTTCTCTCCTCCCTCCTCGCTTTATATATGCAGCCAGGAGGGGGTTACATGAGTCCTAGTAGATTACGTATAGGAGTTCTTGTCTTGACCCGCAAGTCTTGCGGGTGGGCTTCACGTGGGCCTTCTAGAATACTCCAAGGGCTCCTCTTCTTGGGCCTTAACCTTGGACCTGAGACGGGGTGTCCTTACCCGCAGGGTCCAGGATCCATATCTTCGTCAGTAGCCCCCGAGTGTTTATTCGACTGAGAATAGTCGGGTAAGCACTCAAAGTCCGTTCTTGATTTCTTCGATTGGTCATTCAATCGCCTGTTTTTGAGGGTGTATACCCTGTGCGTGAAGCGCTTCTGTACTCGGGCATCGAGTGTTAAATGTGCCTTGTGTTGGCTGTTTTCGTAGAAGGATGTGGCTCAGTCGCTTGGCTCTCCCGAAAGATCAGGGCCAATTAATTGCATCTAGGGCAAACACGGTTCTGGCCTACACGAGTTCGAGACCTCCGACTCGAATTCGGCGAGGTGATCGTTGCGACTGGGCCGTGGAGGTCTTACCGAGTCGAACTCAACCTAAAGGGGTACCCGGCGCGTCCGCTAGGATTTTTCTTCGTGTTGTTGACACGGAAAGTTTACCGGAGGACGCAGCTTGAGTGCGATTCCAGGCCCAAAAGAGAGATCCTTGGGTCTTACCTTCGTACTCGAAAGAATACGGCATCTGGATGTGCCTAGTCGGCTGAACAATCCAGGTTTATGATGTGCAAACATCATGTGAATGAATAGCAGGTTCTGCCTACTCGAGTAGTTTTTATCCATACGAAAGAGTTTTCGTGTTAGGAGTTTTATACCCATATGAAAGAGTTTTCATGTTTGGGATGTTGTGCCCATACGAAAGAGTTTTCGTGTGTAGGGTATTTTTTTCCTGTGAAAGAGATTTCACGTCATGATGTTCCCATACGAAAGAGATTTCGTGTCCATGCGAAAGAAATTTCGTGTCAGGGTGACTGTGCGAAAGAAATTTCGCGTCCATACGAAAGAGATTTTGTGTCAGGGTGCTTATGCGAAAGAAATTTCGCGTCTTGATTATGCCCATACGAAAGAGATTTCGTGTTAGGGTGTTTATGCGAAAGAGATTCCGCGTCTTTGATGTGCCCATACGAAAGAGATTTCGTGTTAGGGAGCTTATGCGAAAGAGATTTCGCGTCTTCGATGTGCCCATACGAAAGAAATTTCGTGTTAGGGACCTTATGCGAAAGATATTTCGCGTCTTGATATGCCCATACGAAAGAAATTTCGTGTTAGGGAGCTTATGCGAAAGAGATTTCGCGTCTTGATATGCCCATACGAAAGAAATTTCGTGTTAGGGAGCTTATGCGAAAGAGATTTCGCGTCTTGATATGCCCATACGAAAGAAATTTCGTGTTAGGGACCTTATGCGAAAGAGATTTCGCGTCTTCGATGTGCCCATACGAAAGAAATTTCGTGTTAGGGAGCTTATGCGAAAGAGATTTCGCGTCTTCGATGTGCCCATACGAAAGAAATTTCGTGTTAGCGAAAGAGATTTCGCGTCTTCGATGTGCCCATACGAAAGAAATTTCGTGTTAGGGACCTTATGCGAAAGATATTTCGCGTCTTGATATGCCCATACGAAAGAAATTTCGTGTTAGGGAGCTTATGCGAAAGAGATTTCGCGTCTTCGATGTGCCCATACGAAAGAAATTTCGTGTTAGGGACCTTATGCGAAAGATATTTCGCGTCTTGATATGCCCATACGAAAGAAATTTCGTGTTAGGGAGCTTATGCGAAAGAGATTTCGCGTCTTCGATGTGCCCATACGAAAGAAATTTCGTGTTAGGGACCTTATGCGAAAGATATTTCGCGTCTTGATTTTCTTTTGGACGCGTAACAAATGATGTCTTTTTGTTTCGAGTGATGTGTCTGTACATCGTAGTGTGGAGTCGTGGATTTTGCGGGAGCCGCATACTCACAATCTTCTCCCCGCTGCGTGGCAAGTGTCTTTTTGTTTGAAGATTCCGAAGAGACATAAGCCTGATGGCTGACAGTCGCGTGATGTCGTGGTGCACTGAGCACTTGTTCTGCCTCCCGATGGGACGTGGCGAGAAGTGTCAGAGACTAGACATGTCGGAGTCGACGCGGTGGAGGAGTACTCGACACGGCGGACGGAGTCGACGCGGAAGTCGTGTAGTCGACGAGGACGTGGCGGAGTCGCACGACGACGTGGAAGTCGTGTAGTTGACGCGGACGCTCAGCCACCGAGTCCACACAAGAAGATGGAGCCGAAAAGTCCTCAAGATGTTCTGATTTCGCGAATTGGCCCGCGTTGTCGTATGTGTCTCGTCGAGACGGACAAGTTTGATGTTTTGCTTTTCTTCATCCGTATTAATATGCGGTTTGTACGACCACAATAAGGACCTGGACGAAGATATCTGACAGAGCTCCTCAGATACGCGTCCAACGTGTTAGATGCTTACGACGTGGTAGTATGTTGAGTGCGCGTGTAGCGCTCGTCGGTTGCGCGGCCAGCGCTCCCGATGGGAGTAGCCCCCGAGTCTATGTGCGATTATTTGTAATCGGGCATAGACTCAAAGATCTTGTAACGTCGCTTCTTCAATCTATCGGGTGCACGGCAGTGCTCCCGATGGGAGTAGCCCCCGAGGCTATGTTCGACTCGCAGAGTCGGGCATAGGCTCAAGTTGTTCTGAAGCTAACCCCGTGTGCTTGTCTTCTGTTGGCTCGCGGAGGAGGACATGCGTCGACTCCCGGAGTAGGATATGCGTCGACTCCGAGCGAAGGATATGTGTCGACTCCGAGCGGAGGATTGTGTCGATTATCGACTCCGAGCGGAGGATTGTGTCGATTGTCGACTCCGAGCGGAGGATATGTGTCGACTGTCGAAGTTGCAGCCGACGTTGTGGTTCTTATCTTTGTATGACACTGTCGTGGTCGGCGAGGCGGTGCTGAGTGATATTGCCGGAATCGATGAACCGAACTCGTGTGTCGAGTGCGGCTGTTTCGCGCCTCAGCCCCCAAGTGTCGAGTGCGGCTGCGGCGAATTCTCGAGTGCGTCTACTTTGCAGCGTAGCCCCCGAGCAACGAGTGTGGCTGCGGCGAAGGACAGCCCCGAGAAGCTTAGTCGAGAGAATTCGATGTAGCGGAGTTGTGCGGCGGAGTCGCGATGTTTCTCGGAAGGACCCGACGAGGCGGACAAAGTCGACGAGGTGGAGTCGCGATATTTGTCCGAAGGACTCGATGCGGCGGACCGAGTCGACGCGGCGGAGACGCGATGTTTGCCCGAAGGACTTCGACGCGGCGGACCGAGTCGTTGCGGCGGAGTCGCGATGTTTATCCGAAGGACTCGACACGGCGGATCGAGTCGACGCGGCGGAGTCGTGATGTTTGTCCGAAGGACTCGACGCGGCGGACCGAGTCGACGCGGCGGAGTCGCGATGTTTGCTCGAAGGACTCGACGCGGCGGACCGAGTCGACGCGGCGGAGTCGTGATGTTTGTCCGAAGGACTCGACACGGCGGACCCATGTTTGCCCGAAGGACTCGACGCGGCGGACCGAGTTGACGCGGCGGAGTCGCGATGTTCATCGGAAGGACTCGACGCGGCGGACCGAGTCGACGCGGCGGAGTCGCGATGTTTGCCCGAAGGACTCGACACGGCGGACCCATGTTTGCCCGAAGGACTCGACGCGGCGGACCGAGTTGACGCGGCGGAGTCGCGATGTTTGCTCGAAGGACTCGACGCGGCGGAGTCGTGATGTTTGTCCGAAGGACTCGACACGGCGGACCCATGTTTGCCCGAAGGACTCGATGCGGCGGACCGAGTTGACGCGGCGGAGTCGCGATGTTCATCGGAAGGACTCGACGCGGCGGAACGAGTCGATGCGGCGGAGTCGCGATGTTTGTTGTGTGTACACGGAGGGCAATGTTGATGTCGAGCCCCCGGGCACTATTATGGCGAGTCGCCATGTTTTGTTGATTGACCTTTGTGTCGACTCGCAGATTGACGAAAACGGATCTGCGACTTGAATTCGCGGACTCGCAGAGATCCAAAACGTGTCGTAGTGCGCGAGCCGCTGACGGAGATCTAACCGTTGGAATTGACTCAAAAAAGACGGAGTGGTGCGGGATTGTATTCCGCAGCTGTTCAACGGTTTGATTGTCGAATTGATTTCCGAGTAGACTGTGAGAATTGTTTTCCCGAAGTCGCGCGGAGTTCCGTCAGATTCTGACAGGGCTTCGGTGTTCGGGTCATCCACGGTGATCTAATCGTCGGAATTCGCCGATTCTTTTTGGAGATTGTAGATAATTTGATTGCGCATCTTTCCACCGAAGGAATTTTCCAGATGAGTTTCGAGCCGCCGTTGATGGCGTCCGCAATATGTACGTTGCTGCTGTCCTGCAGCCTGCGCGTAAAGAACGGTGTTGATTTTCGATTGTAGATGATGAAAGCCGTGCGCGAGGCCGGCGAGTGCTCGATGAAGTTGAAGGAGCCGGAAGTAGATAGAATCCATGGGGTCGAGGACCCGAAGCTTGACGTAGATGAGGCCGGCGAGACCGTAGATCCAACGCGTGTCGTTCCCACAGACGGCGCCAATTGTCGAAGAGTCGTGTCGACAAATCCCTCGGATGAGCCGGTAGGGTTTCGAGTAGAGGAACGATGTACGCGCTGGTGATCTCGACGGCTAACAAGGAGAAAGATTTACCCAGGTTCGGGGCCCTCGTAGAGGTAAAACCCTTACTCCTGCTTGTCTGTTCTGTATTATGATGAGATAGTCGAGATGTTACAATGGCGATGCCATGGTGAGGCGTACGGGGTATCCCGTGTATTGCCTAGTCTAGTTGTGGCTTGTATGTTCCTCTCTCTAGATTGAATCCCTAGATTCGTCTCCCCTTTTTCTCTCCTCCCTCCTCGCTTTATATATGCAGCCAGGAGGGGGTTACATGAGTCCTAGTAGATTACGTATAGGAGTTCTTGTCTTGACCCGCAAGTCTTGCGGGTGGGCTTCACGTGGGCCTTCTAGAATACTCCAAGGGCTCCTCTTCTTGGGCCTTAACCTTGGACCTGAGACGGGGTGTCCTTACCCGCAGGGTCCAGGATCCATATCTTCGTCACCCGGCATCGCCCTTTCGCCTATATATGCCCTCTGATGCATAAACCCTAGGAGAATCAACATTTTCCACCAAAAACATACGTAGCTCCGCTGCTGCCGCCGACAAGTTTCGAGGGACAGAAATCTCTGTTCCGGCACCCTGCCGGGACAGGGAAGTGCCCCCGGAGCAATCTCCATCGACTTCACCGCCATCTTCATCTTTGTTGTTGTCTCCTATGATGAGGAGGGAGTAGTTATCCCCCGGGGCTGAGGGCTCTACCGGTAGGTATGTGTTTCATCTCTCTCCCATGGTGTGATCTTTATGTGATCGTGAGCTGTGTAATCTAGTTGATAAGTAGATGTTACTCTTCATCTGTTATGCTACTCGAGTGGTTTTGTTATGAGATCTCCGTAGACACTTTGATCACTGTGTAAAAGTGACAGTGTGTGCACCGTGTTGTTTAGCATGATATTTATATCTTGTGTTGGATGACCCTATGAAATTATGGTGTTTGTCTAGTACCTTCTAGGGTGCTCATAGTGACAACGTGGGGTTAACTAGACATGGGAATGCGACTTTTAGGAGTGTTGTTACAGCCCTACGCAATGAATTGGTGTTTTTTATTCAACCGGAGAGTGGTTCGGAGTAGTGTAGTGAAGAGAGATATTTATGCATTCAATTATGTTAGCATTGTTGAAAGTGTCCACTAGTGAAAGTAGAATCCCTAGGCCTTGTTTCTAAGTATTGAAACACCGTTTACAATCCGTTCTGCTACATGTTTTCTTGCTGCCATTTTTATTTTAGATTGTTATTATTACTTATAAACATCCATATTACTTGTATTTCACTATCTCTTCGCCGAACTAGTGCACCTATACAACTGACAATTGTATTAGGTGTGTTGGGGACACAAGAGACTTCTTGTATCATGATTGCGGGGTTTCTTGAGAGGGATACCTTTGACCTCTTCCTCCCTGAGTTCGGTAAACCTTGGGTAATCCACTTAAGGGAAACTTGTTGTTGTTCTACAAACCTCTGCACTTGGAGGCCCAACACTGTCTACAAGAATAGAAGCGTGCGTAGACATCATACCCGTTTAGATAAAATCATCGACCTGATCTAACGACATCGCATGTCGCCCCGTACTTTCTCCGTAAAGCGTGCAACCTCGATTTCTCTCTCGGAACAACTTCGGAACAAATTCCTGTAATAACAGAAAATGTTTCTATTACTCTGGGACATCTAATGCAATCAATATAAATTCTTTCTTATATATAAAATATATCTGTCACACAGAAACAACGTTCTGATGACACTCCTTGTTGATTCGGACCTACCGATATACACATAAACCTTCCCTAACTTAAGTGTGTGTTTCCTACAGGTTCGATAGTGTGTGGACATGAAACTGAAAACTCTTTCCTGTCCAATAATCACTAGTGGGGCCATGGGCACCCATATTGACTTCCGGATACTATACAAATAAACTGCTGGACATGTTTGGCTATTTAACAATTTTCCCACTACTCATGATACCGAACTTACCCGATATTATGGATTCTGGTATTTCCGTGAAACAATCTTTGGTTCACTATACTTTTGTCTATCTCATTAGACGGTAAGCTTCCTTTTACTCATTATTGTATTATGATATCCCACATGGTGTATCATCATCATGCATTGTCTGCAAAACTTACGGATATCAAGAATGTCGAGTGGGCCCATCCTTGCATCTCTCTTTTTACGGAGGAGTAATTCCCATCTCAGAACATCTTGGTAATATAATCCTTTAAAAATACCAGTGGCTACAATTATGTTCACCCAGTTTATGATGTGACTCTAGATAGTACCAAAGTAAAACCTCCAGAATATATCACTCGATAACCTCATGGTCAAATGGTACATTCTAATATAACCATGTTGTGATATGACACTAAGGAAAGAAGATGTCTTAATGGAATATCTTAGCATATTATCTACTAAGGAATACCCAGCCATAATTTTCGCTTCCAACCATATGCTATTAACCGATGCTCACATAAACAATGTACATGACCATGAAAACACAACCATCAAGCATCCAATGAATTAGTCATAAAAGGCAACACTAGGGTTTGATACTTTGTTCATGTTACTACACATGAGCGTGATATTTTTATTTTTTCCTCTGGATCTCATATTCAGGAGCCACGTCAGTTATAGCATAGCAATATGAATCATAATTATGAAATAGATGCACAAATCGTATTGTCTTTTGGCCACACATCCAATAGTCTCCCACTTGCACAACTAGAATTAATCCGTTTGTATAAGTCCCTCATCCAGAAGAGGTAAGTGGACATTCATGCAAACACTATGTTAGATACATTTTTCATGAACCTCTTCTTGGGGTTGTATGAACTATATGTATTATGAAGAAACTCTTTCTTTTGTAATACCCCTTGATCATATGATCAACTGCAGTCTAGGCTATTCTAGACGAAACCTGGGTGTTTAAACTAAGAATACAGTTTCGTAGTTTGTCGCCAATCATCCTGCATCTTTTGTGAAATACTACACCTAGTCCATATGATGAACTGATAGCCAAATACTAGAAGTATTTAAACTTCTACCCTTTACTAATATTGTTGTATTGTTCGTAAACATATTCTAAAAATTAATTAAGCACTTCAACCCTTTCTATTCATATAATCATCAGATTATATCTTAATCCTTTGTTTATACTTATCACATAAGCACCACTTTACTTTATGTACTTATCTCAAAAGTTATTTCTTATAATGTAGCTCTTACGTTACAATCCTATCCTCCCACTGAATTTAACAAGGAACGAATTCCTTAAGGATCACAAATCTCTACTAACAAAACTTTGTTACTTATGTGGTGGTTTTACGTAAGGATTTTCTATGTGAAATTGGTGCAACCAACAAAGCATAACTTTGTTCTCCCATCTTAGGATCAAGTTTCAATATTTCAAGAACTTTTAGATTCTAAGACTAATGTGTCTCTTGATAATTTATCTTTAAAAACAATGACACAAAGTAAAGACCATAAATTTGTGCTAAAATTATAACTTAAGTTATTATACTATCTCATGGGTAATATCAAGTACTGTCTGCAAAAGAATCCTTCTTTTGCTGAATTTGTCACACTTAGTCAGATTATGTCTTGAAAACTTTCAAGACATCACTAGGACACAACTTCTAAAATTTATTCTGAAGTATTTGGTTATTGACAAGAGTATCACCAATAATATTCTCTTGTTGACTTCACTATGTCCGGTTGCACCAAAAATATCTGGTTGAAATATCTGGTTGCCATCTGTGACAAATATGGCTGATCTAACTTCACCTCTTTCCGGTGTTCGATGTGAATGAATAAATAAACACCTGCATCACTTAACACATTGATAAATAATATCTCTACTATTGTTAACTAACACATAAAACCTTAGGGATTAAGAGATGCACTTTCAGAAGGTGAACTAGGCCTTTGTGGAGAAGTTCATCGGAGAATAGGGTGAGGATTTTGTGGCGTTGAGTAGGCCTTCATGGCAAAATTCACACCCCTCCGACGAGACGTTCTCCCCTCAAAAGGAGGAACTCAGGAATAATCCTTGTCTTCGCGTGCTTCCATTATCGGTTCTGTCTAGCCTTCACCTTTACTTTGTGTTTGTATCTTGCTTAGTGTTGCTCTTCTCATATAGGTAAATTCACCTTAGTTGCATATCTAGAGAATTTACCTTTGCACTAGTACAGATCCCCTCATCTGTGGCGCACCAAAAAGTGATTCTGTGGCGCACCCCGGGGCCACAGGGGTGCATATGCTGATGCAGATCTTTCATCCCTCCCCTCTAGGTGTGCATATGCTGATGCAGATCTTTCATCCCTCCCCTCTAGGTGTGCATATGCTGTGGCGCACCAAAAAGTGATTGTGTCAAGCCTAAATCGATAAGAATTAAAATTTAGAATTAGCACCTATTCATCCCTCCCCTCTAGGTGTGCATATGCTGATGCAGATCTTTCACTCGTTGGGAGACTCCAAGAGGAAGGTATGAAGAGCACAGCAGCAAGTTTCCCCCCAGAAAGAAACCAAGGTTGAATTGGCCAGTAGGAGAAACAAATCACTTCCGGAGGTTGATGCAGCTGAGGTGGCATGGCGCACTACCGGTTCAGAAGCAACGTGGAACCTACAAAACACAATCAAATCACTTTTCCCCAACAAAGCAGTGAGGTTGTCAATCTCACCGGTTTTACTGAAAACAAAGAGGTTAAACGTACCGTGTGGAAAATAATATTTGTTTGCAGTAGATGAAAGAACAGTGATGGAAGTAGTAAAACAGTAGCAGAAGTATGAAAATAGAGATTGCAGTGATTGTATTATCAGTATGAGGAAAAAGGACCAGGGTCCACGGTTCACTAGAGGTGTCTCTCCCAAGACAGATAGATAGCATGTGTGGTAAACAAATTACAGCTGGGCAATTGACAAATATAAAGGCTGCACCGTAGTGCATATGCATGACATGATGATTACTATGTGATTCATGTAGGCATTACAACAACATACATAGACCGTCATCCAACTGCATCTATGACTAATAATCCACCCTCAGAATGTCATCCGAGCAAACCTTGGGTATTAGGTTGCAAGCAACAGATAATCGCGGTAAGCAAAGTGTGTAATGTAAACAATAACATCATCCTTAGACAAAGCATTTTTGTTTTCTCCCTAATGGCAAGAGCACATCCCCCACCCGTTTACGTTTATATCACTCGAGCGTGAGTGAAAGGGGGCATGAACCCACTATCGAGCATAAATACTCCCTCTTGGAGTTACTATCATCTACTTGGCCAGAGCATCTACTAACAACAGAGAGCATGCGCGATCATAAATAACATACACATAAAAAGAACATGATAGATTGATAATCATGAGACATAGCTTTCAATATTTATCGGATCCTAGTAAACACAACATGTAGCATTCCAATAAGACGATCTTGATCATGTAGGGCAACTCACAAGATCTAAATATGAGGCATAAAAAGGAGAGAACAACCATCTTGCTATTTCTATGGACCCGTAGTCCAAGGATGAACTACTCACACATCATTCCGGAGGCGGGCATGGTGGTGTAGATCCCTCCGGTTATGATTCCCCTCTCGGCAGGGTGCCGGGGAGAGCTCCAGAACCCTCCTGAACTAGGGTTGACGATGACTGCGGATGTGGATGTTTTTGGTGGAAAAGGCTTGGATCTTTAGGGTTAACCCTTCGAGGACAATATATAGGCGAGAGGGCAACATCGGTCGGCGAGCAGGGGGGCCACACCACCCTTGGGCGCGTCCAAGGGCGCGCCCACCCATGGTGTGGGGCCCCTGTGGCTCACTTCCAGGTCTCCTCCGGACTTCGTGTGCACGACAACTTTCTAAAACTTCTGGGCTTCGAATCGTCCAATTCCGAGAATATTTCCAGAAGAAATTTTCTGAAACAAAAAAACACATAAAACAGAAACTGGCTCTGTGGCATCTTGTCAATAGGTTAGTCCCAGGAAATCGATAAAAAAGGTATAAAGTGTAAAAGAAACATGTAGCAAATGGCATGAAAACAACATGGGACATCAGAAATTATGGATACGTTTATGACGCATGAGCATACTATCCATTCAATAACTACCTGGCCCGGCAGCACATCTTGCACGTGCTGCATGACAACGGCATTGGAGGTCACTTCGGCAGCCTCGCCACATACCATAAATTCAAAAGGTTGTTTTTCCTATGACATATCTCAAACAATCAGTGGACGCATTTGTATAACAGTGCAATACTTTTCAGCATGCAAAAGTTGAACACATCAAACTCCCCGGGCTGCTCCAAGAATTACTTGTATCTCCTGAAGCTTGGCACACAATCAACCTCGACTTTGGCGAAGGTCTTCCTAAATCCAATGGATACAATCTGATCTTAGTGGTGGTGGACAATCTGACAAAGTATGGCCACTTCATTCTGTTGAAGCACCCCTTCACAACAATGCAAGTTCCAGATGCATTCGCAAATAACATATATAAGCTTCATGGCCTCCCAAAGTGCTTATTTTCCGATCGCGACAAGATCTTTACAAGCAAACTATGGCAGGAGTTGTTTCGTCTCACAGATACTCTATTGATGATGATTTGTTCGTACCACCCCCAAACAAATGGCAAAACATAGTGTCTCAATCAGTTCATGGAAAACTTTCTACGATGTATGGTACATGCCTGTCCAAAAAAAATGGTCCTGGTCGCTCGCCCTCGCGAAATTCTGGTACAATACCTCCTTCCACTCAGGTCATGCACCACTCTAGGCCCTGTATGGTCACTCCCTTGCCATTTTGGCATCTCAGCCATGGTAGCATGTCATGTGACGGACCTGGAGTATTGGTTGCAGGAAAGAGAGGTGATGACATCTCTACTACGTCAACACCTGTTGTCTGCCGAGCAACATATGAAGAAGCAAGTGGACAAGCATCGTTCTGAGCGTTCCTTTGTTGTTGGTGATCTTCTGCTTTTGAAGCTTCAACCCTATGTTCAAACTTCTCTTGCTCCGCACGGTAGTCAGAAATTGGTTGTAACATCCCAACTTTGTTAGGAAGTGGTGTTGTGGTGTTGTGTTCATGACATTCATGCATGAAAATTTTCATCAAACTTTGAATTTGAATTTACATAAAACTTTCCCAAAAATCACTTAAAGTGGTCACTACAAATTTGAATTCAAAACATTTTCAAAATTGGCAAACAAAAATATGGCGACATTGGAAATTTTGTAAGGTTTCAAAAAACTATTTATGCCAAATTTTATTCTTTCGAAAAGGCCCATAAAATATCGTTTTCTTTGCAGTTTTAAAGAACAGAAGGGCCCCTTTCTAATTTTTTCTGAAGACCAGGGGGTTTTCGTGAAAATTATTTATTTTGTTTCTTCCTCCTCGGACAGAAGGAGCAGCTGCGTGCCGGCAGCGCCGCCGTCGCGTGGCCACCTCCTCTATGCCTCCTTGTCTGCGTGGATACGGGCACAAGGAGACGTTCCAATCACCTCCTCCCCTCCTCATCTCGCCCCGCCATCTCCATCCCTCTCTCTCTGTATGTCGGCCGCAACCAAAACCCTAACCTGTAGGACTCCGCCACGTTGAGCCCCGATGAGTAGCCAGGAAGCTTCGCCCTGGACTCCTCTACCTCCCCGTTGAGATACGCTTGCCGGTATGGCCTCCCTTGTGCGAATCAAGTCATCTCCTCCGAGACCGGCCGCCGGCTTCCCAAGCTCGCCGCCGTCGATTCCTACGCTGTCCTGCCTCCCTTTCTACTTCGACGTGTTCATGGTGACCTGATGCACCTCCTGGTGCTCCTCCCTTGCTTCCTCCCCCTTTGTACTGTCCTGTAGCCATGCAACTTCTCCCGCCGCCGAGCAGATCGACATAGGCGAGCCTCCGGCGACCCAACTCCAGCGGCGCTGCCACCTAATGACTCGCCTTGAGCCCCTCTAACGAGTGAACCTCACCCCTCAGACCAATTCGTGCTCGATCGAGCGATTGCTCGCCGATGGAGCCAATTTGGGCGTTGATGACGTCAGCCCGACGTCAAATTTCTGTTTTCTTTTTAGCAGAAAATGTTAAATAATTCCAAAAAAATGATTAATTTTTAATAATTCAATAACTAATATTTTATAATTCAGAAAAATAAAAGTAAGGTACTAAAATGTTTAGAAAAATATACTCTACATGTTTATGTAATTTTCACACATGTTTGACAAAGTTGATTTTTGACCCTTATTTAAATATTATTTAAATCATTTAAAAATAGAGAAACTAAGATTTTATTCAATAAAATCAGAAAATTGCAAGTTATATTCCAAAATTCTCAAAATAACAAATGCAACCCTTTTATGATGTTTTCAACCCATTTGAGCTATTAAAATTGGACACACTTTCAGAATTGCCCGAAGTGCCCTCTGAGGTCCATTTCGAGGCTAATTTGTGTTAAACTGCATAATTGTCATACGAACCCTAGCAAACCATCGAACATGTTTAAGGATTTATTTCAGTGCATTAACTTGCTCTACATACATATTGCGCATTGCATCGATGCTATGTGTTGATTGTTATTCATGTTTTGGTGTTTGCTTCTTATCGGTAGAATGCGACTCCAAAGAGAAGGCCAGCAATGCTAGTGGTGAATATTTGATCTTAACCGACAAGTCAAGCACTTATTTCAGAAGATATCTATATTGGTTTTCTTTTAGGCAAGGCAAGCATAACCTCTTATCTGCTCATATATGTTTTTGAACGACATTTAATCCTCGTACTTTGCATTCGATTCCAAATTATTTGATGTGAGTAGATATAGTTCTCCTATATATTGCATTGCCTCAATACCCATATCCACTGATCCTAGCCACCATAGATTTGCTTGTGCGCAACACCAGAGCCTTATATCTTCTATGCTTAGTCATATAGTTTTGATTAGCTCTGCTCCATCAGGTTGATGAATCAGAGTTGCGCATGAATCTAGTATGATAGGTTGATATGGTAAGATGAGTATTGTGTGGTTAATTTGATTAAGGCTTGGATGGGAGGCCACCTGGGAAGTGGTTCTTTGTCCTATACTTGCCAACCCTAGGAGTAAGGTCTCGCCGAATAAACCAAGACTTAGCATGCAACCACACACGGGGCCTAACAGACCACGCTCGACCAACTAACTTGTTTGGCTCTATCTGTGAGTCACGTAGTTTGGGAGTTCCTTATGCGTGCGAGTCAAAAACCTTTTGGTCGTGTTAAGAGCATCACCAGGACAAGTGATGGACATACACGGATCTTGATCCCGACTCACAAAACAGGTGGATGAAAAGATGATGGTTTCAGTAGTTGAGTAGCTTCCTCATCTGTTTTGAAAACACTCCATGAGACGTGCTATTCTTCCTTGATTTGGAGAAATAAAGATTGCTTTACGCAAAATATCCTTCATGAACACCTTTATGAAAATAGCAGATATATAATAGATTAACTAAGTCTTGTTGAGTACCTCCCGTACTCAGGTTTGCTTAATTTTGGTTCAGGTGAAGTTACTGACATCGGTGGCGGTTCAACATGGACATCGATGAGTAGTTTGGGGTTCCCATGTAGCAGCCTGGAATCTTTGGGCTAGGATGTCGCCTTATGTTGCGGCCTCTTAGGCCTTTTTGGTTCTTGTTGACTAGCGACATAATTTTCCTTCTGTTGTCTGATGTAATGTTGGGTCGTGTGACCTCTGTTTGTAAAGCTATACTCTAGAAATACTTGCTTTGTTTAGCTTCATGTCTAGAGTTACTGCTTTGATCGGTTGTTGGTTTCGAGCTTGTTGTTATGCAGTTTTGGCTATGCCTGCGTAGTTGTCGTAGTCGAGGGATTGTGGAGCCGATGATCCATTTCCAAGCACGCATGCCGTTGTGATTCGGCCTGGGGCTTGGTAACCCTAGTAACCCTTGATTGTTGTTGCATTTCCTGGACACATAGCATCTCCATATAGCTTTGGTATCGTTCCTTCAGTTTCATATGACTCGTGGACGCTTTGATATGCATAGTTGGTTATGACTAGCATGGACACAAGGAGTAGTAGTACCAAAGTTATCCGTCCTGCGTGCCAATGAATCCGGTCTACATGCTGTTGTTTGTTGCGGCCTTGGCTGGTAACCCTGAAGACCTCGTGGGTCCAGGACTAGGAGCGCATAATAGTATGTATACCTCTGGGTACAGGGTCGTGACAAGTCATGGTATCAGAGCAGGACTGCCTATAGGAAAACCTTACTTCTTGGTTGATGTTGATTCTAGTGATTGTGAAAATTATTTTGAAACTACAAATGAATTGTGAACACTTCCTTAGGATTCTTTTTACTCCTTATCTGGTATCACTCTAACTCTAGGTCACCTTACCTGTTTTGATTTGAAAATATTTTGCTATCTCTTCTAGTCATTCAAAAACCTAAGTGCCTTCTTTGGCAAGGACGTCTTTTCCCCAAAGTTGACCTAGTGTTGAGTCTCTAGAGTTGTATGTGTTCCGTAATGTGTTATCTTTTGATTCAAACTGCGAGATTCCCTTCCATTCATAATCTATCAAAGTTGTATGGATTCCACATTCTCATGTTCTAGAGTCTCAAATCTAAAATCCCGATATTTTGTTTCATCTCGAAGATATTCTTTGTCCTTTGCTCAAATACTTCCGGAGCTATGTTTGTCTTTTGAAAGATACTTCGTGATTTCTATTCGTAGTGTCCTTCAAGGCACTAAGATAGTAGTTACTCCTTTCTTTGCGTCTTAACCCGCGGACTCGAACCGAAGGTCCCGGAATGTGCTGAATTGCGGTGGGTTGAATCAGGTGGTTTTATAACCATGTGATGCTCACGCCATCAGTACATGATGTTGATCTTTAACCCAAGTTCCGTTTCTTTGGATCCTGAGGAATCTGTTCCACCTCAGGGTGGCTAGGAAATTCCAACTCTCACAGCCATAGGTTTTCTTTTGGAACCAAAAGGGGTCATAAAAAGAGTGATCATTATGGCCTCCACATCTTTCTTCTTGATTCAGCTATACTTCTCTTCTTGGCATGGGTTCTAGAAATGAGTATTACCATGTGCATTCAAGGAGATCTCAGGATTCTCCGGAAAATGGTCCTACTTACTTCCGGAACTTCGTCTGTTGTTTGGAAATAAAGTTGCATATGTGTGTTGGATTCTTCCTATGCATTCCTCTTGTGTTCCGTTAAAACATTCCACCTTGAAATGTAAGGAGAAACAAACTCCAGTACCCTTTTCATCTCTAGGACCAGGTCAAAGTTTTGTAATTCGCAGGTTAAAGAAGTTTCACTAGCTTCTATTTTGTTCCACCTTCGAGTATCACACTCTTTTATATCAAGAGGTCGTGCCTAGTTTCATGGCCTTATTGATGAAGTGATTCTCTTACACGTCTTCACTCCCCCTTTCTCCAAGATGAAATGCTCGAGAATGGTGGGTGTGCATCGATGTGTGCATTTCTTAGCAACTCTAATTTCTTTGAAAAATCTAAGAAACATCTGTATCCTTCTTAGCACTATTGGTCAACCAGTCTTTAATTGAAATTGACTGTGTTACCAAATCCGTTCATTTCGGTCCACATTCTTGGTCAAAGAGTTAGGTTCATGCTGATGCTCTCAAGACCATATCAGTTGCTTTGAAAAGCAAGATCCCTTTCAAACTCCGAGACATATCGGTGGGTTGTGATATTCTGGTTGTCTTTTCAGAAGTATCACCAGGTTTGTCACCTAACCGTGATGTCTAAGCAAGGGGTAAATTGAACTACTCCTTTCTCCAAGAACTCCCCTGGACATCCTGGCCTAGTTGGTTGAGTGATGAATAACATTGGTAGACCCCAAGTGCAAGGTGTGAACAGTGCAGCAGCAAGTTTTCCTCAGAAAAGAAACCAAGGTTGAATCAACCAGTAGGAGGACAAGCAATCTTTGAAGGTTGATGCAGCTGAGGTGGCACGGCGCACTACCAGTTCAGGATCAACGTGGAACCTACACAACACAATCAAATCACTTTGCCCCAACGTAGAAGTGAGGTTGTCAATCTCACCGGTTTTGCTGAACACAAAGAGGTTAAATGTATGGTGTGGAAAACAGTAGGAAAACAGTATGAAAGCAGTAGGTGTTTTATCAGTATGAGGAAAATGGACCGGGGTCCATAGTTCACTAGTGGTGTCTCTCCGTGAAAGATAAATAACATGCGTGGTGAGCAAATTACAGCTGGGCAATTGACAGAAATGAAGGCTGCACCGTAGTGCATATGCAAGACATAAAGATTACTATGTGATTCATGTGGGCATTACAACAAAATACATAGACCGTCATCCAACTGCATCTATGTCTAATAATCCACCCTCCGAATATCATCCCAACAAATGTTCAGTATTAAGTGGCAAGCAACAGATTATCGCCGTAAGCAAAGTGTGTAATGTAAACAATGTAAACTAGGTAAACACCGTTGTTTTCTCCCTAATGGAAAAAGCACATCCTCCATCTGTCACGTTTCTGTCACTCGAGCACAGATGCAAAGGAGGCATGAACCCACTATCAAGCTTAAATACTCCCTCTGGGAGTCACTAGCATCTACTTGTCCAGAACATCTACTAATAACGAAGAGCATGCCAGATCATAAATAACATAAGCATGAGGATAACATGATAGATTGATAATCAGAAGACATAGCATTCAACATTCATCAGATCCCAGCAAACACAACATGTAGCATTACATAAAGATGATCTTGATCATGATAGGCAGCTCACAAGATCTAAACATGAGGTATAAAGTGGAGAGAACAACCATCTAACTACTGCTATGGACCCGTAATCTAGGGATGAACTACTCACGCATCACTTCGAAAGATGGCATGGTGGTGTAGACCCCTACGATGATGAATTCCCCTCCCGGCAGGGTGCCGGGGAGAGCTCGAGAACCCTCCCGATCTCGGGATGACGATGACGGCGGCCTCGGGTGTTTTTCGGGACGAAGTGGAATATATTTAGGGTTTAGGTCTCGGGGGGTATAAATAGGCGAAAGGGCAAAGGCGGTGGAGGCTGGGGGGGCCCACACCACCCCATGGGGCGGCCAGGGGGCGCCGCCCTATGGTGTGGGCCCCCTGAGGTCCCCTCCGGGTCTCTTCAGGACTCCGTGGAACCTTCAGGAATTCTAAGACTTCCGGGCTTCGAATTTTCCAATTCCGAGAATATTTCCAGAACAACTTTTCTGAAACTAAAAACAGTAAAAAACAGGGAACTGGCTCTGTGGCATCTTGTCAATAGGTTAGTCCGGAAAATCGATAAAAATGACATAAAGTGTATAGCAAACATGTGGGAAACAATAAGAAAACAATATGGAACACCAGAAATTAAGGATACGTTTATGACGTATCAACATCCCCAAGCTTAGTTCCTACTCGTCCTCGAGTAGGTAAATGATAAAAAACCCATAATTTCTGAGGTGACATGCTACCAACATAAACTTGATCATCAATAATGTAAAAGAATAAGTAACCTGAGATCATAGAACTTTAACACAAGCATGATAATAGAACTTTAATAATCAAGCATAGCAATCACCTTGCATCATGAGAAGTAACTCAAATAAAAGATCATGAATAACAATGCAAAGGAAGATATACGTTTGTTTCAAGTATAGAGAAAGCATGTCAAAGTGATATTTCGCTAGTCCATAAGAGTGGGGCAAAACATAAATGACAGGACACCTTCAAAGTTCACGAGGAAGACTAGAACAAATAATTAGAGAACAAGAAATAACACATCATGAATCAACTAATAATGTTTCTAGGAAAAATGCACATAAAACTTAGAATGGCAACTATGCTCTCTCAATTGTGCATAGGTTAGAAGATGAAGACTCAACATAAAAGTAAAAGAAAGGCCCTTTATAAAGGGAAGAATGGATCACTCATGTGCTAGTGCTTTTATTTTATTAAACAGAGGTATAAAAAGATTGACACTCCTCCCAACCATCTTTCACAAACCATGGCTAACCAAATCCTTGGGTGCCTGCCAACAATCACATACCGTGGAGGAGTGTCGATATTTTAAGAGAGGTGTACGCTTATGTCAACGAATGGTAAAAATGAAATAGAGTACATCACAAGCCAACTAGACTTCACAAGAGTGGCTCCCATAGAAGGACGCATCTGGGTAGAAGGCCATCCTTCTTTCTCTTTTGTTTACACAATTATGCTTTGACTGATAAATCAGGGGCAAAAATAGTGAAGAGAATTTGTGTTATTAATTTGGGGCTGGGCACCCCGCTGCCAGCTCTTCTATCATTGGATAAGCGGATGAAGTCACTAGTCCAGGGTGTGAAAGTCCAATCAACAAGTGAGATAAAGATTCTCTATTTACGTCCTCATGAGCTAAAACATGAGTAATTTTGAAAGTTTTAAAGGTAATACATGAGCAATTTACTTTGGAGTGGCGGTTAATTACCACATGTAGGTAGGTATGGTGGACACAATGGAAAAACTTTGGTTTTTGGCAGTTGGATGCACGAGTAGAGCTCATACTCAGTACAGGTGGAGGCTAGCAAAAGACTGGGAGCGACGAATCAAGAGAGCATAAGAGCCATAAACATGCATAGCGACATAAACATCATTGATCAAAGCTTAAGTGGTACCACAAGTTCAAAAACTAAATTATCATGGAGGCTATTCGTGACTAGTTCATAGTCATAAACATGGTGTGAGCATGCGCCAAGTCAACCAAATAAAACATTCAAAGGAGAACACCACAAATTTATGCTTCAATATGACAAGAACAACTCATGATTCTTTCAATGGCACATTAAACACTCTCAGCAATTTGAGGCTAATCATGCTACTAAATAACAACAAGGCTTTAAAAATAAAATAACATCTAGCATGATATGAAAAAGTCTAGCCACAGTCTATACAAGTTTCTACTTGCACCGTTAAAAATTCTATCTCAAGCAGCAGTTTCTTTTACCAACAAGCATCATACAAAACATGCTTTAACAAAAACTATCTACATGCTACAGAAAGAAAACATGAGAGGAATCACAAAACAATACTAAAACTAACAGCTCTGAACAACAGATGCAATGAAAACGAGAGCTAAACAGAAATTTTTGCAGCAACTAGAAGAAAAACAAAGAATACGAGCATAGCAAGTATTCAAACGAAAAAGCGGAGCGTGTCTCTCTCCCAAACAAAGAATGCTAGGATCCAAATATATTATTGCAGAAAGGAAAACAAAATAAAACAAAGGAAAAAAAGAAAACAAAAGAAAAACAAACATACGCTCCAAGTAAACTTCATATGATTTGACCGAATAAAAATATAGTTTCACGAGAAGTGACCTGATAGATAGTTGATGAAGAAGGGGATGCCTTGGAAATACCCAAGCTTAGATGCTTGAGTCTTCTAAAAATATTCTTGGATGTACCATGGGGGCATCCCCAAGCTTTGACCTTGCACTCTTCTTGATCACATATATCATCTCTTCTCTTGACCCTTGAAAACTTCCTTCACACCACACTCAAACAGTAATTCGCATTAGAAGGTTAGTGAAACAATTAAAAATCCATGGGTTATGTATGCACAAGTGCTATTTATAATTTTAAACATAAGCTACAGCCACTGATGATTCGTGAAGCAAAGAAATCCACTTGACATCACTAAAGAGCAAATGTAAGAAAAATGGCAGAATCTGTCAAAACCAGAACAGTTTGTAAAGACGAATTTTTTAGGGGAACTTACATTGCTCTGATCGAAAAACTTAAAGAACAAAAGAGTTGAGGAATCAGCCGAGGAATAAGAACAAGAAATTTCAGGTCATTTTGATTTGTCTATGATTTATATGATGGTTTACGGTGGACAGAAGAAATCTGTTTCCTGCGCTGAAATCTGAAAAACCAACTCCAACTCTCGTCAGAAACCTTACTTGGCACTACTAAAACATGAAAAAAAAGATACAAAAGAGTTTCTACAGAATTATACAACCCCTTGACTCAAAGAAAACATAGAAAAACAGAGTAAAAATAAAGCCATGGGTTCTCTCCCAAGAAGTGGTTTTCTTTAACGCATTTTAGCTAGGCCTAGAAAAGTGGAATCAAGTATTTTCAAGTGAAGAAGCATCCAAATTGTAACTTGTTCGGATAATGGAATCAAAAGGAAAATTCATTCTATTTCTAGGAAGGTGTTCCATACCTTTCTTGACTGGGAACTGAAATTTAATATTCCCCTCTTTCATATCAATAAGAGAACCAACAGTTCTAAGAAAAGGTCTTCCCAAAACAATTGGACAAGAAGAATTGCATTCAATATTCAAGACAACAAAATCAATGGCGAGAAGAGTATTATTAACCATGATAATAACATCATCAACTCTCCCCAAAGGTTTCTTTCTAACATTATCAATAAGACGAATATCCAAATAACAAGGTTCCAATGGTGGTAAATCAAGAATATCATAGATTTTCTTGGGGATAACAGAGATACTAGCACCAAGATCAGATAGAGCATTGAAATAAAAATCATTCACTTTCATTTTAATAATAGGTTTCCAACCATCATCTAGCTTTCTAGGGATAGAGGCTTCACATCTTAATTCATCCTCTCTAATTTGCATGAGAGAATTTGTGATATGTTTTGTGAAAGCCATATTCATAGCACTAGCATTAGGACAACTAGAAAGATTTTGTAAGAACTTAATCACTTCATTTATATTGCAATCATAAAATTCAAGATCATTTTTATAAAATATAATGGATCCATTGTCTCCCATGTTTCTAAAAGTTTTAGCACTTTTATCAGGAACATTTTTAGCAGTTTCAGGCGGTTTTGCATTTTTACTAGCAGAAGCGGGAGTGTTTCCAACACCAATTAGTAGAAGGTTTTCTAGCACCAGAAGCTTCAGTTTTACTAGTGGTGGTAATGGTGCAAACATTAGCTATATTATTATTTCTAGCTATTTCATCTTCTCTTTCCCATCTAGCATGCAATTCAGCTAATATCCTAACATTATCATCAATTCGAATTTGGATAGCATTCAAAGTTTTACTTTATTTAACATCATGAGGCATAACCTTTATTTTCAGAAAATTAACATCAAGAGCAAGGCTATCAACTTTAGAAGGAAGAACATCAATTTTGCCAAAATTTTCCTCAACCGATTTATTAAAAGCAGTTTATGTACTAATAAATTTTTTAAGCATGTTCTCAAGATCAGAGGGTACACTTTTATTTTTATTGTAGGAACTACCGTAAGAATTACCATAAGCATTGCTATTATTGGGAGGATATGGCCTATAATTGTTGCTACAGAAATTATTCCTATAAGCATTGGTGTTGAAATTATTATTTTTAATGAAGTTCACATCAACATGCTCTTCTTGAGCAACCAAAGAGGATAAAGGAACATTATTTGGATCAATAGGAGCATGGCCATTCACAAGCATAAACATAATAGCATCAAGTCTTTCATTCAAAGAGGAGGTTTCTTCAACAGAATTTACCTTCTTACCAGTTGTAGATCACTCAGTGTGCCACTCAGAATAATTTACCATCATATCATCAAGAAGCTTTGTTGCTAACCCAAGGTCATGGAAATAAAGGTTCCTCCATCAGCTGAATCCAGAAGGTTTCTTGAAGAGAAATTCATACCTGCATAAAAGATTTGGATGATCATCCAAGTAGTCAGTCCATGAGTGGGACAAGTCTTTACTAAAGATTTCATTCTTTCCCAAGCTTTAGCAACATGCTCATTATCAAGTTGCTTAAAATTCATAATGCTACGTCTTAAATATATAATCTTAGCAGGAGGATAATATTTTCCAATGAAAGCATCTTTACACTTAGTCCAAGAATCAATACTATTTCTAGGCAAAGACAGCAGCCATTCTTTAGCTCTTCCTCTCAAAGATAAAGGAACAAATTTTAGTTTAATAATATCTCCATCTACATCTTTATATTTTTTGCATCTCACATAGTTCAAAAAAATTATTAACATGGGCAGAAGCATCATCAGTACTAACACCAGAAAATTGCTCTCTCATAACAAGGTTTAACAGGGCAGGTTTTATCTCATAAAAATCAGCAATAGGAGCAGGTGGAGCAATAGGTGTGCTAATGAAATCATTGTTGTTGGTGCTAGTAAAGTCACACAACTTAGTGTTCTCAGGAGTAGTCATTTTAACAAGACTAAAAACAGGAATAAAACAACATCTAGAATAAGAACAATTTTTTTTGTGTTTTTGATAAAGAGAAGCAAACAAGACAAAATAAAATGAACTAAGCAAAACAAAAACAATGTAAAGAGATTGGAAGTGAGAGACTCCCCTTGCAGAAATTCTCTTCCTCCCCGGCAACGGCGGCTGATGAATAACGTTGGTAGACCCCAAGTACAAGGTGTGAAGAGTGCAGCAGCAAGTTTTCCCTCAGAAAAGAAACCAAGGTTGAATCGACTAGTAGAAGGACAAGCAATCTCTGAAGGTTGATGCAGCTGAGGTGGCATGGCGCACTACCGGTTCAGCAGCAACGTGGAACCTACACAACACAATCAAATCACTTTGCCCCAACGTAGCAGTGAGGTTGTCAATCTCACCGGTTTTGCTGAACACAAAGAGGTTAAACGTATGGTGTGGAAAACAGTAGGATAACAGCATGAAAGCAGTATGAAAGCAGTAGGTGTTTTATCAGTATGAGGAAAATGGACCGGGGTCCACAGTTAACTAGTGGTGTCTCTCCGTGAAAGATAAATAACATGCGTGGTGAACAAATTACAGCTGAGCAATTGACAGAAATGAAGGCTGGACCGTAGTGCATATGTAAGACATAAAGATTACTATGTGATTCATGAGGGCATTACAACAAAATACATAGACCTTCATCCAACTGCATCTATGTCTAATAATCCACCCTCCGAATATCATCCGAACAAACGTTGGGTATTAAGTTGCAAGCAACAGATTATCGCCGTAAGCAAAGTGTGTAATGTAAACAATGTAAAGTACGTAAACACCGTTGTTTTCTCCCTAATGGCAACAACACATCCTCCATCCGTCACGTTTCTGTCACTCGAGCACAGATGCAAAGGAGGCATGAACCCACTATCGAGCATAAATACTCCCTCTTGGAGTCACTAGCATCTACTTGGCCAGAGAATCTTCTAATAACGGAGAGCATGCAAGATTATAAATAACATATGCATGAAGGTAACATGATAGATTGATAATAAGAAGACATAACATTCAACATTCATCAGATCCCAGCAAACACAACATGTAGCATTACATAAAGATGATATTGATCATGATAGGCAGCTCACAAGATCTAAACATGAGGTACAAAGTGGAGAGAACAACCATCTAGCTACTTCTATGGACCCGTAGTACAGGGATGAACTACTCACACATCACTTCGGAGGAGGGCATGGTGGTGTAGACCCCTCCGGTGATGAATTCCCCTCCCGGTAGGGTGCCGGGGAGAGCTCCAGAACCCTCCCGGTCTCGGGATGACGATGACGGCGGCCTCGGGTGTTTTTCGGGGCGAAGTGGAATATATTTAGGGTTTACGTCTCGGGGAGTATAAATAGGCGAAAGGGCAAAGGCGGTGGAGGCCGGGGGGACCCACACCACCCCATGGAACGGCCAGAGGGGGCGCGCTGCCCTATGGTGTGGGCCCCCTAAGGCCCCCCCTCCGGGTCTCTTCGGGACTCCGTGGAACCTTCGGGAATTCTAAGACTTCCGGGCTTCGAATTTTCCAATTCCGAGAATATTTCCAGAACAATTTTCTGAAACTAAAAACAGAAAAAAAAACAGGGAACTGGCTCCTTGTCAATAGGTTAGTCCGGAAAATCGATAAAAATGACATAAAGTGTATAGCAAACATGTGGGAAACAATAAGAAAATATCATGGAACATCAGAAATTAAGGATACATTTATGACGTATCATTGAGCTTAAACAATAACTTGGAGAGTTGAAAGGCAAAAGCTCCTCCTAACTTGATCCCTCGTTAAGGGATGTCTAGTTTCCTTTGTGTTGAAGCATGATAGTATCTCCTCAATGGATATGGTATAATTCTACCCTATATTTGATTTGGCCTATCGTCAAACCAAGAGAAGATTCAAGGACTGTCTTGATGGTGTTTTCACTCATGTTGTTTTTCCCAAGTATACCTTCATGTCCTTTGATTTTCCCAATAGTTTGCCTTGTTCATGTATCATATAAATCCCTCCTCTTGGAGTATCTTGATAAGCATGTTGTCGAGCCCATCGATGGCGTTCCTACTTTCTCCAAGTTGCAAGAGGTTCATGTTGAACAATTGGCATTAATGTTGGAAACTTTCGAGAACCATCTTTGTGTCATCACGAAGCTTGTGTTCTAGATGTTTGTAGTGACTTTCTTCAGTCCACGTGCTTTTGGTGAAAGTTGTCACCATGGATCCGAGTATAGTTTTCTTGTTCCTTTGGGAATAATCCCAAGTCGGCATGCATGTGTGGACTATTCTTGAGCTGGTAGGTTGTTACCTCCATTCCTTGAATAAGTTTTCATCCACACCAAGCCACTGACTGGTTGTGCATGGAAGATAAGAAGTCCAAGAACGTCGTTATCTTTATAATCGTTTTCCCAACAAGGAATCTGGTGTGTTCCTTCGCAAGTAAACCATGTAGATGCAACTGTCTTTTGCAAGTTGCTAATACATGGGTTCTGATATCTCTCTCATCTTCTTGAGCGTGGAATCCTAGTCCATATCTTGAGAATCCAGCATATGTATCTCGTTGGTAACTGGTGCAACCTCTTCGATCAAACATATCGAGTTTGACTTATAAATCCACTAACCAGAGCTGAATCTCAAGCAGCAACGATGGTTGGTGTTTCCTCAAGGGTGTTGAATTAGGTCCATTTTAAAATACGGCATGGTTGATGTTGTGGTTGACACAATTAGCCGGAAGGCCTAACGTTATAATCCTTCGAATCGGAAAGAACAACCACTCTCCATGAAGATTCGTGTATGACTTATCTTAGAAGATGTCCCTTATGGTTCTTTCAAAAAATGAAGTTCCACTTTCACTTGCTGGCCTATTGAAGGCTTATCGTAAGCTTGATATCGGTGTCTAGAACATCAAGGAGAACTTCGAAGTTGATTTGTCCAGTGACTCCATATTGATTCTCCAAATCTTTCCTCAAGTGGAAACAAGTTCATCATGAGAAACATCTTGTGGTGATCTTTAACCGTCATTGTTCAATCATCCTTTCCCGTTGTTGGTACCTAAAGTCCTATTCAACTCATACGTTGTGTGAATTTGTTAGTTAGTTCAGCCCTGGAGTCTTAATCATGCGGTAAACGTATTGCCATGTCAAACCTCCAACATGAAAGAGATTCCTTTCTCCCTTTGATGCTCCAACCTTCATTGATTAATCATGCTTATGGTGTGAACAAGAATTAGTCCTTAATTACGGTGTTCCAACATCTTTTGGTTACTCATATTCTGTTATGAAGTAACATCATGATCTTAGACAAATATTTTGAGAAATTTTGACGGAATGAAAGTTCTTCATCCTCAGCGTCCACTTCGAAGAGTGAACCTGCCTATGTTTTCCAACATTCTACGATGCATTGATTCCATTGTGTTCTAGTGTTCTCTCTCGTCTATGGATATTACTTTGTGGTATCCAAAGACCATCCTTCCATCTTGGTATTTTGTTTGAAGAAACCTCGATGTCAAAAGTTGTCCAACCTTTCTTTTCCAAAGGGATTGAAAGTCTTGTGCAAAGCTCATATTCTAAATCCTTTTAAGACCAACTGTCCACAAACTTGAAACCTTCTCCTACTTCCTCCGTTACCTTGACGTGTTTCATGTCTTCTAGCTCAAGTGTTGCCGAGAACACTGTCCCCATGAGTTATCCATGAGATACTCGATCTTTGTAAAGATCAATTCCTACGAGTTTTTCCTCCTACCTAAGATGTATCCGTTCAGTACTTTACGATGCTACGGAATAACTTCTTCATGAAGAGAACCGTAAGGTTCGAGAAGATCATTCAAAACTGGTGTTCCTTCTTTCTTTCTCCTTCGGGAATCTCGAGACGAGATTCTTGTAAGGGGGTAGATTTGTAACATCCCAACTTTGTCAGGAAGTGGTGTTGTGGTGTTGTGTTCATGGAATTCATGCATGACAAATTTCATCCAACTTTGAATTTGAATTTAAATAAAACTTTCCCAAAAGTCACTTAAAGTGGTCACTTTAAATTTGAATTCAAAACATTTTCAAAATTGGCAAACAAAAATATGGCGACATTGGAAATTTTATAAGGTTTCCAAAAATTATTTATGCCAAATTTTATTCTTTCGAAAAGGCCTAGAAAATATCGTTTTCTTTGCAGTTTTAAAGAACAGAAGGGACCCTTTCTAATTTTTTCCAAAGTCTAGGGGGTTTTCGTGAATTTTTTTTTATTTTCTTTCTTCCTCCTCGGACAGAAGGAGCAGCTGCGTGCCGGCAGCTCCGCCGTCGCGTGGCCACCTCCTCTCTGCCTTCCTATCTGCGTGGATACGGGTACGAGGAGACGTCCCAATCGCCTCCTCCCCTCCTCACGTCGCCCCGCCATCTCCATCCCTCTCTCTCTGTATCTCGGCCGCAACCGAAACCCTAGCCCGTACGGACTACGCCGCGCGTCGATGTTCCCGTCGCCGTTGAGCCCCGATGAGAAGCCAGGAAGCTTCGCCCAGGACTCCTCTACCTCCTCGTTGAGCTACGCTTGCCGGGATGGCCTCCCTTGTGCGAATAGAGTCATCTACTCCGAGACCGGCCGCCGGCTTCCCGAGCTCGCCGCCGTCGATTCCGACGATGCCCCGTCTCCTTGTCTACTTCGGCGTGTTCACGGCGAGCCGTTGCACCTCCTGGTGCTCGTCCCTCGCTTTCTCCTCCTCTGTACTGTCCTATAGCCATGCAAATGCTCCCGCCGCCGCGTGGATGGACGCCGGCGAGCCTCTGGCGACCCAACTCCAGCGGCGCCGCCACCTAATGACTCGCCTTGAGCCCCTCTAACGAGTGAACCTCACCCCTCGGGCTAATTCTTGCTCGATCGAGAGATTGCTCGCCGGCAGAGCCAATTTGGGCGCTGATGACGTCAGCCCGACGTCATATTTGTATTTTCTTTTTTAGCATAAAATGTTTAATAATTCTAGAAAATGATTAATTTTAATAATTCAATAACTAATATTTTATAATTCAGAAAAATAAAAGTAAGGTACCAAATTTTATAGAAAAATATACTCTACATGTTTATGCCATTTTCACACATGTTTGGCAAAGTTGATTTTTGACCCTTATTTAAATATTATTTAAATCATTTAAAAATAGAGAGAAGAAGATTTTATTTCATAAAATCAGAAAATTGGAAGTTATATACCAAAATGCTCAAAATGACAAATGCAACCCATTTATGATGTTTTCAAACCTATTTGAGAAATTAAAATTGGACACACTTTCAGAATTGCCCGAAGTGCCATCTGAGGTCCATTTCGAGGCTAATTTTTTCTAAACTGCATAACTGTCATACGAAACCAAGCAACCCATTGAACATGTTTAGGGATTTATTTAAGTGTATTAACTTGCTCATACATACATATTACGCATTGCATCGATGCTATGTGTTGATTGTTATTCCTATTTCGGTGTTTGCTTCTTATCGGTAGAATGCGACTCCGAAGAGAAGGCCAGCAATGCTAGTGGTGAATACTTGATCCTAACCGACAAGTCAAGCACTTATTCCATAAGATATCTCTATTAATTTTTAATAATTCAATAACTAATATTTTATAATTCAGAAAAATAAAAGTAAGGTACTAAAATGTTTAGAAAAATATACTCTACATGTTTATGTAATTTTCACACATGTTTGACAAAGTTGATTTTTGACCCTTATTTAAATATTATTTAAATCATTTAAAAATAGAGAAACTAAGATTTTATTCAATAAAATCAGAAAATTGCAAGTTATATTCCAAAATGCTCAAAATAACAAATGCAACCCTTTTATGATGTTTTCAACCCATTTGAGCTATTAAAATTGGACACACTTTTAGAATTGCCCGAAGTGCCCTCTGAGGTCCATTTCGAGGCTAATTTGTGTTAAACTGCATAATTGTCATACGAACCCTAGCAAACCATCGAACATGTTTAAGGATTTATTTCAGTGCATTAACTTGCTCTACATACATATTGCGCATTGCATCGATGCTATGTGTTGATTGTTATTCATGTTTTGGTGTTTGCTTCTTATCGGTAGAATGCGACTCCAAAGAGAAGGCCAGCAATGCTAGTGGTGAATATTTGATCTTAACCGACAAGTCAAGCACTTATTTCAGAAGATATCTATATTGGTTTTCTTTTAGGCAAGGCAAGCATAACCTCTTATCTGCTCATATATGTTTTTGAACGACATTTAATCCTCGTACTTTGCATTCGATTCCAAATTATTTGATGTGAGTAGATATAGTTCTCCTATATATTGCATTGCCTCAATACCCATATCCACTGATCCTAGCCACCATAGATTTGCTTGTGCGCAACACCAGAGCCTTATATCTTCTATGCTTAGTCATATAGTTTTGTTTAGCTCTGCTCCATCAGGTTGATGAATCAGAGTTGCGCATGAATCTAGTATGATAGGTTGATATGGTAAGATGAGTATTGTGTGGTTAATTTGATTAAGGCTTGGATGGGAGGCCACCTGGGAAGTGGTTCTTTGTCCTATACTTGCCAACCCTAGGAGTAAGGTCTCGCCGAATAAACCAAGACTTAACATGCAACCACACACGGGGCCTAACAGACCACGCTCGACCAACTAACTTGTTTGGCTCTATCTGTGAGTCACGTAGTTTGGGAGTTCCTTATGCGTGCGAGTCAAAAACCTTTTGGACGTGTTTAGGGCATCACCAGGACAAGTGATGGACATACACGGATCTTGATCCCGACTCACAGAACAGGTGGATGAAAAGATGATGGTTTCAGTAGTTGAGTAGCTTCCTCATCTGTTTTGAAAACACTCCATGAGACGTGCTATTCTTCCTTGATTTGGAGAAATAAAGATTGCTTTACGCAAAATATCCTTCATGAACACCTTTATGAAAATAGCAGATATATAATAGATTAACTAAGTCTTGTTGAGTACCTCCCGTACTCAGGTTTGCTTAATTTTGGTTCAGGTGAAGTTACTGACATCGGTGGCGGTTCAACATGGACATCGATGAGTAGTTTGGGGTTCCCATGTAGCAGCCTGGAATCTTTGGGCTAGGATGTCGCCTTATGTTGCGGCCTCTTAGGCCTTTTTGGTTCTTGTTGACTAGCGACATAATTTTCCTTCTGTTGTCTGATGTAATGTTGGGTTGTGTGACCTCTGTTTGTAAAGCTATACTCTAGAAATACTTGCTTTGTTTAGCTTCATGTCTAGAGTTACTGCTTTGATCGGTTGTTGGTTTCGAGCTTGTTGTTATGCAGTTTTGGCTATGCCTGCGTAGTTGTCGTAGTCGAGGGGTTGTGGAGCCGATGATCCATTTCCAAGCACGCATGCCGTTGTGATTCGGCCTGGGGCTTGGTAACCCTAGTAACCCTTGATTGTTGTTGCATTTCCTGGACACATAGCATCTCCATATAGCTTTGGTATCGTTCCTTCAGTTTCATATGACTCGTGGACGCTTTGATATGCATAGTTGGTTATGACTAGCATGGACACAAGGAGTAGTAGTACCAAAGTTATCCGTCCTGCGTGCCAATGAATCCGGTCTACATGCTGTTGTTTGTTGCGGCCTTGGCTGGTAACCCTGAAGACCTCGTGGGTCCAGGACTAGGAGCGCATAATAGTATGTATACCTCTGGGTACAGGGTCGTGACAAGTCATGGTATCAGAGCAGGACTGCCTATAGGAAAACCTTACTTCTTGGTTGATGTTGATTCTAGTGATTGTGAAAATTATTTTCAAACTACAAATGAATTGTGAACACTTCCTTAGGATTCTTTTTACTCCTTATCTGGTATCACTCTAACTCTAGGTCACCTTACCTGTTTTGATTTGAAAATATTTTGCTATCTCTTCTAGTCATTCAAAAACCTAAGTGCCTTCTTTGGCAAGGACGTCTTTTCCCCAAAGTTGACCTAGTGTTGAGTCTCTAGAGTTGTATGTGTTCCGTAATGTGTTATCTTTTGATTCAAACTGGGAGATTCCCTTCCATTCATAATCTATCAAAGTTGTATGGATTCCACATTCTCATGTTCTAGAGTCTCAAATCTAAAATCCCGATATTTTGTTTCATCTCGAAGATATTCTTTGTCCTTTGCTCAAATACTTCCGGAGCTATGTTTGTCTTTTGAAAGATACTTCGTGATTTCTATTCGTAGTGTCCTTCAAGGCACTAAGATAGTAGTTACTCCTTTCTTTGCGTCTTAACCCTCGGACTCGAACCGAAGGTCCCGGAATGTGCTGAATTGCGGTGGGTTGAATCAGGTGGTTTTATAACCATGTGATGCTCACGCCATCAGTACATGATGTTGATCTTTAACCCAAGTTCCGTTTCTTTGGATCCTGAGGAATCTGTTCCACCTCAGGGTGGCTAGGAAATTCCAACTCTCACAGCCATAGGTTTTCTTTTGGAACCAAAAGGGGTCATAAAAAGAGTGATCATTATGGCCTCCACATCTTTCTTCTTGATTCAGCTATACTTCTCTTCTTGGCATGGGTTCTAGAAATGAGTATTACCATGTGCATTCAAGGAGATCTCAGGATTCTCCGGAAAATGGTCCTACTTACTTCCGGAACTTCGTCTGTTGTTTGGAAATAAAGTTGCATATGTGTGTTGGATTCTTCCTATGCATTCCTCTTGTGTTCCGTTAAAACATTCCACCTTGAAATGTAAGGAGAAACAAACTCCAGTACCCTTTTCATCTCTAGGACCAGGTCAAAGTTTTGTAATTCGCAGGTTAAAGAAGTTTCACTAGCTTCTATTTTGTTCCACCTTCGAGTATCACACTCTTTTATATCAAGAGGTCGTGCCTAGTTTCATGGCCTTATTGATGAAGTGATTCTCTTACACGTCTTCACTCCCCCTTTCTCCAAGATGAAATGCTCGAGAATGGTGGGTGTGCATCGATGTGTGCATTTCTTAGCAACTCTAATTTCTTTGAAAAATCTAAGAAACATCTGTATCCTTCTTAGCACTATTGGTCAACCAGTCTTTAACTGAAATTGACTGTGTTACCAAATCCGTTCATTTCGGTCCACATTCTTGGTCAAAGAGTTAGGTTCATGCTGAAGCTCTCAAGACCATATCAGTTGCTTTGAAAAGCAAGATCCCTTTCAAACTCCGAGACATATCGGTGGGTTGTGATATTCTGGTTGTCTTTTCAGAAGTATCACCAGGTTTGTCACCTAACCGTGATGTCTAAGCAAGGGGTAAATTGAACTACTCCTTTCTCCAAGAACTCCCCTGGACATCCTGGCCTAGTTGGTTGAGTGATGACTAACATTGGTAGACCCCAAGTGCAAGGTGTGAACAGTGCAGCAGCAAGTTTTCCTCAGAAAAGAAACCAAGGTTGAATCAACCAGTAGGAGGACAAGCAATCTTTGAAGGTTGATGCAGCTGAGGTGGCACGACGCACTACCAGTTCAGGATCAACGTGGAACCTACACAACACAATCAAATCACTTTGCCCCAACGTAGAAGTGAGGTTGTCAATCTCACCGGTTTTGCTGAACACAAAGAGGTTAAATGTATGGTGTGGAAAACAGTAGGAAAACAGTATGAAAGCAGTATGAAAGCAGTAGGTGTTTTATCAGTATGAGGAAAATGGACCGGGGTCCATAGTTCACTAGTGGTGTCTCTCCGTGAAAGATAAATAACATGCGTGGTGAGCAAATTACAGCTGGGCAATTGACAGAAATGAAGGCTGCACCGTAGTGCATATGCAAGACATAAAGATTACTATGTGATTCATGTGGGAATTACAACAAAATACATAGACCGTCATCCAACTGCATCTATGTCTAATATCCACCCTCCGAATATCATCCCAACAAATGTCAGTATTAAGTGGCAAGCAACAGATTATCGCCGTAAGCAAAGTGTGTGAATGTAAACAATGTAAACTAGGTAAACACCGTTGTTTTCTCCCCTAATGGAAAAAGCACATCCTCCATCTGTCACGTTTCTGTCACTCGAGCACAGATGCAAAGGAGGCATGAACCCACTATCAAGCTTAAATACTCCCCTTGGGAGTCACTAGCATCTACTTGTCCAGAGCATCTACTAATAACGAAGAGCATGCCAGATCATAAATAACATAAGCATGAGGATAACATGATAGATTGATAATCAGAAGACATAGCATTCAACATTCATCAGATCCCAGCAAACACAACATGTAGCATTACATAAAGATGATCTTGATCATGATAGGCAGCTCACAAGATCTAAACATGAGGTATAAAGTGGAGAGAACAATCATCTAACTACTGCTATGGACCCGTAATCTAGGGATGAACTACTCACGCATCACTTCGAAGATGGCATGGTGGTGTAGACCCCTGCGAGTGATGAATTCCCCTCCGGCAGGGTGCCGGGGAGAGCTCGAGAACCCTCCCGATCTCGGGATGACGATGACGGCGGCCTCGGGTGTTTTTCGGGACGAAGTGGAATATATTTAGGGTTTAGGTCTCGGGGGGTATAAATAGGCGAAAGGGCAAAGGCGGTGGAGGCTGGGGGGGCCCACACCACCCCATGGGGCGGCCAGGGGGCGCCGCCCTATGGTGTGGGCCCCCTGAGGTCCCCTCCGGGTCTCTTCAAGACTCCGTGGAACCTTCGGGAATTCTAAGACTTCCGGGCTTCGAATTTTCCAATTCCGAGAATATTTCCAGAACAACTTTTCTGAAACTAAAAACAGTAAAAAACAGGGAACTGGCTCTGTGGCATCTTGTCAATAGGTTAGTCCGGAAAATCGATAAAAATGACATAAAGTGTATAGCAAACATGTGGGAAACAATAAGAAAACAATATGGAACACCAGAAATTAAGGATACGTTTATGACGTATCAACATCCCCAAGCTTAGTTCCTACTCGTCCTCGAGTAGGTAAATGATAAAAAACCCATAATTTCTGAGGTGACATGCTACCAACATAAACTTGATCATCAATAATGTAAAAGAATAAGTAACCTGAGATCATAGAACTTTAACACAAGCATGATAATAGAACTTTAGTAATAAAGCATAGCAATCACCTTGCATCATGAGAAGTAACTCAAATAAAAGATCATGAATAACAATGCAAAGGAAGATATACGTTTGTTTCAAGTATAGAGAAAGCATGTCAAAGTGATATTTCGCTAGTCCTTAAGAGTGGGGCAAAACATAAATGACAGGACACCTTCAAAGTTCATGAGGAAGACTAGAACAAATAATTAGAGAACAAGAAATAACACATCATGAATCAACTAATAATGTTTCTAGGAAAAATGCACATAAAACTTAGAATGGCAACTATGCTCTCTCAATTGTGCATAGGTTAGAAGATGAAGACTCAACATAAAAGTAAAAGAAAGGCCCTTTATAAAGGGAAGAATGGATCACTCATGTGCTAGTGCTTTTATTTTATTAAACAGAGGTATAAAAAGATTGACACTCCTCCCAACCATCTTTCACAAACCATGGCTAACCAAATCCTTGGGTGCCTGCCAACAATCACATACCGTGGAGGAGTGTCGATATTTTAAGAGAGGTGTACGCTTATGTCAACGAATGGTAAAAATGAAATAGAGTACATCACAAGCCAACTAGACTTCACAAGAGTGGCTCCCATAGAAGGACGCATCTGGGTAGAAGGCCATCCTTCTTTCTCTTTTGTTTACACAATTATGCTTTGACTGATAAATCAGGGGCAAAAATAGTGAAGAGAATTTGTGTTATTAATTTGGGGCTGGGCACCCCGCTGCCAGCTCTTCTATCATTGGATAAGCGGATGAAGTCACTAGTCCAGGGTGTGAAAGTCCAATCAACAAGTGAGATAAAGATTCTCTATTTACGTCCTCATGAGCTAAAACATGAGTAATTTTGAAAGTTTCAAAGGTAATACATGAGCAATTTACTTTGGAGTGGCGGTTAATTACCACATGTAGGTAGGTATGGTGGACACAATGGAAAAACTTTGGTTTTTGGCAGTTGGATGCACGAGTAGAGCTCATACTCAGTACAGGTGGAGGCTAGCAAAAGACTGGGAGCGACGAATCAAGAGAGCATAAGAGCCATAAACATGCATAGCGACATAAACATCATTGATCAAAGCTTAAGTGGTACCACAAGTTCAAAAACTAAATTATCATGGAGGCTATTCGTGACTAGTTCATAGTCATAAACATGGTGTGAGCATGCGCCAAGTCAACCAAATAAAACATTCAAAGGAGAACACCACAAATTTATGCTTCAATATGACAAGAACAACTCATGATTCTTTCAATGGCACATTAAACACTCTCAGCAATTTGAGGCTAATCATGCTACTAAATAACAACAAGGCTTTAAAAATAAAATAACATCTAGCATGATATGAAAAAGTCTAGCCACAGTCTATACAAGTTTCTACTTGCACCGTTAAAAATTCTATCTCAAGCAGCAGTTTCTTTTACCAACAAGCATCATACAAAACATGCTTTAACAAAAACTATCTACATGCTACAGAAAGAAAACATGAGAGGAATCACAAAACAATACTAAAACTAATAGCTCTGAACAACAGATGCAATGAAAACGAGAGCTAAACAGAAATTTTTGCTGCAACTAGAAGAAAAACAAAGAATACGAGCATAGCAAGTATTCAAACGAAAAAGCGGAGCGTGTCTCTCTCCCAAACAAAGAATGCTAGGATCCAAATATATTATTGCAGAAAGGAAAACAAAATAAAACAAAGGAAAAAAAAGAAAACAAAAGAAAAACAAACAGACGCTCCAAGTAAACTTCATATGATTTGACCGAATAAAAATATAGTTTCACGAGAAGTGACCTGATAGATAGTTGATGAAGAAGGGGATGCCTTGGAAATACCCAAGCTTAGATGCTTGAGTCTTCTAAAAATATTCTTGGATGTACCATGGGGGCATCCCCAAGCTTTGACCTTGCACTCTTGTTGATCACATATATCATCTCTTCTCTTGACCCTTGAAAACTTCCTTCACACCACACTCAAACAGTAATTCGCATTAGAAGGTTAGTGAAACAATTAAAAATCCATGGGTTATGTATGCACAAGTGCTATTTATAATTTTAAACATAAGCTACAGCCACTGATGATTCGTGAAGCAAAGAAATCCACTTGACATCACTAAAGAGCAAATGTAAGAAAAATGGCAGAATCTGTCAAAACCAGAACAGTTTGTAAAGACGAATTTTTTAGGGGAACTTAGATTGCTCTGATCGAAAAACTTAAAGAACAAAAAAGTTGAGGAATCAGCCGAGGAATAAGAACAAGAAATTTTAGGTCATTCTGATTTCTCTATGATTTATATGATGGTTTACGGTGGACAGAAGAAATCTGTTTCCTGCGCTGAAATCTGAAAACCAACTCCAACTCTCGTCAGAAACCTTACTTGGCACTACTAAAACATGAAAAAAAAGATACAAAAGAGTTTCTACAGAATTATACAACCCCTTGACTCAAAGAAAACATAGAAAAACAGAGTAAAAATAAAGCCATGGGTTCTCTCCCAAGAAGTGGTTTTCTTTAACGCATTTTAGCTAGGCCTAGAAAAGTGGAATCAAGTATTTTCAAGTGAAGAAGCATCCAAATTGTAACTTGTTCGGATAATGGAATCAAAAGGAAACTTCATTCTATTTCTAGGAAGGTGTTCCATACCTTTCTTGACTGGGAACTGAAATTTAATATTCCCCTCTTTCATATCAATAAGAGAACCAACAGTTCTAAGAAAAGGTCTTCCCAAAACAATTGGACAAGAAGAATTGCATTCAATATTCAAGACAACAAAATCAATGGCGAGAAGAGTATTATTAACCATGATAATAACATCATCAACTCTCCCCAAAGGTTTCTTTCTAACATTATCAATAAGACGAATATCCAAATAACAAGGTTCCAATGGTGGTAAATCAAGAATATCATAGATTTTCTTGGGGATAACAGAGATACTAGCACCAAGATCAGATAGAGCATTGAAATAAAAATCATTCACTTTCATTTTAATAATAGGTTTCCAACCATCATCTAGCTTTCTAGGGATAGAGGCTTCACATCTTAATTCATCCTCTCTAATTTGCATGAGAGAATTTGTGATATGTTTTGTGAAAGCCATATTCATAGCACTAGCATTAGGACAACTAGAAAGATTTTGTAAGAACTTAATCACTTCATTTATATTGCAATCATAAAATTCAAGATCATTTTTATAAAATATAATGGATCCATTGTCTCCCATGTTTCTAAAAGTTTTAGCACTTTTATCAGGAACATTTTTAGCAGTTTCAGGCGGTTTTGCATTTTTACTAGCAGAAGTGGGAGTGTTTCCAACACCAATTAGTAGAAGGTTTTCTAACACCAGAAGCTTCAGTTTTACTAGTGGTGGTAATGGTGCAAACATTAGCTATATTATTATTTCTAGCTATTTCATCTTCTCTTTCCCATCTAGCATGCAATTCAGCTAATATCCTAACATTATCATCAATTCGAATTTGGATAGCATTCAAAGTTTTACTTTATTTAACATCATGAGGCATAACCTTTATTTTCAGAAAATTAACATCAAGAGCAAGGCTATCAACTTTAGAAGGAAGAACATCTATTTTGCCAAAATTTTCCTCAACCGATTTATTAAAAGTTGTTTATGTACTAATAAATTTTTTAAGCATGTTCTCAAGATCAGAGGGAACACTTTTATTTTTATTGTAGGAACTACCGTAAGAATTACCATAATCATTGCTATTATTGGGAGGATATGGCCTATAATTGTTGCTACAGAAATTATTCCTATAAGCATTGGTGTTGAAAATATTATTTTTAATGAAGTTCACATCAACATGCTCTTCTTGAGCAACCAAAGAGGATAAAGGAACATTATTTGGATCAATAGGAGCATGGCCATTCACAATCATAAACATAATAACATCAAGTCTTTCATTCAAAGAGGAGGTTTCTTCAACAGAATTTACCTTCTTACCAGTTGTAGATCACTCAGTGTGCCACTCAGAATAATTTACCATCATATCATCAAGAAGCTTTGTTGCTAACCCAAGGTCATGGAAATAAAGGTTCCTCCATCAGCTGAATCCAGAAGGTTTCTTGAAGAGAAATTCATACCTGCATAAAAGGTTTGGATGATCATCCAAGTAGTCAGTCCATGAGTGGGACAAGTCTTTACTAAAGATTTCATTCTTTCCCAAGCTTTAGCAACATGCTCATTATCAAGTTGCTTAAAATTCATAATGCTACGTCTTAAATATATAATCTTAGCAGGAGGATAATATTTTCCAATGAAAGCATCTTTACACTTAGTCCAAGAATCAATACTATTTCTAGGCAAAGACAGCAGCCATTCTTTAGCTCTTCCTCTCAAAGAGAAAGGAACAAATTTTAGTTTAATAATATCTCCATCTACATCTTTATATTTTTTGCATCTCACATAGTTCAAAAAAATTATTAACATGGGCAGAAGCATCATCAGTACTAACACCAGAAAATTGCTCTCTCATAACAAGGTTTAACAGGGCAGGTTTTATCTCATAAAAATCAGCAATAGGAGCAGGTGGAGCAATAGGTGTGCTAATGAAATCATTGTTGTTGGTGCTAGTAAAGTCACACAACTTAGTGTTCTCAGGAGTAGTCATTTTAACAAGACTAAAAACAGGAATAAAACAACATCTAGAATAAGAACAATTTTTTTTGTGTTTTTGATAAAGAGAAGCAAACAAGACAAAATAAAATGAACTAAGAAAAACAAAAACAATGTAAAGAGATTGGAAGTGAGAGACTCCCCTTGCAGAAATTCTCTTCCTCCCCGGCAACGGCGGCTGATGAATAACGTTGGTAGACCCCAAGTACAAGGTGTGAAGAGTGCAGCAGCAAGTTTTCCCTCAGAAAAGAAACCAAGGTTGAATCGACTAGTAGAAGGACAAGCAATCTCTGAAGGTTGATGCAGCTGAGGTGGCATGGCGCACTACCGGTTCAGCAGCAACGTGGAACCTACACAACACAATCAAATCACTTTGCCCCAACGTAGCAGTGAGGTTGTCAATCTCACCGGTTTTGCTGAACACAAAGAGGTTAAACGTATGGTGTGGAAAACAGTAGGATAACAGCATGAAAGCAGTATGAAAGCAGTAGGTGTTTTATCAGTATGAGGAAAATGGACCGGGGTCCACAGTTAACTAGTGGTGTCTCTCCGTGAAAGATAAATAACATGCGTGGTGAACAAATTACAGCTGAGCAATTGACAGAAATGAAGGCTGGACCGTAGTGCATATGTAAGACATAAAGATTACTATGTGATTCATGAGGGCATTACAACAAAATACATAGACCTTCATCCAACTGCATCTATGTCTAATAATCCACCCTCCGAATATCATCCGAACAAACGTTGGGTATTAAGTTGCAAGCAACAGATTATCGCCGTAAGCAAAGTGTGTAATGTAAACAATGTAAAGTACGTAAACACCGTTGTTTTCTCCCTAATGGCAACAACACATCCTCCATCCGTCACGTTTCTGTCACTCGAGCACAGATGCAAAGGAGGCATGAACCCACTATCGAGCATAAATACTCCCTCTTGGAGTCACTAGCATCTACTTGGCCAGAGAATCTTCTAATAACGGAGAGCATGCAAGATTATAAATAACATATGCATGAAGGTAACATGATAGATTGATAATAAGAAGACATAACATTCAACATTCATCAGATCCCAGCAAACACAACATGTAGCATTACATAAAGATGATATTGATCATGATAGGCAGCTCACAAGATCTAAACATGAGGTACAAAGTGGAGAGAACAACCATCTAGCTACTTCTATGGACCCGTAGTACAGGGATGAACTACTCACACATCACTTCGGAGGAGGGCATGGTGGTGTAGACCCCTCCGGTGATGAATTCCCCTCCCGGTAGGGTGCCGGGGAGAGCTCCAGAACCCTCCCGGTCTCGGGATGACGATGACGGCGGCCTCGGGTGTTTTTCGGGGCGAAGTGGAATATATTTAGGGTTTACGTCTCGGGGAGTATAAATAGGCGAAAGGGCAAAGGCGGTGGAGGCCGGGGGGACCCACACCACCCCATGGAACGGCCAGAGGGGGCGCGCTGCCCTATGGTGTGGGCCCCCTAAGGCCCCCCCTCCGGGTCTCTTCGGGACTCCGTGGAACCTTCGGGAATTCTAAGACTTCCGGGCTTCGAATTTTCCAATTCCGAGAATATTTCCAGAACAATTTTCTGAAACTAAAAACAGAAAAAAAAACAGGGAACTGGCTCCTTGTCAATAGGTTAGTCCGGAAAATCGATAAAAATGACATAAAGTGTATAGCAAACATGTGGGAAACAATAAGAAAATATCATGGAACATCAGAAATTAAGGATACATTTATGACGTATCATTGAGCTTAAACAATAACTTGGAGAGTTGAAAGGCAAAAGCTCCTCCTAACTTGATCCCTCGTTAAGGGATGTCTAGTTTCCTTTGTGTTGAAGCATGATAGTATCTCCTCAATGGATATGGTATAATTCTACCCTATATTTGATTTGGCCTATCGTCAAACCAAGAGAAGATTCAAGGACTGTCTTGATGGTGTTTTCACTCATGTTGTTTTTCCCAAGTATACCTTCATGTCCTTTGATTTTCCCAATAGTTTGCCTTGTTCATGTATCATATAAATCCCTCCTCTTGGAGTATCTTGATAAGCATGTTGTCGAGCCCATCGATGGAGTTCCTACTTTCTCCAAGTTGCAAGAGGTTCATGTTGAACAATTGGCATTAATGTTGGAAACTTTCGAGAACCATCTTTGTGTCATCACGAATCTTGTGTTCTAGATGTTTGAAGTGACTTTCTTCGGTCCACGTGCTTTTGTTGAAAGTTGTCGCCATGGATTCGAGTATAGTTTACTTGTTCCTTCGGGAATAATCCCAAGTCGGTCATGCATGTGTGGACTATTCTTGAGATGGTTGGTTGTTACCTCCATTCCTTGAAGAAGTTTTCATCCACACCAAGCCACTAACTGGTTGTGCATGGAAGATAAGAAGTCCAAGAACTTCGTTATCTTTATAATCGTTTTCCCAACAAGGAATCTGATATGTTCCTTCGCAAGTAAACCATGTAGATGCAACCTTCTTTCGCAAGTTTCTAATACATGGGTTCTGAAATCTCACTCATCTTCTTGAGCATGGAATTATAGTCCATATCTTGAGAATCTATCATATGTATCTCGTTGGTAACCGGTGCAACCTCTTCGATCAAACATATCGAGTCTGACTTATAAATCCACTAACCAGAGCTGAATCTCAAGCAGCAACGATGGTTGGTGTTTCCTCAAGGGTATTGAATTAGGTCCATTTGAAAATACGGAATGGTTGATGTTGTGGTTGACACAATTAGCCGGAAGTCCTAATGTTATAATCCTTTGAATCGGGAAGAACAACCACTCTCCATGAAGATTCGTGTATGACTTATTTTAGAAGATGTCCCTTAGGGTTCTTTCAAAAAATGAAGTTCCACTTTCACCTGCTGGCCTATTGAAGTCTTATCGTAAGCTTGATATCGGTATCTAGAACATCAAGAAGAACTTCGAAGTTGATTTTTCCAGTGACTCCATATCGATTCTCCAAATCTTTCCTCAAGTGGAAACAAGTTCATCATGAGAAACATCTTGTGGTGATCTTTAACCGTCATTGTTCAATCATCCTTTCCCGTTGTTGGTACCTAAAGTCCTATTCAACTCACACGTTGTGTGAATTTGTCAGTTACTTCAGCCCCGGAGTCTTAATCATGCGGTAAACGTATTGCCACGTCAAACCTCCAACATGAAACAGATTCCTTTCTCCCTTTGATGCTCCAACCTCCGTTGATTACTCATGCTTATGGTGTGACCAAGAATTAGTCCTTAATTACGGTGTTCCAACATCTTTTGGTTACTCATATTCTGTTGTGAAGTAACATCATGATCTTTGACAAATATTTCAAGAAATTTTGACGGAAGGAAAGTTCTTCATCCTCTACGTCCACTCCAAAGAGTGAACCTGCCTATGTTTTCAAACATTCTATGACGCGTTGATTCCATTGTGTTCTAGTGTTCTCTCTCGTCTATGGATATTACTTTGTGGTATCCAAAGACCATCCTTTCATCTTGGTATTTTGTTTGAAGAAACCTCGATGTCAAAAGTTGTTCAACCTTTCTTTTCCAAAGGGATTGAAAATCTTGTGCAAAGCTCATATTCTAAATCCTTTTAAGACCAATTGTCCACAAACTTGAAACCTTCTCCTACTTCCTCCGTTTCCTTGACGTGTTTCATGTATTCTAGCTCAAGTGTTGTCGAGAACACTATCCCCATGAGTCATCCATGAGATACTCGATCTTCGTAAAGATCAATTCCTAAGAGTTTTTCCTCCTACCTAAGGTGTATCCGTTCAATACTTCACGATGTTGCGGATCAACCTCTTCATGAAGAGAACCGTAAGGTTCGAGAAGATCATTCAAAACCGGTGTTCCTTCTTTCTTTCTACTTCGGGAATCTCGAGACGAGATTCTTGTAAGGGGGTAGAATTGTAACATCCCAACTTTGTTAGGAAGTGGTGTTGTGGTGTTGTCTTCATGGCATTCATGCATGAAAATTTTCATCCAACTTTGAATTTGAATTTAAATAAAACTTGCCCAAAAATCACTTAAAGTGGTCACTGCAAATTTGAATTCAAAACATTTTCAAAATTGGCAAACAAAAATATGGCAACATTGGAAATTTTATAAGGTTTCCAAAAACTATTGGTGCCAAATTTTATTCTTTCGAAAAGGCCCAGAAAATATCGTTTTCTTTGCAGTTTTAAAGAACAGAAGGGCCCCTTTCTAATTTTTTCCAAAGTCTAGGGGGTTTTCGTGAAAATTGTTTTATTTTGTTTCTTCCTCCTCGGACAGAAGGAGCAGTTGCATGTCGGCAGCGGCGCCGTCGCGTGACCACCTCCTCTCTGCATTCCTGTCTGCGTGGGTACGAGTGTGAGGAGACGTCCCAATCACCTCCTCTCCTCCTCACCTCGCCCCGCCGTCTCCATCCCTCTCTCTTTGTATCTCGGTCGCAACCAAAACCCTAACCCGTACGGACACCGCCGCGCGCCGACGTTCCCATCCCCGTTGAGCCCCGATGAGTAGCCAGGAAGCTTTGCCCTGGACTCCTCTACCTCCCCGTTGAGCTACGCTTGCCGGGATGGCCTCCCTTGCGCGAATAGGGCCATCTCCTCCGAGACCGGTCGTCGGCTTCCCGAGCTCGCCGCCGTCGATTCCGACGATGCCCCGCCTCCCTGTCTACTCCGACGTGTTCACGGTGAGCCGCTGCACCTCCTGGTGCTCCTCCCTCGCTTTCTCCCCCTCTGTACTGTCCTGTAGCCATGCAACTGCTCCCGCTGCCCGCAGATGGACGCCGGCGAGCCTCTAGCGACCCAACTCCAGCGGCGCCGCCACCTAATGACTCGCCTTGAGCCCCTCTAACGAGTGAACCTCACCCCTCGAGCCAATTCTTGCTCGATCGAGCGATTGCTCGCCGGCAGAGCCAATTCGGGCACTAATGACGTCAGTCCGACGTCATATTTCTGTTTTCTTTTTTAGCAGAAAATGTTTAATAATTCTAGAAAAATGATTAATTTTAATAATTCAATAACTAATATTTTATAATTCAGAAAAATAAAAGTAAGGTACCAAATTTTTTAGAAAAATATACTCTACATGTTTATGCCATTTTTACACATGTTTGACAAAGTTGATTTTGACCCTTATTTAAATATTATTTAAATCATTTAAAATAGAGAAAATAAGATTTTATTCCATAAAATCAGAAAATTGCAAGTTATATACCAAAATGCTCAAAATGAAAATGCAACCCATTTATGATGTTTTCAAACCCATTTGAGAAATTAAAATGGGATACACTTTCAGAATTGCCCGAAGTGCCCTCCGAGGTCCATTTTGAGGCTAATTTCTGTTAAACTACATAACTGTCATACGAAACCTAGCAACCCATCGAACATGTTTAAGGATTTATTTCAGTGCATTAACTTGCTCATACATACATATTGCGCATTGCATCGATGCTATGTGTTGATTGTTATTCCTGTTTGGTGTTTGCTTCTTATCGGTAGAATGCGACTCTAAAGAGAAGGCCAACAATGCTAGTGGTGAATACTTGATCTTAACCGACAAATCAAGCACTTATTCCAGAAGATATCTCTATTGATTTTCTTTTAAGCAAGACAAGCATAACCCCTTATCTGCTCATATATGTTTTCGAACGACATTTAATCCTCGTACTTTGCATTCGATTCCAAATTATTTGATGTCAGTAGATATAGTTCTGCTCTATACTGCATTGCCTCAATACCCATATCCAGTGCTCCTATCCGCCATAGATTTGCTTGTGCGCAACACCAGAGCCTTATATCTACTATGCTTAGTCATATAGTTTTGTTTAGCTCTGCTCCATCCGGTTGATGAATCAGAGTTGCGCATGAATCTAGTATGATAGGTTGATATGGTAAGATGATTACTGTGTGGTTAATTTGATTAAGGCTTGGATGGGAGGCCACTTGGAAAGTGGTTCTTTGTCCTGTACTTGCCAAACCTAGGAGTAAGGTCTCGCCGAATAAACCAAGACTGAGCGTGCAACCACACGCGGGGTCTAACAGACCGCGCTCGACCAACTAACTTGTTTGGCTCTATCTGTGAGTCACGTAGTTTGAGATTTCCATCTGCGTGTGAGTCAAAAACCTTTTGGAGGTGTTTAGGGAGTGACCGGGACAAGTGATGGACGTACACGGATCTTGATCCCGACTCACAGAACAGGTGCCGTCGGGAGGTGGCCAACTCCCTGTTGACGGGGTGGCCCTGTTTGGGTTGACTCATGGATAGGGTCGAGCAAGGTAAAGGTCGTGGCCAACCACACTCTGCCGGCACATCGTCGGAAGTGTGCCAATAGCTTGGCTTTAAGAGTCGGATGGTACGTGTGGGTAAAGTGTACATCCCTGCAGGGCAATCTTTTTGAAAATCCGTGTCCATGGTTAAGCACGACTTGGTGGAAGATACAAGGTCATAGATAACATAAACGAGAGACTAAAACATGTTGACAACGAATGAAGGATGCCTCCTTGGAGATGCCGAGAGGGGTGATCCTTGTAGCATGAGATGCTGGGAAATGATGTTGGTGGATGAAAATATGATGATTTCAGTAGTTGAGTAGCTTCCTCATCTATTTTGAAAACACTCCATGAGACGTGCTATTCTTCCTCGATTTGGAGAAATAAAGATTGCTTTACGCAAAATATCCTTCATGAAAACCTTTATGAAAATAGCAGATATATAATAGGTTAACTAAGTCTTGTTGAGTACCTCCCGTACTCAGGTTTGCTTAATTTTAGTTCAGGTGAAGTTACTCACATCAGTGGTGGTTCAACGCGGACATCGATGAGTAGTTTGGGGTTCCCAGGTAGCAGCCTGGAATCTTCCGGCTGGGACGTCGCCTTATGTTGCGGCCTCTTAGGCCTTTTTGGTTCTTGTTGACTAGCGACATAATTTGCCTTCCGTTGTCTGATGTAATATTGGGTCGTGTGACCTCCGTTTGTAAAGCTATACTCTATAAATGCTTGCTTTGTACAACTTCATGTCTAGAGTTACTGCTTTGATCGCTTGTTAGTTTCGAGCTCATTGTTATGCAGTTTTGGCTATGCCTGTGTAGTTGTCGCAGTTGAGGGGTTGTGGAGCCGATGATCCATTTCCGAGCACGCATGCCGATGTGATTCGGCCTGGGGCTTGGTAACCCCAGTAACCCTCGATTGTTGTTGCACTTCCTGGACACATACTATATTTGTATAGGTTTGATCATGTTCCTTCAGTTTCATACGACTCGTGGATGCTTTGATATGCATAGTTGGTTATGACTAGCATGGACATAAGGAGTAGTAGTACCGAAGTTATCCGGCCTGTGTGCCGATGAATCCGGTCTACTTGTTGTTGTTTGTTGCGGCCGGGCTGGTAACCCTGATGCCCTTGTGGGTCCATGACTAGGAGCGCATAACAGTATGTATACCTCTGGGTTCAGGGTCGTGACATTGGCTTTCAAGTTCTTTGCCCCCTACAAGATCATGGCACGTGTCAGCGAGGTAGCTTATAAGTTGGACCTATCTGCTACCGGCAAGATCCACAATGTTGTCCATGTCTCCCAGCTGAAATGACGCCTTCCGGCCAGGCAATCGGTGAGTGATGATGTTGCTTTACTCTTTCTCGATGATTTTGCAGTCCTGCAACCAGAGGCCGTACTTGCACAATGGGTAATTCGGCGTGGGGGTACTAGCATCGAGCGTGTATTGGTCCGCTGGCATGGTCTCCCCTCTACATCGGCTACTAGGCCAGGCCCAAGAGGTGAAGCCCAAATCTAGCTCAAGTTCAACACGACGTAGCAGTTGGAGCGGAACCGTGTGGTCTACTTATCGAACCACCACTCATGAACAAGGAAGAACTAGATAGAACTCTCGTTCCAACCGTTAATTTTCTGCAATCCCTTTATATCTAGAATATTGGTGAATTGGGGAGCAAAATCAACAAGGAACCCTAGCACCTGGAATGACTAAGAGCTCGTTTTGGCACCCATCATTTTATTTAATTTGGGAAGTGAAATGGCAGGTTAGGGACATGAATTGACATAACATACAATAAGCATTCCAAATAAAATGACAAGTCCAATTCCATGACAGCCATATCATGGAGTTGTCAAATTGATTCCAAGTATTTGGCACAAATGTTGGGATCCAAATGAGGCCTAAGAGAAGACTGTTTTCTCAGCCTTTATACAGTCCTTGCAAAACGAGTGATTTTTTACATAAATAACCTTTTGGCGCACAAAATTCACACTCTAACCCCTGGAAACAAGAAAATCGAAAATAACCCATTTGGTTAACGCCCTCCACCAAGGTGTTATGCTCTATGCCTGAACGCCTCAGGTCTACGACGTTATTGACCGTGCCATCGTGGAGAGGACCGCCTATGTGGCAGCACGCATAACGCCCCGAGCCAAAGCGTTATATGCCTTAACGCCCTACTCGGGGGCGTTATGCTCCTTAACACCGCCGTTGGGGGCGTTATACTCGGGAACTTATCACGGGCTTGCCCTCCCGACCACTAACTTCCCCATCTCCTTCTCCCCCTCAAGAACTCCAAGAACACCCCACCGCCACCCCCTTCTCCCCCTCAAATCCCTCCTTTCTTGGCCAAATCGGAGCAAATCTTTGGGGGATATTGATCCCAAAGTAGTTGTGAAGGTATTCCCCCATTTTCTTCCTCTTTTGGTTGGTTCAATACTCCACGTTTGATTTTTTTTCCTATGAATTCCTTATCCCTAGTTCCTCTTGTTTTCTTAACTATTTAGCTTCTTAGTACTAGCTTGTCAGTGATGATTTAGTGGTGGCTATTAGTAGTAGTAACCCTAGAACCAGTTGAAACCCTATAACTAGTGGTAGTAACCCTAGATTTGTAGTGGAACCCTAGCTTGTTAGTGATGTCTATATTTAGTTGTAAAATTAGATTTGTTAGTAATATGTAGATGCTATTATGATGTAAACCCTAGATTTCTAGTGTTAGTCCTAAATTTCTAGTGGTAGTTTCTATTATGATGTAAAATTATATTTGTTAGTACTAGTCAAGCAAAATAAATAAGTTGATTATGAGGTATTTAGTGATTTGGGGAATTTTAGTTCATTGTAAATAGGTATTGGATAGTCCATTATGTTATTTTCTCGTTGCTTTATGCATAGTGTTGATTAACTAGTTAAAATAAATTTGTTATAAGTAGGTAGATAGATTTCTTATGAATAGAAACATTTTAACCATTATTTTGTGATCTTTTGAATCGTTGTTCTAATCGTGTTTTTTCTTTAATTTCTAGAGTTATGTTGCTTCTCAAAAATATATACGACGCGGACCACCGTGGCCACTATATGTCAGAGGATGATATTTTACCCACGCTGCACTTGAGGACCGGTAAAATTGAAGGTCTGCAGGAAGATAGAGAAGGGAAATGGTCAATGCACTACGACAAGAGGTACACCCCCTACATCAGGCAAACCAGGATGGTTCCTTTGGTGAACTTGCTGAAGAGTGGGACGCCCAAGTTCAACCCATGTGCCATCACCGCGCTGGTAGACCGGTGGCGGCCGGAGACGCACAACTTCCACCTTCCCTGTGGGGAGATGACCGTGATGTTGCACGATGTTGCGATGATCACGACACTTCCCATTAGGGGGGAACCTGTTTGTTTTAGCACTGACAGTAAGGGATGGAAGACGGGAATGGTCTCATTTCTCGGGAGGGAGCCGGGCACTTCGGGAAGAGCCGCTGGTGCCACCTTTGACTGGATAGCTCGACATTTTGGGAGATGCCCAGCTCATGCAAATGATGAGATTGTGCAGCGGCATGCCAGGGCCTACATGTGGTATGTCCTTTCTCGAGCTATTTTTCCAGACGCCGGTGGCTCGATTGCGCCATATATGTGGCTCCAGCTGTTAGCCGTTCGGGACTACGGATTTAGCTGGGGTTCTGCTGCACTGGCTTATCTGTATCGACAGGTAACCTTTTCCATATCCCCGTCCATTCTCAATTGACGTAATGAAATGTGAACCTTACTTAATTCTTTGTGCAGCTAGACGATGCGTGCAGAAGGGGCAAAGTCCCACAGGTTAAGATCGAGCAGGGTACAAACAAGGTTGATTGCAATATGGGTGTGTGCTTGGTGCTTCTCTCTGTATGGAGTTGGGAGTGTTTCTCAATTAGGAGGCCAGTGTCTGATACCAATCTAATTTTGGAGGATGGCCGTGATCCAGACCGTCGAGCTACATGGATATTGAGATGGTTAAGGGTGAACCGTGACTGTGGTTCAACTATGAACCTATATCTCGACTACACCAATCAGTTCGACACCATTAACGCTGACATGGTAAGATTTGCATCCTAAATAGTTTAGACCACCACCCATTTGGCTCAGACTAACAATCTAAATTTTATTTTCTGTAGGTTACCTGGAGCCATATGTTCAGGATGCCTCGCTCGCCTTGAACCCCGCCTGTCTAGTTGATCAACATCTTTGGTGGATGGAATGTCCGATGGTGTGTTTCTTTGCAGTGGAGTGACATTTGCCAAATAAGGTAATGAGGCAATTTGGACTGTTGCAAAGAACCCCTCACCCTTATAAGGACACTAAGGCGTCGTTGCACCAGTAAGTGATTCTTATTTTGCTTACATAGTGATCATTGTAGTCAATTATACTAGTCTAACGTACCTAAATTTTGGAATGTAGACTAGACAAGAAACATGCGAGGTCCACGAAGGATTGGCCAAGGAAGTTTGGCAAGTACATCACCGAGTTCCAGCGCATTGTTGATGACTTAACTTGGGCTCATGAAAGTGGAGGAATCACATTTGAAGATCCTCCTCACAACACTGCTGCGTTCGACGTGTATCTGACTTGGCTAGCACCTAGGACTTGATGGAGGGATGATAACCCGGTATGATAACGTCAAGGAGTAACTCGGCCCAAAGGACGCTGTGCCAGTCGGATATACTACGAAGTTCCAAGCAAATTATCAATAAGTTCACTTGGAACTTGGGGAATAGACAAGGATACAGGCAATGTTATTCGGATTTACCTCATGTTTGGCTATCAAAGCTTCTAGGATATTTTCTTCATCAGCCCTCAAGGTGTGCAGGGCGTCAAGCATCTGGGAGAGAGTCATATCTTCGGGCCTGACACCGGAAGAGCCGGCAGCTTGATCACCCGGCGGGCGAAACTTCTCCGACTTTGGGGTCGAGACCCGGACTGTCTGGGTGTCCGGATTGGGAGAGCCCATCCTTGTGTCCAGGATCTCGACGTCGTCGTCCTCAGCCTCTTCAGATGGATTGGGAGACCCGGCTTCCTGCCGAGCCGGGTCAGCCAAGGGGTCTTGCTCCTGGTTGTTTTCAACACCACCGCCAGTCGCGGCGTCCATATCATCAGTCGGCCCCTCCGTCTCTCGGTTGTCCGTGTCCATAATATCCGGGTCACTGATCGTGACCTGGGCGCTAAGGAAAGGAAAGAGAAGAGATCAGCAACGAAAATTGAAGGTTATCAAAAGGACTAGAGTATTGCTTAGCCGGAAATATGACTTACCCGGCATTCACCACGAAATCTGCCGGAAGTGAGCTGCTGGACGCGGATGAGGCTGTCACAGAATCCGAGAGTGAGACCCGGAGCTGTCCGGCTAATGGATGATTGGGGGAAGGGTGTTTTCGAGGTGAGTTGATGGGATGAGATGGAGAAATACCAGTACGACGAGCCGGGGACGTAGGAATACCCGGGTTGAGGGGATCCTCGCCCGGGGAATTCCGGGTTACTCTGCGCTTGGTCGGAGGCGGATCCTTCAAGTGTGGCGAATTTGATAACTGTCGGTTAAGCTCGCGCATATTATCAAAAGAGTAGGGTTTGGAGGACATGGAAGAATAGGGAACCTTGAAGACGACCCCGCGGGTTTTCCTCTTGGTCCCGACCTCGACTTCCGGCTCAACTTCGCTGTTGTCGCTCTCGGTTTCTTCCGAGTCTTTCTGGTCGTCCTTGTCGCCCATATCATCCATCCCTGAAAGGCACGAGCATATAGTTGGAAAAAGAGAAGATGGGAAAGCAAAGTAATAGAGGTTGAGGTGATTGGAATCCGGGTGATACCTTCGTCGGTGTCAGCCGGTTCTTCTTCTTCTTCCTCCGGGTTCCCGGAGTTGGGAGGGGTCTCGATGCTCCAGAAAGCATTGTCGGCCTGAGATAAAAGCATGAAAATGAAAGTTAGTGGTTGCATCAAGTCAAAGTACGGGAATAAGTGGATAAGTATCGGATTTTACCGCTGGAGCCGGGTTATCCCGGGTAAACGGCGCTAACCCGGTTATATTCTTGATCACATCCAGCTTCTCAGTCAGGAAGCTCTTGATGGTCTTGTTGGTATCACCAGCCGGATAGTTCTCGAGGAGTAACGGAGCGCGTCCGTAACGTGCCCCGAGTATTCGCACATCAGCTTTGAGCGGATAGAATTGGGCTGAATGCGGAAATCTGCCCAAGTCTTAACTAGGTTGAGCCCAGCGAGACCGTGGGCGAAGAGGACGGCTATTTTGGCCAGGTGGGGCTGGATGGCTTCCTTGTCCGACTCAGGGGGGAAAGCATTGAAAATATCGGAAAGATCTAAGAGACCCTCCGAGTAACCCGGCAACTTCCTCTCGCCGGGTGGGGAGGTGTCCCGACAATAAAAAAAAGGAAAGCTGCCAATGCTTAACATGCGAGTTTAGGTTTAGAGTCGGCATGAGAGAATTTTTGCGGCGCTGGATGGAAACTCCACCGCAGGTCAGAAGGGCCCCGTCACCGCTTTCGCGGCACGGTTTGCATTGGAAAAGCTCGATAAACAAAGCCAAATTTGGCGGGATGCACAAATAAGACTCGCAAAGGACTATGAAATGGGTTATGTTCAACATAGAGTTAGGCCCTATGTCGAACACCCGGAGGCATAATGGCGGAGGACTTCGCGGAAGAAAGAGTGACCCGGGGGGCGAAACCCCCGGATCACGTGCTCGACAAAGCATATTACCTCGTCGGCGTTGGGGGTAGGCCGGGTCTCGTCACCCGGAACCCTCCAATGAATCTCCTTCTGAGGAGGGAGGATGCCTGACTCGGCCAGTTCTTCCAGCTTGGCCTGGGTCACGGAAGACCGCGCCCAATTGGCAGATATGGACTGGGTCGTCCTTGTTTTTGCCGGCTGCTTCCCTTTGTTCCTAGGAGCCATTGGTTCAGTCTGCAAAATATAGAGCAAAGAGTACAAAGCATTAAAACTCGGGAATTATGAGTTATCCGGGTATCCACGAGCAGTATCAGTGAGAGTCATGGAAACTATGAATTGTCCGGGTATCACTGGACAGAGCGAAAATTGCAAACTATCCGGGTGTTGACGAGCGGTACAGAAATTACGGGGTATCTACGTATCGGCAAGTAGTTGTAGAAACAGGTTGATTGCCTATGTATCTAGTGCAAGTAAAAGAACCGGAAGTGGTGGATTTTCCGGGTATCAAGAGCAACCGCGGAAGTTTGGGCGAACTGCATCCAGATTGAAAAATTTGTGGATGATTTAGTCAAGAAATTGATGATTACAAGCGATAGGGGAATGATGTGAGGTCATCTATTAAGCGATTGGACAAGCTAGCATGGAGCTATGCGACCTAATCCGGCGGAAGCAAGAAATGGCCCGCAGGCGGACCAAGTTCCAATCTAGGTCAAACGGGGCAATCAGAAGCTAGATCAATGGATGTAAGGACTTTACCGGCGTGGATTGGAGAAGGGCGCGACGGCGGCAGATGGCGCAGTCCTGGTGTCCCTTTGCGACTCCCGGCGGGCAGGTCGAGGGTGCGGCGGCGGAGACTGGCGGCGGCGCGGGGCGAACCGTGGAGGAACGCAGCTGGCGGCGGCTCTGCTCCGGCGGCGTGCGCAAGGTCTCCGTGGTGGCGTTCTGTGGGCTTGGATGGGGGAGCACTGGTGAGAAGGAAGAAGAAGGAAGGAGTGAACCGTTGGGGTTAGGTCACCCCCTAGGTGCCTATTTATAGGTACGGGTGGGGAAACCTAGGCCAACGAGCGGGAACCGAAATTTTCGGGATAAGGGATACCCGTCCTGATTTTCTGGGATACGCGTTAAGTGCTGGACGGGATATCCGGAATGGATAGGAAGCAAATCTCTTCCGCAATATCTGGATCAATTAACGAGTGAAGTAAGCCGGATCTTTGGCATTTTCATCAGGGCATTGACCCGGAAAAGTAAAAGATGGATTCAGAGGAAACCGGGTTATTATATGGACCACCGGTGGAGTTAGGCCTAGCTGTTTATTAAAGCAACTTAACCCGGCCTCTATGAATTTGTATGTTTGTTATTTTTGCAGGGAATAGCATGCGCTTCAAGGAGGATCCCGCGAAGCCCAAGCTATTCTGGGGACTACTGATGGAGGGATGATAACCCGGTATGTTAACGTCAAGGAGTAACTCGGCCCAAAGGACGTTGTGCAAGACCCGGCTTAGGGAAAAGGAGCTTCTAGAAGGCCCAGGAGTGTAGGCCTCGTAACCCGGATTGTGGGTTCCGATAAGGAAGTTTAGGGTTTTGTAAGTAGTGTCCGGGTAGGCTTCCGAGTACGCCTTGGATAGCAAGCCAGGGGGTCCGGGGATTATATAAGCCGGCCCCTAGGGTTAGATCGACGAGTTCACCAGAGGCACAAGTTTACGAGATAGAGATTGTGAGATATCGAGCATTCATTGTAACACGAGTATCGAGATAGTATATTCAGATCGTAGACTCGGCGACTTGATTGTCGGCTACCGGATCGCATATCACCATGGTTTCCCTTGAGCTAAACCCTCTCCCAAACACCAGAGTCGATTTGCCCCAAGACAAGTTACCCCCGGTAACGTCTGCCGTGATTATCCCACGACAGGACACGTCTGAAACTTCTTCCTCCTGCTTTCGACATTGAAAATACCTACGCTGTGGCAGAACCTGACAAGATCGATTTGTCAAAGCTGGAGTACAACAAGAGCATCAGGGACACCTGTCAACGCCAGGAGTTGGCGCCAGTTGTCAACAGAATTGTGAGTAATGACTTATTCTATTCTGTTTAATTTAGTTTACAAATTTGTCGGTTGTGAACTAACTTATATTTTATGTTTTCATAGACAACGCAGTTGAGGAAGCACCATGAGGAGACTAAGCGTGCGCTCCGTTTCGCTCCTGGACATCCATAGTTCGAGTCTACCCTTAGAACCATGGTTGAGGTATGATGTGGCAATATCCATTGCTGATTATTAGTTTCAGTTCTCCGAATATGTTAGCTAAGATCACTTTATTTGTTATTTGACAGAAAACCCGTGATTTTACACGTGGCATTTGTGCTCTGTTGGGTTATCGTTTCACTGATGATGTAGTTCCCTCGAGGTCTACCTCTCGGTCAAGTGGGCATCACCCATCGGCGAGCGGCGGACAGGGCTCACGGGGAAGGGTTGACTCTTCAAGTCGTCCCCACGGTGCCTCTTCAAGCCGTGAGTGTTACGCGGACGATGACGGCGGAGACGATGATGTCGCTGAAGAGATGAACGCCTCACAGATGCCAGATGGACCAAGGTCAACTCCTCGTTAGCAGTACCGCAGTCCTTTTGAGCTGAGGCAGCCCAATTGCCCAAGGAGGGAGCCAAGATTTACTCCTGATATGTACGCTAAGGGCAAGAATCCATCCATTCAGTCGCAACAGCACGAGGAGCAAGAAGGGGAGACATAGTTCGACGAGGAGGCTCTTGTCGTCTACAAGAGGCAGAAGAAACTCACGAAGCTCGCTATCAAGAGGGGTAAACCCCCGCCTGCTGCTGATGATGATGCCTAGTGCCCCTTGTCATAAACTTGTGCTGTGATGATCTCGTTGTGGTTGAACTTCTTTCATGAACGTGTTTCATGAATTTGGGATGTATTTTGTGAACTTATGACGTGAACTATGGTCGTGGTGTTGTCGAACTGATTTTATGCCGTGAATTTGTGATGTATTTGTGAATGTATTGTCGTCGTGAATTTCGATCTACTTATTTCGAGAAAATTATTTGGAATGCAAAAAGTAGTTATTTCATACATTTCTTACTAGAAAAGTTATTCAATATGTGCTACGGAAGTATAGGAAAAAATCAACCTAGCAAAGTTATTCAATATGTCCTATAAAATTATAAGAAAAATCAATCTAGCAAAGTTTAGGAAAAAACAACTTAGAAAAGTGAGGAAAAAACAACCTACGAATGTTATTCAATTTTTCCTAAAAAGGTTAGCAGAAAAAGTTACTAGAAAAGTTATTCAATATGTCCTAGAAAAGTTAGCAAAAAACAAGCTAAGAAAGTTATTCAATATGTCCTAGAAAATTATAAGAAAAATCAATCTAGCAAAATTTAGGAAAAATCAACCTGGATGTTAACGCCTCGGCCTAGGGCGTTAAGTCCCCTGACGAGGAATTGGCGCGGATGTCCGCCCCTAAATCCGCCCCATGTCTATTAGGTCGCGCAGTTTGCACGGATTTGGCGAGGAAGTCCGTGTCCTGTTATCGCGTAACGCACTCCACGGAGGCGTTATGGTTCCTGAAGCGGAATTTGCCCGGATGTCCGTCCCAAAGTCCGCCATGGGTTTGTTGGGTAGCGGACTTTGCGAGGACGTGACCCGGAATTCAGGCACGGCACCCCTTAACGTCCCTGTCGAGGGCGTTAAACTCTACACCGTAACGCCCCCAGTGAAGGCGTTAAGTCCTGTTTCCCCCTTTTTACCCTACCATTTCTCTTGCTCACTGGTTATTCTATTTTTATTTAACAATTGGCAACATTGTTAATTCTTTTTTCCTTTAACTCCATGTATGTTTACTTCAAGTGCATTTCCATTGCAACATTAAAAACTCAATGATCTTTCAAATAACAAACATTTATAATACAAAAAATGACACGATGCAACAATAACACGATGCAAACCAACAATAACATAAACATAGTCTGGCACAAATACAAATTTTGTTCGACACGAGGATATAAACATAGTACGACATTAAACTGAAAACATAGTCTGACGATATCCTTAACAAAAGCACACGGGACGGGACACTGCTCGGCATACTACACCTCTCCGTCGGAGGTATCCTCGTCGGAGCCAGACTCGCCGGAGCTAGACTCGTCAAGCTCGGTGGCGGAGCTGCTCTCATCCGAGCTATCCTGGAAACAAGGGGGGCAGACTAGGGTGTCATCGAAGATCTTCACCTCTAGCACGTCCACCCCGTCGTCGTTGATGTATCTGAATGTGAGCATTTTGCCCACATCTAGGTTGTGCATGCGCCGAAACTGCCTCTACCCTTGGCGCAGGTAGAGGTCCTCGCCACGCCGCTGCAGGAACGCCTCAATGTAGCCGTTGGTGCAGCCCTACAACTGGAGACGGAACCTAAAGGGCCTGTTGCCCTCGAGTACCTGCGAAATCCTCCTCGGCAGATGAAGCTTGTTCCGCAGTGGCTGGAACAGCATGACGTAGAACTCGGGTATGAACTGACCCTCATCCTCCTCCTCCTCCTCCGCAGCAGCAATAGCGCCGCGCCCACGCCCATGCGGTGCACGTGCTCCGCGTCCACGTCCACTCCCTACACGTGCTCCCCGCCGTGCTCCGCGTCCACGTCACGGTCTGGAGCCGCTTCCGCCTCCGCCTCCTCCTTGATGGCTACGCGACCACCACGTCCAGGGGCTGCACGCAATCCACATGGACGTCCACGGCCACGTGGTACAACTGCGGCATCTTCGACGGGGACCGCACGCCCACCGCCAAGACGCGCACCGCGTCGCCGGGAGGTCTCGCCATGGCTATAAAAATTTAAAACATCATAGTTAATATAATTAGTTCATATCACTACTCAATAATCAATAACAAAATGCACTAAGTTTCAATATGATTTCAACCACAGCAATCACTATACAAAAATGGAAACATCTTAACAAAATTTAATATAACTAGTGGAAAGTATTTAAGATATACAACCTATAACAAAAATCAATATGAACTCGGCTTTCTAAATGCACTAGTCAATAATCGATAAGAAAATTAATATGACTAGTTTCAAAATTAATATGCACTAAGATTATAAAATGCACTAGTCCAAAATTAACATAACTAGTTCATATCACTACTCAAAATTTAATATAACTAGTGCAACCTACAAAATTCACTAAGGTTTCAAATACACTAAGAAATCAAGGTTTCAAATACACTAAGGTTTCAAATACACTAATTCATATCACTACTCAAAATTTAATATAAACCAACATTGGTAGATAAACCTACAACAAAGGTTTCAACTACACTAAGAACATATAACTAGTTCATATCTAGGGTTCAAATACACTAATTCATATCACTACTCAACCACAACAAAATTAAACCACACCAAAGTTGAACTACGGTTTCAAATACACTATTACTAGATGAACTAGGGTTTTAAATATAAAATTGCTAGATGAACTAGAGTTTGAACAAACATAATCACCAAACACAACCTAAAACTGTTTACATGTTAAATTGACCAAAATTAAACCCTACACATGAACTAGGGTGAGGATTTCCTAGATTTGCTAACTAGGGTTTGATGAACTAGGGTGTAATAAACTAGGGATTGGGATGTAATACAAAGGGATTGGGATGAAATACAGTAGAGAAGATGAACTAGGATGAACAAAGAGAGGGAACCAACTAGAATGAACAAAATCCATGATTTCAACCATAAAAAGAAGAGAGAAGAGGGGAAATACCTTTAGAACTCCAAATCTCAAGCCAAACTCCTCTGATCTACTCCGATCTACTCGATTTGGGGGTGGATTAGAGAGGGATAGGGAGAAGAGAAGAGGAGGAAAGAGTTGGGTGGAAAGGAACCGTTTTGGGAGTGGGAGGGGCGCGGGACGAGTCGTTTGAGTTATTCACGAGTATAACGTCCCCGGCGGCGGCGGTAAGGAGTATAACGCCCCCGAGCAGGGCGTTAAGGCGCATAACGCCTTGGCTCGGGACGTTATGCGTGCTACCACGTAGGCGGTTCTGTCCACGGTGGCACGGTCAATAACGCCGCGGACCTGGGCCGTTGAGGCATAGAGCATAATGCTTGGTGGAGGGCGTTAACCAAATGGGTTATTTTTCGAATTTTCTGTTTTAGGGTTAGAGCGTGAATTTTGTGCGCCAAAAGGGTATTTATGTAAAAATTCACGCAAAACGAGGCCTATGTAGACTGTTTTCTCAGCCTACATAGCACTGAAAGCCTGACACGTCGTACTAATATACACGGCAGGGTAACCAATACACACCCAATACAACTGTACATACGGACACGACAGTATGCCGAATTCCGGATCCAGCCACATAGTCAACGAATCGATCGGAGCACAGCGATCCATAAACAAGCGAGACGTGTGCCTACGCGTGCTGTTTTTATGAAGCGGCCCAGCTAGAGCTAGCATAGCTGGCCGGCCGTGCCTCCGCCGCATTCTTTTCAGGCTCTTCCGGCTCTCTCTAAACTGTCCCGCCGGCCGCGCGCTCGTCCCCGAAGAAGGGGAAGTCAGGCGCGAGCTCTCCGTGCCTGCCCCTCGTCTGCACATAGACAGAGCTAGCTACAGTCCACGTCACGCGTCACGCGGCCCTGCTGCAGTAGCTGGTACGCTGGCGTTGCTCGATCGTTCGGCATGCAGCATCCTCGGCCGAGAGCGACCCTGATAACAGATCACGTCCAAATAATCCAATGCAATAGTCCAATTAAGTGATTGACGGTTTGAGCGCGAAGGCTCGACGCGGAGACAAACGCAGAGGCACGAGGTAGGCCGCGACAACTCGGCAGGAGGAGGTGGCGAGCGGTGAGGGCGACGTGCATGGGGCCGAGCCACGCCGAGCCACGGCGGGATGCTGGCGCCGCTCGCCAGCCAGCCGGGGAGAGGCGCGCGCTCGGTCGACACGACACCGAGGGCGACGCGTCAGGGGCATGCCCCGCCCACTCGGCCTGGCCTGGTGCGAGTTTTTGGATCCGCACGCGCTGGGTCCGCCGCCCGCTCGAGCAGTTTTGGGACTTTACTGTGGCGACGCAGCGCGTGAGGGAGCGAGCGAATGATCCCATCGTCGTCGTTGTTAGGCAGTGGCAGGCGCAGGCGCAGGAGGAGCAGCGGGGGACAGCGCAAACGGAAAATAATGGGCGAATAGTCCAGCCGCAGTGCTGCCGCTGCATGTTCTGCATAGGTAAAGTTGTTGCTAGGCGGTGCGGGTGGCCGATCTCGGCAGCTAGCCCTGTCAGGGCTGTTCATCAAGCTTGTCAGCCCAAACTTTGTATTCTGCATTAGTATGACATAAGTGTTCATACTATTGCAAAGCATGCAAAGGCCACCTAACGACAAAGTCCCGTTCTCTAAAAAGAAGAAGAAAATGTAAGTGTCAACTATTTTTTCGTGCAAAACGAGGACGGACCTCTACCTTGGATACAGTATCAGCGAGTCTTTTTCCCGTGAAACGAGGGTAGGGCTCTACCCTTCGATGCAGCAAAGTCGAGTATAGTCGATTTTATACCGTTTGGAGTACGAAATTTGTTGGACATGGTTTTTTTTTCCCGAAAAGGGCAACAAGTCCGGCCTATGCGTCGAAAGGATGCACAAGTAAATTTATTGCAAAATTCATGAAAGTTATTGTTCGCTGCTCAAAGGTCACTCAAGGTGGCAACATGCGTCTATGCAAACCTGTTTCGAAAACCAAAACACAAGAGCGTCTATGCATCTTGTGACCCATTAAAATGCCTCCAATCACCAACCACCATGGTTGAAAATAGCTCGTGTAACCGCCATCATAATTGCAATTGTATCTGGAATCCATATGTTCCCGCTGCTTCACCGAAGGATTAAGTACCACATGTGGATCTAGTATGCACCCCCATGGATAGCTTGCAAAAAATAGGCAACTCCAACTTTGTTAAATACAACACCGTTTATGCCATTCCAAATTACCCAAACTAAAACGCAACCATGGACACTAATTCGAGTTTTTGTTTTCTTATCAATCGCATTTAACCAATTGTCAAACATATTAGCGACATTGGTTAGAAGGGATATACTAAAAGTACGGAAAGTAAGGCAGGTTACTCTCCAAATTAAAGATGCAAATGGACATGAGATAAACAAAGGGAATGTTCAATTGGCTCCTCTGAATTGCCAAAGACACTTTTGTTTACATTCCGTTGATCTCCTCCTAGCAAGATTTTGTTTAAAGAAAAAATTGTTTGCGAAGAAATCACATAAAAATCTTTATCTTTAGAGGTATCTTTCACTTTCAGAGATATATGTGTGTAAGTATGTATGCCTAATCATCATATATGTATAAATTTAATAGAAAAATACCTCTCGTAGTCAAAGCCTACTGACTCTCGTGAAGGAGAGATCCTCATTAGTCTCTCAACCAGGTTCATCCATCAAATCCATGCACTTAGAAACTATGTGCATTGAAGTTTCGATTAGAACATCGGTAACAATAACACTACCACACATTATTACTATTATAGAGTAATAGATTGTGAAGAGATAAATAATAACCAGGATAGACGCTGCAGAACTGCGGACTTCGAAATGGGGCGATGACAAAGGGCGATTAGTGTGGATGGGAGAAGAGACGAGCACGAGAAAGACGAAGTGGGCGATGAAGAATCTCAAGTACCTGTCGTGTAACATGTATGTTGTGACTAGTCGCAGAGGCGGAGCTATGTTGATGTTGGGGGGCTGCCGCCCTCAGCCCAAGACATTTTCCCAAAAAATCAGTGCATTTTAGTCCATTTGCCCCCGGCACTGGCCCAATATGGCCGAGTAGCCCATTTGCCCCCTCCCCCCACACATTCAGCCCAAACTCCGCCAGTGACTAGACGTGAACATGTTTGCCGCTTCTATTCGACACTTTCACGTCGCTTCTTGTAGACCGGGCGAGAAACTCATAAGTTTATGCCGTCAATCTGATTTGTGTTTAGTAAGACATGTAGTAAGGTGCATCTTATTATTAAATTTACTACTCCCTCCGTCCACTTTTATAAGGCACACTACATACCATTTCAATTTTAATCACATACACAGTAGAATGAGTGAATCTACATATAAAATAAGTCTAGATTCACTCATTTTATTTTAGACCGTATATGACCAAAATTGAAATGTTATGAGTGGATGGAGGGAGTATGTATTTCTCCATATTTGTTTAACCTTTTCTTTTGGTGTGGGCATATTTTTAAATTTGACATTAATGAATATCCTTTTATTAAGCTGGTCGGACGACTTTGCCGCCTTCGGAGCCAGCCAGTCTGGGTGACGTGTTTGGCGCCCCCAAACGGGGATGCCCGCGGCGCTGGCCTAACGCAGGTTGCCACGCGCCATTATGGGGGAAGCCCCACCCAAGCTCCGGCCCGCCGCTGCGACATCGTGGCCGGAGCTGCTCGCCCCATTCGATCTCTCCCGCCTTCGCTCCACCCTGTCCTGCCACCCGCTCACCCCGCGCCGCCTCGCCCGCCTCCTCGCGCTCCCGCTGTCCCCGTCCACCTCCCTCCTCCTGCTCCAGTGGTACGCCGCCTCCCACCCCGCCCTCTCCTCTCTCCCGCTCCGTCCCCTCCTCGCCGCCGCCGACGCAGACCCCGAGCGGGCGCTCTCCCTCCTCGAATCCCTCCCATCGTCCCGCTTCCCCCCAATCCGCGAGTCCCTCCTGATCCCCCTCTTGCGCTCCTTGCCCCCCGGCCGCGCCCTCAACCTGCTCGACCAGTTACCCCACCGCTTCGCCGTCTCACCCTCCTTCCGCTCCTACAACACCGTCCTCGCGGCACTCGCCAGGGCTAACTGCCATACCGACGTGCTCGGGCTCTACCGCCGGATGGTCCACAGGGACCGCATCCCGCCCACCACCTTCACCTTCAGCATCGCTGCACGTGCTCTCTGCCGTCTCGGACGCGCCGATGAGGCACTCGTGATGCTCCGCAGTATGGCGCGGTACGGCTGCATACCTGATGCAGTGCTTTATCAGACGGTCATCCACGCTCTGTGTGCTCAGGGTGGGGTCACCGAGGCTGCCACACTCCTCGATGAGATGTTCCTCATGGGGTGCTCTGCGGATGTCGAAACCTTCAATGACATCGTGCACGGGCTATGCACTCTTGGACGTCTGCGCGAGGCGGCGAGGCTGGTGGACAGGATGATGATAAGAGGCTGTGTGCCAAGCGCCATGACTTATGGATTCCTTCTCCAGGGTCTGTGTCGAGCAAGGCAGGTGGATGAGGCACGCACAATCCTCGGGAGGGTGCCAGAGCTGAATGTTGTGTTATTTAACACGGTGATCAGAGGGTGTCTTCTCGATGGGAAGCTAACAGAGGCGACGGAGCTGTATGAAATAATGAGATCAAAAGGTTGCCCACCAGATGCACACACTTATAGTATATTGATGCATGGGCTCTGCAAGCTTGGGGAGGTTGGTGCAGCCATGCGGTTGCTTAGAGAGATGGGGGATAAGGGTTGTGCTCCAAACATAGTGACCTACACTGATTTTGCTGCATTCTCTTTGCAGGAGAGGAATGTGGGGTGACATAAGAGCAACACTGGAGGTAATGTCGGCAAAGGGCTTGAGTATGAATTCGCAAGGATACAATGGAATGATATATGCTGTATGTAAGGAAGGCAGGATGGATGACGCAATGACACTTATGGAAGAGATGAAGGCTCAAGGTTACAAGCCTGATATTTGCACGTATAATACAATAATTTATCATCTCTGCAACAATGATCGGATGGAAGAGGCTGAGTATCTATTTGAAAATTTGCTTGATGAGGGTGTTGTCGCCAATGCAATAACTTATAATACACTCATTCATGCACTGTTTCGCAAAGGAAGCTTGCAGGATGCGATAAACCTTGCGAGTGAAATGGCACTTCATGGTTGCTCACTTGATGTTGTTAGTTACAATGGTCTCATAAAAGCCCTGTGCAGAGATGGGAATGTTGATCGGAGCATGACTCTGCTCACGGAAATGACAGAAAAAGGAATTAAGCCAAATAATGTTTCATACAACCTCTTGGTTAGTGAGCTCTGTAAGACAAGAAGGGTGCGTGATGCACTAGAGCTCTCGAAGGAGATGTTAAACCAAGGTCTTACTCCTGACATCGTCACGTACAACACACTCATAAATGGATTGTGCAAAATGGGGTGGATGCATGCTGCCTTGAATCTCCTAGAGAAGTTACAAAGTGAAGATGTGTGTGCCGATATTATTACATACAATATCCTCGTCAGTTGGCACTGCAAAGCGAGATTCCTTGATGATGCTAATATGCTTCTAAACAGAGCAGTGGCTGGTGGAGTAACACCTAACGAGCGTACCTGGGGAATTATGGTGTCAAATTTTGTTAGAAAGCCACTTAGTTTTCTATCTGATGAGCTTGAAGGTCATTAATTTTCTTGCTCTATTGTATGTTATGGTTAGCTGTCATGGGCTCATGGATTTTTAGTTGTCACAACTTCAGAGGTTGTAAAGATCAAAATGGGCAGGTCATGGTGTCCATCATAATCTTCACCATGTTGACCTGGTATGTATGTCTCCTCCTGTCAGAAGTTTGTACTTTCTACCATGCCTTTCGCATTATTTGATTATTTTCTTGTACCATGGCAGTTGTATGTTTAGGGGTTGATAGCTACAGTTAATCCCCCCCGTCTTGACATATTCTAGCTGTACTTACATGGAAAATACAAAAGGTACTGAAATCTCAGTCGCATAATTCTTTTTGAATCAATTTGTTGGAACCTCACTATAAATTCATGAAGCCTCAATTAAATCCAAGGATGTTGCATAATAACTAGTGTACAATTTAATAGATGTTGCATAATAACTAGTGTACAATTTAATAGATGTTGCATAATAACTAGTGTACAGTTTAATAGAAAGCAGAGTTAGGATTAATTTATTCAGTTTACTGAATGCAGCACGTCTGGCTCATTGTAATGCCACGGTGGAGCTCTGCTTAATAGTTCCAGTCCTTGGAAATGTCTGATATTGGTTAAGAACCACTCCAAAATACGAAAGCATACTCCTAAACTTAATTTTCTATTTTGGTCCATAACGCTGACTGAAAAGTGGTGAATAGCAAGCGGAATATTTCAGGTTATAGGAAAAACAAAGTACATGAAACATCCGATGCTTTCATCCGGCCACTCTTTATACTTCAGCATGCAGTATTGCAGTGTGTTATATAATTTAGTAGCAAATACTATGTCTCATCGATGCATTTCCCTTGGCCTTTGAGCTTACTGACACTCTAGTTACTGTAATTGGTCAACCGAGAGGAATCTGATTCATCTTGATAGTTGAATACTATACATATTCAGAAAAACATGCCCTTTGAGGTGATTGCTGCTCATCAACCCTAAGCTCCATGTATGGTGACTACGTAGTTCTGAAGCACTAATTATTGTGAGTTATGACTGGTTGGGATTTCATGTGATGATATTCTTAATTATGATGAAGATGTTGCAGTTTTCATAGTAGTATAAATTATTTTTATTGCTGATTCAGTTTACTGAATATTACCAGAAAAGTTAAACCTGTGAGTTTCCTCCACCATGTTCGAAAGCACACCAATCTTCTATTGTTTGCAGTGTTTTTGCAACATCTTTGACCCATAAATACTAAAAATTTGCATACCTCGGATTATCTGCCCACCTGGCATGGGCTTGTGATGCTGTTGTCTGCAGTATGGAGGCCCATGTTTGGGTTTCAAACAAAGGCAAGGAATCTGTCATCACACTTGTACTCTTAAACATCATTATGAGCTAACTAAATTTTATTCAGTTGTGACTGGTTTGGAACTTCGCAGATATCATGCTGCTAGATTTGTACTGGGTATCATATACGAACTATACTTTTGCATGGGACTTCCAAGACATTGTTTATGTTCTTTTGCTAGCATCTATGGGAAAACCCTACACACGTGTTTCACTTGATTTGGTTGGTTTTCTTTGCGAGCTTGGCAAGACCCATAGATTCCATGGTGATATGTTGTGTGTGCTTATGGTCACTAATAAGAACAGATGCATGTCATCTTCTATTTTGCCTTCTGTAGCTTATCCAACTGACATGTAATGTAAATTGTTACTTGATATATTATCACTCTTGGTGACAATATGATTTGGATAAAGAGAAGTACTTCTATATGGTAATACTTTGTGCACAGATCCTTGGAACATCAATTGGATGTCTTATCCATGTTATATGCTCTGTCTTCTGCAACTAAAGAGTCCATACTTGGATTGCATCTTAGTAATCTTCCACTTGTCCTTTTGATACATAAGTTCTGGTTAAAGCAGGGAAGGGGTTGGTCAGATGTTGCCGGGAAGTTCTTAGCTCATACACACTGGCTCCATCACTAAGGTTAGTTATTGTGTACACGCAATTTTAGTCATTGTGCCTACACTAATGTGTCATGCAGACTGTTAATCTAACGACTGGAACTAGAGGCCTTGTGGCCTTTCTGCCAATATCAATTATAGAAGAGGGTTCCGGTTATCCTTCAGTTGGAGAATATTCGGCTGGAACTCCATGTGGAATCCCTCCTGGACTCTGCGTGGGCCTTGGATAACATGGTTCAAGCCCAATTTAAAAGGTGATGCAGCACCAACTAATGTACTCCCTCTGTCTCATATTAATTGTCTTAAAGTTGGACAAAAGTGAATGTATCTAACACCAAAATATGTCTAGATACATCCACTTTTGTCCAAATTTGAGACTTAATATGAGACGGAGGGAGTACTACTTAAACATTACTAAGTCTTAATATGTTGACCGAATTAACTCAAGGATAATGTAATTTCTTCCAAGCTCGATCTCCTCTTCGTCGCAGTTCGGCTTGCTTGTATGAGGCAGCCAACAGTTGATCATCCTCAATTCCTCATGCATTCTTCTTATGATGATTTTTCTTCATCTTCAAATGACTTTATTTTCCTATTGTTGATCCAAGCATCAGCATCGTCTCATTTTGTCTTGTCATGTGCTTGAATCTTGGCTTCAACAAGTAGTGTAGCTGGTGATGTATGTAAGGGAGGTCATGTCCTTATCAGCGGTGCTGCTTAGCCTTCTTTTCGGGGTTACCATGACAACTGAGTATTCGAGCAGTCCTGATCCTATGGAAACATCGTCTTCTTGCCGACAAAGTGTTTGTATTTGGGGTCGGGTTGTAAGATTTAACCATTGAAGTAATGTTGTTGAACCTGTTGTTCTTGCTCGTCAGTTCCTGTTTATGTGAAATAATATGTGAGCTTGTTGCGGTCTGATATCAATGAAAAGAGACTTCTCCATGTTCGCAGCATGGATATCGAATTTATAAAACAAGAGTATGCTAATTCTCGTGATTGACACAAATAGAAGATTGTAATCCCTCCATCTCAATTTAATTGTCACAAAGATTGACAAAAGTTGATGTATCTAATTTAGTGCTAGATACATCAACTTTTGTCAATCTTTGTGACAATTAATTTGAGATGGAGAGAGTATTAACAAGTGTCGATTTTCAAGATAGTGACTTCCTAGAACTGACTTATAAGCCTTGAAAGACCAATATGAAAATGATGGGAGATAACAGTAATAAGAGCGTCTCCAGTTGGACCCTGTATTAACCATATATGTCTGCATACCATGTGTGTGGGGCGGATTTGGTGTCTCGTGTCCGCCATGTCGGATTCGATAGGCTGGAGCGTGGAACCACCCCAAACCTTTTCAAATCGTCCGCAACCCTTGTTCGACCTGCCATTTTCCTCTCTTTTTCCTTGTCCATGTGCCGCCCCTTGCCTAGCTCCGAACCTGCAGCTCTGCCACCACCGGCCCTACCTTGGACACGGTTGTCGCCCCGTACGTCGCCCTAGTAGGTTTAACTCCGAATACACCTCGTCTGCCATGTGTTCGACAAATGCCGGAGTTGTTTTTAGACTATTTTTCCCATTTATTGGCATAGGATGGATTCGTTAGAAGATGGGCTTCAATACAAGAAGTTCAGGGAGTCTTTTTTTTTTTCAGGCAGCTCCCCCAAAATCGGGGACCGAATTCCATCACCATGACGATAATGGAACAATAAACTAGTGGGTTCAGATCCTAGGATTTTTGTCCTCCACCTAATTACACACATTTTTCCGTCCAAACTAGCAAAACAAGCAACAGGTTGCGATAACCAATGAAAGAAAAGGATGTCTCACATCCTCTATGCCTTAGCCATAAATTCTGTCATGTTTATCACGTTGAATGCTCGATCTGATGTGACCCTAGTTCTTGGTTGAAAAACAGGTTCTAGAGAGATCCCTCGATGGATCGATGAACAAATGTTAATTATATCCTTCAACGTCTAGAGAGAGCTGAGGATATATTTTCTGGTCTGTGATGAGTGTGAAAACTTGCCGTAAAAAGTTACAGTGATGCAAGACTAATACGACTATAAATCTCATACAAGAGAAGTTTGTTGTTTGAGAAAATACATGGTTATCTTGCGAAGCGGCATATGTATGCACTGCCGCACAATCTACATAACGAAGATCGACATGAGCTAGACATGGATGTATCAAGCCTTTCCTTATGTTCTCTCATACAATGAACCTCACATAGGAAGGGATTACTTAACCACGTAACTATACCCTATAGGAGTATATGACCGCTTCAGAAGCGGCAAGTGTGACTGGATTGCGGTTTTTTTCGAGCATGCATGGTTTCTTTTGAAAGATCTCTTAGACTTCTGAGACCCATCCTACGCGAAGGTTTCGAGTCTCACTTCATCGCCGAAACATATATTTCAACTGTTATCATAAGATACATAATGATGAAAGGTTTTGCAAACTAGGTGACATAAAAGGTTTTGCGAAGTATGTACGGATCTCAATGTGGTAGATCCGTTGACGAAACTTTTCCCACGAGCAGTGCATAGTCGAACCACCATGAGGCTAATGGTGATTAGATCAAATGCATACTAGATTAAATTGTACTCTAGACAAGTGGGGGACTGAAGGATATATACCCTAGAGGCAATTAATAAATATGATTTATTAAGCGGAAACATTAATACACGTGTGGTATGTAAACAACCAGGTCCATAGTAGGCTCTATTTAACTAGTCCATTGGCCAACAAATGATCAAGGTTTCTTGATCATGGAAATTTATGTCAATTGACAATGGAGTCATATCATTGGATGAATGATGTGATGGATACTGACCCAGTATATATATATATATATATATATATATATATATGTATCATAATGAGATCTAGTCACAAAGTTCAACATTATAATAACATGAAAACGTAGTACCAACCGTCACACCGTAACAGTGTGATCATAAAGGTGTGTCTCAGGTTTCTGAAGAGATAGGTAGAGGCGTATGCGTCAAGAGTGGGATTTGCCAATCCGAGTGACAGCTAGATAATTTGAGCCCACTCGGTGAGATTGCATCAAGTAATCTTGCAAGCATGTGACTAGGTCACAAGGATGCAATGTCACGTGAACGAGTAAATATGTTTGCCCGTAACGAGATTGAACTAGATATGGAGATACCGGAGATCGAATCTCGGACAGACGAAGTATCGCATGGCAAAAGGAGTGGGGACTAGACGTTTAAGTTTCAAGCGACAAAGATAATCTTGGAACACACATGGGTCATCATAGGGTTCCACATCCCGTTGTTGGTCATTTATTGGAGAAGACTCTCGATCATGTCTGGAGTGACCCCGAACCGTCGGGTGGCACACTTAAGAGTAGACGACGTTTATGTTTGATTTGACACCGAAAAGAAAATAGAGAAGAGAGGCAGAATTGTTCCGACATTTATCCGATGGAGATCGGAGGGTTACGAAAGGTGTTTCGGAGCAAGAGAAATTAAATAATATGTATTTAATACTAAGTAAGATAATTAATGATTAAATATATTTTTATTTAATTTTTAAAGGCAACCCACCTTAAATGGGCTGCACCCGGAAAAGAGGCCCAAGAGGGGAAAAAGTGGGAGGGGCTAGCCGCCCTAGTGTGCTAGACGCATGGGGACCACTAGAGGGCCGGCGTCTCCCCTTGGCTGGCTGCACCGTGTGGGTTTAGTTCCACATGGCTAACCCAAGGGGGTTAGCTTCACTCCTCCCCTTTATAAAGGGAGATCCACTCTCACAAAGGCACCAATTTTCTCTCTCTCATCTCAACCGTGGTTCCGCCATTGGAGCTGCGCACAAGTAGGGATTTTCTCCACCATACGCACGCCACCGTGCCATTGGATTTTCCACCCAAATCTCCAACTTCCGCTGGTTTGGTTGTCGTTGTTAGAATTTTTTGTTTTCTGCTGTGTAACCTAACAATGTATGGTCACGCTTGAACACAACACAAGCTTAGGAACACAGAGACGATGCACGCCTCGTGCCGCAAGCTGAGCCCGCAGACGACCCCAATGCTCGGGCCAGGCGTCCTCCATGCGTGACTATGTGAAACGGTTGCTATCGTCGTCAACTCCAACTCAGTTTGGTAGTTTAGTTTTTCCTTAGTTACATCTACTTTGTTATATTTTTCATATGTTGATTTCGGTGCAATTTTAATGTTCATTGAAGAAATAAATAAGGACCAATCGGTGAGGTTGTCCCTAGACGCACCTTCCCATACGGTCCGGACCGTGTGTCCAAACACTCCAAAGCGACAAACTATCAGGGTGTCGAGACATTCTACGAGGATCTCATTTTGCCTTTTCTCAAACACTATGTAAATAACGGCGTGAACGGTGATCATTACCAAGATAAGGACACGCCTGAAAGGTCCATGATACAAATCCCCCGTTCTCGAACCCAAACAACTTAGACCATGCACTATGTGGTGCAAAGACGGTTTCTAACATTCTCTTCCTGCTTTTGAATCGGTTTGGTAATTTCAAAAAACCGACGTATGTACTCTGACAAAAGAAGCGACTAAGAGCATCTCTAGTAGACACCTTAAAAGTCCAACCCTTAAAACGTGTATAAAGGGCACTGTAAAGTCATTTTAAGGGTTAGAGATGGCTCGATAGAATAGAGCCCTCAAAGTTGAACCGGAAAACCGAATATTCTTCCGGAATATTTTTTTGGTCCTTTTTTTTCATTCTCGCCCTCCTCGCCGCTAAAACAATATTCCCGCGGAACTAACAGAAAAATTCCCCAATTCCAAACACCGGACGACAATGTCCCTCCGCAAGCGCCAACGACTGGCGAGCAGCTCCCGCCTCGCCACCCTCTCCTTGCCGCTTCCTCCTCCCCTCCGCTCTCTTTCCCCAATGCCGACCTCCTCCTCCGCCTCCACCTCGACCCCTCCCCCCCCCCCCCGCTGACGACAGCAGCGGCGAAGATTGCCTCCCCGCACCGCCACCTTCCTAGACCTCCAAGTCTCCTCGGTGTCCCTCAACCACTCCCACTACTTCGCTGCCCTCATCTCCGATCGCTGGTGCCCAAACCCATCGTCTTCCATCGCGGTGCTCGTTTCGTCCTCCTGCTCTAGGCCCTTCCACGCCCATGTTGAGGTCCTCCGGCTCCCGCGGTCCATCTTCGTCCTACTCACTGGCGCGGTCCTCCTGGGCGCTGCTGCTCGCGGAGGTGTTGGGCGCCGCTGCTACTTGTGGTGCCTCCGGCCGCGCGCCACTGTGTCGTCCACGTCGCGCCTTGCCAGATGGCTCCTCCGCGCATGAAGTTGGCGGCGTCCTGCTATGCCTTGATGGTACGTTGACGGGGAGACTTCTTGATGATGATGAATTTTAAGTCCCCGGTAACGACGCCAGAAATTTCTTGATGCGAATGTGGATGGCATGTTGGGAACCCCAAGAGGAGGGTGTGATGAGTGCAGCAGTAAGAATTTCCCTCAGTTAAGAACCAAGGTTATCAATCCAGTAGGAGAAAGAGGATCTTCGGAAGGTTGATGCCACTGACGGTGGTGATGGCTTCACCGGTGTCAGCAACAACGTGGAACCTGCACACAAGTCAACCAAAATACTTTGCCCCAACGTTACAGTGAGGTTGTCAATCCCACCGGTCTTGCTGAAAACAAAGATTAGACGTATAGTGTGGAAAATAGTGTATGCTTGCAGTAAGTAAAGAAAACAGTAAATTGCAGTGGTTTGTTTAACAGTGTAGGAAGATGGACTGGGGTTCATAGGTTCACTAGTGGTGTCTCTCCATAAAAGATAGCATGCTGGGTGAACAAATTACAGCTAGACAATTGACAAATAGAGGTTGCACCATAGTGCACATTCATGACATGATGACTACTATGATATTTAGTGCGGGTATTACAACAATATACATAGACCGTAATCCAACTGCATCTATGACTAATAATCCACCCTCAAGTTATCATCCGAACCCCCTTAGGTATTAAGTTGCAAGCAACAGATAATCGCATTAAGCAATGTGTGTAATGTAAGCAATGATTATGCACGCGGGCACTCACACCGGTTTTTCTCCCTAGTGGCAACAACACATCCTCCCCCGTCACGTTTCTGTCACTCGAGCATAGGCGAAAAGGAGGCATGAACCCACTATCAAGCATAAATACTCCCTCTTGGAGTCACTAGCAACTATTTGGCCAGAACAACCACTAGCAACGGAAAGCATGCAAGATCACAAATAACATATGCAATAAAGACTATAATCAACTTGGCATAAGTTCAATATTCATCGGATCCCAGCAAACACAGCACATAGAATTACATACAAACAATCTCGATCATGTTAGGCAGCTCACGAGTCTAAACACTGAGGCATAGGAGGAGAAGACAACCATCTAGCTATTGCTATGGACCCGTAATCCAAGGATGAATTACTCACGCATCACTCCGGAGGCAGACATGTTGATGAATAGGCCTCCGGTGATGATTTCCTCTCCGGCAGGGTGCCGGGAGACAACTTCAGAACCCCCCTGATCTAGGGTTGACGACGACGGCGGCTGCGAAACTTTTCGGGGATATTTGATCAGGTGTTTAGGGTTTTCCATCCGGGGGGAATAAATAGGCGAAAGGGCAAAGGCGGTGGAGCCCTGGGGGCCCCACACCACCCCATGGCGCGGCCAAGGGGAAGGCGCCACCCCATGGTGTGGGCCCCCTGGTGCCCGTCTTCGACTCCTCTTCGGTCTTCTGGATGCTTCCGGGGAAAATAGGAACTTCGGGATTTGTGGGGTCCAATTCCGAGAATATTTCCAGAACAACTTTTCTGAAATAAAAAACAGCAGAAAACAGGGAACTGGCACTTGGCATCTTGTTAATAGGTTAGTCCCGGAAAACGTGTAAAAATGCTATAAAGAAGGGATAAAACATGTAGCAATTGGCATAATATCATCATGGAGCATCAGAAATTATAGATGCGTTGGAGACGTATCAAGCATCCCCAAGCTTAGTTCCTACTCGTCCTCGAGTAGGTAAACGATAAAAATAATAATTTCTGAGGTGACATGCTACTAACATAAACTTGATCATAATAATGTAAAAGCATATGTAAGCTGAGATCATAGAACTTTAAACACAAACATGATAAATAGAACTTTAATAATAAAGCATAGCAATCACTTTGCATCATGATAAGTATCTCAAGTAAAAGATCATGAATAATAATGCAAAGAAAGATATACGTTTGTTTCAAGTATAGGGAAAGCATGGCAATGTGGTATTTCGCTAGTCCTTAAGAGTGGGACAAAACATAAATGGCAGGACACCTTCAAAGTTCATGAGGAAGACTAGAACAAATAGTTGGAGAACTAGCAATAACACTTCATGAATCAACTAATGATGTTTATGGGACAAATGCGCATAAAAATCAGAATGGCAAAAATGCTCTCTCAACTGTGCATAAAGTTAGAAGATGGAGACTAAACATAAAAGTAAAAGAAAGGCCCTTCGTGGAGGGAACCAGGGATCACTCATGTGCTAGAGCTTTTTATTTTATTAAATAGAGGTATTAAAAGTTTGACACTCCTCCCATCCATCATTCACAAACCATGGCTAACCGAATCCTCGGGTGCCTGCCAACAATCACATACCATGGAGGAGTGTCTATATTTTAAGAGAGGTGTATGCTAGTGTCAATGAATGGTAAACATAAAATACAGTACGTCACAAGCCAACTAGATTTCACAAGAGCGGCTCCCATGTGAAGGACGCATCTGGGTAGAAGGTCATCCATCTTTCTCTTTTGTTTACACAATTATGCTTTGACTAATAAATCAGGGGCTAAAATAGTGAAGAGAATTTGTTTGCATTAATTTGGGGCTGGGCACCCCGCTGCCAGCTCTTCTATCATTTGGATAAGCGGATGAAGCCACTAGTCCAGGGTGTGAAATCCAATCAACAAGTGAGATAAAGATTCTCTATTGACGTCCTCAGGAGTAAATTTGAAAGTTTTAAAGGTAGCACATGAGCAATTTACTTGGAGTGGCAGTTAAATACCACATGTAGGTAGGTGTGGTGGACACAATGGGAAAACTTTGGTTTTAGGGAGTTGGATGCATGAGTAGAGCTCATACTCAGTACAGGTGGAGGCTAGCAAAAGACTGGGAGCGACAAATCAAGAGAGCATAAGAGCCATAATCATGCATAGCGACATAAACATCATTGATCAAAGCATAAGTGGTATTACAAGTTTAAAAAAAAAACTAAATGGTCATGGAGGCTATTCGTGAATGGTTCATAGTCATAAACATGGTGTGAGCACGCGCCAAGTCAACCAAATAAAACATTCAAAGGAGAATACCATAAATTTATGCTTTACTATGACAAGAACAACTCATGAATCTTTCAATGGAACATTAAACACTCTCGGCTATTTGAGGCTTATTCATGCTACTCAATAACCACAAGGCTTTAAAACTAAAATAACATCTAGCATGGCATGAAAAAGTTCTATCCGCACTCTATACAAGCTTCTACGCACACTGTTATAAATTTTACCTCAAGCAGCAGTTTCTTTTCCCAACAAGCACCATACAAGACATGCTTTAACAAAAATACTCTACATGATACATAAAGAAAACATGAGAGTACTCACATAACACTACTAAAACTAACAACTCTGATAAGAGATGCATGCAAAACATGAGCTAAATAAATGCAGCAGCCAGACAAAGATTAAGAATACAAAGTATTCCCATGAAAAACGGAGCGTGTCACTCTCCAATAAAAGAATGCTGGGGTCCAACCAAGATTATTGAAAAAATAAAACAAATTGAAAGCAAAAATAAAAGACGCTCCAAGTAAAACACATAAGATGTGACCGAATAAAAATATAGTTTCACTAGAAGTGACCTGATAATTTGTCCATGAAGAAGGGGATGCCTTGGGCATCCCCAATCTTAGACGCTTGAGTCTTCTTGGAATTTGGTGGGATGTACCTCCGAGGCATCCCCAAGCTTAGGCTCTTCACTCTTCTTGATCACGTCATATCATCCTCTTCTCTTGACCCTTGAAAACTTCCTTCACACCAAAATTCTCACAATCTTCATTAGCAACGTTAGTGCAATCCAAATAATAAATTCACATGGTTCAGTTTCAACACAAGACTAACACTCGTAAAAAAATTAGCTACTGTCACAACTTCGTTGAAAACTCTTTTTCTCAAAAGAACACCAAAAGAAAGCGATTAAGATGCAAATGCAATTATTGGCAGAAATCTGTCAAAACAGGACAGCAGGTAAACATGATTTTTTTTCGAAAATCTTGTGTTGCTGAAATAAAAAAGTGGTCAACTAAGAAAATTAGCGTGTACAGCCCAGGATTACGCACAAAAAAACTCAGGTCATTTTGAATTTTCTGTGATTTTATACGAATTTAACAATGGGCAGCAGAAATCTGTTTCCTGCGCAGAAATCCGAAATATAGTCTCAACTTTCCACTAGAGGCTTTACTTGTCTCAACAAAGACAGAAAAGAAAAGATACATCGGGATTTCTAAGGAAATAGAAAACACTCAGGTGCAAATAAAACAAAAGAAAACGAAGGAAAACAGGTTGAAAACGGAGAAATAAAACGGGTTGTCTCCCGGTAGCGCTTTTGTTTAACGCCTTTCAGCTAGGCATAGAAAGCAACTCAAGTATTTTCAGGTGAAGAAGCATAAAAAATAAGCTTAGAAATATCCTCAACAATGAATTTTATTTCATCTATAGAAGTTTTAGATGTCCCTTTATCAGCTCTTTTAGGCACACTATTTTCATCAAATGGGTTTGCAGGAACAATCCAATCGAAATTCTTTTCTAGAGCTTCATGCATTCCTACCAATTTAAAGGGTATTGGTATTTTAATTTCCTTATAATTGGCTTTACCCTGTGTGCTATTAACTTCTACACATGATCCTGACATCTCAAATCGGTTAAAAACTTTTCTAGCCTCAATGGCAACATCACTAAATTCTTTAAACAAAGTTTCTAGAATAAACTCTCTTTTTTCACTATCCTTAATGTTATCAAGGTTGAGGAACATTCGTTGCATTATGGAATTAAGGTTAACAAACCTAGCTTCGATCATACGAACTAGAGATGCTGCAGCGGTTTCATAATCTGGAGCAAGTTCAGCTAAGGATCTATCCTCAAATTCTTTGTGCTTAGTAACATAATTAAAGAACTCTCCAATATTATCTTTCCCAATTATATCACCGCTACCTATTGGTACATCTTTAAGGTAAACTTGGGTAGAATCATGATTAGAGATTAAACTAAGAGCAGAAAAGCAAAAATAACAGCTATAAAGTAAACTATTTTTTTGTGTGTTTTTGATATAAAGAAGCAAAACAAGATAAAAATAAAAACAAGACAATAAACAAAATAAAGAGGTTGAGAGTGAGAGACTCCCCTTGCCAGAAGACTTATTTCTCCCCAGCAACGGCGCCATAAATTCCTTGCTACGCCTTGATGGTGCCTTGGCGGGGAGACTTATTGATGATGATGAATTTTAAGTCCCCGGCAACGGCGCCAGAAATTCCTTGATGCAAACGTGGATGGTATGTTGGGAACCCCAAGAGGAGGGTGTGATGAGTGCAGCGGTAAGAATTTCCCTCAGTTAATAACAAAGGTTATCAATCCAGTAGGAGAAAGAGGATCTTCGGAAGGTTGATGCCGCTGACGGTGGTGATGGCTTCACCGGTGTCAGCCACAACGTGGAACCTGCACAACTCAACCAAAATACTTTGTCCCAACGGTACAGTGAGGTTATCAATCCCACCGGTTTTGCTGAAAACAAAGATTAGATGTATAGTGTGGAAAATAGTGTATACTTGCAGTAAGTAAAGAAAACAGAAAATTGTAGTGGTTTGTTTAATAGTGTAGGAAAATGGACCGGGGTTCATAGTTTCACTAGTGGTGTCTCTCCATAAAAGATAGCATGCTGGGTGAACAAATTACAGCTGGACAATTGACAAATAGAGGTTGCACCATAGTGCACATTCATGACATGATGACTACTATGATATTTAGTGCGGGCATTACAACAATATACATAACCCGTAATCCAACTGCATCTATGACTAATAATCCACCCTCAGGTTATCATCCGAACCCTGTTAGGTATTAAGTTGCAAACAACAGATAATCGCATTAAGCAATGTGTGTAATGTAAGCAATAATTGTGCACGCGGGCACTCACACCGCTGTTTTCTCCCTAGTGGTAACATCACATCCTCCCCCGTCACGTTTCTGTCACTCAAGCACAGGCGAAAAGGAGGCATGAACCCACTATCGAGCATAAATACTCCCTTTTGGAGTCACTAGCAACTACTTGGCCAGAGCAACCACTAGCAACGGAAAGCATGCAAGATCACAAATAACATACGCAATAAAGACTATAATCAACTTGGCATAAGTTCAATATTCATCGGATCCTAGCAAACACAACACACAGAATTACATAAGAACAATCTCGATCATGTTAGGCAGCTCACGAGATTAGAACATGGAGGCATAGGAGGAGAAGACAAACATCTTAGCTACTTCTATCAGTGGCGATTTTACCAGGCAGGCTCCGTATGGCTTCAGCCTACCCTCCAACTTTTTAAAAAATGTGTCTAATACATGTGGTCCAATTTTTAGTCATCGATCAGACCTAATTCTGTTCCTAGGCTAACCTCAACATGCGTTCGTATTGGCCCAATAGTGGCCTGCCCAGGAGGAGGAATAAAGAGACATGCACCCGTGCAAGCGCCGAGCAATTTGATCGCTAGTTTTATTCGGAGATGGCTTAATTAGGTATTTCTTCTCAGCATGGCGGCACAAATCTGGAATACGAGATCGCAAGAAAAAATCACCGCCTCGCCGGCGATTGTCAAATTGCACGCAAAGACAGGAGAAGAGACGGCCCGGCCTCACGAACGACAACTCTCCAATTTCTTCATCGGTTTTTACTACGGAGTATTACTCAGTTACAGACTGCAGACTCCACACACACACCAGGTAATTCACTAATTTTAAGTCTACTGGTACAATTGTCTTGTTTGTACTGAGCAAATTATGGACTGATTTTTTATGTAGGATGTTTTCTTATTTGTTAATAAACGTTTAAATGAAGAAATCGCGGGGCAAAAATCTAGGTGGCTTGCAATCGATATTGTACAATCAAGTAAGTACTTACAATTGATTCCAGCACAATAGCCTTGACCATGAGAATAATTCTAAATCTCGATATTGATGATGGCTATGATAATAAGAACACGGCTCTAGATCCACTAATCAATGAGAGCATTCGAATTCCACCAACCGATGAGAGCACTCTGAATTTACCGACTGATGACAGCATTCCAATTCCGTAAACCAAGTAGAGCTTGAATTTGGAAACCAATTTATTTGAGTGATTATTGTGAGACTACCCTCCAGTTTTGCTCAAGAATCGTCACTGACTGCTATGGACCCGTAGTCCAAGGATGAACTACTCACGCATCACTCCGGAGGCAGGCATGGTGATGAAGAGGCCTCCGGTGATGATTTCCTCTCCGGCAGGGTGCCGGGAGACAGCTCCAGAACCCCCCTGATCTAGGGTTGACGACGACGGTGGTTGCGGAACTTTTCGGGGATATTTGACCATGTGTTTAGGGTTTTCCATCCGGGGGGAATAAATAGGCAAAAGGGCAAAGGCGGTGGATCCCTGGGGGGCCCACACCACCCCCTAGCGCGGCCAAGGGGGGCGCCACCCCATGGCGTGGGCCCCCTGGTGCCCGTCTTCGACTCCTCTTCGGTCTTCTGGATGCTTCCGGGAAAATAGGAACTTCGGGATTTGTGGGGTCCAATTTCGAGAATATTTCCAGAACAACTTTTCTGAAATAAAAAACATCAGAAAACAGGGAACTGGCACTTGGCATCTTGTTAATAGGTTAGTCCCGGAAAACGTGTAAAAATGCTATAAAGAAGGGAGAAAACATGTAGCAATTGGCATAATATCATCATGGAGCATCAAAAATTATAGATACGTTGGAGCGTATCACGTCCATCCCAGCAGACGTATCACGTCCTTCCCAGCTGGCTACCACGTACGGGAGCACAACAACGACAATGGAAATATCGAAAAATAGGTCGCCTAGGTCCAGACCGGCGGTGTTCCGACGACGGAAGGCAACAGTGGCATCTGAAACTTCCCTCCCGTCAACTGCTTTTCTGGTTTACATGGCACCGTCGAGTTGTCCGCTCTACCCTTATTTTGGTAGGTCGAGGGGGCGATTTTATTGTGCCCTCCAAATTTTTTTGCAGGTCAGCGTCGTTTGCGGTTTCTGTTGTGGCCGCGTTTTTCGACCAAAACCGCAAATTGGCGGTTATTATTCAGGTCGGGGGATTTGTGGTGTCTCGTAGAGATGCTCTAATGTTGCTATGCGGTTAAAAAATGGATGTGTCAGGAGCTCGCACAACTTATTCACTAGATAGAGCAAAGAAGAGAAAAAACATTGCTAGACTAGTAGATTCAAATAGCATTTACCTCCTCTGTAGCTCCATCTTTCTATGACGCAATAGATAATCAAGCAACACCTCAGGATGATCCTACTGACTCCACTCCGGATAAGGAAGAACTTCTTGCAACCCTTAAGGACACGAAAAGGAAATCTTCACTAGGACCAGATGGCTTTAATGTTGAGTTCTATCTTGCAACTTGGGACTGGATTGGTGATGATGTATTTCACCTTTTCCACTCCTTCTTCACTACTGCTCAACTTCCGGCACACCTAAATGATACTCACATAGCTCTCATCCCCAAAAAGCTTGTGCCTCTTATGCCAGCTGACTACCGCCCCATCAGCCTATGTAATGTCATCTACAAACTCATCACAAAATGCCTTGCCAACCGACTCAAGCCTCACCTTCCATACTACATCCACCCTTCCCAGCAAGCTTTCATTTTGGGGCGTAGAATGATGACCCACAAGTATAGGGGGTCGCAACAGTCTTCGAGGGAAGTAAACCCCAAATTTATTGACTCGGCACAAGGGGAGCCATGTGAGACTTAACAAGTGAGTTGTCAATTCACCTACACCTGAAAGTACTTTTGTCCGCAGTGGTTTATCACTAGTAATAGTTTTATAGTAGCAGCAGTAGTGAAATAATAGCAGCAGTGGAATGAAAACAGCAGCAGCAGTAGTGTTTGAAGTAAACAGCGGGATTAAATAATGTAGGCATAGGATGGATGAACGGGCGTTGCATGGATAAGATAGTTCAAATAATGATCAAGTCATAGGCATTTGAAAGTGCATTTCGTTTTCCCAGTGTTTTGTGTGTTAGTTAACAATACTAAGTACATTATTTATCGAGGCGCTTAGCGTGCAGGTGTTATACTTAACATCGGCATCAATCACCGAAAAGTCGGTGAAGATTGGCCTGAGAGTTTTGGGACAGAACCCAACCGGATTATTCGGACCGGATATTTCATATAGGACCGGATATTCCGGTTGCTGATGAAGGAGCACAAAAATGGCTAAGGACTGGAAGTTTCGTGTACTAGAGTCAACCGGATTATTTGGACCGGATTATTCATCCCGGACCGGATATTCCGGTTGCTCATGAAGTTGCGCGAAAATGGATAAGGACTGGAAGTTTCGCGTACTGGAGTCAACCGGATTATTTGGTCCGGATTATTCATCCTGGAACGGACATTCCGGTTGCTCATGAAGTTGCGCGAAAATGGCTAAGGACTGGAAGTTTCGCGTACTGGAGTCAACCGGATTATTTGGTCCGGATTATTCATCCTGGACCGGATATTCTGGGTGCTGCGCAAAACTGCTAAGGACTGGAAGCTTGGAGGTACTAGAGTGAACCAGATTATTTGAACCGGATTATTCCGGAGGAGCCGGATAATCCGGTTCAGATCTGCAGGACCGCGTGGAGCAAGCTGACCGGATATTCCGGTCCCCTTTTTCCTGTGCAACGACTAGTTGTGAGGAGGGGCTATAAATACCCCTCCTCCTCCTCCTCAAGATCTAGTTCTTCCCCTTAGCATTTATGAGCATTTAAGAACTCACCAAATCTCTCATTACTCCCAATCCCTCCACCCAATCTTGAAGATCTTTGGAGGATTGAAGGAGAAGGCCCCGATCTACATCTTCACCGAGCCGTTCTTCATTTCCCCCTCTCTAGCTTGAGGGATCTAGCCTAGGGTTTCCTCTTGTGGAGAACCTAGGCATCTTGATACTTGTGGTGATTCAAGAAGAGTTGGGAGCCCCCAATTTAGTTGTGGGTGTGTGCCCCAAGTTGTTTGTAAAGGAGTTGATCCCCGCCTCAAAGGGGTTCTATAGTGGAAGGTGAACTAGGCCTTTGTGGCGAAGTTCATCGGAGAATAGGGTGAGGCCTTAGTGGCATTGAGTAGGCCTTTGTGGCGAGCTCACACCCCTCCAACGAGACGTACTCCCCTAAAAAGGAGGAACTCGGAAATACATCGTGTCTCCGTGTGCTTCCATCGGTTACCTCGTTCCTCCCTCTCTTTACTTACTCGTACTTGTTGCATTAATTGCTTGCCTTGTCATATAGGTAAATTCACCACTAGTTGCACTATCTAGAGAATTTACGTTCTTGTCAAGCCTAAACTTTAAGAAAAATTAAAATTGGTCGTAGCACCTATTCACCCCCCCTCTAGGTGCCCATACTTTGCTTTCGATTGGTATCAGAGCCTCGGCTCTTCTATCGGGCTTAACCGCCTAAGAGTTTAAGTATGGGAGATGAGTTGGTTGACACTCCGTCCGATGGCAATGTGTCCATTGATGATCTCAATGCTTTGAGATAATCATTGACCTCATCCATAGACACTAAATTTGAGGAGTTGCGTCAACTCATGACAACACTCCTCAAAGCCAAAGGACCGGAGGTGGTCGACTCATCCCTTCCGGAAGAAACGGAGGGTGCCAAGAAAGGGTTTGATGGTGAACCACTTAAAACTGCTTCCGCCGAACAATCCGCTAAGAAGGGTGCGGGTGGAAAGGAAGGATATCACGCCGTTGAAGGCCAATATTCTCCCGATCCCCCCGTCCCTTTTCCTCATATAATCCCTAGAGGAGATCCACCTAAAATTGATGCATATTCTTTTCGTGAATGGCAATACTACATGGAGACTCACTTGAACTCTTCTTGTATAGATCTTTGGAGAATCACTCGGGACGGATACAAGCCATATGATCCCAAGAATCTCACAAGAAGAGAGGTCGTAGATTGCCAACTCAACTACACCGCTTTGTCCATCCTACATCAAGCCGTGGGCCCCAACCACATGCCGCATCTTCAACACTTCTCCACCGCCAAAGAAACATGGGATGCTCTTGTCATCATGTTTGTTGGGAATGAGAGCATGCAAAGAAATCGATATGATGCCTTGACCAATGAGGCCGAAGGGTTCTTCATGCGTGATGGAGAAGATCATGTTTACATGTATTGAAGACTCAAAACTCTTGCCACCGCCTTCTCTAGTGCGGGTGCAACATATATTGATGATGCTTGGATCAAGAGGAAGTACATGATTGCCGTGATGCCGTTTGAGGGCACGGACTTGAACAGCATTCAAGGAAGACATGATTTCTCCTCCATGACCTCAACTCAAGTGATGCAAGAATTGTGCTCCTACAAGGTGCAAACCAAGAATGCCCTTGACAACCGTGCTAGAGCCATTGGAATGCATCAAGGAGCATCCGTTGCTTTGAAGGCCAAGGTCTTGTCTAGAGAAGTTGAGAATGAAGAAGATGGAGAAGAGGCATTGCCCCCGTTGAAGGAACAAGACTATGATCCCGTTCTAAAGGATCTCATTGCTCTCACCGTGCAAAAGTTTTGGAACAATCCCCCCAAGGGAAAGAAATTTGTTGAGGAGAAGACCAAGTCTCGTTATGGAAATGATGGGGTTCAAAAAGTGAGGTCTTGCTTCAATTCCCAAGACAAGCATCACTTCATCGCGGAGTGCCCTTACGAGAATAGAGAACACCATAGTGGCAAGCTCATTCGCAAGGACAAGTCCAAGGTTGAATACAAGAAACCTCATTTCAAGAAGAAACCTTTCAACAAGAAGTCCCCCACCAAGTTTGTGCTCTTGACTCAAGAGGAGTATGATTCCGGGAGTGATGAAGAAGAAGAAACAACAAGTGAAGTGGCCGCTCTAGCTATTGCTTCCACTCCATCTTCGTCATCCCTCTTTGAATCCCCCAATGAAAATCTTCCTCAACGTAATGCCAAGTGCTTCATGGCTAAGGGCACGGAGGTATCATCTTCTCCTAACTCTAAGACCCCTAGTGAACTAGAACATATTGCTAGTCTTAGAGAAGAAGAGGAAAGAGCCTCTTTGGACCGTTTTATGTCTAACATGCAAGGGGAGACCAAGAAGTACTTTGATCATCTCATGAGGCAATTGGGAGAGGCCCAAGAGGCCCTTGAGAAGAAAGGTGAGATTGAGAGAAGGGATGCGGATGAAATTGCATCCCTCTCAATGACTCTTGAAGAAGAGCATGATGGTTAGAGTTTCTCTAGAGGATGAACTTGAATCTATTGAATCAACCCCATAATGAACTTGTCTCTAAAATCATTAAGGAACGTGATCTTGCTATTGCTAAATATAAAAAGGCTAAAAAGGACAACGTCGAGTTTGGGGTTGGTCATGGTAAACTAACCGAGGAGTTTGAGAAGCTAACCAATGCTCACAAAGCATTGGAAAGCCAACACTCATCCCTCAAAGAGTTGCATGAGAAAACTTCCAAACTCAACTTACTCAATATAACCATCCTAGCACCTCTACTTATTCTTGTGATCATGCAAATATTTTTGAGTAAAATGCTAGGTTGAAGGATGAGCTAGCAAGGCTCAAGGGAAAAAGCTCTCAAGTCGAGAAGGTTGTATTAGCCACCCCACAAGTGGTTGCCCCTAGCCCTAATGCGGTTATTTCTAGACCACAATTGAGTTCTCCAAGGCAACAAGTGGGTAAGCAAGGACTTGGCTATATAGCCAAGAAGAACAAGAAGAAGAAGAAGAACAAGAAGAAGAACCAAAAGGGTGCTTCGGGTAGTAATGTCATTAGGGACAACACTACTCGTAGCACACCCGCACAAGCAAACAATGTTGCCTCGAGTAGTAATGTCATGAGGGACACCACTACTCGTAGCACCTCCGCGGGAACTAACAATACACACCATTTCTTATATGTTGATTATTATGGTGTTGTGCAAGCCAAATATGTTGGTCCTATTGAGGGTTTCATTGACTATACTATTTGGGTCCCAAAGACCCTTGTTGCTAACATGAAGGGACCCATCTCGGGTCCTAACACTAGTCAATGATCTCTTGCAGGGCTATGCTTCCGGTGGGACTAAATGGATTCTCGATAGTGGGTGCACTAATCATATGACCGGAAGCAAAGAACTAGTGACGGAGTTGCGACCAAATGACATTGAAGCAACCGTCACTTATGGGGACTCGTCCAAGTCTAAGGTATCCGGATTCGGCAAGGTTGTGGTGGCTCCCGATATAACTATCGTGAACGTCATGCTTGTCGAATCCCTTGGTTACAATTTACTTTCCGTCCGCTCTCTTGGAAAGATGGGATTTTCCGTCTTTTTCGATGGTGATATTGTGGTCCTTTTGAGGAGCAAGACTCTTGACGTCGCTCACGTGAGACATGTTGAAAATGAGTTGTTTGTGGTGGATTTTTTGAAGTCCACCAACACTCAAGCAATGTGTCTTTTCGGGAAGGCGGACTTGGGATGGTTGTGGCATCGCCGCCTATCCCATGTCAACATGAGAACTTTGCAAAGTCTTCACAAAAGTGGCCTTATTGTTGGACTAAAAGAAAATGTTTCCTTTGCAAAGGATCGTGTTTGTAGGTCGTGTGTTGAAGGGGAGATGCATGACATTGTGCACAAGGCCAAGACTATTATTTCATCAAAGAGGATCTTGGAGCTTCTCCATGTTGATCTCTTTGGTGCCGTGCCCGAGGCAAGTCTTGGCGGCAAGAAGTATTGCTTGGTGATTGTCGATGATTATTCAAGATACACTTGGGTTTATTTCTTCAAGTGCAGGAGTGAGACTCAACAAACCATCATCGACTTCTCCAACGAAGTGCAACGTCAACACAATGTGCAAATCATGGCTATTAGGAGTGATAATGGCTCGGAGTTCAAGAACTATACATTGAATGAATTTCTTAGTGAAGAAGGCATTCGTCACCAATACTCCGCCACTTACACTCCTCAACAAAATGGTGTTGCCGAAAGGAAGAATCGCACTCTCTTGGATATGGCAAGGACCATGTTGGCGGAGTACTCTTCTCCCCAATATTTATGGGCCGAGGCCATATCCACCGCATGACACTCCTCCAACCGCCTCTACATCCGCAAAGGCTTGAGCAAGACCCCATATGAGATCCTCACCGGCAACAAGCCCAACGTATCCTACTTCCGTGTATTCGGTTGTAAGTGCTTCTATTTGATCAAGGGTATTAGGTTGTCGAAATTTCAATCCAAAACTATTGAGGGTATTTTTGTTGGTTACGGTGCCGAATCCCACACTTATAGAGTCTATGACAAAGCCTCACGGATTGTCATAGAATCTTGTAGTGTGGTTTTCGAGGAAAATGACGGCTCCCAAGTGGCGCAATTTCATGTTTCAAATGTAGATGTTGAAATGCCTCAAGAAGCCATAGGAAGTATGGGTGTGGGATTCTTCCGCCCCATCGAGGGACACCTTATGGCGACTCGAGAAGGACTATGCTCTACTCAAGTAGAGCCCTCCTCTACATTAGAAGATCAAGCCAAGGAGCCAACTATTTCACCTAACCAAGAACATTTTCAAGACCCTCCTCTCATTGATCAAGTGACTCCGCAAGTCGTACCCACTCCTCTCACTAATGCGAGTCAAGATCAAGACCAAGATCAACCATCCTCTTCATCCTCTCCTCAAGTTGAAGCTAGTGTTGAAGATATTTATGATGATGATGATCAAGGTCAAGTTGGTCAAGATGGGGACCCAAATGATCAAGATGATCAAGTGATCCCTCCTTGAAATAATGAGGAGATCGAAGCCCGTCGCATCAAAAGGATAAGAAGAGCTTTGAAGCAAATTGATGCCCAATATGACAAGGTCTTGGAGGATGTTCAAACTAGAAGATCTACAAGAAGGCAATTGGCTCATTTTTGTGAGCATCAAGCTCATATCTCTATGGTGGAGCCTAAGAAAGTGTATGAAGCTCTTGAGGACTCCGATTGGGTTGAAGCTATGCATGATGAGCTCAATAACTTTGAGCGCAACAAAGTTTGGAGATTGGTTGAGAAGCCCAAGGATTGCCACAATGTTATTGGCACCAAGTGGATTTTCAAGAACAAGCAAGATGAGAATGGCATTGTCATTAGGAACAAGGCAAGATTGGTTGCTCAAGGTTACACCCAAGTTGAAGGCATTGACTTTGATGAAACCTACGCGCCCGTGGCTCGCCTTGAGTCCATCCGTATCCTCCTTGCTTATGCATCCTCACATAATTTCACGTTGCAACAAATGGATGTGAAAAGTGCTTTCTTGAATGGTCCATTAAAAGAGTAGGTATATGTTAAGCAACCTCCGGGGTTCGAGAATCTCAAACTTTCCTAACCACGTTTACAAACTTGACAAGGCTCTCTATGGTCTCAAACAAGCACCTCGTGCTTGGTATGAGCACCTTAGGGAGTTGTTAGATGATCGTGGTTTCGAAGTTGGGAAGATTGACCCCACTCTCTTGACCAAGAGAGTAAAGGGAGAGCTTTTCATATGCCAACTCTATGTGGACGATATCATCTTTGGCTCAACTAACCAAGCTTTCAATAATGAGTTCTCTAAGCTTATGACTGACAGGTTCGAGATGTCTATGATGGGTGAGCTTAAATTCTTCCTTGGCTTTGAGATCAACCAATTGGCTCGTGGTACTTTCATTTCTCAAGCCAAGTATACCCAAGATATGATCAAGAGGTTTAACTTCCAAGATGCTAAGATCAAGACATCTCCTATGCAAGTCAAGTGTCATCTCTCTCGTAATCCAAAAGGGAGTAAGGATGTGGACCAAAAGCTTTATCGTTCTATGATTGGTTCTTTGCTCTATCTTTGTGCATCTAGGCCCGATATCGTTTTGAGTGTAGGTGTGTGTGCAAGGTATCAAGCGGCTCCTAAGGATTGCCATTTGATGGCGGTCCATAGGATCTTTCGTTATTTGGTTCATACCCCAAGATTTGGTTTGTGGTACCCAAAGGGGGCACAATTTTCTCTCAATGGATATACGGATTCCGATTGGGCGGGTGATCAAGATGATAGGAAGTCAACTTTCGGGGCTTGCCAATTTCTTGGTAGGTCCCTTGTGAGTTGGTCCTCGAAGAAGCAAAATTGCATATCTCTTTCCACCGCCGAAGCCGAGTATGTTGCCGCCGCAAGTGCATGCACTCAATTGTTATGGATGAGGCAAACTCTCAAGGAGTATGGAGTTCATTTGGATAAGGTGCCTCTTTTGTGTGACAATGAAAGTGCCATCAAAATTGCATACAATCCGGTGCAACATACAAGGACCAAGCACATTGAGATCCGCCACCACTTCATCCGTGATCACGTGGCAAGAGGAGACATTGCACTATCTTATGTGCCCACCAAGGACAATCTTGCGGACATTTTCACGAAGCCACTTGATGATGCAAGATTCTTTTTCTTGAGGAATGAACTAAATGTGATTGATTCTAGGAGTTTGACTTGAGGATATTGCACACACCCCTATAGATGAAACGTGTTTGAGCTTAGGTGTAGGCATGGACATAGGGGGAGTGTTATCCTAACACATTGGGTTCTCCCTCCTCCCATTATGCCCATAGCAAAAATTCATTGTGATCTCTCTTTTTCTAATGTTGAATTGTGAGCTTCAATGTTGAGTATTGGCAATGCCCCCAAGATATATCTTCGCGGTTGCATACCATAATCTCTTACATGGTGGCCTAGGCCACCAACCTCTTCGTTTCGAAGAGTTGTATCTTAGTTGGGTTTTATTTGAAATTTCATTGCATTTCTTGTGTTTTCCCTTCTAAATGTTTCGTCCTAGGAAAATCCCACTCAATTGGTCTTCTTGTTGTTTTGATTCTTGCTTTTGAGAGGGATAAGTACTAGTTTTCAGTTTGTTGTTCTATCCTAAGCCATTCTATCAAAAAGCCATTCTTTTCTAGCACTTGTGTCGTCCTTTGAAACGAGGAAATTTCGGATCAGGAGGCAGCCGGAATTTCAGGTCCAGTTTTGGACCGGAATATCCGGGTGTACCGGAAAATCCGGTTCAAGTATGAACCGGAATATCCGGTTCGGCGAAAATCATAAAAACTGGGACCCGACGGGGAGGAGGCAGTTCTTGCCTTTTTCCCCATCGGTTCCTCTCCACCCCAAAACGCCGCCTCTTCGATTCTCGGCCTCCCGGGTCGATTCCTCCGCGGGATCTTGAAGTTTTGGCTCCGATCTCGTTCCCCTCGTCCTTAGGAACGTTTCTACCCAAGCATCTTCCTCCATGGATTCCGGTAATGTTCAATCCTTTTGAATCTTGGTGCTATAACCCTACCAATCCGTGGATTTGCGTTTTTGTTGGCAATGCTTGGTAGAACTAGTTCCCTAGAGGTCCCTTTGCATGCTAGATTCGATAGATTAGATTCACTCGTGTACGATCTAGTTTTGAAGTCTAAGATCTAGATTTGTTTTGTGTTGTTCCGCAACTACCGGAATATCCGGTCCACGACTGAACCGGAATATCCGGGTAACCGGAATATCCGGGTAACCGGAATATCCGGTTCAGTTTTGAACCGGAATATCCAGCTATGTCGAGTACTGTTTTTAGACAGCCCAAAATTAATCTTTCTCAGATTTCGACTTAGATTGTTCCCTTGAATCTCCTCTATTGTTTTTATGCATGATTGTCTCCGTTGCTTGACACGAGTGTACTCATCTTGTGCTATCCCTCTATTATCTTGCTTCACAGGTGGTGGCTCTGAGAGGCGCCTTCCTAAGCGTCCCAAGCAGGTCTCTGTCAAGAACAAGCGTAAGGCTCGGCTCAACTATAAGACCGATATTCCTGTTCCGGAGTTCAATGTGCTCAGGCAGCAGGATGTCTACCTCGATCCTCGTATTGCAAATATTGATCCTCGGTTCTGGAATCTGGAGCAGTCCTACATCTATGCTGATATCTATTGTGACTACCGTCACCCCATCCGTGTGATGCAGCCGTTTGACTTTGCTGCCCTCAAGGCCAAGGAGGAATTTGCTGATGCAGCTAGCATTGTTGAGCGGTTTGAACTGGTGAAGCTCATGGAGACCCAGTGCAACTACAACAAACAACTTGTGATGCAGTTTATGTCCACTCTGGTGTTCAGTACTAATGATATTGTGTGCCGTCTCAAGTGGATGTCTGAGACCACAGCTTGTGAGGCTTCCTTCGAGAGGTTTGGACGTCGTCTTGGATACTCCTACAGCGCTCACCCTCCTCTTGGTCGCCGCGTCCATGAGGTTGATAGGCCTAGGAGGGAGGTGGCCATGGCTGAGTTGTATGCTCCTGGATTCACCATTGGGGGCCTTGAGGGACTACTTCCCCTCTATGATCAGCTAGTCCGCATCTTCAGATCCTTCCTTGTGCCAAGTGGGGGTAACAATGATGCTCTCACCACTCCTCTTTGCAACCTTCTGATACTGGCTAAGGAGTGCATGGAGGAAGAGGACTCATCTGTCTCCTATACTGTGGATGTGATGGACATCATCTATCACGAGCTCTACGCTGCTATGATTGGTGGCTACACCATTCCCTATGCTCCTTATATCATGATGCTCATCAAGCATGAGATGCGGAAGGAGTACACAGAGTTACCCATGGTTGAGCACAAGGTCAAAAGGCTGTATATCAAGAGGAAGAAGAAGACTGCTGCTGCTTCTCAGGATGCTTCTTTTGAGGGTGGTTCCTCTATGGGAGGTCCCTCTACTAGTTCTCACTCTGCGTCCATTTCTGATGTTAGCACTTTGCGCCATGTCAGGAAGCTCTCCTGGTTCCAGCGTAATGTGCTCTGCATGAAGGTGGACATCCACAAGGAGCAGTACATGGCTTATCGCCGAGACACCGCCATGGCTAGCGCACAGAGACAGATTCTGCATCACGTGAGTGGTGCCACTGGTGATGTACCTGCTCCTCTCACTGCTTAGTCTTACTCTGCTTGGTCTGCTGAGGATAGCACTCCCTGGGCGAGCATTGAGGCGGCTCTCCGTTCTACTCAGGCTACTACTTCTGGAGCTGGTGATGATGAGGAGGATGAGGATGAGGAGTCTGATGCTGAGCACGAGGCCGAGGGAGAGTCCGAGGAGTCTGCTGGCGAGTCTTCTGAGCACTCCAATGCTTAGACCGTGTCTGGGACGTTAGATTGGCTATTTCCCTCCTTTTTGGTGTCTCGATGCCAAAGGGGGAGAAGTAGCTATTAGACTACGGGATTTGCATGGGTTCGGGCACAAGCATTTGCTTTTATCATTCTTTGAGAGCTTGTGTCCATTTTAGTATCTTCGTTTTCGTGAACTTATGTCGTTTATTGTCTCGCTTAAAACTATGTGTGCTATTGTGTGTGAGACTATGTTGGTTATCTGGATATTATCGTGGATTATCTATGTTAGTGGTTTTATGGTTATCTATCGTATATGTTGAGGATATTATCTATTGTTGTGCGTGGTTATTCTTGGAGATATTATGTTCGCACAAGGTATATACTTCTATCTTACTCTGAACATATTGGTGATATTAGTTCATTGACATGTTTGCTACTTGTTGGAATTTCTCCCCATACATCATTGCATCTATTTGCATTTGAGGCAAACAAAAGATATGCATAGAGATAGGGGGAGACGTTTCCATCATGTTTCAACCATGTTCTTGTCAAGGTTTTATTGCAAATCTTAGTATTGTCATCTAACACCAAAAAGGGGGAGATTGAAAGTGCATTTCGTTTTCCCAGTGTTTTGTGTGTTAGTTAACAATACTAAGTACATTATTTATCGAGGTGCTTAGCGTGCAGGTGTTATACTTAACATCGGCATCGATCACCGAAAAGTCGGTGAAGATTGGCCTGAGAGTTTTGGGACAGAACCCAACCGGATATTTCATATAGGACCAGATATTCCGGTTGCTGATGAAGGAGCGCAAAAATGGCTAAGGACTAGAAGTTTCGCGTACTGGAGTCAACCGGATTATTTGGTCCGGATTATTCATCCCGGACCGGATATTCCGGTTGCTCATGAAGTTGCGCGAAAATGGCTAAGGACTGGAAGTTTCGCGTACTGGAGTCAACCGGATTATTTGGTTCGGATTATTCATCCTGGACCGGACATTCCGGTTGCTCATGAAGTTGCGCGAAAATGTCTAAGGACTGGAAGTTTCGCGTACTGGAGTCAACCGGATTATTTGGTCCGGATTATTCATCCTGGACCGGATATTCCGTGTGCTACGCAAAACTGCTAAGGACTGGAAGCTTGGAGGTACTGGAGTGAACCGGATTATTCCGGAGGAGCCGGATAATCCGGTTCAGATCTGCAGGACCGCGTGGAGCAAGCTGACCGTATATTTCGGTTCATACTTGAACCGGATATTCCGGTCCCCTTTTTCCTGTGCAACGACTAGTTGTGAGGAGGGGCTATAAATACCCCTCCTCCTCCTCCTCAAGATCTAGTTCTTCCCCTTAGCATTTATGAGCATTTAAGAACTCACCAAATCTCTCATTACTCCCAATCCCTCCACCCAATCTTGAAGATCTTTGGAGGATTGAAGGAGAAGGCCCCGATCTACATCTTCACCGAGCCGTTCTTCATTTCCCCCTCTCTAGCTTGAGGGGTCTAGCCTAGGGTTTCCTCTTGTGGAGAACCTAGGAATCTTGATACTTGTGGTGATTCAAGAAGAGTTGGGAGCCCCCAATTTAGTTGTGGGTGTGTGCCCCAAGTTGTTTGTAAAGGAGTTGATCCCCGCCTCAAAGGGGTTCTATAGTGGAAGGTGAACTAGGCCTTTGTGGCGAAGTTCATCGGAGAATAGGGTGAGGCCTTAGTGGCGTTGAGTAGGCCTTTGTGGCGAGCTCACACCCCTCCAACGAGACGTACTCCCCTAAAAAGGAGGAACTCGGAAATACATCGTGTCTCCGTGTGCTTCCATCGGTTACCTCGTTCCTCCCTCTCTTTACTTACTCGTACTTGTTGCATTAATTGCTTGCCTTGTCATATAGGTAAATTCACCACTAGTTGCACTATCTAGAGAATTTACCTTCTTGTCAAGCCTAAACTTTAAGAAAAATTAAAATTGGTCGTAGCACCTATTCACCCCCCCTCTAGGTGCCCATACTTTGCTTTCAGCATTGCAGATAAATAAGATAAAGCATCCAAGCACTAAGTAACCATAGGCATGTGTTCCGTAAATAGTCCTACGTGCTCGCAATGAGAACTTGCACAACATCTTTTGTCCTACCAGCCCGTTTCAGTGGGGCCTCAAGGGAACTACTGGTAATTAAGGTGTTCCTTTTAATAGAACACCGGAGGAAAGCATTAACACTCCATGAACCCATGTGATCCTCACATCACAGCCATCCCCTCCGGTTGTCCCAATTTCTGTCACTTCAAGGCGTCGGGTTCCGAACAACAATGTGTGTAAACAACTTGCAGGTATGATCAAGAAACAATAATTATCATCATGATTCAATAACATGTTCAGATCTGAGATCATGGCACTCGGACCCAAAATGGCAAGCATTAAGCATAACAAGTTGCAACAATGTCAATAGCACTAATAGAGGATACTAGGCACTATGCCCTAACAATCACGACATTATTACATGAACGATCTCATCCAATCCCTACCATCCCCTTCAGCCTACATCGGGGAATTACTCACACATGGATGGGAGAAACATGGATGGTCGATGGAGAGGCGTCGGTGATGACGATGGCGATGATCTCCTCCAATTCCCCGTCCCGGCAGGGTGCCGGAACGGAGTTTCTGATCCCCGAATCGAGGTTCGGGATGGCGACGGCGCTCTGTTGTGTTTCTGTAGAATATGACAAACCCCCTCGGGTTTTAGGGTTGGAAGCTACTTGTAATCGAAAGGGGAGTCCGAGGGGGGCTCTAGGGGCCCACACCCTATGCTGGCGCGACCAAGGGGGGACCCGCGCCGGGGGTGTGTGGCCACCCTGTGGTTCCTCTCCTAGCCCCCTTCTGGCTCCCGTGGTCTTCCAGGGTGAGAACATCAATGGGATCTTTTCTGGGCAATTTCCCGAAAGTTGATTTTTCTGCATAAAAACAAGACACCGAGGTAATTATGCTGAAAACAGCGTTAGTCCGTGTTAGTTGTATTCAAAACACACAAGTTTAGAGGAAAACAATAAGAAAAGTGTTCGGAAAAGGAGATACGTTTTCGACGTATCATAGGATTACAGATAACATCATTATTGCCCAGGAAATCACACACTCCTTTCATCTCCCTCCTAGAAACACGATGCTTTCATGCTCAAGATTGATCTGGCCAAAACTTTTGACAGACTCGAATGGAATTTCTTCCTTTCGGCTCTTGCACGTAAAGGGCTGCATGGTCATTTCATTAATTTATTCCATGCCTGTATCTCGTCGCCTACCTTTGCGGTCATTATCAATGGTCAAGCTTCTGACTCTTTTGTCAGCACTCAAGGAATATGACAAGGATGCCCTTTATCACCTACGTTATTTGTCCTTGCAACTAATGAACTGTCCCTATCCTTGCAGGAAGCTTTGCAGGAACATGAGCTCACGAGAATCAAGCTGGGGACGAATTGTCCCCCAATCCACTCACTTTTATTTGCAGATGATCTACTGATCTGTGGGGAAGCTATTTTTTTAGAGGCAACAAAAATCAAACAGATAGTGGACACCTTTTCCTATGCATTAGGACAGCTTCCAAACTGGGCCAAATCTGGCATCTTGTTCAGTAGCCCCGTCTCTGCACAGGTGATTCAGAACATAAGATCTGTTTTTTATGTCCCTCTTATAGATGATACCTTTTCACATCTAGGTCACCCTCTTATTCTTCTGGCTAAAAATTGCTTGGAGGCTTACAAATTTGTGCTCGATAAATTTAGATGCAAATTGGGTACTTATAAAGCAAATTCTCTCTCCCATGGTGCCAGACTAGAATTAATTAACTCTGTTTTTTCCTCCATTAGGCAGTTCTGGTGGGCAGGTATATCCTCTGATCACTCAAAAATCCCCTTTGTCTCGCTGCATGAAAAACATTTGTGTGCCAAAAAAAGAAGGTGGGTTGGGTATTAGGAATCTCCGGGCTGTAAATTATGGCCTCATGATCTCCATAGCATGGAGACTAGAAAAGCAGCCCACTAGTCACATTTACAGGGTCTTGCGGTCAAAGTATTTTTATGATGCCTTGATGTCTACGCACGCTTCTATTCTTGTAGACAGTGTTGGGCCTCCAAGTGCAGAGGTTTGTAGAACAACAACAAGTTTCCCTTAATTGGATCACCCAAGGTTTATCGAACTCAGGGAGGTAGAGGTCAAAGATATCCCTCTCAAGCAACCCTGCAATTAAGATACAAGAAGTCTCTTGTGTCACCAACACACCCAATATACTTGTCAGGTATATAGGTGCACTAGTTCGGCGAAGAGATAGTGAAATGCGAGTAATATGGATGGTTATAAGTAATAATAGAAATCTGAAATAAATATGGCAGCAAGCAAACATGTAGCAGAATAGGCGGAAAACGGTGTTTTAATGCTTGTAAACAAGGCCTAGGGATTCTACTTTCACTAGTGTGCACTCTCAACAATGATCACAAAATTGAATAACTAAATATCTTCTCTTCACTATGCTACTCTTGACCCTCTCCGGTTGGATAACGAACACTAATCATTGCGTAGGGCTGCTGCAACACCTGGGGTGTTACCTTTGGTAGAAAGTGTTTGTTTCCTTTTGCTTGCATCATATGCATCACATTGCATTGCACCATGTTTGCATCACAACTAAAAATTTCAAAACAATTTAAACTTTCACCCTTGCTCAACATTTCCAATTTCAAACTTGCAAACTAAATCACTCATTTGTTTTCAATAGTTGAAGTTGTTTTAAACAAATTGCCTGCTAAATAAAATTGTCCCTGTTATTAGAACCCTAATGACTAATTCAAAAATTCAAATCAAATCACTTATTAAATTGTTGGTTTTAATCAAACAATTAATTCAATCAATTAATTAAATCACCTTCAATTTCAAACAAAATGTTCTCAAACAGAATCAATTTGAAACTATAAAAATAACAACCAAAACATTCTTTTATTCCTTGTTTTCAATTGAATCTTTTGGGTCACCTTATTAAAAGGTTGATCTTATTAATCATTTCAAATCTTCAAAAATCATCTACATTGGTTTATTTTCCAAACAGCACCACAATTTAAACCTTTTTGAAATCCAAACTTATTAGCTGTTTGAAATTAACATAATAAACTCACCCTAATTTTATAGGATTTTTCCTAACCCTAAAAGCCTTCTTTTCTTCCATTTTTGGTTTCAGCAAAAAAATAAATAAAAGAAACAGAAATAATAAAAAGAAAAGCGCGCGGCAGCTAACTAACCTAGCTAAGCCCAGCCCACCTAGTGCAACTAACGCGCGCGCAGCGGCCCGTACCCCTTCGCTAGCCGCCCCCGTCGTCGTGCTCGTGTACGGCGTGCATCAGTGAGTGCCACGGCGGACGCAGTCGCGCGCCGACGACCGATCCGAGGCCTGTACCCCCTATAAGAACCCCCCTAGGTCTCCGCACCCTATCCCTAACCCTAGCCACCCACCTAGCCTCGCGATCGCCGCCAATCCCTTCTCCTCGTCGAGTTTCCCCCTCTCTCTGTTCCTCGCCGGTGGGTCTTCTCTGAATCCGCCATGATCGCCTCCGCAGTAGCCACCTCTCCACCTCGCTGAACACGGGAACTAAACCCCCTCTGTCCCCTCTCTCTTTTGGACACCGGAGGTCCCCCGGAGACGCGCGGAGTCGACGCCGCGATCCTCGACGCCTCCGGCCACCGTGGCGTTTCCCCCTCTGAACCCGTGCACGCCGGCGCCGCTGTGGCCCTCCTTCATCCGCGCCAACCCCGGGGAACGACTCGCCGCCCCTTCCTCGAGCTGGTGGACAGCTCCTTGGCCACGGAGAGCCGCTGTAGCTGCTCCGCCGTCCTCAACCACGCCGTCGCCGCCGCGGAAGCTTCGTCGAGCCTCTGCAACGACTCCGTGCGGTGGTGAGCGCGCCACTGTCCATCTCCTCCTCCCCTCTGTATCTGCACTGCATGCTGCGCCACCAACCGCACGCATCTGTGCTGCATCCACCACCACGGCGATCGCCGCCGGTAACTTTCTTCTCTGACGAAGCGCGGGTCTGGGTTCAGTTAACTTTCAGAAAACCTGCGTGGATTCTGAACCTTAACCTCTCTGCGCGTGTATCACTGTCAAACCACCGAGCACAGCGCAGTGGCAATGCCACGCTGCGCGCACACCCACGCCCACGGTTCGATCCCCCGCGACCCCAAACTTTTTGGGAATTTTTCCCCCCGCACAGAGCCCCACCTGTAAGCTACAGTGGCCACGTGCACGCCACGCTGGCCAGTGGCCCACGCGCAGTGACTACGGGTAGGGTACCACGCGGTAACAAAACACTTTCTGCACATTTCTTTTAAATCTAAGTCCCTAAAAATAACAGATTGGTCCCTCAAATTAAAATGCTAATAACTTTAGTTTTCTAACCCCAAATAATGAGAATAAAATATGTGCACTAATCTAAATTAAATTCTCCCTCTTTTGGTAACATTTGTTCACTGTTTTGACATTTCAAAATGCATTTAAAATTCAAATTTGAATAATTCAAATGTAATTTGCAATAATTCATAAATAATTCATACTAATTCCAATTAAGACAAATAAAATATGTTTTTCATACCATTTTGAATATCCTATCCACATATAAAATTTGTTTCATTGTTTGAATAATTTAAATTGCCTAAATAATTTAATACTTGTTTAATTCATTTAAAATTGATAAAATCATAACTTGCTCAAAATAAAATATTTCTGAACATGCAAAATATGTTTTCAAACCATCAAAGTGTGAACTTTTCAAATGTGAATTTGAATTTATGATTTGAACAAATAAAATTCAAATAATATTCAAACTTGTTTTAAATTCAATTAAAACTTGTTTAATATTGTTTAATTCATAATAAATACATCCTAATTCCAAATTCAACATTTGAAACATGTAATCCAACCAAAATTTGATGTTCTTTCCAAAAATAAACTTTGTTATTTGTTTTGAACACCTTAACCTGATGAAAACAACAATTACTTGTGTGACATCAATAAGGAACCAAAAATTATTAACATGACAAATAAAATCCCACACTTGGTAATTTCCTTTTCCTTTGCATCTATTGTTGTTCATTATTGCTTTCATCATGCCTGCATCATGATAAACCACTTACACATGTTAACTAATTGTAGATCATTGCTTCCACCTTAACATGTGCATCCATATGCAACTCACATTGCATATGGGTCCATTTAAATTTGTTTATCATGTCAACTAGTTTATTCTGATGCATCTTTAACCTGTCATGCATCCATATCTAGATCATGCTGGATCTTTTGCCGTAGTAGTAATTGTTGCATCCGGTGTTTGTTCGAGGTTCGTTGCTTCTTCCCGGATAGGACGTTGAGATGATGTGAGCAACGACAAGTTCTGCTACCTTGCGGGATCTCAGGCAAGTATACTCACTTGCTGCCATATGGCTGCCTTTCATCACTTGTTACCGATTCTTTCCGTTGATTCTTTTCTGCTATCCTTAGTAGTAGTTGTTTCTGTTACGAACCCATCACATGAATCCTTTAACCCTGATATTGCCCCACCTCCACACCTATAACCATTGCTTGTGCCCGTGTCTTACTAGCATGCTTAGGGTTGTTTTGCTCGAGTCTGTTACCCGTTACTTTCTGTTATTACTTCATTATGTTCTGGGGCTCGATGTTAATCAATCAATCATGTTAATGCTAATGGTAATAATAATTTGATGATAAGGCACCGGCAGGAGGCCCTTGTGGTTTTGAGGCCTGCTAGTGTCGACCCTAATAGGAAAAGGGTCTTGTCTACTGATCCATGATGAGCGCACTACCCGCATGTGGGAAGCGAGTATGGGCGCCCCCCTCAATTTGACTCGATTCGCATCTCGTCCAAATCGCCTCATTTAGTTCGGGTTTTCCATTTGCTGCATGCATGATCTTGCGAGCCCTTGGATCCCGGGTGGAACTTTCGTAGTCGGCATATAGGAGGACACGTTCTTAGAGTGCTATGAGGGTCCATTTTCTTCTGGGCTCGATTAGCCATGCGCCTAAGGTGCTTTGGGCTTGATGCGAAGAAGAGTTGAGTTGTGTAGAGTACCTCGCTTGGTGGGTTAGCTCCTCATCTGGCGGGTTATTCTTGCGTGTACGGCCAAATTGGTGCAACCCTGCAGGGATAATCTTCTCTAGAAGCCGTGTTTTCCGCGGTTATGGATTACTTGGTGAAAGTACTGGCTAACAAGTACTCAGGACAACTTAAACCTAATGATTAACAATCTTTCACCCCATGATTAACAACTTGACTAGTAATAGGCTTATTGACACAATAATCTGAACCATCATTAATCCAACTGTGTGAGTTATCCTCGTATTGCTTCTTCGGATAAGGGGCGAGATCCAGGATGGGTTTGTTTGAAGTTATCTTTCAGTTGGTTACAATACTCGATCTTATCTTCTTTCTGTTAGCCGGAAGTTGTAGTATCTCTCTGTAGTTGGTTAGTGCAGCCTGCTGTCGCTTATTTGCAATAACCCCTTCCTTCCCGTTGATCCCAAAGTATTTGTATCTTGTGATGACTGGCTACGCCGGTATCTTGTGAGTATGGGTTTGATCCCCCTTGCCAGTACTTAACCGTACTGACCCACGAATCTTTTTCGTGGCTGCATATTCAATATTGCAGTCAACAGGTTTGAAGTCTGACGACGTTAGCTTGGGAATCCCTCCGGCTTGGCCTGGGCAGGGATTGGACGCTCTCGGTTATCTTCAGGACTGTTAGTCCAATTTGTATCTTGTCCGTAGACGGACGATGTGTTGTTTCTTCCGCTGTTATTTGGATCTTTGTATTGTATCAGTTGTATCCCTGGCTCGTCTGAGTCATCTTGTATCTATCTGTTTCTGTTGTAATTGTGGAATATTCGTGAACTATTGTAATGTTATCACAAGTGGCAACCTGGAATCGGTTAATATGTGGATTTTGGCGGGAATGCTGAAATCTGCCTAGTGCCCGATCTCGGGGCGTCACAAATGGTATCAGAGCCTAGGTTCCGATTCCCGATATTGTTTCGATACGAATGGTTATCGAAGCAACGGGTCCGCAAAGCCTGTAGGATAACCTCGCTAACGGTCGTTGTTTCTAGAGTGTCAAAAACTGTTTCTGCTAAACTATGTTGGAAAAACATCTCAATAGGATTCTTGTTTTTCTCCTTACCCCTATTCTATTTCCCCTCCCATCTTATTTGTTTTGGAGTCTACTCTCGTACTCAATCTTCCAAAGTGTTAGGATCCTACGTGGGTGGACGTTTTCTGAGCCTTTAACCTAATAGGTTCGATCATCGGAAGATTCCTAGTGGGAGAACATCGTCGTCAGCCCGAGCAAGAATCTCTTGTTAGTGGTGTCGAGAAGCCTTGTTAGTGGTGTCGAGGAGATCAACTGGAAGCATGAAGAATCGATAGTCGAACTTCTTTCCCCTCCCGGGTTAGCAGGTGGATTGCGAGGGCGCAATCCCTTGTTAGTGGTGTCGTCTGTAACACCTGGGGTGTTACCTTTGGTAGAAAGTGTTTGTTTCCTTTTGCTTGCATCATATGCATCACATTGCATTGCACCATGTTTGCATCACAACTGAAAATTTCAAAACAATTTAAACTTTCACCCTTGCTCAACATTTCCAATTTCAAACTTGCAAACTAAATCACTCATTTGTTTTCAATAGTTGAAGTTGTTTTAAACAAATTGCCTGCTAAATAAAATTGTCCCTGTTATTAGAACCCTAATGACTAATTCAAAAATTCAAATCAAATCACTTATTAAATTGTTGGTTTTAATCAAACAATTAATTCAATCAATTAATTAAATCACCTTCAATTTCAAACAAAATGTTCTCAAACAGAATCAATTTGAAACTATAAAAATAACAACCAAAACATTCTTTTATTCCTTGTTTTCAATTGAATCTTTTGGGTCACCTTATTAAAAGGTTGATCTTATTAATCATTTCAAATCTTCAAAAATCATCTACATTGGTTTATTTTCCAAACAGCACCACAATTTAAACCTTTTTGAAATCCAAACTTATTAACTGTTTGAAATTAACATAATAAACTCACCCTAATTTTATAGGATTTTTCCTAACCCTAAAAGCCTTCTTTTCTTCCATTTTTGGTTTCAGCAAAAAAATAAATAAAAGAAACAGAAATAATAAAAAGAAAAGCGCGCGGCAGCTAACTAACCTAGCTAAGCCCAGCCCACCTAGTGCAACTAACGCGCGCGCAGCGGCCCGTACCCCTTCGCTAGCCGCCCCCGTCGTCGTGCTCGTGTACGGCGTGCATCAGTGAGTGCCACGGCGGACGCAGTCGCGGCGCCGACGGCCGATCCGAGGCCTGTACCCCCTATAAGAACCCCCCTAGGTCTCCGCACCCTATCCCTAACCCTAGCCACCCACCTAGCCTCGCGATCGCCGCCAATCCCTTCTCCTCGTCGAGTTTCCCCCTCTCTCTGTTCCTCGCCGGCGGGTCTTCTCTGAATCCGCCATGATCGCCTCCGCAGTAGCCACCTCTCCACCTCGCTGAACACGGTAACTAAACCCCCTCTGTCCCCTCTCTCTTTTGGACACCGGAGGTCCCCCGGAGACGCGCGGAGTCGACGCCACGATCCTCGACGCCTCCGGCCACCGTGGCGTTTCACCCTCTGAACCCGTGCACGCCGGCGCCGCTGTGGCCCTCCTTCATCCGCGCCAACCCCGGGGAACGACTCGCCGCCCCTTCCTCGAGCTGGTGGACAGCTCCTCGGCCACGGAGAGCCGCTGTAGCTGCTCCGCCGTCCTCAACCACACCGTCGCCGCCGCGGAAGCTTCGTCGAGCCTCTGCAACGACTCCGTGCGGTGGTGAGCGCGCCACTGTCCATCTCCTCCTCCCCTCTGTATCTGCACTGCACGCTGCGCCACCAACCGCACGCATCTGTGCTGCATCCACCACCACGGCGATCGCCGCCGGTAACTTTCTTCTCTGACGAAGCGCGGGTCTGGGTTCAGTTAACTTTCAGAAAACCTGCGTGGATTCTGAACCTTAACCTCTCTGCGCGTGTATCACTGTCAAACCACCGAGCACAGCGCAGTGGCAACGCCACGCTGCGCGCACACCCACGCCCACGGTTCGATCCCCGGCGACCCCAACCTTTTTGGGAATTTTCCCCCCGCACAGAGCCCCACCTGTAAGCTACAGTGGCCACGTGCACGCCACGCTGGCCAGTGGCCCACGCGCAGTGACTACGGGTAGGGTACCACGCGGTAACAAAACACTTTCTGCACATTTCTTTTAAATCTAAGTCCCTAAAAATAACAGATTGGTCCCTCAAATTAAAATGCTAATAACTTTAGTTTTCTAACCCCAAATAATGAGAATAAAATATGTGCACTAATCTAAATTAAATTCTCCCTCTTTTGGTAACATTTGTTCACTGTTTTGAAATTTCAAAATGCATTTAAAATTCAAATTTGAATAATTCAAATGTAATTTGCAATAATTCATAAATAATTCATACTAATTCCAATTAAGACAAATAAAATATGTTTTTCATACCATTTTGAATATCCTATCCACATATAAAATTTGTTTCATTGTTTGAATAATTTAAATTGCCTAAATAATTTAATACTTGTTTAATTCATTTAAAATTGATAAAATCATAACTTGCTCAAAATAAAATATTTCTGAACATGCAAAATATGTTTTCAAACCATCAAAGTGTGAACTTTTCAAATGTGAATTTGAATTTATGATTTGAACAAATAAAATTCAAATAATATTCAAACTTGTTTTAAATTCAATTAAAACTTGTTTAATATTGTTTAATTCATAATAAATACATCCTAATTCCAAATTCAACATTTGAAACATGTAATCCAACCAAAATTTGATGTTCTTTCCAAAAATAAACTTTGTTATTTGTTTTGAACACCTTAACCTGATGAAAACAACAATTACTTGTGTGACATCAATAAGGAACCAAAAATTATTAACATGACAAATAAAATCCCACACTTGGTAATTTCCTTTTCCTTTGCATCTATTGTTGTTCATTATTGCTTTCATCATGCCTGCATCATGATAAACCACTTACACATGTTAACTAATTGTAGATCATTGCTTCCACCTTAACATGTGCATCCATATGCAACTCACATTGCATATGGGTCCATTTAAATTTGTTTATCATGTCAACTAGTTTATTCTGATGCATCTTTAACCTGTCATGCATCCATATCTAGATCATGCTGGATCTTTTGCCGTAGTAGTAATTGTTGCATCCGGTGTTTGTTCGAGGTTCGTTGCTTCTTCCCGGATAGGACGTTGAGATGATGTGAGCAACGACAAGTTCTGCTACCTTGCGGGATCTCAGGCAAGTATACTCACTTGCTGCCATATGGCTGCCTTTCATCACTTGTTACCGATTCTTTCCGTTGATTCTTTTCTGCTATCCTTAGTAGTAGTTGTTTCTGTTACGAACCCATCACATGAATCCTTTAACCCTGATATTGCCCCACCTCCACACCTATAACCATTGCTTGTGCCCGTGTCTTACTAGCATGCTTAGGGTTGTTTTGCTCGAGTCTGTTACCCGTTACTTTCTGTTATTACTTCATTATGTTCTGGGGCTCGATGTTAATCAATCAATCATGTTAATGCTAATGGTAATAATAATTTGATGATAAGGCACCGGCAGGAGGCCCTTGTGGTTTTGAGGCCTGCTAGTGTCGACCCTAATAGGAAAAGGGTCTTGTCTACTGATCCATGATGAGCGCACTACCCGCATGTGGGAAGCGAGTATGGGCGCCCCCCTCAATTTGACTCGATTCGCATCTCGTCCAAATCGCCTCATTTAGTTCGGGTTTTCCATTTGCTGCATGCATGATCTTGCGAGCCCTTGGATCCCGGGTGGAACTTTCGTAGTCGGCATATAGGAGGACACGTTCTTAGAGTGCTATGAGGGTCCATTTTCTTCTGGGCTCGATTAGCCGTGCGCCTAAGGTGCTTTGGGCTTGATGCGAAGAAGAGTTGAGTTGTGTAGAGTACCTCGCTTGGTGGGTTAGCTCCCCATATGGCGGGTTATTCTTGCGTGTACGGCCAAATTGGTGCAACCCTGCAGGGATAATCTTCTCGAGAAGCCGTGTTTTCCGCGGTTATGGATTACTTGGTGAAAGTACTGGCTAACAAGTACTCAGGACAACTTAAACCTAATGATTAACAATCTTTCACCCCATGATTAACAACTTGACTAGTAATAGGCTTATTGACACAATAATCTGAACCATCATTAATCCAACTGTGTGAGTTATCCTTGGATTGCTTCTTCGGATAAGGGGCGAGATCCAGGATGGGTTTGTTTGAAGTTATCTTTCAGTTGGTTACAATACTCGATCTTATCTTCTTTCTGTTAGCCGGAAGTTGTAGTATCTCTCTGTAGTTGGTTAGTGCAGCCTGCTGTCGCTTATTTGCAATAACCCCTTCCTTCCCGTTGATCCCAAAGTATTTGTATCTTGTGATGACTGGCTACGCCGGTATCTTGTGAGTATGGGTTTGATCCCCCTTGCCAGTACTTAACCGTACTGACCCACGAATCTTTTTCGTGGCTGCATATTCAATATTGCAGTCAACAGGTTTGAAGTCTGACGACGTTAGCTTGGGAATCCCTCCGGCTTGGCCTGGGCAGGGATTGGACGCTCTCGGTTATCTTCAGGACTCTTAGTCCAATTTGTATCTTGTCCGTAGACGGACGATGTGTTGTTTCTTCCGCTGTTATTTGGATCTTTGTATTGTATCAGTTGTATCCCTGGCTCGTCTGAGTCATCTTGTATCTATCTGTTTCTGTTGTAATTGTGGAATATTCGTGAACTATTGTAATGTTATCACAAGTGGCAACCTGGAATCGGTTAATATGTGGATTTTGGCGGGAATGCTGAAATCTGCCTAGTGCCCGATCTCGCGGCGTCACAGCTGCAAAAAGCATTCCTTAAAGTAAGCATTCCCATGTCTAGTTAACCCCACGCTGTCACTATGAGCGCCCTAGAAGGTACTAGACAAACACCATAATTCATGGAGGAAACACACACGATGTGCACACTGTTACCTTCACACCGCGGGACAAGGTGACTCCAAAGTTCATATTAATAAAACACTTGAGTAGCACAAAATGAAGAGTAACATCTACTTATTCAACTAGACTACAAAGCTCACGATCACATATAGATCACACCATGGGAGAGAGAGATGAACCACATAGCTACCGGTAGAGCCCTCAGCCTCGGGGGAGAACTACTCCCTCCTCACCCTAGGAGACAGCAAGAGCGATGGAGATGGCGGTGGAGTCGATGGAGATGGTTCCAGGAGCACTTCCCCGTCCCGGCAGGGTGCCAGAACAGATATCCGTCCCACGAAACTTGCCGGCGACGACGGCGGAGCTACGGATGTATTTTGTGGAAAAGGTCGATTATTTTAGGGTTTTCCCTGGGGGAGTATAAATAGGCAAAAGGGCGATGCCGGGGGTGGCCAGGGGGACCCGCGCCACCCTATGGTGTGGCCACCCTGTGGCCCCCCTCCGGGGCTCTTCGGGACTTCTGAAAGCTTCCGGGACTCCTAAGACTTCTGGCTTTTGAAATTTCCAATTCCGAGAATATTTCCTGAACAACTTTTCTGAAATAAAAAAAGCAGAAAACAGGGAACTGACACTTGGCATCTTGTTAATAGGTTAGTCCCGGAAAACGTGTAAAAATGCAATAAAGAAGGGAGAAAACATGTAGCAATTGACATAATATCAACATGGAACATCATAAATTATAGATACGTTGGAGAAGTATCAAGCATCCCCAAGCTTAGTTCCTACTCATCCTCGAGTAGGTCAACGATAAAACAAAATAATTTCTGAGGTGACATGCTACCACACAATCTTGATCATAATATGTAAAGTAGAGCATGTAAACTAGGATCAAATGAACTAAAGTTGTGATCTATATTTGATATCAACAAGTAATGCATAAACAAAGAAGAAAGAAGTAAAACTTTTAATGAATCAATACTAAAAGACTAACAACCGTTCAAAGTTTATTAGAGATGGTTTAAGCTTTCAAGAACAACAGTATCATGCACGTCAAACAATCTTCACAACCACTGTTAGGATCAAGTCAAGCTTTCCACACGATGCAATGCTTGAATCTTAAACTATTTGCGCACTAAAAACAAGCAAGTGTTCCGCGTTGGTCCCTAGCACCCGGATGTTATGGCAAAGATAACGGGGGTTTGGAAGGTCAATGGAAGAAAGGCTCACAAAGCTGAAAGTGGTCATTAGACAAGAGAAAGTCTTACAACTGAAGCTATGCAAGGAGTAGGGATTGCCACACAACGGATGCACATAGAGCTATAAGTGTATTAAAGCTCTCCAATGGAACTAGTGGGGGTGCATCCAACTTGCTTGCTCAAGAAGACCTAGAGCTCATTTGAGGAGGCTCATCATTGGAATATACAATCCAAGTTCTATAATGTAAAGTTCCCCACATAGTTATGAATGAATGATAATATGAAAACACTCTCCAAACTTAAGTATTGGTGCTAAACATGAACCACAAGTGTGGTATAAAAAGGATAGTGATGCGCCCCCTCTCTCTTTATTCTCTCTTTGGCCCCGTTTTCTTTTTTTCTTTTTGGGATTTTTTATTTTTTTTATATACCCTCACCGGTAGGGGCAACATCCTATATTACAATGAATCATCACACTTTTAGTACTCATAACTCATAATGGAATATCTCTGATGTATCCAACTGCATGCTCCTGCCAGTGTAGCAGTATGCATAATTAACCATGAAGCTCATCATCAAGTAACATAATGGAGGTGGATGTTGTGCAGCAATATATCTCGGAATGGCTATGGAAATGCCATGATAGGTAGGTATGATGGATGTTTTGAGGAAGAATATATGGGCTTATGTGTAGGAGAACAAAGTCCTCCCACGAGATTTGGATGCACTAGCGAAGTTTGCACCAACACTCAATGTGAGAAAGGGCAATGCACAGTACCAAAGAGGCTAGCAAATATGGATGGTGGAAGTGCCAGAAACCGCAACATAGACTCACGAGTTAAAATATTACAACAAGAAAATCATCTTACAAGGCACAATGCAAATCACTCCAAGAGGGTCCATGGCAGTGACAAGTCACTGTTAGCTACCCCGACCGTAGCGCGTAACAAAAGGCCGATCAGAAATGTATCACTCATAGCAATTATATACCATTGTTTCTATCATCTGGTAATTTAAGTGTGACACGGTTTCAAGTTTATTAGACCAACCATTAAAAGTTTATATTTACTAGTCCTTCCCGTTTATCCATTAAGAAAATTAATATCTCAAAACAACAGTAGTGATTCAAGTGAAGCGGTTTAGTGATCTACAAGACCATGCGAATTTTCCACTATACCAACTATAACATAAGCATTTCTATTCCCAACCAAGCACATATAAGATATGTTTTAACAAAAATACTCTTCATGATACAGTAAGAAAACATGAGAGTACTCACATAACACTACTAAAACTAATAGCTCTGAATAAGAGATGCATGAAAACAAGGGCTAAACGCAGTACTAGCAAAAAGTGAACACTCACAGAACAATAAGAATGATAACTAGAGTGTTCTAAGCAACGCAAACTGAGCGTGTCTCTCTCCCACACAAGTATGATAGGTTCCAACTATTTATTTCAGTAAAGAAAACTAAACAAACTGAAAGCAAAAATAAAAGACGCTCCGAGTAAAGCACATAAGATGTGACCGAATAAAAATATAGTTTCACTAGAAGTGACCTGATAATTTGTCGATGAAGAAGGGGATGCCTTGGGCATCCCCAAGCTTAGACGCTTTAGTCTTCTTGGAATTTTCTGGGATGTACCACTGGGCCATCCCCAACCTTGGCTCTTCACTCTTCTTGGTCACGTCATATCATCCTCTTCTCTTGACCCTTGAAAACTTCCTTCACACCAAACTTCTCACAATCTTCATTAGCAACGTTAGTGAAATCGAAATAATAAACTAACATGGTTCAGTTTCAACACAACCCTAACACTAATAAACACATTAGATACTGTCACAACTTCTTTTAAAACTATTTTTCTCAAAAGAACACCAAAAGAAAGAGATTAAGAGGCAAATGCAATTATTGGCAGAAATCTGTCGAACAGAACAACAGGTAAAGATCGATTTTTTAGAAAATCTTATGTTGCTCAAATAAAAAGGTGGTCAACTAAGAAAAGTTGCTTATATAACCCAGGATTACGCACAAAAAAACTCAGGTCATTTTGAATTTTCTGTGATTTTATACGATTTTAACAGTGGACAGCAGAAATCTGTTTCCTGCGCAGAAATCCGAAATATAGCCTCAACTTTCCACTAGAGGCTTTACTTGGCCCAACAAAAACACAAAATAAAAGATACATAGGGGTTGCTAAGGAAATAGACAACATCCAGGTGCAAAGAAAACAAAAGAAAACGACAGAAAATGGGTTGAAAACGGAGAAATAAAACGGGTTGTCTCCCGGTAGCGTTTTTCTTTAACGCCTTTCAGCTAGGCATAATGATTTTTAAAAGATGCTCACATAAAAATAAGATTTGAAGCACAATAAGAGAGCATCTAGAAGAAAATATAAAACACATTTAAGTCTAACCCACTTCCTATGAAAAAGAATCTTGTAGAAAAACAAGTCAACGAAGCACAAAGTGACTAGCATAGGAAGACAAAATAAGTGCAACATCAAAAATTTCAACATAAAGAGGGGAAACTTAATATTGTTGAGATGCATAAAACCATGTTTCCCTCTCTCATAATAACTTTCAGTAGCATCATGAATAAAATTAACAATATATCTATTACATAAAACATTCTTATCATGAGCCACATGCATAAAAGAATTAATACTCTCCACATAAGCATAGTCATTCTTATTAATAGTCGTGAGAGAAAATTCAACAAAATAGCTATCATTATCAGCCTCATCACCATAATCATAAAACATAGGAGGCTTATTGTAATCATTATTAATTTTCTCCTAAATAGTAGGTGGACTGAAAATATCATATTTATCAATGCAATCATCATAAAGAACTCTAACATGATAGACAAGTTGTATATTAGGGAGATGGTTTTGGGTAATCCCTCCATAACTATGACAAGTTTCATAAGGGTAATTGTAATCATAGTTTATGTTATAGCATCTTTTATAATAGTTAAAGACTTGAGGCATAGTATCATCATAAGCAATATCATCATTTTTACTAGAAAGAGATGTATCAAGCATATAATCATCAGTAGCAAAATGATTTTCAAACACATCATCCACAAGCTCAGAGCTTTCTATATCATAATTGGAAGGAAAATGGATGGTACTAATAGTACAACAATTATCATCATTTTCAGAATTGGTACCAAAGATATTTTCAATATCAAAAGTAGTGTGTTTCTCCCAATCATGATCACTTTCATAAATAACAGGCATAGGAAGATCATCGAGTTCAGACTCATCAAAAACTATAATGGGAGCAACATGATTAGGGGAGATACCGTTACCTATCTCCTTTTACTCCTCCTCTTCTTCTTCTTACTCTCTATAGGAGGGAGAGGCTTGAAAGGAAGCTTCTCCACATACCCTGGTTTATTGTCAGAAACAATAGAAAGAACTTTGGAGGATTCCTCCTCTTCATTAATAAGATGAAACCAAATATTATCCCTGTAATATTTTGGTAAATTCTCCTCTTTTATAATATTTTGTATGTAAGTATTTGTGTGGCAATTATTAACACAATAAAGATGACAACCATGCGGGACACTATTCATATCAAGAGCACTCATATCTACCAAAGAAGTTTTTCTTAATAACTCTTCACACCCCAAAGATAGTGTAAGTTCATCATGCTCATTAGGGGTGATCACGTCATCACAATACAAACTTGCAATACTCATAGGATTCGAAAGGCTACTATCATGGCTTGAGCATTGAAAATAAAAATGACCCACTTTACAACAAAGTTCACAAATAAAAGGATAGAGGGCACAAACTTTTTCACCAAGATCATTTAGAGCCCTATTCCACATTCTAGTTTTTTAATTCCTATGATGGATACAATATTCTTCTTCGATTTGATTATTTTCACAAGGTCTAAGTGCTCCAAAGAAATTAACATGCTTATAAGAAATAGTACTTTCAGAAGTTTGAGCATGTTTATTGCAATCATCAATAACAATTTCATTTTTCATGCAAGTGTCTTTAAAAGGTTCATGATATATGTCCCCATTTTTAGGAAGATTAATATAAGAAGCAAAGGATCTATACCAAACGATATCTATTTGAGGATCAAGACCATATTTAGCATTAAGCTCATGAAAATCAAATGTTTCAGCAAAATTCTTAATGCAATCATACTCATAGTTTATACCTGATTATTTACCTTTGTTGTTATTCCAATATTCACTATTGATTAAAATTCTCTCAAGAAGATCCCACTTAGGTTCAACCTTCTTACTACAGAAAGAATCCTCTGAACAGGCATCTAGATAATCCTTCCAATGTCCTGAAAGCCTTGCATAAAAATTAGTAACAATTATTTCCTCAGGAAGCTCATGGTTAGGACATTTGAGTATTAATGTTTTCAGTCTTCCCCAAGCTTGGTCAATGCTTTCTCCATCATGAGGCCAAAAATTATAAATGTAATTCCTATCTAAATATAGTTCATGATAAGGATAAAATTTAGAGTAAAAGAGAGATTCAAGTTCCTTCCACTCCAAAGGATGAAGATCATCTAGTAGTTCATACCACTCCCTTCCTTTGTCCTAAAGTGACAAAGGGAATAGCCTCCTCTTAACTTGGTCCATTGAGATACTTGCACACTTGAATAACTCGCATAATTAATTCATGAAGTGAAAATGATCACTAGGATGGACAGTTCCATCTCCAAAATAACGGTTATCCATGACAAGTTCACAGATTTTCTTGGGTATTTTAAAAGGAATGCTTTCAGTAGGAGGATTTAAAATATCACAAGCATCATTAGGTTTATCACATATGGGAGATAAAGTATCATCATAGCAAATTTTCTCCTCTAAAGCTGGAAAACTAAAAAGGTCGTAAAAACTAGCTTCCCCAAGCTTAGACTTTTCCCTAGCATTAGGAATGATGGGGTGCAAAGAATTAATGCTAATAACATTGCTATCACTATTATGCAAACAAACTTCCATAGGTTTTTAAATTTTCTCTTCAAACACTTCATGTCCTAACTTAAGATAAATATTATAAAGCTCTCTCATATTTTTGTTGTTTTCCATTTAAGCATAAAGATAAAAACAAGTAACAAGTAAAAATAAGCCTAACTAATGAAAATAAAAACAAGAAACAAAAAGATATAATTGCAGAATCTAAAGGAAATAACTCCGAGCACTCACACCGAGGATGTGAATACCTTTTACCTTACCTCCCCGGCAACGGCGCCAGAAAAGAGCTTGATGTGTCGTGGGATTATCACGGCAGACGCTACCGGGGGTAACTGATCTTGGGGCAAGACGACACAGGCGTTTGGGAGAGGGTTTAGCTCAGAGGAAAACATGGTGGAAATCGATCTGGTAGCCGGCAATCAAAGTCGCCGAGTCTCTGATCTTGATATAATAACTCAACTCTTGGGTTACACTGGATGCTCGATATCAAGCGATATTGCTAGGGTTCTTGGATCTCTCAACTAGACCTAGTGGTCGGTTTATAAAGCACCCGCACCCCCCCGGCTTGTCCTCCAAGACACACCCTGGATCCTACCTGGACACGGCATACAACCCCTAACCTTCCTTTACCGTAACCCACAATCCGGGTTACTAGGCCTACAAACTTGGGCCTTCCGGAAGTTTCTTTATTCTTAGCCGGATCCTGCACAGAGTCCTTTGGGCCGGATTACGCCTTGGAGTTGGCCTACCGGGTTATTATCCCTCCATCAGTAGTCTCCAGAATAGCTTGGGCTTCATGGATTCTTCCTTGAAGTGCTTGCTATTCCCTGCAAAAATACCAATCTCACAAATATATGGAGGCCGGGTTAAGATGCTTTGTTAAGTAGCTAGGCCCAACTCCATGGTGGCCATATGGTAACCCGGCTCTTCTCCAAATACCCGGCTTAGCTTTCCGGGTCTAAGCCCTGATAAAAGTGTCAAGATTCTGCACTTTACTCGATAATTGACCTTGATATTATGAAGAATATCTCCTTCTTATTTCTGCCCAGATATCACGTTCAACACTTTAAAGCATATTTCGCAAAATTCAAACAAATAGCCGTTACTCCGCAATCCCCGGCTCCCGCTTGCGGAACCAAACTTATCCACATGAACCATTATAAATACGCCCGTAGGGGTAACCCTAACCCCAACGGCTCACTTCCCCCCATTCCTCTTCCTTTCTTCCTCTGCGCTCAATCTCACAGAGCGCCGCCACGGAAACCCCACGCGCATCTCCGGAGCCTATTGGCCGGCGGCTGCGTTCCACCACAGCTCACTCCGCTCCGCCGCCAAGATCCGCCGCCAGACCCCCAACCGGTCCGTCGGGAATCGCAAAGGGGCACCAATCTTGCGCGATTTGCCTCCGTCGAGCTTCACTTCAATCTCCTCCAGTAAGATTCTCATACCCATTAATTGGCCTCCGCAATTTATTGATTTTCCTCAAATTAGATCTAGGTCAACCCGCCAGTCATTTTCCCGGTCATGCCGAATTGGATCGCTTGTATTCATTCTAGCTCATCAATACGTGGGATATAGACTTTATTGCGTTTTCCTACCGCCCACATTTGTTAATTTTACCGCAAATCTGAAAACGGAGTCTCGAATCTGGGCCCGGGACACTCAGAGTTTCCGCCCTTATCTCTGTCACCCGGAAAATCCTCCCCTTTCCGGTTCTTTTTATTCGCAGTAAGTGCCTGTGCAACCATTCATCGTCCTCAAAAGCTCTTTCAATGCATAGACCTCCATAACTTTTATTACGATGCTCGATACCCGGATAATTCGAACCTCGTGCAATTTCCATGTCTCGATATCACCCACCGATACTCGGCCAGCTCACAGTTTCCGTGTCTTATTCCTTGTATCCTTCTACCTCGTGCTTTGCAGGTCAACCACATGGCTCCCAAGAAGCAGGGAAAAACACCGACCAAGGCCAAGTTAGAAGAACTGGTCGAGCTAGGAATTCTTCCCCCTCAATAGGATATCCAGTGGAGGGTGCCGGGTAAGGAGACCCGGCCTACACCGGCAAAGGATGAGGTAATATGCTTTGTAGAGCACGTGACTCGGGGCTTTCGTCCTCCGGGTCACCCCTTCTTCCGCGACGTCCTGAGCCACTATGGCCTTCGTGTATTTGACATAGGTCCTAATTCTGTGTTAAATATCTCCCATTTTATCGTCCTTTCCGAGTCATACTTGTGCACCCCGCCAAGTCTGGCTCTTTTCGTTGAACTTTTCTAGTGCAAACCGTGCCGCGAAAGCGGTGACGGGGCACTTCTCGCTTGCGGCGGGGTTTCTATCCAGCGCCGCAAGAATTCTCTGATGCCACCTCTTACCCTTAACTCCCACGTCAAGCACTGGCAGCTCTCGTACTTTTACTGCCAAGACACTTCCCCACCCGGCCAAAAGAAGCTGCCGGGTTGCTCAGAGGGCCTTCTTGACATCTCTGAGAAATTTAACGCCTTTGCCCCTGACTCGGACAGGGAGGCAATTCAACCTCTGCTAGCCAAAATCACCACCCTCGCGGCCCAAGGTCTCATCGGGCTCAACCTGGTGAAAACTTGGGTCGACTTCCCGATTCAACCCAATTCCATCCGCACAAAGTTAATGTGCGAGTATTCAGGGCAAACCACGGACCCGCTCCGGTACTCTGGCAACAGCTTCGCGGCTGGTGACACCCATAAAACTATCAAGGGTTTTCTGACAGAAAAACTTGAGGTAATCCAGAACATAGCCGGGTTAGAGCCCTTCACACTCGAGAACCCAGCCCCCAAGGTGAAGATCCAATTTTGACATTTTTACCCTTGCTTTTTCCACTTGATACAGTTGATAACCCTTGTACTGATACTTTTATTTCAGGCTGATGATGATTTTTGGAAGATCAACACTTCTCCTAGCTCCGAGAGTCCAGAGGAGCAAGAAGAGGCCGTTAACTCGGACGAAGGTGCTCTCCGGATTTTACTTGGTTCCTTTAAGTTCGTCGCAACTCCTTCATTTTCTAACTAACTTTGATGATACCCAGAACAAGAGGAGGATGACGAGGAAGAAGAAACTGACGGCAAAGTGGAATCCGCCAGTGATGAAGACAAAGTGGAGCCGACAATTAAAGTCGGATCTAAGAGAAAACCCCGAGGGGTCGTCTTCAAGGTTTCATATCGCCTCCTTGTATTCAATTCGTATTCCTTTGGTGATATACATGAGCTAACTTGGCATTATTCCACTGGCCGTATTTGAAGGAGTCGCCTATGACCAAGCGCAGAGCGACTCGGAATTACCCGGGTGATGGCGCTCTTAACCCGGGTACTCCGTCGTCTCCGGCTCGGCGCACCGGTATTTACCATATCCTTTGCCGGTGGAAACAATCTTTTCGAACCATTTACGAAATCTCACTTGATATTTTTCAGATTCGCCCGGGTCTGGCAACGAATTCCCTTCAGACTTTGCGGTGAATCCCGGGTAAAGTTCCTTTTCTGACGTTCTATCGCGTTTCATCACCCTTTCCTGATTGCACACTGACTGCTCACCCTCACTATCTGTAGGGCCACTGTCGTTATTAGTGACCAAGAGGATATGGCAACCGATAACCCGGGTAAGGGAAACCCAGCTGATAAAACAACAGCCGAGTCTAGCGGCGAAGAACAAGCGTCACCAACAAACCCGGGCACACAAGCAGCCGAGTATCCGATCGCCTCCCACACAAGCACGAAGAAAAGAGCTGCAACCTTGGGTGCAGGAGAAGGAGCATCGGAGTCCGACATTCGAATGACCCGGGTGCCGCCTCCCACTAAGAAGAAAACTCCTTCTCGGAATTTCCAAGGCCCCGGGTCCTCTGATACGGGTAATGACACTTTTGATCAACTGATGGACACTCTCCTCACTATGAAGACTTCAGAGAGCAGTATTCTGGAGCGCATGGCCGCAGAGCACCAGGTAATAATACTTGATATCCCGTAGTGCACGCCTAGTCCCCAAGTCCCGAGCATGACTTGCTGAAGTTGTGCTTGGTACTTTACGCAATACTCAGCTTGCCATAATATCCGACTGATACTTGTGCTCCTTGCTACCTACAGGCGCAGATTACTCGGTCTGATGAAATTTTGCTCAAGACCGAGCAACTTCTTCTTGCCGAGGTAAAGCGGAGAGAAACCCTCGAGGATGACGTGGAAAACTTGAAGAAGGATGTTTCTAAATACCAGAAGAAGTGCAATACTGCTCAAACCGCACTGAAGAAACTATCGGACCAGGTCACCGATACTTATCAGATCTTGCTTAGTAAGTTTTTACTGCCGACGTCTTCGTTCCTTTACTTTATTGTATGATACTCGGGGCCACTAATATGTCCTTCATTTGCTTCAACTGCAGGTGCCGACCTTGCGGCCCCAGAGGAAGATGCCCTTGCAAAGGCTAAAACTTTAAAGACTGTGCTCCGGACGTTCTTTGCCGGCACGAAATTTATATTGGACGCCGTGAAGTGGCCTACTGAAGTATACCCGGGTGAAGAAAATCTCATCAAAGCCTGCTCCACCGTGCCTGGCTGGATTGAAATATGGAAACGCTCGTCATGCCAGATTGGTATGACCCGGGCCTTTGCCCTGGCTAAGGCTTACTTTCCAAAGCTTGACCCGGCAAAAATAATATCCGGGTTTCCAGAATTTAAAGCGGATGGCTCCAAGTTTACACCCAAGGACTTCAAGGCCGTACAGTCTGCAGTGCGTCATTCGGCCACCACTTTGGCCGATAGTATGGATCTGAACACGATTATGAGTTCATACGACGCTGAAGGCAAAATTGTTACAGAGGAAGCACCCCCGCCTTTTGATATTTTGGAGAAATGGGCTGCTGATTCGGCTAGGAAGAGGGAAGCAACTGCGAAGAGAGAGGCCGAGTTATCAGGGCCAGCCACCTCTACCCCAGCTGTTCCTCCACCAGTCCGTCCTGCCGCAAGGAATCCGAGTGATGATGCCGGAAAAAAGCAAGTCCAGGAGCAAGACCCGGAGGGTAAGGGCAAAGATGTGGACTCTACTCAGGAAGCCGAATGAGCAAAACGCCATAAAAATACTTCAATCATTTGATGTTTTTACTCAAACAAGTATTCTTTCGACGGTGCGCCTGTGTACCCTTGATACTAGTGTCGCAACTTGTAACGCACTTTAATTCTGTGATACACCTCGTGCCTTTCTAGGCCTTTTGATGAACTTGATACTTGTCTATTTTTGGACTTATTCTTGATATCCGACTTTTTTATTTCCTTCTTCATTTCCGAGTATCGTGGGTTTTGACAGGTGGACTTTTCTTTAAGTCCCCAAGTCCCCACGACTCGGACGTTGGGGTCTTTCGAGCTTAGCAACGAAACAGCTTGATTCTGTTTCAAAACCCATAGTCCCCAAGGCCCGAATATCCGAGTCTATGGTGTGTGGTTTTTTCGAAGAGAACAAACTTGTTGTCGCTAAGCCAAAACCCGGAATTGTTTCATATAGACAATGAAGTTATGCTTGATAAATGTTGAGTTTCCAGCTATTAGCCTTGTACTCTGCATAACTTGTGGTTTAGATGACCCTTTTGACTATCTTGTACTGTAAGCCGGCTTTCGCGTGGATACCATGTTGTTACATCCATACGAAAACAGGGTCAGACAAGTCCCATTGGGCTTCATGGCTGATTGTAATCGTAAGCGAGCAAATCATGCCACTTTAGTGCGAGTCACATCGAGCTTAAGTAAGAAAAGTCAAGAAAATTTGGCTCCTTTGTCCAGTTATAAGATTGCAGCCGTACTCGTTTGCGAATAATCGGCCCTTATAACTTATAGGCATCAAGGCCGGGTCTTTGGGTTTGTGGCTGCGCTACTTGAGCAACCAGCCCCCGAGACCTATATATACTCAACATTCTTAATGATACTGATGTATTGATGTCACATGGATACTACTTACTTGTAATCGGAGTAAAGGCTGTAACAAGATAGGACTTGATAACCATCTCTTTATTGATGCGAGAAAGTTTGGATCAGCAGGCCGCCTCATTAAAAACCTTCCAGTCCCCTTAGGTACCCTGGGTAGGAAAAGAGCGCGTCTGAAACCTGCTGCTCGTTACATTGTTTAGTTCTTCTTGGGCACCGGTCCCGGGCTGACGTGACCGATACACATTCTCCACATGTTGGACTTTTTCATGATGAGTACCGGGTTTACTAGCCAACCCAGGTGAGGTGTTTCCATAACGTGGCTGGTTGTGAGCGGCCGTGCAGTTTCTTCTCTTATAGCGGATTGTTTGGGGGAGTCATCCTCGATAAAAGCCACCATTTTAGTATCTTGTGTTACCTTGGACTTTGCTCTTTCTCCTTCAGTACTCGGCCTTTTTGATGTGGTTCTGTCCTCCGGGTCTGCTTGGGACCGGTAATGCTTGAGTTCTTCTTTTCTACAGGCTTGCTCGGCCATTGCTGCGTCTCCTTCATCGCATTCAGCTGCTATGTCTCGATTTCCATGTATGGTAATGGTCTTCTTGGGACCCGGGATTTTTAGCTGTAGATACACGTAACACGGCCTAGCCATGAATTTGGCATAAGCCGGCCTTCCGAATAACGCGTGATAAGGACTGCGCAATTTGACCACCTCAAAGGTGAGCCACTCAACTCGATAGTTATCCTTTGACTCCCCAAAAGCTACCTCCAATGCGATTTTTCCCTCGGGGCACGCTGAATGACCCGGCACTATCCCATAAAAAATTGTTGAGCTTTTTTGTAACTGAGACTCCTTGAGGCCCATGCGTAGGAAGGTTTCCCAATACAGTATATTGATGCTGCTTCCACCATCCATCAAAACCTTTTTCAGCTCATACCCATTGACCTGTGGTGCGACTACTAATGCCAAGACTCCCGGGTGTTCTACTCTTTCTGGGTGATCCCTTCTGCTCCATGTTACATCCTGTTCTGACCATCTCAGGTATCTCGGAACAGCTGACGAAACTGAGTTGACCACTTGCTTCAGTATCTTTTTGTCCTTGTTAGAACCTCCTGTGGTATGCACATGATATTGACCCAATTGTTTGGGGTTAGCCTGGAAACCTCCTGCTCCCCCCTGGTTATTACCTTGATTTCCAGCCGCCGGGTTACCGGCTGGGGGTGGGCCGTTGCCCGGGTTTCCCCCTGGACCCGGTCCTCCTCCCCGTCCTGCACCTCGCATAGCTCTGTTCACTTCCTCATTTTTCCATCTTTGTAAGTCGGCGCACTGCTCCAAGGAGTGGTTAGCTGGCCTGCCGTTCCTGCTGTGCTTCGGGCATGCCATTCTGAATATGGCCCAATTGTTACTCGGTCTTGGTGGTCCTTGATAGTTTCCTCCATTGTGATTACCTCCGTTGAAATTTCCTTCTGCTCTGGGTCTCGAAGACCCGGCCTCTGTGTTGGCGACAAACTCGGAGCCTCCTTCAAACGGGCGCTTGTTCTGGCTATTTCCGTTATTACCCGGTGCTGATCCATTGCCGGTTCTTCCGCTATTACTTGTGTTTGCTTTTACCTTCTTGTCATCAACTTCCTCCTCTGTAGTATCTGTCGCAGCGTGTTTGTTGCACGCATCCATCAATTCTCCCATTGTAACCTCCGACGCATTCCGACTGGATTTCATGCGAGTTAACTTTTGCACTAAAGGTATATACTTGCATGTTTTTGCCATAGCTTGAAGTGCATCCTTGGGCTGAATATCTGTGGACGAGTGAAGTATCTCCATAACCCGGCGCACCCAGCTGCGCGCCGATTCTCCCTTCTTCTGGGCGCATCGCTCTAGATCATCAATAGTGAACAATTTTCTGCACGTCCCATGAAAGTGCTTGACAAACGCGGTCTTCAATTCCTCCCAGGACTTGATCGATCCTTCCGGCAAATTGGTGAACCATAACTTTGCTGCTCCTTCTGACATCATCAAGTACATGAACTTGGCTTGGAGATTCTCGGATGCGTTGCGAATCGACATTGCCATCTCATAACTGCTTAGCCATGTTTCCGGATCCATAGTTGGCTCGTAATTCACTACCTTTCTTGGCTCTTTGAATTTTTTCGGGTAAGGTTCAGCTCTGATATTGTCCGAGAGACACTTGGGTCCTGCAAGAATGGTCGAGGCCGGCCTTGCTCGAGAAACGTGTGATCCAGCGGGGGGCGCGGCTGGGCGCGGCGCTGCGGGTAGTCCATGCGCTGCAGACCCGGCCGCGGCCCTCCGAGCCCTGGAACTGTCCACAACAGCCTGTGCCACTGATGCTGCCTGAACGCGGGGAGGAGGCGGCATTTGCTGCTGCTCTTCCCTCCGCCGTGCTGAACTTGTTTGGATATTCCCTTGTTGTTGACTGGCGTATGGCGTCCCGTGCATCCCACTTCTATGATCCGGATAATTGGCTTGCTGCGCCATCGTAGTGTGCAACAGATCGATTGCTTGCCGGGTCTTCTCTGCATCGGGTGACTCTCCCACGGGGATTTGATTTAATGCGAGTGTTGCCGCATACACGTTGTCCATGGGATTGTTGTAGTGACCTGCTGGTGTGCGAAATCGTGATGGTGGCGGTGGTGGTGGATCGTTGCCGGTTGTGACTCTAGTCTGTGGTAGGGGTAACCCGGCCCGCTCATTTGCCGGATGTGCCCCCGCTGTTGCCGGTTGGGGTGCGGTTCCCTGGTTCACCACTGGTATCGGCTGATCCTGAGGTGTGATAAATAAAGCAGCCGGATTAATAACCCCACCCGTTGCTGGTAACCTAGTTTGATGCCTTTGATGTACTCTAGATGTTTCCTCTCGGAGCCGAGTTTCCAGCGCATCCAGCTCACGTTGCCGTGTGGCCATCCCTTGCCTTTCTGCTTCTACTTGCCTTCTTTGCTGTTCCAACGCACGACGAGCCACATCCAGGTCCCTGACACGTTCTGCCGCGTTTTCTGGAGTAATAACCGTAGCAAGAACCGTGGGGTCTAGGATCAGATTATTATCGAATAAGGCCGGGTGACGCGGGTTCGAAGGACCCGCCCCTGGTGTCCGGTTTCCCAAGAATCCGAACGTATTTGCGTGCAACTCCTCGTCTGCTGCACGGCTGGTCATTGATGCCGATTCTCCATCAACCCGAGCCAGAACCGGGTCTCCGTTAGCCGCGCCCTGCTGCTGGGCCAATGCCTGAGCCGCCCCGACTGCTGCCGCGGTTGCGTTCTCTTGGTTGAGATTGGCCGCGGGAGCCGTGTAGACCGCAACTCGGCGTACGATACTTGGTGTAAATTCATGTTGTTCTTCTTCGCCGTTATTCTCCTTATACCGGTTCTCCAGCAGGTCCAGGATAGACTCGGTATCATCCTCTCTTTCGACCCGGTCGCGCGGGGTCCATGCCGGTTCCTCCGGCTGTTCCCACTTCGCGATGGGTTCTTCCGCCGGATATGTTGTTCCAATTGATTCTTCATCTTCTGATTGGATAGAAGTGGCTTCCCCTGACACAGAATCAGATCCAAAATTGTCAGGGATCGAACCGGAAGTACATACCATACCAATGAAAACGCTGATCCGGCCGATTGTCACGACGGATCCGGATTCGAGGTGATCCGACTCTGGCCCCCAGCCGGAATCGTCCACCGTCTTTTCTCCTTTGTGGTCGATGTAGATCTCGCCGATGACAAGATTCTCCATGTTCTTCCAAGCTTCTCCCGTGATGTAAACACCTTTGGACGCAGGCCCCACGGTGGGCGCCAACTGTCGTGGGATTATCACGGCAGACGTCACCGGGGGTAACTGATCTTGGGGCAAGACGACACAGGCGTTTGGGAGAGGGTTTAGCTCAGAGGAAAACATGGTGGAAATCGATCTGGTAGCCGACAATCAAAGTCGCCGAGTCTCTGATCTTGATATAATAACTCAACTCTTGGGTTACACTGGATGCTCGATATCAAGCGATATTGCTAGGGTTCTTGGATCTCTCAACTAGACCTAGGGGTCGGTTTATAAAGCACCCGCACCCCCCGGCTTGTCCTCCAAGACACACCCTGGATCCTACCCGGACACGGCATACAACCCCTAACCTTCCTTTACCGTAACCCACAATCCGGGTTACTAGGCCTACAAACTTGGGCCTTCCGGAAGTTTCTTTATTCTTAGCCGGATCCTGCACAGAGTCCTTTGGGACGGATTACGCCTTGGAGTTGGCCTACCGGGTTATTATCCCTCCATCATGATGTCTACACACGCTTATATTCTTGTAGACAGTGTTGGGCCTCCAAGTGCAGAGGTTTGTAGAACAGCAGCAAGTTTCCCTTAAGTGGATCACCCAAGGTTTATCGAACTCAGGGAGGTAGAGGTCAAAGATATCCCTCTCAAGCAACCCTGCAATTAAGATACAAGAAGTCTCTTGTGTCCCCAACACACCCAATATACTTGTCAGGTATATAGGTGCACTAGTTCGACAAAGAGATAGTGAAATGTGAGTAATATGGATGGTTATAAGTAATAATAGCAATCTGAAATAAATATGGCAGCAAGCAAACATGTAGCAGAATTGGCGAAAATGGTGTTTCAATGCTTGGAAACAAGGCCTAGGGATCCTACTTTCACTAGTGGACACTCTCAACAATGATCACAAAAATGAATAACTAAATATCTTCTCTTCACTATGCTCTTTTAACCCTCTCCGGTTAGATAACAAACACTAATCATTGCGTAGGGCTGTAAAAAGCATTCCTTAAAGTAAGAATTCCCATGTCTAGTTAACCCCACGCTATCACTATGAGCGCCCTAGAAGGTACTAGACAAACACCACAATTCATAGAGGAGACACACACGATGTGCACACTGTCACCTTCACACCGCGGGACAAGGTGAGTCCAAAGTTCATATTAATAAAAAACTTAAGTAGCACAAGATGAAGAGTAACATCTAGTTATTCAACTAGATTACAAAGCTCACGATCACATATAGATCACACCATGGGAGAGAGAGATGAACCAGATAGCTACCGGTACAGCCCTCAGCCTCGGGGGAGAACTACTCCCTCCTCATCATAGGAGACATCAACGGCGATGGAGATGGCGGTGGAGTCGATGGAGATGGTTCCGGGGCACTTCCTCGTCCCGGCAGGGTGCCAGAACAGAGACTTGTCCCCCGAAACTTGTCGGCGGCGGCGGCGGAGCTACGGATGTATTTTGTGGAAAAGGTCGATTATTTTAGGGGTTTCCCTCAGGGGAGTATAAATAGGCGAAAGGGCGATGCCGGGGGGTGGCCAGGGGGGACCCGCGCCACCCTATGGTGTGGCCACCCTATGGCCCCCCTCCGGGGCTCTTTGGGACTTCTGGAAGCTTCCGGGACTCCTAAGACTTCTGGCTTTTGAAATTTCCAATTTCGAGAATATTTCCAGAACAACTTTTCTGAAATAAAAAACAGCAGAAAACAGGGAACTGGCACTTGGCATCTTGCTAATAAGTTAGTCCCGAAAAACGTGTAAAAATGCTATAAAGAAGGGAGAAAACGTGTAGCAATTGGCATAATATCAACATGGAACATCAGAAATTATAGATACGTTGGAGACGTATCACCCATCGATCTGAAGGCCCAAGCCCAATGCGCCAAAATCAGCATTCTGGGACTCCATTTTGAAGGTAATCCCTTTGCTTCAACAGAATTCCTTCTATCAGCTCACCTCAGGTAATATTTCTATTTGGATTACTCCGTGGTGTGACGTGTATACTAGAGTGTATGATGATTTAATTATTAAGAATCCTAACTTTGTTTACCCAGCCGTAGTAAATCAGCTTTGGTTCTAGGGAACAAAAACCTAGAATGCTCCTCTCATTGACTGCCAATCCCACTGCTGATATTATTAAGAACACCCCAGTTATTAACCTTCAGGAGGAATACATTTTATGCTGGAAGCCAGCTACCAATGGAATATGTACGGCTAAATCTGCCTATCATGTGGTGTTGCAATTTTTCCAAAATGCAGGTTCTCTAGCACCGGAGTTGCCAGACGATACTACTTTACAGTTGTTGCATCAAAGTTGGAAGCAAAAGGACACAATTCCTCGAGTTAAAACCTTTGCTTGGAGATTTCTTAGGAGGGCCATTCCATCAGGAAAGAGAGTTGCAAGAATTTCTAAGCACGTCGATGTTCTTTGTTCCAGGTGTGGCCTTCAGGAGGATGCTCGCCATTTATTTTTCACATGTCCCTTTGCGCGTGCTGGTTGGTTTCAACACCCTTGGTACATTAGTAAAGATGTGATTACAGAGAACGCACCCTCTTTATCTCATATGCTAAAATCCTTGCTTTCCTTGAATCATCCATACATGAGTATAACTAATATCCTAACCTTCCTCTGGTGCTGATGGAAGTCCAGAAACGATTCTTTATTTTGTAGGAAGGAGGGATATCCACACCATATTTTCATGATGTCATCGGCTATGTTGCAGGACAGTTGCCTATCTCGATCAATGACATCGGCAACCTCCTAGGACCATCTACCTCCATCTCGGCCTCTTTTAACTATACCCACTGGTCCAAATCTCTCTTCTGTTTTTGTGGATGCAGCATGGAAGAAGATGCCAGGTGGGATGGAAAGTACGTCAGGAATTGGAGTTTTCTTAATCTAAAACATGAAGTTGGTATCTCTGATATTTTCATACAGGCTCAAGTCCCTGGTGTTTCTTCCCCATTGCAAGCGGAGGCTGAAGGGCTGCTTTTGATAGCAAAATTATTGCATCAACTACACATCTACCGGGCTGCAGTTTTTACAAATAATCTCACTTTGGTCAAGGCCCTAGCAGCATCCTCACCATCTCATGAAGTAGTTCCCTAGAGCAATAGACACTATGTGTGCGTAAGGAGTTTGATGTCATCCTATGACTGCTCGGTGCATCATATTTCCACGGACTTTAATATCTTAGCGCATTCCTGTGCTCATAAGGCATCTCGATCTCTTCGGTCGGAGCCCATCTGTTCTTGCAGGAACAAGGCTCATAGCAACATTTTTTTCCCAATCAATCTGGCGGTTCAAAACCTCACCCCCCATTTGGATGTAGGAAAACTACACTGGAATTGACAATTTGGAATTGGGGGGCCGAATTCTAGTGTTTGGGGCGGTAAAGGTTTGTTCTCGGAAAGGCTGGACAATTCCAAGATACCCGTCCACGCGCATACGCCCCGCCTGGGTCAATTCCGAGCTCACACCCATGGAAAGTCTCGGAAAAAGACGTACTTGTTCGCTTCGCTCGGCTCCGTTCGCCTTCGCACGGGGAGCCTGCTGTGCCATGGGGAATCGGCCGGAGTGCTTGGCTGCGTAAGCTGGCCGAGCATGCCCTGTTTTTGGCATGGGAAATCTCTGTTTTTTAGCCCGTGCATGGGCATTCTCTGTTTGTTTACCACATTCTCTGTTTTTGGCTGTGTAAGCTTCCACATTCTCTATTTTTGGCCTGGAACATGGCACTGTTTTCATTTTCTAATATCTGTGGTTGATACAGCAAGCTAAAAAAAATATACAATTTGTAGTTTCCTTAACTTGTTATTTACTTGTAATGTGTAGGTTTGAAAGCAGACTGAGGATTTCGAGTTGGAATTTAGGCGGATTTAGCCAAGGTATATTGTCTAGTCCTAGTTCATGTGTGCATGTTATGATTTTATCTAGGATGTATACATATTTTTTGCAACGGAACATTATCTTTTTGGCGCTGAATAATTCATGTATATATATGGTGTGTACATTGTAGATTTTTTCATCATGTCTAATCAAGAGTTGGCTGCCTATATTACCAAGGATAATAGAAGAAAAAAAGAAAGAGGATATTGTTAGCAAAGAAGTATTTTGGATTGTCATTCCTAGCATTTGCTTATCTTAGTTCTCATCGGGCTCCGAAAAACCTAGGATGCTTTGATGATGATGAGGAAAAGGTAGCATATCGGAAGTATATGTTGAAACAAACTTATGAGGGGTTCGAGACAATTTGCTATGATAAGCTACGATTAACTAAAAGAAACTTCCATGATCTTTGTGCTATGTTGCGTGAGAAGTGTGGTCTAAAAGATAGCATGTTTGTGACGGTAGAAGAAAATGTTGCTATGTTCTTACAAGTTATTGTCCATGGACTTAAAATGAGAATGTTGGGTGGCACATACAAACTTTCTTTGGAGACTATCAGTAGGCAGTTCTCTACTGTGTTATCAGCCATATTGTCTCTAAATGGGGAGTTCATCAAGCTTCTCGATCCTTCTATCACCCCTCCCGACGATTACAAGTGGAAGTGGTTTCCTAATGCACTTGGAGCACTAGATGGGTGCCATATTCCTGTGTTTGTTAATGTTGCTGACAAAGGAAGGTATAGGAACAGACACCAAGATATCACCACTAACATGCTAGGTGTGGTTGACTGAAACATGAAATTTTTATATGTTCTACCTAGTTGGGAGGGTTCAACATCAGACTCGAAAGTGCTAAAAGATGCTACGAGAATTGATCGTGAAGATGCATTTGTTGTACCAGAGGGTACGACTCTTTCTTTTTGCGTTTGATTTCTCATATTAAATTGGTAGCTAACTCTATTTTGTTGATGCTGGATATACCAATGGACCTGGATTTCCATCTCCATTCAGATCCACTCGGTACCACTTGAAAGAGTGGGTTGTAAGTCAACAACAACCAAAAAATGAAAAGAGTTGTACAACTTGTGCCATGCTCGTGCTAGAAATGTCGTGGAGAGAACCTTTGGCCCGTTGAAGAAAAGATGGGCCATCTTGCGTTCTTGTTCTTTCTTTGATATAGAGGACCAGGTAACACATGTCCATTTGGTTGTTCATATGGGCTATCCAGTATTCCTTCTTTAACCATGAACTAAATATTTGCGATTCGAATTATTAATGCGTGTTGTGTGTTGCACAACTATGCAAGGGATATGCAGCAAATGAGTGATGATTTGTTGCTTCAGGAGGTCGACGCTGAGCTAGCGGCTATGACTCCTGAACCTACAGATGATGCTATGTTGATTAGAAGTGTCCAACAAACAAATGCATGATCTAACATTAGGCTGCAATTTGCGTACGATATGTATGCTGAGTACCTTGTGGCGCATGGCGAACTTGAGATCGAGTACATAAGTAGTGATGGAGTAGATAGCTAGCTGATGGTGCTTTCTTTTGTGCTAGCTTGGTGATGATGCCTTTTGTGATATTTTGTACATGGAGAACTAATATATATGCTTTACCTTGGAGTGATGGTTGCTATCGTGTTTGATTGAAGTATGCACTAATTTGTCCTTACTTTTATGCACATATATTTGTTTTACTTGTACTTGTAGAAGCATGGCCGAACAAGGAGGAAATAAGAATAGGGTTTACTTAACATGGACTCCTCAGATGCATAGTGCATTGTTGGGTGTCCTTGTTGAGCATCACAACCTTGGGGATCGTGCTCAAAATGGTTGGAAGCCACATGTGTACAATTCTTACATTAAGAATATTAAGGATGTATGTGGCATTGACATCACGAAGGACAACATAACAGGAAGAATTAAAACATTTGACAAGCAATATGAGATCATTTAAAAAATGCTTGCTCATAGTGGCTTTGGATGGGATTGGGAAAGAGCATGGTGTCGGTTGAAAGTGATAAAGTGTGGTATCGATATGTGGAGGTATTTTTTCAACCTTACTCTATGTTGCTATTTTTGTGGTTATTTTTTGCAACCTCACTATACCCTCTAATACCATGTTTGTATTGTGTCGGCTAACAAAGATGCACGTGCCTATAGAACCAAGGTAGTGCACAACTGGGAGTCTATCAATACCATCTATTCAAAAGATCATGCAATCGGTGTAGGTGCTAGGACAAGAAATGAGTGTGTTCAAGAACAAAAACACACACCCGCTGTTGAAGGAACTCCCGAGGTGCCTCAAAAAAGGCAACGAACGGGGGATGCTATCATGTAAATGATGGGGAAGATGCAAATGTCCATTGATGATGTTTTGAAGACAACCGAACCAACTGTGATGCCAAAGTTTACTCCTCCAGCTGAAATCCTTGCTGCGCTTCACAAAGTACAGGGTTTGGAGAATAAGGATATGCTGAGAGTTTATGGGAAGTTGATTAAAGATGAGCGCATGTTTGAAGCGCTCATGGCACTCCCCGAAGACTCGAGGAAGCCATGGCTCTTAACCTTGGAGTGATGGTTGCTATCGTGTTTGTTTGATGTATGAACTTCTATGTACTTTGATGTTTGCGAACTATCCGCTTATGCTATGTGTACGAGACATAAACTATCCACCTATACTATTTCTTAGAGACATAATTATTATCCATGTCGTGTTGTTACTATTTTTTAGAGACATAATTATTTCGTGTTATGCTTATCAGACATATTTTCCATACTTATTCCTATTTATGTTATGAGGTATTGAAATGGCACCTCGGTGCCCCAAATTGTTCAAAAGAAAAGCATTGCATGTACATGGCATGTCAATTGGTTGGCAACTTTTTATTTGGACCGAACCAACGTGGTGTGGATAGTCTTACAAAATATAGAGTACTCCCTCCGTCCAAATTTTGACAAAAGTGAATGCATCTAGACATAATTTAGTGTTAGATACATCCACTTTTATCAAACTTTAAGACACTTAACTGTAGAGTGTCCACACCGATTACAAACTCCCAACTTTTGTAAGAAAAAAAAAAGGAAGAGTCCAATTTCTTTTACAGTGCTACTAGTAAAAAACCCAGGTAAAATATCTGCTCTCCTTCTCCGTGGTCCGTGCAGACCTTCGTGAATTGAAAAACTAGATGACCCGTTGCGCCCGCTTGGCGCAAATATCGAATTTATGCTATAATTTTATTACATAAGAGAAGAATTATTCACCGTCTGTAAGTTTAATGCAATTGTTTTTGTGTTGTTATGGATCATAAATTTGGAAATTCATTTTTGCTCCAGAGCTCCCTCCGTTTAAAAAAAATCAAAAATTATTAATTCTAGGGATAGTTATGATATAGCCTAGAAATATGAAAAATCACAACACGAAATTCTTTATATTAAGAGTTGCACAGAAATGAAAAAATCTCAAAAAATTTGGAGATTTTAAATGCTATATTTATAGATCTCCCCCGCCTCAAACTTCCCTACACCGCCGAGCACAGGGTCCAACACACGCTAACCCAGCTTGGCACACTTCACCCGCGCTCCAAGGGAGAAGGGGGAGAGATGGACTTTTATCACTCTTGGAGAACTGGTGTCATCAATCTGCAATTTTCTTTACAATTTCAAATGGACATAATGAAAGATGTGAGATTCATGTACTTCCAGTCACCTGGATACAATGTAGAGAGTACTACTGAAATTGAAGATGAGAAGAGGAAGCTGGATAGGTGATGCCGGTGAAGACGCTGTAGCAGCAAGTACCATAGCATTTTAGAACCTTGGTATGACAGAATGCATGTCTTACGAGACATATTTGAAATGAATATATTATGTTTTATTATACATCTACTTTTGTCTAACTTTGAGACAATTAATATGAGACAGAGGGAGTAGATGTCAAGGTATTTGGTGCCATGTTATTCTAGGTTGATTGTATGTTGCATCTGTTGGTTATTTCAATATGTTGCCTGTAATTTCCACATGTTCTCCATATTAGTAAGAATATGGTTAACATCCAGGAATACAAGCCAAACGGAATTGTAATATCACAGTATGACCGAGACACACTGATTATCAAAAGCACTGAAATGATAAACCAAAAATAATGGCATAATGAGTTTTTTTTTCTTTCGAAAAGGGCAGCTAGCAATCCATTTAATCAACGGTTTGTTCAGTTCATACAATGGTCCTAATCGTTTCAAGGACACCATTAAACAAGTAGCATCTTGTATCTTCTTTAGAAGATCTAGCCAGCGCATGAACTGCCACATTACATCATCTAATAACAAAAGAAAAAGGACATGATAAAAACTTTGAAGCCCTACACTTTACATCATGAACTAAAGCATCGATCTGGGATCTATGAATTTCCAATCACTTCACTTTGTTGATGAGTTGCACAGTTATAAGCCATAATGACCTTATGAAAGCTTGCCTCCCCTGCAAAATTTAGAGAATGGCACATGGAAATTGCCTCCACAAGTTCATGTGGCTGAACATGCTAGGCATAGCGCCTACACGCAGCAAGTACCTTCCCAAGGTGATAATACCATTCCAATTCCATGTGTTGTGTCCGAGAGAAGATCACTGCATCTGTATTTTATCATCACTGACCCTTCCGCTTGCAAAGACCACTTCTCGACTGATACTTTGTTCTTGCACTTAGTGGATCCAATCGGCCTGAAATTGTTAGAAATGATAAAATCAATATAAGCATTAATGTTCCCAGCCACACGGCCCACACAAAGAGGATGTGATAAATTCTCAGTTTCTTACACTATTTCTATTCTCCCATATGTGCCACACGGCCACCGGAAAAACTGAACACCGGAACTCCGAGGCTCCATCAATCCACTCCAATAGCCATTGTGGAATGTGTGAGAAACCCTTCAGCCTTAAGGAGATCTCATGAGATTTTTTCAGTTCAGGCCGAATTTTCTTAACATGGAGACAGTGGAGAAAACAATGATCCACTGTTTCATATTTATTGCAAAAATGTAGGTATTTCCCTTTTTTTGTATGGAACACACATACAAACAAAACCTAGTACATTGTCATTATTAATGGGGGTAACTTGGATCTGATGCAAGAAAATGTATATACATATATGCAGATCTAGGTCGCACCAGTATTGGAAGGCAAACAAAATCAGTGACTAAGAATAAGTGGTCTAGGACGTAAAAATAAAATACTACGAAGAACCTTTTTTACTATTGCACCTGCATAAGTGTTTGCATCGACATATAGGAACTGAGATCGGCTATTTTGACCTAATGAAGGTATGATTGAACCGGTTGTTTGCACTGGTATTGTTAGGCGTACAAAATTAGTGACTAAGATTAAGCGGTCAAGGACGTAAAAATGATGTCAGTCTTCTCATAGTTCCAAAATACAAGTCAGACGCTAGCCAAATATTGAATGAGAACAATCAAGACATTTAGAAAAGATCAGTTATCACAACTTCTAGTGCATGATCATATAATTATGCATGATTGAGCACTCCTTGGGCATCGACATTACAGCAGCTTCACTGTTTCTGTCAAAGATCCAAGGTGGAATCACAGAATGTACAATTGAAGAACAAGGACCATGGATAAAAAATAGTGAAATTACACAGCTGAGACCTGAAATGACTACTCCTGAATAACAAAAAAAAATCAGCCAGTAAAGGAAAGCCAGCAGACGCGGAGAATATTAAGTCGTATCGCTTGACCAGACACTCAGGAAAATCTGCTCTGCCGGATAGCTAGCAGACGCAGAAAATATAGAACAATGGAGTCAAAATAACATGACCATCAGGCAAGCAAACAAGGAAAGGCTAGTGAGCAACAAATTATTACCTCCAAAAAGTCACGATCATACAGGATTAATGGACATGATTAGCAAGAGCATAGTCTAAAATAGAAGAAAAGACAGAACAAAATGAGACAATCTAAAGGAAACAGAAGAAACGAAAGAGCACATTTGATCGCTACATGGGTTAATTAGCTTCATTCACTTCTAGAAAATCTAAAGGAAACAGAAGAAACGAAAGAAACAAGACAATTTAGCTGAATATGTGCAGTATACACAGTCTGAGGGTCAAAATTGTTTTAAATGAAAAAGTTTATCATACTTTCACCATGATTAAATAACAATTGGGAGGGAAAAGTAATCACATGCTTGCAACTAAGCCTACCAACTAAGAGTTCATAGTATACAAACAGAAAACATATATACAGAGAATATTTAAGCCAAAGTTCATTTATAAACTTAGTCAAACAGACAAACTGGAATGGAAGAAAAATAAATTCAAGTTCGTACTGACTTGGTTAGAGCCTATGTGCAATTGAGAACCGTGGTTCTGAATTCTCTGAATTGGAAATCCTAGAGAAATTTATCTTTCATGCTCCACAATCATCTCTCCTCACTACATTGAGATCTGTGTCTTCTCATCAGCACTGTGTGCAAAACTTGTAAGCAATCATAGCCTACAGCCCAAAACAACCCTGAAAATTTCAAGAAAACCAAAGGTAGATCACCTCATATGCAAACCAACAATAGAAAATAAGAAATAGATAGATAGAAGAAAGAACTGAAGAGAAAAGGAGAAGAAACAGAAATAATTTCACCAATGCGACCAAATGCTCCACAGCTTCCTCCGACAGCCAGGAGAGAAGAAGCAGAATATATGGAGATTTCTTTGGGTCTGTAAGACTATGACACATACAATCTTTCATGGGTTCATTAGATGAAACTTTCGGAGGTTGTCACAAGAATATCAGGGGGCGTAGACAATGCAAGTTTCTGCAAGTAAGAGGAAAAAACAATTTGGTTGTGCCAACATACCATTCGGCAACTTGTACGGTCTTCAACTTGGATGTACACAACTGAATAAGAGATAATCCCTCGTTATAAACCTACAGAAAACAAACCAGTAATAATGAAATTTGCATTAGTTCTTTTTAAGACAAGATGGTACGAAGAGAACAACAACAAAAAAGGAGGGCCCAACCACCTTATCTATTTATCACATTAATATTTAATTGCAATCATGTAGTAAATCAAATACAGTTTTGTGTGGGGAAGAAAATAAGAAGGCCTCATATGTACCTTGGAAACCAGTGGCAAGTGAATGTGCGTATTTTTTACATAATTGCATACCCAATATGGTCCCTCCAATGCATATCGCATAGTTCTCATCTCAGATAGGACCCTAAATTTCAGGAGCATAAAAGATAACAAAGTAAGGTAAACAAAATTACCTTCTACAATTTCGAGCACTAAATTCTAACTGGATCTAGACCTCTAAATTTCAAACACTGAAGCACAAAATATCCTCACCTTAGATAGTTATATGTTAAGTATTTTCCACGAGCAGATTCAGCTAAGAAAATTTCGAGGATTGTGTTGGATGCTCACCTGCAGACAACGACAACCTGCATCTAAAACAAACAAAACAGAAACATTGGTACCTTCCAGCCATTATGAATAAGCTGAAATCAGCCAACAAACCCAATGACTGCATCAGCATTTTTCTGAAATGAATTAGAAATAAATAAACTGAAACCAGTACGAGTGCAAGGCCCCGGATCCAACCGAAGAGCCAATCACACCAGCACATGCAGGAAGAACATCCTACTATCACGGATCAAATCGAACAAAAGCAGAAACACCGGATACAAATGGGAGAAAATACAAAGCCGTGAAATGAGAGGATATTAGCTTATTTCCAAAAAAATCTGCTATATGCAAATAGATCAGAACTTGAGGCATTTTCCATCAGACCAAATCGTCACTACAAAAAATCTGTAAATCCTTTTCTCCGTTTTTTGGACGAACGTAAAATCTTTATATATATCAGTATGTATACAATGAAGGCCTTGAACAAACAAACCTATCAACAAGAACATTTTTTGAAGGAAACATAATAGTAAATTACTCCGGTATTAGATGAGTACGCCAAGAATCTATCCGTTAAACAAATCAGCACCACTGTCCTGGCTAAGCTGAGCAGCCCTCTGACCTCATTGGTCCAGGGAGGGGATTGGATTCCTAGGGTTTTCATCCGATGCCGGGAGCGGGAGAGGAGGCGGCGGATTGGGGTAGAAGGAGAGGAGGGGCTTACCCATGGAGACGCAGTCCGTCGGCGCCCTGGTCGCTTCGTCGTCCTTTCTTGCCTCCTTGTCCGCCGTCGCCCTTGCTTGCCTCCTTTTCAGCTGGCGTCCTTGACGCCCTTGGTCGCCTCCCCATGGCGACGACTTGCTGGCCGTGGCCACCACCTGCAGGCCCCTGGTTGCTTCTCTGTGCTGAGGGCTCGCCGAGCGCGGCGTCGCAGCCGAGGAGCGCGAGAGTGGTGACGGGCTGACGGCGGAGAAGAGGCACGGGAGGGGATAGGGGAGGAGAGCCTGGCGGCTAGGTTTCACCGCGAGGTGGAGTGCTTCTGCTACGCCGGACCATCGAACGGCTGGGGAGTGGCTGGGAGCCGAACGATGGACAGCCAAGGACGCGCCACGTGGCAGCAAGGCAGGAGCTCGGTGGGATGCAGGAGAAGCCTCACAATCCTTGAGCCTTTATAGAAGTAATTCAAAATCCTCAAATATCTGCTCTCCTCCCCAGTTTCCTCGCCACCGTACCGATACCTTCATTTCCTCTTCCTCCTCCTCTCCTGTCCCTGGGCCGAGGCCTGAGTTCTGACCTACCCTGATCCGACCCAATGCGCGTACCTCCGCGCCCTAGAGCTACCGCCGTGCCCTAGCTCCGCGTCACCGCCGACGCATCACCGCCCAATTCCTCCGCCTCTCACGCGTGTCGCCGCCATCGCCGTCCCCGTTCTACCTCATTCGCGTCCCTGCTGCACCAACCCCGTCCGAAATTTTGGCCACTGGTTTCTGAGGTACGAGCATTTTGTCATCCAGTGGTTTGTTTAAACCCTACCGACCTCCAGAAATTTGGGGTTTGCTGTGGTGCTCACTCGGTACACCTTCTAGATCCGCCCCTGATCGGTGCTTCCGTTGGGAATTTCTGGTCGGTGTTTCCGTTGGCAATCTAGGGCAATTTTTTTGCGTCGAATTTTGGAAGTTTAGCGCAGGATCCAGGAAAGTCTCCACGCTACCCGTTCTGTATGTGTGCGTGCGCGCGTGTGCGCCGCTGCATGGTCAATTGTTTTCGTTGTTTTAAATATGGTGTACCCCACCGAGCAAGCTGTGACAGAATTGTGTCAATTTTCTCGATTTCATTGGCTGTTTGCTTTAGCATTCCAATGGCTTTCATGATCTTATTTCATTGTTTCGTGGGATATTCTTATGAGGAGTTGAATATGTCACAGGAGTAATGCTGTTTTTTACTATATCCCTTTCCGTTGCTATTATGGGGAAGCTATTAGCTGCTTCGATTCGAGCGACCAAACTGGAATATAAATTCCTAGCATAATGTTGCGACTTCCATGTTCAGTTAATGTAGCGTGAGTATCTGGGCTGATTCCGTTGCGTACAAATTACAAAATATATTGCTGTAGTTGTCAGGCCAGTAACTTCTGTAGGCATTTGGGTGCTCCAGGTATTCAAATCCCTTTCTGAAGGAGGGATCATCAATACTGCTCTCCTTAGTTTTGTAGAGACATCTCATTGTTAAATTGGTGCCTTAGGTATTCTAGACTCTGTAGTTTGTAACCATGTAGCCTGCTGTCAAACTATGGTCGTGTACAGACTTGCTTTGCCACAATCCATTTGATTGCATGTCTTTTGTTAAAATCTCAAATAGAGCTTCACTTCTTCCAAACCATGTCTCCAGTAATGATAATTACCCTGTCGATAAACAAACTGTGTTTTCACTGTCAAAATTATCTTCCTACTTTGTTGTTCTAACATTATTGCCACTTGAGAATATCTAGTATGAGACTGTAAGTTAAGATTTCTTTCAGTTTAGCTATAGTTAGTTTAAGCATATGCTCTTATGGCCCATTAGATTTATTTATCATAATTAATTCCATAATAAATTTCTACTTTCAAGATATAAATGCTCAATACTTCCTTGTGTCGAATTTTGGAAGTTTAGTGCAGGATCCAGGAAGGTTTCCACACTACATGTTCTGTGTGCGTGTGAGCCACTGCATGATCAAATGTTTTCGTTGTTTTGATACGGTGTACCGCACTTAGCAAGCTATGACAGAACTGTGTCAATTTTCTCGGTTTCATTAGCTGTTGGCTTTAGCATTCTAATAGCTTTTATGATCTGGTTTGATTGTCTTATGCGATACTCTTACGAGCAGTTGAATTTGTCAATGGAGTTAATGCTGTTTTTCTATCCTTTTCCATTGCTATCATGGGGGAAGCTATTAGCTGTTTCAATTCGAGCGAGCAAACTGGTTTCCTATATAAATTCTTAGCATAATGTTTTGACTTCCATGTTCAGTCAATGTAACGTGAGTAACTGGCCTCATTCCATCGCATACAAAATTTATTGCTGTAGTTCTCAGGCCAGTAACTTCTGCAATGCATTTAAGTGCTCCAGGTCTTCAAATCATCTTCCAAAGAAGGGAGCATCAATACTTCTCTCCTTTGTTTTGTAGAAAGATCTCTCGGTTAAAATGGTGCCTTAGGTAGTCTCGATTCTGTATTGTTAACCTTGTAGCCTGCTTTCGAACTATGATCCTCTATCGACTTGCTTTGCCAGACTTCATTTGATTGCATGTCTATTGTCATAATCTCAAGTATAGATTTCCTCTTTCAAAATCTATCCCCAGGAATGTTATTTACCGTGTCAATAAAAAAAAACTGTGTTTTCACTATCAAAGTTATCTTCCCACTTTGCTGTATTGCCGGTAGAACTTTCAAACCGTTCGGTATTTCTCTGCAACCACTTACTCATATCTAGTATGAGGTTGAAAGTCAAGATTGTTTTCAGTTTAGTTATAGTTAGTTTACTTGTGGTCCGTTAGATTTACTCATCAATTATTCAATCCATGATAACTCTTTCTACTTTCGAGAAATAAGTGCTGTGCTCAGAATGGCATGAACTTTTATTTGTTGATATCGAGTGTGTACGTGTATGTCTGATGGCCATGTTTGATGTTTCCCATCCTCGCTGCTCTCTAGATATTTGATCAGCTCCTACCCATTAAAATATCTCTGCTCGAGTGCTTGGTGAGGTTGCCATTGTGTCTGGAAACATGAGTATTTAGGTTTTCTTTCTTAAATCTAGGTAATATTGCCTAAGTATTATCCCAGAGAGAGCTAGGGTTCATTGAAATTTTGATCTTCAGTAGACCCTTCCAAATTTTCTTTAATTCTATTTTCTGGGGACTTTACATGCTACATATTTTGCATGTGCTTTGTTTCCTGTTAAGCATAGTGGTGGAAAATATATATGAATTGACCTATTCCTAACATCACACTAGTACAATTATAATATCACTAAAATTTACACGTATATTTAGACATTTCCTGTATCTAGTGATTTAGAATATTAATAATATTGGTATGCATGGTTTCTCTTCCACGCCGTGTCTTTGGTGCTTCCTAACATTTTTCCGTTTACCTTCTGCATGCAGTCCACGTTTGTAGGCATTATGGACGAATCACGAAAAAGAGCTGCCTCTAACGCAAATGCTAAAAATATAAGCTCATCCCTTGGTATGTATTTCTTGATGTGATAGTAGGTCATCAGTGCACCTTGCTCCTTTCTTTATGCTGCACTGTAGTCAAACTTATCTGATACTAGTAAAATGAGTATTTCTGATTGATACTGCATACAATCCATGTCCATTATAATTGCATCCTGCTTATCTGCAAGAAATTAGATCTATGGTATATGAACTGTGTTTTTAAATCCGTGTGGTAGATTTAGACAATGTCTTTTTTGCAATTGTACCAGTTTAACCTAGTGTATTCATGATATTTGTTGGCAGATGAAGACTTTGGCAATGATTTTCTTTCGTCCTGGAAGGTACCAAAATCAGGAAAAGACACAATCGACTTTGATGTTGAGTCAGTTCCGAAGAATAGCAAGAAGTTTAGCTTCGACAACCTGTGAGTATTAGACTTGGAAATTTCTTTGATATTTCATGGAACCAAATGAGAATTATTTACTACGTACTGTCCATTATGGCGGTGACAACCTCTTTCTTTGTCCAGCGATGATTTTGGACTTGATGGAGCCTTTGACAAAATACCATCATTTAAAATGGGCATGTCTGATCTTGATTTCTCTAGTCCTCTCAAGAAAAAACCAAAGCACAGCAGTTCAAATGACAATGATCTTTCTGAAGGGAAAAAAGAAACTGAAAAAGACAACTTCTTTTCCTTTGATTTCAATGAGTAAGTTACACTGGCTGGTGAAGACTGGTAGTTGTTCTTGTCATAAACTTCATGCAATTAATTTTTTTCATTTTGTTTCCTTAAAGTCTGGGCATGGGCAAGTTCAATCTTGACACGAAGTTGGACTTTGAGGAGAAAGGTACGAGTAAAATTACAGAAAAAACCGACCCTGTCTCTTCAGAGGGCAATAAGGATCCACAGAGAGGTATTTCAGACAAGGGCACTGATGTTCCTGAAGATAGCAAGAGTAAGGAACAAACAAAAACACATGATGCTTGCACTTTGAAGCCTACTAATTTGACAAGGTAGGAGGATGTAACAAATGCCAGTTGTCTGACTTCAAATATTAATGCTGCCGAGTCATCTAACCAAATGCATCCTTTTTTCAGCATCAATCCTGCAAGAGTGGAACAGCTTAAAGTAGACATGGTGTCAAATGATATGCTTGGAGAGCACTCTAATGAGGCACACTCAACAAAACCAGCTGGTAACAATTCTTCTCATAGTTTTCCTTGCAGTGCTGTATCTGCTGAAGATCCAACACATTCGAAAGCCAAAGCAGTTCCTGAGAACAGCAAGGAAGCTCCTGCGGTGGAACTGAGTAAACTTAATATATCAAGGGAGAATAGTAACAATGAGCAAGAAGTTAGTTCACAATCCAGAAACACCAGCACTGAGAATCCCTACATCTCCAGAAGACCAGTGGTTAAACCAGATTCTCACAATAACCAGAATGAGGCGGTGGAGGAAAGTACATCTCTTAGTGAAGGAAGTCATGGTAGCCAATATTTGGGGGACACTTTGAAGCCTCTAAGGAAGACATCATCCGAGACAAAGAATGTTGAAGGGACTTCAGGTCCAAAGAATCTCTCTTCATCAATGCAGAGGTTTGTTTTGGACATAAATTTCTTTCTCAGCAAAACGAATTTTCCATCTAGTGCTGCTGTATATTTCACCAGAAACAGTCTACCTTGAATCAGAACATCAGTAATATAGAATTAAGCGAATTGCACATGTATTATTTACACAAGGCAAATGCACCACAGCCCATGGTTCTGTTGGTATCTTATATAGAATATTTGTGACAATGGGGCTTTTACTTGTTTGTGAGCTTAGTTGTATTGTAGTCTCGTGTGTTTCTTATTAGGTCAAAGTATTCTAATACGTTTCATGCAGGGAAATCAGAAATGTCAAACCTGCATTGGTGAATGAAGCAGGAACCTTTTCTCTTCTGTCGAAATCTGCAAATATGAAAGCAAGCAGGCCTCTCCAAGTAACTTCAGAAACTACCTTAAATCAACTAAGTGGTGCCAATAAAGCGATACAAAAGACAAATACACATCCTACAGACTTTAAAAGGTAGTAGATAGATTGGCAGGCTAGCATGTACTTATAAAATGCTATAACTTCATTATTACCAATGAGCGTGCTTCTAAATGCAGGGAACACAAGCATGCACAACCTGAAAAACTTAAAATCGCGTCGGCGAAACCATACTGCAAGCCTGGATTACAGGGGTTGTCGACCACTTCCTTGAATGCTAAACATGGGTAAGAGATTATCACCCCTCAAATACAACAATCTGCCGGGTTGAAATATTTTTCTGCAGATGTTTACTTGGGTATGCGTGATTCTTCTTTATTTCTTCATATTATGCTGTTGATGGGGGATATAGTTCCTTCAGATTTACTTGCGGCTCCACCTTGTATATTCTCACCTAACATTGAACTGACTGAAAACCAATTTGAAGTCTCAGTGCTATTGATGTTGGTTCTTTTAACAAACTTTGATCGAGATAATGTGGGCCTACAGTTTATTGGAAACTCGAGTATTGTTGTACATATAAAGTGTAACAGCCTGAAATAGTTTTAATATATCTTTCGTAAGTGTAGTGGCTTTGGTGGAATCTATGCATTGATTGAATGCACGCGCATCACATGCGTTTTTTGGGGTGTTTTCACTGTGGCATGATGCTCTTTGTGCAGCAATATATCATTCTCAACTTTCCACATCATTGCTATCAAATAAATTCCATATGTTACTGTATGCCAGTTTATGAGGTAACGATGTAGTAAGAAGTCACTTGCTGTAGAGAGTATGACTCCTGTACTTCGCGGACCCGGAGTCCAATTGTACTTCAGTCGTAACTAACCACTATACTTCGGATGTACTTCCTTGCGACCCTACATGGCATAACTCTTGAAATTTGGGCTACTCGTGGTTGACCATCCTTTAGAAAGCACAACTTTGGTCAGTTCTCAATTGGTATTTCAAGTTCTCTGTAACACGGTCATCAGAAGTTTGTAGTTATACCCATCTATTTCTGGACTTATCCACTTCTCTTATATTGCTTATAAGATATTATATAGATCTTGTTGTAAGACCTCCTGCATGCTAATAAATACACGTGCATCTTTTTCAGGCTTGAGCCACCTAGTGCTGGCAACTCGGCCATATTGAATCCTCCAAGCAGTACATCACATAGAACTGGACATAACAATGTAACAAGTCAGGTACTCCTAAAAAGTAGCAAACCCTCTGATGTAATACAAAACGCACCTTCCAAAGATGGTAAAAGACCAACAACTTCTCAACTGGCAGGATCAAGGTATAGTATCTCTACTCCTTTTTGTTCTAGAAACATTACATGGAAGGGGGCTGAAACTTTTTTTTTCCTGAATGTAGAGTTTTAAAAGTAGGCACTAGATCTAGAAGTCCAATGTCTGGTTTGCTTGTGGAGAAAGATTCGCTACACGTGAGTGGGAGCAAGGACTCCCCTGTACTAACATCCAGGATCCCAAACTCCTTTGTTGAAGGAAAACCTGCATCGCGTAGCCCGTCCATGAGGCAAAACATGCCTGAGGTTCTGTTTTTATTCTGCACAGTTTTATATCTTGAAACACAATTTTCTTTTATGCTAAAGCTTGTTTCCTTCCTTGACTTATTCCAATGCCTTCTTCGGAGGGATGTGATTCATACCATTGTAACGGGTTACATTTCTTCTCTAAATGCAGATTTGCATTGTTTATTCCTGCATTGTGTTAAGTATATGATTTTTCTGTATTAGGATTCTCCATCTTGGAGTGCAAGTCACGAACCCTTTTATAACTGAAATTGACACCAATATATATATAAACCGAACACAGTCTCTATTGAGAAAACACACAAACCAGTTCCATATTATTTTCTATACTCGTTAATTGCATATTTTGTTTATCTCGCTGTCTCGCTGATTACATGATGCGAAGGAAACATATACAATTTCACCCAAGCGTAAAAGAGTCTTAAATAATATATTGGCACGGAAAATTGTTGTACCCTCATTTGATACATCAAACTCAATTTCTACTAGTTAGATCCTGTGTCAAAGCTAAGATATCTACCATGCAACTACGGAGGATACCTCCTGGCAGATCATATGAGCACCCTAAGTTTAACATTTTGCAATTCTTTATCTTGATATGAATAATTTAATGTATAATGAATATGTGATTATATTTCTAGCGCCAGAGTGCTAGTTTACCATGGTTGGTCTTCAAGCTTAAACTTCATTTTTTGTGTGGGATTTCAACTTATTGATATTCTAATATTTTGTAGGATGTATCAATCATTTGGACTTGGAATTTTTTTCTCTGTAATAAATTATGTAAATACAGTGAAAAGAACATAAATAGTTTTGTTATGTCTTATCTGTGTTCTATAGTAAAACAAATATCTGCTTTAATTTTGTGTACTTCTGTTCATGCTGTAAACCTCCCTTCTCAGGAATCAATTCCAGATACAAAAGCCCCTGCTGTTCTTAAACGCATCGTGAGATCTCCAGCTGTGAGGTTGTTGGTTGGACTGCATTTAATAGATTCAATGTATCTTGAGATTACACTTGTTATTGGAAGTAACAAATTTGCTATTTATTGTGTAGAAAATCACCACAAACTGTTCCGGAGCCGGGGAATAAAATAGTAAGTGTCTTGAATATTTCTGAGCTTCACATATATATTTGTTCTATTAGTATCAGTTCGGCGTTCTACAGGGTCAAACATTTTTAAAATTGATTATTAGTGAATAGCAAGTTTCTTGATTTGAAAGAAAAACAATATAAGTGGATAATCATGAAATTCTTCTGTCACATTAGATTTTTATACATATATGCGAATAAGGTAGCATAAGAATCAAGTCTCCTCTTTTTCCACTGAGCAGGAGGCTTGGGGCTTCCCGTCCCCATACCTAGGAACCATAGAGTAGCAATTGTACAAGACATCAATTGCATATATAAGCAAATAAGCAACTTCCGTTTGGAACTGGAAGTAGTATGCAGCTGTTATATATACTTACTTTTCTTGATTTCACTGCTTAGATTCTAAGTGGAACTCCAAAAACTCGTATGGATAATGTGGTTTCTTCGACAACATCATGTGAGATGGGGGACATTTCAGACCTAGAGTTGCCTGCACTGTTAGAAGATGATGGAAATGTAGACAAAGCTGAGGCTTGTAGAAAGGAGCTTGAAGATGTGAGTAAATCTACCAATGCTTTATTGCCCTTGTCTAAAATCTCTTACTAGAGTGCAAACTAGCAGTGAAGGTTCTCAATTTGAGTTTGTAATGAGGCTTATCCATTCCATCTTTTAAACTGATATAGTTTTGGAGCTTTACCGCTGGACTTCGAAAATTCCAGTAGTTTCTTTCTCAAATTTATCATACCTTGTTGTACTTTGCTAGCCTGCTAACTTTAATATTTAATAAGAGTATAAGACTACTGCTTTCCTTTTGATCATGTGACAAATATGGAGGTTGGCATTTCTTGAGATGTTAATGTTTTTTTTGCGGGTATTTGAGATGTCAATGTTAGATATTTCCTACGAACCAACTACCCCAAAAGACTGATTTGATAGAAAGTGGAGATATGATAAATGGTTACTTGTTTCCTTCTTGATGGTAAACAACCACTAATTTTACCTTTGAAGCAGCTGGTTTTTTACTCTACTTTAGTACATGTGTTGAAATGTAAGTGATCTAAATTAACAGTGGATCCACATTTTTCATGTCTTATCGTGCAGATGTGCATTTTGCTCAAAAGGAAACACACAGAAGCTAAAGAACTAGCAGTTCGGGCTATTGTTAACAACAATATGCTGCTGATGCTGAACCACCCAATGTTTGAGGAGAAAATATCCTATTTCTACTGCTAACCAATCCACATGTTACTACTGTATATTCACATGCATTGATGTTAAATCTGTGATCCTTCACCAGAAGAACATGTCTGCTCTCCAGAAATTCGCCAACAGCCTGAGATCTAAGAAGCACTTATTCGAGGAAATTAGCGCCATCGATACTGTAGGTTAACACTCTATTTCGTTTGTCAGTTTCTATTTTAGCATAGTTATTCTTTCTTCATGAAGATGCGGGGGAAATCTTCTATCAGTTTCTATTTTTCAGCAAAAGTGTGAATCTTTGTGCTCTTAACGTAGCTCCTGGTCTGAGCTCTTTTCAGCTTAGCTTTCTCTATTGTTTTTGAACTCTTTGGATTTTTTATCCTATCATCTTGTTCAATGTTTTACTTTTTGACATATATTCACAGTAGGACTTTCCCCGTAAAAAAGATAAATGGGGATGCAATATCCTTAAGTGAGCTGTATTCGTTTTAGTGGAACCCATGATTGTTATGACTTGAATTATTAGCAAGTCATTACGGAAAAGTAGATGCCAGAATTTTTTTAATTGTACATAGATGATCAACAGAGTGCACTGGATCAATGACACTACTGCAAAAAAAAAAGATATGATGGAAAGTAACACACCATGTTGATCTTGGAGTACCTGGGCACTGCATTTAAGTTGGTCTGTAGTAGACTTGAACATATCCAGATGATCATTAGCATTTAGCAGCATGGAGAATATCTTCCAACTTAATTGATAATTTGCTTTGCAGCTGCACAAAATGGTACTTGGAGATGTTTATTTTCACACACTGCTCTATTAATTCGATTGGCTGACACCATTCTTACATGGTGTTTTTTCCGGAGAACTATTAACTTATACAAGTTGTGGGCGCTCAACACACCGCAACTCCATGCACAGTGCCAAAGGCAATCCTAGTCTCAGTCTCTTTCTCTCTAAAGTACCTTTAAAGAGCTAAACACTGTAATTACTGGGAGGTGTGAATAGTCACATGATCGCAACAGCTTGTCTTATGTTCATTTACTATTCTTTAACTTTCATGATTTACTCCCCCAAAGGAATAATGTAGTCAGGGGAGCATTAAACACATCATATTGCCTGAATAAAGTGATATTTCATGTTTCATTTGTGGATCTGGTTAGGCCATGCAAGTACACAAACATCCCATGGAAATTCACAATGGCTCCTAAGCTCATATGGTCCTGCCCGAATAAAAAAAATCGAAAAATATATTAAAACATTTAAAAAATTCTGAAAAAATGGTGAAAAACATATACAAATGTTCCACATACGTGCCAAGTTTCTTGGTGAAATGATACTTTTGGTGCTCTGTGCAAAAAAGACAAATCAGTAAAAAATAATTGTCTAGCCCTGATTTTTTTTTCCGCACAGAGCACCAAGAATGTCATTTCAACAAGAAATTGGCACGTATGTGGATTGTGGAACATTTGTATATGTTCGTCACCAATTTTTTTCAGAATTTTTTGAAATGTTTTACTATTAAAAAAAAAAAATTTCGGGCAGGAGCATATGAGCTCGGGGGCCAAAACAACACTTCCAACATCCTAGAACTTCATAGTTTGCTCATTTTTCTTTTGTAATGGCTTAATAAAAAAAGTCTTAACAACACCACACAGTTCGGAATGACTACCTCTTAATACAGGATCATTTAAGTCTGGTTTCTTTGTTATTGGGATAGGTGAACTCTTTAGGATCCATCCCCCAAAGGAACAGTACATGAGAATTTATCATCATCCGGCTAACTGACGTGGACCGTATGTTTTAGTTTTGCTTCCCCATCTGCATGGCCCATTCGATCTCTTATTGGGATGTTTGGTGTATTAGTTCACAGCTAATCTCGACATTGCATTTGTTCCGCATTATCTGCCACTGGTGCCACCTAGCTTCAACTTCAGGTTGTCCCTATCGCAGTCACATTTGTCATTGAAACGACCAGGGGATAGGTGCAAGAGTATGATAAAAAAGAGTATCTATCATCCTGAAAAACTCTCATGTCATTAGTAGCATTTTTTTTTCTAAAAAAAGGAGAGTAGTATCTATCTCCATACAGAAGACAGCAGCAGAACTGCTGATCTACTTGTAAGATTTGGGTCTAGGTTGCTTACAGATCCTAGATTTGCGCCATGAGCAATCAAAAGTTAGATATGTGGACCTTTTTTAGCCACATAGGAGTTGTCAAGGGTCAAGGCTAGCAAATGTATGAGCATATGTTATGCAATAATTTTGTAGCTCATTTAGTTTTTATAGTTTGACATTGTTGCAGTGGTACATTATATCATGATGTTATTCAGTAGAGTTTTGGGTTTCAAATTGCTTATTTTCCCATGTTGGACAGCATTTAAATGTGGCACCCTTGTCAGATTGCTTCATATTCTTGTTTAGGCTGGAAAATCATGTAGTTCCTGTCAACTATATCAACCAACATTTTATCATCGTTTCAATTGTTTGTATCTTTAGTGCTAAGAAACGAAGTTGCCACCTCAAGTGGGTACTGCTGGCTGTATTCCTAAAGAATGCTTAAAAAATAGGTTATTTGTTCTTCTATACAGCATGTGCATCTATTCAGCGCTTTTGACAGTATCTCAAAAGGTTGCATGGCTCGTGGTAAATTTTATGCATGCACTACCTTGAGAAGTTACCTTTTGTGTACAGGCAGTTCATTTTTATTAGCAGTTTAAGTAAAGCATTTCCATATTCTGCAAATATGAAGCTTTCTCCATCATCATGTTCCATAGGTTTTCGTAACCCAGTGCTTTGTGTTTTGGCAGCATTGATGCGGTAATACTACGGGGAAGAAGATGCATCATCCAGGAGGAACACGGGTAATGTAGATGCAACGAAAGGACCTGTATATAATCCAGCATATAAATGCTGAGGTGAAGTTCAAACACTGCACTGAATAGCAACCCTAGTCACTTGATTTGCTCCTGTAGAGGGTATTTGCTTACGTAGCCTGGCAGTTGTGAAGTGTCCATACCTTGCTATTCACCTGATAGTTGTGGGGAGTATGCTGAAATTAGTAGCTGGATTGATTCCACTAGGACAATGGCCCAAGGACTTAAACGGACGACAGTCCAAGAAGGCATCAAATGCAACTGAAAAGAAAACTAATTCTGCACTGGATTAATGCGATGGGTAAAGTTTTAACGAAAATAATAAGCGTGAGCTTATTATGGTGGGTGACTAGGCATCCCATTCCATCGTAGTTCGTAAGTATTATTAATCCCTGAGTTGTAGCTTAAAAGCTGGTAAATTTCGGTGCCTGGTTCTTTGTATGTTAGCGTGTTACGATTGGTAAATTTGTACTAGTACCTTTTAGTGCACTAGCGTGTTGGTTATCTAGTTTGCAGCACACTAGGTAAGCCCTCCAGGCAGGCTGCGGCGATTACCAACGTAAAACATAGTGGTTCTGTGTCAGCAATACTCGTAGTGTTCCTTAATTTTGGTAAACCTGCGCCTGCGGGGCAGCTGATCTATGGGGCCCTAGCGATTTTGGATTTACCTAGTGCGCATCACGAGATGCGTAGTCTTCCTAAGGCTGAGAGCAATTTTGATGGCCTCGACTTAACGCAGAAAGCGGTTGTGCTTTACATCGTCTGTTGTCGATCAGAAGTCGAGGAAGTTGCTGGTGCGGCGTAACCCGTTATGTGAAAAGATATATTCCTGATTATGCAGGGACCAAAAGGCGTTACCGCTACTCACGGTTGAACAGCTGACACAGGCTAGCAGCCGGTAATCTGATAAACGAGTGACACGTCAATAGAATTATCTGCTAAATCTACAGCTACCATAAAGCTATGAACTTTTTTGTTTATTGTTGATCAGAAGCCAATCCGGCCATCTCCAAGCAGAGCAAATGCTGCGTGACGTACGTGACCTCTCACGTAGTACTATATGCCAGTCCTACTGGTTCAACCAAAACACGCTTGGACCGTTGTGGCATACGACGCTAGCTTAGCCTAATTGTCGGTAATCACTAATCGTCCCATCCGATAGTGGGCTCCTCAGTCTCAAGGCGGCAAAGTTAAGGCCATCCATCATACCGATCGAATTATCGACGAGATAACTGACATTCAGTTGAACCTGATATATCTACTCCCTCCGATCCATATTAATGGTCGCTAAATCGGATGTATCTAGACGGGTAACTTTCTAAGTTCGATGGTGATATGGTATCCGGCCTTTAGCGGAAAAGGCGACGCCAAGGACAAAGATAACCGTACCTCGGCAGGTGATATCCGAGCCGGCCGGTTGCTCTGCACCATTTGCTCGGTGCACGTATCGCTCGCGCCGATCGATCGGGTACAACGGGCATCCACATTGGCCGTCCCTGATTGATCGAGAAGGCGAAGGTGATCTTTGTCCGGTGCGACCGAGTGGTTGAGGCGCATGTGTGGTGGTGGCCTAGGAGTTGAAATGGAGCACCATGCATGCATGCACTCAGGAGGAGATCGGCCTGGTCACTGGCTGGGCGTGCAATGGAGGCAAAAGAGTATTATACATTCCTGGCCTTCGGTCGTTTGTTGTAAAAGCGAGGCAACTGTCTTCTAACCGATACGTCGCCATTGGTCTCGTTTCAAAAGCTATATGTATGAGCATACCTACGTGGAGGCCATAATGGCTACGTGTATATAAGCTCGGCCGGTAGGCATGCCTCATAGCTCCACAACACCATTGCATTGCGCGCAGCTTGGTTAGCATCTCGATCTTTGCACGGAAGTCGAGTGATATATAGGGTGTACATTGTCGTTGCAGTTCACCACAGCCTTCCGTCAAGCGCCGACCGATCGAGCTCCGGCCCACCTCTCCGTACGTAACAATCGATGGCACATACCAGCCTGGGGCTCTTCGTCTGCGCCGTGCTGCTGCTCTCCGCCGCCGTGCACTCGGAATCGGCCCGGGTCTTGAGAGAACGGCCAGAAGGGGAGCAGCAGGGGCAATGGGTGGCGGGACACGCCGGCGGCGCGGCCGAGGCCGAGATGAAGGTGCCCGGCGAGGTGCCGAGGCAGGAAGGCGGGGCGGCGAACGAGTCCAAGCGCCTGAGCCCCGGAGGACCGGACCCTCAGCATCACTAGGCAGCCATTGCCATGAGCTCTTGTGGGTTCGACGGGTTGAACGCTGTAGTAGCCAGCTGAAACAAAGATTGACGTGGATGTTTTTTGCGAGACGAATAAGGTTGACGAGAATATAATGTTTTCTTACTGTCCATTTCGTTCAGTGCTAGCTGTTATTTACTCTTGTGTGCTTCCACTTTGTCTCTTCACTGAAGCGCTTTCCTGTATCATATTGGGCCATGGACGGACGTTTGGGGTGGATCCTTTTCTGCCGTCAAATCAAATTAACTAACATCTGCAGCGCTAACCGAACTTCCTTTCTAGCAACCGCAGAAAGTGAGTGATTTGTACTACTTTAGTTGCTAGTACGATATCAGCTCTGGAAAGCATGGAGCTTTTTTTCAAGGGGCATCGAACTTGAAAGGCTAGTTTTGTGGGGGCGTAAACCTTTATATTATGTTATGTTATGTGTGATGCTTAAACAAATTAAACTCCGACTTAAGCCCATCACATGATTAAATTACACTACCAACGAAAGCTGCAACGTTTAACATAAAACCGAGTATATGAAATGCTTTTAACGCGGGTGTTTTGTCTTTAAGCCGTCTAAGAAATTACCACCGCCAGTTTGAAAACTGACCCGTGTGTGAAACTCTGGTTGTTGCATAACGATACTCCGGACTATATCAATAGTTCTAAATACTACTTGTATTGAGAGTCTTCCCTATGAGATGAACAACACATATGATACTTTGCTAGAACTGCACGTGTTTGCCCTCGAACATTATATGTTTCGACTTCGGGGTTGTTACCCTAGTCACGCATACCTCGCCTTCTCTCGACTTCGTGATACCTTATGACGTTGTTGGAGAAGAGATACCGCGTCTCCACATCGTGCCACAAGGTGAAGGCATGGCATGCCACCGCCGCAACACCAAAACATGGATATAAGGTCGCAAATGGGGACGCCTGGCGCACGGAGTCACCTTTCCATCAACGATAAGGATGGCCACCGTCGTTGCACTACGATGAGGAGACAAAGGTGCCGACCAACGACCATTCTGGGCATTGGAGACGAGGACACCTCTTCCTCGAGGAGAAGGCCATCTACTAAAGGTGGAAATTGTGTTGGATTTCACCGTGTTAACCATTATCAAACGCGTGCCTATACCCATGTAAATACGCACTAACCGTTCATGGCCCTGCCCATGGATCGGATCCATGCTAAATCCATCGGGTTGTCATATTTGAGAGACTTTTTCTGGAAACAACAAATACCACCATACTCACACAACACGTACTGAAGGTGCTCAAGATTGAGGAACTCACCATAGAGGTCTCACTACCAACTATATATGTCGTCTCCAACAAAAATATCATAGTTTTCTAAACGAAGGCAAACGTTTTGCCCCGCCTTATTATTAAAAATTTGGTTAGTAAGTTACGAGCGGTCCTGCAAATATAAACAAAGGACTACTCTTGCGGCACAATACAACTCAAAAGTTTGGCGCCCAAAGCTTGGGTCTTCTCTGATCTTTTCGATAACAATAGTTTGGGTCTTCTCTGATCTTTTCGATAACAATAGTTAAAAATGTCGAGACGCTTCTAAAAATACTTGTGTTGCGCTTCTTTCAAATTCCCAAACCATGGGCATGTCGACAGAGGCGGTGCATCCGAGGCCCGGGATTCCTCAGCCGACGTAAAAACTGCTCAACATTTTGTTTAATGATACACACAGTTCCTAAGAAAAAAAATGATTTTTTATCCCCAATGAGCTAGAGGTACAATAAGCCTCCTAATTATCCAAATTAGTTCTCATAATACTCTATTTTTCTTCTGGCACGGCGTGCCGACGCGCGTCGTCACGGTCTCTATGCATGCACTAGAGGTTCTCAACGCAAAGGCCAAAGAAATGGAAAAAAGCTAACTCAGAAAATAGTCCAGTTGGTACCGGCGGCTCTTCGTTCCTGCGGTGGATCGATTTGCTTTTCCAAGTCTTAATCAAATGGATCGGGCTGGAGGTTGGTGCCGTCACGACCCAACGAGTTTAGCCCCGCGGTTCTATACGTTTTTCCGCAGGACCTTTATCGTCACCTTCCTGGGCGGCCGGCCTATCGGCGAGCAGATTCGTCGGTCAGTTCGGTCGGTGCTGTGATCGCCAGCAGCGGTTGGACGGCCATTCAGGATGTCTAACACTAGTTGACTACCCATCTAATTTCAAAATCTTTCGGTGACGCTGCAGATGAGATTTGCGAGAAGGGTCGTAGTAGTATATGGGAAATAAACTATATCGTGCATGCGGTTCTCGTCAGGCTGTGTGTTTCGTATCGACCATGCGTGATTGGCCGGAAAGGGACGGGTTTGCATATTCTAAGTCTCGTTTTGCAGGTATGGTGTCGATGAGTGCGCGATTCGGATTCTTTCGGATTCTATTGTACCGTGGTTCCCTAGTTTTAGCAGGAAAAGGAATTTGCATGGCGTGTGGAAAACCTTCTTTCGGTGGAAGTAGACGAGAATACTCTTATCTTCTTGGCCAAGGCGTGCATGCATGCGCTGAAATAACCAGGAGGATGCGATCCTCCTCCTGAAATCTATTCCTCCTCGAAACAGGCATTACGGTAGGCTTTATAAATAAAGCATCCATCCGCAGTTTAGCACAACAACTAGCACACAGTGCAAGCTGAAAAACAAGTCCGCTGGGACAATAGCACAACAAAGCCTAAAGAAAAAGGAAAAGCAGCATAAAAAAGGGACACAACTCCGCTAGAAGTGCAACTCAACGGCTGGACGGGGTAGTAAGTCGGCGAGCCGCCGTCAGGAGGTCCTCAATCATGTCGTCCGGTCGCGCCTTGTCCCGTTGTCTACATAGCTGATGCTACTGCTGTAAGAATGCCAAGAATTTAAACACACATAGTCAGAGCCCCGTCTAAGAACGACACACTCGATAAGCTTTTTGGTGATTCGGTTCCCAATAATATCTCGCTCAAAGAGGATGTTATCCATGATATACCGCAGTTATCTCAAGAAGAAAATGAGATTCTTATAGCTGATTTCTTAGTGAAAGGGGTGTATGAGGCCATTTCGCAGATGGAATTAAATAAAACTCCGGGACGTGATGGTTTTCCAGCTGAATTTTATAAAACTTTTTGGAAAGTTATTCGGGGTTATCTAATGGCAATGTTCCATCAATTAAAACAAGGTTCGTTACCGTTGTTTAAATTGAATTTTGGTGTCATTACTTTGTTACCTAAAAAAGATAATGCGGTACAAATTCAGCAATATAGACCTATATGTCTTCTTAATGTCAGTTTTAAAATTTTCACAAAAGTGGGTACTAATCGTATTACTCAAATTGTGCAAAAAGTTGCTAGACCAACTCAATCTGCTTTTATGCCGGGAAGACACATATTGGAAGGTGTGGTTATCCTGCATGAGACTATTCATGAACTTAAAAGAAAGAAGATTGATGGTATTATTTTTAAAATTAATTTTGAAAAGGCATATGATAAGGTTAAATGGCCCTTTCTCCTGCAAGCCTTGCGTCTGAAAGGATTTGCACCTGACTGGTGCAAATGGATCATGCAATTTATGCAGGGAGGTAGTGTTGGTATTAGGGTGAATGATGATCTCGGTCATTATTTCCAAACTAGAAAAGGGTTGAGGCAAGGAGATTTGTTGTCTCCAATTCTGTTTAACATTGTGGCGGATATGCTGGCCATTCTAATTGCAAGAGCAAAGGATGATGGTCAGATTGCTGGTATCATACCCCACTTAGTGGATGGGGGTTTGTCCATCTAACAATATGCTGATGATACTATTTTGTTTATGGAACATGACATCCAAAAGGCGGTGAATATGAAATTGATTCTCTATATTTTTGAACAACTATCAGGCCTAAAAATTAATTTTTACAAGAGCGAAGTTTTTTGTTTTGGGAAGGCTTTGGAGGTTGAGGATCAGTATAAGAAAATCTTCGGTTGCGAATCAGGCTCTCTTCTTTTTAAATACTTAGGGATCCCAATTCATTACAGAAAACTTCGTAATGCAGACTGGCATCCAGTTGAAAGTCGTTTTGAAGACAAACTTGGTTTTTGGAAAGGGAAACTGCTGTCATATGGGGATCGTATGGTGCTGGTTAATTCGGTTTTAACTAGTTTGCCCATGTTTATGCTTTCCTTTTTGGAGATCCCCAAGGGAGTAAGAAAAAGGCTTGATTTCTATAGGTCTATGTTTTTTTTGGCAAAGTGATGAGAATAAACGAAAATATAGGTTGACTAAATGGAATATTATTTGTAGACCAAAAGACCAAGGTGGGTTGGGTGTTGAAGTTCTTGAGCTGAAAAACAAATGTTTGCTCAGTAAATGGCTGTTCAAACTGTTACATGAGGAAGGTGTTTGGGAGGAATTATTGTTAAACAAATATTTTCATAGTAAAACTTTGGCTCAAGTTGAGGCTCAACCGACGGATTCCCCGTTCTAGAAGGGACTCATGGGTGTTAAAGATGAATTCTTTCTAAGAGGCTCATTTCGGGTGGGCAATGGGGAATCGACAAGGTTTTGGGAGGATACTTGGTTAGGCACAACTCCCTTAAAGGATCAATATCCCGCTCTGTATAACATTGTACAACATAGAAACGTGTCATTTCATACGTTGTTACATACAGCCCTTCCTCTAAATTTAGGATTTAGAAGACTTCTTGTTGGGAATAAATGGGATATGTGGTCTCGCCTTGTTTTAAGGCTCATGGATGTCACTCTTTTTGATACTCCTGATTGTTTTCATTGGAATTTGACCACAAATGGTTTGTTTACGGTTAAATCAATGTATGAGGATTTAATGAATGGACATACTAGATTTCTTAAAACTTACTTGTGGAAATTGAAAATACCTCTGAAAATTAAATTATTCATGTGGTTCCTTGATAAAAAGGTCTTTCTTACTAAGGATAATCTAGCTAGAAAGATATGGAAATGTGATACCCATTGTTCCTTTTGTGGCAATGAAGAGACCGTTGATCACCTTTTTATCTCCTCCCTTTTGCTAAACTTCTATGGTGTGTTGTTTTTTGTACCTACAATATCCCACCTCCAACCAATTTGACTAACATGTTTGGTAATTGGTTGAATGGGGTGGATATAAAGACCAAAAATAGAATTTGTGTCGGTGTTTCGGCTATTTGTTGGTCTCTTTGGAATTGTAGAAATAATCTTGTTTTCAACAGAAAACAATCTTTCCATGTTTTACATGTTATCAATATGGCGGTTTACTAGATTCAACTTTGGGCTTTCCTGCTTCCTTTGGACCAGCGCAAGCTTATGGTGGATGGATGCATGAGGCTGCTTTCTGTGGCACATGATTTTTTTTCTCCCAGCATACGTGGCAGCACATACCAAGACTTTTGTAGTTTATAGGTCTTTTTTTTGTTTCTTTACGGTGTGGTCTTTCTCAGTGATCTTTGTGTCTGAGAAGATATAATAGCTTAACACTTTATACTTTTTTTTAATAATAAATAAACAGTTGTGTGCATCACTCGATGCAGAGGCTGGGGATTACCCATTTCGAAAAAAAACTATTTCATTACGAATAGTCCATAACGTCCAGGTCATCGCGGAAAACAGTAACCAGAAGAGGCGCCTCCTCCCACCGGTACAGTTCTCCTGCACTTCTAGGAACTCGCCGAGGTCTTGATCCTGCCACTCAGTCCCAAGCACCTCAGCCAAGCTCCATAGAAAGCGAGTTGCGGAACAAGAAAATAAGATGTGGGTCCCGGACCGCACATAAAGGACATTTGCCGTCACTAGGGCCAAGGCGTTTGGACACCTCCACGCCGGACGTCAGGCGGTCCCGCAATAGCTGTCATGTGAAGATCTTAATCTTCAATGACATTAGGGCCTTCCACAAATAGGAGGTCCAAGGAATAACATGCCCTCTAAACAGGGCCCGGTACGCTGATCCCACGGTAAAGCAGCCCGAAGGCGAAAGCGTCCAGGAGATGCTATCTGGGGAGTCTAGGTGGGATGGTGGGAGGCTAGCGAGTAGCACCTCCCATTTAGCGGTTTTCACCAGTCCAAATGTGCGGCGGAACCCAATGTTCCACCACCCTTGTTGGAACGCCCCAGCCACCAAGATCTCCGGTTTCGAACATATTGCAAAAAGTTCCGGGAACGCATGCCGGATTGGACGTCCGCCTAGACATGAATCCAGCCAGAACAGGGTCCCTCATCCGTCGCCTACGGAGGAGGTCACCCCTAGCCGGATATCATGTTTGATGGCTTGGATCGATCTCCAGAACAGTGATCCCTCCTTTTGCTCGCATGCCAAGAGGGGAGAGCCTTTCAAGTATTTGGCCTTCACGAGCTGAAGCCAAAGGCCCCCATCCTCTCGCATAATCCGCCAGACCCACTTAAGAATCAGGGCCTTCTTCATACGCCTTAAATCCATAATCCCTATGCCCCAAGGTACTTGAGGGCGCATATATCCGTCCATTTTACCATATGGTATTTCTGGTGGTGGTTGGACACTTGCCAGAAGAAGCGATACAGTTCTTTGTCAAAGCTGGCATATGCCTCCCTTCTGTCAATAAATATAATCCCATGATACAGATGGGGAGATTGGAGAGGCAGGCGTCAATGAGGATAGTCTTACTCCCCTTGGAGGTAAACCTCCCCGACCATGGTTCAGATTTCGCTTTAACCCGTTCTACTAATGGGTCAAGGTCCTTACTCAAAATCTGAAATTCACGGATTGGCATACCCAGATAGTTAAATGGGAATGCGACCAACCTACAGTTCTGGTTGTCTGCAATCCGTTGTTGTTCCTCAGCGAAGTAACCCAGGATCACGATCTCACTTTTATCGAAATTGATCTTAAGGCCTGACATGGCCTCAAAACACAGGAGAAGGAACTTGAGATTGATCATATCAAGTTCCGACCCCTCTGCCATGATCATGGTATCATCCGCATATTGAAGACATATCACACCGCCCCCCGGGGACAAGGTGTCCAACCACACTATGTGGCCGGAGGTTTTAGCCCTCTTTAAAACCTCCGCAAGGGCATCCACCGTGGCGATAAACAACATGGGGAAATAGGACCCCCTGTCTAACACCAGTTTTCGATCTAAAATAGGGACCCACTTCTCGTTTTATGTTAATGGAGGTGTTACCGCTCATGACAATCTGCATAATCCAACAAATCGTCCTATTATCTAACCCCGTTGTTCCAGAACTAGGAGGAGAAATGCCCGGTCCATGCGGCCATATGACTTTTGGAAGTCCAGCTTAATAAACCCACCTTTCTGCCGACGTGACTTAACCTCATGAATAATTTCATGAAGTGCTAGTATCTCATCATGGATATGCCACCCATTAAGGAAGGCGAACTAGTACGTGTGTGTCAGGCGTTCCATCATCGGAGCGAGCCTATTAGCGCACACCTTTGAGAAGATTCGATAGATGACATTGAGGAATGTAATCGGTCTAAATTGGTGGATGTCTGTGGCCCCTACTACTTGGGGATCAGGGTAATCACACCAAAATTAAGGTGGGACATAACCAGAGTCCCAATATAGAATTCGTGGAACATCGGTATGATCACCGCCTTAATAGTCTCCCAGAATTTCTCGAAGAAAATAACGGGGAGGCCATCCGTCCCAGAGGCCAAATTCACGTGCACCCCCATAACCGTATGGGCTACCTCTTCCTGCATGAATGGGAGTGTAAGATGCACATTCTCCGCATCTGAGGCTCTAGCCCTCTCTAGCCAGAAGTCTACTGACAAGGATACCCCCGAGCGGGGTCCCGCCGAGAAGAGCTCCTTATAAAAGGAGTAAATATGGGAGGAGATCTCCCTCGTCTCCTCCAAGAGATGGTCCCCCTCCCATAGGCATGGAATAGAACGCTTCCTACGTCTCCCATTATCAAGCGCATGGAAGTAAGCCGTGTTCGCATCGCCTTTCAGGATCAAGTTCTGACGACTCCGTTATCGCCAGAAGGTCTCTTCGTCCTTATAGATCTCCATAAGGGAGTCCTCAAGGGCATACCGCTGAAGCCACTCTTCTACAGTGAGACCAACTGAATCCGATGCTGAGTCGAGAGTTTGGATTTCTCCAGGAGGGAGGATTTCCGCAACCTAAGATCAACCGACTGGTTTGCCCCCAATCCCTCATGAATCGTCTGGCCATCTGGCCACAATGGTGCCACGCATCCGCAACATTATACATGCCTGGAGGATGTGCTGCCGCCATAGCCCATTTAGATTGAACCGCTTCCAGAAACCCTGGTTGTGCAAGCCAGAAGTTCTCAAAATGGAAAAGGTTCAACCTCGGGGGCATGGCACCTCCAGATGACAAAAGAAGGGGCGTGTGCGGTACGAGTCAACCCTAGTCAGCGCGTGTAGTGAACATAGTGGAAAGGACATCTCCCAATCTACCGATAAAAAGACCCGGTCCATCATGCTCTGGATAGGTTCCACCCGGTTGTTAGTTGCTACTTTGTGATGACAATCGTTGGAAACCCCAAGAGGAGGGTGTGATGAGCAAGCGGCAAGAGTTTCCCTCAGTTAAGAACCAAGTTTAACAATCCAGTAGGAGGAAGAGGATCTCAGGAAGGTTGATGCCACTGCCGGTGGTGCTGGCGCTTCACCGGTGTCAGCAACAACGTGGAACCTGCACACAACACAACCAAAATACTTTGTCCCAACGGTACAGTGAGGTTGTCAATCTCACCGGTCTTGCTGAAAACAAAGATTAGACATATAGTATGGAAAATGATGTATGCTTGCAGTAAGTAAAGAAAGCAAGAAATAGTTGTGGTTTGTTTAACAGTGTGGAAAAGTGGATCGGGGTTCATAGTTTCACTAGTGTTGTCTCTCCATAAAAGATAGCATGTTGGGTGAAGAAATTACAGCTGGGCAATTGACAAATAGAGGTTGCACCGTAGTGCACAATATGACATGAAGACTACTATGATATTTAGTGCGGGCATTACAACAATATACATAGACTGACATCCATCTGCATCCATGACTAATAATCTACCCTCGGGTTATCATCCGAACCCCCTTAGGTATTAGGTTGCAAGCAACAGATAACTGCATTAAACAAAGTGTGTAATGTAAACAATGATTATGCACGCAGGGACTCTCAGGACTGTTTTCTCCCTAATGGCAACAGCACATCCCCCCTTCACGTTTCTGTCACTCGAGCAAGGCGATGAGGAGGCATGAACCCACTATCGAGCATAAATACTCCCTCTTGGAGTCACTAGCAACTACTTGGCCAGAGCATCCACTAGCAACGGAAAGCATGCAATATCACAAATAGCATATGCAAATAAAGACTATAATCAACTTGGCATAAGGTCAATATTCATCGGATCCCAGCAAACACAGCATATAGAATTACATAAGATCAATCTCGATCATGATAGGCAGCTCACGAGATCTAAACATGGAGGCATATGAGTATAAAACAACCATCTAGCTACAGCTACGAACTCGTAGCCCAAGGATGAACTACTCACGCATCACTCCGGAGGCAGACATGGTGATGTAGAAGCCTCCGGTGATGATCTCCTCTCCGGCAGGGTGCCGGAAATAGCTTCAGAACCCCCCTGATCTAGGGTTGACGGTGACGGTGGCTGCGGAACTTTTCGGGGATTTTTGATCAGGTGCTTAGGGTTTTCCATCCGGGGGGGGGGGTTAAATAGGCGAAAGGGCAAAGGCGGTGGAGCTCCAGGGTCCCCACACCTATAGGTGGCGCCGCCAGGGGGTCCCGCGCTGCCCTATGGTGTCCCCCTGTTGCCCGTCTTCGACTCCTCTTCGGTGTTCTGGATGCTTCCGGGGAAAATAGGAACTTCGGGCTTTGTGGGGTCCAATTCCGAGAATGTTTCCAGAACAACTTTTCTGAAATAAAAAACAACAGAAAACAGGGAACTGGCACTTGGCATCTTGTTAATAGGTTAGTCCTGGAAAACGTATAAAAATGCTATAAATAAGGGAGAAAACAAGTAGCAATTAACATAATATGATCATGGAGCATCATAAATTATAGATACGTTGGAGACGTATCAAGCATCCCCAAGCTTAGTTCCTACTCGTCCTCGAGTAGGTAAACGATACAATACAATAATTCCTGAGGTGACATGCTACTAACATAAACTTGATCAATCTAATGTAAAATCATATGCACGCTGAGATCATCAAACTTTAAACACAGACATGATAAATAAAACTTTAATAATAAAGCATAGCAATTACTTTGCATCACGAAGGGTAACTCAAATAAAGGATCATGTGAATAATAATGCAAAGAAAGGTAGACGTTTGTTTCAGGTATAGAGAAAGCATGGCAAAGTGATATTTCGCTAGTCCTTAAGAGTGGGGGCAAACATAAATGCCAGGACACCTTCAAAGTTCATGGGGAAGACTAGAACAAATAATTTAAGAACAAATAATATCACATCATGAAGTAATTATTGATGTTTATGGGACAAATGCACATACAACTCAGAATGGCAAAAATGCTCTCTCAACTATGCATAAAGTTAGAAGATGGAGATTCAACATAAAAGTAAGAGAAAGGCCCTTCGCGGAGGGAAGAAGGGACCACTCATGTGCTAGAGCTTTTATTGTATTAAACAGAGGTATTAAAAGTTTGACACTGAGTGTCTATATTTTGAGAGATGTATGCTAATGTCAACAAATGGTAAACAGAAAATACAGTACATCACAAGCCAGCTGGATTCACAAGAGCGGCTCCCATGGTGAAGGACGCAACTGGTGTAGAAGGTCATCCCTCTTTCTCTTTTGTTTACACAATTATCCTTTGACTGGTAAATCAGGGGCAAAAATAGTGAAGAGAATTTGTTTGTATTAATTTGGGGCTGGGCACCCCGCTGCCAGCTCTTCTATCATTTGGATAAGCGGATGAAGCCACTAGTCCAGGGTGTGAAATCCAATCAACAAGTGAGATAAAGATTCTCTATTTACGTCCTCATGAGCAAAAACAGGAACATAAAGCAGGAGTAATTTTGAAGGTTTTAAAGGTAACACATGAGCAATTTACTTGGAGTGACAGTTAAATACCACATGTAGGTAGGTATGGTGGACACAATGGGAAAAACTTTGGTTTAAGGGAGTTTGGATGCACGAGTAGAGCTCATACTCAGTACAGGTGGAGGCTAGCAAAAGACTGGGAGCGACAAATCAAGAGAGCATAAGAGCCATAATCATGCATAGCGACATAAGCATCATTAATTAAAACATAAGCAGTATCACAAGTTCAAAAACTAAGTGGTCATGGAGGCTATTAGTGACTGGTTTGCATTCATAAACATGGTATGAGCATGCGCCAAGTCAACCAAATAAAACATTCGAAAGAGAATACCATATATTGATGCTTTACTATGACAAGAACAACTCATGAATCTTTGAATACATATTAAACACTCTCAGATATTTGAGGATAATCATGCTACTCAATAACCACAATGCTTTAAAACTAAAATAACATTTAGCATGGCATGAAAAATTCCTAGCCACTATCTATACAAGCTTCTACTAGTATTGTTATATATTCTACTTCAAGCAGCAGTTTCCTTTCTCCCAACAAGCACCATACAAAACATGCTTTAACAAAAATACTCTTTATGATACAGCAATAAAACATGAGATTACTCACATAACACTACTAAAACTTATAACTCCAATAAGAGATGCATGCAAAACAAGAGCTAAATAAATGCAGCAGCTAGACAGAGATTAAGAATACAATGTATTCTCATGAAAAAGCGAAGCGTGTCACTCTCCAATAAAAGAATGCCGGGGTCCAACCAAGCTTATTGAAAAAGTAAAAACAAACTGAAAGCAAAAAAACAAAAACAAACTGAAAACAAAAATAAAAGACTCTCCAAGTAAAAGCACATAAGATGCGACCGAATAAAAATATAGTTTCACTAGAAGTGACCTGATAATTTGTTGATGAAGAAGGGGATGCCTTGGCATCCCCAAGCTTAGAAGCTTGAGTCTTCTTGGAATTTGCTTGGATGTACCACCGGGGCATCCCCAAGCCTAGGCTTTTCACTCTTCTTGATCACATCATATCATGCTCTTCTCTTGACCCTTGAAAACTTCCTTCACACCAAACTGCTCACAATCTTCATTAGCAATGTTAGTGCAATTGAAATAATAAATTCACATGGTTTAGTTTCAACACAAGTCTAACACTCAAAAACACATTAGCTACTGTCACAACTTCTTTTAAAACTCTTTTTTCTCAAAAGAACACCAAAAGAAAGAGATTAAGACGCAAATGCGATAAATGGCAGAATACTGTCAAAACAGAGCAGCAGGTAAAGATCGATTTTTTCAAAAATCTTCTGTTGCTCAAATCAAAAAGTGGTCAACTAAGAAAAGTTGCGTACATACCTCAGGATTAAGCACAAAACAACTCAGGTAATTTTGAATTTTCGGTGATTTTTAACGGGATTAACGGTGGACAACAGAAATCTGTTTCCTCCACAGAAATCCAAAATATAACCTCAACTTTCCACTAGAGGCTTTACTTGGCTCAACAAAAACTCAAAAGAAAAGACACAGCGGGATTTCTAAGGAAATATACAACACCCAGGTGCAAAGCACACAAAAGAAAACGAAATAAAATGGGTTGAAAACAGCGAAATAAAATGGGTTGTCTCCCGATAGCGCTTTTCTTTAACGCCTTTCAGCTAGGCATAAAAGGGCAACTCAAGTATTTTCAAGTGAAGAAGCATCAACATCATATTTTGCTGTAATAATAGAGTCAAAGGTAGCTTCATCTTCTTTCTAGGAAAGTGTTCCAAACCTTTCTTGAGGGGGAATTGATATTTAATACCCCCCTCTTTCATATCAATAATAGCACCAACAGTTCTAAGAAAAGGTCTTCCCAAAACAATAGGACAAGAAGCATTGCATTCAATGTTCATAACAACAAAATCAACAGGGGAAAGGTTATTGTTAACCATAATGAGAACATCATCAATTCTACCAAGAGGTTTCTTCTTAGCATTATCAGCAAGATGAACATCCAAATAAAAGTGTTCCAACGGTGGTAAATCAAGCATATTATAAAGCTTTTGAGGCACAAAAGAGATACTAGCACCAAGATCACACAAAGCATTGCAATCAAAATAATTTACTTTTATCTTAATGATAGGCTCCCAACCATCATCTAATTTTCTAGGGATATATATCTCGATTTTCAACTTTTCTTCCCTAACTTTCATGAGAGCATTAGTAATATGTTTAGTAAATGCCATATTCATGGCACTAGCATTGGGACTTCTAGAAAGCTTTTGTAGAAAAATAATAACTTCAGAGATATTGCATTCATCAAAATCAATATTATTATCATCAAAAGTAATGGGACCATTATCTCCCACATCTCTAAAAAATTCAGCACTTTTATCAGAAGTAATTTCAGCAGTTTGAGGCAATTTAGCACGTTTCACCAAAGAGTAGGGACTTTGTTAACACCAAATACTTTACCATTGATAGTAGGAGGTTTACTAGCACTAGGAGATTCAGTTTTACTATTGGTTTTGATAGTGCAAACTCTAGCAATATTATTCTTTTTAGCCAATTCATCTTCTCTTACCCACCTAGCTCGTAATTCATCCATCAACCTAACATTATCATCAATTCGAACTTGAATGGCATTGGTTGCAGCAAAAGGATTATATTCAATGATTTCAGTTTTAGCAGCCATTTTATTGATCAAAGAAAATTGTTCCTCTGACAGGGCCAAAATACTAATCTCAACACTCGAAATTTTACCTTGCAAACTAGAGATTTCTCTATTCAAATTTCCAATTTCTTGGCTAATAGTTCTCAACATAGCAGATTGTTCTTCCATAGTTTTAGTAAACAACTTATTTTGTTCATATTGCATTTGCATATAGTTCTTAGTTGCTTTTTCAACTTCTACAATCCTTTCCTCACTAGGCATTCCTGATCTACCATAAGAATAACCACTAACACTATTAGGAGGATAGGGCTTATAATTGTTTCCACCAAAATTATTTCTATAAGCATTGTTGTTAAAATTATTATTTCTAATAAAGTTTACATCAACATGCTCTTCTTGAGCAACCAAAGAGTCTAAAGGAACATTATTAGGATCAACTTGAGCTTTACCATTAACAAGCATAGACATAATAGCATCAAGTCTTTCACTTAAAGAGGAGGTTTCCTCAACAGAATTTACCTGCTTCCCTTGTTGAGCTCTCTCAGTGTGCCACTATGAATAATTTATCATCATATCATCAAGAAGCTTTGTTGCATTGCCCAAAGTGATGTACATAAAGGTACCTCCAGCAGCTGAATCCAATAGGTTCCTTGAGGAGAAATTCAGTCCTGCATAAAAGGTTTGTATAATCATCCAAGTAGTCAGTCCATGAGTGGAACAATTCTTCACCATAGTTTTCATTCTTTCCCAAACGGGAGGATCCTATTTTCCAATGAGGACGTTGGGGGTGGTGGTGGGGGGGTACTCCAGCCGAGGGACGTTGCCGTTCTTGATGTGCGCGAGAACGGCATCGAGGGTGCGGCCTTGGGCGCCCCACCAGCGGCAGCGACCGCCAGAGTTGCCGCGCGGCGCCGCAACTGGCCCCTCATAGGCCGTCAGTTCGTTTTTGCGCCGCTTCTGGACGTAAACCACCCACGCGCCATAGTTCGCGAGGTGGAAGCGAGGCTCGGCGCGCTACGCTGGCGTCTGGAGGGCGCGTTCGTCGTGGATCACAGCGATGAAGTCGTCGCCTTCAGGGATGGGGGGGGCACTGATACGTCCATTTTGCATCACTATTTTATATCATAATTTTCTGTTATTCATTGATATATTTCTTGTTATGATGCATCCCTCATGTTATTTTATCTTATTTTGCATGTTTTATAATTTTTGGAGAATAAACACCGGGACCAGAAATCTGATGGAAAAAGCACCGTCAAGATACCATATTTCAGAAGATCAGAAGAAGAAGAGGGGCATCCGGGGGTTCCTAAAAGTTCAGAGGAGGAACCTAGCCAGAAGGAGAGCCAGAGGGAGGCCACCAGGGGCCCACACCTAGGGGTGGCGCACCCCCTGGCCGCGCCACCTAGGGGTGTGGCCACCCTGTCCCACCTCTAGGGGTCATCTTTGGCGTGCTTGGCCCCCAGGGAACCCTAAGCCTCATTCCATCCTCGAAGAATTATTTCGCCGCCGCCGCGGGCCGGAAAACACCCGAGAGAGAAAAGCTCTCTGGTAGAGAGAAATCTGCCGGGGAAATTCCTCTCCGGAGAGGGGAAATCACCGCCATCATCACCGTCATCGCTCCGGGCATCATCAAGACTATTTTCTGGCGCCGTTGCCGAGGAGTGAAGCGCTATTGGGAAGTGGAATTGATAAAGGAAGCTTCTGCTGTAAGTGTTGTTTTTATTACTGTCTACCGCTTTATTACACTATGTTTGGGTCTCCTTTGTGGGCACTGCTACCACTGCTAGGGCAGTAAGTGACCCATCGCCTGATGATTTGTATCCTTATAAAATACCTATAAAAATTGTTAAACATGTTAGGGATAACTCCTATTCAGGTGATGGAACTGTCCATCCTGGTGATCATTTACTGTTTTTACATGAATTATGCGAGTTGTTCAAGTGTGCAGGTATTACAACGAGACAGTGAAGAGGAAATTATTCTCTATATCATTGATAGGACGAGCCTCTGAATGGTTCAAACTGCTGAAAAATAGCCAAACTATTGGATGGGAGGAGATTGTGCCTCTCTTTTATTCTAAATTCTATCCTCCCGGTGAAATTCATAGAGATCGGAATTATATATATAATTTTTGGCCTCCTGACGGAGAGAGTATTGCCCAAGCATGGGGGAGACTGAAGTTCTAATGCTCAAATGCCCTGTTCATGAGCTCCCCAGTAATATCGTTATTAATAATTTCTATGCAAGGATTTCTCTTCGTGATAAGGATTTATTGGATGCTTCTTGTTCTGGATCATTTATACGTATGAAAGATGAAGCTAAATGGGATCTTCTTGACCGTATTCAAGAAAACACTAAAGGATGAGAGAATGACAAAGGTAGAAAGTCAGGTATAAATTATGATTATGAATGGATTAAAACTTTTATGTCATCCGATGATTTTCATAATGTTAGTACTGTTTATGGTCTTGATTCTCAAGTTGTTGCAAACTTATATAAGGCTTTTGCTTCTTATTTTGGTATTCCTAAAAAGGAATGGGACACATACCATGCTCCTTATAAAGATACTGTTAATTGTGTTCCTGCTAGAGATATAGAAGTTCATACTGTTGATTCTATTGTTCCTGAACCTTACATTGAGAAAATGCCTTTCCCTGCTAAGGTAAAAGAACATTCTATGTTAGCTAGTGTGGTTAATAAAAGTGCAAGGAAACCTGTAGAACCTGAGGAAAAAATAACTGTAGAACCTACAGTAGCAATAGTAAAGGACCTTGTTTCTGAAAATGTAGAAGAGGGACACATTATATTTTGTGAAGATGCTTCTAATATTGTTCTCATCCTGGTAAATCTAGGAAACCTAGTGTTCTTGTGCTATCTGTTAGGATAGGTGATCATTGCTATTATGGTTTATGTGATATTGGTGCTAGTTCTAGTGCTATTGTTTATGAGCTTTATAAAGAAATCATGCATGAAATTGGTTCTTGTGAACTTGAAGACATTGATGTGATTATTCAACTTGCTAATAGGAAACTACTTCTCCAATTGGTATTGTTAGAAATGTGCAGGTCTTGTGTGGTAAAACTAAGTATCCTATTGATTTTCTAGTACTAGGCACTTCTCCTAGTGATACTTGCCCTATTATATTTGGTAGACCTTTCTTAAACACTTGTGGTGCTGTTACTAATTGTAAAAAGGAGAAAATTCTTACAAAGTTTGATGGAGAGTCTTATGAATTTAATTTCTCCAAATTTGCTAAAGCACCTTATGAAGTTGAATTGCCTAATGAGAATTATAAAGTTGAACAATTGGTTGCTATTGCTCTTGCACCTAACAATCCTTTGTAGCAATACATGGAAGACCATGAAAGTGATGTTTTTATGGAAGAAAGAAATGAAATTGACGAGATTTTCCTACATCAGCCATCGATGCTGAAACATAATTTACCGGTGGAAGACTTGGGTACCACATTACCACCCAAGGAGGATCCTATTTTTGATTTAAATCCTTTGCCTGACAATCTTAAATATGCTCATATTGATGATAAGAAATTATATCATGTTATTATTAGTTCTAAACTTTATGGTGAAGAAGAAGAAAGATTATTGGGAATATTGAAGAAACACAGAGGTGCTATTGGTTATACTCTTGATGATTTGAAGGGGATTTCTCCTACTATATGTCAGCATGCTATTAATATTGAACCTGATGCAAAGCCAGTTGTTGAGCATCAACGCCGTTTAAATCCTAAGATGAAGGATGTGGTAAGAAATGAGGTATTAAAACTCCTTGATGCTGGTATTATTTATCCTATTGCTGATAGTAGATGGGTTAGTCCTGTGCATTGTGTCCCTAAGAAAGGAGGGATGACCGTTGTGTCAAATGAAAATAATAAACTTATCCCTCAAAGAGTAGTGGCTGGTTATAGGATGTGCATTGATTTTAGGAAAGTTAATAAAGTTACTAAGAAAGATCATTATCCTTTGCCTTTTATTGATCAAATGTTAGAAAGGTTGTCTAAGAAAACTCATTTCTGCTTTCTTGATGGTTATTCTGGGTTCTCTCAAATTGTTGTTAGGAAGCCTGATCATAAGAAAACAACTTTAACTTGTACTTTTGGAACCTATGCTTATAGACATATGCCTTTTGGTTTATGTAATGCTGCTGCTACTTTTCAAAGATGCATGTCTGCTATCTTTCATGGTTTTTGTGAAGAAATTGTGGAAGTCTCCATGGACGATTTCTCCGTCTATGGAACTTCTTTTGATAATTGTTTGCAGAATCTTGATAAAGTTTTGCAGAGATGTGAGGAGACTAATCTTGTTCTTAATTGGGAGAGATGCCATTTTATGGTTAATGAAGGAATTGTTCTTGGACATAAAATTTCTGAAAGAGGTATTGAAGTTGATAGAGCTAAAGTTGATGCTATTGAGAAAATGCCCTGTCCCAGAGATGTTAAAGGTATTCGTAGTATTCTTGGTCATGCTGGTTTCTATAGAAGGTTTATTAAATATTTCTCTAAAATATCAAAACCTCTTACTAATATTCTTCAAAAAGATGTACCATTTGTTTTTTATGAAGATTGTAAAGAACCTTTTGAAATTTTAAACAAGGCTTTAATATCTGCCCCTATTGTTCAAGAACCTGATTGGAATTTACCATTTGAAATTATGTGTGATGCTAGTGATTATGCTGTAGGTGCTGTTCTTGGACAGCGGGTAGATAAAAAGTTAAATGTTATTCATTATGCTAGTAAAACTCTTGATGCCGCTCAAAAGAATTATGCTACCACTGAGAAAGAGTTCCTAGCTGTAGTTTTTGCTTGTGATAAATTTAGGCAGTATATTGTTGATTCCAAAGTTACTATTCATACTGATCATGCTGCTATTAAGTAACTTATGAAAAAGAAAGATGCTAAACCTAGGCTTATTAGATGGGTGCTTCTCTTACAAGAGTTTGATTTACATATTGTGGATAGGAAGGGTGCTGAAAATCCTGTTGCTGATAATTTGTCTAGATTAGAAAATATCTCTGATGACCCTATTCTTGTTAGTGATAGTTTTCCTAATGAACAGTTAGCTGCAATAAAAGTGAGCTCTCAAGAGAGTCCATGGTATGCTGATTATGCTAACTTTATTGTTTTGAAGTATTTGCCTCCTACCTTTACAGCTCAGCAAAGAAGAAAATTCTTCTATGATTTGAGGCATTATTTTTGCGATGACCCACACTTATATAAAGAAGGTGTTGATGGTATTATGAGAAGATGTGTTCCTGAAAATGAACAACAAGAAATATTGAGAAAATTTCATAGTAGTGCTTATGGAGGTCATCACACTGGAGATAGAACTGCACATAAAGTTCTACAATCAGGTTTTTATTGGCCTACTCTTTTTAAAGATACTAGAAAATTTGTTTTATCTTGTGATCAGTGTCAAAGAGTTGGAAATATTTCTAGACATAATGAAATGCCTATGAATTATTCTCTTGTTATTGAACCGTTTGATTGTTGGGGATTTGACTCTATGGGTCCTTTCCCTCCTTCAAAAGGCTACACTCATATTCTTGTTGCTGTTTGATTATGTTACTAAAATGGGTTAAAATCTATACCACTAATAGTGCTGGGATGGTGAAACCTCATTAAAAATGGCTTAAAGACATCATTTTCTCTAGGTTTTGGGTTGCTAGATTATCTTATGACTGATGGGGGTTCTCATTTTATTCTATGTAGGTTTAAAAACAAAATCTTGCATAAATAATGATGTTAATCATAGAATTTCCTCACCCTATAATCCTCAAACTAGTGGGCAATTAGAATTATCGAATAGACAGATCAAATCTATCTTGCAAAAGACTGCTAACAAATCTAGAAAAAAATGGGCTAAGAAATTAAATGATGCTCTGTGGGCTTATAGAACTGCTTATAAAAATCCCATGGGCATGTCTCCTTATAAGATGGTTTATGGAAAAGCTTGTCACTTGCCCTTAGAATTAGAACACAAAGCTTACTGGCAGTGAAAGACCTAAATAGAGATTTTAAACTTGCTGGTGAGAAAAGGTTGCTTGACTTAAGTTCTTTAGATGAATGGAGGAGTGAAGCATATGAAAATGCTAAGATCTTTAAAGAAAAAGTTAAAAGGTGGCATGATAAGAGAATTATTAAAATAGAATTTCATGTTGGTGAGAAAGTGCTTTTGTATAGGTCTCATCTCAGATTTATTGCAGGAAAATTACTCTCGAGATGGGAAGGACCTTTTGTTATCGAAGAGGTATATCGTTCGGCGGCAATTAAAATTGTTTCCCTTGAATACAACTCCTCACAAGTGGTAAATGGCCAAAGACTCAAGCATTATATTTCTGGAGAACCTTATAATGAAAATGTTGATTGTATTCGAGCCATGATCCCAGAGGAATTTATTAGGAAGCATATTTCAGAAACCGTAGAGTCAGTTTTCGAATAGGTAACAGTTTTGGTAAGAAAACTTTCGCGAAACATCTTCCAACTTTTATTTTTACTGTTTTTGAAAATATGAAAAATTATGAGCCGGAAACGAGGTGGAGACGAAGCCTGGAGGCTCCACACCATAGGGTGGCGCGGGCCCACCCCTGGCCGCGCCAGCCTATGGTGTGGGCGTCCCAGAGCCCCTCTCCGACTCGTTTTTGACCTGGACTTTCCTTTCGTTATGAAACTTTTTGCTATATAATCCCCCGGACCCCCCGAGGTCCGTATATCATTTTCTCTCCATGTTTCTGTTTCGAGCTGTTTCTGTCACGATCTATTTTTGGGTTTAGAAGCATCATGGTCTCCGCCAACGACAACAAAGGGAAGGGACGAAAGGAAGATGATGTACAAGACCTGAAGCCGGAGGAGGAGATCGAGAGTGGAGCTGAAGGAGATGTGGAAGAAAATCCACAAGTGCGTCCACACGCCACCGTAGCAAGCATTAGAGTGGTGGCTAACCCCTTGAAGCTCAAGAGAGGCGCGCGGATGAGCACCGGAGGGAAGGTTCCACATCACTCCCTAGCTTCGAAGCACCTACTGCGGGAGTCAAGAACTACTTCCACACATTAATTCATGATTATCGGTGCAAAAAGGTGCCAAATAGGGATTTGCCCTCTATGTGGGATATGAATCGTTCTAACCGTGCAGATGAAGGAAGCTCTCAACCTAAGGAAGAGTGGGGGAAAAATATTGGTGGCTGGGATTCACCGTCTGACATGCATGCAAACTGTATTGATCGCAATACGGAGGTGATGCGTATGCTTATGTTTGCGATTGAAGATCTGAAGAAATCAGTTGATAAGCTCATCGAGAAGGATTCACCACCACCACCAAAGAATTGATTCGTCATTGGTTTGGGCATCCCCTCGGCTTGTTCCAAGCTTGGGGGAGTGTCGCGGTATCACATCACTATCTTCCATCTTTTTCTTTTTCAGTAGAGTCATATCATGTGTAGAGAAGTTATCATATAGGATGGTTTGCAGTATGGAAGTGTCTCTCCCTAGTTGGTTATCGTTATATCCGTTGGTGTGAGTTGCCGGTTTGAAATATTAATGAGAAGTTTCATCATTTAGTTTCTATGCACATTATTTCAGTTTTCAACTTCTGTCATATGGTTGAGCTTGTTATTAGTATTTGGTACCACTCTAGGGATCATCAAGTTAATCTAGTTGGTTTTGGCAAACTTAGCTTGGGTCAGCAGAAATAATAATTTGAGTTGCTAGTATTAGAAAAACGAATTTGCCTATTAACTCATAAACTTAGTATTCACAAGTTAAGATCGCTTGTGCTTTCAATGAAGATTGCATGACTGGTTTCATCATATGTATATTTGTTTGTTTTCCTTCAACTCTTATGCTTGCTACCCATCCTTGCTAGCCAAAAAACCATCTACTGAGAGGGAATTCTTCTCGTGCATCCAAACCTTAAACCCCAAAACTTTACCATCTGTGTCCACCATACCTTCCTACATGTGGTATTTGACCGCCACTCCAAGTAAATTGCTCATGTGCTACCTTTAAAACTTTCAAATTACTCCTGTTTTGTGTTCCTGTTTTAGCTCATGAGGACGCAAATAGAGAATCTTTATCTCACTTGTTGATTGGACTCACACACCTGGATTAGTGGCTTCATCCGCTTATCTGAATGCTAGAAGAGCTGGCAGCAGGGCCCCAACCCCAAATAATTCAAATTCTCTTCACTCTTTTTGCCCCTGATTTATCAGTCAAAGCATAATTGTGTACAGTTGCGTCCTTCTATGGGAGCCGCTCTTGTGAGTCTAGTTGGCTTGTGACGTACTGTATTTTCTGTTTGCCATTCGTTGACATAAATATACACTTCTCAAAATTTAGACACTCCTCCACAGTTTGTGATTGTTCGCAGGCACTCGAGGATTCGGTTAGCCATGGTTTGTGTAAGATGGATGGGAGGAGCGTAATGCATTTTATACCTCTGTTTATTAAAATAAAAGCTCTAGCACATGAGTGGTCAATGCTTCCCTCTGCGAAGGGCCTATCTTTTACTTTTATGTTGAGTCAGTAAACCCATTTCCTTCTGTCTTCAGCAAGCATTTGAGTTGTTGTGATCATATCATCTATATGTTGATTTATTCAATCATGTTCTCTATCCTTCTTTGTTTAGCACATGCTTTATTGTCTGAATGAATATTACTTTGAAAGCTATGAATCATTGTAAAAGAGTTAGTATAATTAAATATGTTAGGCCCTACACTATAAACCTTGTTATAAAGACTTCACCTAAGATAAGTATAATTTCATTAAATGTTCTCCGACAAAGAACGAAGTTTGCCATTACCAATTTTGCTTCTCTCTTTTGCATCTTTGTTTGTGACTCCCTTTACTTGTTTCAAGTGAAGTTATATGAGAGGAAGTTGTTGTCTGTAATGATTGGTGCATAGGTAAATGTGATGCTTCTTGTCCGTATTTTATTTGTCGACTCTTCACTCCATAAACCCGTGGTCATGTTTTCTGAGTTCAGTTTCGCTTGGGGACAAGCAAGGTCTAAGCTTGGGGGAGTTGATACGTCCATTTTGCATCACTATTTTATATCATAATTTTCTGTTATTCATCGATATATTTCATGTTATGATGCATCCCTTATGTTATTTATCTTATTTTGCGTGTTTTTTAATTTTTGGAGAATAAACACCAGGACCAGAAATCTGATGGAAAAAAGCATCGTCGAGATACCATATTTCAGAAGATCAAAAGAAGAAGGGGGACATCCGGGGGTTCCTAAAAGTTCAGAGGATGAACCTAGCCACAAGGAGAGTCGGAGGGGGGCCACCAGGGGCCCACACCTAGGGGTGGCGCGCCCCCTGGCCGCGCCACCTAGGGGTATGGCCACCCTAGCCCACCTCTGGGGGTCATCTTTGGCGTGTATGGCCCCCAGGGAACCCTAAGCCTCATTCCATCCTCGAAGAATTATTTCGCCGCCGCCGCGGGGCGGAAAACACCCGAGAGAGAAAATTTCTCTGGCAGAGAGAAATCTGCCGGGGAAATTCCTCTCCGGAGAGGGGAAATCACCGCCATCGTCACCGTCATCGCTCCGGGCATCATCAGGCACCGGTAGCCCGCCCGCGCTGAGCCTCCAATCGCCGGTCATGTGCATATCCGGGGGCACCGGGTAGCCCGCCGCGTACAGGAGGCTCGCCTCCTCCTCGCGCAGCCACCACCTCCCGAAGCCGTTGGCCGCAGCGCCGTCTCCGGGGAAGTGTCCCGCCATCGCTGGGGGAGGAGTGGGCTTGGGCGAGTGAAGATGGGGATGGGGGCGAGAAGGTGGGGATGGGGGCGATAAGGACGGCGACGGTGGGGGGATTTTATTTGGGCGAACGGGCGGGGCTACCGGTGCACCGCCATTACTTTGCCGCAGGCGATTCGGTTTCTCCACTTGGTCAGTCCACGGGGCAGCGGCATTAATGCACGCGGGAGCCGAGGAGGGCGAATCTCTCCCTCTCGCCGACAGTGCGGGTCCATGCGGTGAAAAAAGACGCGGGAGCTCTTTCGCGCCATTTGCCTTCATCCGGCGCCCCCAACTGCGCCCCGGCGCGCTAGGTTTGGCCTGGGTTCGCCGGGCGATAATTAGACCCAATCCGGTGCTATTTGGGCTTGTGGGGGGCGACTGGGCGGAAAACGGCGATCCGACGCAAATAAAGTCGCCCTGGGGGGCTCCGGGGGGGGGGGGGGGGGGTGGGCTGGAGATGCTCTAAAACTCGCATATCCCGTCTGCCGAATCATGATTAACGTTGGTAGGATTCGGCTGAACCCAATTTTCTCGATTGTATTGCGAGACAGGCGGTTAGCTAGTTAGGCGGAGAAAGTTGGATGCACGACGGGGTCCCGTCCAATCTTGAGCCGTTCTAATCCCAAATACTTACTACCGTAGCTGCGTCCGTTAGACGTGGCGAGCGCACTTTATTCCACTGTCCGATCGAGCGATCGAGAGAGAGAGAGCGTGACAAGACGAGCCCACGTACCCCCTGAGATGTCGTTGTCGGCACGCGGGCCCCACTAGTCACCCCCGGTTTGAATTTTGGGAGTCGTGCGGATAGACAGTTCCTCGTTTGCTCGCGGTCTCCTCCATTTTCTCCACTTCACCAGGCGGAGCGGCCGGCGATTATCGCTTCCGTCACCACCAAGTCCGCCGATGGTTGTGCATCCCCCATTCTTAAGGCTCAGATCCATTCTCTCTCGCGCTCCACACTCCATTCTCGCTCGCGCTCCGTGCGGCGAGGCTTCGCAAAGCTCCCCGCGGATCAAGAGCTTCAGATACGGGGACGACGTCGAGGTATGTGCCCGTCCTTCCCTCAGCCGTCATCCTGTACTGAATCTCGTGCTTCTATGCTTCTGGAACCTGCGCAATCTCCCCTCAATTCCGTGTTTTGGTGCCCAGTCACGGTAGTTTTTATTCTGCTTCCGTAGTGGATCTAGTTGGAGCCACAAATGATGTGCGGTGTTCAGATTTCTGTGTGTGAGCGGCTCGCGGTGGTTCGGGAGCAGAGTTCCCCCCAGCTTTCCGTGGTTGTGTGTTGAGTGGGGAGGACTTGGTGGTGTGCGGATCTAGCCCCGAGCAGCGCCGGTTTTACAAGGTGCATGTAAGGTAACTGCAGCCTTGTAGGAATAACGAGACACTCAATACGTAGCTCTAAGGGCGTGTTCGGTAACTCACCAGCCTCCACCTTCTTAAAATCTCAGCGAGAAGCTGGCCCGAACGCTCTAGATCCGTGAAGTAAGCTTCGCAGATTTGGCCAAATATCATGTACAAAACACAGAGCCAACTATTCGATCCGCTACAGTTTTGGAGAAGCTGGATTTTGAGTTATTTACGATCATATGCCACCGCTAAGTGGAAGGGTCCAAGCGTTTTCTTCTATTTGCCACGACCTGCTCGGCATCTCTCCAAACCAGATTCGTCCTCCTCCCCCATCTCACGATAGAAAACCAGACGCCCGCCGCCGGCTTCCGCCGTCCGCGCCCTCGCCTTTTGCCACCGTCGCCACCTTCTCAGCTCGCCAACCTCATCCGCCTCCAAGTCCGCGGCGGCCGCCCCCTGCCGTGACCTCCGCCGACTACCCCTGCCTCCTCCGGCAACGCCTCCCTGCTGACTCGACATCCTCCGGCCAACCGCTTCAAGTTGTTCAGCGGTACGTTCGTAAACACACGACCAAATCTGGTATATGGGTTGTGGTTTCGTCTCTGGACCTGGGCCAAATCGTTTTGGGGCTTTCAGCCCAAACTAGCAATCAGGAGCTGCAACGAACGTTTCTAGCTCTCTAGCAATTTTGAGAATCCTGGCGACGGAGTTGGAAGTGAGAATTTGAGGATTTTTTAGAAGCTGGGACGTTACCGAACACGCCCTAAGTGTGTGGGGGATTGTGAATTTGAGTACTCAAGTTTATACTCTGCGAAATGGGGGATGGCTAGTGATGAATGTTTGTGCAGATCCAAAAATATGTTCCCACAGTGGCATAGTTTCGAACTATGGGTGTTTTCTGTATAGAATAAAGCATGTTGCCCATTCTAGTGTTTAAAATTGTTTACAATAGCTCTGTAAATTGGTTACAACAGATAATTAAGTTGCTTAATTATTCTCGGAACATAAAATTTGTGTACATAGGTGTTGATCTGTTTGAGGAACACATTTTTTTTGCACAATGATGTACTAAAAACTTGCTTACATTTTGCCTGTTGAGCGTCATTATATGAGCAATCTTTTGTTTGGGGGCATTTGTATACCTTTGTATTAGTTATCTGTACATTGTATTTTGGGATGTGTTTTCATCCACACTTTTTTCTAAACCATGCTGGGATTTATTTTTGGTTAGTGGATGGATGATTGTGTTTTTTTATGTATGTAAATTTGTATGTTGCCTATTACGGTGCCTAAAGTTGCTCATGATAGCATTTTAATTTGCTTCATATATATGTTCAAGTTGCCTTCATATATATTTTTATGGAGAACCAAGGTTTTCCTTCATATGTATGTTCAAGTTGCTTATAAATTGCTTCATATGAGTTGGGTTCATGAGCAACATATTTCTTTTGCTCACTCATGTACACAAACTTTCTTACATTCACCTGTCTATTTTTAATTGAGGATGGTAAATATGCATTTGCCTATTTGCAGTATATAAAATTGGTTGTGATAGTGTTATAAATTGCTTTAAATATATGTTTTAATTTACTTATATTTATGGAGACACAAAGTTTTTAGTTGTTTGCATTCTCTCAGATAACGTCATTTATATGAGCATTTTGTTGTGAGCAGGAGATATCCAACCTTGTGTGGGTTTAGTGATTTTTCAGACGGTGACATTAGCTATGTATACTTTGTGTATAACTTATTAGTAATCATGTTGGGACAGGTTTTCACATTTTCTGATCCCTGTTAGAATTTTTTCTGGTTAGTGGGTGATTGTTTTGTCCTTTTGTTATGTAGTAAGATATGCATGTTGCCTATCGAAGTGTATAAACTTTCCCATGTTAGTGTTGTAGATTGCTTCATACATATGTCCAAGTTACTCATAATTTCATGGACACCCAAAGTTTTTACTTGTGTATGAATTGTTTTTATGAGCTACACATTTTTTTTGCTTACTCGTGTACAAAATTTGCTTTTCTGTATTCTCCATGCGTAATTGGCTTTTTTTCTTTTTATCCCTTTTGTTTAGTGCATATAATGCAAATTGTATGAGTTGTCTTTTTTATTCGGTTTTGATAGCACTTGTCTTTTTGTTTAATTTAATTGTGTTTTTATTTGCTGTGCTTGCCTATATTTGTTCGAAAGTGAATGGCTGATAGCGGAGTTCCTGGGGGTGGAGGGGTTCCACCTAATCGATTAAACTTAGGGGAGGTAAATTTTATGCCCGTACTTTTTTGTTTTCAGCTACTTTTTTTTATTTCCTTTTGTTTTAATGCATTAGCCTATTGTATATGTGAAGCGCGTCAATATGAAGAGAGCTGCTGGGCGTGGGTCTCCACCAAGCAAAAAAAGATAGCTACCTCGTCATCAAAAGCTGTGTCAGACAAGCAAGGTACCTCTAAAGGTTCGTCCGATAAGCAGGCAAAAGTCAAGCAAGCAAAAGCGAAGCAACCTAAAGAGAAAAAGGATTGAACGGAAGCAATCACGGTTAGTAACAAAACATCTTTCCTAATTGTTAGGCATAAAATGCATTTTCATACAATTGTTAGACATGGGTTATCAGTTATAATTAGTTGTTGCTCAATCTTACTAGAATGATCGCTCAAACTTACTAAAATGTTTGCCTAATCCTTTTTAATAGTTGATCAGAAACACTTAAATGGTTGCTGACTCATGATTAAAAGTTTCTCAATCATACATAATAGTTGCTTATCCCTACTTAACTAGTTACCCATCCATTTTTCCCTAGTTGCTCTATCATACTAAAAATGATTACTCAATCATTTTTATACAGCTGCCCAATCAAACTTAAAAATTGCTCAAAATGGTTGCTGACTCATGATTAAAAAGTTGCTCAATCATACATAATAGTTGCTTTATTCCCACTTAACTAGTTACTCATCCATTTTTCGCCATTTTTCTCAATCATAATAAAAAAATGGTTACTCAATCCCTTTTATACAGCTTCCCAATCAAACTTAAAAGTTACTCAAAATACTTAACAGTTTTCCAGTTCTTATTGTAATTGTTGCTCAATCATTACTAAATAGTTGCTCACTTACCGCGTATCTATTTTTTCCCTACACGAGATAAGAAACAGGGCATCCCAGCCAGGTTTGCCAATTTGGACGCAGAATTGTTAACAACCCAGAAGCTTGCCATTATTGCGAACGACTTTGGCGACCTTCTCAGCATTGGAGGGAACACAATACCAGTTGACCTCAGCCAGTGGGTCATGAGGTGCTATGACCATGTGAATTCAGAGTTAGTCATTCCCAACAGAGGCCGGATACCAGTCGATGCAGAAAGTGTAAGCGGGATGTGGAATCTTCCGAATGGTGGCATGAGGGTACCTTAGGATATCCACCCGGACATGGTGAGAGATTTTCACGATGAGTATGGCTTCAAAGGCAGCACCGTCCCCGACTTGACTTCATGGTGCAAGATGATAACTAACATGAAGGGAGCTTCAGATGATAAATTTGTCCGAGCTTGGATTGTCATCACATTCAACTGTTTCCTTGCGCCCACTACTGGTCTGAAAGTCAGTCCAAGATGCTATGCAGCTCTAGCTGACATTGACATGCTTCCAAGATTAAATATTGCGCAGTTCGTCGTTGACCAGATCAAGCAAGATTTTCTTGCGCTCGGCAAATCAAAGTCGGTCAAATGTTGTGTCTATCACCTCTTTGTAAGCATATCACCCTCATCTTTTTTAATTTATTTTTGCTGGTCGTAGTTAATGTTTTCATGTTTTCTTACATACTTTGCTTTTTGCTGAGTTGGTTCAAACTAATTTTTATCTTTTTTTTCTAACAATACACAGATTCTGTATTTAGAGTCACTCGAGCTGGGTGAACTCATTAGCGACTGTTTACTATGTTTCAACGCTTGGGAGTTGCCCCTAATCAAGAAAGTAATGAAGAAAGATAGACTCACACCAGGAGTTTTTGGAAAACTACAAGTAAGGATTCAATTTTGTTTTTTGATCAGGACCATAATGCGTTTCACTTACTACCCATAGTATAGTTACGCAGTATGGTAATTTTTTTTGCTTAATAATACATATTAGTTGCTTAGGAAGAAGCAGTAGTTGCTCAGAAACCACAAATCAGAGTGTTTTCCCCCTATCATCTGTCATATCTTCTCTAGTGGACATTTAACATTTTTGACCGAATCACACATCCGACAATTATTTTTCGCTTTTCAACAGTTGAAAGAGAAGTACATGGACATTGAGCCTACAGGACTTTTCGGTGGTTTATTGAAGGCTGAACAATTTGTAGCTGCAACTCTTCCTTCCAATTATGATATTGTAGTGAGTATCTTAACTCACCTGTTAATTTTTTTTACATGTTATATTCACAACATTATGTCACAAGTAGATTTTTTGTTTTTATGCGAAGTGTAGTTGCTCAGTACCACATATTTACTTGCTTAATACTACAGATTATGTGCTTATTTTACTCCTAAAATTTGCTCAGAAAATTAAATACTTGATTCTCTTACACAAAGTTGTTTTTTGGGTACCATACTTAGGAGTTGCTTGTTTCATGTTAATTTGGTTGCTCACTACCATAATTTAGTTGCTCAACATTATACATTAGTTGCTCATCTTGATAGTTGCTCAGTACCATAATGTAGTTGCTCATAATTATACATCAGTTTCTCAGATCCATACAATATTTTGCTTCTTCATGCACAAAACAGTTGCCCAGATGAAACAAATAGTTACTGACTTAAATTTTTAATAAGTTGGCTCTATTTTGTTCACAACATCTTCTCTCTATTTAAACTTCAACATGCATTCTTACTGTAGAATAAAATGAAGGTATCAGGCTTAGTTCATTACACAAAGTAGATCCTGGGGCATCATACACACAGTTTTTGCTTTTGATGCATGTTAAATTGGTTGCTCCGTACCATAATTTAGTTGCTCATAATTACATATTAGTTTCTCATCTTTTTAATGGCTATTTTCCATGTTTTCGCTTACCAATATATATTAGTTGCTCAGCTCCACATAGTAGTTGCTACTTTGTGTACAAAAGTTGCTTAGATCAAACAAATAGTTACCCACTTAAATGCAAAAAACTTGCCGTATTTTTTCTCAAACACTTTTTACTCAGTTCTGACTGCAGCATGCATTCTTATTGTAGAAAAAGAGGAAGTTGTCAGTCTTAGTTCATGGATTTTTCTCAGAATTTGAAGGATCTCTTGCAAAGTTTGTCAAGGGCATTGATGCATTTGACCAAACAGGGCCTTCTTCCGGCAGCACAATCATGGAAGACCCACCTAGGGGACCATGAGCAAGACACACAAAGAGGCAACAGACTAGCACAACTGAGAAAGAACATATTCTACCAGAAACAGATTCAGATAAATCTACTGTTGATAAGGAAAAAGACAAGGATTGCGTTGATGAAGAGAGTAGTAATGAAAACAGGCATGTTATGGTTTTTTGCGTGCACTATGATTTTATCAATTTGCCCTAGTTATATACACAAACTTGTGTGATATCATTGCTGAATTGCCTAGATAGCCACATCAACTTGCCCACAACCATCACAATTCAACATGCTAGAATGCCTACTTTCCCTTCTTATTTTTTTAGTTTTTGAGGCAGTGATATCGCTTGACTGAAATTCCTTCTTTTATGTCCTCAAAAAGGCAAAAGTAAAGTATATTTTGATTTGCCTAGAGACAGTGATGACGATGACGATGGGATAGGAAACAATGGGGAATCTGAAGAGGAATGGATAGATTAAGAGGATGATAATGAACAAGATAAGGTGGATGATATGGATGGTGACGATGATGGTAATGAGAAAGACAAGGGTGATGATGACGGTGATGAGGATTATAGTGGAAAAAAACACAGAAAGATCCAGAGACCAAGATGATGAGGACAGTGACAAAGATAAAAATGGCAACACGGATGACAAAGATGGGGACTACATGAATGATAAAAATGCAAGGTCAGGCAGCAAAGGGAAAGGCAGCAATGATGACAGTGGTGCTGGAAGGCAGGGAGGTGATGATGATACTCCGTATGATTATGACATGAGTGTTGATGAAGATGAAACCCTCCAATACTATGTGGATGTGAGGAAGAAGATCATTTCAAGCGAAGAGTGCAGATTGGAGGAACAACACAACACTAAGCAGACGGGGACATCACTTCTAGACTTCTGTAGGATGGAAACAAAAGCCAAACTGCCAGATATTACACTACTAGAAGAACCATTTGTTCTGGAAACACAAGAAAACTACTTCAAGACGGTGACGCAAAACGAGTTGAAGAGAATCAACCAAGGGATTAACACATATTTTCCTAACTTTGATGGCGTCTACACTCCCGGCGCATACAATGAATGGTTTCATCAAACTCATTACACGTGCCCAGGAAAACAAAACTAGAAGAAAGCGACGACAGTTCTGCAGGAGATAAGTGACAGGAGATCTCTGGCTAGGGAGGCCACTCTAAGAGCAACTTTAGTTGTTGGACTAGAAACTGCATCACTGAAGCCAGCAACTTTGGATCTTGAACAAGCAACTCCGGATTCTGTTGCAACAACTTCACATGCAGCTAGGACAAGTTTGGATGTTAAAAATACAAATTTGCATGTTGTTAGAGAAACTACATCAGCCAATCCAACAACTTTGGATGTTGGTATAGCAAGCTTGGATCTTAGGGAAAAAAACTAAGTTGGCGGGAGTTACAGAAACCACAGATAAAGTCACTACACCTCCAACATCTATTCATACCGATGCAACAAATTTACCATCAAAGGGTAAAACACTCCAAATCATGGGAATTTGTGGTGACGAACCACAATCAAGTAGCAGGACACCAGCAGTTCAAAAAATAGCAATTTCTTCCCATATTCAAGCAACAACCATCACAGAACAAGCAACTTCTCCGCATCTACAAGCAACAACCATCACAACACAAGCAACTTCTGCCCATCTTCTAGCAACACCCATCACATCACAAGCAACTTCTGCCCCATTTTCAGGCAACAACCATCATAGCACAAGAAAATTTTGCTCAGGGGGAAGCAAATACACAATCAACAAAGCAACTTTGTAGTATGCCTAATCGCATCACCTGTCCGCCTCCGTTACAATCCAAAGAGAAGAAAGGTGACCTATCCGAGGAGGAAGTTAGCAGACTGATTGAGCAGATGAAATCTCCAAGTGCTAAACCACATACTCATCAGGGCAACAAGTCAGCACCTTGCTCAGGAAGTGAGGCAGTGATTATACCTCAGGCCATGATTAGAAGGAGTGACTCTGAAAGCTGTAGGTTTGACGGTTACTGGTACACCCCCTACAAAATAAGATGTCGTGCTTGACGAGCACGAGTTCGATGCAGAGCTAGTAAGATTTTGCGTTGAAGCAGAAACAACAAAGCAATAGAAACAACAACAAGCTCAAACTGATCCAAAGGTTGCATCACCAAGTACTTTCCAAACTCCAGCAAAGGAACCTAAAATTGTTGTAGCAGGTTCAAGCAATGTTGCAAGTGAAAGATCAACTTGTCCTCAACAACACCCCAGAAGGATAATAAAACCCACATCTTGCTTGAAATCTCCATTTGAGAAGAAGAATCAATTCATTTTCTCAACTGAGGTTAACAAGTTGTATGCAAGTGTTCTAGTGCATGGATGAAGACCAACGAGGAGTCAAGCAGGACCTGATACCAGGTACTTATTCCGTAGTAGTCATTTTTTTGTATAATGATTTTTCCTACTACAATACATGGAAAATTACTTAAATGTACATACTAACTTTCTATTATCAACAGATAATGTTATTTGAAAATATAGCATGAGTTGCCTTTTTTACCTATTTTTGCTGGTACAACCAGCATGTGCTTTTCTTTTTTGTGTGAATTGCAGTAACCCAGTATCACTCATTAGTTTCTTAACACTACATAATAGTTTCTTATTTTATTGAGGTTAATTGCCCAGGTCAATACAAAAGTTGATTGTTCTATAGAAAGTAGTTTCTGAGCACCATATATAGTAGTCTGCTCTATGTTGTGTTCAATTGTTGCTCAGGATCATAATGTTATTGCTCAGAATCACAGATTAGTTGCTCATTGTGGTACCTTTCAAATAGTTCCTCCTCAGAAAACATTGGATTTTCCAGTCTGTTCCACAACAAACATATCAGTTCCTCATTGTGTTGTCTATTCTTTTTTTTACAGATTTCCTATTGTAAACTTCGACAAGTCCCACATATCTCTCAAGGAGCTTGCAGATTCAATGAAACCTGGGGGTGGGTCCACACATCTGTCATGGAGATAGGAATAATAGCACTCCAAAGAAGCCTTACAGAAGGTTCAAAGAAATTCATCCTGTTGTTGAGGATAGGAGTAAGTGTACTGATTATGCGTCAATTTTATTTTTTGTTTTTTTGTACCGATTATGGAGTAGGTACACCCTTATGCAATTACCGTTTTCATTCTAATCAAATTAACTGGTTTTGCACCATCCTTTTGTCCACTCCATTTTTATAGACATGGCTGCAGGAACTAATATGGAACGTAGACGAGTTAAACCAATTATTCAGTAAAAATATGCGCTTAGACCATAACGATATGGTATGCTCATGAAAAATTCTAAAATGTGTTGCTTCATTTTTTTCCAACAGATAGTTGTATAGTTCTTTTTATTAGAGAAAATGTATTAGATATGCAACTATTTTCTTATTGTAACTTGCTCTTAACTTTAACATAGTTTGCTCAAATTTTTGCAGTCAAACTGAATAAAGTTTTTTTTCCATAATTTTACATATGACACTAACTATACTGCCAATTAGAGAAATGAAGTTGCTTTTAAAATAAATTGAATTTTCCAAGAACCACATGTTAGTTGCCCAATACTACCGAATATTTGCTTATATCATTCATAGTAGTTGCTCAGCTCAAAATAGGATAGCTGCACGATAGTAGTTTCTAAGCAACACATGTAGTAGTTGCTTCTTCCGTCTTGCTTACTTTGTTTTGCTCAGGACCTAAATGTAGTTGATCTCCATCGTCCATTAGTTGCTCAGTACTGTGCATTCTTTTGCTTACTATTATATTTTTAGTTGCTCAGTACCATACAGTACTTTCTCGGTACTACCATTATCTATTTTTTCCGTTGCAGATCATGATATCCATTCTACAACCCTGAATCCAAAGGCAAAAATTGTTGTGCACCATCACTTCCTATTCAACATCAATATCAGAGATCACCAGTTTGAAGTGCTTGGTTCTTGGAGAGCTTTGAAAGACAACATGCTAAAGAGTTGTGTGGACGAAATTATAGCAGTTGTCCGTATTATGTGGGACGATAACTACGCTGTTTCCAAAATACAGTTGGACCCATTTAGGCTAAAAGAAATCGATGTTCCCAATCAAATCAACAAGTACAATTCTTCTTTGCCAGTTCCTTTTACATCCTTGCGTCACAAATTACCAATTTCATATAATAGTCTTTCTGTGTCTACACAAAATTCTAGGCATTGTTGCTCAGGAATATGCGCACAACTTTTGTTCTTTTTTTCTAACTCAAATTTTGCTAAGCTACACTATGCTACTTGCTTAAAATTAGACTTCAAGTTGCACAGTTACCTATATTCACAATATTCATCCATTTTTTTGCGTGTACTAGTTGTTCACTATTACATATAGACAAGTAGAAAGTTAGTACCTTATGTTTTGAGATTTTCCAAAGATAAATATCCTTTTTTATGCACAGTAGTTTTTGCGCAGTTCCATATATGAATTTTGGTAATGTTCCTCTTAATTGTTGTTGTATTATGCCTACTTTTTTACTCCGGAAAATATTCCGCTCATAGTAAAACATATTTCTTAGTCTTTTGTCCTCTTTTTCTTTGTTTCTACACGACGTCCCCCTTCCGTGCTTATCTGTTTTGCACACCTACCAGCCATGATTACGGCATTTGCACACTAAAGAATATGGAAGCATGGGAAGCAAGATTGGTCCCAAGTTACACAGGAAAGGACTGCGCAAACATTAGGAAGTTGATGACACACGGCTGGATAACATCTATCCACAACAAAATCAAATGGAAGGGCGTGGTCAAAGTATAGAGGTGTGACTTCACTATTGTTTTCATGCAACAGTTTTAAGTTTGTATTTTTTACCATTTTTTATCAGCACTACTCATATCATGTTCTTTTTTTCTTTCTCGTGTGTGCTTCTATGTGTCAAGTTCTCCTGTTTTGCCAACAAAATAGTTTTCTTAGCACTAGATAATAGTTGCCTGGTTTTTATGTGTGGTAGTTTGTCCAGTAACACAGTTTTTCTTTGCCCAACTAGTAAAATGCATTTTCATGTCTTTTGCATAACAGAATAGTTGCTCAGTGTTAGATAGTAGTTGATTCTTTTATGCAGAGCAGTTGCTCAGTAACAGACAGTAGTTGCTCATTTTCATATTAATTTTCTCGATTATGAGCATTATGGGCACATACGACATAACAAGTCTACAATACATATAAAAGGCATGGAGTTCTCTGATATAAAGAAAACATTATAATCGCCATCAATCACAGTCTACAAGTTGCATAAAAATAGTTCAAACATTTGCTCACTGTTAAATAGTAGTTGCTCAGTGTTAAATAGTAGTTGCTTCTATTATGCAGAGTAGTTGCTCAGTAACAGATTGTAGTTGCTTGTTTTCAAGTTATATTTTTCTCGATTACATACATTGTACGCACATATGGCATAACAAGAAAACATTATAATGGCCAGCATACACAGTCTGCAAGTTGCAAAAAAACAGTTCAAAATTGCTCATAATGAGGCTCAAATTTGCCCAGGCTGTGAACAAACTACTCAAATATCACTATGAAAAAAGCATAACTAGCACACGATTTTATCCGATATTCATAGCCAAGTCCACTCCACTAAAAAATGCACCATTTCCTGTCTCTAGAGCAGCTTTAGTGGGCAAATTGCAGAATTATGTTGCTCTGATCCGCACAAGCTGCACTGTATCTTTAGTTTTGGATGCAACTCTAGGGCTGACACGGTACAACGCCTTTTTGTTCTCCCTTTTGTAGTTGACTTTGGGGGGGTCCCTAGGACCAGGAGCACTGTTTGATGGCCCGGCTGAGCCCTTTTGTTTCTTCTTACACGACTTGTTCAAATGAAAAATTTCAGTTCCTGCAACACGTATATGCATGTTCAGGATAGTAATAACTGCATCTGAACGACGAACAATTTTTGCAACCTTTTGGAAGTTCATAGTATAATTGGGATGCCGCACCTCCATTTGGGACTCTAGGGGCATAACATCTGGCTGGTAGTCGCATACGGGATGCGCGCCATCCGAAACAGCGCCCTGTGTCCATCGTTTTAGTATATAGCGTGCTGATATAACATCAACCCCTAGGTGTGTGAATACCTTTAGTATGTGACAGCATAGAATACCATCCCTATGCATCTTCGAAAACTCACAAGAATACATGCCTTCCTTATTATTAGCTATGACTAGGTACGTTCTAGTTCCATACTTTGCAACCCAACCTCTGTTAGGTATTAATCTGTAAAAGTTGCCTCCAAACGGATGAACACTGTACCTTCCAACAAGCTCAAACTCGGTGCAAAATCTGAGATAAATGTTCTTGGTATGCACTTTCATAGCTCGCTCCTCAATTGGATAAGGTGACCACGTTTCAAGTTCTAAGAAATCTGTCTTGTAGTCAAATCCTCCTTCCTTGACAAGTATATGAACCTGGATTTTCTCATATTGTTTGATAAAGTTCAGCACAGACTTGTGCGGGTTCACGTAGCGTTTCAGGACCGCATTGAACCCTTCGATGCGTTGTGTTAATTGCAAAAAAAAAGAACCGGTGCTTGAAATAGCGTGGAATCCAGTATTCACGGTCTTCATATAGCTTAGTGAAATGAGAGTGCGCAAGAACATCTGGCCATTTGCCCAAAACAGTGCCCATTTTGCCTCAAATTCTTCTAGGCTAAAACTAAAGTCAACGCAGTCATTGAAATCCTCAGCCATACCTGGGTTCCTGCCAAGTACAAGGCCCACTTTACCTTGTGTCTTTCCAACAATGTGCCAGCGACAGTTGCGATGTACTGAGTTAGGGAAAGTTCTTTCTATAGATGTCTTTATCCCAGTATCATTGTCCGTGATAATATTGAGTGACTGCAAACCATCCATTGCATCTAAAAATGTTGTGAACATCCAGTCAAAGCCAGTTGCCAACTCCTGCCTAACAAACATGCATCCCAGCATTAACTGCCCATGCCTGTTTATGCGTATAAACGGAGTAAATGGCATATTATACATATTCGTTCAGTATGTCGTGTCAAATGACATACAGTCATGATAAGCTTCCTTGTACACCCTGCGAGCTGCACCGTCAACCAAAAAAAATTCTCAATTCTGTCCTCCTCATCCATCTTAACACGGAACCAGTAGTTAGGATTCTTCTCTTTCTGCTCTATGAAATGTTCTAGAACCCCAGCCATATCATTGTCTCTATTCCTTTTATCGAGCGTGGAGCAGAAATTTGTTAATGTCTTCGCTGTATACGGAACAAGCAACCCCGTCCCGTCGAGTTCTGGCATGATACCCATCGTTCTTCCTGGAACAAGTGAACACACATAACAATTCTGTCACAAATGCGAAAAAAGTGAGCATTTAAAGCAACTCATAAAGTAGAAAACAACAACTATGAAAATAATCGAGCAACTAGACACTTATTTTTTTCCTTCAACTCTGATTGCTTTTAGACGCTCAAAATGGTGGTGTAGGTATTTTTCCAAAAATAATTAGATGTGCAAGCCAATGCTATGTAAAAACTCTTTTTTTTTTTGCTACTTGATTTTGCTTTAATCTATACAAACGAGTGTACGCACAAAAACATTTCCTGTCAGAACAATGCTAAAAAGGTGAACATTTCTAGCAACTCATATCAAAGAAAACAACAACCATAAACATAAATTGAGCAACTTGAAACTAATTTGTTTCTCACCTGTGGTTGCTCACACAACAAAATGTTGGTCTAGTTACTTACAAACCAAATTATATGTGCAATCCACGACTATTTAAACACAATTTTTTTGCTACTTGATTTTGCTTCGATCTATACAAACAAGTTGCCTAACTCAACTGATGAAACTGCTAAAGTTTTTACTACAAGTCGTCAATTTTCTATTTCGAGAACTCTTTTTTGATTGGTCATAACCAATTTTTACTCACAAGCTTCAATTGAATATACATCATGTTCTTTTTTTAAACAAATAGTCAGGAAATTATATAATTCAAAGCAAATACTGCCATCAAATCAAGCAACCAGGTAATGCATTTTGAGAAATTCCTAAACAAGCAGAGCACAAAAAATTAAAAATTAAAGATCAAGCATGAAAATTATAAGTACCAGCAGATAACAATCCATTACCTGCAGGCAAGTTTGTCTTGTGTAGATTTTTCACAAATTCCCTTTCCTCCGGAGGAATTTCTTGTTGTGACCTCAAATACTTTATGAGTGAAGGTTTGTGGATTAAGGGATGATTATGCTCAGCAACAAAATTAATAACTCCCCATCCTCCATCTTTAAGCTTCACCACCATTTTAGCCTTGTAGTTAGTATGCGGAATAGTTCCCCTATTCCTCTTCTTTGGCCCTTTCTTTTTCTTCCCTTGCCCACTGATTTCTGCAATAACCGTCGCAATTTCTGCATCTTTTTCATCTTGTGAATTTGGTTCCTCCGGGTCTGGAATAGATCCAACTACAGGAACCTTCTCAGCTCCCCCATCATCCTTGCGCGGATTTCTGTTCTTCTTGCATGAAAAGTGCAGTTTCTCTAGAACACTAGTGTACGCCGACCTCCTAGAAGTATTCAGCTTGATAGAAAACCCCTTCATGGCAGCATACATGTTGTAGTGACGTTTTGCATCTAGCAGTGTGTCAAAACGCATACCAATGAATGGATCGTTTGGCTGTGATGATGCTTCATCATCGTCAGTAGCGGGTTCTCCCGTTGTAGTGTTTGTCCCATCATTGAAAGAGCCTGTCCCTGTATCAGTGTTTGCAACATTTGGTGCAACACCAGTTTCTGGTATAGTAGCATCGATAACAGCCTACGGGGACTCATAAACAGTATCATCCATCAAATTTGTAGCAACAACAGCTGGCTGCAGGACTCATCAATAGCCCCATTCAACAAATTTGTAAAGAAATTGCCTGTCATTGGATATGCTTGCTCATATACATCAAATTGCATCTAACTTACATCCTGTTCTTGGTAACCAACATGCATGTCATAAGCAACCTGCAAGACACAAATTATGGTGTTTAATTAACTGTGTTTTCTTTGTTATCTATATGTGAACATAATCCATGGCAATTAAGATAACAAAAATAGGCAACTGTGATCATGTAACAAGCAACTCCAATGGCTACATAGGCAACTCCATTGTTTCCATTCTCTCAGCATAACCTACCCCATTTTTTAAACTTACTGGAAACAAAGCATCTGTCAAAACCTACTATGCAAATTCTTCAAAAACTACTAGGCTTGTTTTGCACGTTAGCATCATCCAGAGCAACTTATGTATTGAAAACAAGCAACTACACTCATCTACAAGGCAAGTTCAACAACAAAATTAGGCAACTACATTTTTTTCCTCTCAGCACACACAACACATAGCAATTTTTCCTACTACTGCAAAATATGAAACTGTCATGATCTAACAGTAATTTTACATTTTTTTGTCATGCAGGTAGTTCTAGTTTGCAAAACCAAGTCTGAAAGTGTGCAAAAGGCCTTTTTGGCAGAGACAAGTTTGGTGATAGTTCTGCAAATTATACGAGTTTGGTTACAACAACAAGTATGTTTGTTGGTTTTTTATTATGTTTTCGCATTCCAGGAACTTGATATTACGTGTTATTACAAGATTGTACGCTACGAATACCGCTCAAGTTTTTTTTCCAGTTTTTTATGAAGTACCAGAATGATTAGTTACTTGTGCTCCGATTTTCTTTCCACTAGTTATTTGAAGTATATCATATACTTCTTGAATAGACATAGTGAATAGTGTCATTCAAAAGGACTTTGCAGCACCTTTTTCAGGGGAAAACTGCCCATTTTCCTCCATGGTTAGCTCCAATATACACACTGGTCCTATATTTTATTTTTTTGGTTTTCTTGCAGGGATGAAAAACATGTCCCCTAGAGTTTTGGGAATGACACACTTGTCCTACTGAAAAAAGGATTCTAGTACAACTTTTGAACAAAGCAACTTCACCTTTAGTTGCCTACCTTTTCCCACACAACAGCCTACTATCATGTCATGTTTTGCCTAAATCCATGCCCTGAATTTGCCTAATGAATTTTAACAACTGAAAGCAGGAATCTGGCACATTTTATTTTCTTTTTGCTTATTTTGAAATTTACTGGATGTATACCACACAGCAAAATTGCCTGCTATCACATCTTATATGCTTACTACTACATCCTTTTTTAGCCATAAAGCACAACTTGGTTGCCTACTTTCGCTCCACCACAATTGCCTACTGCACAAAATATTATAGTGGCCTTTTCTTTTGGTGTGATGAATTACCTCCTGGAAACAGCAATATTGTGCATTTTTTTTTTCCTGTGGAAAGATACTAGATGAATACCAGACAAGAAACTTTCCCATTTGCACACATTAGTTGCTTATAAGCACATGCTATTTGCCTTGTATGTTGAGAACCAACTTGAAAAATACCACACGCACTTGGCTAGATTCCTCTACTATCACCTCCGAGTTGTCTACTTATCCACAGAAACTTGCCTACTGCCACATGTAAGTTGCCTAGATTGACACACTGATTTGCCTACTTATCTAATTTTTTGTATATCAAATATGAGCCTAGTAGCACACAACGAGTTCCCCAGTCACGAATTTGCTTACTGCCACATATAACTTGCTTAGTTTCTTTTCTGGAATTCCCATGCCTGGTGCCTCCGAGTTTCCTACTTATCCAGTCATCCACACAAACATTTTTGTCTACTATCACCTCTGAGTTGCCTACTTATCCACACCAAAATTGCCTACTGCCACTTATAGGTTGCATAGATCCACACACCAAATTGCCTACTGCCACATATAGGTTGCCTAGATCCACACACCGAGTTGCCTACTGCCACGTATAAGTTGCCTAAATCGACGCACTGATTTTCCAACTTATCTACTTTTTTCTATATTAGATATGAGCCTAGTTGCACACAAAGATTTCCCCAGTCACAAATTTTCTTACTGCCACGTATAAGTTGCTTAGTTTCTTTACTAGAATCCCCATGCCCGGTGTCTCTGAGTTGCCTACTTATCTAGTCATCTACACAATTTTTTTGGTCTACTATCACCTCTGAGTTGCCTAATTATCCACACCAAAATTACCTACTACCACTTATAGGTTGCCTAGATCCACACACCGAGTTGCCTACTGCCACGTATAGGTTGCCTAGATCCACACGCCGAGTTTCCTAGATCCACACACCGAGTTGCCTACTGCGAACCAAGAGAGGAGATACAGAAGGACGAACCAAGAGAGGAGATGGTGTCATCTCTGCTACTGCGATGTAGAGGGGGAGGGGAAGGGAGGGAGGTAGGTCTCTACGGGGCATGGTGATAACGTACCTGTTCTTGTGAGAACCAAGAAGATACAAGCTGGTTCCTCGGGGTGTCTCGACCTGGAGAAGGCGCCATGAAAGTAGATCGAGATCTCTCCTGGTCTTTTACTTGGAGGGGAAGATGGTATGGCTACTGCCCAAGAAAGGGACCGGGGCAAGAGCTTTGGAAGGCTTTTTAAAGCAATTCTGGACGTCAAGTACCGATCGTGATGTGGGGATTGGTGGGGGCGAAAGTACTCGTTGAAGGAAGGATCACGACGTGGGGATCGGGTTGGTGGGCGCGTGCGCCGAGTAAAGCTAACATGCGACCTTTTTGGACACCCTTCCGGATTGTGCGCCCATCACCTCAAACAAGCGCCCACACGTGGTCCATACCCCCTCATTAATTAGGATGCGCTGGTTATAACCTACTAGCGTTCGGGCGCTTTCTAGACGCGTCCTTTTCTAATATCCCGCTTGACAAGTACCACGGGACCTGCGTATCCCACTTGCTAATAACCCACTTCTCCTGTTTGGTCCCACCGGCAAGAGCAGGCGGGATCCGGTCATCCCATGCCCGTGCCACTTGAATCGTTAGCCCTAGTGAATTCTCGCCATCGTTCATCACAACAGTCATCTCCATGCAATCAGTATCCACCTCAATTTTATTGCACTCAATTTGTCCTGCAAGTATCGATCCATCTCGAAGTGCTATTGCTTCCACGGTCGGGGATTCCGCAATAGCTCGCGGTGATGAAGAAATCCCTCTCATCTCGAGTGATAGCACCGTGTTACCCGTACCAGAGTCAATACAAAGTGGGACTGTAAGTGGGCAGCCCGTGGGATGCCCATTTAATCAAGCTTAGTTCAATTTAGGTTGTCAATTTACACACGTTTTGACTTTCCTACCTAAATTTGTTGATGGTGACAGCTAAGTGGGCCCACTAATACAAAGTCTTCTCTTGGGTTGGTCCAGCCGTGTCTGATACCGTACAGGCCTTGATGGGCCTCCCAAAACACACACACACACCTAGCCGCCCTCCCGCTCGCCCTGGGCTGGACTCTGAGGGAGCCCAACTTCCGTGCCCGCCACCGCCAGGCGCCAGCCAGCCTCGCACGGTCGAGTCGACCTCTCTCCGCGCCAAGCCGCGAACACAGCTCAATCCCGCTCGCGCACCTGCAGTACCCTACGCTGCTGCAAGGCACGTTACCATCGCAGCCGCCCGTTCTCCCGAAAGCCACACGATTCGACGGCCTCCGTCCTCTGCTCACCTCACGCCATGCCCGCCTCCCGCGCGACGGGATGCCGCGCCGGGAACCCCCGCCGCTCCTCCCCCCTTCCCACTTCAACTCCCTCATCGCTTCCCGCGCCCGCGCCGGCCGGGCCGCCGACGCCTTCTCGCTGCTCGCGCGCATGCTCGCCGCGGGCGTCGCCCCGACCGCGTTCACCTTCGCGCCGATCCTGTCCTCCTCGCCCTCGCTCTGTCCCCGCCGCGCCGCGCAGCTGCACCCGCACGTCCTCAAGCGCGGCCTGCTCCACAGCGACCCGTACTCCGGAACAGCGTTGCTGGGATTCTTTGCACGCCACGGACGGTTCGGCGAGGCGCTCCACGTGTTCGAGGAAATGCCTGCACGGAGCGTCGTCACCTGGAACTGCCTCGTCTCCTCGTTCGTGCAGTACGGGCGTCTCCATGACGCCCTGTTCTGGTTCAGGGAACTCGCGAGGAGCGGGGACGGCTTCTCCGAAGGCTCTCTTGTCGTGGTCTTGCCTGCATTTGGGTCACCGCAGCTAGTTCACGCGATTGCCATGAAAGTCGCAATGGATTCCTTCTCAGCAGTCGCTAACTCGTTGCTGAACTCTTACTGCACTTGCGGCGCCCTTTGCGTGGCGGAGAAGCTATTCAATGGGTTGATGTTCAGAGATCTGGTTTCCTGGAATACGATGATCACTGCCTTTGCTAGGAGTAGCTCGCCGGGGAGAGCTTTTCAGCTTTTCTCGACGATGCATGGTCAGGGCGTTTTGCCAGATGAGACCACATTTTCCAGTGTTCTTTATGCTTGCACCAGTATAAATGGACAGGAGCATGGCAAGTCTGTTCACGCGAAATCTATCAAGCATAATCTGAATAGGACAGTGTTTGTGAGCACTTCACTGGTTGATTTCTACACAAAATGTGTTGGTTGGAGGGATGCTTGTAAAATGCTCGAGGAGATTCGTAATAAGAGCACTGCATGTTGGAATGCTCTGATTTCTGTCAAGTCAGATGGTGATGTGCCAGCTCTGCTTGTTATTCTGAGATATATGCTACGTTCAGGGATTAGCCCAAATGAGTTTACTTTTTCTTCGTTGCTCAAGGATCCATCACTGTTGGATCTGTGGCAGATTCACTCATTGGTCACAAGACTGGGTTACGGCGGTAATGACTATGTTTCTAGTGCTATTATATCTTCCTATGTTTCACATGGCTTTGTTTCTGATGCCCTGGCTTATGGAGTTACATTGGATCCTGAATCCTGCAATGTCTCCATGAATGTTTTAGCTGGGGCTTGTAACAAAGCTCATATGTACCAAGAGACCAAGGAGATAATTTTACATCAGCAAAGTAGAGATAATATTTCATGGAGCATACTTATTACTGCTTGTGCACGGAATGGTGATTATGCTGAAGCTTTTGGATTTTTCAGACAGATGAGAGTTTCAGGGTATCATTTTGATAACTATGTAACTGTGGGTTTGTTGAGTATTTGCACAAAAATTAACAGCCTAGTCCTTGGTAGGCTGGTTCATGGGCTTATCATCAAGACCGATTCTGGGTGCTCTGATACTTATGTCCGCAATTTGTTGCTTGATATGTATGCTAAATGTGGAAGAATTGAAGACTGTTTGAAAGCCTTTGAGGAAATGGAAGATAGGAATGTTATCTCATGGACAGCTGTGATTTCTGGCCTTGCACTTAATGGTTTTTCTCGTAAGGCCCTGGTGTGGTTTAAAGCTATGGAAGAGGCTGGCTTCAAACCTGACAAGGTAGCAATTCTGGCAGTCCTTTCAGCTTGTAGGCATGGTGGACTTGTGCAGGAGGGAATGGATATATTCAAACGTATCCAAGCTGATTACTCAACTGAAGCTGACATGGAACATTACGTTTGTGTGGTGGACATGCTATGCAAGTGTGGTCATTTAAAGCAAGCTGACACTGTGATTAGAGGCATGCCTTTCCGTCCAAGTACTATCTTATGGCGCACATTCCTCCAAGGATGCAATAAATATGGCATGCTAGATACTCCAGTGTTTAGCTAGAAATGGTTTCGGTAAACAATGGAGGTGTGTGTGTTCTCACATTAATTCATCAAAAGAATTGTTGCCAATTTAATATTTAGACCATACCGTATACCAAATGCATTTTGGTTGCACTTTGCAATGATGATTCAACAATGGTAAGGTTACCATCAAATTATGTTAGAACAATCTCGAATAGAGAATGTGTGATTGCTAGGAATCCTTACCAACCACATCTTCTCTTTTGTTCACTCCCTTCTATATGTGAAGGGTGTTGAAACGTCCTCATTGATGAAGATTTTCTGGTAGGTGGTTCATTGTGGGTCGGCATTTCTTTGTTCCCTCCCACTGGTTTGGTTCTACCATCATCTGGTGGCTAATTACCGAAGGAAACACCTCCTTCTTTCTGCATGAAGCAGTGCCAACTAGCAAGATGCGTCCATGTTGTCACCTTCATGGTCAGGATTATGCAACATGGAGGGGCAAAAAGGATAGCTACTATTTCTGGTTGACCTGGATATGTGACCCTTGCAGATCAAGCATTCCATGTCCTCAGTGACAATTTTCACTTTGGGAGTTGAAAATGGTCTTCATTCTTTGTGGAAGTTGCAAGGGAGGTTTGAAGCTCCAAAAAGCAAAATGAAAATGTGTACCAAGTTGGAAATATCTGAAGAAATATTGTACTGTCCCTGAATTCAGGTAAGCAATGGAATATGAGAATGAAGATGATGCCATGGCATATTGTTCAATGATCATCAGAAATCTAGTATGTTCAGTGCTTTTTTTTTCCACCTAAAGAAACGAGTATTTTTTATTCACAGACAAAAGGAGAGTTAAAAGAGCAGGACCGTTGTCAAAATAGAAAGGTGCAGTAAGCACTTGCAGCCTATGTAAATGTAGATTATGACTGGAACAATTTCAGTAAGATCCCTTTGTATTTACTATGCTTTACTTGAATCTAATTGACGGCGACCTGCGTCCGAAGAGCTGATGCTTTTGTAGTGACTAGATTATTTGGGATGTTGTCTCCAGGTGTCTTTCCTGCTCAATGAGTTTCTGAAACGTGGATTCCTTTTTGGTAAACAAGTTCTTGCAACGCGACTCTTTGCATTATGGGTTAGTCAGCCAAGGTCGTTAGGGTGTGGCAAATCGGTTGCAGAGATGATAAAGCACCAGTCAGTCAGGACAGAGGCATCAACTAACTATCAGAGGTACTACAAGCTTTTGACGAAGCATGCACATTAGTAGTGAAATATTGATAATATAGCATTCAAGTATGGGCTCTGGTTGGCTATTGCTTTCCTTTCCACTAGGCACTGTCTACGTAGCTACAAAGGTTCGTGTTTACTAATTGAATGATGACCATGCACGGTTGTCCTGGTACTAAAAAGGTGATTTGGTCAAAGAAATCAAAGCATTATCTAATGCAATGGGTGGCGGCCTTAGATATCAGGACCCCGTATCAAGCTGGGATCGCAAAGATCGACAATTCCAAGAATATCCAATTTACCAAGTGCCAAAATAGTTCTGAATGCTGATTGATTTTGCTTGCTGCCATCTTATGCTGTTCTCGAGGTAATTAGTGTATCTCTGAATTGTAGGCAAGTAAACTGGCATTGTCCTTGGTGCGGATACAGAATGGGAACTGTGATGTTTACCGGCATATCGTGTGAACAATGGTTTGGGTTCTACTTTTACTGCACTGTGGAGACAAAACTACAGCACAGGCCAGTGCTGTGGCACCATATCCTTTGAAATTACGCTGGAATGTCACCATGGCATCATTGATACATACCATTGGATGAGAAGAAGAAAGGACGAGATGCACTAGGCGCATTAGAGTTTTATTGTAGCTTCCAAAAATAATATAGTGCTTTATATAATATAATCTGGTGCATTCATTTGGTAAATGGATGGATGAGGCTCTTCCAACGGCTGAGTGCTGTAGGTCTCTACCATAGCAATTGTGAATTCAGAGGATCAATGTCCGTCTTTGTAGTCAACGACAAGATCTTTATTTCCGCCAATCACACCTTCAAAAGATCATGTGTGGATTTACCACCATGAATTCCAGTTATTCAAGGTTTTTAAACCCCATGATTGTCAAATCTGACTCTGACTTGTCAGCCTCAGGAGTCAGGACTCAGGAGGAGTAGACACAAGTTAACGGAGTATTATGATCCTAAAAAGGTTATACTGTACTATTATGGCATGCCGTTTGTTTTCTTCAAGTCAAGGTACTTGCGGTTCTTGAGAAGTTGAGCTTTGGCATATGCATATCGGCATATTCTATCTTTGTTCGTTTTGGACGTTAATAGTCACTGGTATGGTCTACTCGACCATTTTTCTTTCAATCTAAATTGCAGGTTACCAAGAACAATTAATATAAAATGATATTGAGTTGTATGGCGTGGTGTTGGTCCTATCTTGGGCTTGTACACAATACTATCTTTTCTATCAATGCATCGAAAAGCAAAAGGATTTTGCGTTTTCGTGAACAAAAGTTATTTTTGTTGCCAAATTCAACAGCATATTTTTCTTTTGGAAAATCTACAGAGTATTTTGCGAAATTGGGCTACTTTGTTTGGCTTTCGCAAATTTGGCTGAGTAGCCTCATATATATATTTGAAATCGTTATTGACAAAATATATTTGAAATGTACTCTAGCATACTCTTGGTTTGCTGTTAAACATTCTTTTTTTCTCAAAATCGTCAAAGATATTCTTCACCGCAAAACTTTGAGCACCATACATTATCTCTACAAGAAATATTGTGGAAATTCTCAGAAACATTCTTATAGCAGCATATCACATCAGAGTGCTTCTTTCACCAATAACGTATGAAAATTATGTCATAAAAGTTATATCATTAGAAACTTTATTTGAATATGAATCCAACAGTATAATTTTAGCACATACTAATATAAATTTTATTGGTCAAAACTTAGTGCATGCAAAATAAGAACACCATGTAAATGGGAATGGAGGGAGTACTTGCAGCTCTTGAGAGGTTGAGTTTATAACACGCATATTCTAGCTTTGTTCGTTTTGGACATTAACAGCCACTGATATGGTCTCCTCGACCATTACGTTGTTCTAAATTACCAGGTTAGTGGGAACTATGTGATCTAAAATGCTATAGTTACTTTTTTTTGCCAAATTCAATAGCATAATTTTTATTCGGAAAGTATATGGAGTACTTTGCGCAGTTGGGCTACTTTGTTTGGTTTTAGCATATTCCGCTAGTCTAATCCCTTTTAAGGTAGCCTCTTATTCTTTAAAGTATATATATCTGGAAATATACGCTAGCACACTCTTGGCCTGCTCTAAAGCATTTTTTTTTTCTTCAAAATCTTCAAAGATTTTCTTCATTGCAAAACGTTGAACACCATACATTGTCTCTTCAAGAATTCTTATAGTAGTAGTCACAGTGCAGTGTCGTACCTGCGCGGAGAGTTGGGCGGTGACCTCCCTCCGTGGCGCACTGATGTGGAGCAGATTATTGTGCGCAAAGGCTAGCATGGAGCGGAACATAGGAGAAGAACATTGGCTCATGGCATGCGTAGGCACGGAGCATATGCTATTGCAGAAAGGGAAAAAGGAGAAGAAGAAGGAGAGGATCGTTGTGATCTTCTTAGTCGGTGGCAATGGGTGGACACTCGGACAGGAGCTTCATCCGACACTAGTCCAACGGTACCCCTCCGTGGCCCGCTTTGTCCTCGATCGACACACAATGCGCCGCGGTGGTTCCACCAATTATCCGCAACAACGCCCGGCCCCGGCCCCGCTATCATATGTTTCTTTTGTAACCGCTCACACATGAGCCGTCTCATGTCATTAGCTCATCCTATGTTATAAATAGAGGCGGCACTTGGTCATGAAAGGATATCCAACTCTCCATTGGCATTGGCATTGGCACACATCACCTGCACTGCTTACACATTCGCTGGTTACGCATCCAGCGCCTACTTGCACCGATCGTCTCCATGGCTGCCCGGATCGCCGCCGCTGTCCTCTGCATGGTGTTGATCGTCTGCGCGGAGCTCGTAGCCACGCCGACCGAAGCTCGCGCCGTGCCGGACGTCTACGCGGCCGCGAAAGCCAATGCGGCCAGCGGCGCGGCTACGGCTGGTGGCGGCACTCGCCGGGGGAGGTGGAACAAGGCGAGGAGGCTGGAAGGAGGAGACGCCGTTCACAAGCGGGAGGTGCCGGGCGGCCCGGACCCGCAGCACCATCACTAGACAAGTCACCAGCTGCGACGTGCCAACGTATGTAATGCAAAATGGACGTGGAGGAGCGTTGGATCCACACGTCCAGATTGGAGAGATGAAGCATAATTTGCGTTTGGTTTAAGGAGCCGCCTGTGTTAACTTCATTCGTCGTGCGTCCTTTATATGCACGCAAGAATGTCAGTACCTAGCTAGCCTCTGTACTCCACACATACGGTCCAGTTGTAATAAACAGGTGCAAATCTTCATATAATGATACTTCTGCAGGTGCATCACGATGTAACAGTGGGTATTTTGTACGGTATATTTACAGTTTGCTGTGATAAGTTAAGTCGACCGGCCATGCGTGGGTGAACTCTCCTTCATATTCCCACACGTTTCTGTTTCATTTTATATTCAGTACTTAATTAACTTTAGTACAGTACTTTCCATTGACTGTGACCGTAAACTGACCAGCATCACAAATCAGCAATATAATGGGATCAGCGCGTCGTCTGACGCGTCTTGCTAGCCAGGCTAAAAAAAGGTCAGTGGAGACTGGAGACGTGGTGACAAAGGAAAAACTTTCTTACCCAGAGGTCGGCAAGCCGACTGAACAATGGAATGCAAAGCCTGGCCGGGGGAGAAATGTTGAAACCTCAACTCCCCCCCCCCCCCCCCCACACACACACACACACACACCCCACCCCCCTTTTTTTTGTCAAGGCATGCACTCCCTCCGTCTCAAAATAATTATCGTTGAAATTGGTTGAAATATTGGATGTATCTAATTAATTTGAGATGGAGTGAGTATTAGAACTAAGCAAATTACTCCAAGGAGGTCTCCAACGAGGTCAAAAGAGGAAAAGGTCCATGCCCAAAAATGAAAAAAAGGTACCAAACCGTGGCTACATTAATTCCACGGTATTTGGGATTGTCTGTGAAGGCATAGGCTCGATGCTCAATCTCATCATGCATGAGCCAAACCACATCCCGAGGGAGTGGGGGAAGCGTTACGTTTGTGAGAACCCTCCTATATGCTTATTCCAAATCCCAAAAAATGATGTACATAATGATCCAACTATGAGTCAGTTTCTCCTAGAAGAGGGTCCCGTACAAGATGATGACAGGTGGGCTCCACCGCTCAGTTTGCCCGTCAATTCGTTTTCAATCGTTATTTGGCTCGATTTGAAAAATATTAGTACTAGAGTGGTGCTTTTTTGCAATTCAAACGTAAAGCGGTGGTTTTCCGGAATTTTGACTCTAAAGTGGTGGCTTTATGCTAAAGACTCCTTCAATACCTATCATCTATATCTATGTATCCTAGTTCTGGATATTCGAACTATGTTGGCAACTAAAGAGCTCAGTAGACTATGCAGTTTGCTGTAGACCAGTTTTGTTTTTGGATAATTGCAACCCTTATTTTAGTTGTTATTAAATTTTGATAAAAGGAACATTGTGGTTTTATTCCAGTTTCTCAAGAGGATTACTTTGTATTTCTAGTTAGACAGACTTATTTTTATCAGAGAAAAAACATAAGATCCATAAGATCTCTGCACGTATGAAAACAATACTTTGATATTGAAAAACTGAAATGACATGAGGAGAATATTCAAGTTACACGTGCTAGAATATAAATATGTAGCATATACTCATTTCCACCCGTTCGGAATTTTAGTCTTGACGACTAGTGCAGTGATTCAATATGGTATCAGAGCAACGAGGTCTCGAGTTTAAGACCCTACTCACGCAATATTTTAAAAAATGCGGCCTGCATCGACCCTGCGCTAAGGACTAAAACATCCTACACGTGAGGGGGAGTGTTAAAATATAAATATATTTCATATTGCCATTTTCATCAGTTCGGACTTTTGGTCTAGATGACTATTGCAGTACGCATCTGAGTAATTCAATAACACGCATATGATTGTTGTTGCAAACTAAAATGACAGGAGAAATTGCTTTGGTAATGTTGATGTTGCTAGCTCATTTGACCAGCCAGGGCGGTAGTATGACTGTAAGAAAAATTCTAGTGATTTCCAATCTTGATCAATTCTTTCCTTCAAGTGATTTGCGGTAAAAACAATCAATTTTTCCTCCACGTCCAAAATATGCAATAAAAATAATGACACTGAGATTTGCAATTAACTTGCCTATTAGTGTTAGTGGCAAATTTAGAATAATATCATTTATGACAGATATACGGTTAAACATAAATAAATATGCGTATGTTTTGGACGCATTCAACAACCCCAAGGTTAAACCTTGATATTTCCGAGCAAGTATCAAAATCACAATGAACTTAATGTTAAACCGAAACAACGAGAAGTTTAGTTTACTAACAATAGATAGTCTGATTCACTCTTTTCTTCAGCTGAAAACTTAATATAGATAGTGTAATAACAAAGTATTATAACAGTTTGGTAAGTCAAGACAAATAAAATAAACCTCATATTAACAGAGACATTTATAACTGTAACAAATATTCTACTTCTTGTAGAAAACACTTGCCTGCTGATACGTCTCCAACGTATCTATAATTTCTGATGCTCCATGATGATATTATGCCAATTGCTACATGTTTTCCTCCCTTCTTTATGTCATTTTTACACGTTTCCCCGAAATAACCTATTAACAAGATGCCAAGTGGCAGTTCCCTGTTTTCTGCTGTTTTTTGTTTCAGAAAGTTGTTCTGGAAATATTCTCGAAATTGGACCCCACAAAGCCCGAAGTGCCTATTTCCCCTCGCGGGAAGCAGTGCCAGAAGACCAAAGAGGAGACAAGAGGGGAGGATCAGGGGGCCCACACCATGGGGTGGCGCGCCCTCCCCCCTTGGCCGCGCCAGGGGTTGGTGTGGGGCCCCAGGGCTCCACCGCCTCTACCCTTTCGCCTATTTATTCCCCCCCGGATGGAAAACCCTAAACACCTGATCAAATATCCCCGAAAAGTTTCGCAGCCGCTGTCACCACCAACCCTAGATCAGGGGGGTTCTGAAGCTGTCTCCGGCACCCTGCCAGAGAGGAAATCATCACCGGAGGCATCTACATAACCATGCCCGCCTCCGGAGTGATGCGTGAGTAGTTCATCCTTGGACTACGGGTCCATATCAGTAGCTAGATGGTTGTCTTCTCCTCATATGCCTCCATGTTTAGATCTCGTGAGATGCCTAACATGATCGAGATTGAGCTTATGTAACTCTATGTGCTGTGTTTGCTGGGATCCGATGAGTATTGAACTTATGCCAAGTTGATTATAGTCTTTATTGCATATGTTATTTGTGATCTTGCATGCTTTCCGTTGCTAGTGGTTGCTCTGGCCAAGTAGTTGCTAGTGACTCCAAGAGGGAGTATTTATGCTTGATAATGGGTTCATGCCTCATCTTCGCCTTGCTCGAGTGACAGAAACGTGAAGGGGGAGGATGTACTGTTGCCATTAGGGAGAAAACAGCGGTGAGAGTGCCCGCGTGCATAATCATTGCTTATATTACACACTTTGTTCAATGCAATTATCTGTTGCTTGCAACTTAATACCTAAGGGCGTTCGGATGATAACCTGAGGGTGGATTATTAGTCATAGATGCAGTTGGATTACGATCTACGTATATTGTTGTAATGCCCGCACTAAATATCAAAGTAGTAATCATGTCATGAATGTGCACTATGGTGCAACCTTTATTTGTCAATTGCCCAGCTGTAATTTGTTCACCCAGCACGCTATCTTTTATGGAGAAACACCGCTAGCGAACCTATGAACCCCGGTCCATTTTCCTATATTGTTAAACCAACCACCACAATGTCCTGCTTTCTTTACTTACTGCAAGCATACATTATTTTTCACACTATACGTCTAATCTTTGTTTTCAGCAAGACCGGTGAGATTGACAACCTCACTGTACCGCTGGGACAAAGTATTTTTGTTGTGTTGTGTGCAGGTTCCACATTGTTGCTGACACCGGTGAGCCATCACCACCGTTAGTGGCATCAACCTTCCGAAGGTACTCTTTCTCCTACTGGATTGATAACCTTGGTTCTTAACTAAGGGGAATTTCCTACCGTTGTGCTCATCACAACCTCCTCTTGGGGTATCCCAACACACAACATCAAGGAAATTTCTGGCGCCGTTGCCGGGGAGGAAGAAGTCTTCTGGCAAGGGGAGTGTCTCACTCTCAACCTCTTTATTTTTCTTATTGTCTTGTTTTGCTTCTCTTTATCAAAAACACAAAAAAAATAGTTTACTTTATAACTGTTATTTATTTGCTTGCTTTTATTCTGCTAAAATGAGTTCCTCTGAGAATACTAAGTTGTGTGACTTCACTAGCACAAACAACAATGATTTTATTTGCACACTTATTGCTCCACCTGCCCCCACTGCTGCTTTCTATGAAATTAAACCTGCTTTATTAAATCTTGTTATGAAAGAGCAATTTCTGGTGTTAGTACTGATGATGCTGCTGCCCACCTTAATAATTTTGTTGAACTATGTGAGATACGAAAGTATAAATATGTGGGTGGAGATATTATTAAACTGAAATTATTTCCTTTCTCTTTGAGAGGAAGAGCTAAAGAATGGTTGCTATCTTTGCCTAGAAATAGTATTGATTCATGGACTAAGTGTAAAGATGCTTTCATTGGAAAATATTATCCTCCTGCTAAGATTATATCCCTGAGAAGTGGCATAATGAATTTTAAACAATTTGATAATGAACATGTTGCTAAAGCTTGGGAAAGAATGAAAACTATGGTGAAGAATTGCCCCACTCATGGACTGACTACTTGGATGATTATACAAACCTTTTATGCAGGACTAAATTTCTCCTCAAGGAACCTATTGGATTCAGCTACTGGAGGTACCTTTATGTCCATCACTTTGGGCAATGCAACAAAGCTTCTTGATGATATGATGATAAATTATTCAGAGTGGCACACTGAGAGAGCTCCACAAGGTAAGAAGGTAAATTATGTTGAGGCAACCTCCTCTTTGAGTGAAAGGCTTGATGCTATTATGTCTATGGTTGTTAATGGTAAAGCTCAAGTTGATCCAAATAATGTTCCTTTAGCCTCTTTGGTTGCTCAAGAAGAGCATGTTGATGTGAACTTTATTAGAAATAATAATTTTAACAACAATGATTATAGAAATAATTTTGGTGGAAACAATTATAAGCCCTATCCTCCTAATAGTGGTAGTGGTTATTCTTATGGTAGATCTAGAATGCCTAGTGAGGAAAAGATTCTAGAAGTTGAAAAAGCAACTAAGAACTTTATGCAAATGCAATATGAACAAAATAAATTGTTTACTAAAACTATGGAAGAACAATCTTCTAAGTTGAGAACTATTAGCCAACAAATTGGAAATTTGAATAGAGAAATCTCTGGTTTGCAAAGTAAAATTTCAAACGCTGAGATTAGTATTTCGGCCCTGTCAGAGGCACAATTTTCTTTGATCAATAAAATGGCTGCTAAAACTGAAACCATTGAAGATAATCCTTTTGCTGCAACCAATACCATTCAAGTTCGAATTGATGATAATGTTAGGTTGATGGCTGAATTACGTGCTAGGTGGGAAAGAGAAGATGAATTGGCTAGAAAGAATAATATTGCTAGAGTTTGCACTATCACAACTACTAGTAAAACTGAAGCTCCAAGTGCTAGTAAACCTCCTACTATTAATGGTAAAGTAGTTGGTGTTAACAAATACTCCACCTGACGAAGACATGGATCCTGGACCCTGCGGGTAAGGACACCCCATCTCAGGCCCAAGGTTAAGGCCCAAGAAGAGGAGCCCTTGGAGTATTCCAGAAGGCCCACGTGAAGCCCACCCGCGATAACTTGCGGGTTAAGTCTAGAAACATGTAACCGACCTAAGGTTAGAATTCGAGTCCTCTCCGGGTAGGGTTTTAGACCTGGCCACCTATATAAGGCCAGGAGAGCCACCGGAGGAGGACCAAGCAACACCGCAACACCAAAGCCTTGAACTCGAGATCATACTCTCGATTCGAGCAACCACCATTGTAACCGATCTACTCATCAATACAGATCGACAGAGGCAGGAGTAAGGGTTTTACCTCTACGAGGGTCCCGAACCTGGGTAAATCTCGCCCCCTGTCTAGCCGACGATTCCACCAGCGCTCATGAGTTCTCCTAGTCGAAACCCGATAGGGTCACCTAAGGGATTTGTAGAGTCAGAGATTCGACAATTGGCGCCGACCGTGGGGAAGACGGGCGCTGGATCACCGGCATCTTCGGCTTCATCGACAACCAACTTCCGTTGGAAACCATCGACAATGGCTCCGAACAATCCTATACGGATCGGCTCTGTCGTGGTCACACCTCACTCGCCGGAATCACGCCCGGTATTCGATGATCTGGAGAAGAGCGTCACCTTGACGTTCGGGAGCCTGAAATTCGTGACCAACAGGGACGGGATCCTCCACTTCTCGGATGAATCAGAAACTGAATCTGGAGCTGTCGACTCGCGCCGTCATCTGGAGAAAAGCGGCGAATCCATCCGCTTCAACGCCAACGACTACCATACCCTCTCGACAGAGGAACCATCAAGAGTTCAAAGAAACTTTCGATCTATGCCTAGGACGCACGAGCCTCGTCTGGCTCAAGTCTGCATGGCAGGGTTGGAACAAGCCTCGGAAACGGAACATAGCGCGGCAGAGCGCAACATAATCGGCGTCTCACGGGAATCTTGGAACCGAGCGAAGGAGGCTATGCGAACGAGCAAGCCACCCGCAGCCGGGGCCTCACACGAAGACATGGTTGCCTACCACTATCACCTAGTGAGAGCAGCCACGACCATCAAAGACGCTTGGATAGATCTAGCCCGCCGAAGAAGAGCGGCGGATGAGTCGAGCCAAAGGCGAGCCGGCTGTCCATAACACCCTCGGTCGGAACCCGACCCGCGAGGAAGGGGCACGCATCTACATCCAGGAACAATGAATCCCTAGCCGGGACCAGCAGATCGATCACTCCTTCTCTCATGCGAGTCGATGACGACGTCAACGTCTACCCGCAAACTCCCGCTGCCGCGGTTTTAGCCGCAGCAACTTACATGCAGATGAATCAACCGACGGAAAGTGACCCTCGGGCGGAGCAGTATAAACAAGTACGCAAGGGACTAGGACTGGCAGCCGCAAGGCTCGACGCCTATGACCGCAGGAAAGCCGCAGAGCAGCTAGAGAAGGAACAGGAGAAAGAGAAAGAGAAGGAGAGAGAAGCATCCCGCAAACATAGGAGTACTTCGCCAAGAAGGGACAGATCGCCACGTCGTGGCCGAGGAAAAGAAGCACGGCACCGTGATGACAGTCGAAGCAGCAGCGAAGGCAGTCCGAGAGACGAAAGCTCGCGACATCACAGCAGCCGCTCGCGAAAGCGAAGCAAGGAGCCAAGGAAGGACGCCGACCGTGACCGGCCAGGACATGACGCGCGATCGGACATCGCACAAAATAAGGTAGATTAGGCAAGGGCTTCGCGATATCGCGGGCGCTCTTCGTCCAGCTCCTCGGATGATGAAACCTGTGGTGCGCTCTGCTTTGCCCGCAGTATCCGCGAAGCACCTTTACCCAGAAGATTCAAGCTCAGCACGGAAGTGACAAAGTACGACGGCTCACTCGAGCCTTCTCAATGGCTAAGCGATTACCTCACGGCAGTAAAATGCCAACGTGGGAACAAGAATACAGCTATGCAATATCTCAATTTGCATCTCGTTGGCGCGGCCCGCAGCTGGCTAGAAAGAAGACCAAGATCTTGTTACGCATCATGGGATGACTTACACCGCGACTTTTGCAAAAATTTCCAGTCGACTTACAAGAGGCCGGCTACCATTGAAGAACTGCGATCATCCAAGCAGAAAAGCGGTGAGTCTACCCGCGAATATATCCAGCGGTGGACCACGCTCAGGAACACTGCGGGAACCATCTCGGAAGAAGTGGGGATTGAGGCCTTTGCGAAAGGCGCCCGAAGAACTGCTTTCAGAGAAGCGCTAGGCAGGGCTGCACCCAAAACTATTGGGGAGCTAATGATCATAGCCGAAAAGTGGGCTAACGGAGAAGACGCGGTGCGCAACGAGAGAGCATCATCACCTGCGCACGATGAAGACCGCCATGGCCGAAGGAAAAGGAGGAAATATTATGATCACGAGGATCGAGAGGAGCTGGTAGCGGCGGAATTCACACGAAGCCGCGACTCCGGTCGCCGTGGGAATCGCGAGTGGAGACCGAAGGCTGAAGAAAAATCTCCCGAGGAAGACCTCGATGGATACTGCTCGCTACATCTATTTACAGATAAGCGCACGGGCAAAACTAAGGCAACACACCTTCTTAAGGATTGCCGAAAGTTTATTGATATCTCGGAAGCCCTCGCAAGAAAAAGATCCGCAGCCACTCAAAATTACCCACCGCTTCCAGGAGGAGGCCACCAAGGATTCCAGCCGCCACAACCCCTACCTCCACCAGCAAATCCAAACATGGCATTGGCTGCACTACCCGCACCACCTGCACAAAACTCCGGGGCCAATGCATACCCGAATCCAGCAGGGCAACTCGCGATGATCCAGAAGGTATGTCCATCTCGCAGAGCTCAAAAGACTAACACAAGGCAGTTGTGCATGGCTGTGCAGACTCCGCCAACAAAGCCCGAGTACTTGAAGATGGCGGATCAACCGATCACATTTTCGATGAAAGACCACCCGCCACGAGTCCATCGACCAGGACACGCCGCCCTCGTCATCCAAGCACAGATTGGCAACTACGACTTGGCCCGCGTATTCATGGATGGTGGCAGTGGCATCAACATTATTTACGCGGATACACTCCATCGGATGAACAGGAATCTGGACGGCCTTGCGGAATCAGAAACATCCTTCCACGGGATAGTTCCGGGAAAGGCAATCCGTCCACTTGGAACAATCAACTTAGAAGTTGTGCTGGGCACTAAAAGAAACTACAGAAGAGAATTCCTCGACTTCGAAGTCGTCGACTGGCCTTCACAGTACCACGCCATTCTTGGTCGAACAGCGTTCGCCAGATTCATGGCAGTACCACATTACGCCTACCTGAAGCTCAAGTTACCTGTAGAATATGGTGTGATCACAATCGATGGAGACTTTCAGAAATCCAACAAGTGCGACATTGAATTAAACGAGATCGCAAAATCTTTCGGGATGCAAGAAGAACTACAAGAGCCGGCAAAAACCACGGATCACTCCGTGATGCCCCTCACGAAGAAAAACGATGGTCTCAACCACCCTCTCGCAAGCATAGGAAAGCGCGCTCGTCAAACTCCTCCGTGAGTACTGGGAAATTTTCGCCTGGCAACCCTCAGATATGCCAGGAATACCCAGGGAGTTTGCCGAGCATTCACTTGAAGTCTTTCCAGACGCCAAACCCATCAAACAGACTACTCGACGATTTTCAGAACCCAAGCAGAAGGCGCTCGGAGAAGAAGTAAACAGGTTGCTAGCAGCAAATTTCATCAGGGAGATCAAGATATCCACCTGGTTAGCAAATCCAGTGCTGGTCCCCAAGAAAAACACGGACATCCTTCGAGTAGGCATCGACTACACGTCGTTAAACAAGCACTGCCCCAAGGATAACTTCCCCCTCCCGCGAATCGACCAGATCGTGGATTCTACGGCAGGTTGTCAACTCCTCTCTTTCCTGGACGCCTATTCAGGCTACAATCAGATCCGGATGAAACGGGAGGACGAAGAAAATACATCATTTATCACGCCACACGACGTATATTGCTACACGACAATGCCCTTCGGGCTCAAGAACGCATGCGCAACATACCAGCGCTGCATGGAAAAATGCCTCGCCAAGCTCATTGGCAAGAACGCACAAGTGTAGGTTGACGACATCGTCATCAAGACTCGAGTTGAGGACACACTCCTCGAAGACGTTAGAGAAACATTCGACGCCCTCAATGCATACAGGATCAAGCTCAACCCGACGAAATGCGTCTTCGGCGTCCCAGCAGGAAAACTTCTCGGGTACCTGGTATCCGCCAGAGGTATCGAAGCCAACCCAGAGAAAATACAAGCAATCTTGACTATGAAGGATCCAACCAATCTACGCGGAGTCCAGCAGCTCGCAGGGCGACTAGCCGCTCTGAGCAGGTTCATCGCCCGATTGGAGAACAAGCGCTACCCTTCTACAAGTTGTTGAAGAAGACGGACAAATTCGAGTGGACACCAGAAGCTAAACAAGCGTTCGCAGACTTGAAGCGATCATTGCAAAGTAGGCGCTTCCTTGCAACACCGCAAGAAAGGGAGCCACTCTACTTATACCTAGCCGCCACAAACCAGGTCATCAGCACAGCAATCGTAGTCGAACGACCTGAGGAGGGCAAGGCATACGGAGTCCAACGACCAATCTATTACATCAGTGAAGTGCTCTCGCCATGCAAGCAACGATATCCTCATTACCAGAAGCTCGCATACGGAGTTGTTCTTACAGCCCGAAAGCTCAAGCACTATTTCCAGGAACACGCCATCACAGTGGTTAATGATGCGTCACTCGGGACAATCATGAACAACCCTATGGCATCCGGAAGAATAGCCAAATGGAGCATCGAGCTGGGCGCTTGGGACATCACTTATGCAGGACGCAACGCAATCAAATCCCAGGTACTCGTGGAATTCTTAAGCGAATGGACAGAGTTACAAACGCCCGGACCGCCTAAGTACACGAGCAACTAGATAATGTACTTTGACGGATCCAAAAGAAACGAAGGAGCAGGAGCTGGAATCGTCCTCATATCGCCTAGGGGAGATAAGCTGCAATACGTCCTACGATTGGACTTCCCACCCGATGATCCAGCATCGAACAACGACGCAGAATATGAAGCCCTGTTGCACGGGATGAAGATGGCAGTCGCCTGCGGAGCTACTCGACTAATGATCTACGGCGACTCCAATCTCATCGTGCAGCAAACAATGAAGGAATGTGATGCAATTGCTGAAAACATGATCGCATATCGCGACATGTACAACCTACTCGAAGGGAGCTTCAAGGGATGCGAGCTGAAACACATTGCGAGATCCAGCAACGAAGAAGCAGATAGACTGGCAGACATGGGTTCCACAAACACACCTATACCGCCAGGAATATATTTCGAACGGATGATCAAGCGCTCAGTCAAAGTCAAAAAAGCTGCAGGAGCACCCGCAGCACCAGAAACAGAGGTCAGCCCGCAAGTTGCCATCATCGAGCTTATTCATAACATTTCACGACAGGTTTTTCTGGTCGAGCCAGTCTGGACGCAGAAATACCTCGACTACCTGTCCTCCAGACAGCTCCCGGCCGATCCTCGCGAGGCTCGACAGATAATCAGGCGCAGTAAATCCTTTCGGGTAATCAACGGAGAATTATACAAGCAAAGCATCTCGGGTATACTTCAGCGCTGCATCGCACCCGAAGATGGCAAAGAATTACTCCAGGACATCCACCAAGGAGACTGTGGGCATCACACTAGTTGGAAAACAATCATGGGAAAAGCCTTCCGAGCAGGATTCTATTGGCTCACGGCAGCCAAGGATGCGAAGGAACTAGTCGAACGATGCAACGCTTGCCAGCGATTCGCACCAAGACCACATGCACCTGCTACGGAATTGCATATGATACCCATCGCCTGGCCTTTTGCACAGTGGGGCTAGACATGGTAGGACCACTACGCAAGTCCACGCCGGGTGGATATACACACTTGCTGGTCGCAGTCGACAAGTTTACCAAATGGATTGAGGCCATGCCAGTAACTTCGGCTAGCGCCCAATGCGCCGTCAAGTTTCTTGATTCCATCGTATGCAGATTTGGGGTACCACAAGATATCATTATAGACAATGGCACAAACTTCACGGCAAAGGAAACACAATAGTTTTGCGAGGAGAAGGGCATCAACTTCAAGTTTGCTTCAGTTGCCCACCCGCAAACGAACGGACAAGTCGAAAGATCCAACGGCTTAGTCTCAGCTGGCATCAAGAAACGTCTACTCGATCGTCTTCAACCAGCAGCAGCACATTGGGCCGAAGAGCTACCCTCCGTACTATAGAGCCTCCGCACAACTCCAAATCGATCCACAAACTACACGCCATTTTTCATGGTATACGGGGCAGAAGCGGTCCTTCCCGAGGATGTTCGGTTCAGCGCCCCAAGAGTCGTGGCTTACAGCGAAGAAACCTCTAACAGGGCACTCGCGAAAGATATGGATGCACTCGATGAGATGCGCGATATAGCGCTCGCAAGATCAGCAGTATATCAACAATAACTGTGAAACTATCACAGTCGCCGCATACGCCACAGAGCATTCGCGGTAGGAGACCTAGTGCTGCGGGTCAAATAGAAGGAGGGACACAAGCTCGAGCCACCATGGGAAGGACCCTTCGTCATACACGAAGTTATTCCAGGTAGAGCCTACAGGTTGAAGAACCCATCGACTGGAGGAATCTATTCCAATACTTGGAATATCGCACACCTCCGAAAATTTTATCCCTAGATTTACTTGTTCTCACAAACAAATAAGGCTATACTAGCCACTCTTGTAGCTCGAATACATGACTTCTCAGTCATGCAATAAAATACATGGTTTCTCAACCATATTTACTCGAAGATTATTCATTCTTATATGCTAAAATAGTTACAGGTACACACCCCATAAACACACGGGGGTTGCGCCTACAACTAAGCATCACAGGAAAATTTATACATACAAGGTCATACACCTTACAACAGTTTTTTGCAAACTATACAACATCACAGGATGTACACATCCAACAATCAATCATGGCGAAAAGCATTCTCAGTCGCCAACACTCTATCTACTTCCTCAGAGGTCAGCCGAATGATTTTCTCCGCTGCTGGACGAACAGCATCATAATGCGGCGAAATATCATCGATTGGACCATCTGGAAGCCTAGCTACGGAGTTAAAATTTATCTCAGGATGCCATATCCGGACGAAGGAGAGGGCCACCACCGCGCCGCAAGTCATTTTATTGCGCACGCACTCGCGAATCTCTCCCTCTTGCCCGAACAACCTGAGGAGAACGCAGCGTTCATCGCGATCAAGACCTCGTGAAAAGAACTCATGAGAACTTTTACCTGGGTGATACGGAACTTCAAAGTAGCCAGCACAAAACCTCGACTGCGATCAGACCAAAAGTTATTCGCATGAGGCCTCGAGCTGCCAGCTTCTTGAAGAATGTGGTTTTCTACCCACTGTTTTTCCTCCCTATCATCCGGCTTAACAACTGAAGAGCAAATATGCACGATTAGTCAAGGAAACAAGACAAAGAAGACTCGGGGGCTGTATTACTTACACAACAAATCCCTAGCGACGGAGGCCAACTCATCCATCAGAAATTGTTCGCGTTCAGTCGCCAGTTTTTGCTTGGACTTCGCCACATCGGCTACCCCGCGCAACGCTTTCAACCTGTGCTCACCGTCAGCCACACGATCACGAAGACCTGCCAAAGACCCCACAGCGGCGACAAGCGAATTTGTTGGAGCAGCAGGTCCACCTGAAAGTTCTGCGGCCACCCCGGATACCTGAAAAGCACAAAGAAGATTAAAAGGAATAACGTGCCCCACTCGAGATTTATTTACCACCTATTCGACAGGTGCTCGGGGGCTACTCCCATCGGGAGCGTACGATCAATCGCGGGAAACATTTCAGCAAAAGCATCTCGATTTAAATATTGAAGAAACGGGAGCACATCCCAGGGTTCATTACAATCGAAGTTGCAAGATACAAACGAACTAAACTAAGAAGCTACAGTGGTACTCCCACTCGCGGCAGTCGCCCCTCCCTTAAGTCGAGCAAACAACTCAGATAACTTCCGAGCGAGGACAGCGGCTGGCTCGCCAAAACGACGAAGCCCTACCTTTTTGCCCGTGGAAGGATCGACTGGGAGATCCGAGTAGGCCTCCTCCAGGCCGCTAACTCCATGCGCCAGCGCAAACTGGATGGCCGTCTTCGCCCCAGACTCCGACTGAGCGACCACGTAGGCATCAAGGAGATTGCTCTCCGAGAAGATCTTCAGCAGGTCACCTAACGCGGGTGGAGATGAAGCATTGACGAGAAGGCGACCATGCAGCTGTGTCAACACTTCAGTAGCATTGCCGATTAAAGAGCAAACCCCTGCAGCATGCCTCCTAAGCTGGGCGCAACAATCTGTCAATGCGTCCACTCGAGGAGTCCCAGCAACCTCCAGGGGGACACCCAGAAGACCTAACAACAAAAAAAAGGGTGTTAGTCTGAAAGATCTACCAAGACAAAAAGAGGAGCTTAGAAAAGTACAAACTTACCCGCAAAGCGCTCAGCAAGGGGACGAATAAAGTTGACAAGATTGGCATCCGCCTTGGCGCCAGCATTCTCCAAGTTCTTGAGGGCATCCTGGGCAGTCGCAAGTTTTCCCTCGTAATCAGCATTTAACATGCAGGAAGACTCGAGCTCCTGCCGGGCAGTCGCCAGTTCTGCCTCTAGAGTTGCTGCCTGGGCGGAGGCTTTGTCTTTTTCGGTCTTCGAAAACTCAAGTTGAGCTGCACGACAACATTTATCAGAATCGAAGAACGGATCGGAAAATACAAACAGAAGAAGAGGGCCAAGCTTACCTCGAAGAAGTTCGTTTTCAGAAGTGAGTCGACTGCGGTCCGCTCGAAGGAACGCGTAATCGGACTCAGCAAGAACAGCACGGCGCCCAATCGCCGTGAGGGAGTCGATAAGTGTCTGCGGGCAACACGAAAGTGGAAATCAGAAGAGTAAAATTTGAGCCTATACTCGATTGTAAACATTCGAGTATAGCCTCGGGGGCTACTCCCATCGGGAGCACTGTCGTGCACCCGATAAAATCAAGAAGAAGGAAAATACAGACTTTGAGCCTGTAGCCGATCGCATGCGATCAACTACAGCCTCGGGGGCTACTCCCATCGGGAGCACTGTCGTGCACCCGATAACAAACTAAAGGCAAGTAACAGAATTTACCTGTCCCTTGGCGCGGGAAAGAGGATCTGCTGAGCTACCTGTCGCCTCTTTGGAAGCCGAAGCTCCGACAGCAGAACTAGGAACTCCATGCTCCGTAGTCGCTACTTTGGGGGCTACGCTGGGCGAATTCTGGACAGTGCCAGCAGTAGGAATCTCATCCGCAGCTCCTGCCTTACTCTTCCTTTCGGGAGGAAGGGAAGAGGCGTACCTGCGAGGGCTAATGGTTTGCAGGCTGCAACAAAAGACAAAGCGTTAACATAGATGCAAAGGAAAACGTTTGACTAAGAACGAGGAGAAAGAAACTTACTCATCTTCGTCGTCGTCCTCATCCAGCATATCCGCATTCCAGGCGGTCTGGATAACTGGGAATGAGGAGGAAGGAGCGCGCGTCCGCAGAGGGGTAGCGTTGATGGGCTCCTTCCCGGGTGATTCTTCCAAGGAGTTGTCCTTGGAGGTGGCCTCATCACCTTCCACCCGACGGTGCTTCTGATAATCTCCACCCGAGTCCCCGACGTCATCCGAAGAATCTTGGTCAGAGCTCGAAGAAGCGTCCGCGACACTGGTGTCTGCCGGGGCATCCAGATTACTCGCCAATAACTCTGAGGCCTCTGCCCCGGATACAGGAGGGTAGCAGGTGGCCATGGATAAACTCTATGGAAGACAGAAGAAAGCAAGGGAAAATTCAATCGACTGAAACTCAGAACAAACAAGAAAGCAAAAGAAGAGAAGAAGAATAAACTCACCGCGGCTGACGGAGGCTTCGACGCGTCGAAGGCCGCGACTACGCAGTCGGGGAATTTCTCTCCCACCTTCAGGCTAGTGATAGCCGCGATCTTCTTCTCGAACTCGACGTTCGAGAGCTCCTCGCGACTCACTCGGCTAGGATCCTCAGAGCCTTGGTACTCCCACATTGTGGAAGGTCTGTGCTGTAGAGGTTGGATCCTGCGCTTCAGAAAGATACTCGCCAGATGCAGCCCGTTGAGTACAACTCTAGCAGTTTGATCGCGGAGAGCTGTCACCCTTGTGAGTAGAGGTGCGACGACCTGGGTTTCTTCAGTCGACAACTTGTGCGCCCAGGATTTCCGCCTCTTCAAAACAGCGAACGGGTGGAATTCCACGATCCCACCCGAGCTGTTGTCGATGACGTAGAACCATTTTTTCCTCCAGCCCTGCGCGGAGTCGATGAAGTACATGCTGAAGTAGCTGGTCTCCGATTTCGCTTGGATCCCAAAGCCACCCGTGTGCAGCGGCTCGCCGGGCTCGGAGTCTACCCGCGATTTCTCGCGGAAGATCCGAACTTTGAAGAGGGCCTTCCAGAGCGCCCAATGTGGGCGAATGCCAAGGAAGCATTCGTAGAACACGATGAAGCACGATATGTGCTGCACCGCGTTCGGAGGGAGGTCATGAAGCTGTATGCCATAGACATACAGCAACCCGACAAGAAACGGATGGAGGGGAAAGGAAAGACCGCGAGACACGTGGTCCGCGAAGACCACGCGCTCATTCGCTTGCGGGTTGGGTACCTCTTCCTTCTTTCCGAGGCGCACCCGCTTCTCGGACTCCGCCGGCAGCAGCCCCTCCCGCTGCATCTCCTTGACGCTCTTCGCGGTGGTGTTGGGCGAACGCCAGTCGCCCGAGCGCGGCGCAGGTTGCACGAAAGCTTCCCCGGATGCGGAAATGGCAGCGCTGCGTCTTTTGCCCCCCGCCATCGCTGATGCGCACAAGCTTGGAGGAATAAAGAAGATGAGCGCGAGGAGGAAGACGGATTGGAAGACGAAGGCTGGGAAAGTTTTACCGCACAGCAAAGACCCGTACTTATACACGGAACGAATCGATGTTGGCCACTCGATGCGCCACGTGGCGCCCATCGCCGCCACCACGTGTGAAGATAAAACGAGGAGGCGGTGAGCGCTGTTTCCTGCCACGATCTTAACAGAAGATCGTGCGCATTTACTGCACGATTTGCAAAAAAACCGGGAACGACGTCTCGTTTCCCGGTCAAAAAGATGACTATGTGGGCCAGGCTCTCTGCTCTCACTCCGTCACGTCCCATCGGGAGGAGAAAGGTGCGCCATGACGTCATAGCGTGCATCATCAAATTGAAGAAAGCTTCAAATGGAAATTTCAAACGCGAAAATAACTTCGTATGAACAAATTTCCTTCGAATAGAAGCAACTTTTTCATGAACAAGTCATGAGGCAAGACTCCTTTAAAAACGAAGGAAAAAACCCTGCACACGAAAACTCTTTCGTATGGGCACGATCTCCCAGACATGAAAACTCTTTCATAGGGGCATAAAACTCCTAAACACGAAAACTCTTTCGTATGGATAGAAGAACTACTCGGTAAAAAATTACACGAGTAAGCGGAACTTATCCTTTATCACTCGCATGATATTTAAAATCATAAAAGCCTGGATCGTTCGGCCGACTAGGCACATCCGGATGCCATATTCTTCGAATATGAAGGTAAGACCCGAAAGATCTCTCTTGAGGGCCTGGAATCGCACTCAAAGCTGCGTCCTCCGGTATGATTCCGTGTCAACAACACGAAGAAAAATCCCAGTGGACGCGTGTAACATCCCAAGTATGAAAAATAAGCCTTTAGAATGTTTGCTCTCTGTTATTTTATGTTTTGCATCATGGCATCATGTTGATTGCATTTGTTTTGTTTGTTTTCCATTTGTTTTCCTCTGTTTTCATTTGTTTTCCAACTGTTTTCATTTGTTTTCCTTTGTTTTCTATTTGAATTTCAAACCAAACTTCAAACCTTTTGTTTCATCCTTGTGATGTTACAATTTCCAAAATCATATTTCAAATCAAAACAATCAATTGTTTCCATTAAAGTGTGATTTCAAAACTGTTGTTTTGCTTCTATAAAAATGCATCCAATAATCAAACCCTTTCCAAATTCAATTATGATTTTCTTCCAAACAACAACCATGTTGAAATTTATGAAAATTGCAAAACAAATCAATCATTTGTTTCCATTAATCCATAAGGTTCAACCATTAAAATTATGGCTTTTAATAATTTAATTAATCCAAACTTAATTCAATTGTTATTTCAAATTCAAATCAAAAACATCAAACAGCACCCAATTTCCAAGTATGACAATTACCAAAACATTCTAATCCTTTTTGTTCTAAGTTAAGCAATAGGGTTCACCCTATTAAAAATTTTGTTTTTAATAATAATCACTTAATAAGCTAATTCTTTCCAATTTGATTCAAATCACAAACAACATTTAAAATTTGAACTTTTTGGAAAACTAAGTTGACCATTGGTTGTTTTTGACCTAATCAGCCCACACAATTTTTCTCAAAATTTTCCCTAACTCCCAAACCCTCATCCTCTTCCTAATTCATTTCAGCAAAATAAAATAAAATGGAACAAATAATAAAAAGAGGTGAGAGAGGCAGCAGGCCCAACTCTCCCCCCAAGCCCACTTTCCCTCTCAGCCCGATACCCTTCTGGTTGTCGTCTTCCTCCCCCGACGTCACCTCTGTACGACTGAACCTCCACCGTGTGATCTCCCCCCTCCTCCACCCGATTGCCTGCCGTACTAGGCTAGGCTCCCCATAAGACCCCTCCTAGCTCGCCCTATTCCTCTCCCATCCTCCTGCGCCGCCATCCTCCCTCTCCCCCCTCGATTTCCTCCTCCAAAGGCCACTGCAAGTTCTCTGAAATTTCTGAACCTGGAGATCGCCGTGGTGGCCGTCGTTTTGCGGGCTCGCCGCCGTCGCCCTAGCCCCCGCCGGCGCCATCCGTGCCCGGGAATGGAACCGGGGGGATGTCCTCCGCGCCTCCGTGCCCTCGGCCAGGCCGGGGAGGCGTCGGAGCTCCGCCGCCGTCCATGCCTGTCGTCGGCCAACCTCTGCCGCCACACCTCTGCCCCGACGCCTCCTGTCCGCTCGAGGCCATCGAGGTGCGCCTCCCTCTCCTTCCCTTCCTCTCGCTCTCCCCTCTCCTCGGCCCGCACACGCACGCCACGAGCAGCAGCATCCCGGCCCCCACGAGCACCGCGGCGCAGCACAGCTGCCGCCGGCGATCTTCTCTGTCGCATCAAGGTTCAGTTACCTGAACCTTAAAGTTCAGTTAACCGCAACCCGCACCTTATACCCCCCCCCCGAGATCCCTTCCTTTCAACACACAGAGCACTAGCCCACTGGTTCCTGTCCCTTGCACGCAGCAGGAGGTGGGGGGGTTCGAGTCCCCCCTCTCCCAAATAAAACCAACCTTTTTATTTTCATTTGTTTGGTCACAGCAACATCTCAGAATCACACATAGGCCCCTGGTAATTAATTCTAGCCCCTGTAAAATATTTTCCAAGTCCCTAGAGGTGATAAAAATGGCAGATTTGCACCAAATCTTGTAAAATGCATAAGTAATTCATCCCAACTCCAAATTCAACATTTTTAATATGTTTTCTGTACCAAATTAAATGTTCTATCCAAATATAAAATTTGTTTACTGTTTTGAATATTTTAAATTGGTGCAATATTTGAATTCTTGTTTAATTCACTTAATTTTGCAAAAATCATAACTTGGTCATAAAAATTCCAAATTCAACAAACTAAATATGTTTTCCAATCCACTTTTCATGTACTTTCCAAATATAAATTTTGTTTGCTGTTTTGAATAATTTAAATTGCTGAAAACAACTGTTTCTTGTTTAATGCATTTAAAATTGCCAAAATAATAACTTGCTCATTTTAAATCCAATTTCAACATATGAAATATGTTTTCCATGCAAAATTAAACCCTCTTTCCAAATATAAAATTTGTTTCATGTTTTGAATAATTAAAATTGGTTAAATGATTTAAACCTTGTTTAAGTCATTTAATATTGTTAAATTCATAACTTGATCCAATCAAATTCTTTTGGAACATATAAAATATGTTTTCCACCCATAAAAGTATGAAATTTTCAAATATGAATTTGCTTAAGTGTTTTGAACAAGTAAAAATTCAATTAAATTCAAACTTGAATTAATTTCATTTAAATCTTGCTTAAATTGTTTAATTCATAAGTAAATTATTCCAATTCCTTTTTGAACAAGTGAAACATGTATTCCACCTAAAATCTTGTGTTCTTTTCAAATATAAACTTTGTTACCTATTTTGAACAATTTAACTTGATGAAAAAAACAAATGCTTGTGTAACACCTTTAATAAACCAAAATTTCTTAACTTAATAAATGAATTTCTAAACTTGGTAAACCTTATTTCCAATTGTTTCTATTGTTGTTATTTTGCTGTTTTCCTCATCTATGCATCATGCTAATCCACTTTCATATGATGATTAGTGGTAGAACAATTAATTCAACCATAATTCATGGGCTTTCCATATGCAATCCAATTGCAGATGGGTCCATTTAATCATGTTGCTATCTTGTCAACTAGTTTATTTCTATGCATCAATTAAATGGTCATGCATCATCCCATGTTTGTGCACTATGCCATGATATTGACTGTTTCTCTCTGCATTGTTTGTTTGCTTCTTCTCGGATACACGACGACGTTGAGACCGACGATACTTACGACACCCCTTCTAAGGATTTAGCTCAGTACCAGGCTACTGGGTTTGCAGGCAAGTTATCACTCACATGAACCATCGTGTTCCTTTCAACATTGGTTACCGATACTCTCCGTTGTCTATTCTGCTAGCCCTATGATTAGTTGCTTCTGTTACGAACCTATCACATGATACCCTGAACCCTGATATTGCCTCACCTCCACACCTATAACCATTGCTTGTTGCCCGTGTCTTACTAGCATGCTTAGGGTTGTTTTGCTCGAGTCTGTTACCCGTTACTTTCTGTTACTACTCTATTATGTTCTAGGGGCTCGATGTTTAATCAATCAATCATGCTAATGTTATTATTGATAATAATTTGATGATAAGGCACCGGCAGGAGGCCCTGTGTGGTTTTGAGGCCTGCTAGTGTCGACCCTAATAGGAAAAGGGTCTTGTCTACTGATCCATGATGAGCGCACTACCCGCATGTGGGAAGCGAGTATGGGCGCCCCCCTCAATTTGATTCGATTCGCATCTCGTCCAAATCGCCTCATTTAGTTCGTGTTTTCCATTTGCCGCATGCATGTTTTTGCGAGCCCAGGCCAGGGTGGAACTTTTGTAGTCGGCATATAGGGGGACACGTTCTTAGAGTGCTATGAGGGTCCCTTTTCTTCGGGGCTCGATTAGCCGTGCGCCCAAGGTGCTTTGGGCTTGATGCGAAGAAGAGTTGGGTTGTGTTGAGTGCCTCGCTTGGTGGAAGTGCATTTCCTATCTGGCGGGGTATTCTTACGTGTACGGCTAAATTGGTGCATCCCTGCAGGGTTAAATCTTCTCGAGAAGCCGTGTTTTCCGCGGTTATGGACTACTTGGTGAAAGTACTGGCTAACAAGTACTCAGGACAACTTAAACCTAATGGTTAACAACCTTACACCCAATGATTAACAACTTGACTAGTAATAGGCTTATTGACACAATAATCTGAACCATCATTATTGCAACTGTGTGAGTTATCCTCGGATTGCTTCTTTGGATAAGGGGCGAGATCCAGGATGGGTTTGTTTGGTGGCTAGCTATAGGTGGTTACGATACACAATCTTATCTCCTTTCTGTTAGCCGGAAGTGGTAGTAACTCTATAGTTGGTTAGAGCAGCCAGTTGCGGCATCTTTATATCCCCTTTCTTCCGTTGAACCCAAAGCATCTGTGCTTGGTGTTGACGGGTTACACTTTGGTGAACTGTGAGTCTTGCTTGCCAGTACGTTTATGTACTGACCCCTTTGGGGATGTGGTTTCCGCAGACTACGTTTCCGAGGATCTACATGGTGGCTACTACGTGGAGTATGACGAGACTGCTGACGAGTAGATAGCGGACCCGGGCAGGATCCAAGACTTCGTGGATGGGCTCCGTCTTTTCGTTTCCGGCCTCTTAGGCCTATTTGGTTCTTGTCTGTACTCAGACATGTTGAATGCTTCCGCTGTGATGTAATGATGAATTGTTGGGACATGTGTCCTCTGGATGATTGTATTTGCTATCTCTGCTCTAATGAGAGCTATTTGCAGCTTATTTCCATCTTTTGTGTCGTAGAGATCTGTTGTGATATCACTTGTTCCAATGCCGTTGACTTAATATGTGTGTATGTTTTGAAGTACGTCAACGGAAGTATCTGGATTTCTACGGGATGGTTTGCGCAGACGATGAATAGTACGAGAATGGTTGTCACACGTTTACGTGTTGGCCTGCTCATATTGAGATGCGGGTGCGGTATGCCCCGTAAGCCATTTCTCTACTGTTTAGCGGACTGTGAGCATCCCCTAGAAGTCCGGGTGCGACAAATGGTATCAGAGCCTGTCTGCCTGTAGGATCCCTTTTTACTGGTCGCAGTTGAGTCTAGAAACTATTTTGTAGCTATATAGGAAAAATGAAACGTGAGAGTAGGAATTCTGTTCTTTTTCTTCTTTCCCCACCCACCCTCCCTTTTCTGGTAAGGAAGTGCAACGTTGTTTTCCCTTCTCATCTAAACTTTCAAGTTAGGATTTCACGTATTCTGGTTTCTCTAGGATGGTTATATCTACTAGACCATAGGAATGGAGGTGGTTGTGACATGATTTATCATGTTGCCTACTCACGATTGAGAACGGAGGCGTGTAAGCCCCGGAAGCAAATCCTCTATTCCTTAAGCAGTAGACATTGATCCTTTAGAAGCCCGGATGGGTTTTCCGTAGTACCTCAGGAGTGTTTTGGTCTCGTTTTTCCCGGTGTTGCTTCGTTATCCTGTTCTTCTCAACATCCTTTTCATCCGTTGAAATCGTGTTGTTGCTTCCCACTTCAGTTATTCTACCGACGTCTAATCAATAACGCTGTTCCACCCTTCTGACCAGATAATCTATTCTACAAATGAATCAAGTTCTATCCAGCTATACACCCTCAATAAAAAACCTCTCCCTTTACTTGAAAATGTTCCGGTGGTTTCCAAATTCCCTGACATCTTTCCAGAAGAGTTGCCAGGAATGCCTATCATCTTGAACTTCCAGAAAAGCTATCCAAGGTGCACGATGTGTTTCACGTGTCACAGCTCAAGAGGATCTTCGCAAGAAGTATCCGGACCTTTTCTTTTCTCAGTAGGAATCTCGGGGCGCGATTCCTTCAAGGGGGGGCGTTTTGTAACATCCCAAGTATGAAAAATAAGCCTTTAGAATGTTTGCTCTCTGTTATTTTATGTTTTGTATCATGGCATCATGTTGATTGCATTTGTTTTGTTTGTTTTCCATTTGTTTTCCTCTGTTTTCATTTGTTTTCCAACTGTTTTCATTAGTTTTCCTTTGTTTTCTATTTGAATTTCAAACCAAACTTCAAACCTTTTGTTTCATCCTTGTGATGTTACAATTTCCAAAATCATATTTCAAATCAAAACAATCAATTGTTTCCATTAAAGTGTGATTTCAAAACTGTTGTTTTGCTTCTATAAAAATGCATCCAATAATCAAACCCTTTCCAAATTCAATTATGATTTTCTTCCAAACAACAACCATGTTGAAATTATGAAAATTGCAAAACAAATCAATTATTTGTTTCCATTAATCCATAAGGTTCAACCATTAAAATTATGGCTTTTAATAATTTAATTAATCCAAACTTAATTCAATTGTTATTTCAAATTCAAATCAAAAACATCAAACAACACCCAATTTCCAAGTATGACAATTACCAAAACATTCTAATCCTTTTTGTTCTAAGTTAAGCAATAGGGTTCACCCTATTAAAATTTTTGTTTTTAATAATAATCACTTAATAAGCTAATTCTTTCCAATTTGATTCAAATCACAAACAGCATTTAAAATTTGAACTTTTTGGAAAACTAAGTTAACCATTGGTTGTTTTTGACCTAATCAGCCCACACAATTTTTCTCAAAATTTTCCCTAACTCCCAAACCCTCATCCTCTTCCTAATTCATTTCAGCAAAAAAAAATGGAACAAATAATAAAAAGAGGTGAGAGAGGCAGCAGGCCCAACTCTCCCCCAAGCCCACTTTCCCTCTCAGCCCGATACCCTTCTGGTTGTCGTCTTCCTCCCCCGACGTCACCTCTGTACGACTGAACCTCCACCGTGTGATCTCACCCCTCCTCCACCCGATTGCCTGTCGTACTAGGCTAGGCTCCCCATAAGACCCCTCCTAGCTCGCCCTATTCCTCTCCCATCCTACTGCGCCGCCATCCTCCCTCTCCCCCCTCGATTTCCTCCTCCAAAGGCCACTGCAAGTTCTCTGAAATTTCTGAACCTGGAGATCGCCGTGGTGGTCGTCGTTTTGCGGGCTCGCCGCCGTCGCCCTAGCCCCCGCCGGCGCCATCCGTGCCCGGGAATGGAACCGGGGGGATGTCCTCCGCGCCTCCGTGCCCTCGGCCAGGCCGGGGAGGCGTCGGAGCTCCGCCGCCGTCCATGCCTGTCGCCGGCCAACCTCTGCCGCCACACCTCTGCCCCGACACCTCCTGTCCGCTCGAGGCCATCGAGGTGCGCCTCCCTCTCCTTCCCTTCCTCTCGCTCTCCCCTGTCCTCGGCCCGCACACGCACGCCACGAGCAGCAGCATCCCGGCCCCCACGAGCACCGCGGCGCAGCACAGCTGCCGCCGGCGATCTTCTCTGTCGCGTCAAGGTTCAGTTACCTGAACCTTAAAGTTCAGTTAACCGCAACCCGCACCTTATACCCCCCCCCCCCCCGAGATCCCTTCCTTTCAACACACAGAGCACTAGCCCACTGGTTCCTGTCCCTTGCACGCAGCAGGAGGTGGGGGGTTCGAGTCCCCCCTCTCCCAAATAAAACCAACCTTTTTATTTTCATTTGTTTGGTCACAGCAACATCTCAGAATCACACATAGGCCCCTGGTAATTAATTCTAGCCCCTGTAAAATATTTTCCAAGTCCCTAGAGGTGATAAAAATGGCAGATTTGCACCAAATCTTGTAAAATGCATAAGTAATTCATCCCAACTCCAAATTCAACATTTTTAATATGTTTTCTGTACCAAATTAAATGTTCTATCCAAATATAAAATTTGTTTACTGTTTTGAATATTTTAAATTGGTGCAATATTTGAATTCTTGTTTAATTCACTTAATTTTGCAAAAATCATAACTTGGGCATAAAAATTCCAAATTCAACAAACTAAATATGTTTTCCAATCAACTTTTCATGTACTTTCCAAATATAAATTTTGTTTGCTGTTTTGAATAATTTAAATTGCTGAAAACAACTGTTTCTTGTTTAATGCATTTAAAATTGCCAAAATAATAACTTGCTCATTTTAAATCCAATTTCAACATATGAAATATGTTTTCCATGCAAAATTAAACCCTCTTTCCAAATATAAAATTTGTTTCATGTTTTGAATAATTAAAATTGGTTAAATGATTTAAACCTTGTTTAAATCATTTAATATTGTTAAATTCATAACTTGATCCAATCAAATTCTTTTGGAACATATAAAATATGTTTTCCACCCATAAAAGTATGAACTAATCAAATATGAATTTGCTTAAGTGTTTTGAACAAGTAAAAATTCAATTAAATTCAAACTTGAATTAATTTCATTTAAATCTTGCTTAAATTGTTTAATTCATAAGTAAATTATTCCAATTCCTTTTTGAACAAGTGAAACATGTATTCCACCTAAAATCTTGTGTTCTTTTCAAATATAAACTTTGTTATCTATTTTGAACAATTTAACTTGATGAAAAAATCAAATGCTTGTGTAACACCTTTAATAAACCAAAATTTCTTAACTTAATAAATGAATTTCTAAACTTGGTAAACCTTATTTCCAATTGCTTCTATTGTTGTTATTTTGCTGTTTTCCTCATCTATGCATCATGCTAATCCACTTTCATATGATGATTAGTGGTAGAACAATTAATTCAACCATAATTCATGGGCTTTCCATATGCAATCCAATTGCAGATGGGTCCATTTAATCATGTTGCTATCTTGTCAACTAGTTTATTTCTATGCATCAATTAAATGGTCATGCATCATCCCATGTTTGTGCACTATGCCATGATATTGATTGTTTCTCTCTGCATTGTTTGTTTGCTTCTTCTCGGATACACGACGACGTTGAGACCGACGATACTTACGACACCCCTTCTAAGGATTTAGCTCAGTACCAGGCTACTGGGTTTGCAGGCAAGTTAACATGAACCATCATGTTCCTTTCAACATTGGTTACCGATACTCTCCGTTGTCTATTCTGCTAGCCCTATGATTAGTTGCTTCTGTTACGAACCTATCACATGATACCCTGAACCCTGATATTGCCTCACCTCCACACCTATAACCATTGCTTGTTGCCCGTGTCTTACTAGCATGCTTAGGGTTGTTTTGCTCGAGTATGTTACCCGTTACTTTCTGTTACTACTCTATTATGTTCTGGGGGCTCGATGTTTAATCAATCAATCATGCTAGTGTTATTATTGATAATAATTTGATGATAAGGCACCGGCAGGAGGCCCTGTGTGGTTTTGAGGCCTGCTAGTGTCGACCCTAATAGGAAAAGGGTCTTGTCTACTGATCCATGATGAGCGCACTACCCGCATGTGGGAAGCGAGTATGGGCGCCCCCCTCAATTTGATTCGATTCGCATCTCGTCCAAATCGCCTCATTTAGTTCGTGTTTTCCATTTGCCGCATGCATGTTTTTGCGAGCCCAGGCCAGGGTGGAACTTTTGTAGTCGGCATATAGGGGGACACGTTCTTAGAGTGCTATGAGGGTCCCTTTTCTTTGGGGCTCGATTAGCCGTGCGCCCAAGGTGCTTTGGGCTTGATGCGAAGAAGAGTTGGGCTGTGTTGAGTGCCTCGCTTGGTGGAAGTGCATTTCCTATCTGGCGGGGTATTCTTACGTGTACGGCTAAATTGGTGCATCCCTGCAGGGTTAAATCTTCCCGAGAAGCCGTGTTTTCCGCGGTTATGGACTACTTGGTGAAAGTACTGGCTAACAAGTACTCAGGACAACTTAAACCTAATGATTAACAACCTTACACCCAATGATTAACAACTTGACTAGTAATAGGCTTATTGACACAATAATCTGAACCATCATTATTGCAACTGTGTGAGTTATCCTCGGATTGCTTCTTTGGATAAGGGGCGAGATCCAGGATGGGTCTGTTTGGTGGCTAGCTATAGGTGGTTACGATACACGATCTTATCTCCTTTCTGTTAGCCGGAAGTGGTAACTTTGTAGTTGGTTAGAGCAGCCAGTTGCGGCATCTTTATATCCCCTTTCTTCCGTTGAACCCAAAGCATCTGTGCTTGGTGTTGACGGGTTACACTTTGGTGAACTGTGAGTCTTGCTTGCCAGTACGTTTATGTACTGACCCCTTTGGGGCTGTGGTTTCCGCAGACTACGTTTCCGAGGATCTACATGGTGGCTACTACGTGGAGTATGACGAGACTGCTGACGAGTAGATAGCGGACCCGGGCAGGATTCGAGACTTCGTGGATGGGCTCCGTCTTTTTGTTTCCGGCCTCTTAGGCCTATTTGGTTCTTGTCTGTACTCAGACATGTTGAATGCTTCCGCTGTGATGTAATGATGAATTGTTGGGACATGTGTCCTCTGGATGATTGTATTTGCTATCTCTGCTCTAATGAGAGCTATTTGCAGCTTATTTCCATCTTTTGTGTCGTAGAGATCTGTTGTGATATCACTTGTTCCAATGCCGTTGACGTACCATGTGTGTATGTTTTGAAGTACGTCAACGGAAGTATCTGGATTTCTACGGGATGGTTTGCGCAGACGATGAATAGTACGAGAATGGTTGTCACACGTTTACGTGTTGGCCTGCTCATATTGAGATGCGGGTGCCGGTATGCCCCGTAAGCCATTTCTCTACTGTTTAGCGGACTGTGAGCATCCCCTAGAAGTCCGGGTGCGACAACGCGCCGGGTACCCCCATAGGTTAAGTTCGACTTGATAAGACCACAACGGCCCAGTCGCAACAATCACCTTATCGGGTTCGAGTCGGAGGTCTCGAATCTGTGTAGGCCAGAAATGTTTTTTCCCTAGTCGCAATTAATTGGCCCTGATCTCTCGGGAGAGCCAAGCTATTGTGCCACATCCTTCTGCGATAAAAAGCCATATAAACGGGCACTTGCATTGCTCGATACTCGAGTACGAAAACTCATTATACAGGGTACACGCCCTCTTAACAGGAAACAGCCAAACTGGTTACCCACAAGAAAGAAAAACCAAGAAAGATTTGACCGTCTACTCGAATGGAGAAATCCCACTCGAGCAAACGCTCGGGGGCTACTGACGAAGACATGGATCCTGGACCCTGCGGGTAAGGACACCCCATCTCAGGCCCAAGGTTAAGGCCCAAGAAGAGGATCCCTTGGAGTATTCCAGAAGGCCCACGTGAAGCCCACCCGCGATAACTTGCAGGTTAAGTCTAGAAACATGTAACCGACCTAAGGTTAGAATTCGAGTCCTCTCCGGGTAGGGTTTGAGACCTGGCCACCTATATAAGGCCAGGAGAGCCACCGGAGGAGGACCAAGCAACACCGCAACACCAAAGCCTTGAACTCGAGATCATACTCTCGATTCGAGCAACCACCATTGTAACCGATCTACTCATCAATACAGATCGACAGAGGCAGGAGTAAGGGTTTTACTAAATCTCGCCCCCTGTCTAGCCGACGATTCCACCAGCGCTCATCAGTTATCCTAGTCGAAACCCGATAGGGTCACCTAAGGGATTTGTAGAGTCAGAGATTCGACACCACCCCTTTTGTGAAACGTGCTAAACTGCCTCAAACTGCTGAAATCGCTTCTGATAAAAGTGCTGAAATTTTTAGAGATGTGGGAGAGAATGGTCCCATTACTTTTGATGATAATAATATTGATTTTTGATGATTGCAATATCTCTGAAGTTATTAAGTTCCTACAAAAGCTTGCTAGAAGTCCCAATGCTAGTGCCATGAATATGGCCTTTACTAAACATATTACCAATGCTCTCATGAAAGTTAGGGAAGAAAAGCTGAAACTTGAGACATCTATCCCTAGAAAATTAGATGATGGTTGGGAATTAAGATAAAAGTAAATGATTTTGATTGCAATGCTTTGTGTGATCTTGGTGCTAGTATCTCTGTTATGCCTCAAAAGTTTTATGATATGCTTGATCTACCACCGTTGGAACATTGTTATTTGGATGTTCATCTTGCTGATAATGCTAAGAAGAAACCTCTTGGTAGAATTGATGATGTTCTTATTATGGTTAACAATAACCTTGTCCCTGTTGATTTTTTTTGTTATGAACATCGAATGCAATGATTCTTGTCCTATTGTTTTGGGAAGACCTTTTCGTAGAACTGTTGGTGTTGTTATTGATATGAAAGAGGGGAGTATTAAAAATCAATTCCCACTCAAGAAAGGAATGGAACACTTTCCTAGAAAGAGGATGAAGCTACCTTTTGACTCTATTATTAGAGCAAGTTATGATGTTGATGCTTCTTCACTTGAAAATACTTGAGTTGTCTTTTTATGCCTAGCTGAAAGGCGTTAAAGAAAAGCGCTACCGGGAGACAACCCGTTTTATTTCTCTGTTTACAACTCGTTTTCTTTCGTTTTCTTTGGTGTGCTTTGCACTTTGGTGTTTTCTATCTCCTTAGCAACTCTTCTGTATCTTTTCTTTTGAGTTTTTGTTGAGCCAAGTAAAGTCTCTAGTGGAAAGTTGAGGCTATATTTCGGATCTCTGCGCAGGAAACAGATTTCTGTTGTCCACTGTTTATTCTGTATAAAATCACAGAAAATTCAAAATGACCTGAGTTTTTTTGTGAGTAATCCTGGGGTGTATACGCAACTTTTCTTAGTTGAACACTTTTTTATTTGAGCAACATAAGATTTTCTAAAAAAAACATATTTACTTGTTGTCCTGTTTTGACAGATTTCTGCCAATAATTGTATTTGCTTCTTAATTGCTTTCTTTTGGTGTTCTTTTGAGAAAAAGAGTTTTGAAAGAAGTTGTGATAGTAGCTAATGTGTTTTTTAGTGTTAGAAATGTGTTGAAACTGAACCATGTGAATTTATTATTTCGATTGCACTAACGTTGCTAATGAAGATTGTGAGAAGTTTGGTGTGAAGGAAGTTTTCAAGGGTCAAGAGAAGAGGATGATATGATGTGATCAAGAAGAGTGAAAAGCCTAATCTTGGGGATGCCCCGGTGGTACATCCCAGAAAATTCCAAGAAGACTCAAGCATCTAAGCTTGGGGATGCCCAAGACATCCCCTTCTTCATCAATAAATTATCAGGTCACTTCTAGTGAAACTATATTTTTATTCGGTCACATGTTATGTGCTTTACTTGGAGCGTCTTTTATTTTTTGCTTTCAGTTTATTTTTATTTTTTCAATAAGCTTGGTTGGACCCAGCATTCTTTTATTGAAGAGTGACACGCTCCGCTTTTTCATGGGAATACTTTGTATTCTTAATCTCTGTCTGGCTGCTGCATTTATTTAGCTCCTTTGCATGCATCTCTTATTAGAGCTGTTGGTTTTAGTAGTATTATGTGAGTACTCTCATGTTTGATTGCTGCAGAATTTAGAGAGTTTTTGTTAAAACAAATTGTGTATGGTGCTTGTTGGGAGAAAGAAACTGGTGTTTAAAGTAGAATTTATACTGGTGCATGTAGAAGCTTGTATTGGCTGTTGCTAGAACTTTTTCATGCCATGCTAAATGTTATTTTAGTTCTAAAGCCTTGTGATGTTGAGTATCATGAATAGCCTCAAATAGCCGAGAGTGTTTAATATGTCATTGAAAGATTCATGAGCTGTTCTTGTCATAAGGAAGCATAAATTTTTGGTATTCTCTTTTGAATGTTTTATTTGGTTGACTTGGCGCATGCTCACACCATGTTTATGACTATGAACCAGTCACGAATAGCCTCCATGACCACTTAGTTTTTGAACTATGATACTGCTTATGCTTTAATTAATGATTCTTATGTCGCTATGCATGATTATGGCTCTTATGCTCTCTTGATTTGTCGCTCCCAGTCTTTTGCTAGCCTCCACCTGTACTGAGTATGAGCTCTACTCGTGCATCCAACTCACTTAAAACAAAGTTTTTCCCATTGTGTCCACCATACCTACCTACATGTGGTATTTAACTGCCACTCCCAGTAAATTGCTCATGTGTTACCTTTAAAACTTTCAAAATTACTCCTGCTTTATGTTCTTGTGTTTGCTCATGAGGACGTTAATAGAGAATCTTTATCTCACTTGTTGATTGGATTTCACACCCTGGACTAGTGGCTTCATCCGCTTATCCAAATGATAGAAGAGCTGGCAGCAACTTTGAAGGTGTCCTGGCATTTATGTTTTGCCCCACTCTTAAGGACTAGCGAAATATCACTTTGACATGCTTTCTCTATACCTGAAACAGACGTTTATGTTTCTTTGCATTGTTTCTCATGATCCTTTATTTGAGATACTCTTCATGATGAAAAGTGATTGCATTGCTTTATTATTAAAGTTCTATTTATCATGTTTGTGTTTGAAGTTCTATGATCGCAGCTTGCATATGCCTTTACAATTTTTATGATCAAGATTATGTTAGTATCATGTCACCTCATAAATTATTGTTTTATCGTTTACCTACTCGAGGATGAGTAGGAACTAAGCTTGGGGATGCTTGATACGTCTCCAACGTATCTATAATTTCTGATGCTCCATGATGATATTATGCCAATTGCTACATGTTTTCTCCCTTCTTTATGTCATTTTTACACGTTTTCCGGGACTAACCTATTAACAAGATGCCAAGTGTCAGTTCCCTGTTTTCTGTTGTTTTTTGTTTCAGAAAAGTTGTTCAGGAAATATTCTCGAAATTGGACCCCACAAAGCCTAAAGTGACTATTTTCCCCGGAAGCATCCAGAAGACCAAAGAGGACACGAAGAGGGGCATCAGAGGGCCCACACCATGGGGTGGCGCGCCCCCCTTGGCCGCGCCAGGGGGTGGTGTGGGGCCCCCAGGGATCCACCGCCTCTGCCCTTTCGCCTATTTATTCCCCCCGGATGGAAAACCCTAAACACCTGATCAAATATCCCCGAAAAGTTCTGCAGCCGCCGTCACCGTCATCCCTAGATCAGGGGGTTCTGAAGCTGTCTCCGGCACCCTGCCGGAGAGGAAATCATCACCGGAGGCCTCTACATCACCATGCCCGCCTCTGGAGTGATGCGTGAGTAGTTCATCCTTGCACTACGGGTCCATAGAAGTAGCTAGATGGTTGTCTTCTCCTCATATGCCTCCATGTTTAGATCTCGTGAGCTGCCTAACATGACCGAGATTGATCTTATGTAACTCTATGTGTTGTGTTTGCTCGGATCCGATGAATATTGAACTTATGCCAAGTTGATTATAGTCTTTATTGCATATGTTATTTGTGATCTTGCATGCTTTCCGTTGCTAGTGGTTGCTCTGGCCAAGTAGTTGCTAGTGACTCCAAGAGGGAGTATTTATGCTTGATAGTGGGTTCATGCCTCCTGTTCGCCTTGCTTGAGTGACAAAAACGTGAAGGGGGAAGATGTGTTGTTGCCATTAGGGAGAAAACAACGGTGAGAGTGCCCGCGCGCATAATCATTGCTTACATTACACACTTTGTTTAATGCAATTAGCTGTTGCTTGCAACTTAATACCTAAGGGGGTTCGGATGATAACCTGAGGGTAGATTATTAGTCATAGATGCAGTTGGATTACGGTCTATGTATATTGTTGTAATTCCCGCACTAAATATCGTAGTAGTCATCATGTCATGAATGTGCACTACGGTGCAACCTTTATTTGTCAATTGCCCAGCTGTAATTTGTTCACCCAGCATGCTATCATTTATGAAGAGACACCACTAGTGAACCTATGAACCCCGGTCTATTTTCCTAACTGTTAAACCAACCACCACAATTTCCTACTTTCTTTACTTACTACAAGCATACATTATTTTCCACACTATACGTCTAATCTTTGTTTTCAGTAAGACCAGTGAGATTGACAACCTCAATGTACCGTTGGGACAAAGTATTTTGGTTGTGTTGTGTGCAGGTTCCACGTTGTTGCTGACACCGGTGAGCCATCACCACCGTCAGTGGCATCAACCTTCCGAAGGTCCTCTTTCTCCTACTGGATTGATAACCTTGGTTCTTAACTAAGGGGAATTTCCTACCGATGTGCTCATCACACCCTCCTCTTGGGGTATCCCAACACACAACATCACCTGCCAAGGGACATTTAGGAATATTAAATTTATCATACTAAGAATGTGAGAGCATGTTCAAACAAGTATAGCTTAAGGGTAACTCATTAAGAACACCCACTGAGATAAAGTAAATGGTTCCATAATGCACTCTTTCTTTTCATTGACTTTTAGGAACAATTAGTTTAATAGTAATGAGACCATGCCAAAAATGCGTATATGTTTGATCAATATTGTGAAGGCAAGACTCGGCTGTGATAAAATATGTCACAACTAGGATACACTCATGACAACGTATAAGAGGTTTTCCTCAGTTGTTGGATTGCTCAAAAGTCGGAGGAGTGTTCAGCCTGCTTAGGAGCACACACCCATTAGAGTACTGATAATTTTACCCTATATAATATTGTTGTTACAAATGTTTAAAATGACTCAAAGTCGATATCCGGGATTAACTCTGATAGATCGTTTATAGTATAGTGGAGTTGTCAGCATCCCATGGGTGAAAAAAAGTGTAGATACACACATAAATAAATATCTATTAATGTGATTAATGTAGCAAAATTTGGCATGAATCTCACTTACCACTAAGCATATGTTCTATCAGAAAAGTCTATTCGAAGGCAATATTCGAATCAAATAACATTAAACACTATGGGGTTGAGTACATCTTAAATTAGACTCTTCAAACAATTTTCTTCAATACCCAAGCCTTAATGTAAAGACTTTTTCTCATTCATTACATTTATGTAATTTAGTACTTTGGCAAGATATGGTTCACTATAAGAAAATAGAGTAAGAGCAAAAATACTAAATATCCATGTGAATAATAATCTTACTCTATCTATCAAGACTTTCTTCCCACATGCATATAATAATTTGATGATACTCATGTCAATAAAATATTCCTCTCTTTCTTAGGATGTGTTTCTTCAAAACTCATGGTTGACCACTCTTCTCCAAAATGATTATAATTCCAATGGAAACGTCCAGAGAGTAATGATAAAAGGAAAAATATTTTTGTGATTTTTTAGAATAGAAAATAGTCAACGAAAGCAAAGCTATCGAAAATGAAAAAGAAGTGGAATGAAAAACGAAAACAAAGAAACATTGGAAGATAACTTGTCACGACCTATGAATGTAGAAGTGTCAACAACCTCCCCAAGATTAAACTTTTGTAACATGGGAGATTATTGTGGTGGTGGTTGCAAAACATTGGGGCATCAAGAATCTCCCCAAGAATACAAATTATTTGCAAGATCAAGAGAAGCGTTACGGAGATTGGTTGCGAAGTTGTTGATGTCGGTGATGTGTTCTCCGAGATAGTTCAAGTCTTGATATGTGTCATATTGTGGCGGTATATACGCCTCCTTCTCGGGCACTTCTGATTCCTCGTGTAGTCCTCGGGCATCTCGGGCTCAGGATCAATTTCTTCTCCTTCTTCCTGACCAACATAGTGACGTACTCCAGTCTCGATAGAGAATAGGTTAGGCATATGAGTGGGAAATAGGGCCCCTACGGTATACGGATAAAAACTCTTCATGCTATTTGATAATCATACATGTGGCTCTAACTGCGGTGGCACCAACAAACCTCTCGTCGGTAAGTTGAGCAAGATTGCTCAAGTCCAATCCAAGTGTGTGGGTGAAGACGGTGATGAATCCTCCACAAATGATGGGTCCATGATGCTGGTGTGCTTAACGGTCAAGGTGAAACAAAATCATTTTCCCTAAATTGGGCGTCATCATAGTCTCCAGTTGTGCGGCTTTTGCTAGGATGAGCGTCTCATCCTCATTAACTCTTGTAAATTCACCACGTGCCTTAAAGGTGTTAGCAATAACATAGAAAAAATAGCGAATAGCAGGACACTCTGTATTCCTTCCTTTGGGGATATTATCAGGACCACTCACTTAAGAAAAATATTCATTAGGTTGAGGGTTAAAAAATAGTTACTTGTACGAGTGTGTCCGTCATCATAGACGAAACCAAAGCGGTTGCACCAACCGTTGATTACTCATATCAAAGGATTTGTTCATCAGATGGAATCTTACTCTCTCCTTAGCTACTTTGTTGGGATGAGTCCCAACGTTGTGTTCGAGCATGCTAAAAAATTCCATCGTCATCCGACTGTAAGTTGAAACATCCTGAAAAACAAAATCACGAATGCCAACATTGTTGCATAGTAAATTGAAATCGTTCGTAATACCGAGATGGTGAATAGTAACGGGATAAGTCCACTTGGTTGTCTTCATCTCACGCTCACCAAGGAATCTAAAGCAGCTGATAGTTTCTTAGTATGGCAGTTTGATATCCATAAATTTATGTGTCGGATTTTGATGATCTTGCTAGTTTGGCCGGCACTTCCACTTGCACTAGGGTTAGCACTAGCACGTGCTTGGATCCTTGTGTTTATCTAAAAATAATTAAATCTAGTAAGAAATGGTTCATGTAAGATAAACAACGTAATCCCTACATCATACTAGGATAGAGATCTTCTAAAATAGTACCGTCATAAGATGGTTGTTTTGTTTGCTTTCTTAGACCATCAAAAATATTCAATGATATTTACCGTAAGGATCATTTTGGTATAGTCAAGTATCACACTGTAAACTGGATAATCAAAAGACTAACGTTGGGTGGTCAGAAAGTATTCATTTCATTGTGATATCTCAAGACTGGGAATTACTCATGTAATTAATAGAGAGATACATCCATGATCTACTCGGTGAAATAGTATCGGTAAATAAGTTTGCGCAGACAAAGACATGACACTAGTCATGGGGATAGTATGTCACGGTAATGAGTAAAAGGAATGAAATCAGATATCGGAATAATGTGGTAAGGCATTAAAGAGTTTAATCACGGTCTTATCATTTATCTTGTCCCGGGGTGTTGACTGGTATCAGGAAGTAATAGGAACATACTCAACAAACCAACAGTTTCGGCAGTTTTCTTCGTATATTTCGTAGGAATCAATATGGACGTCCACGATTCCGATGTTGATTATTGATTAGGAAATTGGTTTCCTAATCATGTCTACTTGTTATAAAACCTGTAGGGGTCACACAGTTAAGTCGTCATAGTCATTCGTTCACATTAGATGGTCGGAGAAAGAGCGGGTATCTTCTGGATGGTTCTCGTGTGATAGAACTAATATTCAGAGAGATTACGGGGACCTGAAATGTCACGAGATGTATGGAATATATTTCGTACATCGTTAGATAAGATCGATGATTTTATCTATAGGGGCCACAATGTACTGGAAGAGTTTTGGGCAAAAACCGAGAAGGGGGGTGCCTGAGGGGGGAGGGACATATTTCATCCTATGGCCGAACCAAATTTGGGGGGGTGCAAGAAGGGGCCCATGGCCTCAAAATGCACACCACGATCCCGTGATATTGTTCCCTGATTTATTTGAGAAATAAATGAGGAGGAAAAGAGAAAAAAGAGAAAGTAAAGAGGAGGGATTGGACTCCATATAGAGGTCCAACCCGTGTTGCCCTAGGAGGGGTGGTGCGCCCACCTCCTCCTTGGTGCGGCCACCCCATTGGATTGGGAGCTAGACTCCCTCTCCACAAGGAATCTCCCCACTCCCCTCCAACTATAAAAAGGACCTCAAACCCTTGAGGCAAAACACACAATTGGCTCTCAAGCCTATTTCTAGTTGATTAGAGGCTCTAATTAGGTTTTCTAATTAGAGACGCTATAATTGAATTAGAGCTTCCTCTAATTGGGTTTTGAGGTGTCCTCTCCCTATTAGGTCTAGCTCTAATCTACCTATCTACCTATCTCTCTCTCTCTCTCTCTCTCTCTCTCCCTCTCTCTCTTTCCCATGTGTTGGGATCTCTCCAACTCAATTGTGAACCGATAACGATTAGCCCTGAACGGCGGGCGTTGCCGGATTTTGACGGACGTACGTGTGCGAACTCTCAGAGGGGTAACACGTGATACCCTCACTCCGCGGGATCTAGAAGGCACGATAGGGGAGACGTCGACAGTCCCAACGCTAGGCTTAGCCGCGGGACTCTTCATCGGGCATCACCGACATCGTCATCAACAACCGTTTCGCGCTCCGTATTGATAACGATAAGATCTAACCTCGCCCGTATCTTGATAGTAGATCATGTGTGCTACGTATGTCGGAAAATTTTGAATTCTGCTACGTACACCAACAGAAACTCCCTAGGGGTGCTTTGGACATGAAGTAAGTTATCATGGATGCACCTCTTCTTGATGAAGCTTGTCTTGCCAAAACTAGGTCCGAGAGAAGAGGCGCCATTCGGGATGCCATCATCTTTGAGAGTAACTTGGAATGTTGTAGATGAGACTAATGGGCCGAAAATTGCTCAAGACCTCCGCAGTAGCTTTCTTTGAAAGGAGAAAAATATTCGCTGAATTGAGCAAGCTTACTCCTCCACCGCCTCTCTCCGAGAGTTGTGTGGTCGTTGCATGAAGATCATCACAGATAGTGTCCCAGCACTGACAGAAAAATAGTCCATTGAAACCATCTGGGCTTGGGGCTTTCTCGTTAGGCTTGTCGAAGAATGCCTTCTTGAGATCGTCCATGACGAAGGGGCCTCAAGGTCGGATGTAATTCTCACATGATATCCGAGTTGATCCTAGTTAAGGGTGGACTCATGCGACATCGACGTGCCCAAGGACTCCTAGAAGTGGGATCGGAGCACCCCCCCCCCCCCCCCCCGATTTTCTCCAAGGGTGAATGCCAACACGTGTGCCTTGCGAATATTGACAATGATGTTTTTCCTTCTTCTCCTGTTTCCTAGAATATTAAAAGCCCTGGAGGTGTCCATGAGATGGATGTTGGAAAGACATGCATGCTTCGTGATCCTTACTTGGTGAAGGTGGATGCCATAGATTTGCGACCTAGTAACACGCAACTCCCTCTCAGTTGCGGCAAGGAGCCGATTTTCCAGCAGTAGCGGCGGCGGAGGAGGACCCGTGGCGGCTAGGGTCCTGCTCCCCCCCCCCCCCCCCCCCGGCGGTGAAGTCACCACGTGAGGAGCAACGCAGGGTTCAAGACCATTTTCTTTATACCTGTAAATGTTTCAAATCACATACAACATTAATGCAAGGTAAAGAGATGTCATTTCACTTCTTTTTTTTTCTCAATGGACAGTCTTCTCCAACTGAAACTAAAATCGATGGTCAGTATAACGCGAAAGGATCTTGATTCTTGACGAACTCGTCGCTACGGGAAAACTTAGCCTAGTTTTATCGTCACAACTAGGACGGGAAAACCACATTTAGTTTCTCCATCTGTGTCCTCCGCATGATAGAAACCTATGTACTAGTTGTAGTCGCACGGTGTACTGTATGTACTTATGTTAACGTTGAGGATGAGAGCGGCCGGCGGTGGTGGCATCCCTCCGTGGCGCACTGATCGATGTGGATTGGATTATTCTGGGCAACTAACCGATTGTGCAAAGCGAACATCGGAACATAGGAGCAAATCGAGCAGAACATTGGATCATGGCATGCGTAGGCAGGGTGCATATGCTAATGCAAAAAACGAAGAAAAGAGGATCGTCGTGATCGGATGCATGATCTTGCGGCGGTGGTGGCCACTCGATCAATCCACCGGTACCCTACGTGGCTTTGCTTTGTCCTTGGCACAAAATGCGCCGGTTGTTCCACCAATTATCCGCAACATTGCCCGGCCCCATCATAAATGTTTCTTTTGTAACCGCTGATATGATCCACCCCATCTGGCTCACCTATAAATAGCGGGCGGCACCTGGCCATGAAAAGACACAAACACACACACTAAAACATCTTGTGCCGCGTTAGATATTTATATACTAGACCGGAGAAACATCTTGTGTAGTGTCGCCTCGCAACCAACGCTAGCTAGCTAGCTCAATGGCTGCCCGCATCGGCGCTCTTGTCCTCTGTATGGTTTTGATCATCGCCGCGGGGCTCGTAGCATCGCCGACTGAAGCTCGCCTCGTGCCTGATGTCTACGCTGCCGCGGACGTCAATGCCGCGGGCGGCGGACGGGCTCGTCGGGGGAGGTGGAACATGGAGAGCCTGCAAGGAGAAGACGCCGCTCACAAGCGGGAGGTGCCGGGCGGCCCGGACCCAGAGCACCATAACTAGAGCGGCCGGGGAGCCGCGCCAACGTATGCATGTAGAGCTCCCGGTGGAGCGTTGGATCCACGTATGCACGGTGCTTGCTGTTCTATCCGGCCGGAATTCTGGTTCAGATCGGGGAGGTATGGGTACAATTTGCAGTATGCTAAGGGATGCGTTTACAGAGGTGGGTCCATTTTATTCGTTGTACGTCAAAATGTGAGGTTCCGTGCTGTATTGAATCGCGAAGATAATTAAGAACACAAGCTCAAGCTTGAATAGCGCAGATAAGATAATAATGCTTCTGTACATAGCTACATCCTCATCACCTGATCAACCGTTTCAGAATAATAAAAAATATCGCTTCATCAGTGAAATGTGCTTTTCTGTTGTGTTCATGTACGTGGCGTGGGGATAAATTGTGCTACCTCCACTCCAGTTTATAAGACGTTTTGGTAGGCCATTAGACGTTTTGGTAAGCCAAAATGGCCTACCAAAACGTTTAATACTCCCTCCGTCCACTTTTATAAGTCCCACTTCTTACCATTTAAATGCTAAGAAGTGGGCCTTATAAAAGTGGACGGAGGGAGTACTTTGGAATAGAGATAGCAGTATGAGGTCGTTCAATTGTTTCGCACATTTGTTGTGACGGGTTTCACTCGAGCGATTGTGATGAGCATCTGTCAAAACTCGAGAACAGCTCTTCCCCTGGTTTTCTGACGCTCAGGGCATCCGCAATGTGCGAAAAAGCACACCTTAAGTCCTACGTGGCATCTTATAAGTTGACCTTATACATTATAGAGAAAAATAAACCTATCCATAAGGCTAATGTGCACCTTAAGTTTATGGGTTGTCCACAAGCAATAAAAATTATTTCTCTCTCTTCTCTCCCTCACATATGTGTGCATACCAATAGTACACGTCGGTCCTGTCTTATGGCTAAACCTCATCTTATAGATTGTGAGGGCATCCGCAATGTGCGAAAAAACACACCTTAAATACTACGTGGCATCTTATAGGTTGACCTTATACATTGTGGAGAAAAATAAACTTATCCATAAAGCTAAGGTGCACCTTAAGTTTATGAGTTGTCCACCAGCAATAAAAAATTATTTCTCTCTTCTCTCCCTCACATATGTGTGCATACCAATAGTACATGTGGATCATGTCTTATGGCTAAACCTCATCTTATACATCGTGAGAAATTCTATAAGATCAGTGGGTCCCAGCTTATGGCAAAACTACACCATATACATTGCGGATGCCCTGAGAAATTCCATAAGATAAGTGGGTCTCAGCTTATGACAAAACTACACCATATACATTGTGGATGCCCTCATTGCTGTAAAAATTATCAGAATTGCCCTTATACTAGTACATTTTCTCGCACCATAAAAGGTATAGTTAACTTGCAACTTCCCGTTGACTGTGACTGTAAACCGACCACACAATGACCAGTGGCAGATATACTAGGATCAACGCGCCATCAATTTGGTTGGCTAAAAAAGGTTGGTGACGTACAGACAATAGTTTTTTATCAAAAGGTCGGCAAAACCAGTGCAGTGGACGATGCAGGCCGCAAAAGCTGTTGAAAATTCTGGAAAAAATAATCGGCCCATGGGCACAGAAGATGCCTCGATCATCTAGGGCGTTCAAGTTTGCGACACTGCAACTGGGCTGTCCCGGCCGACCATGTTCTTCTTATTGATGTGGGGTCAGTTCTACTTCCGTTCTGTTTGTTGTACGGCCTCTGACCGGCTGGCCAGTCCCGACGGTGTACAGTGTGGGTGACGAAGACGAAGATAAAGATCCAACACATGAACATGGAAAAGTAATAGACACAGGGTATAGACAAAGTAAAACTTTATTGATCTCTTTTATGTTCTAGACTACGTACAATGCCTCAAAACTCCGAAAAAACCAGTGAAAAGGAGAAAAGCACATGGTATACTCTTGCTATGTTGCACGAATTGCCTCGTTAAAAATCTTCTATGAGAAACTTCATAAAAACTCACTAAAGGGAAAAAGAGTACAACTCACTTAACTATTAAGTCAAGTACTCAATCATCGGGATCGAGATTTCAGTGATGAGTTTGTGAAGATTCTCCCCCTGAACCTTACATCACTCTAAGTCTCATCATACCGATTCCACGAACACGTCTCTCGAAAGAACATGCCGGTAATTATTTAGTGAACAAATCAGTAAGATTTTTACACGACTTAGTATGCAAGATCCTTACTTCATTCAACTTCTGCAACTCATGTGCGTAGAAGAACTTGGGGTTGATATGCTTCATGAGATTGTTTTTCACATAACCCGTCTGGACTTGCGCAACACAAGCGGCATTATCTTCATAGATAATAGTGAGGGTTTGGACGGTGTTCGGCCCGCATGACAGCTGGATGTGGCCGATCACCCGTCGAATCCATACACACTCACTTGATGCTTCATATAGTGCTATGATTTCCGAGTGGTTCGTCAAAGTTGACACTAGGCTTTGCTTAGATGATTTCCAGGAAATAACGGTTCAACCACAAAGGAAAACATATCCAGTTTGAGACTTGGATGTGTGCGGGTCCGATAGGTATCCAACATCAGCATAGCCTACAACTGTGAGGTCTTGATTCCTCCGGTAAAACAAGCCAAGATCTTTGGTCCCTTGCAGGTATCGGAACATGTCCTTGACGCCTTTTCAATGTCTCTTGGTAGGCTCAGAACTGTACCTAACAAGTAAATTGATGGCGAACGCAATGTATGGTCGTGTATAATTCACGAGGTACATGAGTGCGCCAACTGCACTCAAGTAGGGGAATTCTGGTCCGAGAATTTCCTCTCCCTCTTCCTTAGGTCTGAATGGGTCTTTGTCCTGCTGTAAAGATCTCCCTATCATCGGGGTCTTAGAAGGATACGCCTTGTCAAATCCAAATCTTTCCAACACCTTCTGGGTGTAGGCTGACTGGTGCACTAAGATCCCAGCAGGGGAATGCTCAAGTTGCAGACCTAGGCAGAACTTGGTTTTGCCTAAGTCTTTCATTTTGAATTCCGACATCAGGTAGGAACTCGCTTCCTCAATATCCTCAGGTGTACGGATTATGTTCAAATCGTCCACGTACACCGAGATAATACAGGAACGATTTTGTGATCTCCGTATAAGAACACATGAGCAATCTTCATTGCTCGTGTAGCCGTTCTGATGAAGGAAATCGCTTAAACGATTATACCACATCCTACCCGAATGTTTAAATCCATATAGTGACTTCTTAAGCTGAACACTGTATAAACTTATGTTTGCTTTATCTTGGTTCGGAACAGGGATACTTTCAGGTACCTTCATGTATATGTCTGAATCCAAATTACCATAAAGGTAAGCGGTGACAACATCCATAAGTTTTATTTTCAAGTCCAAGTTTACTGACATTGATATTAAGTATCTAAAGATAATTCCATCCATAAAAGGGGAGTAAGTTTCCTCGAAGTCGACACCTAGTCCCTGGGAGAAACCTTGAGCAACGAGCCTTGCTTTGTACCTTACTACCTCGTTATTTTCGCTCCTCTTTCGAACAAAAACCCAGTTGTGGCCAATGGGGCGCACATGGGGAGGAGTTAGACAAACAGGTCCAAACACCTCTCTTTTGTCAAGAGAAAATAACTAAGTCGTTATTGCCTTCTTCCAATCTTTCCAATTTGACCTTTTCTTATAATCAGCGAGCCTGTTAGGCTCAGGGTCAAGATCTATGATTGAGGCAATTTTCTTGGCAAAATAAATGTCGATAGTTGTCATAACTCAATTAATTGACTTGCCGGAATTAATACAATTAATGACCATTTCATCATGGGGTGCATTGGGCACATTCCCTTCCTCCACCGGATTTCCCAATCCGGGAGTAAGGTCGTTTAGCTTTCCCGCTCCAATGTGTGCGTACACATATTCGTTGGGTATTTCCGAAGTAGAAAAATTGAAGTCTGAAATTTCGTGCACTGGAACATTCGTACTTGTGCTAGATCTCAACTGGCTCCCCTTTGCACGGGTAGCCTGTGATAAATCTCTATTATCCTTTTTCTTTGGGCGTTCCCGAGTATTTGGGATTTGAGAGACCAGATTCCTCGTCCTCTTAGACCTAAGAACAGGAGCGGGTATACCCAGGGCCGGCGCTATTATTTCAAAGGCCTAGGTGCAAACTCCGACCAATGGGCCCAATAGTGAGCCATTTCTCGAAAAAAAAACTCCATAATATACACATATTGTACATATATTCTGGGTACCTTTTTAGGCTGGGCCCTGGGCCGTCGCACCTATCGCCCTGGGCCAAAGCTGGCCCTGGGTATACCATGATTTCTCTTTGGTATTTCAACCCTTTCCGGTGCATTGTACAGTCTATAAGTCACTAAAATGATCAGGCAGTTGATTTGCTAATGAATGCAAATCTATTATCTTTTGAAATTCTCTATTAGACTCAGCAGTGCACGGGTCATGAGCGTGGATCCCCGTGGCTTGCCACATAAGTTCTCGACTTTTATCATCAAGGGGTTGATTATCTCCCCCTGACGTGGGGATGACTCCAGGACCTGTCGAGTGGGCCTACCTGGTCCAAGGCCCAAGACTAAAGCTAACGCGAGGTGCCACCCCGCAGCTCTAGAAGGCCGAGTGAAAGCCCACCCGCAAGACTTGCGGGTCAAGGTGGAAAGTCTCCACCGCCTTAGAGATAGGGTTTATACCCCCCTCGAGTACGGTTTGAGACCCAGCTACCTTTTTAAAGGTTGGGAGAACCACCATGGGGGGAATCCAATCTATTTTCCACCACCATAGCCATAGCTCGAGATCTATCTCTCAGCTTGCGCACCCATCTTTGTAATTGATCTACTCATAATACAGATCAGAAGATCAGGAGTAAGAGTTTTACCTCTACGAGGGTCCCGAACCTGGGTAAATCGTGCCACCTGTTAGCCGACGAAGTTACCAGCGCCTATTTTGTTCTCTTACTCGAAACCCTACCGGATCATCCGAGGGAATTTCCGATATGACTAATCGACAATTGGCGCCATCTGTGGGAACGTTGGGCGTTGGATCCACGACATCTTCGGCCTCATCCTCACCGAGCTTCAGCTGGAGCTGGGGTTCATCGACTCCAACGGAGCCGATCTGCTTCGGGTCGTTCATCTACACGCCCCACTCGGCGGAATCACATCCGGCGTTCAGCGAACTTCAGGAGGGCATCAGCCTGACGTTCGGCGATCTCCATTTTCGCGCCAGCAAGACGGGAATCCTATGCTTCCCCGACCAGATCGAACTCGACAGATCGAGCCCGACGACCCTCGAATCGCCATCTGGCGACGCCAGCCGCGACTTAGCGCCCAACGATGGATCCATCCGTCGCAACATGCGCAACTTCCATACCATTGCGACTGAAGAACCCTCCAAATTCGGCGAAAACCACTGGCCTACACCTAGGACTCACGAGCCATATCTGGCCCAAGTCTGCATGGCAGATTCAGCCGAACAATCTGATGAAACGAAGGAGAGCCGAGCAGCACGGGAATGCATCAAGGTCTCACGATCCTCTTGGCTCAAAGCAAAAGCAACGGTACTGTCAGGCCAACCGATAGAACCTGGATCCTCTCAAGAAGACCTGACGGCGTACCACTACCACCTGTTGCTGAAAGCCCGACAATTGGCAGAAGCCCGCAAGGAACTAGAAGCACGGAAGGAAGCGGCATAAACCTCGAGTGCATGCCACGCGGCGCTTTCCAGGACTCACTCAACGAGGAACCAGCCCCCAAAGAAGGGAAAGTACATCTCAAAAACCGCTCGCATGGACCAAGGGTCCCTCGGCGAGGTCAGCAAGACCCTCGAGACTTCCCTCATGCATGTTGACGATGAGGGTAACATGCACCCGACGACTCCCGTTGCCGCGGTCCTGGCCGCAGCTACGTACTTGCGGGCTAACCAGCCACCTGAAAATGATCCCCGTGCGGAGCAACACCGACAGGTCCAGAGGAGACTAGGCATGGCCGGAGCGGCAATCGCCGCCCAGAACCGCAAAAACACAACAACCCCTGAAGCTGATAAAACACCTCGGATGGACAGAACACCTCGCAGACGCGAGAGTACGTCACCAAAAAGAGGAGACAAATGATCACCTTGTCGCCCTAGGGTCAAAGAGGCCAGGCGCCGCGGCGACAGCCCGCGCAGCGATGACGATAGCCCGCGAAACCGTGACAGCAGCCCACGGCACCATGGAAGCCGCTCGCGACATTGCAACAGGGAACCGCGACAGGAGGATAATCGCAATCGAACTCAATAAGACGCGCGTGGAGACATCTTGCAGAGCAAGGTCGACAAAGCTCAAGCGCGTAGGAGCCGTGCTCGATCGCTATCCACCTCCTCTGACGAGGAAGCTTGCGGCGCAATGCGCTTCAGCAGCAGCATCCGCGAGGCACCGATGCCCAAGAGATTCAAGCTCACAACAGAGGTCCCAAAGTACGACGGCTCGCAAGAGCCCAAGTCGTGGCTTTTAGACTATCTGACCGCGGTAAAATGCCAGCACGGGAACAAGATAACAACCATGCAGTACCTAAACCTGCACCTCGTAGGCGTTGCGCGAAGCTGGCTCGAAGGAAGACCGCGTGCGTATTACAGATCCTGGGACAATCTCACCCGCGACTTCGAGAAGAACTTCCAGGCGACATACAAGCGGCCAGCATCTATCGAGGAACTGCGAGCCTGCGGGCAGAAAAGCAGCGAGTCTACCCGCGAGTACATCCAGAGATGGACCACACTCAAGAACACGGTGGGGAACATATCAGAGGAAATCGCGGTCGAAGCTTTCACCAAGGGTGATCAGTGTGCCGCCTTCCGAGAAGAACTGGGGTGATCCGCACCCAAATCAATCGGAGAATTAATGGCGATAGCGGACAGATGGGCGAATGGCGAAGAATGTTTGCGCAACAAGAAAGCTTCCTCACCCGCGCATGACAAGGACCGCAACGGCGACCGCCGCAAGAGGAAGATCAATCGGAACTGGTAGCGGCCGAGTTCACAAGAAACCGCAACAGCGGATCCCGCGAAAATCGCGAGTGGAAGCCAAAACCAGACGATAAAACTCCCGAGGAAGACCTTGATGGATACTGCTCTCTGCATCTGTTTACAGATAAGAGCACGGGGAAAACCAAGGCCACTCACCTCCTCAAGGACAGTCGAAAGTTCCAAGACATGCACGAGGCGTACACGAAGAAGCACAAGGTAGTCGTTAGCCAGGGATACCTACAACTGCCTGGAGGATACCAACCACCACCCTTGCCTCCGTCTGCAGGTCACCACAACATGGCTCTAGTCGCCCTTCCTGCACCAGCTAATCCAGCCGCAACGAACCAAGGAGGAAACGGCTACCCAAACCCCCACGGGCTCCTAGGCATGATATAGAAGGTCTGCCCGTCCCGACGAGTTCTGATGACACCCGCCATGTTAACATGGCAGTGCAAGCACAACCATCCAAGCCCGAATACCTGAAGATGTCCGAGCACCCGATAACCTTCTCACGAGAGGACCACCCTCCATAGGTGCATCGACCGGGGCATGCGGCACTCATCATCCAAGCGCAAATAGGCAACTACGACCTAGCCCAGGTGTTCATGGATGGTGGAAGCGGAATCAACATCATATATGATATGTCATAAATGTAACCTTAATTTCTGATGTTCCATGTTTTCTTATTGTTTCCCACATGTTTGCTATACACTTTATGTCATTTTTATCGATTTTCCGGACCAATCTATTGACAAGATGCCATAGAGCCAGTTACCTATTTTCTGTTGTTTTTAGTTTCAAAAAAGTTGTTCTGGAAATATTCTCAGAATTGGAAAGTTCGAAGCCCGGAAGTCTTAGAATTCCTGAAGGTTCCACGGAGTCTCGAAGAGACCCTGAAGGGGGCCTCAGGGGGGCCACACCATAGGGTGCCCCCCTTGGCCGTGCCGGGGGGTGGTGTGGCGCCCCCAGGCCTCCACCGCCTTTGCCCTTTCGCATATTTAATCCCCCCGAGATGTAAACCCTAAGAGGATACAACTTTTACCCGAGAAACACCCGAGGTCGCCATCACTGTCATCTCGAGAGCAGGAGGTGTCGGATATATACTGAATAGGGGTATAGAAGATGGTAGACAAAGAGCCGGACTACCAGGGTGGCCTACATGGTAATGGGCTTAGGTCCATTGGGCGGCCCAGTAGTCCGACGTGCAGAAGACGGATTCTAGAAGAACCCGGATCACGGCCCACGTGATCTGGCTTGGAGGAGAAGACGGGTTCCTTGCTTTCCAAGTTACAAGTTAAACGTAGTCTTCTAGGTTTCCTATTCTGTAAGCCCTAATCCGGCTATTATATAAAGCCGGACGGGAGATAGATTAAACAAGTTAAGTTAGACACAAGTTCAAGCTCTACGCAACTCGCCGAGAAGCTCATCCTCGCCGAGAAGCTAGATCTACACCCTCACATTGTAACCCTGATAAACGGGCTTTAGTCCCAATTAGTGAGAAGTGCAGGAGTAGGTACGCCGTACTGTCGCGACGTACCGAACCTGGGTAAAATCCCGTGTTCTGTGTTACTACGCTATCCCGTTACCCCACGTCTCTACCGTAGTCTCATGGCACCCCCGTCTATGAAAACTACTACGATGTCTCGACAGTTGGCGCCCACCGTGGGGCAAACGACGTCAGGCGTGAAATTCCGATCTGGGATACTCGGCGGAATTGGAAGATCGATCACTGTCGGAAGCCTGGAGTTCGACGACGATGCCGGGCGCTTTCTCGACAACGGATCCTACATACCGGCGCAAAACCACCTGGTAAGTGCCTGCGTGTTACCGATCGGATCTGCTAACATCTTTATCGGACTAACTGCAGAGGCAATGGGGTTTTGCGGTGGAAGCAAATTTATCCCACCCGCCCTATACCCAGTCGAAGACGACTATGATGCCGGATTCTGCTCAGATCGCCGACAAAAAAGTGATACACACTTTATCGGCATGGTGCAATCCGAAATCGCTGAAAACACGGATGACGGAAATCCCGTGCAAGAGGCAGATAACAACCTACCCGTCATAGAGACGGAAGAAGAAACACCCGTCACAGAGGCGGAAGATCCGACATCCGTCAACAAGGCGATGAACTCGGAAGCAGAGTCTGTGCTTGCCGCCATTGAGGCGAGATTGGAGTCGGAAACCGGATCGGATAACTTCGACTCCGAAGACGAAGACGAGGATGCCTTCGTAAGAAAGGTTAAGTCCTTTCAAGAGGGATTCCATGAAGTGCTAATGGCAAAACCAGCTGATACAACGGGCGCCGGCAGCCAGGAAAGCCCTAAAACCCCTCCGCCGGTGGAAGAAAGAGAAGACGGAGAAACTTCTCCGATATTCCCCAATGTTAAGGAGATGACAGAAGATGAGCCTGTCAAAAAACCTCCTTCTTCCAAGAAAAAGCACCGTGCTTCTAAAAAACTCCAATACAAACTCCGGAAGAAAAAATCAGCCGATCTCGCTGATGAAAACCTGGAAGTTGGAGATATTAGCGGCACAAAGCCCGCGGAAAAGAAATCTAAGGAAATCACTGCTCCGCCAATGACAGAACTGGAAGAGCAAGAGCTATTACAAACACCAGTGGGACCAGATGAACCCCCTGAGATGCTGGAAGCCAGGAGACAAGCTTTTCAACGGCAACAGCAACATCTGCTTAGATCTCGGCAACATCTCCAACAAACCCATAATGACATCAAAGTCATGAAGGAAGAAATAGAGGAGTACGAGAGAAAGCATAGATCTGCGTTAAAACCTACTAGGTTACCCGGAATCGCAAAACCGGAAGAACTGCCGCCAAAAGAAAGGTTCTATAACCCATCTTGGCAAAAGCAGTTAAACGGCAAGGATGCCAAGGGCGAACCAATATACAAAACCGCAGCGGAAAATGCGGAAGCAGCGTTCGCCATCCTAAACAACGACCTGTACTCCAACGGGGAAAAACTCCAAGGGGTGTATGCTTTCCTAGGAAAAGCATTACAGCAGCAACAGCGAGGCCAAGAACGATCAGGGAGGCTGCATGATAATTCCGCTCTCTGCAAAACAGCTACTTGCGCTGCTGGAGCACCTGGACCGGAAGAACCCGGAGATTCGGATAAAAAAGAGGATCCGAGAAAAGACAGGAAAAACCCAGACAACCGGGACGCAACGTCTAGAATCGGACCTCATCTCCCGAAAGATGGATATAAACCACACGATCGGGAAGACAAACACCGGAATGACGGTAAAATAATGCCACCTCCGAGAAACCCAGCTGAAAAAGCTGGAAGATATGATATACCTCACAGACGTGAAAGATCCCGGACACCTCCTAAGGATAAGGAAAGGCATAGAAGCAGAACTCCGCCTAAAGGACGTGAACACGGAAGGGATAGAGATAACCTCGGAAAAGCGCGTCCGCGCAACAATGGAAAAGAAAGGAGCAGATCCCCTTCTGTCCATTCAGCCGGGAGATATTCTGCACACATTGATAGAGCAGAAAAGGATGATCTATACTTTGGTCCTAAGTGTTTTACTGACAGGATCCGAAGGATAACCCTGCATTCTGGCTTCGCCAAAGTTGGTCCAACCTACCAAAAATATACCGGCAGTACAAACCCGGATACCTGGCTTTCAGATTATTATACAGCCGTCCAAATCAACAATGGGACAGACCTGGAAGCTGTCAAGTTTCTTCCCCTAATGTTGCTAGACGGAGCCAGAGATTGGATTAATGGTTTACCATCAAGAACTGTCGACAGCTGGGATGATATGGCTAGAGTATTCACTCAGCATTTTCGAGGAACATACAAACGCCCAAATAGCATCAACCAGCTGAACCGTTGCACCCAATTTGAGGACGAACCATACGTGGATTTCATCTCCAGATGGACTGCAATGAAGAATAGTTGCTCTGGAGTAACTGACGTACAAGCAATGCATGCTTTCGTCAATGGCCTAAAACCCGGACTCGTACCGTTCATGGTTGGTTCTAAACAGCACAAAGATCTCGGATCTATGCTTACAACCGCTAATGAGCATGCTGCAGCCGAAGATGATATCAGAGCAAGAGGAGGCAATATTGAGTCACTAATACTCGCCAAGAAAACCCCTCGTTCTGACAAAAAAGGAACTCCAGAGTCAACGACAAAGCCCAAGGAGGTCAACATAGCCTTTGGAGGAGAAAAGGTGAATAAGTGGAAAGGCCGCAGTCCAGATCCAATCAATTACACTCCCGAAGAATGGGAGAGAATTAAGTCGGAACCCTGCGTCCACCACTCGCAATTTGGGAAACCAACCCACACAAACGCGCAATGCCGGCTAAACAAGCATATGAAAGGCAATGCAGGATCCGGAAATAAAGGGAAGGGTTCCAAAAGGAAACCTGCCAAACAAAAGCCAGAAGCTGAAAAAGAAGACAGTGAATCGGACACTGATGACAAAATCCAAGAACAACAACGAAAGGGCGAACCCAAATTTCCGAGAGTTGATGGAGAAGCAATGCTAACTTTCCTAGCAACCCCGTCAGCAAAGGTGGCCAAAAGAACACTTCGGGAGATAAACGCAGTTGTGCCTGCGACCCCGAAATTCTTGAAGTACTCCAACACACCGATAATCTGGGATCAGTCTGATCATCCCGGAAATATCCCTGAACCCGGCACACAAGCTCTTGTTGTCAGCCCTATTGTTCAAAACACTAGGCTAAGAAGAGTGCTGATGGACGGAGGATCCAGCATTAATATAATGTACCTGGATACACTGAAGCACTTGAAGATCTCCGAGTCCCAGCTCAACTACAGCAATATACGCTTCCATGGCATTGTTCCTGGCAGGCAAGCACGATCCCTAGGAGAAATTTCCCTAGATGTCACCTTCGGAGATAAAGATCACTTCCGGCAGGAAAAAGTATCCTTCGAAGTAGTGCCGTTCGAAAGCGTGTATCACGCAATACTCGGACGTCCAGCTTTCGCCAGGTTCATGGCAAGATCCTGTTATATCTATAACAAGCTGAAAATGCCAGGACCCAAAGGAGGAGTAATCACCATAGCCGGTGATTTCAAGCTGGCAAATGAGTTGGAGAAAGAAAACGCCCTTTGCGCTCAGAGAGTTATAGCAAAGGAGGAACTGAAGGAATTAGCCAAGGAGGTATCGCCGAAAGAAATGCCGGCAGGAAAAGAAACTCGGAAGCCAACAGATAGTTTCAAGGCGTCCGAGAATACAAGACAGGTAATCCTAGATCCCAAAGATCCGACAAAATTTGTCGTCGTAGGGACTGGGATGACCGACAAATAGGAAGGCGAGCTCATCAAGTTCCTCCGTGAGAACTGGGATATTTTTGCCTGGTGTCCAGCTGACATGCCAGGCGTACCCAGGGAACTTGCTGAGCACCAACTTAAGGTTATTCCCGGATCAAAACCCGTCAAACAAGGTCTCCGTCGTTTTGACGGAAGAAGACGGAAGGCTATTGGCAAGGAAATTATCCGGCTTTTAGCAGCGGATTTCATCAAGGAAGTAATCCATACTGATTGGTCCGCAAATCCGGTCCTAGTACCGAAGAAAGACACCACTGCTCTTAGAATGTGTATAGATTACACAGGATTGAACAAGTTGTGTCCGAAACATAGGTTCGCGTTACCGCGAATCGATCAAATAATAGATGCCACTGCAGGCTCCGAGCTTTTATGCTTTTTGGATGCATACTCCGGGTACCACCAAATACGCATGAAAAAGGAAGATCAAATCAAGACTTCTTTTATAACCCCGTATGGGACGTACTATTACATAACCATGCCTTTTGGCCTGAAGAACGCAGGTGCAACCTACCAGCGTTGCATGCAACGCTGTTTGCATAGTCAAATTGGCAGAAACGTTCATGTTTACGTGGACGATATTGCCGTCGTAACCAAGGAAAAAGATACACTCCTTGAGGATTTGCGAGAAACTTTCGAAAACTTACGCACTTACAAGATGAAGTTGAATCCATCTAAGTGCGTATTCGGGGTTCCCTCAGGAAAACTTCTGGGTTTCATTGTTTCCCACAGAGGAATAGAAGTTAACCCGGAAAAGATCAAGGCAATCTTGAACATCTCAAAACCTACATGTGTAAAAGATGTCCAAAGATTGACGGGTTCCGCTGCAGCCGTCAGCAGATTTATCAGTCGGCTGGGGGATAAAGCCTTACCACTCTACAAGCTGCTGAAGAAATCCGACAAGTTCGAATGGACAGAAGAGGCTGATGCAGCGTTGGCCCAGTTGAAGGAAACCTTGATGAACGCTCCCATCTTGGCATCTCCAAAAGACGAAGAACCCATGTTATTATACCTTACGGCTACAAGTCGGGTTATTAGTGCGGTAATCGTTGTGGAGCGGACAAAAGAAGAACAAAGCATACCAGATCAACATCCGGTATATTACATAAGCGAAGTTTTTTCCGAATCCAAACAAAGGTATCCGCACTACCAGAAACTGGCATATGGCGTATTTTTTGCATCCAGAAAACTGCGCCATTACTTCCAAGGGCATTCCATAACAGTGGTATGTAAAGCACCACTAGGGGATATTATAAACAATGCGGAGGCAACCGGCCGAGTAGCTAAATGGGGCATCGAGCTGGCAGCCTTCGACATTAAGTACCAGCCAAGGACGGCAATAAAATCCCAAGTTTTGGCAGATTTCGTCGCCGACTGGACAGAAGCAATGGAAAATACACCGATGCCAGAATCCGAGTACTGGATCATGCACTTTGACGGATCCAAGATGAAGGAAGGAGCTGGGACTGGCGTAGTCCTAAAATCTCCCAAGGGAGACACAATGGAGTACGTATTACAAATACACTTCAACGCCAGTAACAACGTGGCAGAATATGAAGCTCTGCTTCATGGCTTGCATATTGCAAAAGAAATAGGGGTAAAACGCATCTTATGCTATGGAGACTCGGATTTGGTACAGCATCAGCTCAACCAAACCTGGGACGCGAAAAGCCCTATAATGGCCGAATATCGGAGGACGGTGGATGAATTTGCCATTTGTTTCTTCGGGTTCGAAGTCCTTCACATAAAAAGGGAGGAAAACTGGAATGCGGACGCGTTAGCCCGCATGGGATCAGAGAGAGTAAAAACTTTACCACCGGGGGTATTCGTCCAGCACTTGTATGAACCATCCATAAAAGGTGGAGACGTTGATTACCCTCTGGCATCTGAAACAATCGAGGTCATGCTCGTTAAACCGGATTGGACAATTCCATACTTAAACTTCTTAGTCAATCAGAAGTACCCGGAAGGAGCAGACGAAGTCTTGCAAAGGCAAATACAGCGTCGGTGCAAAGGATACGTGGTGATCAACGACCACTTGTATAAATGCAGTACTTCCGGAATTTTTCAGCGGTGTATTTCACCAGAAGAAGGAAGAGAAATACTGGAAGAAATCCACGCCGGCGATTGCGGACATCATGCTCAATCAAAAAGCATAGTCAAAAAAGCATTCCGGGCGGGGTTTTTCTGGCTAACAGCCAAGTCAGACGCCGAACGCATAGTGAATACATGCGAAGGATGTCAATATTACGCCAAGCAGACCAATTTGCCGGCCCAAGCACTTAAAACTATCCCTATCACATGGCCGTTTGCGGTCTGGGGGCTAGATATGATGGGACCGTTCAAAACTGCAAGAGGTGGACATACACATCTACTCGTAGCGGTGGATAAGTATACAAAATGGGTGGAGGCTAAACCCATCAAAAAGCTGGATGGCGCAACTGCCAGAAATTTCATTATTGATTTAGTAATGAGATATGGCGTCCCACATAGCATAATAACTGATAACGGGACAAATTTCTCCATTGGGGAGTTGGCAAAATACTGCCAACAAACGGGAATCCGCTTAGATCTTGCATCTGTGGCACACCCGCAATCTAATGGACAGGTTGAAAGAATGAACAGTTCAATCCTGCAAGGAATACGCCCAAGACTCGAATCTCCTCTCCATAGAGCAGCTGGAGCGTGGGTAGAAGAGCTACCTTCCGTGTTATGGAGTATTCGAACGACGCCAAATAGGTCAACTGAGCAAACCCCGTTTTTCCTAGTTTATGGTGCGGAAGCTATTCTTCCAACGGACATGATCCATGATAGCCCAAGAGTGCAGAATTTTGACGACTCAGATGCCGAAGAAGCACGACAGGATGCCGTCGATCTCTTAGAAGAGGAACGAGAACTTGTGCTTCAAAGATCTGCCATCTACCAGCAAGGTTTACGACGTTATCATAGTCGGAAAATCAGGCATCGTTCTTTTAAAGAAGGTGACTTAGTGCTGAGATTGGTGCAGCAAAGGAAGCACAAATTGGCCCCAGTATGGGAAGGACCATTTGTCATCAGTAAAGCCATGAAGAATGGATCATACTATCTTGTCGACATTCGAGATACGGAGGATGATCCCGAGAAGCCGAATCGCAAAAGAAAGAGAAAAATAGATGATGAACTAGGAGAGACAAAGAGGCCTTGGAGTATCCAGCAATTACGTCCCTTCTATACTTAGTTCAATTTCTATGTAAACATCTTTTGAGACCATGAAATAAAGTTGTCGGAATGTTGTCATTCATATTTCATTATAAGTACAAAATATTTCCGCCTCATCTATTTCCCAATGATCTTACAAATACTCAATGTTAACCCGAATTGTGCCTGCGTGCTCGGTGTTTAAAAGCTGAATGATTCGGCCTGTTAAAGGTTAAAGGAAACTCGGATTGTGCCTGCGTGCCCAAGTTTCAGAGCAGTTCCTTGTTTTCTCTAAATTTTATCTGATTGTGTATGTGTTGGGTTACTGAAACTAGTCAGTAAAAATGCTTCTAGCATGATCCATGTTTCCGAGTTTTAAAACTGTTTGGTTCGTCCCCAGTTACTCGACATGACGATACATATTGCTAGTTGAGCCATTTTTAAACACTAGAGCAGTTAAAACACAGTTGCCAGATTACTTAGAAGATAAAGGAACAGTCAAACCCGGAAAAACTTTGCAAGAAACTTGAAATTGCAAAAGGCGGAGTTCTTGTTTCGACAAATGACATAGAAGCATTACAATATGAATTACATTGTAAAAATGCTCTTATACACATCCAACATTCGGGTCGAGTGTATTCCCTCAAGCATCCGAGTCTTCATCACTGCTATCATTCTCGGGGGCTGCGGGCACTTCTTCTTCCGGATAAGTAATGGAAATGTTGACCATAGAGGCAATCTTTGAAGCGTGCCCTTTAACTTCATCAAAAATCGCATTTCGTTGCGCTTCTGTATATCCTTGAGGGATACCGGATGCTACGCGCCAAGATCTGGCATTAGGGTAATGTAGACGCATAAGGCCAAGTGCCATGCGTGCACCACCTCGTGCGGCAGAACGAAGGATGGATTCTTTCGATTCTGCTACTTCTGTGATGGCACCCGGAAGTCGGTAGACTTCCGAAAAGCATACAGTACTTGTGGGAAGGAATTTATTAATCAGCTGCATTCCTGCATTCCTGATTGAATTCCACACTTCCCCAAAGGCCCGGATCTTTTCAGTCCGAGAAATTCCTGGAAAATTTCCTGCTTTGTCGACAAAAGTAAAGGTTACATGGAAAGATACAAGAAATAAGACATGAAGACATTGGTAAAAAGAAGTTAACTTACCAAGAACCTTGTCAATTTCGTCGCTTTCTTTCATGCGCGGGAGTAGCATACTTTCCAAATCATTGATAACAGATTTGTCTTCTGCTGCCTGTAAAGAGGCCTTGGATTGAGCAATCCCAAGGGCCAGATTACTGGCTTCTAGGTCTTCATGAGCTTTCAGAAGTTCCTTTTGGAGGTTTGAGTTTTCCTCACGAAGCTGAGAAACATGGACAGCGTTTTCTGCTAATTTGTTGGCTTTGTTTAAAGCAGCTGGAGGGCAGAAATTAATTTGAGTTTACAAAACAATTCCGAATAATTCTCCAGAGAAAACAAATGGTACAAAATAAAATACCGGTGGCTTTTGATAGTTGCCGCTGAGATGACGCTAGTTCGTTGCTTTTAGACTCAATAACAGATTGAAGGGTTTTTACTTCTCTGCTCTTGAGACTAAGCTTCTTAAAAACTTCCAAGTTTATGGCGTCTGTGGAATGCTAAAACATGGAAATGAAAGCCAGATGCTTAAGTTTGAACAGGCATATGAAGAAACATTAAGAAGAATTCATATTTCAACTTAATGCTTGGGGGCTAGAAGTATTACCTGGCTCATTTCTCGCAAATCGATTAAGACCTCGTTGAATTCTTTGGCATATTCCGCGAAGAGAATTCCAACGTGATGAAGGCCATCGTGTATAACCTGACGAGGCGAAAATGCGATATCATTGCGAACAACTAATCCATTTTGTGGCCAAGGGCGAATCAGAGGCGCAGGAACAAAGAATTTCTTTGCCTCCGGACGAATATATCCGAGTTCGTCGAATGGTTCTTCTTTTATCCGGATATCGTCCAGGTTGGGAATAGATTCCTCTCTGGTAGCTGATTGTCTTTTGCGCTTCCGATTGTTGTGAAACTCGGCATGTAATTTGTTGAGTTCAGCGTCGGAAGCAAGATCACTTTCTCCAAGTTCATCAAACTGGGAAGGAGTTAACAATATGTTAAAAAGCGGAGAGAGAAGATAATCTGAAGAAAAACGTGGAAACAAGGAAAGATAAATACCTTAGGGACCAGATTTTCCACGTGATAAATCGCCAGACTTTCCTCAATCTGACTACTGACGGCGACCAGTTCGTGAAGTCGTCCTATAAAATCCTTTCTGGTAAAGGCCTTATCTGTTCCTCTCATGCTATCTTCTGGCCCTTGGTATTCGCAAAGAAGTCGAGAACGAAAAGAGAGAGGTTGGATACGGCGTCCAAACCAGCACATAACGGTATCCTTCCCGACCAAAGAAGGTTGAGAGGAAGAGAGTTTGGCGATGCGCCGCTTTATCTTCATCAGGTTTTCTGGCAAATTTTCCCCTACTGCGGCTGTCCAACTCTCGCGAGGAGTAGCGGCAGAATTAACAAAGGGAGGAACCCCGGTTGCCCTGCCTGGGAATGGAATGTCTTGATGATAAAAGAAAGAACCTAGCCAAGATTGGTTAGGTTCCGGCATTTCTATTTTTGGATACCATTCCTCCCTAAATTTTCTGAGGATGAAAGATACGGTTCCGCAAATGGGCGAAATGCCATTTGTGATGTTATGCTTTACCTCAAAGCAATATTGCCAGAAATTTAGGTCAGGTGTTATCCCGAGATATCCTTCGAAAAGGGCTTGGAAACTGGCTAAGTAGAGGATGGAATTCGGAGAAATATTATGTGGTTGAACGCCATAAAAGTTAAGGACGTCTAGAAAAAAGGCGGAAGGGGGAAAACCCATACCTCTCGCAACATGAGAGGTAAGGATGACGCGTTCTCCGACTTCTGGCTTGGGCTCGGGTTCATCTTTCGAGATTCGCCATTTGCCCTTAACTATGGATCCCTCCTTTGACATCCGACGAAGAAGGACGAGAGAAGTATTACTCGGACTCCAATTGCCGACAATTTCTGTTTCGTTGTTGGCTCCGGTGGCAGAGCGCTCATCGCCACGGGAATGGATCTTGACCCTCGCCGTCGTTGGGATGAACGGAGGGGGTGCTGCGGAGCTTGATCCCGCAATGTCCGCGGCGGCGGAAGTATTTTCTCCGCCCGCCGCGGAAGCTGTAGTCTTCTCCGGCTCGCCGCCGGTGTGCTTCTGCGATCCCGGCTGCGGATCCATACCGCTGACGAGCTCGTCGATGGCGGCGCGGGTCGGTGACGACGGCGAGGAGGCCATCTTTTGGTGGCGCGTTTCGGTGCGTTTGGATGCTAAGTGCGCCTGGGACAAGGACTTGCTCTCGAGCTCGCGTGCGCGTCAATGGTGTGGGCAGTGAGGGAGTGAGGAAAGTTTCCGATGAGGACGATGATGGCTATTTATAGCCAGAAACCCGTTTAGATACGTGCCAACGGCTCTTTCGACCGTTGGATGCTCGACGCGTGTCGCTCGCCGGAAACTACGGGAAATATAACGACAGGGGAATGATGGCTATCTCCTCGTTTCCCGTGAGAATCTGTCAGAGATACGTTGCAAGGTTTCCCGCGTGAAACCAAGCGTCGCCTGCGTCAGCATGATTAAAGCGTTGACGTTAGAAGTTCCTTTTCCGCGAAGGATCGCGAGAAGAAAAGCCGGATTTTCATGGTTCCGAGTTTTATGTTACCATCTCCTTCAAAAGGAAAGTAGAAAGAATCAAGACTGCTGAATCAAGATTTCCCGGACAAAATGTATTTGACGAAAGACGGAGAATCAGAGTTTTGATCCTTCCTGGGGGCTACTGTCGGATATATACTGAATAGGGGTATAGAAGATGGTAGACAAAGAGCCGGACTACCAGGGTGGCCTACATGGTAATGGGCTTAGGTCCATTGGGCGGCCCAGTAGTCCGACGTGCAGAAGCCGGATTCTAGAAGAACCCGGATCACGGCCCACGTGATCTGGCTTGGAGGAGAAGACGGATTCCTTGCTTTCCAAGTTACAAGTTAAACGTAGTCTTCTAGGTTTCCTATTCTGTAAGCCCTAATCCGGCTATTATATAAAGCCGGACGGGAGATAGATTAAACAAGTTAAGTTAGACACAAGTTCAAGCTCTACGCAACTCGCCGAGAAGCTCATCCTCGCCGAGAAGCTAGATCTAAACCCTCACATTGTAACCCTGATAAACGGGGTTTAGTCCCAATTAGTGAGAAGTGCAGGAGTAGGTACGCCGTACTGTCGCGACGTACCGAACCTGGGTAAAATCTCGTGTTCTGTGTTACTACGCTATCCCGTTACCCCACGTCTCTACCGTAGTCTCATGGCACCCCCGTCTATGAAAACTACTACGATGTCTCGACAGGAGGGTTCTGGAGCTCTCCCCGGCACCCTGCCAGAGGGGGGAATCATCACCGGAGGGGTCTACACCACCATGCCCTCCTCCGAAGTGATGCGTGAGTAGTTCATCCCTGGACTACGGATCCATAGCAGTATCTAGATGGTTGTTCTCTCCACTTTGTACCTCATGTTTATATCTTGTGAGCTGCCTAACATGATCAAGATCATCTTTAGTAATGCTACATGTTGTGTTTGCTGGGATCTGATGAATGTTGAATGCTATGTCTTCTGATTATCAATCTATCATGTTATCTTCATGCTTATGTTATTTATGATCTTGCATGCTCTCCGTTATTAGTAAATGCTCTGGCCAAGTATATGCTAGTAACTCCAAGAGGGATTATTTATGCACGATAGTGGGTCCATGCCTCCTTTTCATCTGTGCTCGAGTGACAGAAACGTGACGGATGGAGGATGCGATGTTGCCATTAGGGAGAAAACAACAATGCTTTGTCTAAGGATGATGTTATTGTTTACATTACACACTTTGCTTACTGTGATTATCTGTTGCTTGCAACTTAATACCCAATGTTTGTTCGGGTGATATTCGGAGGGTGGATTTTTAGTCATAGGTGCAGTTGGATAACGGTCTATGTATCTTGTTGTAATGCCCGCATGAATCACATAGTAATATTTATGTCTTGCATATGCACTACGGTGCAGCCTTCATTTCTATCAATTGCCCAGCTGTAATTTGTTCACCATACATGTTATTTATCTTTCTCGGAGAGACACCACTAGTGAACTATGGACCCCGGTCCTTTTTCCTCGTACTGATAAAACACCTACTACTTTCATACTGCTCATACTGCTCTCATACTGTTCCTACTGTTTTCCTACAGTTTTCCGCGCCATACGTTTAACCTCTTTGTATTCAGCAAAACTGGTGAGATTGACAACCTCACTGCTTCGTTGGGGCAAAGTGATTTGATTGTGTTGTGTAGGTTCCATGTTGCTTCTGAACCGGTAGTGCGCCCTGCCATCTCAGCTGCTTCACCTTCTGAAGTTACTCCTTCCTCCTACTAGTCGATTCAACCTTGGTTTCTTTCTTAGGGAAAACTTGCCGCTGCACTCTTCATACCTTCCTCTTGGGGTCACCCAACGAACGTGTGATCACACGCATCAAGCATATTTTCTCGCGTCGTTGCCGGGGATGAAGATAATTTCTTCAAGGGGATTCTCTCACTTCCAATCTCTTTACTTTGTTTTTGTTTTGCTTGGTTTACTTTATTTTGTCTTGTTTGCTTCTCTTTATCAAAAACACACACAAAAACTAGAACTTATTCTAGCTGTAGTTTTATTCCTGTTTTTAGTCTTGTTAAAATGACTACTCCTGAGAACACTAAGTTGTGTGACTTTACTAGCACCAAAAAAAATGATTTCATTAGCACACCTATTTCTCCACCTGCTCCTACTGCTGATTTTTATGAGATAAAACCTGCCTTGTTAAACCTTGTTATGAGCGAGCAATTTTCTGGTGTTAGTACTGATGATGTTGCTGTCCATCTTAATAATTTTGTTGAACTATGTGAGATGAAAAAATATAAAGATGTAGATGGAGAGATTATTAAACTGAAATTGTTTCATTTCTCTTTAATATGAAGAGCTAAAGAATGGTTGTAGTCTTTGCCTAGCAATAGTATTGATTCTTGGACTAAGTGTAAAGATGCTTTCATTGGAAAATATTATCCTCCTGCTAAGATTATATCTTTAAGAAGCAGAATTATGAATTTTAAGCAACTTGATAATTATAATGTTGCTAAAGCTTGGGAAAGAATGAAATCTTTAGTAAAGAATTGTCCCACTCATGGACTGACTACTTGGATGATCATCCAAACTTTTTATGCAGGTCTGAATTTTTCTTCAAGAAACATTTTGGATTCAGCTGTTGGAGGAACCTTTATGTCCATGACCCTGGGGTTAGCAGCAAAGCTTATTGATGATATTATGGTGAATTATTCTGAGTGGCACACTGAGAGAGCTACAACTGGTAAGAAGGTAAATTCTGTTGAAGAAACCTCCTCTTTGAATGAGAGACTTGATGATATTATGTCTATGCTTGTGAATGTCCATGCTCCTATTGATCCAAATAATGTTCCTTTAGCCTCTTTGGGTTCTCAAGAAGAGCATGTTGATGTGAACTTCATTAAAAATAATATTTCAACACCAATGCTTATAGGAATAATTTTGGTAGCAACAATTATAGGCCATATCCTCCCAATAATAGCAATGCTTATGGTAATTCTTATGGTAATTACTACAAAAACAACAACAAAAGTGTACCCTCTAATCTTGAGAACATGCTTAAGAATTTTATTAGTACACAAACTGCTTTTAATAAATCTGTTGAGGAAAATTTTGGCAAAATTGATGTTCTTGCTTCTAAAGTTGATAGTTTTGCTCTTGATGTTGATTTTCTGAAACTAAAGGTTATGCCTCGTGATGTTAAAGAAAGTAAAACTTTGAATGCCATCCAAATTGTAATTGATGACAAGTTTATAATGTTAGCTGAATTGCATGCTAGATGGGAAAGAGAATATGAAATAGCTAGAAAGAATAATATAGCTAATGTTTGCACCATTACCACCACTAGTAAAACTGAAGCTTCTCATAATAGAAAACCTTCTACTGTCAATGGTAAAGTAATTGGTGTTGGAAACACTCCCACTTCTTCCAGTAATAATGCAAAACTGCCTGAAAATGCTAAAAATGTTCCTCATAAAAATGCTAAAATTTTTAGAAACATGGGAGACAATGGTCCCATTAGCTTTGATAAAAATTATCTTGACTTTGATGATTGCAACATAACTGAAGTGATTAAGTTCTTACAAAATCTTGCTAGTTTTCCTAATGCTAGTGCTATGAATATGGCTTTCACAAAACATATTACAAATGCTCTCATGCAAATTAGAGAGGATGAATTAAGTTGTGAAGCCTCTATCCCTAGGAAGATAGATGATGGTTGGGAACCTATTATTAAAATGAAAGTGAATGATTTTGATTGCAATGATATATGTGATCTTGGTGCTAGTATCTCTGTTATGCCCAAGAAACTCTATGATATTCTTGATTTACCACCATTGGAACCTTGTTATTTGGATATTCGTCTTATTGATAATGTTAGAAAGAAACCTTTGGGGAGAGTTGATGATGTTCTTATCATGGTTAATAATAATCTTGTCCCTGTTGATTTATTTTTCTTGAATATTGAATGCAATGCTTCTTTTCCAATTGTTTTGTTAAGACCTTCTCTTAGAACTGTTGGTTCTGTTATTGATATGAAAGAAGGGAATATTAAATTTCAGTTCCCACTCAAGAAAGGTATGGAACACTTTCCTAGAAAGAGAATGAAGTTTCCTTTTGATTATGTTATTCGAACAAGTTACAATTTGGATGCTTCTTCACTTGAAAATACTTGATTCCACTTTTCTGAGCCTAGCTGAAAGGCGTTAAAGAAAAGCACTTCTTGGGAGATAACCCATGGTTTTATTTTTTGCTTTGCTTTTCTCTGTTTTCCTTGAGTGAGGGGGTTGTATACATATTTATTTTCATGTTTTAGTAGTTCCAAGTAAGGTTTCTGACGAGAGTTGGAGTTGGTTTTCGGATTTCTGCGCAGGAAATAGATTTCTGCTGTCCACCGTAAAAAATCGTATAAAATCCTAGAAGATCATAATGATCTGAAATGTTTTGTGCTTATTCCTCAGATAATTCATAAACTTTTTCGTTCTTTAAGTTTTTCGATGTGAGCAACATAAGTGCCTCTAAAAAATTCGTCTTTACAGACTATTCTGGTTTTGACAGATTCTACCATTTTTCTTGCATTTCGTCTTTTGCAATGTCAAGTGGATTTATTTGCTTCACGAAACATCAGTAGATGTAGCTAATGTTTAAAAGTATCAATAGCACTTCTTCCATGAAGAACCAATGGATGTTTAATTGTTGCACTAACCATCTAATACGAATTATTGTTTGAGTGTGGTGTGAAGAAAGTTTTCAAGGGTCAAGAGAAGAGGTGATATATGTGATCAAGAAGAGTGCAAGGTCAAAGCTTGGGGATGCCCCCGTGGTTCATCCAAGCATATTTTTATAAGACTCAAGCATCTAATCTTGGGGATGCCCAAGGCATCCCCTTCTTCATCAACTATCTATCAGGTCACTTCTCGTGAAACTATATTTTATTCGGTCACATCATATGAAGTTTACTTGGAGCGTCTAATTGTTTTTATTTTGTTTTCCTTTGTTTTCTTTTGTTTTCCTTGATGGAATAATATATTTTTATCCTAGCATTTTTTTGTTTGGGAGAGAGACACGCTCCTCTTTTTCGTTTGAATACTTGCTATGCTAGTATTCTTAGTTTTTCTTCTAGCTGTTGCAAAAAATTCCTGCTTAGCTCTTGTTTTCATTGCATCTCTTATTCAGAGTTGTTAGTTTTTGTAGTTTTTTTTGAGTCCTCTCATGTTTTCTTTCTGTAGCATTTAGAGAGTTTTTGTTAAAGCATGATTTGTATGGTGCTTGTTGGGAAAAGAAACTGCTGCTTGAGGTAGAATTTTTAACGGTGTAAGTAGAAGCTGGTATAGACTGTGGCTAGAATTTTTCATATCATGCCAGATGTTATATTAGTTTTAAATCCTTGTGGTTATTGAGTAGAATGATTAGCCTCAAATATCTTAGAGTGTTTGATGTGCCATTGAAAGAATCATGAGTTGTTCTTGTCATATTGAAGCATAAATTTGTGGTGTTCTCCTTTGAATGTTTTATTTGGTTGACTTGGCGCATGCTCACACCATGTTTGTGACTATGAACAAGTAAAAAATAGACTCCATGATCATTTAGTTTTTGAACTAGTGGTACAACTTATGCTTTTATTAATGATGTTTATGTCGCTATGCATGATTATGGCTCTTATGCTCTTTTGATTTGTCGCTCCCAGTCTTTTGCTAGCCTCCACATGTACTGAGTATGAGCTCTACTCGTGCATCCAACTCCCTAAAACCAAAAGTTTTCCCATTGTGTCCACCATACCTATCTACATGTGGTATTTAACCGCCACTCCAAAGTAAATTGCTCATGTGTTACCTTTAAAACTTTCAAAATTACTCTTGTTTTGTGCTCCTGTTTTAGCTCATGAGGACATAAATAGAGAATCTTTATCTCACTTGTTGATTGGACTTTCACGCCCTGGACTAGTGGCTTCATCCGCTTATCCAATGATAGAAGAGCTGGCAGCGGGGTGCCCAACCCCAAATTAATAACACAAATTCTCTTCACTATTTTTGCACCTGATTTATCAGTCAAATCATTATTGTATAAACAAAAGAGAAAGAGGGATGACCTTCTACCCAGATGCGTCTTTCTATGGGAGCCGCTCTTGTGAAGTCTAGTTGGCTTGTGACATACTGTATTTTTGTTTACCTTTCGTTGACATAAGCATACAACTCTTTTAAAATATAGACACTCCTCCACGATATGTGATTGTTGGTAGGCACCCGGGGACGGAGTTAGGCATGGTTTGTGTAAGATGGTTGGGAGGAGTATCAAGTTTTTATACCTCTGTTTAATAAAATAAAAGATCTAGCACATTAGTGATCCATGCTTCCCTCTGCGAAGGGCCTTTCTTTTACTTCTATGTTGAGTCTCCACCTTCTAACTTTATGCATAGTTGAGAGAGAATTTTTGCCATTCTGAGTTTTATGTGCATTTGTCCCAGAAACATTATTAATTGATTCATGATGTGTTATTGCTTGTTCTCTAATTATTTGTTCTAGTCTTCGTCATGAACTTTGAAGGTGTCCTGGCATTTATGTTTTCCCCACTCTTAAGGACTAGCGAAATATCACTTTGGCATGTTCTCTCTATACTTGAAACAAACGTATATCTTTATTTGCATTGTTATTCATGATCTTTTATTTGAGTTACTTCTCATGATACAAAGTAATTGTTATGCTTTATTATTAAAGTTCTATTATCATGCTTGTGTTAAAGTTCTATGATCTCAGCTTGATTATGCTTTTACATTATTGATGATCAAGTTTATGTTGGTAGCATGTCACCTCAGAAATTATTTTGTTTTTATCGTTTACCTACTCGAGGACGAGTAGGAACTAAGCCTGGGGATGTTGATACGTCATAAATGTATCCTTAATTTCTGATGTTCCATGTTGTTTTCTTATTGTTTCCCACATGTTTGCTATACACTTTATGTCATTTTTATCGATTTTCCGGACCAATCTATTGACAAGATGCCACAGAGCCAGTTCCTTGTTTTCTGTTGTTTATAGTTTCAGAAAAGTTGTTCTAGAAATGTTCTCATAATTGGAAAGTTCGAAGCCCAGAAGTCTTAGAATTCCCGAAGGTTCCAGGGAGTCCCGAAGAGACCCAGAGGGGAGCCTCAGGGGGGCCACACCATAGGGCGGCGCCCCCCTTGGCTGCGCAGGGGGGTGGTGTGGGCCCCCAGGCCTCCACCGCCTTTGCCCTTTCGCCTATTTAATACCCCCGAGACGTAAACCCTAAGAGGATACCACTTTTACCCGAGAAACACTCGAGGCCGCCGTCACCGTCATCCCGAGATCAGGAGGGTTCTAGAGCTCTCCACGGCACCATGCGGAGGGCGAAATCATCATCGGAGGGGTCTACACCACCATGCCCTCCTCCGAAGTGATGTGTGAGTAGTTCATCCCTAGACTACGGGTCCATAGCAGTAGCTAGATAGTTGTTCTCTCCACTTTGTACCTCATGTTTATATCTTGTGAGCTGCCTAACATGATCAAGATCATCTTTATGTAATGCTACATGTTGTGTTTGCAGGGATCTGATGAATGTTGAATGCTATGTCTTCTGATTATCAATATATCATGTTATCTTCATGCTTATGTTATTTATGATCTTGCATGCTCTCCGTTATTAGTAGATGCTCTGGCCAAGTAGATTCTAGTAACTCCAAGAGGGAGTATTTATGCTCGATAGTGGGTTCATGCCTCCTTTTCATCTATGCTCGAGTGACAGAAACGTGACGGATGGAGGATGTGCTGTTGCCATTAGGGAGAAAACAACAATGCTTTGTCTAAGGATGATGTTATTGTTTACATTACAGACTTTTCTTACAGCAATTATCTATTTCTTGCAACTTAATACCCAATGTTTGTTCGGATGATATTCGGAGGGTGGATTTTTAGTCATGGATGTAGTTGTATAACGGTCTATGTATCTTGTTGTAATGCCCGCATGAATCACATAGTAATCTTTATGTCTTGCATATGCACTACGGTGTAGCCTTCATTTATGTCAATTGCCCAGCTGTAATTTGTTCACCACACATGTTATTTATCTTTCTCACAGAGACACCACTAGTTAACTATGGACCCAGGTCCATTTTCCTCATACTGATAAAACACCTAGTGCTTTCATACTGATCTCATATTGTTCCTACTGTTTTCCACACCATAATTTAACCTCTTTGTATTCAGCAAAACCGGTGAGATTGACAACCTCACTACTTCGTTGGGGCAAAGTGATTTGATTGTGTTGTGTAGGTTCCACGTTGCTTCTGAACCGGTAGTGCGCCTGCCATCTCAGCTCCTTCACCTTCTGAATTTAGTCCTTCCTCCTACCGGTTGATTCAACCTTGGTTTCTTTCTGAGGGAAAACTTGCCGCTGCACTCTTCATACCTTCCTATTGGGGTCTCCCAACGAACGTGTGATCACACGCATCAATATACGCGGATACACTCCGTAAAATGAACAAGAACTTGGAGGGACTCGCAGTATCAGAAACATCCTTCCACGGGATAGTACCGGGTAAAGCGGTCCGAGCACTCAGAACAATCAATTGTAAGTGATCCTTGGAGACCCGCGCAATTACAGAAGACAATTCCTCGACTTCGAGGTAGTCGATTGGCCATCTCAGTACCACGCCATTCTCGGCCGAACAGCGTTGGCGAGATTCATGGAAGTACCCCATTACGCCTACCTCAATTTGAAACTCCCGGTAGAATACGATACAATCACCGTAAACGGCGACTTCCAGAAATACGACAAGTGCGACAACAAATTCCACGAGATTGCGAAATCTTTCGGGATGTGAGAGGAGCTTGAGGAATTGGGAAAAAACCGCAGATAACTCCGTGATGCCACTAACCAAAAAGAACACCCCAGATCTCGAGTTCAGCCCGAGTAGCGAAACTCTAAAGCATCAAGTGCACCCGACATAATCCACGAAGACGACGATCATGTCCACCACCCTATCACCCGCATAGGAAAGCGCGCTCGTCGAACTCCTCCATGAGTACTAGGAGATTTTCGCCTGGCAGCCTTCAGATATGCCAGTAATACCCAGGGAGTTCGCTGAGCACTCATTGGAAGTGTATAAAGATGCAAAGACGGTCAAACAGACCACTCGACACTTCTCTGAGCCAAAACAGAGAGCACTCGGAGAAGAGATGAACAGACTCCTAGCCGCCAAGTTCATCAGGGAGATCAAGATTTCCACCTGGTTAGCAAACCCGGTGCTGGTCCTGAAGAAAAACACAGACATCCTTCTCGTGTGCATCGACTACACGTCGCTGAACAAGCACTACCCCAAGGATAATTTCCCGCTCCCGCGGATCGACCAGATTATCGACTCCACAGCAGGTTGTCGGCGCCTCTCCTTCTTGGATGCCTACTCGGGATACAACCAGATCAGGATGAAGCAGGAGGACGAGGAAAACACAACATTCATCACACCACACGGTGTATACTGCTACACGACAATGCCCTTCGGGCTTAAAAACGCAGGCGCAACATATCAGCGCTGCATGAAAAAATGCCTCGCCAAGCTCATTGGCAAAAACGTACAGGTGTCGTTGAGGATATCATCATCAAGACTCAAGTGGAGGACACGCTCCTCGAGGACATAAGGGAGACATTCGACGCCATCAACACATACAGAATCAAGCTCAACCCGAGAAAGTGTGTCTTCGGGGTTCCCGCTGGCCAACACCTCGGCTATCTGGTCTCTGCCCGAGGAACCGAGGCCAACCCGGAGAAAATTCAAGCAATCTTGACGATGAAAGAACCGACAAATTTTCGCGGAGTCCAACAGCTGGCAGGGCGACTGGCAGCCCTCAGTAGGTTGATCGCAAGATTGGGCGAGCAGGCGCTCCCCTTCTACAAATTGCTGAAGAAAACAGATAAGTTCGAGTGGACGCCAGAAGCAAAAAGGCGTTCATTGATTTGAAAAGAGTGCTGCAAGCAGGCGCATACTGGCAACACCGCAGGAAAGGGAACCTCTCTACCTTTACCTAGCCGCAACAAATCAAGTGGTCAGCACGGTAATAGTCGTCGAGCGGCTAGAGGATGGAAAAGCATACGGCGCTCAGAGACCAGTGTACTACATCAGCGAGGTACTTTCGTCGTGCAAACAGCAATACCCCCACTACCAGAAACTCGCGTATGGGGTGGTCCTCACAGCCCGGAAGCTCAAACACTACTTCCAGGAACATACCGTCACGGTGCTAAACACCGCATCACTCGGTACCATCATGAACAACCCCATGACATCCGGAAGAATCGCAAAGTGGAGCATCGAGCTAGGCGCTTGGGATATAATATATACAGGACGCAACGCCCTCAAATCCTAGGTGGTCGTAGAGTTCCTTAGCGAGTGGAGAGAGCTGCAAACTCCAGGACCCCCAGAATACACGAGTAAGTGGATCATGTACTTCGACGGGTCGAAAAGAAATGAGGGGCAGGAGCCGGCGTAATCCTTATATCGCCAAGAGGCAAAAAACTGCAGTACATTCTATGCCTCGACTTCCCCCTGGACGACCCAACCTCCAACAACGACGTCGAGTATGAAGCACTCCCGCACGGCATGAAAATGGCGATCACCTGCGGCGCCACTCGACTGATGATATACGGAGAATCCAACCTTATCGTGCAGCAAACGATGAAGGAATGCGACACCGTCGCAGACAACATGATCGCGTATCACGACATGTACAACCTGCTCGAAGGAAGCTTTAGGGGGTGCGAATTGAAGCACATTGCTCGATCAAGCAACGAATAAGCCGACATATTGGCAAACATCGGGTCAACAAACGCCCCAGTTCTTCCAGGAATTTACTTCGTGCAACTCATCAAAAGGTCGGTCAAACTGAAGAAACACACGGAGGTGCCAGCTGCAACAGAAACAATAGCCAGTCGACGATGCGCCATCATCGAACTCGCTCACAACATCTCGAGGAAAATCTTCCTAGCCGAGCCAGCCTGGACGACCAAGTACCTCGACTACTTGATCCAAAAGCAGCTCCCGGAGGATATCCCTGAGGCAAGGCAGATCGTTCGGTGCAGCAAATCCTTCCGGGTGGTAAACGACAAACTCTACAAACAGAGCATATCAGGAATCCTCCAACGGTGCATCGCACCGGAGGATGGAAAGGAACTACTAAGGGACAAACACCAAGGTGACTGCGGACATCATGCCAGTTGGAGAGCCATATTGGGCAAGGCTTTTCGAGCAGGATTTTACTGGCTAACAACAGCCAAAGACGCCATGGAACTGGTCGAAAGATGTGACGCTTGCCAACGCTTCTCGCCCAAGCCACATGCACCAGCCACGGAGCTCCACATGATCCCCTTGTCCTGGCCATTCACTCAGTGGGGACTCGACATGGTAGGACCATTGAGGAAGGCAACACCCGAAGGATACACTCATCTGCTGGTCGCAGTCGAAAAATTCACCAAGTGGATCGAGGCGATCCCAGTAACGTCACAGCACACGAAGTGCGCAGTCCAATTCCTCAAAACAATCGTGTACCGGTTCGGCGTCCCTCACAATATCATCACGGATAATGGGACCAACTTCACAACGAAAGAGACAAAGGCTTTCTGTGAAGAGAAGGGGATAACTCTCAGCTTCGCCTCGGTTGCACACTGTCGCACCCTGGTTTCTAGGGGATACTCATCGGGCCGAACTGGATAGCAGATGCTTGGATTATGGGGCATAACTGCTCCCACGTCCCAGCTTCCTGGTAGGCCTGCGCTTATGCGCGACAACACAAGCCCTGCTATTCCACCGTCGATGTAAACTATCCACTAGAGACCATAGGCACTACTGTCGACGTACTTCATATCAATCACGCAGGGTACGTCAACAGCGTTAAAACGGAATGATACCACAGAATGTCTCTAAGACACAAAAGATTGAAATAAGGTTGCAAATAGCCTTCACTAAGGCAGAGATAGCAAATACAATCATCCAGAGGACACATGTCCCAACATAGCATCATTACATCAGCGGAAGCAAACAAAGGGTCTGAGTACAGACAAATCCAAATAGGCTTAAGAAGCCGGCAATGAAAAGGAAGACGGAGCCCATCCACGAAGTCGTCGGATCCTGCCCGGGTCCGCTATCTACTCGTCAACAGCGTCGTCGTACTCCACGTAGTAGCCTCCATGGGGATCCTCGGAGTCGTCGTCTGCGTAAACCACAACCCCAAAGGGGTCAGTACAACAACGTACTGGCAAGCAAGACTCACAGTTCACCAAAGTGTAACCCGTCAACACCAAGCACCGATGCTTTGGGTTCAACGGAAGAAAGGGGATATAAAAGATGCGGCAACTGGCTGCTCTAACCAACTACAGAATTACTACCACTTCCGGCTAACAGAAAGAAGATAAGATAGCGTATCGTAACCAACTACTAGCTAACCACCAAACAAAACCCATCCTGGATCTCGCCCCTTATCCAAAGAAGCAATCCGAGGATAACTCACACAGTTGGATTAATGATGGTTCATGTTATTGTGTCAATAAACCTATTACTAGTCAAGTTATTATAGTTAGGTGTAAGTTGTCTGAGTACTTGTTAGCCAGTACTTTCACCAAGTCGTCACATAACCGCGGACAACACGACTTCTCGAGAAGATTCATCCCTGCAGGGGGTGCTCCAGTACCCGTACACACTCAAGCCACCAACTAAAACTTAGGTGGACTCGACACGACTCGAACCATCACTACAGCCTGTCCTAGGAGCCACAGAGCTATAAGGTCCCAGCCACGCAGCCGAATACTCAGCGCAGGTGTGCAAAACTCCCGCAGGACACAACACCCCGGCACTACAGGCCTCGCCCTATATGTGTGCGTCATCATCATCATCAGTAACCATGGGAGCGACCCATTTATGCGTATGAGCCAAATGGAACACCCGAACTAATTGTGGCTCTTCGGACAAACTGCGGATCAGATCAAAGCCGAGGGGGGTTCCATACCACCACCCGGATGCGGTGAGCACGCTCATCATGGATCAGTAGACAAGACCCTTTTCCTAATTAGGGTCGACACTAGCAGGCCTCAAAACCACGACGGGCCTCCTACCGGTGCCTTATCAGCATATTATTAATAACAGGTTGATTGATTAACATCGAGCCCCCAGAACATAATAGTAGTAACAACAGAAAGTAACGTGTAACAGACTCGAGCAAAGCAACCTAAGCATGCTAGTAAGACACGGGCTCAAACAAAGGGGTGATAGGAGTGGAGGTGAGGCAATATCAAGGTTAAGGGATTCATGTGATAGGTTCGTAACAGAAACAACTACTACTAAGGCTAGCAGAAAAGAACAACGGAAAGTATCGGTAACCAATGTTGAAAGGAACACAGTGGTTCATGTGAGTGATAACTTGCCTGCAAACCCAGTAGCCTGGTACTGAGCTAAAACCTCTGAAGGGGTGTCGTAAGGATCGTCGGTATCAACGTCGTCGTCTATCCGAGAAGAAGCAAACAAACAATGCAGAAAGATAAACAATCAATATCATGGCATAGTGCACAAACATGGGGATGATGCATGTCATGTTAATGGTTGCATCAAAATAAACTAGCTAACATGGTAACACAAATTAAATGGACACATATGCAATTTTGAGTTGCATATGAAAAGCCCATGAATTTTGGGTTAGATTATTTGTTTTCCAACTAATCAACAGATGAAGGTGAATTAGTATGATGCATGGATGAGGAAAACAACAAAATAACAACAATAGAACCAATTTAAAATAGGGTTTACCAATTTAGAAATTTATTTATTAAGTTAGAAAATTTTGGTTCCTTACGGGTGTCACATAAACAATTGTTGTTTTCATCAAGTTAAAGTGTTCAAAACAAATAACAAAATTTATATTTGAAAAGAACACCAAATTTTAGTTGGATTACATGTTTCAAATATTGAAATTGGAATTAGGATAAGTTAATTATGAATTAAACAATATTAAACAAGTTTTAAATGGATTTAAAACAAGCATGACTTTTATTTGAATTTTATTTGTTCAAAACATAAATTCAAATCCATATTTGAAAAGTTTATACTTTTCTAGGTTGAAAACATATTTTGCATGTTCAAAAATAATTTTATTTGAGCAAGTTATGATTTTATCAAATTTAAATGAATTAAACAAGGATTGAATTATTTAAGCAATTTTAATTATTCAAATCATGAAACAAAATTTATATTTGGTTAGGTGGTTTAATTTGACATGGAAAACATATTTTATTTGCATGATTTGGATTAATAATGAATTAGTTATGGATTTTAGCAAATTGCAATTGAATTATTTGAATTCAAATTTGAATTGCATTTTGAAATTTCAAAACAGAAAACAAATGCTATAGATAGATAGACAATTTAATTTAGAGCAGCGTACATATTTTATTTTTATTATTTGGGTTTGTGAATTAAAAGTTATTAGGGTTTCAATTCTAGGGACTATTCTGAAAATAAACTAGACTGATATTGAAAATAAAAAGGGCAGAAAGATAAAGGCACCGAGCAGTGACCTACACAGGCCACTGCCAGTGGGCCCATCTCCTGCGTGGCGCCTAGGTGGCCTCCAGGGTCCATGACAAGCGGGTCCCAGCGCGGGGCGGTCAAAGGAAAAAATTGGGGAGGCAAATGCCTCCCCTGGGATTCGATCCCGCAACCTATCGCTTCCGCGCACGGTTGTTCTACCAGATGGGCTGGTGCGAGTTCTTGTCAGTTACAGGAGCAGGTTACACGTTAAGGTTCGTTTTCCGTCAGTTAAAAGTTTAACTGAACTTTCTTCTCTCGTGCAGGTACAGGAAACCATCGACAGAGGAAAACGATCGACGGGCATCGTGGCCGCCGGCGACTCGGCTGCTCGCGGGCCGGTCCGCGGTGGCGCGCGGCGGCGCGGATGCGGCCGGTGTCCGGCCGCGCTGTGCTGGTGCGAGGCGGAGAGGGGATAGGAGGCGAGGGCGGAACAGGGGCTCACCTCGACCACGAACAGAAGTGGTCGCTTCAGCGGTGGCGTGCGGCCGGCGGCGAAAACGGTTGGCGGCGGCGATTCCGGTGATGGCGGCGGAGATGGAGGGCACGGCGTGGAAGAGGACGCCGGGACGGTTCTGTTCCCGGCCCTAGCGCGGCCGGGCGGGCACCGTGGCGGCGGCGCCTCGCCGGAGAGAGGCGGCGGTGAGGAGCTCTCGGTGGTGGGTACAGAAACGAGAGAAAGAGAGCAGTACAAGGGAGAAGGGCGGCGGTGCGAGGGAGGAAGAAGGAGGAGGAGATTAGGGTTAGGAAGGGGAACTTGAGGGCAAGAAATAGGAGGGGGATGCTCGGGATCACCGTTCCCTCCTCTGTATGCGGACGTGGCCACCATGGATGGTCTGCCGTACCGTACGGAGGTAGGGGACGAGTGGAGGGGGTACCAGGCCTTTGGGCAGCTGGGCTGGCCCAAGTGGCTGGTTGCTCTACTCCCCCTCCTACTTTTCTTTTTATTCTTTTCTTCCTTTTATTTTTTTCAGATTTGGGAAAAGGGAGAGAACAAATAGTTTTAGGGTTAGACAATTTGGAATAATTTTGTATTATTTTGTTTTTGTAACAACACCTTAAAACAAACATTGTTTTCCAAAATAAATTTGATTGATGTTATTGTTTTGGAAATTAAATGATTTTAAGCAATTTTGGGTATCAGAAGAATAAATGAACCTACGCCAAAAATTTAAAGTTTTGGATTCCACTTTTTGGTGGAACAAAATATTGTTTGTTTGGTAGTTTTCATTTGACACATTGTAACATAACAAGTATGACAAATAATTGGATTTTGTTTTGCAATTCAAATAGAAATCAAATGGAAACAATTCAATTCAAATGCAACAAAAGGCAATTATGATGACATGATGCAAAGCAATAAAAAAAACAAGAAACAAAACATCTAGGGGGGAGATTTTCATACTTGGGATGTTACAAAACGCCCCCCCCCCCTTGAAGGAATCGCGCCCCGAGATTCCTACTGAGAAAGGAAAAGGTCCGGATACTTCTTGCGAAGATCGTCTTCGGTCTCCCACGTTGCCTCTTTATCGGAATGATGCGACCACTGCACTTTCAAGAACTTGGTGCTCTTGTTGCGAGTCTTACGCTCGGTCTGATCGAGAATTCGAACAGGGTGCTCCTCATAAGATAGATCTTCTTGCAGTTCAATTGAATCATGATCAACTGCACGATCTGGATCTTTGAAACACTTCTTGAGCTGTGACACGTGAAACACATCGTGCACCTTGGATAGTTTTTCTAGAAGTTCAAGACGATAGGCATTTTCCGCACGCCTTGAGAGAATGTTGAACGGACCAATGTATCTCGGTGCTAGCTTTCCTTTGACACCAAAACGATGAGTGCCTCTCAGGGGAGTTACACGGAGATATGCCTTGTCACCAGGTGCATAAATCATATCCCTGTGCTTGTTGTCATAGTAGCTTTTCTGACGAGACTGAGCAATCTTGAGATTGTCACGAATGATGCGCACTTTCTCCTCGGCTTCCTTAACAATGTCAGAGCCTAAGAGTGAACGTTCACCAGCTCCAGACCAATTGATTGGACTCCTGCATCTGCGGCCATAGAGTGCTTCAAACGGTGCCATGCCTAGGCTTGCCTGGAAGCTGTTGTTGTAGGAGAATTCAGCATATGGAAGGCATTCCTCCCATTTCATGCCAAAGGAGAGACCACATGCTCTGAGCATATCCTCGAGAATCTGATTGACTCTTTCGACTTGCCCTTGAGACCGAGGGTGATAAGCTGTGCTGAACAGAAGTTTGGTGCCCAATGCTTCTTGAAAACTCTTCCAGAAATGAGAAGTGAATATGCTTCCACGGTCTGAGCTTATTTCCAATGGAACACCATGAAGAGGAACAATCCTTGTTGTGTAGAGTTCTGCTAACTGGCTAGCTGATATTGTTTCTTTGACAGCAAAGAAGTGAGCTACCTTAGTGAGACGATCAATAACAACGAAGATTGCATCGTTGCCCTTTTTGGACTTTGGAAAACCAGTGACGAAGTCCATTTCAATCATGTCCCACTTCCACTCAGGAATTTTCAGCGGTTGGAGAAGACCGGCTGTTTTCTGATGAACTGCCTTAACACGTTGACAAACGTCGCATTCAGAAACATATTTAGCAATTTCACGTTTCATGCCAGACCACCAATACAGTGTTTTGAGATCCTGGTACATCTTTGTACTTCCAGGGTGGATGGAGAGAGGAGTTTCATGAGCCTCCTTGAGAATAACATCTTTGAGACTTTGAACTTGAGGAACCGCAATGCGTCCTTCTAAGAACACCGTTCCCTTGTCATCAATTGAGAAGCACTCATACTTCACATTGCCTGCTTTGATGTTATTTGCAATCTTCTTGATCTCAGCATCACGAAGTTGTTCAGAACGAATCTTGTCCTCGAGAGTTGGACTAGCTGTCAAGTTTGCAAGATAACATTGAGGAACAAGACCAAGGTTCAGCTTCTGGAATTCTTCATGAAGTGGAGGTTTGCTTTCCATGATCATGAGATTATTGCAATAAGACTTGCGACTGAGAGCATCGGCCATAACATTAGCCTTGCCTGGAGTGTAAGAAATGGTAAGATCGAAGTCTTTGATCTTTTCAATCCATCTCCTTTGCCTGAGGTTTAGATCTGGTTGAGTGAAGATGTATTTCAGACTCTTATGATCGGAAAAGATTTCAGTGCGATTACCCAACAACTATTGCCTCCATTTCTTGAGGTCAAACACAACTGCTGCAAGTTCAAGGTCATGTGTGGGATAATTGAGATCATGTGCGTTCAACTGATGTGAAGCATAAGCCACAACTTGACGTTCTTGCATAAGAACTGCTCCTAGACCTTGGAGAGAAGCATCACAGAATATCTGGAAAGGTTTGGTAGTATCTGGGCCAACCAGAACTGGTGTAGAAGTGAGTTTAGTCTTCAGGAGATTGAAACTTTCATCACATTGTGGAGACCAAACGAACTTCTTGTCCTTCTTTGTGAGATCAGTGAGAGGTTTGGCAATCTTGGAGAAGTTTTGGATGAAAAGACGGCAATAGCTAGCCAAGCCGAGAAAACTTCTGACTTGCTTCACCGTCTTAGGAGGTTTCCAATCAACAATTGCCTTAACCTTTTCTGGATCAATGGCTATGCCCTTGGCAGAGATGACATGACCAAGGTAAGCAACTTCTGGAATCCAGAATTCACATTTGGAGAACTTGGCATATAGACGATGCTCGCGAAGTTTCATGAGAGTGAGACGAAGATGTTCTCCATGCTCTTCCTCGGATTTTGAGTAGACAAGAATGTCATCAAGATATACCACAACGAACTTGTCGAGGTATTCATGGAAGACAGAATTCATAAGTCTAGAGAATGTCGCCGGTGCATTGGTGAGACCAAAGGACATGACGGTGTATTCATATAGACCGTAGCGAGTGGTGAAAGCTGTTTCTGGAATATCTTCCTTTCTGATCTTTATTTGATGGTAACCCATCCTCAAATCCAACTTTGAGAATATTGAGGCTCCAGCAAGTTGATCAAAAAGATCATCGATACGAGGAATTGGATACTTGTTTTTGATGGTTTTCTCGTTGAGAGGACGATAGTCAACCACGAGTCTCTTTGTTTGATCCTTCTTCGCAACGAACAGAGTTGGGCATCCCCAAGCCGAGGAGCTAGGTTGAATGTAACCTTTCTCCATGTACATATCGATTTGCTCCTTCAACAACTTCAGTTCAGGAGGAGCTATCTTGTATGGATGTTTGGAGATTGGAGCAGTGCCTGGTTCAAGTTCGATCACGAACTCAACTGCTCTGTCAGGAGGCATTCCTGGCAATTCTTCTGGAAAGACATCAGGGAAATCACAAACCACCGGAATAGTTTCAATAGATGGTAGAGGATTTGCATTGAGAGTGTAGAGTTGAGCAACTGGATTTTCAGCATGGAAGTAGACTATCTGGCCAGAAGGGTGTGTGATTTTGACAGACTTAGCAGGACAATCAATGACTGCTTTGTTGGCTACCAGCCAATCCATCCCCAGAATGACATCAATATCTGAAGAGTGGAGAGCTATCAGAGATGCCTGGAATGGTAGGTTTCCAATTGTGATCTCGATGTTCTGGCTAACTTTATTGCTTTGCCAGCTAGATCCCGGTGATTTCACTAGGAAAGGGATAGACAACTGTTCAAAGTTGACTCCACTGTTGTTTGCAAAGCATTGAGAGATGAAAGAGTGTGAAGCACCAGAATCGAACAAGACTTTAGCACGAAACGAGTTCACAAGAAGTGTGCCCATAACAACGTCTGGAGATTTTTCTGCTCCCTGGGCCTTGACATGGTTCACCCTCACTGTTCTCAAGACAGACTTGTTCCTGTTGCGGGGCCTAGGCGAAGGAGTGTGTACCACCACATGATTGACATTAGCGATAGGTAGTGATGGTAGCTTGTTCTGCGGGCACTTGTAGGAGTAGTGTCCTGATAGACCGCACTTGAAGCACGGACTAGCAGAACGAGGAGCTGTTGGACTTGGCTGAGATGGAGCACCTCCTAAAGATACCACTGGGGTGGGAGGGAGGGCAAGAAATCCTGCCGGGCTTGGCAAGCAGATGGGCGGTGTTGGAGTGGTATATGGAACCCAAACTCTTCGTTTTTGTGGAGGCATGATAGCTTTCGAGAGATTAGCCTGTTCACGAGAGTGCTTACGAGATTCCTCAACCAACTTGCGCCCATGCTCTTCATTTAGAGCGATGTTGACGAGGTCCTCAAAATTCTTGGCCTTGACGTTGGTGAGAGCATACTTGAGTTCCGGGTTGAGACCCCTGCGGAACTTTGCCATCTTTCTCGCTTCCGTTGAGATTTCATCTCCGGCGTACCGAGCTAGACGATTGAACTCTCTTTGGTATTCGAGAACGTCCAGACTGCCTTGTGTGAAAGAATAGAATTCCTCACGCATTTTCTCTATGAGCCCATCGGGAATGTGATGGCGCACGAAGGCTTGCTTGAAATCCTCCCATGTGATTGCCACACTAGAACCTCTCATTTCTTGGAAATTCTCCCACCAAGACATGGATTGTCCACGGAGAAGGTAGGTCACGTAAGGAACACGGTCCTCGTCAGCCACATGAGCTACCACAAGAGTACGGTTCATTTCACGGAGCCATTCATCAGCATCCAATGGCTCGGAGGAGTTATCAAACGTGCGCGGATTGAGCTCAAGGAACTCCCGAATAGACACCCGGGCGTTGCCATTACTCCCAAGGTCTTGGTTCTGCTGCATCTGCTTTATAACTTGTGTCATCTGAGACAGCACTTTCCCCATCTCAGGTGGCAGTGTGTGTCCTTCGTCACCACTTTCCATCCTGAAGAGGATACCAAGATTAACACAGTAACCGGATAACAAAATCCAATATAAGTGCTTAAAAGGAATACTTCAGACGGTAAGAAGGTAGCATGGATCAAACATATACTACCCTCAACGTTCACCATAAATGGTTTGAGTACGAAAGGATAACTAAACATAGCTAGGAATGGATACATCAATGGACGAAAGGTTCTTGAGAGAAACATGATATTGAAGCAACATCGGGAAACTCGCGACCAAAACTCCTAAGGTACTACGGAAGAACCCAGAACACGTGAAATCCTAACTTGAAAGTTTAGATGAGAAGGGAAAAAACAACGTTGCACTTCCTTACCAGAAAAGGGAGGGTGGGTGGGGAAAGAAATAAAATGGCAGAATTCCTACTCTCACGTTTCATTTTTCCTATATAGCTACAAAATAGTTTCTAGACTCAACTGCGACCAGCAAAAGGGATCCTACAGGCAGACAGGCTCTGATACCATTTGTCGCACCCTGGTTTCTAGGGGATACTCATCGGGCCGAACTGGATAGCAGATGCTTGGATTATGGGGCATAACTGCTCCCACGTCCCAGCTTCCTGGTAGGCCTGCGCTTATGAGCGACAACACAAGCCCTGCTATTCCACCGTCGATGTAAACTATCCACTAGAGACCATAGGCACTACTGTCGACGTACTTCATATCAATCACGCAGGGTACGTCAACAGCGTTAAAATGGAATGATACCACAGAATGTCTCTAAGACACAAAAGATTGAAATAAGGTTGCAAATAGCCTTCACTAAGGCAGAGATAGCAAATACAATCATCCAGAGGACACATGTCCCAACATAGCATCATTACATCAGCGGAAGCAAACAAAGGGTCTGAGTACAGACAAATCCAAATAGGCTTAAGAAGCCGGCAATGAAAAGGAAGACGGAGCCCATCCACGAAGTCGTCGGATCCTGCCCGGGTCCGCTATCTACTCGTCAACAGCGTCGTCGTGCTCCACGTAGTAGCCTCCATGGGGATCCTCGGAGTCGTCGTCTGCGTAAACCACAGCCCCAAAGGGGTCAGTACAACAACGTACTGGCAAGCAAGACTCACAGTTCACCAAAGTGTAACCCGTCAACACCAAGCACCGATGCTTTGGGTTCAACGGAAGAAAGGGGATATAAAAGATGCGGCAACTGGCTGCTCTAACCAACTACAGAATTACTACCACTTCCGGCTAACAGAAAGAAGATAAGATAGCGTATCGTAACCAACTACCAGCTAACCACCAAACAAAACCCATCCTGGATCTCGCCCCTTATCCAAAGAAGCAATCCGAGGATAACTCACACAGTTGGATTAATGATGGTTCAGGTTATTGTGTCAATAAACCTATTACTAGTCAAGTTATTATAGTTAGGTGTAAGTTGTCTGAGTACTTGTTAGCCAGTACTTTCACCAAGTCGTCACATAACCGCGGACAACACGGCTTCTCGAGAAGATTCATCCCTGCAGGGGGTGCTCCAGTACCCGTACACACTCAAGCCACCAACTAAAACTTAGGTGGACTCGACACGACTCGAACCATCACTACAGCCTGTCCTAGGAGCCACAGAGCTATAAGGTCCCAGCCACGCAGCCGAATACTCAGCGCAGGTGTGCAAAACTCCCGCAGGACACAACACCCCGGCACTACAGGCCTCGCCCTATATGTGTGCATCATCATCATCATCAGTAACCATGGGAGCGACCCATTTATGCGTATGAGCCAAATGGAACACCCGAACTAAGTGTGGCTCTTCGGACAAACTGTGGATCAGATCAAAGCCGAGGGGGGTTCCATACCACCACCCGGATGCGGTGAGCACGCTCATCATGGATCAGTAGACAAGACCCTTTTCCTAATTAGGGTCGACACTAGCAGGCCTCAAAACCACGACGGGCCTCCTACCGGTGCCTTATCAGCATATTATTAATAACAGGTTGATTGATTAACATCGAGCCCCCAGAACATAATAGTAGTAACAACAGAAAGTAACGGGTAACAGACTCGAGCAAAGCAACCTAAGCATGCTAGTAAGACACGGGCTCAAACAAAGGGGTGATAGGAGTGGAGGTGAGGCAATATCAAGGTTAAGGGATTCATGTGATAGGTTCGTAACAGAAACAACTACTACTAAGGCTAGCAGAAAAGAACAACGGAAAGTATCGGTAACCAATGTTGAAAGGAACACAGTGGTTCATGTGAGTGATAACTTGCCTGCAAACCCAGTAGCCTGGTACTGAGCTAAAACCTCTGAAGGGGTGTCGTAAGGATCGTCGGTATCAACGTCGTCGTCTATCCGAGAAGAAGCAAACAAACAATGCAGAAAGATAAACAATCAATATCATGGCATAGTGCACAATCATGGGGATGATGCATGTTATGTTAATGGTTGCATCAAAATAAACTAGCTAACATGGTAACACAAATTAAATGGACACATATGCAATTTTGAGTTGCATATGAAAAGCCCATGAATTTTGGGTTAGATTATTTGTTTTCCAACTAATCAACAGATGAAGGTGAATTATTATGATGCATGGATGAGGAAAACAACAAAATAACAACAATAGAACCAATTTAAAATAGGGTTTACCAATTTAGAAATTTATTTATTAAGTTAGAAAATTTTGGTTCCTTACGGGTGTCACATAAACAATTGTTGTTTTCATCAAGTTAAAGTGTTCAAAACAAATAACAAAATTTATATTTTAAAAGAACACCAAATTTTAGTTGGATTACATGTTTCAAATATTGAAATTGGAATTAGGATAAGTTAATTATGAATTAAACAATATTAAACAAGTTTTAAATGGATTTAAAACAAGCATGACTTTTATTTGAATTTTATTTGTTCAAAACATAAATTCAAATCCATATTTGAAAAGTTTATACTTTTCTAGGTTGAAAACATATTTTGCATGTTCAAAAATAATTTTATTTGAGCAAGTTATGATTTTATCAAATTTAAATGAATTAAACAAGGATTAAATTATTTAAGCAATTTTAATTATTCAAATCATGAAACAAAATTTATATTTGGTTAGGTGGTCTAATTTTACATGGAAAACATATTTTATTTGCATGATTTGGATTAATAATGAATTAGTTATGGATTTTAGCAAATTGCAATTGAATTATTTGAATTCAAATTTGAATTGCATTTTGAAATTTCAAAACAGAAAACAAATGCTATAGATAGATAGACAATTTAATTTAGAGCAGCGTACATATTTTATTTTTATTATTTGGGTTTGTGAATTAAAAGTTATTAGGGTTTCAATTCTAGGGACTATTCTGAAAATAAACTGGACTGATATTGAAAATAAAAAGGGCAAAAAGATAAAGGCACCGAGCAGTGACCTACACAGGCCACTGCCAGTGGGCCCATCTCCTGCGTGGCGCCTAGGTGGCCTCCAGGGTCCATGACAAGCGGGTCCCAGCGCGGGGCGGTCAAAGGAAAAAATTGGGGAGGCAAATGCCTCCCCTGGGATTCGATCCCGCAACCTATCGCTTCCGCGCACGGTTGTTCTACCAGATGGGCTGGTGCGAGTTCTTGTCAGTTACAGGAGCAGGTTACACGTTAAGGTTCGTTTTCCGTCAGTTAAAAGTTTAACTGAACTTTCTTCTCTCGTGCAGGTACAGGAAACCATCGACAGAGGAAAACGATCGACGGGCATCGTGGCCGCCGGCGACTCGGCTGCTCGCGGGCCGGTCCGCGGTGGCGCGCGGCGGCGCGGATGCGGCCGGTGTCCGGCCGCGCTGTGCTGGTGCGAGGCGGAGAGGGGATAGGAGGCGAGGGCGGAACAGGGGCTCACCTCGACCACGAACAGAAGTGGTCGCTGCAGCGGTGGCGTGCGGCCGGCGGCGAAAACGGTTGGCGGCGGCGATTCCGGTGATGGCGGCGGAGATGGAGGGCACGGCGTGGAAGAGGACGCCGGGACGGTTCCGTTCCCGGCCCTAGCGCGGCCGGGCGGGCACCGTGGCGGCGGCGCCTCGCCGGAGAGAGGCGGCGGTGAGGAGCTCTCGGTGGTGGGTACAGAAACGAGAGAAAGAGAGCAGTACAAGGGAGAAGGGCGGCGGTGCGAGGGAGGAAGAAGGAGGAGGAGATTAGGGTTAGGAAGGGGAACTTGAGGGCAAGAAATAGGAGGGGGATGCTCGGGATCACCGTTCCCTCCTCTGTATGCGGACGTGGCCACCATGGATGGTCTGCCGTACCGTACGGAGGTAGGGGACGAGTGGAGGGGGTACCAGGCCTTTGGGCAGCTGGGCTGGCCCAAGTGGCTGGTTGCTCTACTCCCCCTCCTACTTTTCTTTTTATTCTTTTCTTCCTTTTATTTTTTTTCAGATTTGGGAAAAGGGAGAGAACAAATAGTTTTAGGGTTAGACAATTTGGAATAATTTTGTATTATTTTGTTTTTGTAACAACACCTTAAAACAAACATTGTTTTCCAAAATAAATTTGATTGATGTTATTGTTTTGGAAATTAAATGATTTTAAGCAATTTTTGGTATCAGAAGAATAAATGAACCTACGCCAAAAATTTAAAGTTTTGGATTCCACTTTTTGGTGGAACAAAATATTGTTTGTTTGGTAGTTTTCATTTGACACATTGTAACATAACAAGTATGACAAATAATTGGATTTTGTTTTGCAATTCAAATAGAAATCAAATGGAAACAATTCAATTCAAATGCAACAAAAGGCAATTATGATGACATGATCCAAAGCAATAAAAAAACAAGAAACAAAACATCTAGGGGGGAGATTTTCATACTTGGGATGTTACACACACCCTCAAACAAACGGGAAAGTCGAAAAATCCAATGGATTAGTTTCGGCTGGCCTCAAGAAGCGACTACTCGACAGATTGCATCCTGCAGCAGGACATTGGGCTGAAGAGTTACCGTTTGTCTTATGGAGCCTGAGAACAACTCCAAACAGATCCACAAACTACACGCCATTCTTCATGGTTTACGGCGCCAAAGCAGTCCTGCTAGAGGATGTTCGATTTAGTGCTCCACGAGTTGTTGCGTACAGCGAGGAAGCCTCCAACAAAGCTCTCGCAGAAGATATGGACACACTGGACGAACACAAGGACGTCGCACTCGCAAGATCCACCGTCTACCAGCAAGCACTACGCAACCACCACAGTCGCCGCATCCGCAACAGATCCTTCGTAGTAGGCGACCTGGTGCTGCGACTCAAGCAAGAAAGCGAACACAAGCTCGAGTCACCATGGGAAGGACCCTTCATCATACACGAGGTTATCCCCGGAAGTTCCTACCTCTTGCAAAACCCAAAAACAGGCGGCGTCTACTCCAACCCATGGAACGTGGCGCACCTGAGGAAATTCTATCCCTAGTAGAGTACATTACTCGCAAAATAAGGCTATTCCAGTCACATTGTAGCCTGAGCTAATACATGGCTTCTCAGCCATCGCAATAAAAACATGGTTTCTCAACTATAGCTACAAAGACTATCCAGTCGCAATTTTCATTTTCCTTTTTCCTTTTACATGCTAAAAAAAGGTCACACCCCAACACACGGGGGCTACGCCAAACTAGCATCCACAAATCTTCGAGTGCCTACGCACGATAGATATCTTACAAGGTCACAAGGTACACACCTTCTAAACACCTTAACTGACTAAACTAACATACAAGGTTACAAGGTACACACCTTAACACACCTTAAATTGATTCACATAAACATACAAGGTATATACACCTTATCAATTACAACTATCGCCGAGCAGCAGCCTCTCGAAGCAGTCGCTCGGTCTCCGCAGCTGTCAGCCGAATGATCCGCTCCGCCGCAGGTCGCACAACCTCATAATGAGGGACAAAATCTACACGTGGTCCTTGGGTATCGGGGAGTCGAGCCACAGAGTTGAAGTTGACATCAGGGTGCCATAGACGCACAAAGGCAAGTGCCACCTGAGCGCCACAAATGAGTTGTTGACGCACACACTCTCGAACATCATCGACCCGAAGAAACAACCTTAGCAGACCACTCAAGCTACCGGGAACAATGTCGGAAGGATAAAATGCTCGATGAACCGAAGAAAGGGCCTCCCGACAAGACTCAACGAATAGTTGCGCCTGGCTCACCTGGTACTGAAGAGTAGCCAAGACAAAATCTATGTCGCGGTCAGACCAGAAGTTGGTCGCGTGGGGTTTGGAGCTGTTCGACTCACAAGCCACGCGGTTGTCCACCCAGTGACCCTCGCATGCTCCATCAGGTTCAACAACTACACGGACAGGAAAAACATCAGACCACAGGCAAGAAAAACACCGAAATCACTCGGGGGCTTATGGAACTTACAAAGCATGCTCTTCGTGATGCTCGCCAGATCCTCCATCACAAACTGCTCGCGCTCTCCAGCTAGCTTTTGCTTGGACATGGAAACATCCGCCACACCCTGCAAATCCTTGAGTTTGCGCTCACCATCCGCGACGCGGTCACTGAGCATGGCAAGCATACTCGCGTCGGTAATCGCAGGCTCAGTCGAGGTAGCAGCACCGCCCGACGAGCCATCCGCCAGAATCTACAACCTGGAAAAAGCAAAGGACACACGACGGTTTCAGTCAGGCCCGATTCGGGGATTCACAACAGATATATCTACGAATGCTCGGGAGCTACTCCCATCGGGAGAACACAAAGTAAGGCACAATAACCAAATGCTGACACTTTAAAACATCTTGATTGGAAAGAAAAGTATGGGATGCTTCCCGAAGTTCATTACATAGATGGGCATACAAAAGATAAAAACAACGCTCGTCCTATGGAACTATCGACTTCCCATAGGTAGCTCCACTCGCAGCAGGCTTCGCACCACGGCCGCGAGAAACTACCTCGGAGAGCATCTTTGCTAGCTTCCCCGCACGATCGCCAAAGGGTCGAAGCGCTACCTATTTTCCCAGCGCGTCTCGAGGGAGCTCCGAATACACCTTCTCCAGGTCACCCGAGACGTTGTGCGCCAAGGCAAACTGAATAGCCGTCTTGGCTCCGCACTCGGTCTGCGCGAGGGAGTACTCCAGAAGAGGATCAGCTTCGCCAAGAAAGACTTGCAGGAGACCACCAAGAGTTGGAGGAACCGGCACGTCCACGAGCAAGCGCTGGTGCAACTGCGACAACACTCGAGCGGCATCACGCAGGGCGAAGCAAGCCTTGTTCTCATGCTCTTGCAGCTGGGTGCATGATGTCTACGCACGCTTCTATTCTTGTAGACAGTGTTGGGCCTCCAAGTGCAGAGGTTTGTAGAACATCATCAAGTTTCCCTTAAGTGGATCACCCAAGGTTTATCGAACTCAGGGAGGTAGAGATCAAAGATATCCCTCTCAAGCAACCCTGCAATTAAGATACAAGAATTCTCTTGTGTCCCCAACACACCCAATATACTTGTCAGGTATATAGGTGCACTAGTTCGGCGAAGAGATAGTGAAATGCGAGTAATATGGATGGTTATAAGTAATAATAGCAATCTGAAATAAATATGGCGGCAAGCAAACATGTAGCAAAACATGCGGAAAATGGTGTTTCAATGCTTGGAAATAAGGCCTAGGGATCCTACTTTTCACTAGTGGACACTCTCAACAATGATCACATTATTGAATGCATAAATATCGTCCCTTCACTATGCTACTCCGAACCCTCTCCGGTTGGATAACGAACACTAATCATTGCGTACGGCTGTAACAACACTCCTCAAGTTTGTATTCCCATGTCTAGTTAACCCCACGCTGTCACTATGAGCGCCCTAGAAGGTACTAAGCAAACTCCACAATTCATAGAGGAGACACACACGACGTGCACACTGTCACCTTCACACCGTGATCATAGTGACTCCAAAGTTCATATTAATAAAGCACTTGAGTAGCAAAAGATGAAGAGTAACATCTACGAATTCAAATAGATTACAAAGCTCATGATCACATATAGATCACACCATAGGAGAGAGAGATGAACCACATAGCTATCGGTAGAGCCCTCAGCCCCGGGGGAAAACTACTCCCTCCTCATCATAGGAGACAGCAACAGCGATGGAGATGGTGGTGGAGTCGATGGAGGTGGTTCCGGGGGAACTTCCCCGTCCCGGCAGGGTGCCAGAACAGAGATATCTTCCCCGAAACCTGTCGGCGGCGGCGGTGAAGCTACAGATGTATTTTGTGGAAAAAGGTCGATTCATTTAGAGTTTACGCCTCGGGGAGTATATATGGGCGAAAGGGCGATGCCGGGAGGTGGCCAGGGGGCCCACACCCCTAGGTGGCGCGACCGGGGGGGACCCGCGCCACCCCATGATGTGGCCACACTGTGGCCCCTCTATGGGGCTCTTCGGGACTTCTGGAAGCTTCTAGTACTTCTAAGACTTCTGGCTTTCGAATCGTCCAATTCCGAGAATATTTGCAGAACAACTTTTCTGAAACTAAAAACAGCAGAAAACAGGAACTGGCTCTGTGGCATCTTGTCAGTAGGTTAGTCCTGTGAAATCGATAAAAATGACATAAACTGTAAGGAAAACATATGGGAAACAACATGAAAACAATATGGAACATCAGAAATTAAGGATACGTTTATGACGTATCAAGCATCCCCAAGCTTAGTTCCTACTCGTCCTCCAGTAGGTAAACGATAAAAAAAAATCTGAGGTGACATGCTACTAACATAAACTTTATCAATCTAATGTAAAAGCATATGCACGCTGAGATCATAGAACTTCAAACACAAACATGATAGATAGAACTTTAATAATAAAGCATAGCAATTACTTTGCATCACGAAGAGTATCTCAAATAAAGGATCATGAATAATAATGCAAAGAAAGGTAAACGTTTGTTTCAGGTATAGAGAAAGCATGGCAAAGTGATATTTCGCTAGTCCTTAAGAGTGGGGCCAAACATAAATGCCAGGACACCTTCAAAGTTAAAGAGGAAGACTAGAACAAATAATTTAAGAACAAATGATATCACATTATGAAGTAATTATTGATGTTTATGGGACAAATGCACACAGAACTCAGAATGGCAAAAATGCTCTCTCAACTGTGCATAAAGTTAGAAGATGGAGACTCAACATAAAATTAAAAGAAAGGCCCTTCGCAGAGGGAAGCACGGAACACTCATGTGCTAGAGCTTTTATTTTATTAAACAAAGGTATTAAAAGTTTGACACTGAGTGCCTATATTTTTGGGAGATGTATGCTAGTATGAACGAATGGTAAACAGAAAATACAGTACGTCACAAGCCAACTGGATTCACAAGAGCGGCTCCCATAGTTAAGGACGTAACTGGTGTAGAAGGTCATCCCTCTTTCTCTTTTGTTTACACAATTATGCTTTGACTGATAAATCAGGGGCAAAAATAGTGAAGAGAATTTGTTTGTATTAATTTGGGGCTGGAAACCCAGCTGCCAGCTCTTCTATCATTTGGATAAGCGGATGAATCCACTAGTCCAGGGTGTGAAATCCAATCAACAAGTGAGATAAAGATTCTCTATTGACGTCCTCATGATCAAAAACAGGAACATAAAGCAGGAGTTGTTCTGAAGGTTTTAAAGGTAACACATGAGCAATTTACTTGGAGTGGCAGTTAAATACCACATGTAGGTAGGTATGGTGGACACAATGGGAACAAATTTGGTTTAAGGGAGTTGGATGCACGAGTAGAGCTCATACTCAGTACAGGTGGAAGCTAGCGAAAGACTGGGAGCGACAAATCAAGAGAGCATAAGATCCATAATCATGCATAGCGACATAAACATCATTAATTAAAGCATAAGCAGTATCATTGTTCAAAAACTAAGTGTTCATGGAAGCTGTCGGTGACTGGTTCATACTCATAAACATGGTGTGAGCATGCGCCAAGTCAACCAAATAAAACATTCGAAAGAGAATACCATAAATTTACTCTTCCTTATGACAAGAACAACTCATGAATCTTTCAATGACATATTAAACACTCTCAACTATTTGAGGCTATTCATGCTACTCCACATCACAAGGCTTTAGAACTAAAATAACATTTAGCATGGCATGAAAAGTTCTAGCAACAGTCTATATGAGCTTCTACTTGCACTGTTATAAATTTTACTGTAAGCAGCAGTTTCTTCTCCCAACAAGCACCATACAAGATATGTTTTAACAAAAATACTCTTTATGATACAGCAAGCAAACATGAGAGTACTCACATAAAACTACTAAAACTAACAGCTCTGAATAAGAGATGCATGAAAACAAAGGCTAAACGAAGTACTAGCAAAAAGTGAACACTCACAGAACAATAAGAATGAAAACTAAAGTGTTCTAAGCAATGAAAACGGAGAGTGTCTCTCTCCCACAAAAGTATGATAAGATAGAACCATAAACTATAGCAAAGAAAAATAAACAAACTGAAAGCAAAAATAAAAAACGCTCCAAGTAAAACACATAAGATGTGACCGAATAAAAATATAGTTTCACTAGAAGTGACCTGATAATTTGTCGATGAAGAAGGGGATGCCTTGGGCATCCCCAAGCTTAGATGCTTGAGTCTTGTTGGAATTTTCTGGGATGTACCACCGGGGAATCCCCAAGATTGGGCTCTTCACTCTTCTTGATTACATCATATCATCCTCTTCTCTTAACCCTTGAAAACTTCCTTCACACCAAACTTCTCACAATCTTCATTAGCAACGTTAGTGCAATTGAAATAGTAAATTCACATGGTTCAGTTTCAACACATGCCTAACACTAAAAAAACTCACTATCTACTGTAACAACTTTTTTGAAAACTTTTTTTTCTCAAAAGAGCACCAAAGGAAAGAGATTAAGATGCAAATGCAATTATTGGCAGAAATCTGTCAAAACAGAACAGCAGGTAAATATCGATTTTTTAGAAAATCTTATTTTACTCAAATCAAAAATTGGCCAACTAAGAAAAGTTGCGTATATAACCCAGGATTACGCACAAAAAAACTCAGGTCATTTTGAATTCTTTGATTTTATACAGAATAAACAGTGGACAGCAGAAATCTGTTTCCTGCGCAGAAATCCGAAATATAGCATCAACTTTCCACTGGAGGCTTTACTTAGCTCAACAAAAACACAAAAGAAAAGATACAGCGGGGTTTCTAAGGAAATAGAAAACACACAGGTGCAAAGAAAACAAAAGAAAACAACAGAAAACGGGATGAAAACGGAGAAATAAAACGGGTTGTCTCCCGGTAGCGCTTTTCCTTAACGCCTTTCATCTAGGCACAATGACTTTAAAAGATGCTCACATACGAATAAGAGTCGAAGCACAATAAGAGAGCATCAATAAGCAAATATAAAACACATTTAAGTCTAACACACTTCCTATTAAAAAGAATCTTGCAGAAAAACAAGTCAACGAAGCACAAAGTGTCTAGCATAGGAAGACAAAATAAGTGCAACTTAAAAAAATTCAACATAAAGAGGGGAAAATCAATATTGTTCAGATGAATAAAACCATGTTTCCCTCTCTCATAATAACTTTTAGTAGCATCATGAATAAAATTTACAATATAGCTATCACATAAAACATTCTTATCATGAGCCACATGCATAAAAGAATTAATACTCTCCACATAAGCATAGTCATTCTTATTGATAGTAGTGGGAGAAAATTCAACAACATAGCTATCATTATTATTCTCATCACCATAATCATTAAATATAGGAGGCATATTCTAATCATAATTAATTTTTTCCTCAATAGTAGGTGGACTGAAAATATCATATTCATCATTGTAAACATGTGGAACTAGAATACCACAATCATTATAATCATCATATATTGGAGGCAAGGTATCATCAAAGAAAATTTCCTCCTCAAAACTTGGGGGACTAAAAATATCATATTCATCAAAACTAGCTTCCCCAAGCTTAGAATTTTCCATAGCATTAGCAATAATGGTGTTCAAATGATTCATACTAATAACATTGCTACTAGCATGCAAATAAATCTCCATAGGTTTTTTAATTTTCTCTTCAAACACTTCATGTCCTAACTCAAGATAAATATTATAAAGATCTCTCATGTTTTTGTTGTTTTACATTAAGCCTAACTAGTAAAAACAAGAAACAAAAAGATATAATTGCATAATCTAAAGGAAATAACTTCGAGCCCTCACACCCGAGGATGTGAGTACCTTCTACCTTACCTCCCCGGCAACGGCGTCAGAAAAGAGCTTGATGTCTACGCACGCTTCTATTCTTGTAGACAGTGTTGGGCCTCCAAGTGCAGAGGTTTGTAGAACAGCAACAAGTTTCCCTTAAGTGGATCACCCAAGGTTTATCGAACTCAGGGAGGTAGAGGTCAAAGATATCCCTCTAAAGCAACCCTGAAATTAAGATACAAGAAGTCTCGTGTGTCCCCAACGGACCCAATATACTTGTCAGGTATATAGGTGCACTAGTTCGGCGAAGAGATAGTGAAATGCGAGTAATATGGATGGTTATAAGTAATAATAGCAATCTGAAATAAATATGGCAGCAAGCAAACATGTAGCAGAACAGGCGGAAAACGGTGTTTCAATACTTGGAAATAAGGCCTAGGGATCCTACTTTCACTAGTGGACACTCTCAACAATGATCACATCATTGAATGCATAAATATCGTCCCTTCACTATGCTACTCCGAACCCTCTACGGTTGGATAACGAACACTAATCATTACGTAGGGCTGTAATAGCACTCCTCAATTTTGTATTCCCATGTCTAGTTAACCCCACGCTGTCACTATGAGCGCCCTAGAAGGTACTAAGCAAACTCCACAATTCATAGAGGAGACACACACGGCGTGCACACTGTCACCTTCACACCGTGATTAAAGTGACTCCAAAGTTCATATTAATAAAGCACTTGAGTAGCAAACAATCAAGAGTAACATCTACGAATTCAAATAGATTACAAAGCTCATGATCACATATAGATCACACCATGGGAGAGAGAGATGAACCACATAGCTACCGGTAGAGCCCTTGGCCCCGGGGGAGAACTACTCCCTGCTCATCATAGGTGACAGCAACGGCGATGGAGATGGCGGTGGAGTCGATGGAGATGGTTCTAGGGGCACTTCCCCGTCCTGGCAGGGTGCCAGAACAAAGATCTGTCCCCCGAAACCTGTCGGCGGCAGCGGCGGCGGAGCTATAGATGTATTTTGTGGAAAAGGTCGATTCATTTAGGGTTTACGCCTCGGGGAGTATATATGGGCGAAAGGGCGATGCCGGAGGTGGCCAGGGGGCCACACCCCTAGGTGGCGCGACCAGGGGAACCTGTGCCACCCCATGGTGTGGCCACCCTGTGGCCCCCTCCGGGGCTCTTCGGGACTTCTGGAAGCTTCCAGGACTTCTAAGACTTCTGGCTTTCGGATCGTCCAATTCCGAGAATATTTGCAGAACAACTTTTTTGAAACTAAAAACAGCAGAAAACAGGAACTGGCTCTGTGGCATCTTGTCAATAGGTTAGTCCCGAGAAATCGATAAAAATGACATAGAGTGTAAGGAAAACATGTGGGAAACAACATGGAACATCAGAAATTAAGGATACGTTTATGACGTATCAGTGCATGTGTCCGTCAGAGCGTCGACTCGGACCCCGCAGGGTAGCACCAATTCAGCTCACAGCGCGTCTAAAACAAAAAAAAGGAGTGAATTGATATAAGCAGAGGAAAAAAGCAAGTCGCGAACGAGGAAACATTGCGGCTAACTTACCAACAAGAGATTGGGCTACGAGGCGAAGAACGCCAACCAAGTCGTTGCCATGCGTCACACCCGCGTCCTGCAGTTGCTTCAAGGACTTCTGAGATTCAGCGAGACGCTCGGCTGCGTTCTTGCAGGTGGATTCTAAATCCTTTTGGGTAGATTCCAGCTCCTTCTCAAGATCTTTCACCCGAGAATTAGCCTTGTCCTTCTCGGACTTCAAACGGGTAACCTCGCCTGCGACATGGGGTACGCACGTCAAATAACAGTCACAGCCGGGAGAAATGGAGCTAAAATAAGAAGCATGTGTCAACTCACCCAGTAAGGAACGGGCATCTCCGACGAGCTGGTCGCGCTCTCCCCAAAGGGAAGTGCACTCCGCCTCAGTCGTGAGAAGGCGCCGCCCAAAAGCCGCTAGGGAGTCAAGGACAGCCTGCAGAAATTCTTTGCGGTTAGAAAAATATCACTTGAGCCTATACGCGACTGTACACAGTCAAATATAGCCTCGGGGGCTACTCCCATCGGGAGCACTGCCGTGCACCCGATAAAAACTAGAATCAAGAAACAGACAAGAAAGCAAAAGTCTCGACTTGAGTCTATATCCAATAGCAAGAAGTCTACCATAGACTCGGGGGCTACTCCCATCGAGAGCACTGTCTTGCACCCGATACAAAAATAAGAAGACCTCACCTTGCCCTGCGCGGTTGACAAAGGTTCAGCCGAACTAGCCGAAATCTCCTTGCTCGCTGACGCTCCGGCTTCTCCAGGCTGCCCGCCCGCCAAACTAGGCATCGCGTACTCCGAAACGTCGACCGCCTTCGCTAGGCTTGGGGGTCGTCGAATGTGACTTGAAGCTGGAGCAGGATTCACGATAGCCTCCTTCTGTTTCACGGACGGAGTCGAACACGCAAAATGATCCACGTTGATGTTCACAAGGCTAAAAACAGGAGTTAAAATCAGAATAGAAGAGAGCAACTCTGCGACAAAGAAAAAAACACGGGACTCACTCGTCCTCATCATCATCATTGAGGTTGTCTGAGTCCCAAGCAATGGAGGTCTTCGACTGGTGCATGGCGGGAGGAAGCACGTTGAGGGGAGTTTCCCGGATGGGCTCAATCTCCTCGACGCGATCGTCACTCAAGGAGTTATCCTTGGAGGTGACCTCAGCCTCCTCCGCCTTGCGACGCTTGCGACGAACAAGTGGCTCTTCCTCCTCCTCTTCCTCCTTGTCCACCTCCTCTCGTTCAGAGCTGGACTCTGCGTCCGCAACGCTGGCTTCGGGAGGGGCCTCGAGGTTGATCGCCAGAAGATCTGAGTCGCCTTCATCCGCATAAAGTGGTGGGTAGCATGTCACCACGTCCTGGTTCTGCAAGGCAAAAAGAGGAAAAGAAGGCGGTTCAATCAACGAAAACCGAAAACAAAGAGAAATACAGAGTAAAGAGGAAGGATAAGAAATTTGCATCAGTTGGAGGGTTCTCGTCATCAAAAGAGATGAGAGGGCACGTCGAGTAGCTCTCTCCTTTCTTCAATCAGGTGATGGCCATGATCTTCTTTTCGAATTCCGCATTCGAAAGAACGTCGTCGCACGTCCGGCTCCGGTCGTTGACACCCGTGTACTCCCACAAGGTAGTCGGCGTATCTTGAAGTGGTTGGACCCTCCGGCGCAGAAACACACCTGCCAAATGAATCCCGTTCAGTAGGGTTCCCAGCTCCTTGTCACAGAAGCGTGCCACTTTCGCGAGTAGAGGAGAGACTACCTTGGATTCCTCGGCTGACAGCGAGTGCATCCATGATTTCCTCCGCTTCAAAATGGCGAACAGGTGGAATTCTGGGATGCCACCCGCGTCGTTATCTTCGACGTAAAACCACCTTTGACGCCACCCTTGAGCCGAGTCGACAAAACTCATCTCCAGGTACGGGAAGTCCTTGTTCGCCTGGATCCCGAAGCCTCCGGTCCTCAGCGGCTCTCCAGTCCTTTCTCCTGGCAGGGGCTTCTCTTGAAAGATCCGCACCTGGAAGATGGCCTTCTAGAGCCCCCAGTGCGGGCGAATGCCGAGGAAGCACTCGCAAAGCACGATAAAACATGAAATGTGTTGTATCGCGTTAGGAGAGAGGTCGTGCAACTGTATGCCATAGAAATACAGCAGCCCGACGAGGAAGGGATGGAGAGGAAAGGACAAACCTCGGGCAACATGCTCTAAGAACATGACGCGCTCAGTGGCGAGCGGATTGGGCATCTCCTCCTTCTTCATCGACATCCAGACGCGCTTGGAGTCCTCGGGAGGGAGCAGTCCCTCCCTCTGCATCTCGATCACGCTTTTGTTCGTGGTGTTAGACGGGCGCCAATCGCCCGACCTCTTCAGCGGGGTCGTCGTGGAGGCACTCGCCACCTCCTTGCCGGACGTTGCGGCTGTGCCGCGCTTCTTGCCTCCTGCCATTGGGACTTGGTCCATGCTCGCAGAGGGGAAGGCGTGCGCCAGAGGAGGAAGAAGATGAATGAGGGTCGGGAAAAGTTACCTTTTCCCTAACGACCGTTATTTATACCAAGGTCAGGCTATTACGAGTCGTTGATCTACTGATGTGGGATGCATCCCTGCGGCCACGTGCGGAACGGAAAGGAGGAGACGAGGGGCGGTTACCTTCGCACGATCTTTTACGTAAGATCGTGCATAATTACTACACGACCAGCGGATAAAGGCATGCGACCGACCGTTTCCGGTCAAAAAGCTGGCAAGGTGGGCCCTGCAAGCTCTGCCCCACTGTGTCACGTCCCATCGGGAGCAGGCGAGTGCGCGGTGATATCACTGCACACCTCATGACACGAAATCTCTTTCGTATGAGCATCAGGACGCGAAACTCTGACACGAAATCTCTTTCGTATGGACACTCTGACACGAAATCTCTTTCGTATGGACACTCTGACACGAAATCTCTTTCTTATGGATATTTTGATACGAAATTTCTTTCGTATGAACTTCATGACACGAAATCTCTTTCGTATAAGACCAAGAAAAAGAAGACTATCTCGCTCGAAAGTTACGGAAGATAGCACCTACGATGCATCCAAGATAAAACCGCGAGTATGCAGCTCCCGCAACTCTATGTCACGGTGTGCTAACACATCATCTTAACCCCGGATCGTTCGGACGACTGGGCACATCTGGATGCCGTATTCTTTCGAGTACGAAGGTAAGACCCAAGGATCTTTCCTGTGGGCCTGGAATCGCACTCGAGCTGCGTCCTCCAGTAAACTTTCCGTGTCAACAACACGAAGAAAAATCCTAGCGGACGCGTAGGGTACCCCTTAAAAGGTTAAGTTGCCACGATCACCTCACCGAGTTCGAGTCGGAGGTCTCGAATTCGTGTAGGCCGGAACTATTTTTGCCCGAGATGTAATTAATTGTCCCAGATCTTTCGGGAGAGCCAAGCGACTGAGTCGTACCCTTCTACAAAAAAAGCCAACACAAAGGCGCATTTATCACTCAATACTCGAGTACATCCCAGACAGGGTACACACCCTTGAAGTCAGGTATTTGACTATTCATCCGCAAGATCCAGAAACGAACTTTGAGTGCTTACTCGACTAAATTCAGTCAAACAAACACTCGGGGGCTACTGACGTGGGGATGACTCCAGGACCTGTCGAGTGGGCCTACTTGGTCCAAGGCCCAAGACTAAAGCCCAACGCGAGGCGCCATCCCGTAGCTCTAGAAGGCCGAGTGAAAGCCCACCCGCAAGACTTGCGGGTCAAGGTGGAAACTCTCCACCGCCTTAGAGCTAGGGTTTGTAACCCCCTCGGGTACGGTTTGAGACCCAGCTACCTATTTAAAGGCTGGGAGAACCACCGAGGGGGGATCCAATCTATTTTCCACCACCATAGCCATAGCTCTATATCTATCTCTCAGCTTGCGCACCCACCTTTGTAATCGATCTACTCATAATAGAGATCAGAAGAGCAGGAGTAAAGGTTTTACCTCTACGAGGACCTCCAACCTGGGTAAATCGTGCCCCTGTTAGCCGACGGAGTTACCAGCGCCTATTTCGTTCTCTTACTCGAAACCCTACCGGATCATCCGAGGGAATTGCCGATATGACTAATCGACACCCCCTAAAGCCGGGAAAAGATCCTCGTCAAAAATGCAATCAGCGAAACGAGTCGTATGACAGTCACCTGTCACGGGGTCCAAAAACCTAATTATGGACACAGTCTCATAACCAACGTATATCCCCGACTTACAGAGCGGTCCCATTGCTGATCACTGAGGGGGTGGTATTGGTACATATACCTGGCAACCAAACCTATGATACGTCATAAATGTATCCTTAATTTCTGATGTTCCATGTTTTTTTCTTATTGTTTCCCACATGTTTGCTATACACTTTATGTCATTTTTATCGTTTTTCTGGACTAACCTATTGACAAGATGCCACAGAGCCAGTTCCTTGTTTTCTGCTGTTTTTAGTTTCAGAAAAGTTGTTCTCGAAATATTCTCGGAATTGGAAAATTCGAAACCCGGAAGTCCTAGAATTCCCGAAGGTTCCACGGAGTCCCGAAGAGACCCAAAGGGGGGCCTCATGGGGCCCAGACCATAGGGCGGCGCGCCCCTGGCCGCACCATGGGGTGGTGTGGGCCCCCGGCCTCCACCGCCTTTGCCCTTTCGCATATTTATACCCCCCAAGACGTAAACCCTAAAGATATACCACTTCGTCCCGAAAAACCCCCGAGGCCGCCGTCATCGTCATCCCGAGATCGGGAGGGTTCTGGAGCTCTCCCCGGCACCCTGCCGGGAGGGGAATTCATCACCGGAGGGGTCTACACCACCATGCCCTCCTCCTAAGTGATGTGTGAGTAGTTCATCCCTGGACTACGGGTCCATAGCAGTAGCTAGATGGTTGTTCTCTCCACTTTGTACCTCATGTTTAGATCTTGTGAGCTTCCTAACATGATCAAGATCATCTTTACGTAATGCTACATGTTGTGTTTGTTGGGATCTGATGAATGTTGAATGCTATGTCTTCTGATTATCAATCTATCATGTTATCGTCATGCATATGTTATTTATGATCTTGCATTCTCTATGTTATTAGTAGATGATATGGCCAAGTAGATGCTAGTAACTCCAAGAGGGAGTATTTATGCTCGATAGTGGGTTCATGCCTCCTTTGCATCTGTGCTCGAGTGACAGAAACGTGAAAGATGGAGGATGTGTTGTTGCCATTAGGGAGAAAACAATGGTGTTTACCTAGTTTACATTGTTTACATTACACACTTTGCTTACTATGATAATCTGTTGCTTGCAACTTAATACCCAACGTTTGTTCGGATGATATTCAGAGGGTGGATTATTAGACATAGATGTAGTTGGATGACGGTCTATGTATTTTGTTGTAATGCCCGCATGAATCACATAGTAATATTTATGTCTTGCATATGCACTATGGTGCAGGCTTCATTTCTGTCAACTCCCAAAAACGAAATTTTTCCCATTGTGTCCACCATACCTACCTACATGTGGTAATTAACCGCCACTCCAAAGTAAATTGCTGATGTGTTACCTTTAAAACTTTCAAAATTACTCCTGTTTTGTGCTCCTGTTTTAGCTCATGAGGACGTAAATAAAGAATTTTTATCTCCTTTGTTGATTGGATTGTCACACCCTCGACTATTGGCTTCATCCGCTTATCCAATGATAGAATAGCTGGTAGCGGGGTGCCCAACCCCAAATTAATAACACAAATTCTCTTCACTATTTTTGCCCCTGATTTATCAGTCAAAGCATAATTGTGTAAACAAAAGAGAAACAGAGATGACCGTCTACCCAGATGCGTCCTTCTATGGGAGCCGCTCTTGTGAAGTCTAGCTGTCTTATGACGTACTGTATTTTCTGTTTATCATTTGTTGACATAAGCCTACACCTCTCTAAAAATATAGACACTCCTCCATGGTATGTGATTGTTGGCAGGTACCCGAGGATTCAGTTAGCCATGGTTTGTGTAAGATGGTTGGGAGGAGTGTCAAAACTTTTATACCTCTGTTTAATAAAATAAAAGCTCTACCACATGAGTTGATCCCTGCTTCCCTCTGCGAAGGGCCTTTCTTTTACTTTTATGTTGAGTCTCCATCTTCCAACTTTATGCACAGTTGAGAGAGCATGGTTTCCATTCTGAGTTTTATGTGCATTTGTCCCAGAAACATTATTAATTGATTCATGATGTGTTATTGCATGTTCTCTATTTATTTGTTCTAGTCTTCCTCATGAACTTTAAAGGTGTCATGGTATTTATGTTTTGCCCCACTCTTAAGGACTAGCGAAATATCACTTTGACATGTTTTCTCTATACTTGAAACAAAAGTATATCTTTCGTTGCATTGTTATTCATGATCGTTTATTTGAGTTACTTCCCATGATGCAAGGTGATTGCTATGATTTATTATTAAAATCTTATTTATCATGCTTGTGTTTAAGTTCTATGATCTCAGCTTACTTATGCTTTTACATTATTGATGATAAAGTTTATGTTGGTAGCATGTCACCTCAGAAATTATTTGTTTTATTGTTTACCTACTCGAGGACGAGTAGGAACTAAGCTTGGGGATGTTAATACGTCATAAATGTATCCTTAAGTTCTGATGTTCCATGTTGTTTTCTTATTGTTTCCCACATGTTTGCTATACACTTTATGTCATTTTTATCGATTTTCCGCACTAACCTATTGACAATATGCCATAGAGCCAGTTCCTTGTTTTCTACTGTTTTTAGTTTCAGAAAAGTTGTTCTGGAAATATTCTCGAAATTGGAAAATTCGAAGCTCGGAAGTCTTAGAATTCCCGAAGGTTCCACGGAGTCCCGAAGAGACCCGGAGGGGGGCCACACCATAGGGAGCCGCGCCCCCTAGCCGCGCCATGGGGTGGCGTGGGCCCCCCCGCCTCCACCGCCTTTGCCCTTTCGCCTATTTATACCCCCCGAGACGTAAACCCTAAAGATATACCACTTTGTCCCGAAAAACACCCGAGGCCGCCATCATCGTCACCCCGAGATCGGGAGGGTTCTGGAGCTCTCCCCGGCACCCTGCCGGGTGGGGAATTCATCATCGGAGGGGTCTACACCACCATGCCCTCCTCCGAAGTGATACGTGAGTAGTTAATCCCTGGACGACGGGTATATAGCAGTAGCTAGATGGTTGTTCTCTCCACTTTGTACCTCATGTTTAGATCTTTGTGAGCTGCCTAACATGATCAAGATCATCTTTATGTAATGCTACATGTTGTGTTTTGCTGGGATCTGATGAATGTTGAATGCTATGTCTTCTGATTATCAATCTATCATGTTAACTTCATGCATATGTTATTTGTGATCTTGCATGCTCTCTGTTATTAGTAGATGCTCTGGCCAAGTAGATGCTAGTAAGTCCAAGAGGGAGTATTTATGCTCGATAGTGGGTTCATGCCTCCTTTGCATCTGTGCTCGAGTGACAGAAACATGATGGATGGAGGATGTGTTGTTGCCATTAGGGAGAAAACAACGGTGTTTACCTAGTTTACTTTGTTTACATTACACACTTTGCTTACTGCGATAATATGTTGATTTCAACTTAATATCCAACGTTTGTTCGGATGATATTCGGAGGGTGGATTATTAGACATATATGCAGTTGGATGACGGACAATGTATTTTGTTGTAATGCCCGCATGAATCAAATAGTAATCTTTATGTCTTGCATCTCCACTATGGTGCAGCCTTCATTTTTGTCAATTGCCCAACTGTAATTTGTTCACCACACATGTTATTTATCTTTCACGGTGAGACTGATACGTCTCCAACGTATCTATAATTTCTGATGCTCCATGATCATATTATGCCAATTGCTACTTATTTTCTCCCTTATTTATAGCATTTTTATACGTTTTCCGGGACTAACCTATTAACAAGATGCCAAGTGCCAGTTCCCTGTTTTCTGCTGTTTTTGGTTTCAGAAAAAGTTGTTCTGGAAACATTCTCGTAATTGGACCCCACAAAGCCCGAAGTGCCTATTTTCCTCGGAAGCATCCAAAACACCGAAGAAGAGTCGAAGACGGGCACCAGGAGGGCACACCATAGGGTGGCGCCCCCCTTGGTCGCGCCAGCTATGAGTGTGGGGCCCCTGGAGCTCCACCTCATTTGCCCTTTCGCCTATTTAATCCCCCTGGATGGAAAACCCTAGACACGTGATAAAAAAATCCCCAAAAAGTTCCGTAGCCGCCGTCACCGTCAACCCTATATCAGGCGGGTTCTGAAGCTGTTTCCCGCACCCTGTCGGAGAGGAGATCATCATCGGAGGCTTCTACATCACCATGTCTTCCTCCGGAGCGATGCGTGAGTAGTTCATCCTTGGACTACGGGTTCGTAGCTGTAGCTAGATGGTTGTCTTCTCCTCATGTGCCTCCATGTTTAGATCTCGTGAGGTTCCTATCATGATCGAGATTGATCTTATGTAATTCTATATGTTGTGTTTGCTGGGATCCGATGAATATTGAACTTATGCCAAGTTGATTATAGTCTTTATTTGCATATGCTATTTGTGATATTGCATGCTTTTCGTTGCTAGTGCTTGCTCTAGCCAAGTAGTTGCTAGTGACTCCAAGAGGGCGTATTTATGCTCGATAGTGGGTTCATGCCTCCTCACCGCCTTGCTCGAGTGACAGAAACGTGAAGGGGGGATGTGATGTTGCCATTAGGGAGAAAACAGCGGTGAGAGTGCCCGCGTGCATAATCATTGCTTACATTACACACTTTGTTTAATGCAGTTATATGTTGCTTGCAACTTAATACCTAAGGGGGTCGGATGATAACCTGAGGGTGGATTATTAGTCATAGATGCAGATGGATTTTGGTCTATGTATATTGTTGTAATGCCCGCACTAAATATCATAGTAATCATCATGTTATATTGTGCACTACGGTGCAACCTCTATTTGTCAATGGCCTAGCTGTAATTTGTTCACCCAGCATGCTATCTTCTATGGAGAGACACCACTAGTGAACCTATGAACCTCGGTCCATTTTTGCACACTGTTAAACAAACCACAACAATTTCCTGCTTTCTTTACTTACTGCAAGCATACATCATTTTCCACACTATACGTCTAATCTTTGTTTTTAGCAAGACCGGTGAGATTGACAACCTCACTGTACTGTTGGGACAAAGTATTTTGGTTGTGTTGTGTGCAGGTTCAACGTTGTTGCTGACACCGGTGAAGCGCCAGCACCACCGTCAGTGGCATCAACCTTCCTGAGATTCTCTTCCTCCTACTGGATTAATAACCTTGGTTCTTAACTAAGGGGAATCTCCTACTGATACTTGTGATGGCGACCGTGGCGGGAGGAAGTCTTCTTATATATGTTTGTTTTTTCCTCGGCAACGACGCCAGAAATTCTTGTTGGGTGGCAGAGTTGTTGGAAACCCCAAGAGGAGGGTGTGATGAGAAAGCGGCAAGAATTTCCCTCGGTTAAGAACCAAGGTTATCAATCAAGTAGAAGGAAGATGATCTCAGGAAGGTTGATTCCACTGATGGTGGTGCTGGCGCTTCACCGGTGTCAGCAACAACGTGGAACCTGGACACAACACAACCAAAATACTTTGTCCCAATAGTACGGTGAGGTTGTCAATCTCACCTGTCTTGCTAAAAACAAAGTTTAGACGTATAGTGTGGAAAATGATGTATGCTTGCAGTAAGTAAAGAAAGCAGGAAATAGTTGTAGTTTGTTAAAAGTGTGGAAAAATGGACCGGAGTTCATAGGTTCACTAGTGGTGTCTCTCCATAAAAGATAGCATGCTGGGTGAACAAATTACAGCTGGGCAATTGACAAATAGAGGTTGCACTATAGTGCACATGTATGACATGAAGATTACTATGATAGTTAGTGCGGACATTACAACAATATACATAGACCGACATCCATCTGCATCTATGACTAATAATCCACCCTCAGGTTATCATCTGAACCCCCTTAGGTATTAAGTTGCAAGCAACTGATAACTGCATTAAACAAAGTGTGTAATGTAAGCAATGATTATGCACGCGGGCACTCTCACTGCTGTTTTCTCCCTAATGGCAACAAGACATCCCCCCTTCACGTTTCTGTCACTCGAGCAAGGTGGTGAGGAGGCATGAACCTAGTATCAAGTATAAATACTCCCTCTTGGAGTCACTAGCAACTACTTGGCCAGAGCAACCACTAGCAACGAAAAGGATGCAAGGTCACAAATAGCATATGCAAACAAAGACCAGAATCAACTTGGCATAAGTTCAATATTCATCGGATCCCAGCAAACACATCATATAGAATTACATAAGATCAATCTCGATCATGATAGGGAGCTCACGAGATCTAAACATGGAGGCTTATGAGGAGAAAACAACCATCTAGCTACATCTACGAACCCGTAGTCCAAGGATGAACTACTCACGCATCACTCTAGAGGCATGCATGGTGATGTAGAAGCCTCCGGTGATGATCTCCTCTCCGGCAGGGTGCCGGAAACAGCTTCAGAACCCCCCTGATCTAGGGTTGATGGTGACGACGGTTGTGGAACTTTTCGGGGATTTTCGATCAGGTGTTTAGGGTTTTCCATCCGGGGGGATTAAATAGGAGAAAGGGCAAAGGTGGTAGAGCTCCAAAGGCCCCACACCCGTAGGTGGCGCGGCCAGGGGGACCCACGCCACCCTATGGTGTGGCCCCCTGTTGCCCGTCTTCGACTCCTCTTCGGTGTTCTGGATGCTTCCGGGGAAAATAGGAACTTCGGGCTTTGTGGGGTACAATTCCGAGAATGTTTCCAGAACAACTTTTCTGAAACCAAAAACAACAGAAAACAGGGAACTGGCACTTGGCATCTTGTCAATAGGTTAGTCCCGAAAAACTTAAGAAAACGTAGGAAAACATACGAAAAACATGTAGCAATTGGCATAATATCAACATGGAACATCAGAAATTATAGATACGTTGGAGACGTATCAAGCATCCCCAAGCTTAGTTCCTACTCGTCCTCGAGTAGGTAAACGATAAAACAAAATAATTTCTGAGGTGACATGCTACTAACATAAACTTGATCACCAAAATGTAATTTAAAAGCACATGTAAACTGAGATCATAGAACTTAAACACAAAGATGATAAATAGAACATTAATAGTAAATCATAGCAATCACCTTGCATCATAAGAAGTGACACAAATAAAAGATCATGAATAACAATATAAACAAAGATATACGTTTGTTTCAAGTATAGAGAAAGCATGGAAAAGTGGTATTTCGCTAGTCCTTAAGAGTGAGGCAAAACATAAATGCCAGGACACCTTCAAAGTTCATGAGGAAGACTAGAACAAATAATATCACATTATGAAGTAATTATTGATGTTTATGGGACAAATGCACATAGAACTCAGAATGGCAAAAATGCTCTCTCAACTGTGCATAAAGTTAAAAGATGGAGACTCAACATAAAAGTAAAAGAAAGGCCCTTCGTAGAGGGAAGCAGGGACCACTCATGTACTAGAGCTTTTATTTTATTAAACAAAGGTATTAAAAGTTTGACACTTTTCCCATCCATGTTCCACAAATCATGGCTAACCGAGTCCTCAGGTGCCTGCCAACAATCACATACCGTGGAGGAGTGTCTATATTTTGGGGGATGTATGCTAATGCCAACGAATGGTAAACAGAAAATATAGTACGTCACAAGCCAACTGGATTCACAAGAGCGGCTCCCATGGTGAAGGACGCAACTGGTGTAGAAGGTCATCCCTCTTTCTCTTTTGTTTACACAATTATGCTTTGATTGATAAATCAGGGGAAAAATAGTGAAGAGAATTTGTTTGTATTAATTTGGGGCTGGGCACCCTGCTGCCAGCTCTTCTATCATTTGAATAAGAGGATGAAGCCACTAGTCCAGGGTGTGAAATCCAATCAACAAGTGAGATAAAGATTCTCTATTGACGTCTTCATGAGCAAAAACGGGAACATAAAGCAGGAGTAATTTTGAAGGTTTTAAAGGTAACGCATGAGCAATTTACTTTGGAATGGCAGTTAAATACCACATGTAGGTAGGTATGGTGGACACGATGGGAAAAACTTTGGTTTAAGGGAGTTTGTATGCATGAGTAGAGCTCATACTCAGTACAGGTGGAGGCTAGCAAAAGACTGGTAGCGGCAAATCAAGAGAGCATAAGAGCCATAATCATGCATAGCGACATAAGCATCATTAATTAAAACATAAGCAGTATCACAAGTTCAAAAACTAAGAGGTCATGCAGGCTATTCGTGACTGGTTTGTAGTCATAAACACGGTGTGAGCATGCGCCAAGTCAACCAAATAAAACATTCGAAAGAGAATACCGCAAATTTATGCTTCAATATGACGAGAACAACTCATGATTCTTTCAATGGCACATTAAACACTCTCAATTATGTGTGGATAATCATGCTAATCAATAACCACAAAGGATTTGAAACTAAAATAACATCTAGCATGATATGAAAAAGTTCTAGCCACAGTGTATACAAGCTTCTACTTGCACCATTAAAAATTCTACTTCAAGCAGCAGTTTATTTTCCCAACAAGCACCGTAAAAGATATGTTTTAACAAAAATACTCTACAAGATACAGCAAGAAAACATGAGAGTACTCACATAACACTACTAAAACTAACAGCTCTGAATAAGAGATGCATGAAAACAAAGGCTAAACGCAATACTAGCAAAAAGTGAACACTCACAGAACAATAAGAATGAAAACTAGAGTGTTCTAAGCAATGAAAATAGAGCGTGTCTCTCTCCCGCACAAGTATGATAAGATCCAAATATAAACTACAGCAAAGAAAACTAAACAAACTAAAATAAAAAATAAAATACGCTCCAAGTAAAGCACATAAGATGTGACCGAATAAAAATATAGTTTCACTAGAAGTGACTTGATAATTTGTCGATGAAGAAGGGGATGCATTGGGCATCCCCAAGCTTAGACACTTGAGTCTTCTTGGAATTTTTCTGGGATGTACCACTGGGGCATCCCCAATCTTATTCTTTTCACTCTTCTTTATCACATCATATCATCCTCTTCTCTTGACCCTTGAAAACTTCCTTCACACCGAACTTCTCACAATCTTCATTAGCAACGTTAGTGCAAATCGAAATAATAAATTCACATGGTTCAGTTTCAACACAAGCCTAACACTCATAAACACATTATCTACTTTCACAACTTCTTTTAGAACTCTTTTTCTCAAAATAACACCAAAAGAAAGAGATTAAGATGCAAATGCAATTATTGGCAGAAATCTGTCAAAACAGGACAACAGGTAAAGATGATTTTTTTGTAAAATCCTCTGTTGCTCAAATAAAAAAGTGGTCTAAGAAGAAAAATTGCGTATATATCCCAGGATTACGCACAAAAAAACTCAGGTCATTTTGAGTTTTCTGTAATTTTATACGATTTTTATAGTGGACAGCAGAAATCTGTTTCCAGCGTAGAAATCCGAAATATAGGCTCAACTTTCCACTAGAGGCTTTACTTAGATCAACAAAAACTAAAAGAAAAGATACATAGGGGTTTCTAAGGAAATAGACAACACCCAGGTGCAAAGCACACCAAAGAAAACAGGTTGAAAACAGCGAAATAAAACGGGTTGTCTCCCGGTAGCGCTTTTCTTTAACGCCTTTCAGCTAGGCATAAAAGGGCAACTCAAGTATTTTCAAGTGAAGAAGCATCATAATCATATCTTGCTCTAATAATAGAGTAAAAATGTAGCTTCATCTTCTTTCTAGGAAAGTGTTCCAAACCTTTATTGAGGGGGAATTGATATTTAATACTCCCCTCTTTCATATCAATGATAGCACCAACAGTTCTAAGAAAATGTCTTCCCAAAACAATAGGACAAGAAGAATTGCATTCAATGTTCATAACAACAAAATAAACAGGGGCAAGGTTATTATTAACCATAATAATAACATCATCAATTCTACCAAGAGGTCTCTTCTTAGCATTATCAGCAAGATGAACATCCAAATAACAGTGTTCCAACGGTGGTAAATCAGGCATATTATAAAGCTTTTGAGGCATAACAGAGACACTAGCACCAATATCACACAAAGAATTGCAATCAAAATCATTTACTTTTATATTAATGATAGGCTCCCCACCATCATCTAATTTTCTAGGGATAGATGTCTCAAGTTTCAACTTTTCTTCCCTAACTTTCATGAGAGCATTGGTAATATGTTTAGTAAAGGCCATATTCATGGCACTAGCATTGGGACTTCTAGCAAGCTTTTGTAGGAACATAATAACTTCAGAGATATTGCAATCATCAAAATCAATATTATTACCATCAAAAGTAATGGAACCATTGTCTCCCACATCTCTAAAAAAATCAGCACTTTTATCAGGAGCAATTTCAGCAGTTTGAGGCAATTTAGCGCGTTTCACCAAAGGAGTAGGGACTTTATTACCACCAACTAATTTACCATTGATAGTAGGAGGTTTACTAGCACTTGGAGCTTCAGTTTTACTAGTGGTTGTGATAGTGCAAAGTCTAGCAATATTATTCTTTCTAGCCAATTCATCTTCTCTTTCCCACCTAGCACGTAATTCAGCCATCAACCTAACATTATCATAAATTCGAACTTGAATGGCATTCAAAGTTTTACTTTGTTTAACATCTTGTGGCAAAACCTTTAGTTTTAGAAAATCAACATCAATAGCAAGGCTATCTACTTTAGAGTCAAGAAAATCTATTTTACCAAGATTTTCCTAAACAGATTTATTAAAAGCAGTTTGTGTGCTAATAAATTCTCTAAGCATGTTTTCAAGATCATAGGTAGAGCTTCTATTGTTATTGTAGGAATTACCATAACCATTATTAGGAGGATAGGGCTTATAATTGTTTCCACCAAAATTATTTCTATAAACATTGTTGTTAAAATTATTATTTCTAATAAAGTTTACATCACTCATGCTCTTCTTGAGCAACCAAAGAGGCTAAAGGAACATTATTAAGATCAACTTGAGCTTTACCATTAACAAGCATAGACATAATAGCATCAAGCCTTTCACTCAAAGAGGGGGTTCCCTCAACAGAATTTACCTTCTTACCTTGTGGAGCTCTCTTAGTGTGCCACTCTGAATAATTTATCATCATATCATCAAGAAGCTTTGTTGCATTGCCCAAAGTGATGGACATAAAGGTACCTCCAGCAGCTGAATCCAATAGGTTCCTTGAGGAGAAATTCAGTCCTGCATAAAAGGTTTGTATAATCATCCAAGTAGTCAGTCCATGAGTGGGACAATTCTTCACCATAGTTTTCATTCTTTCCCAAGCTTTAGAAACATGTTCATTATCAAATTGTTTAGAATTCATTATGTCACTTCTCAGGGATATAATCTTAGCAGGAGGATAACATTTTCCAATGAAAGCATCTTTACACTTAGTCCATGAATCAACCATTCTTTAGCTCTTCCTCTCAGAGAGAAAGGAAATATTTAAGTTTAATAATATCTCCATCCACATCTTTATATTTTTGCATCTCACATAGTTCAACAAAATTATTAAGGTGGGAAGCAGCATCATCAGTACTAATACCAGAAAAATGCTCTTTCATAACAAGATTTAATCGAGCAGGTTTAATCTCATAGAAAGCAGCAGTAGGAGCAGGTGGAGCAATAGGTGTACAAATAAAATCATTGTTGTTTGTGCTAGTGAAGTCACACAACTTAGTATTCTCAAAGGAACTCATTTTAGCAGAATAAAAGCAAGCAAATAAATAATAACTCTGAAGTAAACTTTTTTTTGTGTTTTTGATAAAGAAAAGAAAAACAAGACAAAAATAAAAACAAGAAAATAAACAAAATAAAGAGGTTGAGAGTGAGAGCCTCCCCTTGCCAAAAGACATCTTCCTCCCCGGCAACGGCGCCGGGAATTCTTGTTACTTCTGATGGCGAACGTGGTGGGAGGAAGTCTTCTTATATATGATTGTTTTTTCCCCGGCAACGGCGCCAGAAATTCTTGTTGAGTGGAAGAGTTCTTGGAAACAACAAGAGGAGGGTGTGATGAGCAAGCGGCAAGAATTTCCCTCAGTTAAGAACCAAGGTTATCAATCCAGTAGGAGGAAGAGGATCCCAGGAAGGTTGATGCCACTGACGATGGTGCTGGCGCTTCACCGGTGTTAGCAACAACGTGGAACCTGCACACAACACAACCAAAATACTTTGTCCCAACAGTACGGTGAGGTTGTCAATCTCACCGGTCTTGCTAAAAACAAAGAATAGAAGTATAGTGTGGAAAATGATGTATGCTTGCAGTAAGTAAAGAAAACAGGAAATAGTTGTAGTCTGTTTAACAGTGTGGAAAAGTGGATCGGGGTTCATAGGTTCACTAGTGGTGTCTCTCCATAAAACATAGCATGCTGGGTGAACAAATTACAGCTGGGCAATTGACAAATAGAGGTTGCACCGTAGTGCACATATATGACATGAAGATTACTATGATATTTAGTGCGGGCATTACAACAATATACATAGACCAACATCCATCTGCATCTATGACTAATAATCCACCCATCAGGTTATCATCCGAACCCCCTTAGGTATTAAGTTGCAAGCAACAGATAACTGCATTAAACAAAGTGTGTAATGTAAGAAATGATTATATACTCGGGCACACTCACCGCTGTTTTCTCCCTAATGGCAACAACACATCCCCCCTTCTCGTTTCTATCACTCGAGCAAGGTGGTGAGGAGGCATGAACCCACTATCAAGCATAAATACTCCCTCTTGGAGTCACTAGCAACTACTTGGCCAGAGCAGCCACTAGCAACAGAAAGCATGCAAGATCACAAATAGCATATGCAAATAAAAACCATAATCAACTTGGCATAATTTCAATATTCATCAGATCCCAGCAAACACAACATATAGAATTACATAAGATCAATCTCGATCATGATAGGCAGCTCACGAGATCTAAACATGGAGGCATATGAGGAGAAGACAACCATCTACCTACAGCTACGAACCCGTAGTCCAAGGATGAACTACTCACGCATCACTCCGGAGGGAGGCATGATGATGTGGAAGCCTCCGGTGACGATCTCCTCTCCGGCAGGGTGCCAAAAACAGCTTCAGAACCCCCTGATCTAGGGTTGACGGTGACGGCATCTGCGGAACTTTTCGGGTATTTTTGATCAGGTGTTTAGGGTTTTCCATCCGGGGGGATTAAATAGGCGAAAGGGCAAAGGTTGTGGAGCTCCAGGGTCCCCACACCCATAGGTGGCGCGGCCAGGGGGCCCACGCCACCGTATGGTGTGGCCCCCTGTTGCCCGTCTTCGACTCCTCTTCGGTGTTCTGGATGCTTCCGAGGAAAATAGGAACTTGGGGTATGTGGGGTCCAATTCTGAGAATGTTTCCAGAAAAACTTTTTTGAAACCAATAACAGCAGAAAACGGGAACTGGCACTTGACATCTTGTGAATAGGTTAGTCCCGGAAAACATATAAAAATGCTATAAATAAGGGAGAAAACAAGTAGCAATTGGAAAAATATGATCATGCAGCATCAGAAATTATAGATACGTTGGACAGGTATCACCTACCGATGTGCTCATCACACCCTCCTCTTGGGGTATCCCAACACACAACATCAAGGAAATTTCTGGCGCCGTTGCCGGGGAAGAAGAAGTCACTTGGCAAGGGGAGTCTCTCACTCTCAACCTCTTTATTTTGTTTATTGTCTTGTTTTTATTTTTGTTTTGTTTTGCTTCTCTTTATCAAAAACACACAAAAAAATAGTTTACTTTATAGCATGGAAAGCAACTCAAGTATTTTCAAGTGAAGCATTCACTTGCTATTTTTTGCTTTATCATGTTTGCTATCAATGTTTGATGTCTTTGAAACTAGATCTTTTAGGCAAGGTGGATTCACGGATGAACAACAAAAACATTATAAGGAACACCGCTTGTCACAAAAAGGGATACACTTATGGGATCAAATTAATAAATTGCATGACTATGCTAAAAACTTGTGCTCTACTTATAATGTTACTTATTGCTTTGATAAATCTTGTTGTTGTAGGAGGTATAAACACCTCCCTTTTTAATGTGAGTATAATGATAATGTTACCATATCTTCTTATGTTAAGGGAAATTATGAATTATATGATGTGGAACAAATTGAAGAATTTATTGCTTGGAAGGGTGCATTCGAAATTGCCAATTTGCTTGAAAGTATTGATGATGCACCTTATAAATATGTTATTTATACTATACTTGAATATTTCTTTGATAATTACAAGGATTGTAATTACTACATAGTGGAATATCTTAATAAATTCTCTCAACCTAAGGAAGTAATTGATGCCTTGCATGAGCCTATGGAAGAAGAAACTGCTGAATCTGGAAGCTCATTGGATGAAAAAGAGGAGGAGAGTGATGATCAAGAGGAGGAAGAATGGAGCTACCCATGTCTACCTCCCAATGATAGTAACTATTTAACTCATACATTATTTGATGAAGTTGATACTTGCTATACTTATGACCTTGATACTACTATGAATGAGACTTGTGAGAATGATATTGCTACTGTTATTTATGATAATCTATGCTACTTAGAAAATTTATATGATAATGCTCTTGATGATGGTCCTATGTTATTTGATGTTATGAATTATAATGCTACTGAAAATAGGGTTTCTATAATGTGTCCTATAACTTTTATGAGTGATCAATCATTTTGCTTTGCTATAGCTAAAAGTGGAAAAAAAGAGGAGCTGATTTTAACTTTTGATCCCACTATTTTTGAGCTTGATATGAACTGTGTGCTTTTAGACCATGACAAACATGCTTTTATGTGATAATTATGTTGTTGAGTTTGTTCATGATGCTACTGAAAATTATTATGAGAGAGGAAAATATGGTTGTAGGAATTTTCATGTTACTCATACACCTCTCTTTTTGTTGAAAGTTTTGAAGTTGCTCTTGTTCTACCTTCCCATGATTTCTAGTTTGAGCTTCTTTAATTTATTTCTTTACAAGATTCCTATGCATAGGAAGTGGGTTAGACTTAAATTTGCTTTATACTTGCTTCTTGATGCTCTCTTTTGCTTAATTCATATTTCTTATGTGAGCATCTTTGCTTTCTATGCCTAGCGGAAAGGCGTTAAAGAAAAGCGCTACCGGGAGACAGCCCGTTTTATTTCACTGTTTTCAACCCGTTTTCTTTCGTTTTCTTTGGTGTGCTTTGCATCTGGGTGTTATATATTTCCTTAGAAACCCTGTTGGATCTTTTATTTTGTGTTTTTGTTGAGCCAAGTAAAGCCTCTAGTGGAAAGTTGAGGCTATATTTTGGATTTCTGCTGTCCACTATTAATTTCGTAATAAATCACCGAATATTCAAAATGACCTGAGTTTTTTTTGCTTAATCCTGAGTTATATACGCAAATTTTCTTAGTTGGCCACTTTTTATTTGATCAACATAAGATTTTTGAAAAAATCAATCTTTACCAGTTGTTCTGTTTTGACAGATTTCTGCCATTTATTGCATTTGCATCTTAATCTCTTTCTTTTGGTGTTCTTTTGAGAGAAAGAGTTTTAAAAGAAGTTGTGACAGTAGCTAATGTATTTTTGAGTGTTATACTTGTGTTGAAACTGAACCATGTGAATTTATTATTTCGATTGCACTAACGTTGCTAATGAAGATTGTGAGAAGTTTGGTGTGAAGGAAGTTTTCAAGGGTCAAGAGAAGAGGATGATAAGATGTGATCAAGAAGAGTGAAAATCCTAAGCTTGGGGATGCCCCGGTGGTACATCCCAGCAAATTCCAAGAAGACTCGGCATCCCCTTCTTCATTACCAAATTATCAGGTCACTTCTAGTGAAACTATATTTTTATTCGGTCGCATCTTATGTGCTTTACTTGGAGTGTCTTCTATTTTTGTTTTTTCAGTTTTTTTTGTTTTTGATTTCAGTTTGTTTTTACTTTTTCAACAAGCTTGGTTGGACCCCAGTGTTCTTTTATTGGAGAGTGACAAGCTCCGCTTTTTCATGAGAATACATTGTATTATTAATCTTTGTCTAGCTGCTGCATTTATTTAGCTCCTATTTTGCATTTATTGACAAAATAAAGAGGTTGAGAGTGAGAGACTCCCCTTGCCAGAAGACTTCTTCGTCCTCGGCAACGGCGCCAGAAATTTCCTTGATGTTGTGTGTTGGGATACCCCAAGAGGAGGGTGTGATGAGCGCAGCGGTAGGTGATACGTCTCCAACGTATCTATAATTTATGATGCTCCATGATCATATTATGCGAACTGCTACTTGTTTTCTCCCTTATTTATAGCATTTTTATACGTTTTCCGGGACTAACCTATTAACAAGATGCCAAGTGCCAGTTCCCTATTTTTTGCTGTTTTTGGTTTCAGAAAAGTTGTTCTGGAAATATTCTTGGAATTAGACCCCACAAAGCCCGAAGTGCCTATTTTCCCCGGAAGCATCCAGAACACCGAAGAAGAGTCCAAGATGGGCACCAGGGGGTCACACCATAGGGTGGCTCAGCCCCCCCTTGGTTGCGCCAACTATGGGTGTGGGCCCCTGGAGCTCCAATGTCTTTGCACTTTCGCCTATTTAATCCCCCGGATGGAAAACCCTAGACACGTGATAAAAAAATCCCCGAAAAGTTCCGCAGCCGCCGTCACTGTCAACCCTAGATCAGGGGGGTTCTAAAGCTGTTTCCGGCACCCTGCCGGAGAGGAGATCATCACCGGAGGCTTCTGCAGCACCATGCCTGCCTCCGGAGTGATGCGTGAGTAGTTCATCCTTGGACTATGGGTTCGTAGCTGTAGCTAGATGGTTGTCTTCTCCTCATATGCCTCCATGTTTAGATCTCGTGAGCTGCCTATCATGATCGAGATTAATCTTATGTAATTCTATATGCTATGTTTGCTGGGATCCGATGAATATTGAACTTATGACAAGTTGATTATAGTCTTTATTTGCATATGTTATTTGTGATCTTGCACGCTTTCCGTTGCTAGCGGTTTCTCTGGCCAAATAGTTGCTAGTGACTCCAAGAGGGAGTATTTATGCTCGATAGTGGGTTCATGCCTCCTCACCGCCTTGCTCGAGTGACAGAAACATGAAGGGGGAGGATTTGTTGTTGCCATTGGGGAGAAAACATCGATGAGAGTGCCCGCGTGCATAATCGTTGCTTACATTACACACTTTGTTTAATGCAGTTATCTGTTCCTTGCAACTTAATACCTAAGGGGATTCAGATGATAACCTGAGGGTGGATTACTAGTCGTAGATGCAGATGGATTTCGGTCTATGTATATTGTTGTAATGCCCGCAGTAAATATCATAGTAATCATCATGTTATATTGTGCACTACAGTGCAACCTATGTTTGTCAATTGCCCAGCTGTAATTTGTTCACCCAACATGCTATCTTTTATGGAGAGACACCACTAGTGAACCTATGAAACCCGATCCATTTTTCCACACTGTTAAACAAACCACAACAATTTCATGCTTTCTTTACTTACTGCAAGCATACATTATTTTCCACACTATACGTCTAATCTTTGTTTTTAGGAAGACCGGTGAGATTGACAACCTCACTGTACTGTTGGGACAAACTATTTTGGTTGTGTTGTGTCTAGGTTCCACGTTGTTGCTGACATCGGTGAAGCGCCAGCACCACCATCAGTGGCATCAACCTTCCTGAGATCCTGTTCCTCCTACTGGATTGATAACCTTGGTTCTTAACTAAGGGGAATTTCCTACCGTTGTGATCATCACACCCTCCTCTTGGGGTATCCCAACACACAACATTAGAGACACCACTAGTGAACTGTGGACCCCAGTCCTTTTTCCTCATACTGATAAAACACCTACTTCTTTCATACTGCTTTCCTACTGTTTTCCACACCATACGTTTAACCTCTTTGTGTCCAGCAAAACCGGTGAGATTGACAACCTCACTGCTTCGTTGGGGCAAAGTTATTTCATTGTGTTGTGTAGGTTCCACGTTGCTTCTGAACCGGTAGTGCGTGATGACCCACAGGTATAGGGGATCACAACAGTCTTTGAGGGAGTAAAACCCAAATTTATTGATTCGACACAAGGGGAGCCATAGAATATTTATATGCCTTAACAACTGAGTTGTCAATTCAGCTGCACCTGAAAGTAGACTTGCTCGCAACAATTTATCAGTGGTAACAATTTTATAGCAGCAGTGGAAATAAAATAACATCAGTAGTAAAATAGTAACAACAATAGCAGTCGCGGAAAACAACAGCATGGGAAGTACCGTAGGCATAGAGGGAATGGATGGACGGGCGTTGCATGGATAACATAGGTCATGTAATATTCTAACACGGGCATTGCAGATAATAATATAAAGCATCAAACATGTAGGCAAACTATAGGCATGTGTTCCAATATAGTCATACGTGCTCGCAATGAGAAACTTGCACAACATCTTTTGTCCTACCAGCCTGTGGCAACGGGGCCTCTAGGGAGACTACTAGTAATTAAGGTGCTCCTTTTAATAAAGCACCAGAGCAAACCATTAACACTCCATGAACACACGTGATCCTCACATCACAACCATCCCCTCCGGTTGTCCCAATTTCTGTCACTTTGGGGCCTCGGGTTCCGGACAATGACATGTGTAAAACAACTTGCAGATATGATCAAGAAACAACATTATACTCATGAAACAATAACATGTTTGGATATGAAATCATGGCACTCGGGCCCTAGTGACAAGCATTAAGCATAAAAAGTTGCAACAACGGTAAAAAACACTAGCAATGGATACTAGGCACTGTGCCCTAACAATCTGGCATTATTACATGATCAATCTCATCCAATCCCTTCCACCCCTCTTAGCCTACAGCGGTGTTTACTCACACATGGATGGGGGAATCATGGATGGTTGATGGACAAGAGGTGGCGGTGTCGATGGCGATGATCTCCTTCGAATACCCGTCCCGGCAGGGGGCCAGAACAGGAACTTCTGATCCCCGAATCGAGTTTTGGGGTGGCGGCAGCGCTCTGTTATGTTTATGTGGAATATGACAAACCCCCTCGCGTTTTAGGTTTACGAGGCATTCGTAGTCGAAAGGTGACGGGGGGACGATAACCCGGTAGGCCAAACTCCAAGGAGTAACCCGGCCCAAAGGACGGTGCGCAGGATCCGGCTAAGGATAAGGAAACTTGTGGAGGCCCAAGTTTGTAGGCCCAGCAACCCGGATTGTGGGTTATTGTAAAGGAAAGCTAGGGTTTGTGCGCCGTGTCCGGGTAGGATCCAGGGTGCGCCTTGGGGAATAAGCTAGGGGGTACGGGTGCTTTATAAACCGACTCCCAGGTCTAGTTTTAGACAGAGATCCAAGAACCCTAGCAATATCGCTTGATATCGAGCATCCAGTGTAATCCCATAGTTGAGTTGTTATATCAAGATCGGAGACTCGGCGACTCTGATTGCCGGCCGCCAGATCGAATTGCACCATGTTTTCCTCTGAGCTAAACCCTCTCCCAAACACCCGTGTCGTCTTGCCCCAAGATCAGTTACCCCCGGTAACGTCTGCCGTGATTATCCCACGACAGTTGGCGCCCACCGTGGGGCCTGCGTCCAAAGGTGTTTACATCACGGGAGAAGCTCGGAAGAATATGGAGAATCTCGTCGGCGGCGAAATCTACATCGACCGCAGAGGAAAAAAGATGGTGGACAATTCCGGCTGGGGGCCAGAGTCGGATCACCTCGAATCCGGATCCGTCGTGACGATCGGCCGGATCAACATCTTCGTCGGTATGGTACGAACGACTAATTTAAAAGGACAATATCATGTGCATACTACGGGAACTTCTAGCAGGAACAAAGAGACGTCAAAGCAAGCGGCAAACTCGGTTTCATCGGCCGCGCCGGGATACCTTAGATGGGCAGAACAAGAGATAACGTGGAGTAGAAGAGATCATCCGGAAAAAGTAGAGCGTCCAGGAGTCTTGGCATTGGTGGTTGCTCCACAGGTTAATGGTTACGAACTGAAGAGGGTCCTGATGGACGGTGGAAGTAGCATCAACATCCTTTATTGGGAGACCTTCTTACGGATGAGTCTCAAAGAGTCCCAGTTGCAGAAAAGTTCGACAATCTTTCATGGGATCGTACCGGGTCACTCGGCGAGCCCCGAGGGAAAGATCACCTTGGAGGTTGCTTTTGGAGAATCGACGGATAATTATCGAGTTGAGTGGCTCACGTTCGAGGTGGTCAAATTGCGCAGTCCTTATCACGCGCTGTTTGGAAGACCGGCTTACGCCAAATTCATGGCTAGGCCGTGCTACGTGTATTTGCAGCTAAAGATTCCGGGTCCTAAACGGACCATCACCATACATGGGAACCGGGATATAGCGGCCGAGTGTGACGAAGGAGATTCGGTTAAGGCTGAGCAAGCATGCAGAAAGGAAGAACTCGAATATTACCGTCTCAAGTGAAACCCGGATGATAGAACAGCCTTGAACAAGCCGAATACCGAGGACGAGAGAGCAAAATTCAAGGCAGCACAAGACCACCAAGAAGATAGATTTTGTTGAAGGCGATTCCACTAAGCAGTTTACCATAGGGTCTAACTTGGGAAAAGAGCAGGAGGAAGCACTTGTGGAGTTTATTCGTTCAAATGCAGATGTGTTCGCCTGGACACCTAGCGATATGCCGGGTATCCCTACGGAGTTGGCCGAGCACAGTTTGCATGTGGATCCCAAGTCCAGGCCCGTGAAGCAGGGCTTGAGGAAAATGAATGATGAAAGAGGAATGGGCTATAGGCGAAGAGATCGCTCGGCTATTGGCGGCCGGCTTTATCATGGAAGTATTTCACCCGGATTGGCTGGCAAACCCGGTTCTAGTGATGAAAAAGACCAATGAGTGGAGGATGTGCATTGATTTTACGAGTCTCAACAAACATTGCCCAAAGGATCCGTTCGCACTACCCAGGATAGATCAGATTATAGATGCAGTAGCTGGAAGCGATTTATTATGCTTCCTGGACGCATATTCCGGGTATCATCAGATTAAGCTCAAGAGGGAGGATTGGGAGAAAACATCATTCATAACCCCTTTTGGGGCCTTCTGTTATAAAACCATGACGTTTGGATTGAAGAACGCCGGTGCAACTTACCAACGATGTATTCAAAAGTGCTTCGAAGACCAAATCGGACGCAACGTCCACGCCTATGTGGATGATGTGGTCATCAAGACCAGGAAGGCGGAGACGTTTATCGATGATCTAAAGGAGACGTTCAAAAACTTGAGGAGGTACCAGATGAAGCTTAACCCGACAAAGTGCGTGTTCGGAGTTCCAGCCGGGAAATTACTCGGCTTTATAGTTTCCGAAAGAGGGATCGAGGCAAACCCGGATAAAATCAAGGCCATCCAGGGTCTGAAAAAACCAGAAAATTTGAAGCATGTTCAAAAGCTCACGGGCTGCGTAGCAGCCTTGAGCCGATTCATATCCAGACTCGGAGAAAAGGCAATACCCTTGTACCGGATCTTGCGGAAATCGGACAAATTCGTGTGGGATCAAGAGGCGGATGAGGCATTCGAGGCACTAAAGAAGCAGTTATCCGAACCACCAGTACTAGCGGCGCCGGGTCCTAAAGAGCCTATGTTGCTGTACGTGGCAGCTGGCCCCCGAGCCGTCAGCGCAGTAGTTGTTGTGGAGCGTAAAGAGGATGGGAAAGGTTACCCGGTTTAGAGGCCGGTTTATTATGTCAGCGAGGTATTATCAGAAGCAAAGCAGCGCTATCCACATTGGCAAAAGCTGGTGTTTGGGGTCTTTATGGCTAGCCGGAAATTGAAGCTGTACTTCCAAGAACACCCCATAACAGTGGTTAGTTCAATACCAATGTCGGATATCATCAGAAACTCGGACGCGACGGGAAGAATAGCCAAATGGGCGATAGAGATGGGGGATTATCACATCAACTACGAACCCAGGTCAGCAATCAAATCTCAAGATTTAATTGATTTCGTTAACGACTGGACACATACAGGCATGACTACAACGGTTCCAAATTCCGAGTCATGGATCATGCACTTCGATGGATCTAAGCAATACGAGGGATCAGGAGCTGGGGTGGTGTTGACGTCACCCAAAGGAGATAAACTAAGTTACGTACTACAAATCCACTTTGACTGTTCCAACAACGTGGCCGAGTATGAGGCCCTATTGCACGGCCTAAGGGCAGCTAAGGAGATGAACATCAAAAGGATACGGTGTTTCGGAGATTCGGATCTTGTGGTACAGCAGGTGTCAGGAACTTGGGATAGAAAGGACGCAACTATGGCAGCATACCGCAGAGAAGTTGATAGGGTTGCAGGATGCTTTTCCGGGTATGAGGTGGAGCATATAGACAGAAGAAAGAACGAGGCAGCCGACGCGCTCGCTAGACTCGGCTCGCGCAGAGAGCCGGTTCCACCTAACGTTTTCCTGGATGAATTATGGCAACCATCGGTTAAAACCGAGTCAGAGGAGGAATTGGCAAACCAAGACCCGGATTCAGGACTTGTGGCTACAGTACGTACTGTTCCCGAATGGACAGAACCGTTTTTGGCCTACCTGTCGCGGGGCGAGTTACCACAGCAGGAGGTGTTAGCAAGGCAAATTTTGAGGCGAGCAAAGGGATATTCTATCATCAATGGAGAATTATACAAGAGAAGCGCAACAGGAGTCTTTTTGCGCTGCGTAGCGCCAGAAGAAGGCCGACAGATTCTCAAGGAAATCCATGAAGGCGACTGTGGACATCATGCATCCACAAGGTCTCTTGTGGCTAAAGCTTATCGACACGGATTTTTCTGGCTCACGGCTCTAGCGGATGCGGAACGATTGGTAGCAAGGTGTGACGGATGTCAAAGGTACGCTCGCCAAACCCATGTGCCGGCTATGGAGTTACGGACCATCCCGTTAACTTGGCCGTTCACTGTCTGGGGTATGGACATGGTTGGCCCCTTTCATATGTCACCATGCAAGAAGACACATCTTTTGGTGGCTATTGATAAGTTTACCAAGTGGGTTGAGGTTATGCCAGTTACTAATTGCGAAGCAGCTACAGCAGTCAAGTTCCTGAAAAGGATTATCTACCGGTTCGGGTATCCCCACAGCATAATTACCGACAATGGAACCAACATGTCCCTTGGTGAGATGGAGAAGTTCTGTGGCAACAATGGAATCCGGCTTGATGTTGCATCGGTGGCTCATCCGCAGGCCAATGGACAAGTGGAGAGAGCAAACCAAGAATTGCTTCGCGGGTTAAAACCACGATTGCGAGTTCCCTGTGTCAGGGCTGCTGGTGCATGGGTCGAAGAACTTCCTTCTGTGGTTTGGGGTATCAACACTACACCTAACAGATCCACTCAGATGACGCCCTTCTTCATGGTCTATGGTGCGGAGGCAGTGTTACCGAGTGACATTATTCACGACTCACCGCGAGTATCATCTTACGTCGAAGTGGAGAACGAAAAAACCCGGCAGGACGCCGTAGATATGTTAGAAGAGCAAAGAGAACAAGCCCTGGAAAGATCAGCCATATATCAGCAAGATCTACGGAGGTATCATAGCCGGCGCGTGAAAACCCGGGTATTCCAGGAAGGAGACTTGGTTCTGCGCCTGGTACAGTCAAATGAAGGAAAACACAAATTGTCACCACCATGGGAAGGACCATTTATCATAAGCCGGAATCTGCATAATGGATCATATTACTTGATAGATGCAAGGGAAGAGTCGGCTACAGTTAACGACACCGCACATACCACTTCATCTATGCAAGAAAGAGATAAACCATGGAACGTGGCTCAGCTACGTCCATATTATACTTAAAAAAGGCTATATTGGCAAGTGGAATTGCACGATGTAATAGGCAGCAGGTTTTCAGACGTACTCTTTTCCTATCCAGGGTACCTTTGGGGACTGGACGGGTTTTTAACGAGGCGGCTTGCTGACCTAGATTTTTCATATCAAGTAAAGAGGTGGTTATCAAGAAAAGAGATGGTTATTATCAGGTTATGTACTCTCAGTATGATGCGTATATCTAGGTCTTGGGGGCTGGTCGCTTGAATAGCACAGTTACAAACTCAAAGACCCGGCCATGATGCCTATGAGTTATAAGGGCCGATTACTTGCAAACGAGTACGGCTACAATCTTATAACCGGACAAAGAAGTCCAAATTCCTTGGCTATTCTTACTTAAGCTCGATGTGACTCGCATTAAAGTGGCATGATTTGTTCGCTTACGATTGCAGTCAGTCATGAAACCCGACGGGGCTTGGCTGGCTACGTTTTCGTATGGATGTAACAACATGGTATCCACGCGAAAGCCGGCTTACAGTACAAGATAGTCAAAAGGGTCATCTAAACCACAAGTTATGCAGAGTACAAGGCTGAACAGCTGGAAACTCAACGACTATTAAGCGTAACTTCAAAACATATGTGAAACAGCTCAGGGATCTTTGTGAAATTAGCAGTAGGCAGTTCGTTCCCCTTTCAAGATCAAGTGTCCTAGACTCGGCGATCCGGGTCCGGATGGCTTGAAATCTTGAAAAGAGAAAAAATGGCTTACTTGTATAATTCCAAAAACACAATTATCCGAGTCTTGGGGACTTGGGGACTTAGAAGCAAAATCCGCTTGTCAATACCCATGAGACCCGGAAATTGAGTTTTCACAAAAGGAACAATAAAGAAAGCCAGATATCGAGAACAGATGAGCTCAATAATGGATAAACTTAAAAAGGCCGGAACAGGCATCGAGTATATCAAGACCTTAGCGTGCATTACAAAATCCTGGTGAAAAGATATCAAAGGTGCACAGGCGCACCACCCAAAATATAATTGTTTTAAAAAGTATGTTGACGGACCGGTGCATAAGAAGAGGCATTAGAAATCATATATCACTCGGCGTTCATCTTGGCCTTGCCCTTGCCATCATTAGTGGTAGCAGCAGCACCCGGATCAGCGGTACCAGCCCCTGCAGGAGGTGGAACGACTGGTGTTGAGGTAGCAGGGGCAGAGCCGGCTTCAGCTTGCTTCTTGGCAGCCTCCGCCCTTATCGCAGCAGCTTCTTCCTTCCACCGAGCCAGCATATCATACGGCTCAGGAAGATCTGACTTAATTGCTTCACCGGCAGCATCGTATGCTGGAACAAGTATATTAACATCCAGTTCATCCGCAATTACGCTGGCCGGGTAACGGACCTCCTTCTGGACGGCCTGAAAATCCTTCACCGAGAACTTGGATCCGTCAAGCTTGAACTCTGGGAAGCCGCCCATAAGCTTCACTAGCTCGAGCTTGGGGAGATAAGCCTTGGCAAGCGCAAGCCCCCGGGTCACTCCAACCCGGCAAGACGAGCGCTTCCAGTGCCAAATCCACTCGGGAATAGTGGAGAAGGCATCCAGCATCCTCTTCAGATCAACATGTCCTCTACCCGGCCACCGCAATTCCTCAAGGATCCATTTGGTTCCGGCACATAGCTGCCGGATAACGCTCTTCATGGTTTTCAGCTTGGCCATGTCATCCTCTTCCGGCATGGTTTCGTCTGGGCCTGAAGAAATGGAGACGTAAGTCGGGAAACTGCTGCTATCTATCAAAAAGATAAACCCGGAGGAGGAAACGTACCAAGTAAAGCACGATATGTGTCCGATATTTGGACGGAAAGGCTTGTTAGGTCATCTTCTGCTCGGTGAGCCCTTTTCCTATATTTCCTCATTATCAACCTATTTCTCCTAGCTTCGGCTTCGGCTGCTTCACGTAAAGCTACCTCCTTTTCGATGAGCTTGGTGGCGTCCGCCAGTTTTTCCTCAGATTGAGTTACGAAAGCCTGCATGCATGCAAACAAGGATCAGTTGGGCAGAGGAGCAAGTTATCAGTCGCTTGTATAATAAAGTCCCAAGTAAATTATGAATCAATTCACTCGGAACTTGGGGACTGGACAAAGGCATAAGCAACATTAGTCGGATTTACCTCGTGTTTGGCTATCAAAGCTCCCAAGATGTTTTCTTCATTAGCCCTTAAAGTGCGAAGGGTTTCCAGCATCTGGGAAAATGTCAGTTCCTCGGATTGAGTACCGGAAGAGCCGGCAGCTTGGTCGCTTGGTGGGGGGGCTCTCCCCGCCCTTGGAGTTGAGATCCGGACAGTTTGGGTGGCCGGGCTGGGAGAACTCATCCTTGTATCTAGAACTTCGATCTCCTCGTCTACTGGTTCCGATGAGGAAGGAGATCCGGCAGCTCGGGGAAGTGGATTGTTCAGAGGGCCTTGTCCCTGGTTATTCGCCGTGTCACCGCCAGTCGCGGCGTCTGTATTGTCAGTCGGCTTCTCCGCCTGATGGTTATCTGCCTCTATGTTTTCCGGGTCACTGACGACGGCTTGAGCGCTAAAAGAAAGATGAGAAAAGGCAGTTATTAGTGATGACGGTGGCTTGAGTGGAAATTTGTTAGGCGTAAAAGGAAATCATGTAGCACAAACTTACCCGGCATTCACGGTGTAATCAGGCGGGAGCTCGCCGCTGGAAGCAGATGAGGTCGCCACGGGGACCACTAACGGGACCCGGAATTGCCCGGCACGTGGATGGTTAGGAGAAGGGTGGCGTCGAGGAGAGTCGGAAGGACGAGGCGGAGGAGCGCCGCCACGAGGGACCGAGGGATTAGAGATGCTCGGGTTAAGGGGATCTTCACCCGGGGAGCTCCGAGTTACTCTGCGTTTGGCTGGGAAGGAATCCTTCAAGCACGACGAATTTGATAATTGATGGTTAAGTTGTCGCATGGCGTCAAAGGAGTAAGGTTCAGAGGATAATGAGGAAAAAGGAACCTTGGACACTGCCCCCCTGGTCTTCCTCTTGGCACCCACTGTTGCCTCTTGGTCAGACTCGGTCGCCTTCGGGTCATCCTCATTGGCCTCGCCTTCGTCCTCCAGTCCTGTGAATCGGGTGTGTGTTCGTTGGAAAAAAGGTGAACGGGAGGAAGTGATGCAAGTAAAGATATACAAATGCTGTGCAAATACCTTCACTATCATCAGCCGGCTCGTCCTCTTCTTCCGGGTCTCTGGAAGGGGGAGAAGGTTCAACCCTCCAGAAAGGGTCATCAGCCTAAGAAAAAAGAATGAGATTAAGGGTTAGAAGCTATATCAAGCCAAAATGTGGAAATAAGCTATGAATACCGGGTATTACCGCTGGAGCCGGGTTTTCCCGAGTAAACGGGGGTAACCCGGTGATACCCTTTATCACCTCCAGCTTCTCTGTCAGGAAGCCTTTGATGGTCTTGTTAGTATCGCCGGTCGCGAAGCTCTTGGTGGAGTATCGGAGTGCATCCGTGGTATGCCCCGAATACTCGCACATCAGTTTGGTGCGGATGGAGTTGGGTTGGATCCGAAAGTCCACCCATGTTTTTACTAAATTTAGCCCGAGGAGGCCTTGGGCTGAGAGGATGGCTATCTTGGCTAATGAGGGAAGGATCGCCTCCCTGTCTGAGTCTGGTGCAAAGGCATTGAAAGACTCGGAAGGTTCGAGGGGGTTTTCCGAGTAACTCGGCAGTTTCTTTTCGCCGTCTGGGGAGGTATCATGGCAGTAAAAGAAAGACAGCTGCCAATGTTTGACGTGGGAGTTCAAATTGAGAGTGGGCATTGGTGAATTCTTGCGGCGTTGGATGGATACCCCGCCACAAGTAAGAAGTGCACCGTCACCACTTTCACGGCACGGCTTACATTGGAATAGTTCGATGAAGAGAGTCAAACTAGGCGGCATGCACAAGTACGACTCGGATAGAACGATGAAGTGGGTAATATTCAACATAGAGTTAGGCCCTATGTAGAATACCCGGAGGCCATAATGGCTTAAGACCTCCCGGAAGAAAGGGTGACCCGGAGGACGGAATCCCCGGGTCACGTGCTCTACGAAGCAGATTACCTCGTTATCGGCAGGTGTGGGCCGGGTCTCGTTGCCCGGCACCCTCCAGTGAATGTCCTTCTGGGAAGGAAGGATCCCTAATTCGGCTAGCTCGTCCAATTTGGCTTTTGTAGCTGTGGAACGCCCCCAGTTGGCGGAAATGGTTTGGGTAGTCCTCGCTTGAGTCGGCTGTTTTCCTTGTCGTTTGGGAGCCATGGGATCAACCTGCGAAAACGTAAGAAAAAGAGGCTCAGGAAATAAGACTCGGAAGTGTTGGATTATCCGAGTATAAGGTATCAAGAAAGTATAAAGCTAAGAATTATCCGGGTGTCACGCTATGAGGTGGAGATTACAAGGTATCCGGGTGTTAAATACAATCATGAAAATTATTGGTCACTTACGTATGGAAAAGCATTTGGGGAAGATGGGTGGTTGCCCATGTGTCTACTGCAAGCAAGATAGCTGGAAAAGGAAGGTTTTCCGGGTGTTAACGCAATGAGCGGAAAATCAAGGAGAAGTGGATCTAGATGGGAAAGTTTGCGAGCGGTTTTTCAGGAGATTTGGTGATTAGTGAGGGTAGGAGGATGAGTTGTAGCTATCTAGCAGACGGTTAAAGGAGTTGGCGAGCATCGAATCGATCTAATTTGATGAAATCGGAAAAATGATTCACGGGTTGACCTAGATCCGATCTTGGATGAATTGAAAAATTAAGGGGCTAAATTAAACGGCGCGGGATGGCTCGAGAGCGGGCGCGGCCGGCGGCGGTCTTGCTACGATGACAAGTGCGAGTTTCTTGCGGTGGTGCCGCGAGGGTGAAAGGAGCAAGGAAGGAAAGTGGAAACTGAGGCGCAGTGACGAGTTTAGGGTTATCCCTTGAGTGCTATTTATAAAGTAGGGGTGAGCCTATCCTAACGGCCAGAAGCCGGAAATCGTGGGGTGACGGTTATCCACGTGGATTCTGCAAGATATGCGCCAAATATTGAGCAAGGCATCTGGATAAAAGAGAGAAGGAAATCCATCCCGTGATATCAGGATCAATTATCGAGTATGGAATTTTGGCATTTTTATTAGGGTTTAGACCTGGAAAGTTAAAGGTGTTTGGAGGAAAAAACCCGGGTTACTACATGGCCGCCGTGGAGTAAGGCCTAGCTGAATATCAGAGCATCTTAACCCGGCCTCCATATGCCTGTATGTTTGATATCTTTGCAGGGAATAGCAAGCGCTTCAAGGAGGATCCATGAAGCCCAGGCTATTCTGGGGACTACTGACGGGGGGATGATAACCCGGTAGGCCAAACTCCAAGGAGTAACCCGGCCCAAAGGACGGTGCGCAGGATCCGGCTAAGCATAAGGAAACTTGTGGAGGCCCAAGTTTGTAGGCCCAGCAACCCGGATTGTGGGTTATTGTAAAGGAAAGCTAGGGTTTGTGCGCCGTGTCCGGGTAGGATCCAGGGTGCGCCTTGGGGAATAAGCTAGGGGGTACGGGTGCTTTATAAACCGACTCCCAGGTCTAGTTTTAGACAGAGATCCAAGAACCCTAGCAATATCGCTTGATATCGAGCATCCAGTGTAATCCCATAGTTGAGTTGTTATATCAAGATCGGAGACTCGGCGACTCTGATTGCCGGCCGCCAGATCGAATTGCACCATGTTTTCCTCTGAGCTAAACCCTCTCCCAAACACCCGTGTCGTCTTGCCCCAAGATCAGTTACCCCCAGTAACGTCTGCCGTGATTATCCCACGACAAAAGGGGAGTCCGAGGGGGTCCAGGGGTGGCCAACACCACTAGGAGGAGTGGCCAAGGGAGGCGCCGGGGGGTGGTGTGGCCCCCTCCTGGCTCTTCTCCTGGCCCCCTTATGGCTCCCGGGGTCTTCTAGTGTTTTAGGACCAATGGGATCTTTTCTGGGCATTTTCCCGAAAGTTGATTTTTCTGCACAAAAACGAGACACCAAGGTAATTGTGTTGAAAACAACGTTAGTCCGTGTTAGTGGTATCAAAACTCACAAGTTTAGAGGAAAACAATAAGAAAAGCGTTCGGAAAAGGAGATACGTTTTGGACTTATCAGTGCGTCCTGCCATCTCAGCTGCTTCAACCTTCTGAAGTTACTCCTTCCTCCTACTGGTCAATTAAACCTTGGTTTCTTACTGAGGGAAAACTGCTGATGTGCTCATCATACCTTCCTCTTGGGGTCTCCCAACGAGTGCAAGACCTGCACCATCAACCTACGAAGGTGGGAAATTTTTGGTCCCGACCCTTGCGCAAGCTGCATAGCAGAATGGATGTTGTGGGCCGATGGTCGAAAGTTGATGAGATTGACAGCGTGTAACACCGCGTGACCCCAACATGTAGTTGGTAAATTACAACATTAAAGGAGCGGTCTGGCAATGAATTTAATTGTTTTAATCAATGCCTCTACAAGTCCATTTTGCGTGTGGACATGCGGTACAGAGTGCTCAAGTTTGATTCCTGTTGCCATGCAATAATCATCGAACACCTTTGAAGTAAATTCACCGGCGTTGTCCATTCAAATAGACTCAATACGATGATCGGGAAATTTATTCCTCATTTGTATGTCTGAGAGATCAACTTTGCAAAAGCATGGTTCCTTGTTGACATCGGGCTAACATTGGACCATTTGGAGGAAGCATCAATGAGCATCATGAAGTACCTAAACAGACCCGAAAGGGGCTGAATAGGACCGCATATGTCCCCATAGATACATTCCAAGAACGCGGTGATTTCATCCTTCACCTTTAGGGGCGATGGTCTAATGATTAATTTCCTCTTAGCGCATGCAGAGCACACGAAATCATCAGGATTCGGGAAAATTTTCACATTAACATTATGATCATTAGAGTTGTTAATTATATTTCTCATCATCATAAGACTAGGATGCCCTAACCTATCGTGCCAAAGGCAGAATAGTTCAGAGCTTCTAAAAACAGTTTTAAGGGGACTGTAGATGGGTGGTGATACTATCTTAGTGTAGTACAACCTTGTAGCGAACGTAGAAAGCCTTTCGACAACATGTTTACGATTTTCATCGCGTTTCGTGATGAGTAGGTACTCCTTACCAGTGTCACCATCATAGGTCTCAATGTGGAAACCATTAACAGGAATGTCTTTAAAACTTAAGAGAGTACGAGTCGCTTCTGGGTACAACAATGACTCATTAATTATCAAAATTGTTCCCATGGGGACTATTATAGTGGCTCGTCCAGAGCTAACTATACGAGGACCGCTTCCGGTGATCGTCGTAATATTCCTTGAAATTTTCTTAATGGACTCAAAATACTTTGTATCTCTTAAAATGGTATTGGTGGTACCGCTATCGGCAAGGCACATTTCTTCCATTCGGGCGCCACACGTAGTGTCTAATTATTAAACGTGAGCGAGGAAAATGCTACAGTAATAATAATTAAACATGCAAACATTTCAGAACATAACATAATCATCTCTATTAAATAATGAAATAAATGAATGATAACAAAGTCATCTAATCGACGATAAATAAATGTTTGAAGAAACAAATATTATTGCTCTCATAGAGCTTACAACCAAATTGAAAATATTGTATCAAATTATTGCCATAAAAGAATCATGAATGAATGAACGGAATTTAGATGGAGTCCGCTCTGAAAGGCTGCGAGGAGAAGTTCTTTTTCAGAACCTCATTATGCGCCTCAGCCACCTGGAGGGCGTCAATGAGCGCCAAATACTACGTGAAGTTCTCCTGGCGGTAGTTTCCGGGCATTCTGGAGATTTCTCGAATGAAAGTTGGAGAGAGTTTTCTATATCTTCTCCTCGTCTGTGATTGTGATACCACACATGTCAAGAGTTGTACAAATCACGTGTAACGCGGAATTGTACAATGTCACCGACTTGAAGTCCACTAACCTCAGAGGCAACCAATTTGCCTCCCCCTTTGGCTTGATGTGGTACTTCAACCTAGCGAACCGTTCTTTAAGGGCGGTCCACAGGGTTGAGGCACTCCTTACAGCCATATAATCGTTTTTCAACGTTGCACTCATGTGATGGCGGATGAAATGCAGTGTATGGGCATTCTCTGCCGCAGTCGTGGTGTTGGGGGCCGTCAGGGTCCCCGCAACCAGCGCTCCCTTAATCTTCCGGCCCTCTAGGACGATCTCCACGTTAGAGCCCCAAGCCAAGTAGTTAAGCCCGTTCGGAACCAACTCCTCAAATTTCCGGTTCATGATTCCGGCCATCCGCGATTTATGCAAACATGTATCAGATTACACAAGGTAATCGGTTGCACAAAGCGATATTGATACAAATATTCAATAAAGCGTTGTTCCAAAATTTAAATGACATGCTAAAATGCTCTACTAAGTATTAAAACAATTAATAAATATAGTCAAACACGGTATGAAAGCATGTAAAGAGAGATATTATGCTAAGCGCGTTCTAAACGTGAAAATTGGCGCTAAAAATGACTTTCCGAATTTATTTAGTGCCTAATTTTACAATTTAAGCAAAAACAGACAGTTCTAGTGACTTACAGACAATTATTTAGCAGGAATAAAGATATACATAATTCTAGAAAAGTCTAGGTGCTAAAATGTAAAACTGCCCGCCTACTGTATTCGACCCCGTCCGGATCGGCAGCAGGCCGAAAACGGGCCAAAAATCCAGACTAAGTCCACCAGGCCCTTACTACGTTGTCCGCCTCTCTTTTTGTTTTTGTTTTTTTAAGGACGGGCGAACCAGAATGGGCCGTCTAAGGCCCATCAACCCAACCAGCGACGCGGCTGATATACCGGCACTTGGCCCTCTATCCCGCTCATTGGGCGGGAAAGGGCTACCACAAGGTGCCAAAGAGTACACTACGGCGCCCTACTGCGCCAGCTGTCCCCGATCACCGAGGAAAGCACCGCCGTCCACGCCAGAGAGGTGGGGGCTCCGATGGCGTTCCCTCCATCTTGTAGCGATAGACCGGTATCCTTGCACCAAAGAGGAAAACCTCGGCCAAAGCTTCGGCGCGCAGTGGTGCTCCACGCTTTATATACGAGAATGGCAACTGTGGCCAAAGTCGCTCTGTAGCTCTGCGGTGCCACCGTCACTCCCGTCCCGCAGATGCTCGAACGTCATCCCCACATGGTTTGTCTCCCAACGGGCAGGGGTCCTTTCGGAGAGGAGCGTGGATGAAGCAGGGCTCCTCTTTGACGATGAACAGGGATATACCCGAAGATGGCTCCTCGCCAGGGAATAGCCCTCAGCGAGGACAGGGCCGGCGCGCCTATCTCCTGTAGTGAGCCAGTACGGACACGTTCCGTACTATGTAGGCTGGGCCAGCAGCGGACGTCCTAGGATATCCTGGTATCCGCGGGTCCGACACCTATGTTTGGCTTCGACAATGGTATTTGGGACTGTTGGTTCGTCACCGACGCAGTTGTCCTGGACTCGCGCCGCCGCGCGCATTTCGCCTCTCGCAGGCTGCGGCCGGAGGTGCCCGAGGAGGAGATGGGCTAGCCCGCACCCGCGGAGGAGTCACCCCTTACAGCGCCGCCCCAGACCTAGGAGGAGGACGAGGAGCAGTTATGCCTCGCCATTGAGGCGTCAGAGCTGGGGATGCGGCCCCAGCTCGCCCCGACGCTCCGGAACTCGTGGGCGCATGCGAACGGCATCGCCACGACCCCTCCGTTGCAGCAGCCGTCGCCACCTCCACCTCCGTCGCAGCAGGCGCCGCCACCCTACATCATCCTCGACGATGGCTAGGCGGCAATGCGGGGATGCCCAGGGCCGCAGGGCGGCAGGCACCACCGACAAAGCTCACTAAGGATTTTGTTTTGTTTTGTTATTATTACAGTATATTTTGCCCCAGAATGTATGAATTGCCCAAAATATATGAAATGACCCGAAGTTTAGTATTTTTTCACTTAAATGCTGCAATTTGAATTTGTATTTTTTGGGTGTTGGAAAGAGAACACATCCAATCCAATGTCCAGGCCAAATCTGGGCCACAGACCCGCCCTTCCCTTGCCCTCTAAGCCCAAACTTTATGTTCGCATGTTAGTGGTCTAAATTACTCCCCGTCGTGACTAGGAGCAGCCTGAGATTTTCAGCTGCGTTCAATATTACTTTACAATCTTTTATGTGGTCATTGTTTATATTGATTCTTTGAGTCGTATATGATGAGATGGGGCAATGTATGAACTTACTCATGACCACAGATATTCTTGAAGCACCATTCCAAGGGGAACTACAATATCCATGTATGATGTGAAATTTATTACCCTGACATAACCCCATATTTCTTCAGGAATAAGTGTACTTCTAACTTTTATTCTTAGTCAAACTTCTAAAATTTTGACCAAATTTATACAAAATTGTAGCAATATATGTGACACCATATTGGTATATTTTGATAATTCATGTCAAGACCAATCTAGTGGTATTAATTTAGTATTATAAATGATAGTATTTTTCTTTATAAAATTGGTCAAAGTTTAATAATTTTGATAGGGGACAAAAATAGAACTGTAGAAATACAATTATTCACAAACGGAGTACTACTATACAATTCTGCACATTTTATGAGCAAGTGCTTTCTGTTTTCAGTGAAATTTATTTCATTTGAGTTAAGGAAAACGCTGGTTATCATCCGGGGGATCGCGCTCTCGCGTCCCCGGTTCCCTCCTGCGAGCTAGGCCCCACAACCTTTTCCCGTCCCTATCCCTCTCCTTATCTTCTCGTACTAGCTTTGACTTTTTTCCCAGGAGAAACAGAACCGGTGAGTGTTGTCTCCCTGTTCGATCTGCCACCGTCGACGGCTTCCCGTCGCTCCGCCGCCGGGGGCCGCTCCCATGCGCGCCACCGCCGCCAGGGCAGGCCATGGACGGCTCCCCTTCGCTCCGCCGCCGCCAAGGCCGCTCCCATGCGCGCCGCCGTCGATGCCAGGGCCCTCCATGGATGGCGCCGCCGGAGATAGAGGCCACGACGCCTCACTCGTGCTCGCCCTTCCTCCTGGTGTGGGCGCCGCCGTCGGCTCCCTCCTCAACCTTGCAGTTGCTGCAAAGGAGCACGTCGATGCTCCCATTTGCTGCGCTGTTGTAGCTCCCATGGAGGCCGCGAGATGCTCCCTCCTCAATCTTGCAGGACGTCGTCGCTGCAAAGGAGCATGCCGGTGCTCCCCATTGCAGGACGGCGTGGTGCTCCGAAAATTACAGGGACGGCAATTTTTTGCTACATACTCGTTTTTTTTTTATTTTTTGTCAATTTTTTTGCTACGAGAACTCCGGCGGTGTCGAATTTTTGCTATAATAGAATAATTTTTTGCTACAATTATTCTTTTTTTTTTGCTATAATAGTACAAATTATTTGCTATGAGATTGTCCGACGAGTTCTCCGGCGATCGCCGGCGAGAGTCTCACGGCGATGTCTCTGATGAAGTTGATTTTTGCTACAATACCATAATATTTTTCTATGGTAACTTCAGCGAGGTCTCCGGCGAAGTTTTCGGCGAGGTCTAAACTTTCTTTTGATTTTTTAGACGAAACGTATTTTTTTTTGCTACACAGAGCAAAAACATGGTCTTTTTTTTTTGCTACACAGAGAAAATATAGGATTTAGACAAAAAAGAAACACGTGTCAGCGTGGGACTGGGGATGGAAATTTTTGATCCCGGTAGACGCCCAGCACCGTCAGAATTGCATGTTTCTGTTCTTAAATTTCTCACAACACGTCGGACAGTACATTTACATACATAAAAAAGAAAAACTGAACAGCCAAAACACACCCTTGGTCTTATCCTTTCAACCGCGACGACGAAGGCCTCGCCTTTGCTTAATCAACACACCAGCGGGCCTTAAACCGAACGGCATGGACTAATCAATCCTTCTTCCTCCTTTTTGTCTCACGGAAACCTTCTTCCTCCTCTCCTCACCTGCTACCCATCAACCGCCCTTCCCTTCCCCTCCAAGCAAGCGCGTCGCGCCAAAACCCTAACACCGCGATGTCCGGCACCGGCGCCCCCTCAGGCCGGGGCTCTGCTGGTGGTTCCCGCAGCTTCGACTTCGGCACGGACGACGTGCTCTGCTCCTACGACGACTTCGCCGCCCCCTCCGAGCCCAAGCGACCCGATCTAATCGACAAGGTATACATCATCTCGCCCCGCAAAATAGTATTTACCCTCCCCATTAGACCCCTTTTGCGAACGGTATTAGGGGTGTCCCAAGCTTCGATCGAAACTTGGTGCTAAATTTCGGTTCTGGTCCGCAAATCCTCCGCCCCGTTGGAGAATTTGGAACCAGGAAAAACGGAACTGGGAAATGTTTTGGTTTCTTCATTAAATGATGATTCCGCGAGGATAGATGAATATGTTCACTGTTAGTACGCTTCTGCCTAGGATATTATGGGCACTACCTTACCAATATCAACAGTTTTATCTTTCATTATTGTCTGAATCGAGAGGAACTCGTGACATTCTTATACTTGTGTAGAAAACTCAATATCCAGTGTTTTAGATTTTTTGTTGGTCTTAATGTACCATAGTTTAACCCCCACTTTGATATAAAGGTTAAGGTTCTAAACTAAGCAGTATAGGGAAAAAAAAGTAGTCAGGTCACAATTTACGCTAGATTATAAGCTGAATGATCTAGTAGATTATAGAATGCTGCTGCTGGTAAAAATAATCTCGTGTCACCTATTTGATAAATCTTTGCAGGGGTTATTGTTTCTATGATGTTAGTCGCTAGATAGGAAATTGTAAGGGACCAGTTTCAGTTGGAACTACGTGCATGCTGGAAATTTTATAGTAACGCCCTTTGTATTGCTGGATGGTGGAGGTCTAACTGATAAATTGTAGGTCATGAGATATCACTATTGAGTATTGACACCCTGAAAATTTCAGTGAGCTCTTACATTTTATAAGATAGCTTTCATCCAACTTTCACTAGTGGACTAATTTTGTTTTTGATGTGGTTAAAATACTCACCCTCCATTCATTACTTTCAGTGCTCACTCTTGAAATTTTGCAGCAGGATTTTCATGATAGCAGATTTGGAAGACCATCCGTGAAAGTTTACGAACAAGAAAGTTTTGCCAAAGAGGATGTACTTTCTGCTGTTGAGAAATGCATGAAGAAATATGCTGACAATTTGCTAAGATCTCTTGAGGGAATCACTAGCCGGCTTTCGCAACTGGAGATTTATTGCTATAAGCTTGAGAGATCCATAGGTGAACTTCGAAGTGACATGCTTCGTGGTGAGACTGATCTAAGATTGAAATCTCTTGAGAAACATCTGCATGAAGTAAGTAAATTTAGTATTTAAAGTAAAATTGCTTTGAGAATGTACTTTTCACTTGTATGATCATGCCATATGTCCATCTATATGTTGCCAGCATTTCTATGAATTTCTTGATATGTATGCAATATTTGCTGTGTCTCTAGATGTTACTGGATATTATTGCATCAGAACATTTTGTTAGGGAGTAGTGTACAAAACAGATGCACACACCAGACACCACCACACCATATGCACACATAAACGCCCTTCTGTGCAGCATTCCCTACGCAAGCTAAATATTGAGGCTCTGTTGCCCCACCTAATGTGATGCGTCCTGCAAAGTATGGCACATCTCATCGATAATAGGGGTCGAACATGAGTGAATGTGAATGAACACCCCCTCTCCCACCATTAGGTCAAACGCTCGTCTATTGTATTAAACGTTTTATGTCATTTACATGTGATATTGCTCCTTTGCTTTGTAAATGTCTGCTCCAGTCTGTTCCCCCAATATGTTTATGCATGGTATCGATCATGTAGTAAATTGTGATTAACGAAAGCCATCCTTGTAGGAAGTCTTAGGTTACTGTGTCACTTGTTGTTTGTTCAGCTGTAGTTTTGCAGCTCATATGTTTCTGTAGTATTACTATTACCTGCTTGATTTCTTTTGTTCCACTCCAACTAGTATTTATTGGTTAGTTGAAACAAATTACAGTTATACATCGTGTCCAATCTTAAAAACAACACAACGGTTCCATGCCATGCTTTAATTTTGAAGGATTTTGTAAAATGGTGTGAAATAAATATGGCCGTGTTCTTTATACTTCCATGCCTCGATGAAGGGGCAGCACAGATTGGAACCGGTACTCGTAGCCAACTCAGTCGTCTGTCACATGAGGATCAAGCCTAACCCAAAGTTCAGGGTTTGGCTGAGCCTATCCTACCCTGACTTGACGTGCCTAAATTTTGAAATTGCAAGCTGAGCTGAACATTATTAATGTTTATTATGGTTTACAAAATCCTGTTAGCTCGAACCCGTGATGGTTTTTTGCGTACTATGGCTTGGTTCTTTGCATAGATGGTTTATCTTAGAGAAATAGGCCTCAAGTAATTTTGACCACTAATTTGCATAATTGTCCACAAAACGCTGAGGTTGCTTTGTCTTCATGCATGTTCCAGTATTTATCAAACATAGAGTCCTGCCTGTATTACTAAACCAGAAGTATAATCATCAAAAAGACACTATAAGTCGCCAGACATCAAGTGTAGTCAGGCCTGATCGCATACCCATGGTATTCCATGCAAGTTTTACTTTCTTGGATGCTCTTTTAAGGCTTGTCTGTGGGGATCCTTGGGCAGGTCCTCTAAACTGATATCCTTTTAACCATTGATCTAGCTCTACACTTTTATAGCAAGGCATCAATTATACTGCACGTTAGGAGTCATTATGAGGGAAGAACAATCAGTTAGGAACATCTGGACTTGCTTTGCCTTTCATCTTATTGTGCCTTGTCCACTAACAGGGCCTTATATAAGTCGTATTTGAGGAGGCAATTATTATCATATATTATCTCTATGTGTCTATCTGCACCTTCAAGATATTACACATTGGTATCTCAACATATAGCTGCCAGAACTGATGATATTTCTCTCAAGGAAACATGTTCAGGCCAAATGATGCACCAGAGGATATAAGCATCCTCCCTGTGGCAGATAGCTGAATGCACATGAAAAATGACATATTTACTTTCATTGCCTGTTTATTCACTTCACTCCTCTGATGTTATACGTATGTTTCTATGCAAATTGGGTGCTGCAGTCTAAGCATACAATGTATTAGAGATTTTGTACTGTTTTGCACTTTAATTAAGAAACTCTTTGCAAGCCTTGAGACTTATCAAAATTGAGAAAATCAACCACATATTGTACCTTGCATATTAACAAACTGTGGAAACCCTGAGATTATCCAAATTCAGAAATTTTATTTTTGTACTTTTTTTTTACATGTGCTTCACTAGTGCTTATGTGTTTGATGATAGATATAGAGCATTGACTCTCTGCTTAGAAATTTATACCTGTGATTAAAATTTTAAATGATGCAGGTGCATAGGTCTATTCAAATTCTCCGTGACAAACAAGAGTTAGCAGAAACTCAGAAGGAACTAGCCAAATTTCAACTTACACACGACGAATCTAAAAAGAAGGAAGATGTGCCAGCACCTTCTTTCCCCGAGCCAAAGAAGCTTGAAGAACAGCGGGATGCAGCAGGTCAGCAGCTGGCACTTGTTTTGCCTCATCAGGTGAACTCTTCATCGCTTGCACCAAGAGCTTCTGAACCAGTTCAACAGTACATTGATCAACCTGCTCAGCAGACAGTCCCTAGCTCTCTTGTACCACAGCAGGACCGTTATGTTGTTAGCCAAGCCATTGTCTACTACCCACAGCAGCAAGCTCCAGGCAACCAGGACACGCAACCAGAGGTGCAATACTTGCCAGCAAGGCCTCAAGCTCAAGATGTCCATGCTTCATCCCAGCCTCAGTCAGCAAATCAAACCCAGCCCCAGTCTTACCCTCCTTACCAGCAGCAGTGGCAGCAGCAACCCTCTCGTTCATCTCCTGGACCAGCGGCTCAGCCTCAGCAGACTTACTCGCAGCCATTTCCTCCACCTGTGCAGCAGCCTCAGTTATCTACCCAGCAGTTTCCAGCACAACCAGTGCAGCAGTCCCAGTTGTCAAATGCTCAACAGTTTCCTCCATCACAACAATCCCAGACAGTGCAACCACAACATCCTCATGTGCAAACTCAGATGAGACCTCAGACTCCACCGAACTACTCTTGCTATCCACCCCACCAGACACAGAACCCTTCCCCTGAAACGCTGCCTGGCAGTGCATCTATGCAAGGACCGTACAGCACCGTTGCTCCATCAGGTGGGAGTCGTTCTGAAGTGCAGTATTCATACGGTGGACCTGGCATCCCACCACCTCAGCACAACATGCAAAGGCAGCAGCTACCTCCTCCAAGCCAGGGGTCTTTCGGCCCTCCTCCAAGTAAGGGGGCATATACCGGCCCTCCCCAATATGCGCCGCAGGGGCATTCACAAGGTTATAACGCAGCATATGGCTACCCGCCAAGTGGTCCTTCTGCAGTCCAGGCACCACAGATGGCTCCAGGTGGTGCTGGTATGAGCCATCCAGGGTCATCGCACCACATGATGCGCGGCCATCCATATGGAGAAATGATCGAGAAGGCGATCACCATGGGATATCCAAGGGACCAGGTGCTGAATGTGATCCAGAGAATGACGGAGAGCGGCCAGCAGATAGATTTCAATGCGTTGCTCGATAGGCTGAACGAATCAGGGTCTGGAGCACCCCCTCGTGCGTGGTGATATCGTCCAGGTTGGGGCCTGTTTGGCTGGGCGACGTGCTCATACGTGTGCTACGAGTGGTATCGTGTTGTCTAAATAAGTGAAATTTGATATGAAGCCGTCTATTGCTTGTATGTCCGTACAATGTACATATAAACATTAAGCTTAAATTTCATGTGCCTCTTGGCTCTTGCACGTGTACAGCCAACATGATTTCAAACTGGACTATTGAGATCTACTCTGAAGCAAATTAATCCCAGGTATCTTGTCATTTTCTGGTGTGAGATATGTCAGTTCATGCTCGCTACGTTCTGTAGTTGTTTACTGTTGTCTCCATGCTGAGCCAGCTTTGATGTGCTGTCATGGTCTTATCATGGTATGTACTCCAGTGAATTGTAAACGCATCCAGCTCGAGCTGCACCCTTTTCATACACATGTAATTTGCTCCTTTACAATTTTCTTCAACATTTGAGTATGGCGCCTTTCTGTCTCTTGAACACGTTAGTGAGCCGCACCCCGCTGTTGCATTAACTAAGAGCATCTCCAGCACTCAGCTGCAAATTAGCGCCGAGCGAGAAAACCGCCATTATAGCGCGCGGGGATAAAAAACGTTGCTTCAGCCGCTGTAAAATTGGGCGAGCGGTAAATTTCGGTCAGCGCACGGGCTCAAAGCTTAAACCGGCGCAACAAATTTTGGTCATCCATTACCGCACGCTGGACGACGCGAGCTCGTGCAGGAAGGAGCAACTGCCGACCGGAAACCTCCGTGCGCGTCCGCCCCTCCCCTCCTTGCGCAACACCGACAATGGAGAACTCCGGTGTGCCAACAACCCCCTTTACGTCGTCGGCGACCCGTATGCGCTGACTCCAAAACCTAGCACCGCCGCAGTTGCACCAAATCCGAGCAGCGGAATCGTGTGCGGGTTGTTCATGGCGCCTTAGATGAACGTGCAGGACGGCCGCGGCCTCCCGCCCGCAGTGTCAGCGCCGGCGGCCAAACCTGCACGCGTTGGAGTGTCGAAGCGCCCTGCCGACACCGCCTCGGCCACCGCCGCCGCGTCGAGCAAGAAGACCAAGGCCGTCCTCCCCCCGCGTCAGATGCCCCCCTCCGCCTCCCCACCGCCGCCGTAATCGACATCTACCGCGTATGTTGCTGCGCGAGCGGATGCGCTCAACATGTTTGATGAAATGCCCCAAAGGTACATTTTTTTCCAACTCCGAGGATTGTAGCGTGGATGATGAAATTGTCATCTTAATGTGTGTTTTACCTTCATTTGGTGTAGTTATGATGATGCCACCTACTTGTCAACTATGAATGTTGAAGTAAACAATGAGAATTGGTCTCAAAACTATGGCTCTCAACAAGATTGGTCTCAAAACTATGGCCTTGCCCAAAATGATGATGAAGTTGAGCTCAAGCGTCGGCCCGGGGCACGCGCTGCATTTTTGTGCGCCTGCTGAGCAGCGCTGCGCTGTATTTTAGCGCGGCTGCAATTTGACTCGCGAGCGCCATGCTGTAAAGTAGCTATTGCAGTGCCCTAGAAATGTTTTACAACGCGTGAGTATAGCGCCATTGATGGAGATGCTCTATTAGCCATACATTTTACATAGAGGACCCTCTAAATATGCAGAATTACAACCAAGTACTTATTTTACAAACTAGGCACTACAACAAAAATCTAAAAAGCAATCAAGTCTAGTTGTGCGACGCCACTTGGGGTGGAGCAACCGAATAATTCCGCGGTTCTGTAGCTAGAAAGCCTCCCTTTCGGCACACGGGACAGAAGATTGAAGATGAGTTGACGCCGACAAAGGACCCAAAGATCAGTCGCGCACCTCATCTCGGAGCAGCCGCCTACCGGCCATGAGAGTCGACGGCAGACCAGCCAGAGGCTGGTGAATAAATGTCGTTGAGGATAAGCTCTAGATTTGAATAGCAACCGAACTTACCCGCCGTGCAAATCGACCCAAAAACAACGCCCTTCCCGTCTCTCTTCCATCTCCTTGATCGCAAGAAATCAGAGGGAGCCAAACCTCATGGGGTCTACCTGGCACCACACTGCGAGATTATTGAGGAGGAGCTCTAGAACAACTTGATATCTGCGTACACCCACCATGGCCGTTGATTCGGAGACAACATCTATCGGATCCCAACATTGCCCGCTGATACGTTGCAAACGTATCTATAATTTTTGATGCTCCATGCTTGTTTTCTACCTAATATCTTTTGTTTTCCACATATTTTCTATCGTTATCCTTTGTTTTCCGAATGTTTTCATTGACTAACCTATTAACAGCTGCCCTAGGCCAGTTGTTGTTTTCTGCTATTTTTCTATTTCAGAAAAGTTCTTAAAGAAATATTCTCGAAAAGGGCTGAAAATCCATGGAGATCGTTTTTTACCCGTAACGAAGACAGAGTCAACAAAGAGCCATATGGGAGCCAGGGGCCTCCAGGGGGTGCCAGGCGCGACCCTACCATAGGTCTTGCCTAGTGGGCCCCTGGGCACCCTGGTCACCGCCCTCTTCGCCTATAAATTGCCTTTAACCCTAAAAACGTCGGGGACGGAGTTATTTTCCATGAAACATACAGAGAGGCGTCGTCACCTCAAGGTCCAATCTAGAGCTTCTGCAGCCCTGTTCTGGCACCCTGCCGGAGAGGGGAATCGTCATCGGAGGCCTCTACATCGCCATGATCACCTCCGGACAGATGCGTGAGTAGTTCATCTCGGGACTATGGTCCATAGCAGTAGCTAGATGGATGTTTTCACCCCTATGCTTCCATGTTTAGAGTCTCGTGAGCTGCCTCACATGATTGAGACCACCGTTATGTAATTGTGCATGTTGTGTTTGCTGGGATCTGATGAACCACTAGATTATGATTGTTTTGTTCATGTCAATCTGAGATGCTTCACTTATATTTGTAGAGAGTTTTAATCTTGTCTTGCAATTCTCTCTGGTGTTTATGATTACCTTGGCCATGTAGTTGTTTTCACCTCCAAGAGAGGGTTTATATGCTAGATGGTAGGTTCATGCCTCCCTTACATCCGTGCTCGAGTGACAGAAATATGACAGATGGGGGATGTGATGTTGCTACTAGGGAGAAAATAGCGGTGCTCTTATCTAATGACGAGGACCACTTCTTACATTACGTATTGTTCTTAATGTATTTGTTTCTTGCATACAAAGCAATCACTTTGTTGTTGCAACTTAATACCAGAGAGATTTGCCGGATATATTTCTTAAGGCGGACTTTTAGATATGCATGCATGCTGGATAGAGGTCCATATGCCTTGAAATAATTCCTACAATGTTAGACCTCGTGAACTATATCTCGTCATAACAGTATTGTTATACGTGCATGATTTATCAATTACCCAGCATGTATGTGAACCTATGCCCCCCGGTCCTATTTTTATCATATTTGCAACCTTCTTTAAAGCACTTTCAGAATTGTTTCCTTGTTGTTCCGTTTTTTACTTTTATTACTTTTCAAGACTCTATGCGTTTAATTCTCTAGTTTTCAGCAAGACCGAAAATATGACAACCTTCCGGAAAGTTGGGGCAAGAGAGAGTTTGTGTTCGTGTGCAGGTTCCACACTTGTTGACGCGCCAGAGAACAAGCAACCTTCTTCAAGACTATGAAATCCTACTGGTTCGATAAACCCTGGTTCCTTAATTGGGGAAAAATTTCCGTTGGACTACATCATACCTTCCGCTTGTTGTCTCCGAACGAGCGTGTGATCACGTCAGTATCAAATATTTTTTTTCGGCGCCTTTGTCGGGGACTTCTAGCTTGCTTCAAAGGGAGTATCACACTTCCACTCTCTTTACTTTTGTTTAGTCTTGTTTTCTCTTTATCAAAACCCCCAAAAAAATCAGTTCTCTAGTTTCTAGTCTTTCATTTTTTCTTGTTATTTAGTTTTGTCTTCGTGGTTGTTTTTGTTGCTGTTTTGTTAAGATGTCCACCCCTAAATTTTGTATGAAAGATCTGAAGGTAGGAAGTGGATTCATTATTGGAAGAAACAATATTGAAGAATTCTTTAACGATAAACATGTAGTTAAACATGCCCATAACTATGAAACCGTGGGGCCAGCGGCGTCAGGAGTCACGTTTCGATCGGGAATACTCGGCGGAATCGGCAGCTCGATCACTGTCGGAAGGCTGCAATTCGACGGAAACGTCGGACGTTTCCTCGACAACGGATCGTACACGCCGGCACATAATCACCTGGTAAGTGCCTGCGTTTTACCGATTGGATCTACTAATATTTTTATCGGTTTAACAGCAGAAGCTATGGGATTCCGTGGTGGAAGTAATTTTATCCCACCCTCCCTATGCCCAATAGATGAAGGCTTTAATGCCGGATTCTGCTCAGATCTGCCCTATTCATATATAGGAGCATATCAAACTTCCATACTTGCATACCACAAAAATACATCTGGATTTGCTGCCTCTTCGGAGATGCCTGCAACCAGATCCCACTTTATTGGTATGGTGTAGTCTGAGATCGCTGAAAACACGGAAGACGAGAATCCCGTGGAAAAGGCAGAAAACTATGATCCCATAGAAAAAGTGGAAGATCCGACATCCGTCAATGAGACGACGAACTCGGAAGACGACTCTGTATTAGCTTCTATAGAAGCAAGATTAGAGTCGGAATCCGGATCTGAAGACATAGATTTTGAAGACGAAGATGAAGACGCTTTCGAAAGAAAGGTAAAATCTATGCAAGGGAGTTTTCATGAAGTACTTATGGCAAAACTGACTGAAAATTCGGATGTTGAGGAAGATGAAGACCCCAAAACACCTCCGCCAGATGAGGAAAAAGAGGATGGCAAAGCTAGTCCAACTTACCATGATGTCAGAGAACTAACGGAGGAAGAACCTAGCAAGAAAACTCCTTCTTCCAAAAAGCAAAAGAAGACTGCTAAGAAACTCCAGAAGAAAAGATGGGAAAATTGGCAGACATCGCCAACCAAAACCTGGAAGTAGGAGGAAACAGCGGAGTCAAACCTGCGGAGAAGAAAAAAGAGCGAAATCCCCGTTCCCAAAATGTAGGAACATGATGAAATTGATTTGATCCAAACCCCGGTGGCACGAGACGAGCCCCCGGAAGTGCTGGAAGCCAGGAGACAAGCTCTACAACGGCAACAACAACATCTATTCCGAGCTCGAGAAAACCACATCAAAACCCAGGCTGACATTAAATTGCAGAGAGGAATACGAGAGAAGGAATAGATCTGGAATTAAACCTACGCGGTTACCCAGAATTTCAAAACCGGAAGAACTGCCAACAAAAAAGAGGTTTGAAAACCCTTCTTGGCAAAGGCAGGTTGACGGCGTTAATGCTAAGGGCGAGCGCATATACAAAACCGCAGATGAAAACGCGGAAGCCGCGTTCGCCATCCTTAATGACGATTGATGTCTACACACGCTTCTATTCTTGTAGACAGTGTTGGGCCTCCAAGTACAGAGGTTTGTAGAACATCAGCAAGTTTCCCTTAAGTGGATCACCCAAGGTTTATCGAACTCAAGGAGGTAGAGGTCAAAGATATCCATCTCAAGCAACCCTGCAATCAAGATACAAGAAGTCTCTTGTGTCCACAACACACATAATACAATTGTCAGTTGTATAGGTGCACTAGTTCGGCAAAGAGAGAGTAAAATGCAAGTAATATGGATGATAATAAGTGATAATAGCAATCTGAAATAAAAAATGGCAGCAAGCAAACATGTAGCAGAACAGGCGGAAAACGGTGTTTCAATGCTTGGAAATAAGGCCTAGGGCTCCTACTTTCACTAGTGGACACTCTCAACAATGATCACATAATTGAATGCATAAATATACTTTCTTCACTATGCTACTCTGAACCACTCTCCGGTCGAATAACGAACACTAATCATTGCGTACGGCTTTAACAACACTCCTCAAGTCTATATTCCCTCTCTAGGGCACCCCAATGTCACTACGAGCGCCATAAATTAGTAAACAAACGCCACATTTTCATAGGTTCACCTTCCAACACAAGATATAAATATCATGCTAAACCACACGGAGCACACACTGTCACCTTTGCCCCGTGATCAAAGTGTTTACAGAGACAACAAAACCACTTGAGTAGCATAAAAGATGAAGACCAATCTACAAATTCAAATAGATTACAAAGCTCATGATCACATATAGATCACACCATGGGAGAGAGAGATGAACCACATAGCTACCGGTAGAGCCCTCAGCGCCGGGGGAGAACTACTCCCTCCTCATCATAGGAGACATCAACGGTGATGGAGATGGCGGTGGAGTCAATGGAGATGGCTTCCGGGGCACTTCCCTGTCCTGGCGGGGTGCCAGAACAGAGATCTGTCTCTCGAAACTTGTCGGTGGCGGTGGCGGAGCTACGGATGTATTTTGCGGAAAAGGTCGATTGTTTTAGAGTTTATGCCTCGGGGAGTATATATGGGCGAAAGGGCGATGTCGGGAGGTGGCCAGGGGGCCCACACCCCTAGGTGGCACGGCCAGGGGGTGGTGGCGCCACCCTATGGTGTGGCCACCCTGTGGCCCCCCCCCTTCGGGGCTCTTCGGGACTTCTGGATGCTTCCGGGACTTTTAGGACTTCTGGCTTTCGAATTTTCCAATTTCGAGAATATTTCCAGAACAACTTTTCTGAAACTAAAAACAGCAGAAAACAGGGAACTGCCTCTATGGCATCTTGTTAATAGGTTAGTCCCGGAAAACATAAGAAAACGTAGGAAAACATACGTGTCGTGGTGTGGAGAAGACAAATTTCATGGGATGGCTAAAGTTGGGGCCGATGGACGCTGGAGGTATCTGGGGAGGGATCGCACGGCGAGTAGCCGCGCGTAGGTAACACTGCAAACAACAAGATCGACCCAGGTTCAGGGCCCTCGTGTGGAGGTAACACCCCTACTCCTGCCTACCTCTCTGTATGTATGTTTTCCGAGTAGCCACAGTACAATGTTTGCCTCTTGGCCGAGTAGCCTCTCGGCTGTTCTCTCTAGCTCTAGTGTTGGCTCTTGCAATAAATGCGATCTGAGGCAACGTCCCTCGCGCAGGAGGGGGCAGGGCACCTTATATACTGGTGCCCAGCCGAATAAAGAAAGACTATAAGGTACACTTGATGGGACACGCCCACTGCAGGACAGCGCACGCCTCTGGCTTCTTGCTGACGCGGGTGCGGGAAGTCGCCGCGCCGTTCGGCAGATGGGACCTGTCCACCCTGTCAGTGACATAGGGTAGGCCCCTAGGCATGTCCTGTCCCCTCTGTCAGTGACAGGACTTGACAGACGCCTACCTCACTGTAGCCACGTCGTAGCGCGGATAATCACGCGCTCCGTAAGTTGAACCGCATGCCTGTACGGCTACAGGATACGCGGGATCCTGTCAGAACGGCTCCATTGACTTCTTGCCCGAGTAGGAACGCAGCCCATCTACTCGGACCGCTTGACTGCTATTCGGACGAACACAATCTTTCTCCTTATCGCCTCCTGGCCTTCAATACTTATGAATGGATAGAGACGACCGGGTAGAGGGTACCCGGGTAGCCACCAACCCGGCCAACAGTACTCTGATCTTTGCCTTTTACCCCTTGTCTTACCCCTACTCGGGGGTAACCCTCCGACATTAGTCCCCAAAGCTGTTAGAGTCCAGCGAACTTGTTCTCAGGGCCCTGCCAGCTTAAACCAAATTGTCTTCTCGAAGCAGTAACACCGAGTTGCACCTCAACTTGAACCTGTATCTCCTACTTGAAACTCTCCAACCGTGGTTACGAGATAACCTTCCTGGTAGCCGAGTAGAGCAATCTCTTTACTGAGCTGCCGAATAAAATGACTTGGTGAAATTTCGTACACGATCCCGCTGGATCAGACCAAATCCATCTCTCTGTGTCGCTACTGGGCACGTGTCAAGCCACCGTGCCCCCGACGCCTCGGTGCCAGGGACACAGCAGGCCATGCGCCAGTCTCTGCAATGTGACGCCCCGAGATCGGGCACTATGCAGATTTCAGCATTCCCGCCAAAATCCACATAATAACCGATTCCAGGTTGCCACTTGTGATAACATTACATCAGTTCACGACTAATCCACAACAACAACAGAAAAGAGATATACAAGATGACTCAAACGGGTCAACGATACAACTGATACAATACAAAGATCCAAATAACAGCGGAAGGAAACAACATATCGTCCGTCTACGGACAAGATACAAATTGGACTAAGAGTCCTGAAGATAACCGAGAGCGTCCAATCCCTGCCCAGGCCAAGCCGGAGGGATTCCCAAGCTAACGTCGTCAGACTTCAAACCTGTTGACTGCAATATTGAATATGCAGCCACGAAAGAGATTCGTGGGTCAGTACGGTTAAGTACTGGCAAGTGGATAAACCATACTCACAAGATACCGGCGTAGCCAGTCATCACAAGATACAAATACTTTGGGATCAACGGGAAGGAAGGGGTTATTGCAAATAAGCGACAGCGGGCTGCACTAACCAACTACAGAGAGATACTACAACTTCCGGCTAACAGAAAGAAGATAAGATCGAGTATTGTAACCAACTGAAAGGTAACTTCAAACAAACCCATCCTGGATCTCGCCCCTTATCCAAAGAAGCAATCCGAGGATAACTCACGCAGTTGAATTAATGATGGTTCAGATTATTGTGTCAATAAGCCTATTACTAGTCAAGTTGTTAATCATTGGGTGTAAGATTGTTAATCATTAGGTTTAAGTTGTCCTGAGTACTTGTTAGCCAGTACTTTCACCAAGTAATCCATAACCGCGGAAAACACGGCTTCTCGAGAAGATTATCCCTGCAGGGTTGCACCAATTTGGCCGTACACGCAAGAATAACCCGCCAGACGGGGGATCAACCCACCAAGCGAGGTACTCTACACAACTCAACTCTTCTTCGCATCAAGCCCAAAGCACCTTGGGCGCACGGCTAATCGAGCCCAGAAGAAAATGGACCCTCATAGCACTCTAAGACCGTGTCCCCCTATATGCCGACTACGAAAGTTCCACCCGGGATCCAAGGGCTCGCAAGATCATGCATGCAGCAAATGGAAAACCCGAACTAAATGAGGCGATTTGGACGAGATGTGAATCGAGTCAAATTGAGGGGGGCGCCCATACTCGCTTCCCACATGCGGGTAGTGCGCTCATCATGGATCAGTAGACAAGACCCTTTTCCTATTAGGGTCGACACTAGCAGGCCTCAAAACCACAAAGGGCCTCCTGCCGGTGCCTTATCATCAAATTATTATTTAACAATAACATTAGCATGATTGATTGATTAAACATCGAGCCCCCAGAACATAATGAAATAGTAACAGAAAGTAACGGGTAACAGACTCGAGCAAAACAACCCTAAGCATGCTAGTAAGACACGGGCTCAAACAACGGGGTTATAGGAGGGGAGGTGAGGCAATATCAGTGTTAAGGGATTCATGTGATGGGTTCGTAACAGAAACATCTACTACTAAGGCTAGCAGAAATAGACAACGGAAAGAATTGGTAACAAGTGATGAAAGGCAGCCATTTGGCAGCAAGTGAGTATACTTGCCTGAGATCCCGCAAGGTAGCAGAACTTGTCGTTGCTCACATCATCTCAACGTCCTATCCGGGAAGAAGCAATGAACCTCGAACAAACACCGGATGCAACAATTACTACTACGGCAAAAGATCCAGCATGATCTAGATATGGATGCATGACAAGTTAAAGATGCATCAGAATAAACTAGTTGACATGATAAACAGGTTTAAATGGACCCATATGCAATTTGAGTTGCATATGGAAAGCCCATGAATTATGGTTAGATTATTTGTTTTCCAACTAATCAACAGGTGAAGGTGGATTAGTATGATGCATGTATGAGGAAAACAACAAAATAACAACAATAGAACCAATTGAAATAAGGTTTACCCATTTTGAAATTCACTTATTAAGTTTTGGGAATTTTGGTTACTTAAAGGTGTCACACAAGCATTTGGTTTTTTTCATCAAGTTAAATTGTTCAAAACAGCTAACAAAGTTCATATTTGATTAGAACACAAAATTTTAGGTGGATTACATGTTTCAATTACTGAAAAAGGAATTACAATGATTTAATTATGAATTAAACAAGATTAAACAAGTTTTAAATGAATTTAAAACAAGTTTGAATTTAATTGAATTTTTATTTGTTCAAAACATAAATTCAAATTCACATTTGAAAAGTTTAGACTTTGATGGTTTGAAAACATATTTTGCATGTTCAAAAATATTTTATATTGAGCAAGTTATGATTTTATCAAATTTAAATGAATTAAACAAGGACTAAATTATTTAGGCAATTTAAATTATTCAAACCATGAAACAAAATTTATATTTGAAAAGGTTATTCAAAATGGTATGGAAAACATATTTTATTTGTATTTATTGGATTAATAATGAATTAGTTATTAAATTTAGCAATTTGCATTTGAATTATTCAAATTTGAATTTTAAATGCATTTGGGAATTTCAAAACAGTACACAATTGGAATATCTGGAAATATGATTAAATTTGGAACAACAAACATATATAACTTTTATTAATTGGAATTATAGATTAAAAGTTATTCAAGTTTTAGTTTTAGGGTTTAATTCTGCAATTTAAAAGTAGTTGGAATTAAAACAGAAAAGTGTTAAGCATTTTGTTACCGCACAGCAGCTTACCCCAGGCACTGCCAGGGGGGCCCAGAGCACTGTGTGCGTGCGTGGCAATAGTGTGTATGACGGGTGGGGCCCAGTGGTCAGTGCGGAAGGAAGAAGTAAAATAGGCGTTTTTAGGCGCAGCGAGGGGGATCGAACCCTCGTCTGCCGCGAGCGCGCGCGAGGCCCGTGCCAGTGCGGCTAGGAACTGATGCTTGTCAGTAGGAGGGACTCAGGGAGGTTAACATGTGTTCCCGTCAGTTTTCTGAATTTTTCTTTGCAGGTTCAGGCACGCACGCACAGACTGAGATACAGAGAGGAGGATCGATCGACGGCGGGTCTCCGGTGGAGCACGACGGGGTGGGTGCTGGCGATGGGTGCGTGGATGTGTGGGTGCGGTGCGATGGGAGATGGAAGGAGGGAAGGGGAAGGACAGGGGCTCACCGCGGTCTGTTTGTCGAAGGAGACTGCCGACGGGCAGTAGCAGCCAGGCTCCTCTCCGGCGACGGCGTGGCGTCCACGAGGACTCCCAGCAGCTGGCGAGGGGACGGGGAGATGGATGGAAGCGCAGCGGTTCCATTCCCCGCCCCAGATGCTCCTCGAGGTGACCACGGCGACCGGCGGTGAGGGGAGGCGGTGGTGTTCACGGCGGTTGCAGATATTCAGAGAAAGAGGAACTAGCAGAGAGGAGATGGAAGATGGCGGCGATGGGGAAGGGGACTAGGGTTTCTGCGAGCAGAGGGGGGAAGGGTAGATACTTATGGGGGATCCTAGCCTAGTACGGCAGTGATCGCAGAGGGGGAGAGGGGATCGGGTGGCTCTGCTGCTGTTCGTACAGGGGAGGGTGACGTGGGAGGAAGACGACAGAAGGATGGGTACTGGGCTAGAAGGTTTGGTGGGCTGGGGGGAGAAAAACAGTTGGGCTGAGAGGAAGTAATGGGCTGCTCCTCTCCTTTGGCTTTCTTTCCTTTTCCATTTTTTTGAAAGAGATCAAAGAGGGATAGAGAGAAAGGATTTGGGGTTTTGGGGTAGTTTATTGTATTATATATTTTTATTACTTTTTCAAAACAGAAAATGAAAGCAAGGTTAGCATTATTTTCTCAAGTTAAAATTTTAATTGAATTAAAGTTGTTAGTTGAATTTTTCAAATAGGGGTTGAGGTGTTTATTTGATAATTAAATTTTATTAATTTGCAACACAACAACAACAATGTAGTTTAAAATTAATTTCAACAACTTGAATCATTAAGGTGATATTAAATTGTTAGGTGATTCTCAAATAGTGTTTGGGTTGGAGTTTTGGGAAATAAAAAAATTGTAGTTAATAAGTTCAATCAATTATACAAACATTATTGAATTTAATTGGTTTGCAAAATTTTAATATTTAAACCCATATTGACATATGATAAATAAGATTGATTTGATTTGAATGTTTGGAATTTGCCATTATGGTTTTAATAAAAGGAAAAAAAAAAATAGTAACAGGCAATTTGATTAAAACAATTTCAAACTATTGAAAAACAAATGAGTGGGTTAGTTTGCAAGTTTGAAATTGGAAATTTTGAGCAAGGGGTGAAAGTTTAAATTTTTTTGAATTTTCAGTTGTGATGCAAACATGGTGCAATGCAATGTGATGCATATGATGCAAGCAAAAAAAGAAAACAAACAACTCTCTATTAGGGTAACACCCCAGGTGTTACATGCAACCAGGGCCCACAGCCCGTTAGGTCACGTCAAACGGTACTCGAAGGCCCACGATCTGGGACGTGGGATTAACTGCGCCCGTTAAGCGCGCGTTTCGCGCTGTGTGCGTTTCTAACGGGCAGTTAACCCATGCCGCACGATCAATGCCCACGATCAATCCGGTGGTAACTGCAACGCGCGGGGTGAGATAAATACCCCCGCACCGCCCACTTCTTCTTCTTCCTTTGCATTCCCAATCTCACGCCTCCTCGCCTCTGTCGCCGTCGTCGAGCACAGCGCCGCTGCACCTCAACGCGCCGCCGCCCTACGCACAACGAGAGAGAGAGAAGCACATCTCCGCGCAACTCCGACGAGCTCTTCCTCTCCAACTGTTAGCCTGCTTCCATGGCGCATGGAGATGATGTTGTTTCCTCCCGAGCCGGCTGGGAAGGCTCGGATGTCACCGCGGAGGATTGCCAGTGGTTGGTTAACACCCGCCGCATCCCTCCCGGCGTCGTTTGCCGGCATCCATGTACCGAACTCGTCCCTAAACCGGACAAGGATGAGTACGTTGTTTTCCTCTCACACTTCAAACGCGGCTTTGGCCTTCCTATCTCCAAATTCTTCTCAGATTTTCTCCGGCATTTCGGCATTCAACCTCACCATCTCCCACCAAACGTCATAGTCATGCTCTCCACACACGCTACCGTGTGTGAAGCTTTCCTAGGTGTCCAACCCACCATCCACACCTGGGCGAGATATTTCTTTCTCCGCAAACAAAAGATTCCTGATCCCAGCAACACTTCCGCCCCCCGCGTGATGACCCAGACGGGTAGCGCGATGATGCTGCAACGCCGCACCGGACACCACCCGAGATTTCTCGGGCTGGATACTGTGCGCAAGTGGCAGCACGGGTTCCTGTACGTGAAGAACGTACCCGCCGAGGAGGGGAAGCCCATAGAAGACCGGATAGGGCTCCCGAAGTTCAAGAACGCGCTGCCCACCGGGCAGAACTGGGGATACCACCCAAAGAAGACTGTGCCAGACGTCCTCCAAGTAGAAAGGCGCCGGACCGAGTTGGTGGGAGAAGGACTGATTCAAGACGATCCAATTGCGTGCTGGATTTCGCGCCGGGTACTCCCGCTCCAGCACCGAGTGCACAAAATGTGCTACATGGGAGGCCCCCGTGATTGCACCAGGACAACAACTTTCGAGCTCACCAAGGCCGAGGTGGCCATCTGGGCCAGGTCCACTATGTCGACCTCGCTCACCGAGAACTGGGCTTACGGCTTCATGTCGTATAGCCGTACCAATAAGATCACTCAGGTTAGTGCTCTTCTCTGCACCCATATTCTTTGTAATCATCAACGAGTAGAACTCCTCTTAGCCTCATATGCTTTGTATTTGCATGCTGTTCCGAGTAGAAACACTTAGCTTTATGTGCTTAGTGTTTGCATGCTATCCCGAGTAGAACCTCTTAGCTTTATGTGCTTAGTGTTTGCACGCTATCCCGAGTAGAACCTCTTAGCTTTATGTGCTTAGTGTTTGCACGCTATCCCGAGTAGAATTCCTTAGTTGAATATGCTTTGTGTTTGCATGCTAACCCGAGTAGAATTCCTTAGCCGAGAACTCAACTCATTATGCTTTACGTTTGCCGCAACAGCACATTGATCGTCAGCGAGAAGAGGACAACGAAATCTTCGATGCCAACTGGTCCAAGGATAGAGAAGAAGATGACACGACCGCATATGATACTCAGGATACCTTGTGTATCCCCAAAGCTACTCAGCCCGGTAAGTCCCGAGCAGATGCCTCTATTCGGGATTGGTCCGAAGATGACGAAGGTGATTGAGTTCACCTCTCTGTTTGCTAGCAGTAAACTTTGACTCTCTTTCCTTGCTTGTTTTAACTCCTTTCTTCTTCTACTCTGCAGAGGACCCTGAGTTGGACGACGAGGAGGAAGTCCTGGTCGTTGATCCGCTATCGGTGGCCGCTCCCAATACTCGGAAGAGAGTTGGCAGTGGTGCCCAGGCACCTGACCCCAAGAAGGCCAAGAAGACAGCCGTGCCCAAGACCGGCGCTTCCAAGAAGAGGAAAGCCCCCACCCGCAAAGGGTAAGTGTTCCTCCGAGTACATCTTAACTTATTGCCGCTTCCTGTTGCACCATTCCCTTGGTTCCCTTCTCTGCTTTCTGATCTTGCACTACTCTTTCTTCCAGCGCGGCTCTTGACGCCGACGCCACCACTGCGTCAGCTTCTCAGACGCAGACGACCCCGCCCCGAGAGACCGTTGAGCTCTCGGATGACGACGAGAATCAAAGGCCACGGGGAAGGGCGCGTGCGTCCTCCCCAGTTGACGATGAACAAGACACTGGCGCCAGGATTGAAGTAGATCTCACCTCCGAGCAGTCTCCTCTTGACGCGCGGCCAACTGATCGGGATGCTGCCAACGACGAGATGCCGCCAACTCCTCCTGCCGCATCCGCGGAGGAGAAGACTGATCGTGCTGCCGAGCAGCAGCAAGAAGATGCCGCCCTCGAGCGGCCATATGCCACCATCGAGCAGCAACACGGAGATAACGCTGCAGAGCAGCAAGACCCCGCGGCCGAGCCGCGGGTAGAAGATACTGCCGCCACAAGGTCAGATCCCGCTGTGGAGCAGCGGGTAGAAGATGACGTGGTAGAGCCAACCTGCCAGGACCAAGTGCAGCTCGGCAGCCGGCCTCCTGTGCCGCCAACTCCGCAGGTGACTGCACCCAGCGCACCTGTTCCTCCAGCAACTCAATCAGCACCAACACCTCCTCAACCTACTCTGCAAGTGCCACCACCTTCTCGGCCAGCCGCTACTCCAAGCACCAAGAAGATCATCAAGACGGGAGCCGACGCAACCCGGATACAGCCGAAGTGCAGTGCTTCGCAGGCTGGGCAGCAGATGCCGCCTCCCAAGCCACGAGGTGAGCCGTCCGGGAAGCAGGTGAAGAGTACTCAACTGACGCTTTCCGCGCCCACCTACCCCGAGTACATGATGACCTTGTCGCAGCGCCACCAAATCTCACTATCCAAGGGAGAGAAGCGACTAGCCGCTCTCAAGGAAGGCCAAGCCGTGGGAATCTCCAAGTACAAGGGGAAGAAGGCGACTCCCGAGCTCTTTTCTCGTGGCGAAGAAGATGAAGAGATTGAAGAAGAAGGCCTTACTGCCATCTTGGACCGAGTAGGCTATGTTGATAAGGCCTGGAACAGCAAGGCGCACGGTAACCCCACTTGGAACGGTACCGAGTTGGGTCAGCTCGATCACTACCGCACCGACTGGAACAAGGCTGATGTAGGCTCTGTCTCCATGACGGTTGCCAGCCCTTCCTGCACCTTGGCCGGAAAACTGTTCGTCATCCGCAAGAACATTGAGGACATCGAGCAGAGCTACGTGGTAAGTATTTCTTCTCCTTCTTGCATTTTCCGAGTTGCTGGTTTCTTCTTTCTCTTCTCTTTTTCTCTTTTCCTCTTAGTCATTCCCCCAGTCCCCAAGATTCGGGCCGAGTGAGTGAAGACTCAACCGAGTTGACATTTACTCGGTCCAAATCTTCCAAACCACTTACACTTTCTCCCTTCTTCTCTGCAGGATAGCGTCCAGAAGAGGACCAGGGTTTTCCGTCGGCTACTCTGGAACCACCGCATCGCCAAAGATCGTATCCAGGCTCTGGAAGCCGACAAGAAAGATAGTGAGGCGATGGAGCAGATGGCCCTGGAACGCACTCTCCAGATCTTTGAGGTCGAAGGTAAGCTTTTAGCATCTCGGTTTGTGCGTTTTGTGTTTACGCCCGTTTTTTGCTTTTTGCTTCATCGTTGTCTTCTATGCAGGCAAGCTCAAGGACTTGGTGGAAAAACACCGAGACTGTGAAGTTTTCGCTGCCTCCGCCCAGAGCAAGATCTCTACTCTTGAAGGTGAGCCTTCCTCTCTCTTTTCTGCAATTGTATCTTCCTACTTGGCTGCTTTGCTGATAATGTTGTTCTTTTCGCAGAAGAGTATAAAAAATCCCGAGAGCAACACTTGCAGTGCCTCACGCCTGCTGAGGTGCAACAGCAAATGCTGGCCCGGGAATTGGAGATTGAGAAGGAGCGCAAGACCAAGAGAGATGAATACGAGAAGCTCCAACTCGATCTCCAAGCCGCGCTCCAAACTGCCATCAACCATGTCAGCGAGAAGAAGGAGATCGAGAGGACATCCAAGGCCGAGAAGCAGGCACTTGAACTGGAGATCCAGGTGCTGAAGGACCGGAACTCGGCTCTCGAGACCCAGATCACGGAATCGCGCCGCATCCATGCGAAGCATGTCTCAGACGAGACCGACTGGCATAGGAAACTGGGAGCAATTGTCCTTGAGATGGAATGTAACATTATCCGCTATCCTGTTTGCCTTTTCTCTCTGCCTTCTTCTATTCTGTTTTTCTTCTTCTCGGTTTCTGTTTCTGACCTAACTTTAGGCTCTGTTGATTTAGATGTCTTCCCGGAACTCCGTGCCGCTGGCGCAACTGCTGCGAGCAAAGCACGGAAAGCCAGGGCAGCAGCCGGTCTTGGCCTTGATGATGGATCCACCATCTTGGACCTTCTCGCCAACCTGAAGACACAGGTGCACTTCCTCAAGGGCCTGGGCACCTCCATGGTGGCCACAGCAATCAACTTGCACACCTTGTTATGGCCAGGAAAAGGTGTCCCAGAAACATTCCAAGGAATTGCCGAGAACCTGCGCGGAGTCAAGGCTCAACTCAAGAAGTGGCGTGCCTCCGCAGCTCGGGCAGGAGCTGACGAGTTTCTGCACTTCATCCTAAGCTGGTATGAGAATTTGGATCTCCAAAGGATCCGTGAGCGCCGTGAAGACTCCAAGTGGACTGACGATACTGATTGCGTCGCTCGCCGAAAGGAGGTGGCCTATGAGATCGCCTCCTACGCCGAGACCAGCGTCTACATCGACGGCCTCACCGAGCCGGACACTGACGTTGGAGAAGACGATGATGACGAGGACGGGGACGATGATGAGGACGAGGACTTGATTTCGTTCGAGGAGGGTGCCGGAGGGGAGGGAGCCGAGCAGGAGGAGACCAAGGAGACTGAGGAATCCGAGCAGCAGGGCAACACGGAGGAGTCCGAGTTGGCCGCCAACGCTGATGCCGAGCAGCCGCAGCCTACCGCTCAGGAGGCTACCATCACCACCGAGATGGTGATCCAGGAACCAGCTCCCGAGCTGGGCGTGACTGCTGCTGCTACGGATGGTCTCTACCCGCTAGCCTCCGACTCTGCAATGGATCCCATCTCCGTGGCCACAGCAACCTCCGATCAAACTGCCTCTGCCAACACTGATGCGGACAACACGGGTTCTATTGTTGTGTAATCCCTGCAAGTTTTTATCTCCAAACTTTTATCAGATCCCCGGGATGCCGGGTGCATATGTAATCAGTACAATTAAGTCCTTTGCTACTCACTTTTTAATTTTAGTTAACAGTTTAGCAACTCTGGCTCAATGCCGGGTTGCGTTTCTATGCAAGTCCCCGAGTTGCATTTTTCATCCACTCATTCTTTTTGTCTCAGCTCTTACCTGCCACTTGTCGCTTTTTTGGTAGTCGAGTCACAAGATTTCAAAGTTTGAGTTTCAAATACTTAGCCACTTAGAAAAATGCATAGTAACGCTGCCCACCACTTAGCCGAAAAGAGACAACAAAAACAGAAAAGAACACCCTACTCGGTTGCTATACTTCTCTTCTCCTTAGCAATTTTTTGTGTGCTTATTGACCTTTGGCTTGTTCTCTTGCTTGCCATGAAGCCGGGTTGCGGACAGCAGCAGAGTCGAAGAGTTGTCCCTTAGGTTTAAACACACTACTAGATATGCTTATCAAATTCTAAGTAAAGCAACCGAGTAGACAAAGTAAAACAGAGTAGAACAACACAAAACAATTTTGGACAAGGGCAGTCCCCGAGTTTGAATTTGGAGTGCCTACTAGAATTTTAACTCGGTTGAGGAGATACATACAACTTTTTGCTCATGAATGAAAACGGCGGAGTAGAGCTACATTCCAGGGGTGCTTAGATTCCTCTCCAGCTCTATCCGGCCTGTTCTTCTGGGGTGCCTGTGCGTAAACTAGATAGTAGGCATCATTGTGCAGAGCCTTGCTCACAATGAAAGGCCCTTCCCACGGAGGGGGTAGCTTGTGCATCCCGGTCGTGCGCTGCACGAGCCTAAGGACCATGTCTCCTTCTCGGAAAACCCTTGGGTTCACTTTCTGGTTGTGATAACGCCTCAAGTTTTGCTGATAGACAGCTGAACGTGACAGAGTTAGCTCTCTTGCTTCTTCTAGCAGGTCAGCGTCATTTTCTCGAGCTTCTCTCGCCTCCGCCTCAGTGTAGAGGGTTACTCGGGGTGAGTCATGCTCTAGGTCAGTGGGCAACACGGCCTCAGCTCCATATACCAGGAAGAATGGTGTGTATCCGGTTGATCGGTTAGGGGTAGTCGTTAGACTCCACAACACCGCCGGCAACTCGTCCAGCCAACAACCAGGGGTTCGCTGTAATGGCTCCATCAGCCTTGGCTTTATGCCGGATAGCACCATGCCATTTTCTCTCTCAACTTGCCCATTCAAGGCCGGATGCGCAACAGATGCAACATCTAGCCGGATCCGCTTTTCTTTGCAGAATCTCGCGAAAGCACCCTCAGCAAAGTTTGTGCCATTATCAGTGATGATGTTGTGCGGGTAGTCGTATCTCAGGATCACATCCTTCAGGAAACTCACAGTTGTGACTCCATCACACTTCCGAATAGGCTTCACCTCAATCCACTTGGTGAACTTATCAACCATGACCAAGATGTGAGTCATGTTGCCTCTAGCTAGCTTGAAAGGCCCCATCATATCCAAACACCAAACTGCAAATGGCCAAGTAATGGGAATGGTCTTCAACTCGGAAGCTGGCATATGAATCTTACTTGCAAATCTCTGGCAACCGTTGCACTTTCTCACTATATCTTCAGCTTGCTTCAAGGCAGTGAGCCAGAAGAAACCATGCCGGAAGGCCTTGTTAACAAAAGCCCGAGAAGAGGCGTGATGCCCGCATCCCCCCTGGTGTATCTCCACAAGAATTTCTTCTCCTTCTTTCGGCTCGACGCAGCGTTGCAGCACACCAGTAGGACTCCTTCTGTGCAGTACCTTGTTGAGGATAGTGTAGCCTTTGGATCTTCTCTGTATCTGCCTGGCTATGACCTCGTCGCCTGGCAAGGTGCCATCCGTTAGAAAGGATAATATGGGCAAAGCCCAACTCGGTGTCTCCCGTGTGGGAAACACAGGTTCGTCCACTTCCATTGGATCAGCCACCAAGACCTCTTCTGAGTTGGATACGAGTCCCCGAGTCCCCGAGTACTCGGAAAGGACCCCCTCGATGAATGCGACAGTCCCCGGGTTGAATGGAGCAGCCCCCGGGTTGCAGGTGCCAGTCCCCGGGTTGGAGACGGCAGTCCCCGGGTTCTCTTTTGCAGCCTCCCAGTGAATCTCCATTGGAACAAAGATAGACTCCGAGTTGGGGGATGGCTTGATAGATGGCTTTCTCAAATGCTCCAAGGCAATCCCAGCCGGGATGAACTGCCGAGAAGACCCCAACTTGGACAACTCATCAGCCGCATTATTTTCAGCTCGGTGTATATGCTGGAACTCACACCCTTCAAAGAAGCCAGTCATGGTTTGCACCAGAAACTGGTAGGACGCCATGTTGGCATCCAGAGCATCCCAGGTGCCCGATACCTGCTGCACCACCAAATCTGAGTCGCCAAAGCAGATGATACGATGCACACCAATCTCCTTGGCTACCTTCAAGCCGTGTACCACGGCCTCATACTCGGCCACATTGTTAGATGCCTTGAAACGGATCTGCAACACGTACTTGAGTTGATCTCGCTTGGGTGACGTAAGCACTACGCCAGCACCAAGGCCTTCTTTCACCTTGGAGCCATCAAAATGCATCTTCCAGTAGTTGGTTTCCGGCAAGGGAGGCTCATACTGCACCTCAGCCCAATCCACTAGAAAATCTGCCAGAATCTGTGACTTGATGGCTTCTCTTCTCGCGTACAGAGGAGCGTACGCGGCTAGCTCGATTGCCCACTTGGCTACCCGGCCGCTTGCTTCCTTGTTGCCCATGATGTCCGAGATGGGAGCAGAACTCACCACTGTAATGGGATGCTCTTGGAAATAATGCTTGAGCTTCTTGGCACCCAGGTACACGCCGTAAGTCATCTTCTGGTAGTGCGGGTAGTTCTGCTTGGAGCTGGATAGCACCTCACTGAGATAGTACACTGGCCGCTGCACAGTCTTGCCTTCCTCTTCTCTCTCCACCACTATCACCACACTGACTACCCGGTTGGTTGCCGCAATGTACATCAACATTGGCTCTTTGGGTAGCGGACTAGCCAGGATGGGAGCGCTACCCAGCATGGTCTTCAGTTCCTTGAACGCCACATCAACTTGTGGTGTCCAGACAAACTTGTCACTCTTCTTCATGAGTTGGTAAAGAGGCAAGGCCTTCTCGCCCATTCTGCCCAGGAAGCGGCTCAGAGAAGCCAAGCATCCGGTGAATTTCTGCATATCCTTCAGTGATCTCGGCAAAGACATGCTCTCTATAGCTTTTATCTTTGAAGGATTGGCTTCAATGCCCCGGCTAGATACCAAGAAACCGAGTAGCTTGCCAGCCGGGACGCCAAAGGTGCATTTAGTCGGATTCAACTTCATCCTGTATTTGCGCAAGTTGGCAAAGGTTTCCTCAATATCACTAAGCAGAGTATGTGTTTTATTCGTTTTGATGACAATGTCATCTACGTACACCTGCACATTTTTGCCAATTTGATCATGCAAGCATTTCTGCATGCATCTCTGATAGGTAGCCCCAGCATTCCGCAACCCAAAGCACATGACCTACGATAGCAATAAGCCCCGTCCGAGGTAATAAAGGCAGTTTTTATTTGATCATCCGGGTTGAGAGCTATCTGATGGAAACCAGAGTAGGCATCAATGAAAGACAAAATCTCGCAACCGGCAGTGGAATCTATCACCTGATCTATGCGGGGTAGCGGGAATGGATCCTTGGGGCAAGCCTCTGCGCCATGCGGTATCGGCCTTGGGGTCCTCCTTCTTCTTCTCAACCATAACAGGGTTGGCTAGCCAATCCGGATGCAGTACCTCCATGATAAATCCACTGATTAGCAACTTGGTGATCTGATCACCGATGGCTTTCCTTCTCTCATCACAAAAGCGGCGCATAGCCTGCTTAACCGGCTTGGCGTCATGCCGCACATGCAGCGAGTGCTCAACCAACTCCCTCGGGACGCCCGGCAGATCCTCATTGGACCATGCAAAGACATCCTGATTCTCACGGAGGAAGTGGATGAGCTCGCCTTCCTATTTCTCTCCCAACCCGGCGCCAATGATGGCAACACGGTCTAGGAACTCAGGATCGACCTGGACCTTCTTTGTCTACTGGGACGCCTGGAAAGCCGTCCCGTACTGGGAACCCGGCATGCCAGGCGCACCACCTTGCGCCGCTTGAGCCATAGCAACCACCTCGTGTATCTTCTTCTTCTCGGCAGCAATGACCATGGATTCCGCCAGCTGAGAACTTGCAGACGCGCATTCCAAGGAACGCTTGTAATCAACCGAGATGGTGATGACACCATTGGGACCAGGTATCTTCATTTTCAGGTAGGCTGCATGGGTTGAGGCCATGAAATTGCTGAGAGCAGGCCTACCGAGTAGAGCATGGTAGGGGCTCTGAAGATCAGCCACTTCAAACTGCAGGCACTCGGTGCGGCAGTTCTCCCTGGTGCCGAATAGGACATCAACCCAGATGCGGACAATTGGAGCACAAGATACTCCCGGCACAATGCCGTGGAATGTGGTCCTGCTGGGTAGCAGCATGTTCTCGGCAAGGCCGAGCTTCTCCAGTGTATCCCGGTACATGATGTTGATGCTGCTGCCGTAATCTATCAGCACCTTGCTGAACCTGACATTCTTCTGAGTTCCCAAGAAAGTGGGATCCACCACTAGAGCATAGCTACCTGGGTTGGGCATCACCTTGGGATGATCAGCCCTGGACCAAGTAACCTCTTGGTCGCACCAGTCCAGGTAGTGAGGCACAACCGGCATCACTGCATTTACCTCCATCGCACGCATGTGCAATGACTGCTTGTCGTCTGGCTCGGTGGTGAAGATCATGTAGCTCTCATGGTGCTCCTGGTACTGGTTGCAGTCTCCACCACCATTGTTGCAGTTGTTGTTGTTCCTGTTGTTGTTGTTGTTGAAGTTGCGGTTGCCGTTGTTGTTGAAGTTGCGGTTGTTGTTGTTGTTGTAGTTGCGGTTGGCTCCCTGAGCCACTTGGTTCACATTCTCCCTTCTCGGATTCACTGCAGGCCTGGGGGCAGCTGCCCGAATAGGCTGCACATTGGCATTCGCACGCGGCAGAGGAGGAGGAGGAGGCAGCTGACCAGCGTCTTCAACCTTGATACGGTCCCACCAGCTGCACCGTCGGGTAGTGTGGTTGACTGGCCTACTCGGATGCCGAGTATGGAAGCTGCATGGCCCGACCTTCATGTTCTCAAAGATAAATTTCGGAGCTGGATCCGGGTTGCCGCTACCCTGTTGGGGAGCATTGTACGGCTTCTTGATGCCTTGGCCCTGATTCTGGTTCTGCCCGTATTGGGCTCCAGCAGTTTTTTGCCTTTGGCTACTCCCAGCAACCGCAGGGCCTTGAATCACAGCGTTCACCTCCTCGGGATCATACCGAGTATCAATGTGGTCACCTCTGCGCTTGTTGCGGAAATCATTGCGTCTGCTGCTGTCATGGTGCTTCCGTCTCGGCTCAACATCGAGCGGAGGCTGAGTAGGGTCTCCGAGTGCATACATATCAGCAATCTTGATTGTCTCGGCGAGCGTACTCGGCATCTCTCTCTGCAGCTTCTGCCACAGCATGCTGCCATGCCTACAGCCTTGCGCGAACAAGGCGATTGCCTGTGACTCATTCACACCCTCTGTCGGATATATACCAAATAGGGGTATATCAGATGGTAGTCAAAGTGCCGGATTACCAGGGTGGCCCAAGCGGTAGTGGGTTGTGGTCCATTGGGCGGCCCAGTAACCTGACGCACAGAAGCCGGATTCTAGAAGGACCCGGATTACAGCCCACGTGATCTTGCTTGGAGGAGAAGACGGATTCCTTACTTTCCAAGTTATAGTTACCGTAGTCTTCTAGGTTTCCTATTCTATAAGCCCTAATCCGGCTATTATATAAAGCCGGACGGGAGATAAATTTGATAACGAATAACAGAGAAGAAGATATAGGCTAACTCGCCGGGAAGTCGATCCCCTGGGAATAGTTAGATCTAAACCTCACATTGTAATTCTATATCCAGGCTTTAGTCCTGATTAGTGAGAAGTGCAGGAGTAGGCACGTCGTACTGTCGCGACGTACCGAACCTGGGTAAATCCTGTGTTCACTGTTCACCACGCGATCCCGTTACCCCACGTCTCTACCGTAGTCTCATGGTACCCCCGTCTATGAAACTACTACGATGTCTCGACAGTTGGCGCCCACCGTGGGGCAAACGGCGTCAGGCGTGAAGTTCCGATCTGGGATACTCGGCGGAATCGGAAGATCAATCACTGTCGGAAGCCTGGAGTTCGACGACGACGTCGGACGCTTCCTCGACAACGGATCCTACATACCGGCGCAAAACCACCTGGTAAGTGCCTGCGTGTTACCGATCGGATCCGCTAACATCTTTATCGGACTAACTGCAGAAGCAATGGTGTTTTGCGGTGGAAGCAAATATTTCCCACCCGCCCTATACCCAGTCGAAGATGACTATGATACCGGATTCTGCTCAGATCGCCGACAAAAAAGTGATACACACTTTATCGGCATGGTGCAATCCGAAGTCGCTGAAAACACGGATGACGGAAATCTTGTGCAAAAGGCAGATAACAACGCACCCGTCAAAGAGGCGGAAGATCCGACACCCGTCAACATGACGATGAACTCGGAAGCTGACTCTGTACTAGCCGCCATTGAGGCGAGACTAGAATCAGAAACCAGATCAGACGATTTTGATTCCGAAGACGAAGATGCGGACGCCTTCGAAAGGAAAGTTAAATCTTTTCAAGAGGGATTCCATGAAGTACTAATGGCGAAACCGGCTGATACCATGGACGCCGGCAGCCAGGAAAGCCCTAAAACTCCTCCGCCAGAGGAAGAGAGAGAAGACGGAGAAACTTCTCCGATATTTCCTAATGTAAAGGAATTGATAGAAGATGAGCCTGTCAAAAAGCCTCCCTCTTCCAAGAAGAAGAACCGTGCTGCTAAGAAACTCCAATACAAAATCCGGAAGAAAAAATCAGCTGATCTAGCTGATGAAAACCTGGAAGTAGGGGATACTAGCGGAACAAAGCCTGCGGAGAAGAAAATCAAAGAAATCCTTGCTCCGCCAATGACGGAACATGAAGAACAGCAGCTGTTGCAAACGCCAGTGGGATTAAACGAACCCCCTGAGATGCTGGAAGCCAGGAGACGAGCTTTCCAACGGCAACATTAACATCTACTCAGAACTCGTGAACACCTCCAAAAAACCCAGGATGACATTAAGCTTATGAAGGAAGAAATCGAGGAGTACGAGAGAAAGAATAGATCTGGCATTAAACCTACAAGGTTACCCGGAATCGTAAGACCGGAAGTACTGCCGCCAAAGGAAAGGTTTCACAACCCATCTTGGCAAAAGCAGGTAAACGGCAAAGATGCCAGAGGCGAACCAATATACAAAAGCGCTGCAGAAAACGCGGAAGCAGCGTTTGCCATCCTCAACAATGACTTGTAATCCAATGGTGAAAAACTCCAGGGGGTGTATGCTTTCCTAGGAAAAGCATTGCAACAACAACAGCGGGCCCAAGAGCGATCAGGAAGACTGCATGATAACTCCTCCCTATGCAAAACAGCTACTTGCGCCGCTGGAGCACCTGGGCCAGAGGAACCTGGAGATTCAGACAATTCAAAGGATAAAAAGAGGATCCGAGAAAAGACAAGAAAAACCCCGACAATAGGGATGAAGCGTCCCGAACCGGATCCCATCCCCCGAAAGGTGGACTCAAACCCCACGATCGGGAAGAAAAATACCGGAATGACGGCAAAACAATGCCACCTCCGAGAAACCCAGCTGAGAAAGCCGGAAGATACGATATACCTCACAGACGTGAGAGATCCCGGACACCTCCTAAGGATAAAGAAAGGCACAGGAGCAGGACTCCTCCTAATCCAAAAGGGCGTGATCATGGAAGAGATAGACACAATCCCGTAAAAAAAAAGGAGTAGATCCCCTTCTGTCCATTCAGCTGGAAGATATTCCGCACACATTGATAGAGCGGAAAAGGATGATCTATACTTTGGTCCTAAGTGTTTCACTGACAGGATCCGAAGGATAACCCTGCATTCTGGCTTTGCCAAAGTCGGTCCAACGTACCAGAAATACACCGGCAGCACAAACCCGGACACCTGGCTCTCAGACTACTATACAGCCGTCCAGATCAACAATGGGACAGACCTGGAAGCTGTCAAGTTTCTTCCCCTAATGTTACTAGACGGAGCCAGAGATTGGATCAATGGATTACCATCAAGAACTGTCGACAGCTGGGACGATATGGCTAGAGTATTTACTCAGCATATCCGGGGAACGTACAAACGCCCGAACAGCATCAACCAGCTAAACCGCTGCACCCAATTCGAGGATGAACCATACGTGGATTTCATCTCCAGATGGACGGCAATGAAGAATAGTTGTTCTGGAGTAACTGACGTACAATCAATGCATGCTTTCGTCAATGGCCTAAAACCCGGACTTGTACCGTTCATGGTTGGTTCCAAACAGCACAAAGATCTCGGATCTATGCTTACAACCGCCAACGAACACGCTGCAGCCGAAGACGACATCAGAGCAAGAGGGGGCAATATCGAATCACTGATACTTGCCAAGAAAACTCCTCGTTCTGACAAAAAAGGAACTCCAGAAACAACGACAAAACCCAAAGAGGTCAACATAGCCTTTGGAAGTGAAAAAGGGAATAAGTGGAAAGGACGCAGTTCAGATCCAATCAACTACACTCCAGAGGAGTGGGAGAGGATTAAGTCGGAACCCTGTGTCCACCATTCACAATTTGGGAAACCCACCCATACAAACGCGCAATGCCGACTGAATAAGCACATGAAAGGCAGTGCAGGATCCGAAAATAAGGGGAAGGGTTCCAAAAGGAAACCCGCCAAACAAAAGCCAGAAGCTGACAAAGAAGACAGTGAATCGGACACTGATGAAAAAATCCAGGAACAACAGCGAAAGGGCAAACCCAAATTTCCGAGAGTTGATGGAGAAGCAATGCTAACATTCCTAGCAACTCCGTCAGCAAAGGTGGCCAAAAGAACACTTCGAGAAATAAACGCGGTTGTTCCGGCAACCCCGAAATTCTTGAAATACTCCAACACACCAATTACCGGGGATCAGTCTGATCATCCCGGGAATATCCCTGAACCCGGCACACAAGCTCTTGTCGTAAGCCCTATTGTCCAGAACACTAGGCTAAGAAGAGTGTTGATGGATGGAGGATCCAGCATTAACATAATGTACCTGGATACACTGAAGCATCTGAAGATTTCCGAGTCCCAGCTCAATTACAGCAACATACGCTTCCATGGCATTGTTCCTGGCAGACAAGCACAATCCCTAGGAGAAATTTCCCTAGATGTCACCTTCGGAGATAAAGATCACTTCCGGCAGGAAAAAGTATCCTTCGAAGTAGTGCCGTTCGAAAGCGTGTATCACGCAATACTCGGACGTCCAGCTTTCGCCAAATGCATGGCAAGATCCTGTTATATCTATAACAAGCTGAAGATGCCAGGACCCAAAGAAGGAGTAATCACCATAGCTGGTGACTTCAAGCTGGCAAACGAGTTGGAGAAAGAAAACGCCCTTTGCGCTCAGAGAGTCATAGCAAAGGAAGAACTGAAGGAATTGGCCAAGGAGGTATCGCCGACAGAAATGCCGGCAGGAAAAGAAACCCGGAAGCCAGCAGACAGCTTCAAGGCGTCCGAGAATACAAGATAGGTAATCCTAGATCCCAAAGATTCGACAAAATTCGTCGTTGTAGGGACTGGGATGACCGACAAATAGGAAGGCGAGCTCATCAAGTTCCTCCGTGAGAACTGGGATATTTTTGCCTGGTGTCCAGCTGACATGCCAGGCGTACCCAGGAAACTTGCTGAGCACCAACTCAAGGTGATTCCAGGATCAAAACCCGTCAAACAAGGTCTCCGTCGATTTGACGGAAGAAGACGGAAGGCTATTGGCAAGGAAATTATCCGGCTTTTAGCAGCAGATTTCATCCAGGAAGTAATCCACACTGACTGGTCTGCAAATCCGGTATTAGTACCGAAGAAAGACACTACTGCTCTTAGAATGTGTATAGATTACACAGGCTTGAACAAATTGTGCCGAAAGATAGGTTCGCGTTACCACGAATCGATCAAATAATAGATGCCACTGCAGGCTCTGAGCTTTTGTGCTTTTTGGATGCGTACTCCGGGTACCACCAAATACGCATGAAAAAGGAAGATCAAATCAAGACTTCTTTCATAACCCCGTACGAGACGTACTATTATGTAACCATGCCATTTGGCCTGAAGAACGCGGGTGCAACCTACCAGCGTTGCATGCAACGTTGTTTGCATAGTCAGATTGGTAAAAACGTCCATGTTTACGTGGACGATATTGCCGTCGTAACCAAGGAAAAAGATACACTCCTTGAGGATCTGCGAGAAACTTTCGAAAACTTACGCACCTACAAGATGAAGTTAAATCCATCTAAGTGCGTATTCGGGGTTCCCTCAGGAAAACTTCTGGGTTTCATCATTTCTCACAGAGGAATAGAGGTTAACCCGGAAAAGATCAAAGCCATCTTGAACATCTCGAAACCTACGTGTGTAAAAGATGTTCAAAGATTGACGGGTTCCGCCGCTGCCGTCAGCAGATTTATTAGTCGGCTGGGGGATAAAGCCTTACCACTCTACAAGTTGCTGAATAAATCCGACAAAGTCAAGTGGATAGCGAAAGCCTGGGAGTATCTAGCAGTTATGTCCCTTCTATACTTAGTTCAATTTCTATGTAAACATCTTTGAGATCATGAAATAAAGTTGTCGGAATTTTGATATCCATGTTTTTACAAGTTCATTATAGTACAAAGCATGATTCCACCTTATCTATTTCCCAATGATCTTACAAAATACTCAATGTTAACCCGAATTGTGCCTGCGTACTCGGCGTTAAAAAACTGAATGATTTTCAGCCTGCTTGAACGGCTAAAGGAAACTTGAATTGCCTGCGTGCCCAAGTTTCATTTGAAAAATTCCTTACTTCTCTAAGTATTATCTGATTTATTATATGTTGGGTCACTGGAGCTAGTTAGTAAAAATGCCTTTAGTATGAACCATGATTCCGAGTTCAAACTGATTGGTTATACCCAGTTACTCGGCATGACGCTTCATAATGCTATCGAGCCATTTCAAACACTAAGGACAGTCAAAACATATGTGACAGAGAACTTAGAAGATAAAGGAATAGTAAAATCCGAAAACTTTGCAAAGAATTTTATAATTAAAAACTGCAAAAGGAGGAGTTCTCATTCATGCAAATAGAAGCATTACAATTTGAATTACATTGTAAAAGTACAGTAATGCTCCTATTTGTCTACTTTCACCATCCAGGTTCAAGGCAGCCCTTCAAGCATCCGACTCTTCCTCGCTGCTATCGTCTTCGGGGGCTGCAGGGATCTCTTCTTCTGGATAGGTGATGGAGATATTCACCATGGAGGCAATCTTGGTGGCATGGCCTTTGATTTCATCAAAGATTGTATTCCGCTGAGCTTCCGTGTATCCTTGAGGGATACCGGACGCCACGCGCCAAGACTTTGCACCAGGGTAGTGCATACGCATAAGGCCGAGTGCCATGCGTGCACCACCCCGTGCAGCGGAGCGTAGGGTGGATTCCCTGGACTCCGCCACCTCCATGATGGCACCCGGAAGTTTCTCAACTTCCGAGAACTCCCCAGTCCTTGCGGGAAGGAACTTATTGACCAGCTGCATACCAGCAGCTCTGATCGAAGTCCATGTCTTCCCAAAGGCTCGGATTCCGTCAATCCGAGTGCTATCTGGGTTATCTCTTGTTTTTTCCGACAAAACAACCAAAAGGGTTAAGTGAAAAAGCAGAGAAAGAAAGAAAGACACACAAAAATGGTGAAAGACGAAAAAACTTACCGATAAGCTTGTCGATTTCGGAGCCTTCCTCCAGGCGAAGGTTCAGAGCATTTTCCAAGTCCTGAATGGTGGACTTATCTTTCTCTGCCTGTTCGGAAGCCTTGGAATTGGCAATTCCAAGGGCCAGATTGCTGGCCTCCAGGTCTTTCTGAGCCTTCACAAGTTGCTTGTGAAGGTCCAGATTCTCCTCACGGAGACTGGCAGCATTGCCGGCGTCTTCAGCTATTTGCTTGGCCTTAGCCAAAGCAGCTGGAAGGCAAGAAAATTCCGAGTTTAGAAAACTTCCGGAATAAGTACTTAGACAAAAAGTTGAATCGAAAACTTCAGAGGAAAAATGTTTACCTGTTGCTTCCGACAACGCCAGCTGAGACGATGCCAGCTCTGCCTCTCTCTCCTCAAGAATAGAAAGAAGGTTTCTAACTTCTTTATTCTTGATGGAGAGTTTGTTGAAAACTTCCAGGTTAATGGCTTCAGCGGTTTGCTAGAACATGGCAAGGAAAAGAATGAACATAAAGCATCAAAGCAAAAAAGCATACATTTTGTTTAATGCTTGGGGGCTAGAGTTACATACCTGGCTCATTCGTTGGAAACCCGCCAAGTTTTCATTAAACACTTTTGCGTATTCCGCAAAAAGAGTTCCGGCCGCGCTTAGGCCGTCATTGATAATCTTGAAGTCCTTCTCGAAGGTGGGAATCTCCTCGTCAAATGTCCGAGAAGATTTTCCCACCTCTGGAGCCGCCCTTTCCCTCGTGTCCGTGTTCGACACAACGGGCTGGCTGGGCTCTAGCGGCTTGGTGGTGGGGGCTGCAGCATGCTCTTCCGCCATCGTGGACGGTGTGTCCGGGGCGATGACGGGAGAAGGTTGAGCGCCTCGGCTGGGCACAACTTTGTGTTTCTTCAGCTTCTTCGGCTTTAAGTTGGAGGGAGGTAGGCTAAAAACAAAAAACTCGGAAAAGTTAAAACTCCGAAGACGAAAGAAAAACTTCGACGAAAGAAAATAACCCGGATGATCTAACCTGGAGGTGGCGACGGGAATTCCGTCAAGGTCGATAACTTCCTCAGAGGAAGAAATCTTCTTGCGCTTGCGCCCACCTGTAGAGGCGGTACACAATGCATCCAGCTCAGCTTCGGAGGCTAGCTCCGAGTCTGGAAGTTCAGCGATCTGTTGAAAAGAAAAATCAGAGTTAGAAGCGAAAAAATCCGAGAAAGAATGTCAAAACTCTACCCAAATGACGGAAAAAATACCTTGGGAGCCGGATTGTCGACCGTATACATCGGCCGACTCGCTTCGTATTGGTCGCGAGATGCGACCAACTGGTTTACGCGCCGTCGAAGATCCCTCGGGGACCAATCTTTGATGGTTGTCCGCATTGGGTCCTTGGCACCCGTGTAGTCGCAAAGAAGGCGGCCACCGTGATTGGCCAACGGCTGGATCCGCCTATCTAACCAGCAAAGGACCGTGTCCATGCCGGTTAGAGGTGGATCGGAGGAAGTGAGCTTGGCGATGCGCCGCTTGATCCTTAGAAGATCAGGCGGCAGAACCTGGACGGCTTCTGTTCCCCAATTGTCTTGGGGAACAGCGGCAGTGTTCGAGAAAGGTGGAATCCCGATGGCCTTTTTTGGGAAAGGCACGTCGGGATGATAGAAGAAGGAACCCGTCCAAAATTTGACGGATTCCGATGTCTTGATCTTGGGGAACCAATCTTCCCTAAATCTCCGAAGAGTAAAGGAGACGGTTCCGCAAGTCGGGAGTGCGCCCTCCGAGGAGTTCCGCTTAACCCCGAAACAATACATCCAAAAATCTAACCTAGGTTCTAAGCCTAAGTAACCCTCGAATAAGGCCTGGAACCCGGCCATATAGAGAATGGAGTTGGGTGGCAGGTTATGAGGTTGGATGTTATAGTGGGAGAGGACTTGGAGGAAGAAAGCAGAAGGTGGTAATCCCATACCTCTTAAGAGATGGGAGGAGAGAAGAACCCTTTCGCCATCGTTCGGCATAGGCTCGTTCTCGTCCTCAGGGAGCCGCCATTTCCCTTTCAGGATCAGTCCCTCCTTTTCCAGGTTTGGAAGGAGGGCTGGCGGAATGCTGCAGGCAATCCAGTTGCCTGCAGTTTCCACCTCTTCGTCCGCTCCGGCGGCAGCGGACGCAGCAGCTTCCGCAGCGGCGAGCTCGTCGCCGAGAAGCTGGATCTTCTCCTCCGCCGTCTCGGAAGTGAACGGCGGGGAAGGTGCGGAGCCCGAGCCCGCAACGTTCGCGGCGGCGGAAAGATCTCCTCCGCCCGCCGTAGATGCCGCGGTCTTTTCCGGCTCGCCGCCGGTGTGCGTCGGGGATCCTAGCTGTGGATCTAAGTCGCTGATGATTTCGTCGATGGTGTGCGCGGCGGAGCGAGTGGGGGAAGACGGCGAGGATGCCATTAGGTGGCGGCGCATTTCGACTCCGGTGGTGCTCTGGGTGCGATATGCGCTCGGGAACGGTTCTTCGCTCGAGGGCTCGTGCGCAGCAATGGCGTGGAGAGTGAGAGTGCGGAAGGATTTCAGCGAGGACGAAGACGACTACTTATAGCCAGAAATCCGTCAAGATACGTGCCAACGGCTATTTTTGACCGTTGGATGATCAACGCGTGTCACTCGCCGGAAAATCCGGGAAATGAAACGACAGGGTAATGATGGCTATCTCCTCGTTTCCCGTGAGAATCTGTCGGAGATACGTTACTGGGTTTCCCGCGTGAAACCCAAACGACCCTTACGTCAGCATGATTAAAGCGCTGACGTAGGAAGTTCCTTCTCCGCGAAGGATCGTGAGAGAAAAGCCGTATTTTCAGGATTCCGAGTTTCACGTTACCATCTCTTTTCAAAGAAGAATAAGAAGAATCAAGACTGTTGATCGAAATTTCTCGGACAAAACACATTTGGCGAAAGGTGGCGAATCAGAGTTTTAATCCTTCTTGGGGGCTACTGTCGGATATATACCAAATAGGGGTATATCAGATGGTAGTCAAAGTGCCGGATTACCAGGGTGGCCCAAGCGGTAGTGGGATGTGGTCCATTGGGCGGCCCAGTAACCTGACGCACAGAAGCCGGATTCTAGAAGGACCCGGATTACGGCCCACGTGATCTGGCTTGGAGGAGAAGACGGATTCCTTACTTTCCAAGTTATAGTTACCGTAGTCTTCTAGGTTTCCTATTCTGTAATCCCCTAATCCGGCTATTATATAAAGCCGAACGGGAGATAAATTTGATAACGAATAACAGAGAAGAAGATATAGGCTAACTCGTCGGGAAGTCGATCCCCTGGGAATAGTTAGATCTAAACCTCATATTGTAATTCTATATCCAGGCTTTAGTCCTGATTAGTGAGAAGTGCAGGAGTAGGCACGTCGTACTGTCGCGACGTACCGAACCTGGGTAAATCCTATGTTCACTGTTTACCACGCGATCCCGTTACCCCACGTCTCTACCGTAGTCTCATGGTACCCCCGTCTATGAAAACTACTACGATGTCTCGACACCCTCGCAGGTGTTACACAGTGTGCTCCACCGAGTAAGGTACTCGCGGTCAGTTTCCTCTTCTCGCTGCTTGCAAGCAGACAGTTGTTGCGGCCTATTCGGCCTCTTGTACGTGCTGGTGAAGTTGCTGACGAAGGCTTCCGAGAAGTCTAGCCAGCAGTTGATGCTATCTCTTGGCAAGTTGTTGAGCCAAATCCGAACATGGCCCTCCAACATCTGCGGAACATACCGCACAACCCATCTCATGTTGCCGCATGCAATGTGCACATCGGTAACGTAGTCACTTAGCCAGTCTTCCGGCTTGGTGCTGCACTCATAGCACTTGGTCCCCCTAGGCAGCTGAAACTGTTTCACGGAGGGCTCCTCCATGATGCGGCGACCAAAGCAATCTGGGCCAGGTGGCCCCTTGTTCTCGAGCTGTGCAGATCGGTTGATCCGGTCCAGTTTGTATCTTGCGTCACTGGGCTCCAGCATGCGGTCACCCAGACGGCCAGTGACATCTCTTGGGTCAGCATATCCGGCTAGCCCCATCGCCGAGTACCCGTCATCGTAGCGGTTTTCCTGCACAGCTGCGGGTTGAGCCACCTGGTTGGCTGCTGCCTCCACCACTTGCGGCTGCACTGCGACTGGCTGCCGCACTCTTGGCTGAGCCGGGTTGGCAGCATGATGCCGCGATGGTACTGCACGGTCTCCTCCTTGCCTCTTGTTGTGAGCTTTATTGGCTTGATAGCCTGCTCCTGCAGTGTTGTGTTTCTGACCGGGCTGCCGCGGCACAGCGTGCTGTTTTGCAGCGACAGCCGGGCCGTACACCTGCATCTGTTTGTTCTTCCCAGAGTTCACACTCTGGTCCCTCTCATTGCCAGGAAGCGGTGATGAGGCCTGATCCGTAGATCTGACCGCATGCGAGTGCACAACCTGAGAAGCGCCAGCACCCGGATTGGCTTTCCGGAACTCCTCGTTCTGCCTGGCAGCCTCTAGCACTAGCTCATTGAGTCTGTCCTGCTGCCTAGCGCGAGCGTCGCTAGCGAGATGCGGCAACTCAGCAGCTACTGCCTCTGCAGCCCTAAGAGTTTTGGCGGGAGTGCTGTATCTCGGCCTACCAACAGTGTTCAAACTAGCAGATTGGCTAGCAGCCCTACCATCTCTAGCCAACTCAGCGCCTAAGTTGCGACGAGTAGTGCCTAGCTTGCTAGGCAGCCTAGAAACAGGAGTAAAGCCATGCGCTACGTTGTACTCATTTTGAGCTAGGTTAAGCTCAAGCCTAACCTTCTCGTACTATTGACGTCAGCCAGAGGAGGGAGAAAGGGGACAACGTGGAAGGGGTACTGGGCCAAGGTGGAAACGGGCTGGGCTGGTCTCTCTTGTGTGCTGCTCCTTTTTCTCCTGTTATTTTTTTGTTTGTTTTATTTTTTTTGTAGCAAAAACAAAAGGAAGCATTGGATGGTTTTTAAGTGATTAAAATTTTTGGAAATTTCAGGGTAGGTTATTTATACCAATAGCAACCCACTGCCAAGGTGGATTTTTAAAAGTTTGAAATTTAAAATGTTGTTTATATTTGAAACCAAATTGAATGAAATTCCAATATTAATTATATTAGAAAAACAGAATCATTTTCAATAGGGTTACCCCTAGGTTTAAATTGATTTAAAGTTTATAATTGTTTGGTGGAAATCATGGATTCAAAAAGGTACTGATTTTTTTTAGCCTTGGTTTGAATTTGAAAGCAGTTTGGGAAGTAATTGATTGATATTGAAAACAAAGATATTAATAGGGTGAACCCTATGTTAAATTTGATTAAAGTAGTTGATTTGATTAGATGATGTTCACAAGTTCAAAGTTGTTCTGTTTGATGCATTTGATTTGAACTTGAAAGTGATTTGGGATTTAATTGATTGAATAAAACCAACAATTTCATAGATGAACATTATGGAAGAAAAGAAAACAATTTGGTTGTTTTTATTTGAAATAACATTTTGGAAATTGTAACATCACAAGGATGAAACAAAGGGTTTGAATTTTGGTTTGGAATTCAAATAGAAAACAAAGGAAAACAACTGAAAACAGTTGGAAAACAAATGAAAACAGAGGAAAACAAATGGAAAACAAACAAAACAAATGCAATCAACATGATGCCATGATGCAAAACATAAAATAACAGATAGCAAACATTCTAAAGGCTATTTTTCAGACTTGGGATGTTACAAAACGCCCCCCCTTGAAGGAATCGCGCCCCGAGATTCCTACTGAGAAAAGAAAAGGTCCGGATACTTCTTGGGAAGATCCACTTGAGCTGTGACACGTGAAACACATCGTGCACATTGGATAGACGTCAGGGAATTTGCAAACCACCGGAACATTTTCAATAAAGGGAGAGGTTTTGTATGGAAGGTGTATAGCTGACTAGAAATTGATTCGTTTGGAGAATAGATTATTTGTAATACGGGTGGAACAGAGTTATTGACATCAATGCAACACCAAGAATAATCATCAATGTCAGAATCATCAACATGAGAGTAACGAGGAATATGTGGCCTCCCATCAGAATTGGATTGTTCTTACTTATCTTGGAAGTCAACATTTGAGATCCCGGGGGGTGAACAAAGTTTTGATTGCTTAGTGGAACCAGAATTGGGTTGTATGTTGTGGATAAGATTGTTGACACAAAGGAATGTGATTCTCCCGTATGAAATAACACTTTAGTTGGAAAAGAGTTTACGAGGAAGTTTTGATTAGACGCCGGTAGAAGATTTGAAGTGGAAAACAACAACAATATTTCAACGGACGAAAAGGATGTTGAGAAGAACAGGATATCAACATCGGGGAAAACGAGAACAAAACTATACCAACTATCACATGTGAATTCAAGTGAAGTAGTTTAGTGATCTACAAGACCATGTGAATTTTTCCACTATACCAACTATCACATAAGCATTTCTATTTCCAAGCAAACACACATCTGAGAACCACCTAACTACAAAAGCTAACAGCTCTGAATAAGAGATGCATGAAAACAAAGGCTAAACGCAGTACTAGCAAAAAGTGAACACTCACAGAACAATAAGAATGAAAACTAGAGTGTTCTAAGCAATAAAAACGAAGCGTGTCTCTCTCCCACACAAGTATGATAAAATCTAACCATTTATTACAGAAAAGAAAACCAAACAAACAGAAAACAAAAATAAAAGACGCTCCAAGTAAAGCACATAAGATGCGACCGAATAAAAATATAGTTTCACTAGAAGTGACCTGATAATTTGTTGATGAAGAAGGGGATGCCTTGGGTAACCCCAAGATTAGACGCTTTAGTCTTATTGGAATCTGCTTGGATGTACCACCGGGGCATCCCCAAGCTTAGGCTTTTCACTCTTCTTGATCACATCATCTCATCCTCTTCTCTTGACCCTTGGAAACTTCCTTCACACCAAAACTCTTACAATCTTCATTAGCAACGTTAGTGCAATTGAAATAATAAATTCACATGGTTCAGTTTAAACACAAGTCTAACACTCAAAAATACATTTTCTACTGTCACAACTTCTTTCAAAACTCTTTTTCTCAAAAGAACACCAAAAGAAAGAGATTAAGATGCAAATGCGATAAATGATAGAAATCTGTCAAAACAAAATAGCAGGTAAAGATCGATTGTTTCAAAAATCTTATGTTGCTCAAATAAAAAAGTAGTCTTATAAGAAAAGTTTCGTATATACCTCAGGATTAAGCACAAAAAAACTCAGGTCATTTTGAATTTTCTGTAATTTTTACGGAACTAACAGTGGACAGCAGAAATCTGTTTCCTACGCAGAAATCCGAAATATAGCCTCAACTTTCCACTAGAGGCTTTACTTGACTCAACAAAAACACAAAAGAAAAGATACAACGGGGTTTCTAAGGAAATAGACAACACCCAGGTGCAAAGCACACAAAAGAAAACAAAGGAAAACGGGTTGAAAATAGAGAAATAAAACGGGTTGTCTCCCGGGAGCGCTTTTCTTTAACGCCTTTCAGTTAGGCACAATGACTTTTAAAAGATGACCACATAAGAATAAGAGTTGAAGCACAAAAATATAGCATCAATAAGCAAATATAAAACACATTTAAGTCTAGCCCACTTCCTATGAAAAATAATCTTGTAGAAAAACAAGTCAACGAAGCACAAAGTGACGAGCATAGGAAAGCAAAACAAGTGCAACTTCATAATCTTAACCATAAAGAGGGGAAACTTGATATTGTTGAGATGAATGAAACTATGTTTCCCTCTCTCATAATAGATTCCAGTAGCATCATAAATAAAATTAACAACATAACTATCACAAGAAATATTCTTATCATGAGCCACATGCATAAAAGAATAATTACTCTCCACATAAGCATAGTCATTCTTATTAATAGCAGTGGGAGAAAATTTAACAAAATAGCTATCATTATCATTCTCATCACCATAATTATCAAACATAGGAGGCATTTTGCAATCATAATTAATTTTCTCCTCAATAGTAGGTGGATTGAAAATATCATAATCATTATAATCATCATAAAGAACTCCAACATGATAGACAAGTTGTATATTAGGGAGATGGTTTTGAGTAATCCCCCCATAGCTATGACAGGTTTCATAAGGATAATTTTAATCATTGCCTATGTTATAGCATCTTTTATAAAAGTTATCAAAGACTTGAGGCATAGTATCATCATAGGCAACAGAATAGTTATCTTTCAAAGTGCATCCATTTGTAAACATATCATCATTTTTACTAGAAAGAGATGTATCAAGCATATCATCAATAGCAAAAGGATTTTCAAACACATCATCCACAAGCTCAGAGATTTCTTTATTATCATTGGAAGGAACATGGATGGTACTAATAGTACAGCAATTATCATCATTTTCAGAATTGGTACCAAAGAGATTTTCAATATCAAAAGTAGTGTGTTTCTCTTAATCATGGTCACTTCCATAAATAACAGGCATAGGAAAATCATCGAGTTTGGACTCATCAGCAAAAGCTGTAATATGACCAACATGATTAGGGAGAGATACTGTTACCTCTCTCTTTTTACTCCTCCTCTTCTTCTTCTTCTTACTCTCTATAGGAGGGAAAGGCTTGAAAGGAAGCTTCTCCACATACCCTGGTTTATTGTTAGAAACAATAGAACAAACCTTGGAGGATTCCTCCTCTTCATTAATAAGATGAAAAAAAAATTAGCCCTGTCATATTTTGGTAAATATCCCTCTTTTAGAATATTTTGTATGTAAGTATTTGCATGGCAGTTTTCAACACAATAAGATGGCATTCATGCAAGACACTATTCATATCAAAGCACTCATATCAATCAAAGAAGTTTTTCTTAATAACTATTCACACCCCAAAAATAATGTAAGTTCATCATGCTCATTGGGGGTGATCATGCCATCACAATACAAACTTGCAGTACTCATAGGATTCGAAAGGCTACTATCATGGCTTGAGCATCGAAAATTAAAATGACCCACTTTACAGCAAAGTTCACAAATAAAAGGATAGAGGGCACAAACTTTTTCACCAAGATCATTTAGAGCCCTATCCCACTTTCTAGTTTTTTCATTCCTATGATGGATACAATATTCTTCTATAGTTTGATTCTTTTCACAAGGTCTAAGTGATCCACAAAAATTAACATGCTTATAAGAAATAGTACTTTCAGAAGTTTGAGCATGTTTATTGCAATCATCAATAACAATTTCATTTTTCATGCAAGTGTCTTTAAAAGGTTCATGATATATGTCCCCATTTTTAGGAAGATTAATATAAGAAGCGAAGGATCTATACCAACCGACAACCATTTGAAGATCAAGACCATATTTAGCATTAAGCTCATGAAAATCAGCAGTTTTAGCAAAAGTCTTAATGCGATCATACTCATAGTTTATACCCGATTCTTTACCTTTGTCGTTATTCCAACCTTCATTATTGGTTTCAATTGTTTCAAAAAGATCCCATTTAGCTTCAACCTTCTTACTTGAGAAAGAACCCTCTGAACATGCATCTAGATAATCCCTGTAATGTCCTGAAAGCCTTGCATAAAAATTAGTAACAATTATTTCCTTAGGAAGATCATGGTTAGGACATTTAAGTATTAATGTTTTCAGTCTTCCCCAAGCTTGAGCAATGCTTTCTCCGTCATGAGGCCAAAAATTATAAATGTAATTCCTATCTAAATTCAGTTGATGAGAGGAATAAAATTTAGAGTAAAATAGAGATTCAAGCTCCTTCCACTCCAAATGACGATGATCATCTAGCAGCTCATACCACTCCCTTACTTTGTCCTTAAGAGATAAAGAGAATAATCTCCTCTTAACTTGTTCCATTGAAATACCTGCACACTTGAACAGCCCGCATAATTCATGTATAAAGAGTAAATGATCACGAGGATGGACAGTTCCATCTCCAAAATAACGGTTATCCATGACAAGTTCAACAATTTTCTTGGGTATTTTAAAAGGAATGCTTTCAGTAGGAGGATTTAAAATATCACAAGCATCATTAGGTTTATCACATATGGGAGATAAAGTATCATCAGAGCAAATTTTCTCCTCTAAAGCTAGGGAAATAAAAAGTTTATAGAAACTAGCTTCCCCAAGCTTAGACTTTTCCATAGTACTAGAAATAATGGTATCCAAATAATTAATGCTAATAACGTTGCTACTAGAATGCAAATAAAGCTCTCTCATATTTTTGTTGTTTTCCATTAAGACTAACTAGTAAAAATAAAAACAAGCAATAAGTAAAAATAAGACTAACTAGTGAAAACAAGAAACAAAAAGATATAATTGCAGAATCTAAAGGAAATAACTTTGAGCACTCACACCGGAGGATGTGAGTACCTTTTACCTTACCTCCCCGGCAACGGCGCCAGAAAAGTGCTTGATGTGTACGCACGCTTCTATTCTTGTAGACAGTGTTGGGCCTCCAAGTGCAGAGGTTTGTAGAACAGAAGCAAGTTTCCCTTAAGTGGATCACCCAAGGTTTATCGAACTCAGGGAGGTAGAGGTCAAAGATATCCCTCTCAAGCAACCCTGCAATCAAGATACAAGAAGTCTCTTATGTCCCCAACACACCTAATACAATTGCCAGTTGTATAGGTGCACTAGTTTGGCGAAGAGAGAGTAAAATGCAAGTAATATGGATGATAATAAGTTATAATAGCAATCTGAAATAAAAATGGCAGCAAGCAAACATGTAGCAGAACAGGCGAAAAACGGTGTTTCAATGCTTGGAAATAAGGCCTATGGATCCTACTTTCAGTAGTGGACACTCTCAACAATGATCACATAATTGAATGCATAAATATCATTTCTTCACTATGCTACTCCGAACCACTCTCCGGTCGAATAACGAACACTAATCATTGCGTAGGGCTTTCACAGCACTCCTCAAGTCTATATTCCCTCTCTAGGGCACCCCAATGTCACTACGAGCGCCATAAATTAGTAAACAAACGCCACAATTTCATAGGTTCGCCTTTCAACACAAGATATAAATATCATGCTAAACCACACGGAGCACACACTGTCACCTTAGCCCCGTGATCAAAGTGTTTACGGAGGCAACAAAACCACTTGAGTAGCATAAAAGATGAAGACCAATCTACAAATTCAAATAGATTACAAAGCTCATGATCACATATAGATCACACCATGGGAGAGAGAGATGAACCACATAGCTACCGGTAGAGCCCTCAGCGCCGGGGGAGAACTACTCCCTCCTCATCATAGGAGACATCAACGGTGATGGAGATGGCGGTGGAGTCAATGGAGATGGCTTCCGGGGCACTTCCCTGTCCTGGCGGGGTGCCAGAACAGAGATCTGTCTCTCGAAACTTGTCGGTGGCGGTGGCGGAGCTACGGATGTATTTTGCGGAAAAGGTCGATTGTTTTAGGGTTTATGCCTCGGGGAGTATATATGGGCCAAAGGGCGATGCCGGGAGGTGGCCAGGGGGGTGGTGGCGCCACCCTATGGTGTGTCCACCCTGTGGCCCCCCCTCCGGGGCTCTTCGGGACTTCTGGATGCTTCCGGGACTTTTAGGACTTCTGGCTTTCGAATTTTCCAATTCCGAGAATATTTCCAGAACAACTTTTCTGAAACTAAAAACAGAAGAAAACAGGGAACTGGCTTTGTGGCATCTTGTTAATAGGTTAGTCCCGGAAAACATAAGAAAACGTAGGAAAACATACGGAAAACATGTATTAATTGGCATAATATCAACATGGAACATAAGAAATTATAGAAACGTTTGAGACGTATCAACGATCTGTATTCCAATGATGAAAAACTTTAGGGAGTGTATGCTTTCCTAGGAAAAGAATTACAGCAGCAAAAGTGAGGACAGGCACGATCAAGGAAGTTACATGATGACTCAGCCCTATGCAAAACTGCTACATGCGCCGCTGGAGCACCTAAACCTGGTGAACCTGGAGATTCAGGCGATTCTAAGGAAAAGAAAGGAGATCCTAAGAAGAACAAGAAAATCCCGGATAACAAGGACACAACGTTCAGAACAGGATCCCATCTGCCAAAAGGCGGAAATAATTCCCGTGACTACAAGGAATGGTAGGAACAAAACCGGAAAGACGGAAAAGTAATGCCGCCTCCGAGATGCCCAGCTGATAAAACTGGAAGATAGGACAATCCTCACAGGTGTGAGAGATCCCGTACTCCTCCTAGGAACAAAGAAATGCCAAGGAGTATAATTCCACCTTATTCCAAAGGACGCGTCAACGGAAGAAGTAGGGATAATCCCGGAAGAGCGCACTCGCGCAACAATGGACCAGAACGGAGCAGATTCCCTTCTGTCCATTCAGCCGAAATGTACTCCTCTCACTTTGATAAGGCAGAAAGAGACGATCTGTACTTTGGACCTAAGTGTTTCACTGACAGGATCCGAAGAATCAGTCTACATTCTGGCTTTGCCAAAGTTGGTCCAACTTATCAAAAGTATACCGGAAGTACAAACCCGAATACGTGGCTTTCATATTACTATATTGCCGTCCAGATTAACAAAGGGACAGATTTAGAGGCTATAAAGCTTCTTACCCTAATGTTATTGGATGGAGCCAGAGATTGGATCAATGGTCTACCATCGAGGACAGTGGACAGCTCGGAAGACATGGCGAGAGTATTCGCTCAGCACTTCCGGGGAACGTATAAACGCCCTAAGAGTATCAACCAGCTGAACCGTTGCGTGCAATATGAGGATGAGTCGTACGTCGACTTTATCTCAAGATGGACTGCAATGAAGAACAGTTTCTCTGGAGTAAGTGATGTATAAGCAATGCATGCTTTCATCAACGGCCTGAAACCCGGCCTTGTACCGTCCATGGTTGGTTCGAAAGAGCACAAAGATCTCGGATCTATGCTTACCACCGCCAATGAGCATGCAGCGGCCGAAGATGATATCAGAGCGAGAGGTGGAAATATTGATGCATTGGTTCAAGCCAAAAAGACGTATCGTTCTGAAAAGAAGGATACTCCAGAAGCACAACCAAAATCCAAGGAAGTAAACTTAACCTTTGGAAAGGATAATGGCAACAGATGGAAAGGGAAAACACAGATCCCACCTCCTATTCTAAAGAAGAATGGGAAAAGATTAAGTCCTAAAACTGTGTCCACCATTCGCAATTTGGGAAGCCTACCCATACCAATGCGCAGTGCCACCTAAACAAGCACATGAAGGGCACTCAGGATCCGGGAACAAAGGAAAGAATTCCAAAAGGAAGTTCAACAAGCAAAAGCCAGAAGCTGAAAAGGAAGAAAGTGAGACGGACACTGATGATAAAATCCAGGAACAACACCGAAAAGGCGAGCCAAAATTCCCGAGAGTTGAAGGAGAATGTAGCCTAACTTTCGTGGCAACTCCCTCACCAAAACAGTCTAAAAGAACACTTTGAGAGATCAACGCGGTTGTACCTCCAACCCCAAAGTACTTGAAGTGTTCAAATACGCCAATTACCTCGGATCAGACTGATCATCCCAGAAACATCCTAGAACCCGGCACGCATGCTTTGGTCGTATGCCCTATTGTTCAAAACACTAGGCTCAAAAGAGTGCTGATGGATGGAGGATCTTGTATCAATATCATGTACTTAAGTACATTGAAGCAGTTACACATCACCGAGACCCAGCTCAATTACAGTAATATACGTTTCCATGGTATTGTTCCTGGCAGACAAGCACAATCCCTAGGAGAAATTTCCCTATACGTAACCTTTGGAAACAGGGAACACTTCCGTCAGGAAAGGATCTCATTCGAAGTGGTGTCGTTCGAAAGTGTTTATCATGCAATACTCGGACGTCCGGCTTTCGCCAAATTCATGGCAAGATCATGTTATATTTATAACAAGCTGAAGATGACAGGGCAAAAAGGAGGAGTAATTACCATATCTGGTGACTTCAAATTGGCGAACGAGCTGGAGAAAGAAAACGCCCTGTGTGCCGAACAAGTGATTCGGAAGGAGGAATTGAAGGAGCTAGCTAAAGAAGTATTACTGACAGAAATGCTGGCAGGAAAAGAAAGCCGAAAGACGGTAGATAGTTTCAAAGCCTCGAAGAATACAAGACAGGTCATCCTAGATCCCAAAGATCCGACAAAATTCATCGTAGTGGGAACAGAAATGAACGACAAATAGGAAAGCGCGCTCATCAAGTTCCTACGTGAGAACTAGGACATTTTCGCCTGGTGTTCTGCTGATATGCCATGTGTGCCGAGGGAACTTGCTGAGCACGAACTAACAGTAATCCCAGGTTCAAAACCCGTCAAACAAGGTCTTCGTCGTTTTGATGGAAGAAGACGGAAGGCTATAGGCAAGGAAATTATCCGGCATTTAGCAGCTGACTTTATCCGGGAAGTTATACATGCTGATTGGTCTGTGAACCCAGTATTAGTCCCGAAGAAAGATAGTATTGTTCTTAGCATGTGTATAGATTACACCGTTTTGAACAAATTGTGTCCAAAAGATAGGTTAGCATTATCGCGAATCGATCAAATAATAGACGCCACTGCTGGCTCTGAGATTTATGCTTTTGGATGCTTATTCTGGGTATCATCAAATATGTATGAAGGAAGAAGACCAAATAAAAACCTTCTTCATAACCCCATATGGAACATACTATTACATAACCATGCCTTTTGGCTTGAAGAATGCCGGTGCAACATACCAGCGTTGCATGCAAAGATGCTTGCATAGTCAAATTGGCAAAAACGTTTATGTTTACGTGGATGATATTGCCATTGTTTCCAAGGAAAAGGATACACCCCTTGAAGATCTACGAGAAACCTTCGAAAACTTATGCACTTATAAAATGAAGTTGAATCCATTAAACTGCGTATTCGGGGTTCCTTCAGGAAAGCTTCTGGGTTTTATCGTTTCTCACAGAGGAATAGAGGTAAACCCGGAAAAGATCAAGGCAATCTTGAACATCACAAGGCCTACATGTCTAAAAGATGTCCAAAGATTGACGGGTTCTGCAGCTGCCGTTAGCAGGTTTATAAGCCGGCTTAGTGACAAAGCTCTGCCATTATACAAATTGTTGAAGAAATCCGACAAATTTGAATGGACAGAAGAGGCGACAAAGCATTAAATCAGTTAAAAGAAACCTTGATGAAAGCTCTGATTTTGGCATCCCCAAAAGACGAAGAACCCATGTTACTGTACCTTACAGCAACTAACAAGGTTATTAGTCCAGTGATAATCGTGGAAAGACGAAAAGACGAGCAAAGTATTCCAGATCAACATCCGGTGTACTACGTCAGTGAGGTATTCTTCGAGTCAAAACAAAGGTATCCACATTATCAAAAGCTGGCATATGGCGTATTTTTTGCATCTCGAAAACTCCGTCATTACTTCCAAGGACATTCCATAATAGCGGTAAGCAAAGCACCACTAGGGTATATTATAAACAATGCGGACGCAATAGCAGAGTAGCCAAATGGGGCATTGAGCTCGCTGCGTTCGACATTAAGTACCAACCCCGGATGGCAATTAAATCCCAGGTGTTGGAAGATTTCGTAGTTGATTGGACAGAAGCAATGGAAAACACACCAATGACGGAATCAGAATATTGGATCATGCATTTTGATGGATCCAAAATGAGAGAAGGCTCTGGAGCTGGTGTGGTGCTTAAATCTCCAAAAGGCGACATAATGGAATACGTATTACAAATACACTTCAACGCCAACAATAATGTGGCAAAATATGAAGCTTTGCTTCAAGGCTTGCATATTGCAAAGGAGATAGGCGTCAAGCGTATACTTTGCTATACCAAACATGGGATGCCAAAATCCCCATTATGGCCGAATATCGGAGAACAGTCAACGAGTTCTCCATTTGCTTCCTAGGATTTCATGTACTTCACATAAAAAAGGAAGAAAATTGGAACGCGGATGCTCTAGCCCGCATGGGATCGGAAAGAGTGAAGACTTTACCACCTGGTGTGTTCGTCCAACATTTGCATGAACCATCAATAAAAGGCGGAGATGTTGATCATCCTCTAATTTCCGAGTCAATAGAAGTCTGGCTTGTTAACCCGGATTGGACAATTTCATACCTAAACTTCTTAGTTGAGCAGAAGTTCTCGGATGGAGCATACGAAGTCTTGCAAAGGCAGATACAATGTCTATGCAAATGATACACGATAATCAATGGTTGCCTGTATGAGCGCAGTACTATCGGAATTTTTCAGCGATGTATTTCGCCAGAAGAAGGACGAGAAATTCTGCAGGAAATCCATGCAGGAGATTGCGGACATCATGCTCAATCAAAAAGCATAGTTAAAAAAGCATTATGTGCGGGGGTTTTCGGGCTCACAACCAAGACAGATGTGGAGCACATAGTGAATACATGTGCTGGATGTCAGTACTACGCCCGGCAAACTAATATGCCATCCCAAGCACTCAAAACTATCCCCATAACATGGACATTTGCAGTTTCGGGGCTAGATATGATGGGACCATTCAAAACTGCCAGAGGCAGAGTCACATATCTACTTGTTGCAGTAGATAAGTATACCAAGTGGGTGGAAGCAAAACCCATCAAAAAACTTGACGGTGTGACTGCCAGAAATTTCGTCATTGACGTAGTCATGCGATACGACGTTCCACATAGCATAATCACGGATAACGGGACAAACTTTTCAATTGGAGAGTTGGCAAAGTATTGACGACAAACAGGAATTCACCTAGATCTTGCATCTGTGGCACACCCACAATCCAATGGCCGGGTCGAACGAATGAATAGTTCGATACTGCAAGGAATCCGCCCAAGACTCGAATCTCCTCTTCATAGAGCAGCTGGAGCATGGGTAGAAGAATTACCTTATGTGCTTTGGAGTATTCGAACGACACCAATAGATCAACAGGGCAAACACCCTTTATCCTGGTTTATGGTGCAAAAGCAGTGCTTCCTACGGACATGATCCATGATAGCCCAAGAGTGCAGGCGTACGATGACTCGGATGCCAAAAACGCACGACGGGATGCCGTCGATCTCTTAGAAGAAGAACGAGAGCTTGTGCTACAAAGATCTGCCATTTATCAGCAAGGACTGCGATGTTATCATAGTCGGAAATCAAACATCGTTCTTTCAAAGAAGGTGATTTGGTGCTAAGATTGGTATAGGATAGGAAGCACAAATTAGCCGTAAATGGGTCATATTACCTTGTAGATATTCGAGATACGGGAGATGATCTGAAAAACCTGAATCACAAGAGAAAAAGAAAGATAGATGTAGAACTAGGAGAGACAAAGAGACCCTGGAACATCTAGCAGTTACGTCCCGTCTACACTTAGTTCAAATGCTATGTAAATATCATTGAGATCATGAAATAAAGTTGTCGGAAATCCACACATTTTTTTTGTGTGTTTTACTGTTATAAGCATATTTCCGTATTATCTATTTCCCAATGATCTTTCAATTTAGCTTCAATGTTAACCCGAATTGTGCCTGCATGCTCGGAGTTATAAAACTGAATGTTTTTAAGCCTAAGGAGGCTTAAGAACCCTAGATTGTGCTTGTGTGCCTCAAGTTCATACTTCTCAAATTCCTTATTTTTCCTAAGTATTATCTGATTGTTTGTATGTTGGGCCACTGGAATTAGTAAGTAAAAGTGCCTAAGTATAATCCATGACTCCGAGTTTTGGCTGATAGGTCTGAACCCAGTCACTTGGCATGAAGATTACATACTTTCGAGCCACTTCAACACTAAGGAAAGTTAAAGCATACAAACCAGAGAATTTAGAAGGAAAGGAATTAAAACTCTGAAAAACTTTGCAAAGACATAATTTTTACTGCAAAAGAATAAGTGCTTGTTCATAAAAAGGATAGAATGCATTACAATTGATATTACATTATAAGAATATTAATGCTTCTATTTTCTCGACTGGCTACGTAGGAACTAGATGACGTCCTCATACTCTTTGTCGTCCTCCTCGTCGTTGTCGCTTGGGTTCTCCGGAGTCTTCGGAATCTCTTCCTCCGGGTAGAACGTGGAGGTAGAAACCATCCGAGCAATTTTGGAGGCGTTCCCCTTGACCGACTCGAATATTTCCGCCCTCTGTGCTTCTGTATATCCTTGAGTGATATCGGTAGCAACACGCCAGGAATTCGAGGTGGTATAATGCATACGCGTCAGTCCAAGGACCATGCGCGCACCACCTCAGGCGGCAGATTGGAGTCAGGACTCTCTCTGATTTGCCACCTCTTCAATGGCTTCCGGAAGTTTGCTGAGTTCTGAGTAATCGCCAACTTTGTCTAGAATGCACTTAGTAATAAGTAGCATCCCAGCATTCTTAAGCTCGGAGACGATTTTCCCGAAAGCCCGGATTCTGTCAATCCGGGTAAGCAAAGGATTCCCTTATGTTCAAACAACCAAGAAATGTTAGAAAACACAGAATGAGGAAAAGGGAGGCGTACTGCAAAAGTATAAGATAAAAACTTGGCAAAGAAACAAAACTAACCAAAAAAATTATCCATCTCAACGCCTTCTTCAAGGCGTTGGTTGAGGGCATTCTCCAAGTCCGGATAGTCGCCTTATCCTTCTCAGTTTGGGAAGAAGCTCGGGACTCGGCCAGACAAATGCCCAGTTGGCTCGGCTCCAGGTCTTTTTGGAGCTTTACAGTCATCTTGTAAAGTTCCGAATTTTTCTTGCGGACGGTTTCAACGTTGCCAGAATCTTCAGCAATTTGTTTGGATTTAGCCAAAGAAGATGAAAATAATGAAAATTGAAGAGTTCAAAACTCGGAAAATGACTTAGAGAAAATTCAGAAAGCAGCAGTAAAAACGAAGAAAGACATTTACCTGTTGTATCCTTTAGCTGCTGCTGAACTGCGGCCAATTCCGAGTCTTTGTCATTAAGAATACCAAGAAGAGATCTGACCTCTTGGTTCTTAATGGTAAGCTTAGTGAAAACTTCCATGTTTATTCTCTCGGCGGTTTGCTGAGAAATAGACAAAGGAAAAGATGTTTAGTCAAAAAAAAGTAGGCAAAATAGAAAAGCATTAAAGGCAAAAACTGAAATAATAGTTTCGTCTTTAATACTTGGGGGCTAGAGGTATTTACCTGGCTCATCCTCTACAAACCCGCGAGATCCTCGGAGAATTCCTTGGCGTATTCCCCAAAGGTAATGCCCATGTGGTGGATGCCATCTTGTATAACCTGGCAAGGCAAGAACACGTAATTATTCCATACAACTAGGTCGGATTGTGGCCAAGGACGAACCAAGGGAGCTCGGGCAAAGAGTTTTTTCGCCCACGGATGAATATATCCGTGTTCGTCAAAACAATCTTCTTGCTTTACCTTGAACTTTTCATCAAAGGTGGGGATGGGCTCTTCCTTGGGAAGATTAGAAGTCCCAGCTTCATCAGGCACCACCCTTTCCCTCGCATCCGTGTTGGATGCAATGGCATGGTTGGACTGTAGGGGAACTCATCCTCCTGTGCAGCCGAGTTTTCCTCCCCAGCCGCCATTCGAGTGTCGGGGCAGCGGCGGGAGACGGCTTTGCTCCTCTGTGGGCAACAACTTTTTGTTTCTTCCGGCCTTTTCCCTTCAAAGTAGTAGGGGTAAGGCTAGAAAAGAAAGAAGAGAAGAAAATCCGAGATTTGAGATTCCGAGAAACATGACGGATGGAGGATGTGATGTTCCCATTAGGGAGAAAACAACGGTGTTTACCTAGTTTACATTGTTTACATTACACATTTTTCTTACGGGATAATCTGTTGCTAGTAACTTAATACCCAACGTTTGTTCGGATGATATTCGGAGGGTAGATTATTAGACATAGATGCAGTTGGATGATGGTCTATGTATTTTGTTGTAATGCCCGCATGAATCACATAGTAATATTTATGTCTTGCATATGCACTACGGTGCAGTCTTCATTTATGTCAGTTGCCCAGCTGTAATTTGTTCACCACACATGTTATTTATCTTTCACGGAGAGACACCACTAGTGAATTGTGGACCCCGGTCCATTTTCCTCATACTGATAAAACACCTATTGATTTCCTACTATTCCTACTGTTTTCCACACCATGCGTTTAACCTCTTTGTGTTCAGCAAAACCGGTGAGATTGACAACCTTACTGCTTCGTTGGGGCAAAGTGATTTGATTGTGTTGTGTAGGTTCCACGTTGCTGCTGAACCGGTAGTGCGCCCTGCCACCTCAGCTGCATCAACCTTCAGAGATTGCTTGTCCTCCTACTGGTCGATTCAACCTTGGTTTCTTTTCTAAGGGAAAACTTGCTGCTGCACTCTTCACACCTTGCGCTTGGGGTCTCCCAACAAGCGTGTGTCCACACTCCATCAGGCACCCCGCTGCCGGCTCTTCTATCATTTAGATAAGCGGATGAAGCCACTAGTCGAGGGTGCGAAATCCACTTAACAAGTAAGATAAAGATTCTCTATTTACGTCCTCATGAGCTAAAATAGGGGCACAAAATAGGAATAATTTTTCGAAAGTTTTAAAGGTAGCACATGAGAACTTTACTTGGAATGGCGGTTAAATACCACATATATAGGTAGGTACGGTGAACACATTTGGCAAACTTTGGTTTTTGGGACTTGGATACATGAGTAGAGCTCATACTCAGTACATGTGAAGGCTAGCAATAGACGGGGAGCGACAATCAAGAGAGCAACAACTGTCATAATCATGATTGCGACAAAACAAAATTAACAGGGGCATAAAAGTGATACAAATACTCTAAGGCAAATTAAATCATCGAGGCTGAATTTTTGTTTTAAGTCATAAGCATGTGTGAGCATGTGTCAAGTCGATTCAAGCGAAACAATCAGAGGGAGATACCACAATGTCATACCCTTCTATGGATAAACAATGCAAGCAAACATTTATACGACATGTTATCTTATATTAACAAGTTGAAACTAAACATGTGAGAGCACGAACTACTAAGCATCAATTAAATAACATATGCCTTACACGAACAAACTAAGCATGTCCACATGGATGAGTATATGTACAAAAATAAAACAAATAGAGTTCATACTAGCCTCTCACCACAACTTGAATTGTCGTAAATCGTCAGTATTGCTCTTCACTTGTGGATTGAACAATATAGAAAGATAACCAAGCTCCAATGTAGACACGGAAGACCAATGAACTCTGCAACAATCTTTACAAAACCAAAGAAGAACAACAAATATTTTTGGGTTTTCGAATTAAAACAAGAACATAAAGAAACAAGCAAACAAAGCAAAATATTTTTGGATTTTTGAATATTAAACCATAACGAGAAAGGAGAGCGAACTAGCAAAAGAAACTAAAGAGGAAAATAAAGAGAAACAACAGAAATATTTTTGGTTATTTTGTGTTTTGGAAAGCAAGAACAAAACGATAAAAACAAAAAGAAACGAAAGAAGCGAAAACAAGCGAAAGAACCGAAAACATGGATATACAAAGAACCGACTGAAACATGATATATAGATGAGTGTGATGTCGGTATACCTCCCCCCAAGTTTAGGCTTTTGGCCTAAATGAAGATCAATCCCAAGGGGACCATGAGGTGGCGCCCCGGTGTACTGTGTGGTGTAGTCCTCGGAAGGCGCATCTTGCCTCATCTGCTGCCTATGGAACTCCATCAAGCGCAGCTGCTCATCTATCTCTCCCTTTGGGCGCGACCATGGCGTCCTGTCAACTTTGAACAAAACAGGCTGCGACAAAGTTACTTCCCTCTCATCTCCGTCAACAAATAAAGCTCTATATACTAAATGTTCAGCAGTAGAGTTAGCAGTAATAAATTATGATCCTTCATGGAAGCAAGATTAAGTCTATAAGGAGCTACCAATTCATCATAAGAAGCAATAGGAAGTCCTAGAGCAGTTACTGTATGTGTAGCAATAATGCCCCCATAAATGGGTCCCTTAGCAGCTAGGCGGCGAGCAATGAGAGAACCAAGGTTATACTTGTTGCTACGGTTATGTGCAGCATCAAGAAAAGCAAGATGATAGTTTGAAATGTTGCTAGTGTTCTCCCTACCAAGGACACTAGTAGCAAGATAGTAAGTGAAATATCTGATAGGAGCTAGTTGGATGTTTCTTATCTTCCCGCGCTGAGCTGAGCAGCCATCATCATTGGTAACTCCTCGATAGAGCTCCATAAGATCAGCGGGTCTCTCCTGAATCTTGCACGCTGTCCTGGAGGCGTTGATACCTATAATGTTACAAGAACTCTCCAAGAGCAAGGAAAAATAACTACCATATATCTTAAAAGCAACAGTTGGGTTATATGATGAGTTATGAAATCTGAAACTCTCAACAAAAGTTTTTGTGGGAATAGCATATTGGGGCCCTTCATCCTACATGTAGTTGGTTAAACCAACCCTTTCAATCAGCATCAAGAAGTCATCAATTATACCTGCACTTCAAAAAAAATGCATAGCATGGTGCAATAAGGTCTTCATTATAGGATGGCCTCCCGCATCATCGATGTTTGGTGCAATAAGGTCTTCATTATAGGATGGCCTCAATAAAGTGGATGGACGTGAGGGCCTTGTTCTTCTAGGAGCATCACTCCTAAATATTTCTCCAAAGTTGTGGTTGTCCATTTTTTAAATTTTTCAACAATCATCACAAAAATTGATTTCAAGCAACTATAAGGTGGAAACTACCATAGAGACTTATAGGAGAGCCAAACATGCATAAAAACTAAATTATTTCCACTTAAATCAAGCATGCAAACTCACATAAGCTGTCACCTACAGTACCAAAATACTCAAGAAATACTTGGATAATCGGAGGAGTCACATACCGGAGAGAAAATGCACCAAATTTTAGCAACAATGGTGGGCTGAGCAAAGAGGTTGAAAAATCTCGAGGAAGAACAGCAAGAACTCGGGTTCTAGAAAGTGTTTTGAGTTTGTGGGGTGAGAGAGGAATCTTTGGCAGGGAGAGAGTTAGTGGAGGGCCAGGGGACCCACACCATGTGCAGGCGCCACCAGGGGGCTGGCTGCGCCACCCTGTGGTGTGCCTGACTGGTGGGTCCCCCTGGGGTCTCCCAGGAGGCTCTCCGCCTCATTTTTGACGTAAAAATTATTATATTTTTTCTGGAATTTTTTGAGAAATTTTCTTTTCGAGGTATTTTCAGAATTTAATAATTAATTAAAACCCAGAAAAACAAATATGGAAAGGTGGAAAACAAAACCAAAACCAGAACTACAGAGGTTTTAAGACACTCCAAAAGGCAAATAACCAAAGAAAACAAATGTGGAAATGGTGAAAACAAAAATATGGATGGTGAAAACATGCATAACCACAGTAATCAAGATGAAAACATGACTATGGATGATGGAAAACATAATTATACTAATGTAGCAAGGTGTGAACATGGTGATAACATAATGGAGAAGGTGAAAACATAGTGAAAACATTGTCCTCTTCATTCAAAATCATTTTGTTAACAAGGGTGATCAAGTCTTGTTACCAGAACAATTTTTATATGAAGCAAAACTTTGCACATCACTAAATAATTATGTTACCTCAACCTTGATAGACATAGTCCCAATCATAAAGATTTCATATAAAATTCTCCAATCTTGATGGTCTCAATATTTTCAATTGAATTCAAACCATATCTTCTATCAATCTTCTTAAGAAAATAAACAGTATGCTCTTTATCATTAACATTAAAAGTTACTTTTGTTTCATTGCAATCAATAACAGCCCCTGCAGTGTTAAGAAAAGGTCTCCCAAGAATAATAGATATATTATCATCTTCTGGCATTTCCAACACAACAAAGTCAGTTAATATCAAACAATTAGTAGTCACTTGAACATGAACATTCTCACATATACCAACAGGAATAGCAGTAGACTTATCATCCATTTGCAAAGATATGTCAGGGTGTATCAATTTTTCAAGAGAGAGCCTCTTATATAGAGAAAAAGGCATAACACTAACTCCAGCTCCCAAATCACATAAAGCAGTTCTAACATAATTGTTTTTAATAGAACAAGGGATAGTAGGAATACCAGGATCTCCAAGATTCTTTGGAACCTTGCCATTGAAAGAGTAATTAGGAAGCATAGTGGAAATTTCCTCATTAGGAATCTTCCTTTTGTTAGAGAAAATATCTTTCATATATTTAGAATAAGGAGGCAGTTTAATAGCATCAGTCAAACGAATTTGCAAAAACATAGGTTTCATCCACTCACAAAAGTTGTTATGATGTTATTCCTCCTTTGATTTGTGTTTCTTATTAGGAAAAGGCATTGCTTTTTGTACCCAAGGGTCTCTTTCACTACCATGTTTATTAGCAATGAAATCCTCCTTAGTATACTTCACAGTTTTAGTTTTCTTTTCAGGTTCAACTACAGTTTCTTCTTTATCAGAAGCATCACTTTTATCGTTACCACTTTCAGTTTCAGCATCATAAATAGATATACTATTGGGATCTTTAGCAAGTTCAAGAGATTCTACAACAGTTTTATGTCTCTTCTTCTTTTTCTTAGAAGGAGAACTATTGTTTTTAGGTTGCTGAGAATCGTGTTCAATTCTTTTATTATGTCCTTCAGGATACAAGGGGTCCTGAGTAGAAACACCACTTCTAGTGATTATTTGACAAACATGTTTTTCTCTAGAAGCATTAGCTAGCAAATCTTTTTGCACTTTAGTGAGTTGATCAATTTGAGTTTGAACCATATGAAAATGTTTAACAAGAATTTTAACATCATTAGAGGTTCTCTCAATAATAGAATAGAAATTAGCAATGGCTCTAGAGTTTTCCATAAGATGATTTTGCACTCTCATATTAAAGTTGTCTTGCTTAACAACATAATTATGAAATTCATCTAAGCATTGATCAGGTGGTTTAGTGTAGGGAATATCTCTATTATCAAAGTATTGGAGAGAGTGTACCTCAACTGTTGATGGATAAGGAATAGGCTTACATAATTCTTCTATAGGAGGTCAATTCTTCACATCTTCAGATTTAATACCCCTCTCTTTAAGAGATTTCTTGGCTTCCATCATCACTTCATCATTTAATTCAATCATCCCTCTCTTCTTGGGTGTTGGTGTTGGCTCTTGTGTAGGTGTAGGCTTAGGTATATTCCAATCATCATTATTTTTGGCTATTTTAGCAATTAATTCCTCGGCTTCTTCTGGAGTTCTTTTCCTGAAAATACAACCAGCACAACTATCCAGGTATGTCCTAGATTAAACAGTTAGTCCATTATAAAATATATCTAGGAGCTCATTTTCAGGTAATGGAGAGCCAAGGCTAGCTCTTATTAAAGAACAAAACCTTGTCCAAGATTCAGGCAATTTCTCTCCTTCAATTTGCTCAAAGTTAAAGATATCCTGCACAACAGCATGTTGGACACTAGCAGGAAAATATTTTTGAAAGAAAGCATTAACCAAATCCATAGGACTAGTAATAGATCCAGGTGACAGATTGTTAAACCAATTTTTAGCTTTATCTTTCAATGAGAAAGGGAAAATCTTGGTAACAAAATAAGTATTCAACTTGGTATCATCAGAAAATAAACTACTCAAAGATGAAAGCTCATTCATGTGTTCCATATCACTTTTACTTTCAGTTCCACAAAAAGGTTCCTTCTCAACAATAGATATATAAGATAAATCTAGAGAGAAATCATAATCCTTGTCTCTAATGTGTATGGCAGATGTGGCAAACTTAGCATCCAAAAAATATTTATATTTCATAGCATGTCTTGCAAGAAGACTCTTAAAAGCACTTGCACTAGTAGTAGCTTGAGATCCCTCAATAAAGTCATTATTAAGTTCAATATAGGTTTCATCAAGATCATCAATAGACTTAGGTGAATTAATATGTGTACCAATATTTTCAACAAGAATTTCAGCACTTTGAATTTGTTTGGATTTAGCAACTGTAGCATCTAGGAAAGGACCTAGTGAACCAGTATCATCAAGCCCAGTAGAAGCATCATCAAAAGTATCAGAAGCATTTTCAGACTCAACATAAGTAACAGTGTGTGTGGCATGTGGTGGTGTAAGAAGCTTACTCATAACAGACGGTGAATCAAGAGCAACAGAGGTGTTCAGAGTTGTACCTCCCCTTGTAGTGGACGGTAATATAGGAACTTTTCCATCATGATTCTTGCCCATGATGAAAGGCTTGCAGCAAACAATATTACGTTCAAGTGAGCAAATAAACAAAGCTATACTCCCCGGCAACGACGCCAGAAAATAGTCTTGATGACGAGGGGATGAGTCCTGGACCTATCGGGTGAGGCTACCCGGTCCAAGGCCCAAGACCTAAGCCCAAGGAGAGGTGACACCAGCAGTTCTAGAAGGGCCAATCGAAGTCCCACCCGCAGAGCCTTGCGGGTCAAGAAGGAAACTTGTAACCAACCTAAGCTAGGGTTTGTACCCCCCGGTATGGTTTGAGACCTGGCCACCTATATAAGGCCACGAGAACCACCGAGAGGGGGATCCAAGCAATCACACACCACCAAATCCTTGAACTCGAGATCATACTCTCGATTCGAGCACCTCCATTGTAACCGATCTATTGATAATACAGATCGACATAGCAGGAGTAGGGGTTTTACCTCTACGAGGGCCCCGAACCTGGGTGAATCTTGCCCCCTGTTAGCCAACGATCGTCACCAGCGTCTACACGTGCTCCTAATCGAAACCCTATCGGTTCATCCGAGGGACTTGTTGAGATGACTATTCGACAATTGGCGCCATTTGTGGGAACGGCGGGCGCTGGATCTACGGCATCTTCGGCCTCATCATCGCCAACCTTCAGCTGGAGCCCCGGAACCTCGACTCCAACAGATCCGATTCGGGTCGATCGCCGTTGCGCCCCACTAGCCGGAATCGCGCCCGACGTTCAGCGGATTGGAGAAGAGCGTCAGCTTGACGTTCGGGAGCCTCCACTTCCACGTCAACAAAGCAGGAATCCTGCACTTCTCCGAGCAGGCCGATCTCGACGAATCGGACTCCGAGTCCATCTCAAGCCCGACATCATTCGACTCTCTACCCAACAACGCTGATCGCGATCTAGCGCCCAGAGGCGGATCCGTCCGCCCCAGCACCCGTAATTTCCATACTATCTCAGCTGAAGAACTTTCTCGAGTCGGCAAAACTTGTCAACCTACGCCTAGGACTCACGGGGCATATCTGGCTCAAGTCTGCATGGCTGGATCGACCGAGCCACCCGAAGAAACGGAAGACGGCCTGAAAGAGCGAGAGCACATCAAAGTGTCGCGGGACGCCTGGCTCAAGGCGAAAAAGGCTGTGCATCTAGGCCAGCCGATTGAAGAAGGAGCCCCTCAAGAAGATCTAACTGCATACCACTATCATCTAGTGAAAGCAGCGAAGCTGATCAAGGAGGCTTGCAAGAATCTAGACGAGCGGAAGAAATTGGCGGACGAATCGAGTTTACGCCGTGCGGCACTCTCCAAAACTTACTCGGTAGGGAACAATCCCCCGAAGAAGAAATACGTCTCGAAGACCGCAGCCCTGGATCGCGAATCACTCAGTGGGGCCAGCAAGACATTCGAGACATCTCTCATGCACGTCGACGACGGCGGCAACATACACCCGACAACTCCCGCTGCTACGGTCCTCGCCGCAACCACGTACCTGCAGGCGAACCAGCCAGGAGAGAACGACCCCCGCGCGGAGCAATATCGACAAGTCCAGAAGGGGCTAGGCATGGCAGCTGCGAGACTCGCGGCCCAAGGCTGCAAGAACGCGATTGCACAAGAAACTGAGAAGACCCCTCGGAAAGACAAGGAAAGACCCCGCAGGCGTGGGAACACGTCACTTAGAAGGGAGAAATCACCTCGTCGCGCCATAGGAAAGGAAGTCCGGCGTCGCAGCGACAGCCCGAGTAGCAGCGACGACAGCCCGAGGGATCGCGATCGCAGTCCACGGCATCATAGCGGCCACTCGCGACACTGCAGCAAGGAACCGTGGAAGGAGAACGATCGCGACCAACCTGAATACAATGCGCGAACTGACATCGCGTAGAACAAAATCAACAAGGCCCGAGCGATTAGGAACCGTGCACGGTCCCCATCTACCTCTTCCGACGAAGAGGCCTGCGGAGCGTTGTGCTTTACCCGCGGCATCCGCGAGGCACCGATGCCCGAGAGATTTAAGTACTACGGAGGTGCCAAAGTACGACGGCTCGCTGGAGCCCAAATCCTTGCTGTAAGATTACCTCACGGCAGTAAAATGCCAACGTGGGAACAAGACAAAAGCTATGCAGTACCTCAATCTACATCTTGTGGGTGCTGCACGCAGCTTTATTGAAGACCGAGGGCGTGCTACGGGTCATGGGACGATCTAACTTTCGACTTTCGCAAAAACTTCCAAGCAACATACAAACGACCTGTGTCCATTGAGGAGCTGCGGGCTTGTAAGCAGAAAAGTGGCGAGTCTACTCGCGAGTACATTCAGCGGTGGACCACACTCAAAAACACGGCGGGAAACATATCGGAAGAAGTTGCAGTCGAAGCTTTCACCAAAGGAGCTCGACGAACCGCTTTCAGAGAAGAGCTGGGACGAGCCGCACCCAAAACCATCGGGGAGCTGATGGCTATGGCCGACAGATGGGCCAACGGTGAAGACTCGGTACGCAACGAGAAGGCATTTTTGCCAGCACCTGAGGACGACCACCATGGTCGAAAGAAAAGGAGAAAGTATTACGATCACAACGATCGAGAAGAACTGGTGGCGGCAGAGTTTATAAGAAACCGTGACAGCGGACCTCGTGGAAATTGCGAATGGAAGCCAAAGCCAGAGGATAAAACTCCTGAGGAAGACCTTGACGGTTATTGCACGCTACATCTATTCACAGATAAGCGCACATGCAAGACCAAGGCAACTCACCTCCTCAAGGACTGCCGAAAGTTTCAGGACATCCACGAGGCCTACACGAAGAAAAACAGAGCCGCAGTGAACCAGGGCTACCCACAGCTCCCAGGAGGAGGACATCAAGGATTCCACCCGCCGCAACCCCTACCTCCACCAGGACATCAAAACGTGGTGCTGGCCGCGCTTCCAGCACCACCCGCCGCAAACCAAGGAGGCAACGGGTACCCGAACCCATCAGGACTCCTCGGAATGATACAGAAAGTCTGCCCCTCCCGCAGGGTACAGAAAACAAACACACGTCAAGTGGTCATGGCAGTACAAGCTCCACCGTCCAAACCTGAATACTTGAAAATGGCGGACCAGTCGATAACTTTCTCCAAAGCTGACCACCCCCTCGGGTATATCGACCAGGACACGCCGCGCTCGTCATTCAAGCACAGATAGGAAACTACGAACTCGCACGAGCGTTCATGGACGGCGGCAGCGGAATCAACATAATTTACGCGGACACACTCCGTAAGATGAACAGGAACGTGGACGAACTCGCGGAATCAGAAACATCCTTCCACAGGATAGTACCAGGCAAAGCAGTCCGACCACTCGGAACAATCAATTTGGAGGTGGTGCTAGGAAACCCAAGAAACTACAGGCGAGAGTTCCTCGACTTCGAAGTAGTCGACTAGCCCTCACACTACCACGCCATTCTCGGCTGAACAGCGTTCGCGAGATTCATGGCAATAACCCACTACGCCTACCTGAAGGTAAACCTTCCTGGGGAATACGGCACCATCACCATAGATGGCGACTTCCAAAAATTCGATAAGTGTGACATTGAATTCAATGAGATCGCGAAATCTTTCGGGATGCAAGAGGAGCTGGCAGAGTTGGCAAAGACCACGGACCACTCCGTGATGCCACTCACCAAGAAGAACGCTCCAGAACTCGATTTCAATGCAAACAGCGACACTCGAAAGCATCAAGTGCACCCGACAGAACCCCCGAAGATGGCGATGGTGTCCACCACCCTTTCGCTTGCATAGGAAGGCGCGCTCGTCGAACTCCTCCGTGAGTACTGGGAAATCTTCGCCTGGCAGCCTTCAGTTATGCCAGGGATACCCACGGAGTTCACCGAGCACTCACTAGAAGTTTTTAAAGATGCCAAACCTATCAATCAAACGACCCGACGGTTCTCCGAGCCAAAGCAGAAGGCACTCGGAGAGGAAGTGAATCGATTACTTGTTGCAAAATTCATCAGAGAGATCGAAATATCCACATGGTTAGCAAACCCGGTGTTGGTCCCAAAGAAAAACACTGACATTCTTCGCGTGTGCATCGACTATACGTCGTTGAACAAACACTGCCTCAAGGATAACTTCCCCTTGCCACGGATCGAACAGATCGTAGACTACACTGCAGGCTGCCAGCGACTCTCCTTCTTGGACGCCTACTCGGATTATAATCAGATCAGGATGAAAGAGGAGGACGGGGAAAATACAACGTTCATCACACCTCACAGTGTCTACTGCTACACGACAATGCCCTTCGGGCTGAAAAACGCAGGCGCAACATATCAGCGCTGCATGCAAAAATGCCTTGCCAAGCTCATTGGCAAGAACGTACAAGTGTACGTTGACGACATCGTCATCAAAACCCGGGTAGAAGATACGCTCCTCGAGGATATCAGGGAGACATTCGACGCTCTCAATGCGTACAGGATCAAACTCAACCCGACCAAATGCGTCTTTGGCGTTCCTGCAGGACAACTCCTCGGGTATTTGGTGTCCTCCCGCGGAATTAAAGCCAATCTAGAGAAAATTCAAGCAATCTTGACAATGAAGGAGCCAACCAATCTTCGCGGTGTACAGCAGCTCGCAGGGCGAATAGCCGCCCTGAGCAGATTCATCGCAAGATTAGGCGAGCAAGCATTGCCCTTCTACAAGTTGCCGAAGAAAACAGATAAGTTCGAGTGGACATCCGAAGCAAAAAAGGCGTTCATCGACTTGAAAAGAGCACTGCAGAGTAGGCGCGTCCTGGCAACACCACAAGAAAGGGAGCCCCTATACCTATACCTGGCCGCAACAAACCAAGTCATCAGCACGGTTATCGTCGTCGAGCGGCCAGAGGATGGCACAACGTACGGAGTTCAACAACCAATTTATTACGTCAGCGAGGTGCTTTCGCCATGCAAGCAGCGATACCCTCACTATCAGAAGCTCGTGTATGGGGTAGTCTTCACAGCCCGAAAACTCAAGGATTACTTCCAGGAACATATCGTCACGGTGCTAACAACGCATCACTCGGTACCATCATGAACAACCCAATGGCATCCGGAAGAATCGCAAAATGGAGCATCCAGCTAGGCGCCTGGGACATCATTTATGCAGGCCGCAAATCCATCAAAACCCAAGTCATTGTGGAATTCCTAAGCGAGTGGACGGAGCTACAAACGCCAGGACCCCCCAGAATACATGAGCAACTGGATCATGTACTTCGACGGGTCAAAAATAAACGAAGGAGCCGGAGCCGGGGTTATCCTTCTGTCTCCCCAAGGCGATAAGCTGCAATACGTCCTGCGATTGGATTTCCCTCCTGATGACCCAACATCCAACAACGACGCGGAATATGAGGCCCTCCTACATGGCATGAAAATGGCGATTGCCTGCGAAACCACCCGATTGATGATATATGGAGACTCAAATCTCATCGTGCAGCAGACGATGAAGGAGTGCGACTCTATAGCGGATAACATGGTTGCTTATCACGACATGTACAATCTACTCGAAGGAGGTTTCGAAGGGTGCAAACCGAAGCACATCGCGCGATCAAGCAATGAGGAAGTAGACAAGTTGGCCAGCATGGGATCAACAAACGCTCCCATACCTCCAGGAATCTACTTCGAACAAATGATCAAGCGATCAGTCAAGGTCAGAAAACCAGCAGGAGCACCCGCAACAGTGGAAATTGACGACAACCCGCAAATTGCTATGATCGAGCTCATCCACAATATTTCAAGGCAAGTCTTTTTGGTCGAGCCAGTCTGGACGCATAAATACCTCGACTACTTGATCAACAAACAGCTCCCAGCAGACATTTGCGAGGCACGACAAATAGTACGACGCAACAAATCCTTTCGGGCGATCAACGGCGAGCTATACAAACAAAGCATATCGGATGTATTGCAGAGATGCATAGCACCTGAAGATGGCAAGGAATGACTCCGGGATATACACCAAGGAGATTGCGGTCACCATGCTAGTTGGAGGGCCATCGTGGGAAAAGCCTTCATGGTAAGATTCTATTGGCGCACAGCAGCAAGGGACACCAAAGATCTAGTCGACAGATGCAACGCCTGCCAAAGGTTTGCGCCCAGGCCGCATGCTCCTGCGACAAAACTGCACATGATTCCCATCGCCTGGCCCTTCGCCCAATGGGGGCTCGACATGGTGGGACCACTGCGCAAGTCAACACCTGGAGGATATACGCACATGCTCGTGGCAGTGGACAAATTTACAAAATGGATAGAGGCCATGCCAGTCACTTCCGCGCATGCACAATGCGATGTACGATTCCTCGATTCCATCGTGTGCAGATTCGGCATACCGCACAACATCATCACAGACAATGGCAGCAATTTTACGGCCAAGGAAACACAGGAATTCTGCGAAGAAAAGGGAATCACCCTCAGCTTCGCCTCGGTAGCTCACCCGCAAACTAATGGCCAGGTCGAGCGTTCCAACGGATTAGCTTCGGCTGGTCTAAAGAAGCGTCTACTTGATCGCCTGAAACCAGCGGCAGGGCACTGGGCTGAGGAACTATCATCAGTATTGTGGAGCCTACGCACAACACCAAATCGGTCAACAAACTATACGCCATTCTTCATGGTATACGGAGTTGAAACTGTCCTACCCGAAGATGTGAAATTTAGCGCTCCACAAGTCGTTGCATACAGCGAAGAAACCTCAAACAGGGCACTCGCAGAAGACGTGGATGCACTCGATGAGATCCGGGACATTGCACTCGCAAGATCCGCAGTATACCAGCAATCACTGCGCAACTATCACAGTCGCCGTATATGCCACAGATCCTTCGTGGTAGGACACCTGGACTTGTGGCTCAAGCAAAAGGAAGGATACAAGCTCGAGCCACCATGGGAAGGACCCTTCATAATACATGAAGTTATCCCAGGAGGCGCCTATCGATTGAAGAACCCGAAGACTGGTGGTATCTAATCCAACCCGTGGAACATTGCGCATCTCCGCAAGTTCTACCCCTAGGATTATCCTACTCGCAAGAAATAAAGCTATACCAGTCACGTTGTATCTTGATCAAAGACATGGCTTCTCAGCCATATCAATAAATACATGGTTTCTCAACCATAGCAATCGTGATTTCTATCTCTCTCTAAACATGCTAAAACAACGGGCACACATCCCAAACACACGGGGGGCTACGCCTAACTAGCATCAAAACATACCTTGGAGTAATATCACTCGATAAAAATAATACAAGGTATAACAAGGTCCACACCTTATAAACACCTTTAAAAACAATCGAACAATATATACAAGGTTACAAGGTTTACACCTTAAAACACCTTACAACAAGATATTTACATCTTAGAATTACATTTAACGACGACTAGCCTCCTCTGCAAGTATTTGATCAATATCTTTGGAAGTCAGTCGAACAATCTGCTCCGCTGCAGGGCACGGCCGCATAGTGAGGAGAAAAATCCACTCGTGCACCTCTCGAATCAGGAAGCCGCACAACAGAAAGGAAGTTGACCTCAGGATGCCACAGCCAAACAAAGGCAAGTGCCACCTGGGCTCCACCGACAAGTTGTTGGTGTACGCACTCTCGAACCTCTCCCACCCGACCAAACATCCCGAGCAAGCTACTCAAGCTATCCGGGACAACACCCAAAGGGTAAAATGTCCGATGGACAGAGGACAGGGCCTTGCGACAAGACTCAATGATTACCTGCACCTGGCTCGCCCGATACTTCAGGGTAGCAAGGATAAAGCCTTGCTTGCGGTCAGACCAGAACTCACTCGCATGAGGATTGGAGCTACTCGACTTCTGAATAATGTGATTGTTCACCCAATGGGTCTCACAGATTCCGTCAGGTTCAACAACTCCGAGGACAACAAAAGCGTCAAAACAAAGAGCGGAACCAACGACAAAGTACTCGGGGGCTCGCAAACTTACAGTGCATGCCTTTGGCAACAGCAGCAAGTTCTTCCATCACAGACTGCTCACGCTCCAAACAAGTTTTTGCTTCGACTTGGCAACATCGGCCACACCTCGCAGAGCCTTCAACTTGCGCTCGCCATCCACAACACGGTCACAGAGTGATGCAAATGTGCTAGCAGAAGCAACAAGAGGATTAACCTGTGAAGCAGACCCACTCGAGGACTCTAAGTTGGGACCTACTACCTGGAAAGAAAGGAAGAAACTTCAGAAAATTCACGAGACCCCACTCGAGAACATATCACCCATTCCACGGGTGCTCGGAGGCTACTCCCATCGATAGCATACGAAAGTAAGGCGCAACAATCAGACACTCAAAATTTCAGAAAACACTTCGATTACGCAACATAAAATACAGGAATACATCCCAAGGTTCATTACATCGACATGCAAAAGGAAACAAAAAACTATCCTAAGGGGCTGCAGAAGTAGTGCCACTCGCGGAAGGCTGTCCCCTGCGACCAGCACGAGAAAGCACTCTAGAATTATCTTCACGAGGACTTCAGCACGAGCGCCAAAAGGAGGGAGTCCTACCTTCTTGCCCATGGAGTCGCAAGGAATGTCCGAGTACACCTTATCCAGGTCACCCGATACTCCATGCGCCAAGGAAAACTGGATCGCCGTCTTGGCTCCGCACTCAGTCTGCGCGAGTGCAAACTTGTGGAGAAGATCCTCATCGCCAAGAAAATCTTGTAGAAGTCCGCCCAAGGAAGGAGGAACCGCTGCATCCGCAAACGAGTGCTCATGGAACTGCGTCAACACTTGGGTGGCATCACTAACGAGGGAGAAGATTCAATTTGCATGCTCGCGGATCTGGGCGCACGTATCAGTAAGTGCGTCCAGTCATTGATATCCGGGGATCTCCAACCCGACCCCAAGGGCATCTGAGATAAAATAATCATCAGCAAGGAGGGGCGAATAAAGCTTCCAGTCAAAAAATAGTGAAGCATAACATTACCCGCGAGTTTCTGGGCCAAAGGGCGGATGAAATCAACAAGGTCGTTGTCGTGCTTCGCACCCGCCTTTTCCATCTGCTTCAGGGCCCCCTGAGCTCCCGAAAGGCTCCCCTCAAGATCGGCTGAGCATTTGCGGGCGGATTCCAGCTCCTTTCGGGTGGCTTCCAGCTCTGCCTCAAGAGTTTTCACTCGAGAGACAGCTTCCGCTTTCTCAGCTTCAGGCGGGTGACCTCATCTGCAATGGAAAAGACGCAGTTGGAACGCCAATTGCAATCAACAAGAAGCAATGCAGACGAGAACGGTGCATTAGCTTACCTTAAAGAGATTGACCATCTTGGACAAGCGGATCGTGATCTGTCCTAAGGGAGATGCAGTACGCTTCGGCCAGAACTACTCGACGCCCGAAAGCAACGAGGGAGTCGAGGAGAGCCACCAAAAAACCCAAGGCAAAAATTCAATTTGGGGACCAAAGTTACTTGAGTCTATACACGACTGTACACAGTCAAGTATAGCCTCGGGGCCTACTCCCATCGGGAGCACTGCCGTGCACCCGATAGAACTAAAAAAACGAAAAAGGAGGAAAATACTTCGACCTGAGCCTGTGGCCAACGGCAAGAAATTAACCACAGACTCGGGGGCTACTCCCATCAGGAGCACTGTCGTTCACCCGATAAAATTTCGATCGAGCAAAGAAAAGAAAAATGGACTTACTTTGCCCTGCGGTAGACAAAGGCTCCGCCGAGCTGCCCGAAACCTCCTTGCTCGCAGACGCTCCACCCACAAAGCTAGGCAACTCGTACTCCGGAGTCGCGGTTGCTCTCGCAGGACTTGGAGATCTTTGAGTGGCCTCAACAGCTAGAGCCTCAGTCGCGGCTGCTTCTTTTCTCTTCACAGATGGAAGTAAAGAAGCAAACCGACCAGGGCTAATAGTAGCAAGGCTGTTGTTTAAAGAAAAATCAGAAAAAAGAACAAGGAACGAGAAGGAAACTTTGCGACTAAGAGCAAGGCATGAAAGACTTACTAGTCCTCGTCGTCATCATCAAGAACATCCGGGTTCCAAGCAGTGGAAACTTTTGGCGGATGACCAAGAGGAGGAAGCGTACGGAGGGGAGGCACCTGGAGAGGCTCGGTCGCCTTGGTAGACCCATCACCCAAGGAGCTATCCTTGGAAGTGACTTCGTCATCCTCGTTCCTGCGGCGCATGCGGTGGTGGAGCTCATCGCTACCCGACTCCTCCTCGTCGTCCATGTAGTCGTGCTCGGAGCTTGAATCAGCTTCTGCAACACTAGTTTCGAGAGGAGCCTCGACGTTACTCGCCAGGAGGTCCGAGGCATCTTCAACCGAAACTGGCGGGTAGCATGTCGCTACCTTCAAGCACTGCAGAGGCAGAAGAAAGAAGATATTCAATCGACAAAATCTCGAATTGGAAATGAACAAAAGAAGAACAAGAAGAAACTCACCTCAGCTGGGGGAGGGTTGGAAGCCTCGAATGGCTCGAGAGAATAGGCCGAGTAGGCCTCTCCCTTCTTCAGCTTGGTGATGGCCGCAATCTTTTTCTCGAACTCAGCGTTCGAGAGAAGGTCTTCGTAGACGCGGCTTGGGTCCTGGGTGCCTTGGTACTTTCACATGGTGGATGGCCTCGCCTGGAGAGGTTGGATTCTTCATCGAAGAAACACACTCGCGATGTGAATTCCATTCAATGGAACACCCAACGCTTTGTCGCGGAAGTTCGCCACTTTCGCGAGTAGGGGGGAGACGATCTTGCTGTCTTCGGCGGAGAGCTTGTGCAACCAGGACTACCTCCGCTTCAGAATAGCGAATGGGTGGAACTCAGGAGCCCCACCCCCGCTATTGTCGACGACGTAGAACCACTTCTTTCGGCACCCTTGCGTCGAGTCGATGAAATACATCTCCATGTAGGGGATGTCGGTTCTCTCCTGGATCCCGAAGCCCTTGGTGCACAATGGCTCTCCCACCTTCTCGCCTGGCTGCGCTCGCTCCCGGAAGATCCGCACCTTGAAGAGGGCCTTCCAGAGGCCACAATGCAGGCGGATGCCCAGAGAGCACTCGCAAAGAACGATAAAGCACGATATGTGTTGAATCGCGTTTGGAGGCAAGTCGTGGAGTTGTATGCCGTAGACATACAGCAACCCGAGGAGAAAAGGGTGGAGGGGAGAGAGACCGCGCGAGACGTGCTCCGCGAAGAGCACGCGTTCGTTCGCGTGAGGGTTGGGTACCTCTTCCTTCTTGGACAAGCGCACGCGCTTGTCAGTGTCAGGCGGGAGCAGTCCCTCCCGCTGCATCTCAGTGAGGCTCTTCCTGGTGGTGCTGGCGGCGCACCAATCGCCCGTCTTCACGGCGGGTGGCGCGGAAGCATCTCCATCCTCCTTCGAAGACGATGCAGCGGCGTTGCGTTTCTTTCCTCCAGCCATTGGGGCGCTCTGGTGCTTGCAGGACAGGAGGTGTGCGCAAGGGGGAAGAAGAGGAGCAAATGACCGGGAGATTTACCCATCTCCTAAGGATTGTTACTTATACACAAACCAGGCTGATCCAGACCGTGAATTTGGCAACGTGGCGCCCATTACGGCTGCCATGCGTGAAGTGAAAACGAGGCGGTGGCGAACAGTTACGCTGCCACGATCTTTACAGAAGATCGTGCGCATTTACAGCGAGTGGCTCGCGAAAAAACCGGACACGACCTATCGTTTCAGGTCAAAAGGCTGACAAGGTGGGCCCAAGTGCTCTGCTTCGCTCCGTCACATCCCATCGGGAGGAGTCAGAGCAGATGGGTGTGCAATGACATCACTGCATACATCATCAAGACGCGAAAACTCTTTCGCATAGGCTCCCAAACACAAAATTTCTTTCGTATGAGCGGATCAAGACGCGGAAATTCTTTCGCATAGGCTCCCAAACACGAAATTTCTTTCGTATGATCGGATCAAGACGCGAAAATTCTTTCACATAAGCTCTCTAAACACGAAATTTCTTTTGTATGAGAGGATCAAGATGCGAAAATTCTTTCGCATAAAGTCCCTAACACGAAATTTCTCTCGTATGGGTACATCAAAACACGAAATCTATTTCGCACAAACTCCCTTGCACGAAATTTCTTTCGTATGGGTATGTCAAGGCGCAAAAACTTCATTTGCAGAAGTCCTCGGACACGAAAACTCTTTCGTATGGGCAAGGCAAAGACAAATTTATTACAAACGCAAAAATCTCTTTGTGCACAAGTACAACAAAGGAAGGAGATCTCTTCACTCGAATGATTCACAAGAAGGCAATCGAAGAAAACCCGCGAGTACGCGGCTCCCGCTACTCTTTCACACGATGTATCTACACATCTATATCCTGGATCGTTCGGCCGACTAGGCACATCCGGATGTCGTACTCTTTCGAGTACAAAGGTAAGGCCCAAAGATCTCTCTTGTGGACCTGGAATCGCACTCAAGCTGCGTCCTCCGGTAAATTTCCGTGTCAACAACACGAAAAAAAATCCTAGCGGACACGCCGGGTACCCCTATAGGTTAAGTTCGACTCGGTAAGACCTCCACGGCTCAGTCGCAACGATCACCTCACCGAATTCGAGTCGGAGGTCACGAGTCTGTGTAGGCCAGAACTGTTTTTGCCCTAGATGCAATTAATTGGCCCTAAGCTTTCGGGAGAGCCAAGCGACTGAGCCACATCCTTCTGCGAAAACAGCCAGTACACATGCACATACATTGCTCGATGCTCGAGTACGAGAAGCACATCGCGCACAGGGTGTACGCCCTCCAAATTCAAGTGATTGAAACAATCAATCGCAGGAAATCAAGACGTACTTTGAGTGTCCACCCGACATATTCTCAATCGAGTAAACACTCGGGGGCTACTGACGATGGGATGAGTCCTGGACCTATCGGGTGAGGCTACCCGTTCCAAGGCCCAAGACCTAAGCCCAAGGAGAGGTGACACTAGTAGTTCTAGAAGGCCCAATCGAAGGCCCACCCGCAAAGCCTTGCGGGTCAAGAAGGAAACTTGTAACCGACCTAAGCTAGGTTTTGTAACCCCCTCCCCCCCCGGGTACGGTTTGAGACATGGCCACCTATATAAGGCCAGGAGAACCACCGAGAGGGGGGTCCAAGAAATCACACACCACCAAAGCCTTGAACTCGAGATCATACTCTCGATTCGAGCACCTCCATTGTAACCGATCTATTGATAATACAGATCGACAGAGCAGGAGTAAGAGTTTTACCTCTACGAGGGCCCCGAACCTGGGTAAATCTTGCCCCCTGTTAGACGACGATCGTCACCAGCGTCTACATGCTCTCCTAATCGAAACCTTATCGGTTCATCCGAGGGACTTGTTGAGATGACTATTCGACACTTGATGACCCACATGTATAGGGGATCGCAACAGTCTTCCAGGGAAGTAAAACCCAAATTTATTGATTCGGCACAAGGGGAGCCAAAGAATATTTATAAGCCTTAAAAACTGAGTTGTCAATTCAGCTGCACCTGAAAGTTGACTTGCTCGCAACAATTTATCAGTGATAACAGTTTTATAGCAGCAGTAATAATAAAATAACGGTAGGAGTAAAATAGTAACAGTAGTAGCAATCGCAGGAAACAACAGGATGAAAGTACCGTAGGCAAAGGGAATGGATGAACGTGCGTTGCATGGATAAGATAGTTCATGTAATAATCTAAACATGGGCATTGCAGATAATAATAATAAAACATCCAAGTTCTAGGCAAACCATAGGCATGTGTTCCAATATAGTTACACGTGCTCGCAATAAGAAATTTGCACACCATCTTTTGTCCTACCAACCCGTTCTCATCGGGGACTCAAGGGAAACTACTAGTAATTAAGGTGCTCCTTTTAATATAGCACCGGAGCAAAGCATTAATTCTCTATGAACACACGTGATCCTCCGGTTGTCCCAATTTCTGTCACTTTGGGGCCTCGGGTTCCGGACAATGACATGTGTAAACAACTTGCAGATATGATCAAGAAACATAATTATACTCATTAAATAATAACATGTTCAGATCTGAGATCATGGCACTCGGGCCCAAAGTGACAAGCATTAAGCATAACAAGTTGCGACAATGGTAGAAAACACTAACAACGGATACTAGGCACTATGCCCTAACAATATGACATTATTACATGATCGATCTCATCCAATCCCTCCCATCCCTCTCAGCCTACAACGGTGTTTACTCACACATGGACGGGGCAATCATGGATGATTGATGGAGAAGAGGTGGCGGTGTCGATGGCGATGATCTCTTTTGAATCCCTGTCCCGGAAGGGCGCCAGAACAAGAACTTCTGATCCCATAATTAAGTTTCGAGGTGGCGGCGGCGCTCTGTTGTGTTTCTGTGGAATATGATGAACCCCCTTGCGTTTTAGGGTAAAGGGCATATGTAGTCGAAAGGGGAGCCCGAGGGGATGCCTGGGGCCCCACACCACCAGGCGGCGCGGCCAAGGGCGGCGCAAAGGGGTGGTGTGGCCCCCTCCTGGCCCCTCTCTGGGACTCCTTTTGGCTCCGGGGTTCTTCATGTGTTTTAACTTTTAAGGTTTCTGGGATCTTTTTTGGCCATTTTCCCAAAAGTTGATTTTTCTGCACAAAAACGAGACACCAAAGTAATTCTGCTGAAAACGACGTCAGTCCGTGTTAGTTGTATCCAAAGACTCACATGTTTAGAGGCAAACAATAGCAAAATTGTTCGGAAAAGAAGATACGTTATGGACGTATCACCTATGAGCGCTAGGCTCCCACAAGGCCCTTCACCGACATCACCAATGGAACTATGGTTCCCCTGGGATAGGTGCGCCTCACCGTCACGCTCGCAGTCGTCTAAACTACCGCGCCGAGACCCTCGACTTGTACGTGGCACACATCTCCCTCCCCTACAACGCCATCCTCGGCTACCCATCTCTCGCCAAGTGCATGGCCATGACGCACCACACGTACAACATCACCAAGCTGCCTGGACCTGCTGGGACCATCACCATCCATGGCAAGGTGGAGGACGCGATGCACTCCGTCGAGCGAGCCTACAAGTAGGTGGCAACCTTGCACCCTCCCGATGAAGATGACGTGGGACACCATGACGAGGTCCCCAAGAAGCGGCTACTATTCTCTCCAAAGGTGGCAGCCACCAAGAAGGCCTCCTCGACCGCCCGGGGCTCGGGGGCTACCGCCGCTCTCCACGAGGGCGCGCCTCCCAACTAGGGGGCATGCTCACCATCTGCTCACTCCACGCGCCTCTACAAGGCCGTGGATACGTACCCACGAGGGAACCCCGTGACGCCACGGTAAAAACTTGATATTGTTGAGATGCATAAGACTATGTTTCCCTCTTTCATAATAACTTTCAGTAGCATCATGAATGAAATTAACAATATAACTATCACATGTAACATCTTATCATGAGCCACATGCATAAAAGAATTAATACTCTCCACATAAGCATAGTCATTCTTATTAATAGTAGTGGGAGCAAATTCAACAAAATAGCTATCATTATTATTCTCATCACCATAATCATCAAATATAGGAGGCATATTGTAATCATAATTAATTTTCTCCTCAATAGTAGGTGGACTGAAAATAGCATGTTCATCATTGTAATCATCATATTTGAGGCAAAGTATCATCAAAGAAAATTTCCTCCTCAAAACTTGGGGGACTAAAAATATCATATTCGTCAAAACCAACTTCCCAAGTTTAGACTTTTCCATAGCATTAGCAATAATGGTGTTCAAAGAATTTATACTAATAACATTACTACTAGCATGCAAATAAAGTTCCGTAGGTTTTTTAATTTTCTCTTCAAACACTTCATGTCCTAACCCAAGATAAAAATTATAAAGCTCTCTCATATTTTTGTTGTTTTCCATTAGGCCTAACTAGTAAAACTAATAACAAGGAACAAATAAAAATAAGCCTAACTAGTGAAAACAAGAAACAAAAGGATATAATTGCATAATCTAAAGGAAATAACTTCGAGCACTCACACCCGAGGATGTGAGTACCTTTTACCTTACCTCCCTGGCAACGGCGCCAGAAAAGAGCTTGATGTATACGCACGCTTCTATTCTTGTAGACATTCTTGGTCCTCCAAGTGCAGAGGTTTGTAGAACAACAACAAGTTTCCCTTCAGTGGATCACCCAAGGTTTATCGAACTCAGTGAGGTAGAGGTCAAAGATATCCCTCTCAAGCAACCATGAAATTACGATACAAGAAGTCTCTTGTGTCCCTAACACACCTAATACAAGTTTTAGTTGTATAGGTGCACTAGTTCGGCGAAGATATAGCAAAATACAAGTGATATGGACAATTATAACTGATAATAGCAACCTGAAATAAAAATGGCAGCAAGCAAACATGTAGCAGAACTGATTGTACACGGTGTTTCATTGCTTAGAAACAAGGCCTAGGGATCATACTTCCACTAGTAAACACTCTCAACAATAACAACATAATTGAATGCGTAAATATCATCTCTTCACTATGCTACTCCGAACCACTCTCCGGTCGGATAACAAACACCAATCATTGCGTAGGGATGTAAAAGAACTCCTTAGAGTTAACATATCCCCATCTAGGTAACCCCCATGCTATCACCATGAGACCTAGATGGTTCCAAACAAACACCACAATTTCATAGGGTCATCCAACACAAAATATAAATATCATGCTAAACCACACGGTGCACACACTGTCACCTTTACACCGTGATCAAACTGTCTACGAAGATCTCATAAAAAACCACTTGAGTAGTATAATAGATGAAGAGTAACATCTAATTATTCAACTAGATTACAAAGCTCATGATCACATAAAGATCACACCATGGGAGAGAGAGATGAAATACATAGCTACCGGTAGAGCCCTCAGCCCCGGGGGAGAACTACTCCCTCCTCATCATAAGAGACAGCAACGGTGATAAAGATGGCGGTGGAGTCGATGGAGATGGCTCCGGGGGCACTTCCCACGTCCCGGCAGGGTGCCAGAACAGAGATTTCTGTCCCTCGAAACTTGTCGGCGGCGGCGGAGTGATACGTCATAAACGTATCCATAATTTCTGATGTTCCATGTTGTTTCTAATGTATCCAAATGGACCCAAGTGGCTGATGACTCCCAAGTGCAGGAGATCAATTGTAGTACCTTTTGATAAGTATTTGAGTGTCGAACCCACGAGGAGCTGAAGGTAAGCTATCTATTCTCTAAAGCCCTATAACCCTCTTATATGGCTGACTATGCAAAGCAATAAGTTTGTCTAAAAGGAACTAACTAATTAAAAGCAAGTGACGTGGAGTGTGGTTTGTCTAGTAACTAGTGAAGCAAGTTTAAAATGCAAGTAATCCTAGAGCAAGTTTCTAAAGAAAGTTTCTAAGCAAGTTTCACAAGTAGCAAGCAGCAAATATCTCAAGTATCTCAAGGGAGCAAGTGTTCTAGCAATAGGTGGTTCGTTCGTGTGGTTGTCACAATTAGTGAAGCACATGTTTTAGTCTTAGTTGTTTCTTCTAGGAAGGAGCCATGAATAGGTATAGTCAAGTAAATGATCTGCAACCCCTTATGATGGATCATGTGGCCAAGTAAATGACTGCACAAGATTGATTAAGACATAAAGTCCCACCATAGCCTTACGTTCTAAGGTCCCCTATATATATCCCCCAATAACTTAACTTTGTGGCTCGGTCTCAGGTTACTGTCACTCCCAAGTCACCACCACTCCATTATGCTACCGGTGATCACCTTACATGCATTCCCCAACATATGCGTGCACTCATATATTGTACATAAAGACAATCATAGAAGATAACAAACTTGTATGCAACCAATCAACGAACTATTTCACCATTGCCAAGAACAATTCACTACTCAAACATAGACGGGGAGACACAATACATCAAGGGAATATAGTATTGCATCATACATCGTGTTTGCCAAGAGATACAGTGGAGAGATGGAGCTGATCTTGCTGTAGATGTTGATGATGAACACGCCGGAGGGGGGTGGAGCCCTCCGGGGGTGATCCCGGCGGCGTTTCCCCCCTCCGATCTTCTCCGGCGGCAGCCTTCTGTCTCTCTGTTTCGTGGTTTCTTCTCTCAGCGCCGCCTCCTCCTCGAAAAGGCCAGGGGACCCTTTATATAGTCGTTTTTAGGTCATGAGACACTCAGGAGAAGAAAGATCGACGGCATCGGAGCCACGGGGGCAAAAAGGGGGCCTCTCACGCGACCAAAGAATCTGGCCACGTGGAGGGTCCTCTTTGCCACCTGGTTGGCCTTTTCGCCCTCTACTTTGGTCCATGATCTTCGTCTCGAAAATTCTGAACCGTGCTCTTTGGCCTTGCCCTTTTTGGAGTCCCGAAGCTCCCGGAAAGTCTGAAACACTAAAAAGTACGTTTTCTCGAAAAACAGGGTTAGAACCAAAAGAAGGGGGATTGTTTAGAAAATTCCCCAAATCATTATAAAACATGAATATAAGTTCCTAATATGTAGGAAAAACAAGTAATAGCATGCAAAGTTCATGTATGCATTTTAGATGCATCAGTGGCGCAATTTCATGTTTCTAATGTAGATGTTGAAATGCCCCAAGAAGCCATAGGAAGGATGGGTGTTGGATTTTTCCGCCCCATTGAGGGACACCTTATGGCAACCCGAGAAGAACTATGCTCTACTCAAGTGGATCCCTCCTCTACAATAGAATAACATGCCAAGGATCCAAGTGATGCACCTACCCAAGAACAAGTTCAAGACCCTCCTCTTGTTGACCAAGTTACTATGCAAGATGCAACCACTCCTATCATTCAAGCTAGTCAAGGTCAAGGCCAAGATCAACCTTGTTCATCCTCCTATCCAAAAGTTGAAGCAAGTGTTGATGATGATGATGATCAAGTCTAACAAACCTGTCAAGATGGGGACCCAAATGATCAATATGATCAAGTGATCCCTCCACACAATAATGAGGAGATCGAATCCCGTCGTGCTAAAAGGATTAGAAAGGCCTTGAAGCATATTGATGCATCCGATGACAAGGTCTTGGAAGATGTTAAAGCTAGAAGATATACTAGAAGGCAATCGACAAACTTTATTGAGCATCAAGCTCACATGTCCATGGTGGAACCAAGAAAAGTGTTTGAAGCTCTTGAGGACTCTGATTGGTTTGAAGCTATGCATGTTGATCTCAATAACTTTGAGCGCAATAAAGTTTGGAAGCTAGTTGAAAAGCCCAAAGACTGCCACAATGTTATTGGCACCAAGTGGATATTCAAGAACAAGCAAGATGGGCATGGTATTGTCATAAGTAACAAGGCAAGATTGGTGGCTCAAGGCCACACTCAAGTGGAAGGCATTGACTTTGATGAAACATATGCTCTCGTGGCTCGCCTTGAGTCCATTTGTATCCTTCTTGCATATGCATCTTCGCATAATTTCAAATTGCAACAAATGGATGTCAAAAGTGCTTTTCTAAATGGTCCATTGAAAGAGGAGGTATATGTTAAAAAACCTCCGGGGTTCGAGAACCCCAACTTACCTAACCATGTCTACAAGCTCGATAAGGCGCTCTATGGACTTAAACAAGAACCACGTGCATGGTATGAGCACCTTAGAGAGTTATTGGAAGACCGTGGGTTTGAAGTTGGGAAGATTGACCCCACCCTTTTTTCAAAGAGGGTAAAGGGAGAGATTTTCATATGCCAACCCTATGTGGATGATATTATCTTTGGCTCAACTAACCAAGATTTTAATAATGAGTTATCGAAGCAATCCGGATGGTTAAGATGTGAACCAAAAGTTGTATCGTTCTATGATTGGTTCTTTTCTTTACCTTTGTGCATCTAGGCCCGATATCGTTTTGAGTGTAGGTGTGTGTGCAAGGTATCAAGCGGCTCCTAAGGAAAGCCACTTGGTGGCGGTCCATAGGATCTTTTGGTATTTGGTTCATACCTCAAGGTTTGGTTTGTGGTACCCAAAGGGGGCACAATTTTATCTCAAGGGGTACATGGACTCGGATTGGGCCGGTGATCAAGATGATAGGAAGTCTACTTCCGGGGCTTGCCAATTTCTTGGTAGGTCTTTGGTGAGTTGGTCTTCCAAGAAGCAAAATTGTATATCTCTCTCCACTGCTGAAGCCAAGTATGTGGCGGCTGCTAGTGCTTGCACCCAATTTCTATGGATGAGGCAAACCCTGAAAGAGTATGATGTTCGCTTGGATAAGGTGCCTCTTATGTGTGACAATGAAAGTGCCATCAAGATTGCCTACAACCCCGTGCAACTCACAGGGACAAAGCATATTGAGATTTGTCATCATTTCATCCGGGATCATGTGGTAAGAGGTGATATTGAGCTAGCATATGTCCCCACCAAGGATAATCTCGCGGACATCTTCACGAAGCCACTTGATGATGCAAGATTCATGTTTTTGAGGAATGAGCTAAATATCATCGATTCTAGGAGTTTGACTTGAGGATCTTGCACACACCCCTATAGTTGATACGTGTTTGGGTTTAGGTGTAGGCATGGACATAGGGGGAGTGTTATCCTAACACATTGGGTTCTCCCTCCCCCATCATGCCCAAAGCAAAAAATTCATTGTTATCTCTTTTTTTCTAATGTTGAATTGTGAGCTTCAATGTCGAGAATTGGCAATGCACCCAAGATATATCTTCGCGGTGGCATACCAATGATCTCTTACATGGTGGCTTAGGCCACCAACCTCTTCCTTGTGAAGAGGTGGATCTTAGTTAGGGTTTATTTGGATTTCATTGCATTTCTCTTGTTTCCCTTTGCTAAGTGTTTTGTAGGAAAATCTCACTCACTTGGCCGTTTAGTTTGTTTCTTGCAAATGAGTGGGATAAGTACTAGTTTTAGTTTGGTGTTTCTATCCTAAGCTTTCCCATCTATACACCAACCTCTATCTTGCACACAAGTCCTGTCTTTAAAACTAGGAAGTTTCGGTTCAGAAGGTAGCCGGAATTTCCGGTACAGTTTTGTACCGGAATTTCCGGGTGGACCCGGAATATCCGGTCCGGCGAAATCTCCACAAAACCGACGAGGTCAGGATGGAGAGGCAGTTCATTCCTTTCTTCCCCAACCTACCCCTCCTCCATAAACGTCGCCCCACTGAATCCTAGCCCCTCGGGATACTTCCTCCACGGGATTTGCTTGACATTGGCCGGATCCGGTGCTCCTACTCCTCGGGATCAATCTCATCCGAGCAACTCATCCATGGAAGCGGGCAATCTTCATTTTTTTTTAGTCTTGGGTGCCCTAACCCTACCCCTTCTTGGACGTGTGTCTTCCTTGTAATTTCTTGGTAGTGGATGTTCCTTAGGCTCTCCAATGCATGCTAGATACAATAGCTTAGCACCCCTTTACTTCGATCTAGTTTTAGACCTAGGTGAAAAATTGATTTGGTGCTGAAATCGTGGAACCGGAATATCCGGTCCAGAACTGAACCGGAATTTCCGGTTGGGTTCTGTCCCAAAATTCAAGTACTGGACCTGATTGTCTCTAGGAATATCACATGATCGTTTTGTGGATGCTCTTCTATTGTCTTGTTGTATGATTCCATTACCTTGACTTGTGTTCACTTACCTTCTTGATTCCATTCTATTTGCTTTATTCACATGTGGCTCTCATGTTGACAAGCTGAGCACTCACAAGAGTCCGTCCTACAAAGACACTAGTGATGAGGACCCCAGTGACTCTCGGCCTACGAGGAAAGTTGTGGCCAAGGGAAAACCAAAGTTTGTTGCAAAGAAGCCTGCCTGGAGGAAGAAGAAAGGGAAAGAAACTAGGAGGAACTACAAGCATGATGTGACCACTCAGGAGTATGCTCAGATTTGTCAGCATGACTGGTACAACACTCCTAGGGATATGGAAATTGATGATCCTAGGTTCTAGTGCTTGGAGTAGTCATACATCTTTGCTGACATATACTCTGACTACAAGTTTCCAATCTGCCCAATGGATCCCACCAAGTTCCAGCTTATCAAGGATAAGGAAGTGTTTGCGGATGCTGCTAGTGTGATTGAGAGGTTTGATCTTGTGAAGCTCATGGAGACTCGCTTCCCATGCAACACTAATCTTGTGGTTCAGTTCATGTCCACCTTGGTGTTTGACTCGAGTGTTGTTTGCAGTTTGAAGTGAATAACCCAATCCACTCCTTGTGAGGTCCAGTTCTTCAAGCTTGGTAAGTATCTTGGGTACAAGTATTGCTCTCATCCTCCACTTGGACACCGCATGCATGATGTGGACAGACCTCAGCGTGAGAAGCATATGGTTGACATGTATGCACCTGGGTTTGTGGTCGGAAAGGTGGAAGGGCTCCTCCCGTTCTATGATCAGTTTTCGTACGCATCTTTCGGTCTTTCTTAGCTCCTAGTTGTGCAAACAATGATGCTCTCACCAGTCCACTTTGCAATTTATTGATTCTGGCAAAGCAGTGTATTGAGGACCCTGACCCTTCTTCGTCATATAAGGTGGATGTCATGGACTTCACCTTCCACGAGCTCCGCGATGCTATGATTGGTGGGAACACTATCCCATCTGTACCTTATATCATGATGGTGATGAAGGATACCATGAAGCGAGACTTCCGTGAGCTCCCAATGCAAGATCACGCCTTCAAGAAACTGTATGTGAAGAGGAAGTCTATCTTTGCTGTTACTGCTCTTTCTCCTCGGGGTGGTTCCTTTATAGGAGATGCCCGTGCTAGTGCTGCTACCTCTTCTCATGCCCGCAAGGCTGATTCCACAACTACTGCATGCAATGTCAAGAAACTTTCTTGGTTCCAGCGCAACGTGCTTTGCATGAAGGTGGATATCCACAAGGAGCAGTATCAGGCTTACCGCAGGGACACTGCTATGTACAGCACTCAGCAGCAGATTCTTCATCATGTGAGCGGTGCGTCTGGTGATATTTCCGCAGACTTGGTTCCTGATTCTTACTCACAGTGGGCTTCCAGAGGCAGTACACCTTGGGAGAAGATTGAGGAGGCTCTTCGTGTCACTACTGCTTCGTCCAGTGCTCCTGTTGATCCTGAGGATGATGAGGGTGTGGATGAAGACCGGCAGAGGGACGCCGAGGGTGACTCCGAGACGTTAGCTGGAGAGTCCTCTGAGCACTCCGATGCTTAGCTTGTATGTGGGACGTTAGCATCACTACCTATCTCCTTTTTGGTGTCTTGATGCCAAAGGGGGAGAAGTAGTCTTAGGCCTACGGGATTTGCATGGATTCGGGCACAAGCATGTTATTTTACCATTCCTTCAGAGCTTGTTTCCATTTAGTTGTCTCGTGAAACTATTTTCTAATCTTTCGTTTGAACTATGTGTTATGAGATTTGGTTATCTATGTTGAGGTTATCTATTATTGTGCTTTGGTATGATCTTCGTATTATATCTCCACACAAGGTATATCATCCATATTTACCTCAACATATTGTTTCTGTTGTCTCCTTTTATCATGTTGTATTACTTGTTGGAAATTACTCTTCCCTTAGAGATTGTATTTTGCATGTTAGGCAAACAAAAGATATGCATACTTTTAGGGGGAGCAATTTCCAACAAGTAATACAACATGATCTTGTCTAGTCTATATTGCAAATCTTAGTATTGTCATCTAACACCAAAAAGGAAGAGATTGAAAGTGCATTTCGTTTTCCCCTAAAGTTTCGTGTGTTAGTTAACGATACTAAGTACATTATTTATCGAGGTGCTTAGTGTGTAGGTGTTAAGTTGAAAATCCACATCGAACACCAAAAAGTGGTGAAGTTTGATCTGGCAGATTTGGGACAGAAAGCAACCGGATATTTCCAACAGGAATTTTTCCAGGCAATCGGAATTTCCGGTTGGGAAGATCCCAGCCCAGTTTTGAGACAGAGATTAGCCGAAAATTTCCAACGGGAAATTTCTGGAATAACTGGAATTTCCGGCTGTGGAAGTTCGAGCTCAAAAACGTCTAAGGACTGGAAGTTCAAGACATAGAGATGGTTCGAGCTCAAACAGGGAAACCAGAATTTCCGGTTTGGGAGCCGGTTCAGGACAGAAGTTAACCGGCTATTTCAAACCGGATTATTTTCTCCAACCGGATATTCCGGTAGAAGTCAACCTAGTTCGTGTTCAGATCTAAAGAAGAGAAGCCAACCGAAATTTCTGGTTCAAGTTCGAACCAGAATTTCCGGTACAAGATTCTTGCTCAAATGACTATATTTTGGGACGGGGTATAAATACCCCTCATCTTCCACCTTGAGCTCTAGTTCGTCCAAGCCATTAATTTCCATTTATTGAGCTCACCAAATCTTAAATCTCTCCCATTTCCTCCACCCAAACTCGTTGATTTTTGGAGGATTGAAGGAGAAGGCCCGAATCTACATCTTTACCAAGACGTTCTTCATTCCCCCTCATTCACTTGAGGGATTTGAGTCTAGGATTTCCATTGTTTGGAGAACCTAGACCTCTTGCTACTCTTGGTGATTCTTGGTGTTGGGAGCCCCCAATTTGGTTGTGGGTGTGTGCCCCAAGCTTGTTGTAAAGGTTTCGATTCCCGCCTCAAACAAGATCAATAGTGGAAGGTGGACTAGCACTCTGTGGCGTTGTTCATCGGAGAATAGGGTGAGGCCTTTGTGGTGTTGAGTAGGCCTTTGTGGCGAAACACACACCCCTCCAACGATACGTACTCCCTTAACAAGGAGGAACTCGGGAATACATCATGTCTCCGCGTGCTTCCTTTCGGTTACCTTGTTCCCTCTCCTTTACTTGTGCTTGTATTGTATTTATCGTTGTTCTTGTCATATAGGTAAATTCACCATAGTTGCATTATCTAGAGAATTTACCTTTGTGTCAAGCCCAAATTTGAAGAAAAATTAAAATTGGTCATATCACCTATTCACCCCCCTCTAGGTGTCCATACTATCCGTTCCGTTTGTCATTTGATCATCCAATAACTTGTTTGCTGCACCTAAAGTGAGGTTCATGAAGGTTCCTCCCGCAACTTAATCCAATAAAATCCTTGAAGACAAATTTAATCATGCATAAAAAGTTTGGACAACCATCCACGTAGTTAGTCTGTGTGTGGGACAATTATTAACCAAAGTTTTCATTCTTTCCCAAGCTTGAGAAACATTTTCATTATGATTTTGTATAAAGTTAATAATGTTACTCCTGAATTGTATATTTTTTGGAGGTGGATAATACTTCCCAATAAAAGCATCTTCGCATTTAGTCCAAGAATCAATGCTATTTTAAGGCAAAGACAATAACCATTCCTTAGCTCTTCCTCTTAATGAGGAAGAGAACAATCTTAATTTCACAACATCACCATCTACCTCTTTATATTTTTGCATGTCACATAAGTCAACAAAGTTATTTAAATGAGAGGCAACATCTTCTCCAATACCATAAAATTGATCTTTCATTACAAGATTCAACAAAAGGCAGGTTTAATTTCATAAGAATCTGCTATAGCAGCAGGTGAAGCAATTGGTGTGCATACAAAATCATTATTATTGTACTAGTAAAGTCTCAAAGCTTGGTAGTATCATTGGTAGTCATGCTTGCAAGATTACACAAAATAAACTAACAACACAAATAAAAGACTAGAAACTAGAGAACTATTTTTGGGGGATTTTGATAAAGAGAAAACAAGACTAAACAAAAGTAAACTAATCAAGAACAAAACAAAAGAAAGAGAGTGGAAGTGTAAGACTCCCCTTGCAGCAAACTAGAATTCCTCGGAGACGGCGCTAGAAAAAATACTTAATGTTGACGTGACCGCACGCTCGTTGGGTGACCCCAAGCGGAAGGTATGATGTAGTCCAGCGGAAATTTCCCCCCAATTAAGGAACCAGAGTTTATCAAACCAGTAGGAATTCTTAGTCTTGGAGAAGGTTGCTTGTTGTCCGGTGCGTCAACAAGCATGGAACCTGCACACAAATACAAACTCTCTCTTGCCCCAACTTTTCAGAAGGTTGTCAATCTTTCGGTCTTAATGAAAAAGAGAGAATTAAACGTATAGAGTATTGGAAAACAATAAAAGTAAGAAGGAATAGTGAGGAAACACTAATGAAAAGTGCTTAAAATAAGGTTGCAATATGAGGAAAATAGGACCAGGGGCTATAGGTTCACTAGTGGTACCTCTCCAAACAAAACAAACATGCTGGGTGAACAAATTACATCTGGGCAATTGACAAATCATGAATGTATAACGATACTATTATCCCGAGATATAGTTCACGGGTTCAAACAATGTAGGAATTACACCAAGGCATATGGACCGCTATCCAGCATGTATCTATATCTAAAAGTCCACATCAAGAAAACTATCCAGCAAATCTCTTTGGTATTAAGTTGCAACAACGAAGTGATTGGTTTGTGTGCAACAAACAAATGCATTAAGAACAAATACTTAATGTAAACAGTGGTCCTTGTCCGTAGACAAGAGCACCGTTGTTTTCTCCCTAGCTGCAACAACACATCCCCCATTCGTCACGTTTCTGTCACTCGAGCATAAATGTAAGGGAGGCATGAACCTAACATCAAGCATATAAACCCTCTCTTGGAGGTGAAAAAACTATGTGGCCAAGGTAATCATAAACACCGGAGAGCATGGCAAGACAACTTTAAAAGTCTCTACGAATATAAGTGAAGCATCTCAGATTGACATGAACAAAATAATCATAATCCCATGGTTCATCGGATCCCTAGCAAACACAACATGCACAATTACATAATGGTGGTATCGATCATGTGAGGCAGCTCACGAGACTCTAAACATGGAGGCATAGGGAGAGAACAACCATCTAGGTACTGCTATGGACCCGTAGTCCCGAGATGAACCACTCACGCATCTGTCCGGAGGCGATCATTGCAATGTAGAGGCCTCCGATGATGATTCCCCTCTCCGGAAGGGTGTCGGAGAAGGACTCCAGAAGCCCTAGATTGGACTTTCGAGGCGATGGTGCCTCTCTGTATACTTCATGGAAAATAACTCTGTCCCCGAAGTGTTTAGGGTTGAAGGCAATTTATGGACGAAGAGGCACCAAGACGCAGTGGCCAAGGGCGCCAGGGGCCCACCAGGCGCGGCCAAGGGTGAGGCCACTCCTGGCACCCCCATTGGGGGGCCCCTGCCCCCCTACGGATCTTCTTTGGACTCCGTCTCTGTTCCGGGTAAAAATATTATCTCCGTAGATTTTCAGCCCTTTTCGAGAATATTTCCTAAAGAACTTTTCTGAAATAGAAAAATAGTAGAAAGTAGCAACTGGCCTGGGGCATCTTGTCAATAGGTTAGTGTGTGAAAACATCCGGAAAACGATAGAAAACATGTGGAAAACGTAAGATATTGGGTAGAAAACAAGCATGGGGCATGAAAAATTATAGATAGGTTTGCAACGTATCACCAATCAATACCTCGGGATGAGATGAATGATAAAACCGTGATTAAACTCCTTAATCCCATTTTCACATTATTCCTGGTATTTGGTATGATTCCTTTTACTCGTCATCGCGATATAGTATCCCCATGACTAGTGGCATGTCTTTGTCTGCGTAGACTTATTTACCGATATTATTTCACCGAGTGAATCCTGGATGTATCTCTCTATTAACTGTAGCAGTAATTCCCAACATAGCTCTCATGCTCATTGTGCCTTCAAGGCTAAGGCAAAACCCTAGGGAAAACTTGGGGGGAAGTTTTCCTTCAAATCCCTTTGGCAGCCTGCCCTAGGAGGGTTTTGGCTGACCCCGTTTCTGCCCTAGGAGGACTCATTAGGATGTTGCAAAATAAACCCTAGACTTCCCTTCCCTGCTACTCCTTCATCTCTCCAGGAGACGTCCTTGGCGAAGCCATATCTGCGAGAACCCTCCACCATAGCCACCACCATGCTATCATGCTACTAGACTCGATTCTATCTACCTCCCCACTGTTCTTACTGGATCAAGGAGGAGTAGACGTTGATGTGTTGTACGTGTGTACATCTCGGAGGCACCATTTGTTGCTGTGCTAATCGCCTGGATCCCAAGAAGAATGTCATCGACCTAGTACGACTACACCGAGCTGTGTAGTAACAGTATGTTCAACTCGCACGTTTTCTGAGGGTAAGTAGATCTGATCTATAACTCTCCCTCTCGTTACTAGCATATCTTAGATCAGATATTGGTTGCTCGTTTGCATGTCATAGATTTTTTTATTTTATATGCTACGAATCCCATCACCGAGATGCAAATCGTTGCCAACTCGTTGCCCTTCCTCCGAACAATCCAAGCAAAACATATTTACCAATCTTTGCAAACAAGGAGGTCGATCTTCAACATGACGAACTCGACGTGATCAACTTGGTCCTCTCATAACACATGATAAGGATCAATGAGGGGTTGATCCTAAATTTTTTTGCCTGATCTTTCACCACGGGACCAACAAATAATTATTCTTCTAATCACGAGATCGGTCCACACAATCTGAAGATGATGAACGAATTCTGCCAAGCAACTTTGAGAAGATCTACACGCCTCACGCAAAGCACGAAAACCCTTGACGGTTCAAGAACCTAGATATGATTATTATTGGATAAATGAGACACACGTCCGAGATGCTATCACAACACACCGATTCCCAGGGGACGGTGGTAACTTTGAACTTTTATTTACACATAATTCAAATCTCCCCACAAAACTCTAGCTGATGGCTCCTGTATATAAGAGTCCAACCCCTAGCCGGTTGGACAGGTCCAAACTGAGATACAAATGAGTCCTAACCTAATTGGACTCGAACATGATACAAACCGACGTGTTTAAAAGGATCGGCCGAAGCAAAGTGCACATGGACATAGTTGATAAAACCTTAGATTTGACATATTGTGATAATTTTCCTAGCTACCAACCTTCAATGGATTCCCCCCATCGGATTAATTCAAGAGGAAGTGTTGACTCTCCATGGGTAATATAGGTGTGCTCCAGATTTAATTTTTTGAAGCAAAATGTCTTCTGATGTTCAATTATGAAGCTACCATGTAAAATGGATAATGTTTCTCACGACACTTAAATATGATTCTATCTTTATAGTTTTTTGTGATATGCAAAGTTCCTCAACTAAGCAATGTGAAGAGTCCTAAGAGCTCTCCTAAGTTAATAAACATCACTGAAACACAATTTCTTACAAATTTTCTCATGTAGGTTAGCCCTTAACTCATCATACCAAACTCTATCCTTTGGCTTCTTTCCTCTTCCTTCCGATGTCAAGTTTAAATTTCACTATCTCACCATGTGTGGCTATTAAGGCAAATTGATTCAACATGGCTATCCTATATTTGGTTTTCTCAAAATACTCTCTCCAAATAGTCTTTGCCGGGAAACTGAACTTAATCTCCCATATCTCATCATGCAAACCACAAAGAAACAGAAAAACTAGTTGTTACTAACTACACAAACAATAATTAGCACTTAATCTAACAGACTACGTTCCAACTAACACTAAATCTGACATAATCACCTAAATCATACAAACACTAGTTCGAGATCCAGAAAATAAAAGAGTAGAGCATAGGAAGAAGATGATGAGATGCTTACTCACCATTGTTAAAGGAAGGTGTTGAGTGGTGGTTGCTCTTCGTCGGTGAGGCAACCACCGCCTTGGCCGTAGCTGCCGCTACAACATGCTCTCGCGACCACAAAGACTTGGAGAAGCTTCGCCACCGCCATCGCGCGCGGGGGGGGGGGGGGGCTAAAAAAGGTCGTCCCCTCGCACAAACCTCACCAATTCAAACATGCTAGATTACGGCCGTCCCGCGCCGCCTTCTGCGTGTGCCACTTCATCCTAGCAGGCGGGCCCCACTATCAGTTTCGGTGTCCATTCCAGCTCAGTTCACTTTTAATTTTTTTTGCAATATAAAACCGAACGAAAGACGGTAGGACTTTTGTCCCTAGAATAAAAGGTGGTACCCATTGGTAAGAGGTGCATGTATTATGGTGGATTTATGCTAGTAACTCGCACCAATCAGGTGTAAGGTTCTAATTAGACCGAGATAGCTAACTTGCCGTAATCGAATTCGGGGTTAGAGTTTCCTTTTAAACAAATTCGGGGTTAGAGTTGGATTGAATAGAGGGAAATAATAGATGCGTACAGTTGGGAGTTGTGCAGCTTCAGGAATGAATAAGGCTGGTCACAATGAGAGTAACTTGAGTAGTAACATCGGTGCCACGTAGGCAAAAAAGATGACATAGCACATATTTAATGAGGCGAGAGAGGGGTGTGGTAATATAAGGCTGGTCACAATGGGAGTAACTTCAGCAGTAACATAGGTGCCACCTAAGCAAAAATGATGATGTGACAGCTAATTAATGAGGAGAGGGGCAAATGGAGTAACTTAGCTAGTTACCATCACATCACAGTTTCCAACACAGGATGAGTCTATAAGCTAATTAACGAGTTCATGTATGTTACTACTTTGAAGTTACTTTGCATTGTGATGGTAGTAACATAGTCTAGATAAACGTGTATGTTACTAGTCTAAGTTACTCCCCATTGTGACCTAAGACTAGTCACAATGGGGAGTATCATATACTAGTATCATGCATATGATACTAGTCTATGTTACCACTTCCACAATGCATAGTAACATATTTGTTGTATCATATACTAGTACATTTATTAGCTTATAGACTCATCTTGTCTTGGAAAACGTTATGTTACAATATCTACCTATGATACCACTAACACCTCTCTCCTCATTAAATGAGTGACACATCATCTTTTTTGCCTATGTGGCACTTATGATACCACCTATGTTACTCCCATTGTGGCTAGTCTAAGGCCTATCCCAATGCAAGTCTCTTAGCACGGTTTCATAGGCATTTTGCTTATGTGGCAGTATAGTTAATGAAGAGATATAGTGAGGTTGTATCTTAGCTAAGATATAACCTTGCCACGTGCCCATGGGCAAAAAAAGGCTCTAGGCCAATCAAATCCATGCATGATCCCAAAATCTTTAATTTAGGTACAATGCATTGTACATGTTGTCTCTTAAGTTTTTATTAGACATATGGTAACGTGCTAAGAGACGGTGCATTGGGACAGGCATAACTAGTTACTCCCTCCGTCCCGGTGTATATGGCACAATCTCAAAAACATGCAGTCACATCTATTAGTCATATTTTGCACTAATTCTCTTCTAATTATTGGGTGGTTGACTTTCTCCACCCCTCCCCACCAATGCATGTAATGTTTAAACCCAAATGAATGACTACCTAGGGTTAGAGAATTGTTATATGTGCCCTATACACCCGGATGGAGGGAATACCGTAACATCACACTTTCCTATACAATACGAGTCTACAACCTAATAAATGCAGCTTTGCATGACACTATTTTTTAGTTAGTGCCCATTGTGTAGGTAGGTAGTACCATAGTCTAGGAAAAATGTGTATGTTACTCCCGTTGTGACCGGTTCCTGAGCCACGGGCCCACACAAGAGCACCGAAAGCATCTCCGAATCTCCGGCGACGAACGAAACGAAACGGTCTCCGCAGGAAGGCCGAGCAAGTGAAAAAACAAGGGAAGAGCGCACATAGGAGAGCCTGCAGAGTGAGACAGCGGGCGAAGGGAGATCGACGGAGCGACGGGAAGAATACCCGGAAAGCGGGTAATGAATCCATCTCGGTTTCTCCGGCGATAAAATCTTCTTCCTAAAATCCCTTCCTCCCTGTACAGTACTTTTCAGATTTTTTAACCCTCTCTCTGTCTCTCTAATCAGATGTAAAAACGAAAGAAGACTGGGCCGCCGCCGCCGCCGCCGCATCGGCAGCAGCCAAGGTTCTCAACGTCGACGGAGGGCCGCGCCTCGCCGCCGGTCGATTCATCAGGTGAGACTTCTAAATTATACTGTAACAATCTTTCCTACCCACCGGAGCCAAAACTTACTGTCTCTGTACCGTAAATCGCCGCCGTTAGCTTCGAGGTTTCCCAAAGCTCGGAACGGGTCGGGCGTCATCCGAGCCGAGCGGGGCTCAGTGGCAGTCTCGTAGTTTTCCCCACCGCTGCTCGCTCGGCTCGTGCGCCGCACCAGGCGGCGTCTGACGTTTCCCCTGGGATGTCGCCATATCTTGCTGCCGTTTCTACTGGTAATCCTGGGTGGGTACCACCTCCCCCGTACTCCCCTGGCCCACGTTTCAGTGGCCCGGATCTTGCTCGATCTGGTGGGGTGCCTATCCCAAACTGAGTGCCGAGCGGGTCCGGCCACGTGGGGTGCGATGGCCCACTCGCCGTTCTATACTGAAGTGATGTAGATCCCTCTGCCCTGCCCGCGTCCGCTTGCAGCGTGCGTTACTCCTTTTTGGTTGGCGTCAAGCTACAGAGAGGACGCAATCAACAGCAGTCGTGCGGCTGATTAAAAAAAAAGTAGGGTCACTAGTAACGTCTAGTTTAGGGACCATGGGATTTCAAATCTGCAAGCATGTTGCGTAAGATTGTGAAGCACAGTAGTTGACCCTAGGGTTTTGTGTTAGCGGCCTTTGCACTTTTGTTCCAAGACGGACCACCTGTGTTTGAAGATGCGGTGAGATGTAAATTCTTTTCAGCTGAGGAATTTACCGATTGAGAATCGTGTCCCTTTATCCTCTTTCCCTTTGAAGCGAGGTTGCGATTTCTGATTAGTTGCTCTCTAGTGCGGCACAAAGAGTGACAGCGGAAAGCAAACAGAAAGCGGCTCTTATCGATGCTTTTAAGGGAAGCGATTAGCATTAGGAGCATCAATCGTGCCCGGAAACAAGCGTCGCGAGCAATTTGTTTACCCAGAAAGTAGCAGTGGCTGGCCATCAGTCATGAGCTTTCCGAATTTGTTCTGCCTTTTCCTCCTAGATTTCAGCCTCGAGATAAATTGTTTCACGTTGGAGGTTTAATAAGGTGTGCCGTGCCGCGCACCAATTTCAGGCTGCAACTCCCTGCTGCGCCCCAGTGCTGGCGGTCTGGCTCTTTTCAGTTGTGAAGCGGGGGACACCGCACGTGAGCAGCATGTAGCCAAATGTTTGCAACTGCAGAGCACACAAGTAAACAAAAGTCTAGTGGATTCTAATGCCATATGGCTCCAAATTAAAGTGTTTATGCTTTCTCACCCACAATTCAAAAGTCCTCACCCATAGAAGTCCTTTTTTGCTCTTTCATCCCCTGGAAATGGAAATGGAGCGAGGCGTCTCTCAATGCACCATTGACCACCAGAAAAGGTGTTCTCTTTGGGAAGGAATTCACTAGTTTCCATAAAACCTACCGGCAATCTAGCGGTACAACTTGCCGGAGAAGAGGATGAGACGCCACACACCGATCTGCTGATGTTCTTTTCTGTAAAGTACAACAACACCTCACTCCTGGTCATTCTTATCAGCATCATCATTGTCCCACCGGAAAACACAGCGCACGGAAACACTAGTCGTAGCAAAGGCAGGGTTAGAAACCCCAGAAGCAAAGCAACCAGCACCCTCAAACCAAACAAACCCCACAGCGAGCGAAGAGGCCGCCGAACGAATCCTAGAATCACATGATTCTCCCCTCACTCGCCTCCTCCTCATGTACTTCCTCCCGCACTCAATCTTGACTCGTTAATGGGACTGTGCCTTTGAATGATTGCTAATTAACGCCGCCTCCCCGTTTTGCAGCTGCCTGAGGGATGAGCCACCTCCGCAACCGCCGCCCTCCCTTCGGGGCGGCGGCGGCGGCGGCTTCGGCGGAGCTGCCGCCCGTGCAGGCGTCCTACAACATCGTCCCGATCCAGGACGTGGTGCTGCACGGGCAGCACCCCTCGCTGCGCTTCCCGGAGGTGCGCGCGGCGGTGGCGGCGCTCGTGCACGCCGCCGACCTCCCGCCGCCGCCGCTCGCCCGCGACTGGGACCCGCACCGCGCCGACCTCTTCGACTGGCTCGGCCTCACCTTCGGCTTCCAGCGCCACAACGTCCGCAACCAGCGGGAGCACCTCGTCCTCCTCCTCGCCAACGCCCAGCTCCGCGCCGCCGACACCCTGCCCAGGGACCACCCGCCCGACGTCCTCCACGTCTCCATCTCCCGGGCCATCCGGAAGAAGCTCCTCAAGAACTACAAGGCCTGGTGCGCCTACCTCGGCCAGAGGCCGCACGTCCACGTGCCCAGAGCCACTGACACCCGCAGGGACCTCCTCTACACCGCGCTCTACCTGCTAATCTGGGGGGAGGCTGCCAATTTGAGGTTCATGCCGGAATGCCTCTGCTACATCTTCCACTACATGGCCCTCGACCTCAACCATGTCATCGACTGCTCCATTGATATCGACACGGGGCGGCCCGCGATCCCTGCCGTCTGCGGCGAGGATGCTTTTCTCAACAGCGTCGTCACGCCCATCTACAACGTGCTCAAGGCCGAGATGGAGGCCAGCCGGAACGGGACCAAGCCGCACTCGGCCTGGAGAAATTACGATGATGTCAATGAGTACTTCTGGAGCCGACGAGTTTTCAAGCGCCTCCGCTGGCCACTGGATCCATCAAGGGGATTCTTTGTGCCTCCGGGCAAGTTTGGCCGGATCGGCAAGACCGGTTTCGTAGAGCAGCGCTCGTTCTGGAATCTCTACCGCAGCTTCGATCGGATATGGGTGATGCTCATTCTGTTCTTTCAGGCAGCGATGATCATTGCGTGGGATGGTCGTCCCTATCCGTGGACTAGCCTCAGCTTCCGTGACATCCAGGTCCGCGTGCTCTCAGTGTTCATCACTTGGGCTGGGCTGCGGTTTATGCAAGCGCTGCTTGACGCCGGTACTCAATACAGTCTCGTGTCGAGGGAGACTAAGCTGATTGCTGTCCGGATGGTGCTCAAGGCGTTTGTTGCTGCAGGGTGGACCATCACATTCAGCGTGCTTTATGTGCGCATGTGGGATCAGCGGTGGCGAGATCGCAGGTGGTCCTTTGCTGCCAATACCAGGGTGTTAAATTACCTCGAGGCAGCTGCTGTGTTTATCATCCCGCAGGTGCTTGCGCTTGCGTTGTTCATCCTTCCCTGGATTCGCAATTTTACGGAGAAAACCAATTGGCGAATTCTATATGTGCTCACCTGGTGGTTCCAGACCCGTACATTTGTAGGCCGTGGTCTCAGGGAGGGGCTTATAGACAACATCAAGTATTCCACCTTCTGGATCTGCCTTCTTGCTGCCAAGTTTACATTCAGCTACTTCCTCCAGATTAAGCCGTTGGTGGCGCCAACAAAGACAATATTCACCCTCCATGACATCCGGCGTAACTGGTTTGAGTTCATGCCTCACACCGAGAGGATTGCTGTCATCATCCTTTGGATCCCAGTTGTGCTCATCTACCTCATGGATATCCAGATATGGTATGCAGTCTTCTCATCGCTTACTGGGGCACTTATCGGGCTTTTCTCGCATCTGGGGGAGATTCGCAGTGTTGGACAGCTGAGGTTGAGGTTCCAGTTTTTTGCGAGTGCGATGCAGTTCAATTTGATGCCAGAGGAGAGCCTGGATAGGTCCCGCGGTGGCATCCGCAGCAGACTGTATGATGCAATTCACCGGCTGAAGCTGAGGTATGGTTTTGGCCGTCCATACCGGAAAATTGAAGCAAATGAGGTGGAAGCTAAGAGGTTTGCACTGATTTGGAATGAGATCATTCAGACATTTAGGGAAGAGGATATCGTTAGTGACAAGGAAGTTGAGCTTCTTGAGCTTCCACCAGTTGTATGGAAAATTCGTGTGGTACGGTGGCCATGCTTGTTGCTGAACAATGAGCTGCTGCTTGCTCTCAGTCAAGCAAAAGAGCTGGTGGCTGATGACAAGACACACTGGAGTAGGATAAGTAGCATTGAGTACAGGCGATGTGCTGTGATCGAAGCTTATGACAGCATACGCCAGTTGCTGCTGGAGATCATTGAGGAAAGGAGTGTTGAGCACATTATTGTAAATCAGCTGTTCCTTGCATTTGACAGTGCGATAGAATATGGGAGATTCTCTGAAGATTACAGGCTAGGCTTGTTACCTCAAATTCATTCATCTGTAATCACCTTAGTCGAACTGTTACTGAAGGCAAACAAGGATCAGACCAAGATAGTTAACACCTTGCAGACTCTCTATGTCCTCGCGGTTCATGATTTTCCCAAAAACAGGAAAGACATAGAACAGCTCAGGCGAGAAGGGCTAGCACCGTCAAGGCCGACTGAATCCGGGTTACTCTTTGAGGATGCCGTAACATGCCCTGGTGAGAATGATCTTAGCTTCTACAAACAGGTGAGGCGCCTCCATACAATTCTCACATCCAGGGATTCCATGAATGATATCCCAAAGAATCCCGAGGCTCGGCGGCGTATATCTTTCTTCAGCAACTCCCTGTTTATGAACATGCCTCGTGCTCCCACAGTTGAGAAGATGGTGGCCTTCAGCGTTTTGACCCCTTATTACAACGAAGATGTCCTGTATAGCAAAGACCAGCTTCGTCGTGAGAATGAAGATGGAATCTCAATCTTGTTTTATCTTCAGAAGATCTATGAAGATGATTGGGGAAACTTTTTAGAACGGATGAGGAGGGAGGGAATGGTTAATGATGACGATATTTGGGCTGGAAAATTTCAGGAGCTCCGACTTTGGGCCTCGTATAGGGGGCAGACCTTAGCAAGGACTGTTAGGGGAATGATGTACTACTACAGGGCTCTGAAGATGCTTGCTTTTCTCGATACTGCCTCTGAGGTAGACATTACAGAAGGTACAAAACGTCTGGCTACCTTTGGATCAGTTCGGCATGAAAATGATGTGTATCCCATGAATAATGGTCTCCAACAAAGACCTCAAAGGAGGTTAAACAGAGGAACCAGTACTGTGAGTCAATTGTTTAAAGGTAATAAGGAAGATGGTGCTGCTCTCATGAAGTACACATATGTGGTCACTTGCCAGATATATGGAAACCAGAAAAAGGGGAAAGATCAACGTGCTGAAGATATCCTGTCTCTTATGAAGAAAAATGAGGCCCTCCGTGTTGCTTATGTTGATGAGGTCCGTCATGAGATGGGTGATATGCAATACTACTCTGTCCTTGTAAAATTTGACCAGGACTTGCAGAAAGAGGTTGAGATATACCGGATTAGGTTGCCAGGCCAGCTGAAACTTGGAGAGGGTAAACCTGAGAACCAGAATCACGCCATCATATTCACAAGAGGCCAAGCTGTGCAAACAATTGACATGAACCAGGACAACTATTTTGAGGAGGCTCTCAAGATGCGCAATCTGCTGGAACAGTACAACTATTATCATGGAAGCCAAAAGCCTACACTGTTGGGAGTTCGTGAACATGTTTTCACTGGTTCTGTCTCTTCACTTGCTTGGTTCATGTCTGCACAGGAGACAAGCTTTGTTACCCTTGGGCAGCGAGTTCTAGCTAATCCATTGAAGGTTCGGATGCATTATGGGCATCCTGATGTATTTGATCGCCTTTGGTTTTTGACTCGAGGTGGTTTAAGTAAGGCATCCAGAGTAATCAATATCAGCGAGGACATATTCGCGGGTTTCAACTGTACCCTACGTGGTGGCAATGTCAGCCACCATGAGTACATCCAGGTTGGCAAGGGGCGTGATGTCGGTCTGAATCAAATATCGATGTTTGAAGCTAAGGTTTCCAGTGGCAATGGTGAACAGACCTTGAGTAGGGATATCTACAGACTTGGTCATAGAGTGGATTTCTTTCGGATGCTTTCAGTGTTCTATACAACAGTGGGGTTCTACTTCAACACAATGCTGGTGGTATTAACAGTTTACACATTTGTTTGGGGACGCCTGTATCTAGCTCTGAGTGGTCTGGAAGCTGGAATCCAGGGCAGTGCTAATGCTACTAATAATAAAGCCTTGGGTGCCGTGCTAAATCAGCAGTTTGTCATTCAGCTTGGATTATTCACTGCCTTGCCGATGATTCTAGAGAACTCTCTTGAACTGGGTTTTCTGCCTGCTATCTGGGATTTTTTCACAATGCAGATGAACTTTTCATCTGTCTTCTACACATTTTCGATGGGAACAAAAGCCCATTACTATGGCCGGACGATTCTTCATGGTGGTGCAAAGTATCGTGCTACTGGTCGTGGCTTTGTTGTGCAGCATAAGAGTTTTGCTGAAAATTACAGGCTATATGCTAGGAGCCACTTCATAAAGGCGATAGAACTCGGAATAATACTGACAGTGTATGCCGTTCACAGTGTGATTGCCAGGAACACACTTGTTTACATAGTCATGATGATATCTAGCTGGTTTCTAGTGGTGTCGTGGATCATGGCTCCATTTGCTTTTAACCCGTCTGGCTTTGATTGGTTGAAAACGTGTATGACTTTGAGGACTTCATGACCTGGATTTGGTTTCCAGGTGGTATATTTTCTAAGGCTGAGCACAGCTGGGAAGTGTGGTGGTATGAGGAGCAAGATCATCTAAGGAATACTGGCCTTTGGGGAAAGATTCTGGAAATACTGTTAGATCTCAGGTACTTCTTTTTTCAGTATGGGGTTGTATATCAGCTCAAAATTGCAGACGGAAGCAGAAGTATTGCGGTCTATCTGCTTTCCTGGGTATGTGTGGCTGTGATCTTTGGTGTTTTTGTCCTGATGTCATATACTCGGGAAACATATTCTGCAAAGCAACATCTTTACTACCGGGTTGTGCAATGTGCTATCATCATTCTTATGACGCTAGTGCTGATATTATTCCTGGAGTTTACTGAGTTTCAAATCATTGACATCTTCACTGGCCTTTTGGCATTCATTCCTAGTGGCTGGGGCTTGATTTCCATCGCCCAAGTTATCAGGCCATTCATCGAATCTACTGTGGTGTGGGGCAGTGTTATGTCTGTGGCACGGTTGTATGAGATACTGCTTGGGGTGATTGTCATGGGACCAGTTGCATTGCTGTCCTGGTTGCCAGGATTTCAAGAAATGCAGACGAGGGTACTGTTCAATGAAGGGTTCAGCAGAGGTCTCCAAATTTCCCGCATTCTTGCTGGCAAGAAAACAAATGCAGTTTGAGGTACTTCATAATAAACTTCGTTGTTTTTTCTATCCAATTTGCATGTAGCGCGCGTCCACTTATATTTGTAGAAACTTATCTACTGGCATTTGAACAGTGAACTGTGATACTGCAAGTAATGGAACGTATGGCATAGTGTCCTAGGGGATCATACTATCTCGGGCAATGCATTTGTTGAGTCCAAGAATGAAATTTGATGCTTCTAATTGCTAAACTGGTGCTTTCAGTAATGATAAACATAGCTCTGTTTATGATGTGATGTGATTGACGTGTCGGGCTGGTGTCATTGATGAGCTTAACTTCTTCTGGAAATTAAAATGCTGCAGTCATCCATTTATCATGTGTTTTGTCCTCGTCTAAACACTAAAGATAGCTTGTTATGTTTTCTGTTTATCGTCACAGTCTGCATCATATACTGCTAAGTTTCAGATAGCACAACAGTCACTAATTTAACACACTAGTAATACTAATATGTCGCCTTTGTACGGAAACAAAGTTAGCATGTACTACTTAGAATTAAATTGTTGTGTTATGGAAGGGAGTAGCCCTTTAAAGATTATGCTAACCTCGTTCTTTCAGGGCCCTAACCTGTTACTACTTCCGTTCCGAAATATAAGACGTTTTAGCTTTTTTTCTGATTCGGATGAACCTAGGCGCCTTTTAGTGTGTAGATTCACTCATTTTAGTCCGTATTTAGTCCATACCGAAATATCTAAAACATCTTATAATTTGAACGGAGTATAATCTTGCACTGGAAAATGTTGGACTGTGAGCTTTCAGATCAGTTCTAACCCTTGGTTTTTTTGTTCTACTTTTTGGCAGGTTGTCGCAGTTAGGCAATGATCTGTCATCTCTGTACAGCTCAAATGTGAAAGCTCCGTGACATAGCCTAGATCCATATTGAACTCTTTTGGTGGCTATCGGCGATCTAGTTTAGGTGTTCAGATTGGCATAACTTTGGTTATTTAGGCATTTAGTTTTGCACCTTGTTAGAGCTAGTTGTGTGTAGATGATTCTGCTGCAGCACCCACCATGTGCTCTGATGAACTACTTGTTGACCTGGCTAGAAGTTCCATCTCTTGTGCTGGGAGAAAAGTCTGTAATGGATTGGTGGGAATTCCTCGCTGTGGTTGATAAAATCAGCGCGTCTCCATTCGCTGGAGGAAACTATGTGGTGTTGCTGGCTTGCTGCTGAATGTTCTGTTGTACGGTAGTCTTGGGGGTTCTCGGCCACCGGATTTGTTATGTACAAACTTTTTTAGACCGAAACCGAAGGCCTAAGCCCGACGTTAAATTAATGACGCTAAATGGCGGAAGATACAAAGTGTTGAACCAACTTACAAACACCTTTACACACACAAACAAAAGATCAAGCCAAAGGGAACTGGTGAGAGTAGAGCTACAGGCAAGCTAGGCCGACGGAAACACGAGGCAGAAAACAAACTCTTCAAGAGCCGAAGACGTCAACGAGGTTGGACACCTTCAGAACGGTAGGGCAGTGCTGCCCGGTCAAATTTCTATCGCCAAAGGGACCCCTATCCCAGACCGACAAGAGAAACCGGCACCGGTGGGCTGGAGCTCACCCTAGAGCTCGAGCCCACGCACCAACATGCGCTACCATCTGTCGCGAAGGGCCGAACCCAATAGCCAGACCCGGTCTTCAATCATAATTGTCGCTGCCACCAGACCACCATCGAAAGAGAGACACGCCGTGGACTCCAAGACGACGCCTACACGAAGGAAAACAACACTGGAGTTCCGTCGTCGCCCGATCCGAAGGGATCTATGGTTTTCACCCAGAGCCTCGGAAGGAAACGGGGGAGCCGCAACGACCTCTTCACAAAGGTACACGACGCTCACAGGGCATCGCCGCCAGCCTGGCAGATTTTCACCTCGGCACAAATCCCCGACACCAGATCCAAGTGTGGCTGGGTGCTGAAGTAGCTACTGAACCACTTCCACCGTTTGCCTCTCACCGGTCATCACGCCGCCCTCACGGCCATGACCACCAGGCAGCACATGAGCCATGACCCTCGCCTCGGCGTCACGACTCCCACTGTCGGATATATGACAATTACGGGTATATTCGGCATTGGCTGAAGGCCGGATTACCAGGGTGGCCCACAGGCAATGGAACGAAGTCCATTGGGCGGCCCAGTAAGCTGACGCGCAGGAAGCCGGATTTTAGAAGAACCCGGACCACGGCTCAACGTGGTACGACTTGGAGGAGAAGCCGGATTCCTTACTTTTCAAGTTAGATGCTTTCTGTAGTCTTCTAGGTTTCTCTGTTTAAGCCCTAGTCTGGCTATCTATATAAAGTCGGACGGGAGCTAGGAACAAAAACAAGATCTCAAGTTAGGTAGAAGCCAACTCGCCGGAAGTTCATCCTCGCCGAGTTAGCGAAACCATACTCACAATTGTACTATGTATACTTCAGGCTTCAACCCTGATTTTAGTGAGATTGTAGGAGAAGGAACGCCGCCTAGTTGCGACGTACCGAACCTGGGTAAAACCGGTCTTCTCGTTTCCAGTTCTTCCACGTCCCCCCTGCGGTTCTACCAGTAGGATTATGGCACCCCCGTCCATGATACTTACTACGATGTCTCGACAGTTGGCGCCCACTGTGGGGCCAGCGGCGTCGGGAGTTACGTTCCGAGCGGGAATACTCGGCGAAATTGGCAGCACAATCACTGTCGGAAGCCTGGAATTCGACGGAAACGTCGGACGCTTTCTCGACAACGGATCATATATGCCGGCACGGAATCATCTGGTAAGTGCCTGCGTTTTACCGATTGGATCTGCTAATGTTTTTATCGGTTTAACAGCAGAAGCAATGGGATTCCGTGGTGGAAGTAATTTTATCCCACCCGCCCTATTCCCAATAGATGAAGGCTTGAATGCCAGATTCTACTCAGATTTACCCTACTCATACATAGGGGAAGATCAAGCTTCCATAACTGCATATCGCCAAAACACATCTGGATTTGCTGCCTCCTCGAAGATGCATGTAGGAACATCTCACTTTATTGGTATGATGAAGTCTAAGATCACTGAAAACACGGAAGACGTAAATCTCGTGGAAAATGCAGAAAATTATGACCCCGCAGAAAAGGTGGAAGACCTGAAATTCGTCGATCAAGCAACAAACTCGAAAGCTGAGTCTGTATTAGCAGCCATAGAGGCAAAGCTAGACTCGGAAACCGGATCTGCAGATTCAGATTCCGAAGATGAAGATGAAGACGCTTTCGAAAGAAAGGTCAAATCCATGCAAGGGAGCTTCCATGAAGTACTCATGGCAAAACCGACTGGAAATTCTGATGCCGAGGAAGATGAAGACCCCAAAACGCCTCCGCTAGAGAAAGAGGAAGGCGAAGTTAGTCCGACCTATCCTGACATCAAAGAATTGACGGAAGGTGAACCTAACAAAAAAACCTCCATCTTCCAAGAAGAAAAAGAAGTCCTCTAAGAAGCCTCTATCCAAACTATAGAAGAAAAAGTGGAAAAGTTGGAAGACATTGCCAACCAAAACCTGGAAGTAGGGGGAGGAAGTGGTGTAAAACCTGCGGAGAAGAAAAAAAGGCTGAAATCCCTGTTCCTCAGATGTCGGAACAACAGGAGATTGATGTAATCCAAACCCCGGTCGCACGTAATGAGCCCCCGGAAGTGCTGGAAGCCAGGAGACAAGCTATAATGCGACAACATCAACATATATTCCGAACTCGAGAAAATCTCCTCAAAACCAAGGATGATATTAAAATGAGCAGGAAGAAATAGAGGAATACGAAAAAAGGAATAGATCTGGAATTAAACCTACGCGGTTACCCGGAATTTCAAAACCGGATGAACTGCCAACAAGAAAGAGGTTTGAAAACTCATCCTGGCAAAGGCATGTTAACAACACTAATGATAAGGGCGAACACATCTACAAATCTGTTGCCAAAAACGCAGAAGCCGCGTTCGCCATCCTTAATGATGATATGTACTCCAATGGCGAGAAGTTGCAGGGAGTGTATGCTTTCTTAGGAAAATCGTTACAACAGCAACAACGAGTGTCGAGACGTCATAGTAAGGATCATGGACGGGGGTGCTATAAGCCTACTGGTAGAACCACGAGGGGGCGTGGAAGAACTGTAAACGAGAACACCGAGTTTACCCAGGTTCGGTACGTCGCAACTAGGCGACGTTCCTACTCCTACAATCTCACTAAATCAGGGCTGAAGCCTAAAGTATACATAGTACAATTGTGAGTATGATTTCACTAACTCGGCGAGGATGACCTTTCCGTCGAGTTGGCTTCTAGCTAGTTTGTGAACTTTTCTTTTCCTTGCTCGCGTCCGGCTTTATATAGATAGTCGGACTAGGGCTTACAAGAAGGAAACCTAGAAGACTACGGAAAGTATCTAACTTGGAAAGTAAGGAATACGGCTTCTCCTCCAAGTCGCACCACGTTGGGCCGTGGTTCAGGTTCTTCTAGAATCCGGCTTCCTGCGTGTCAGCTTACTGGGCCGCCCAATGGACTCTATTCCACTGCATGTGGGCCACCCTGGTAATCCGGCCTTCGGCCAATGCCGGACATACCCCTATTTTGCATATATCCGACAGTAGCCCCCAAGAAGGATTAAGACTTCATTTTGCCTTACCTCGTGGATTTGTATTCTCTTCACAAATGTCGGCGTTTTGTCTTGATTCTTCTTTCAACAAAATTCTTCAATGCCAGACTCGGATTTACTGAAATCCGACATTTCTTCCATGAATCTTCGCGGAGAAGGAAACTGTGACGCAAGCGGTGAAATCTTGCCCACGTCACGAACGTCTGGGTTCAGTCAAAAGCCTGAACCCATATCTCTGACAGATTCTCGCGCGATAAACGAGGAGATAGCAATAATCACCCCGCCCCCTCGTTTCCCTGATTTTCAGGCGATACACGCGTCAAACATCCAACGGTTAAAAGAGCCGTTGGAGCTAATCTTAATGCATCTTGGATATAAATAGCCGCCTCGGGGCCTCCGGCTCTCCTTCTGCATCTTCTTCCTCCTCGAGTCCCCAGAGCACACTCACTCCCAGCCTCGAGCGAAAGAACGCACAGAATGAAAGAAACGAGTCCGAGCCCCGAACCTCACTGGAGACTACCATCGGTGGTGTTTTCTCACGGTTGCGCCGCCCAAAAATGGCCACCGGAAGACCTCCAGGCGCCTCCGAGATCGCTAACATCGACGCCACCATTGAGGACCTTATCTAGGACCTCGACCCCGTCGTCGGAAATTCTCTGAGCTCGTTTGCAAATGCACCGGAGGTGCCCGCGAGCGCGCTGGCAGACGGGGATCTCAATCCCGCCGCCGGAACCATGCCTCCGCCTTCGGCCACTCCTCCTCCTCCTCCCTTCCCTGATACAGAGGAGGGGGAAACTTCCACCCGTGACGGCGAAAACACGGCGGCCGTCGTCACCCCGGAGGCGAGGAAGAAGAGGAGGGAGACGCCGGAAACTGAGCCATTGCAACGTGGCTACAACTCTTCTCGACACCATGGAAAAATACGGGATCATTGTGAAGGACAAATGGCGAATGGACGAGGATGACACCGAGTCTTCTCCGAAGGACGGAGAACGGGTTCTTCTGGCCTTCCCATATCAATCGAGGTATGAGTTTTCCACCATCCGGATTTTTCGTCCAAGTCCTCAACCACTATAACATCCAACCCCACAACCTACCTCCGAACTCGATACTATAAATAGCCGGGTTACAGGCCCTTTTTGAGGGATACTTAGGGATAGAAACCCGTTTAGACTTTTTCTAGTACTGTTTCAACGTGAAACGCAACACCACCGAAGGTGCTCTCCCAACTTGCGGGACCATCTCCTTCAACCTTCGTAGGTTTAGGGAGGAGTGGTTTCCGAAAATCAAAACTTCTAGTCTGTCAAATTTTGTACGGGCTCTTTCTTCTATCACTCGGATCTTCCCCATCCTGGAAAGGATACGGGAATTCCGCCTTTAATCAATTCAGCGGCCACGCCTCAGGACAACTGGGTGTTGGACGCGGTCCAGGTTCTGCCTCGAGACTTGATGAGAATCAAGAGACGGATCGCAAAACTTGTCTCCTCCTCTTACCGGCATGGATACAGTTCTATGTTGGCTCGGAAGGAGGGTTCAACCTCTTGCTCACCACGGCGGCTGACTCCTTTGCGAATACACGGGCCCCAAGGACGCAATGAGGGTGACAAAGTCCGCTTTGTCGAAAAAGGAATTCAAGAAACTTGTGAACCAGCTTGTGGCTACTCGTGATCAATACGAGGAAAGCCTTCAAATGTACAACGCGCAGAACCCCGCACCCAAGGTATGCTTTCATTTTCTGCCTTTTGGGTAAATTTCGAACTTTGTCTTTTCTCGGATGTTTTTTATACTAATCCGGGTTTTATTTCTTTTTCAGCTTCTGGATCTTCCGGAAGATAAACTTGTCACTGACGCTGAACTAGCAGAGCTCAAAGCTCGCTTTCAGTCAGTCGGAGGGTGGAAGCGCAAGAAGATCTCTTCCAGCCAGGAAGTAATCGATCTTGATGGAGTACCCGTCGCCACTTCCAGGTAAGACCTGGAATTTTACATTTGTATGCATTTTCTTGCTTCTCTTCTTTCTCGGATTTTCTATCTTGGTTTTTTATTCTTTTTTCTTTTCTAGCCTTGCTCCTGTCCCTTTGAAGGGAAAAGGCAGGAAGAAGATGAAAGTTGTTGCTCTTAGGGGGCCAAAGCCATCCCCCACAGCTGCCCTAGACACTCCAGTGGCAGCTGGAGAAGAGAATTTGGCTGCTCGGGAAGAATATCCCTTGCAGTCCAGCCAGCGTGTTGCATCCGACATGGATGTGCGGGAAAGGGCGGCTCTTGAAGAAGGCGGGCCTTCATCGCTTCCAGAAGTTGATCAAATGCCGACTTTTGACGCGAAGTTCAAGGTGAAACAAGAGGCCTGCTTTGATGAAATCGAATACATTCATCCGTGGGCAAAAAAATATTTTGCCCGAGCCCCCTTGATACGTCCTTGGACAAAAGGCAGATTATTGGTCTGGAATAATTACGTCTTCTCACCTCGGCAGGTTCTCCAAGACAGAATCCACCATATGAGATTACCTTCTCAGAATACGCCAAGGAATTCACGGAGCTTTTAGGCGGTTTGCAAAGGATGAGCCAGGTATTATATCTAGCCCCCAATTATCAATACAAAAGCATACTTTTTTGTGTTAATACTTTTCCTTTTTGTCTGCCTGTTTTTGCTTAACAAATCTTTTCCTTTCTATTCTTTTCAGCAAACTGACGAAAACATAAATGTGGAAGTTTTCGAGAAGCTGGCCATCAAGAACCAAGAAGTGAAATCCCTTCTCGGTATTCTTAATCAGAAGGACTCAGAAATGACCGAGATCTAGAAGCAGCTGAAGGAGACTACTGGTAAGCATGCCTATTTCAATCCTTGATTCTGATTCTGAATTTTTCTAAGAACTTTTCCGAGTTTTAATCCTTCGTCTCTTTTTCTTCTTAGCCTCTTTGGCCAAGGCCACGCAAATTGCTGAGGATGCTGGCAACGCTGAAACTCTCCGCAAGGAAAACTCTAAGCCTTACAAAATGACTGTAAAACTTCAGAAGGATATGGAGGCGAGCCAGCTAGCCTTGGGGTTGTCCGAGTCTTGGGCTTCCTCACAAGTTGAGAAAGACCGGAGGACCATCTAGGACCTCGAGAATGCACTGAATCAACGCCTTGAAGAAGACATTGAAGTGGACAAAATTCTTGGTAAGTTTATGTACTTTTACCAAGTTTTCTTTCACTTTGCATAATGCATTCTTTTTTCCTTCTTATGTTCGTCTAATCTTTTTTCATTTTCTTTAACAGAAGGGAATCCTCTGATCACTCGGATTGATTGAATCCGGGCTTTCGGGACATTCGTCACCAAGCTAAAAAATGCTGGGATGCTACTTATTAACAAGTGCATTCCGGACAGAGCTGGCGAATTTTCGGAAACTAGCAAGCTCCCGGAGGCTATTGCGGAGGTGGCGAACCAATGCGAGTCCTGGCTCCAGTCCGCCTCCCGTGGTGGTGCTCGCATGTCCCTTGGGATTATGCGGATGCATTACACCACCGCCAAGTCCTTGCGCATCGCCACCGGTGTTCCGCAAGGATACACCGAAGCGCAAAGGGCGGAAATCTTCAAGTCTATCAAGGGACACGCCTCGAAGATAGCTCGGATGATCTCTACCTCGACCTTCTACCTGAGGAAGAAACTCCAGCAACTCCGGAAAACCCGAGCAATAGCGGCGAGGACGAGGAGGAGGAGTTCATGGATGCCGACTAGTTCCTGCATAGCCATTTAGCTAAATAGAACGTATTACTATTCTTACAATGTAAACTCAATTGCAATGCATTCTATCTTTTGTATGAACAAGTTTCTATCCTTTGCAGTGAATTTAAACTTTGCAAGTTTTTCAGAGTTTTAATTCCTTTTCTTCTAAGTTCTCTGGTTTGTATGTTCTAACTTCTTAGTGTTAAAGTGGTTCCAAAAGTATGTAATCTTCACGCCAAGTGACCGGGTTAAGAATCCAATCATTCGAAACTCAGAATCATGGATTATACATTGGCACTTTTACTTACTAAATCAAGTGACCCAACACAACAAACAATTAGATAATACTTAGGAATAATAAGGAATTTAAAAGTATGAACCTCAGGCACACAGGCACAATCTGGGGTTCTGAAGCCTCCTTAGGCCAAAAAGCATTCAGTTTTATAACTCTGAGCACGCAGGCAAAATTCGGGTTAACATTGAAGCAAATTGAAAGATCATTGGGAAATAGATAAGACAGAAATATGCTTGGAAAAGAAAGTACAAAAAAAACAAAAATGCATGAATTTCCGACAACTTTATTTTATGATCTCAACGATGTTTACATAGAATTTGAAATAAGTGTAGAAGGGACGTAACTGCCGGATGCTCCAGGGCCTTTTTGTCTCTCCTAGTTCTACATCTATGCTTCTTTTCCTCTTGCGATTTGGATTTTTGGGTCGTCTGCCGTGTCTCGAATATCTACAAGGTAATATGATCCATTTTTCATAGCCTTTCTAATGACAAATGGTCCTTCCCAGATTGGGGTTAACTTGTGCTTCCTATCATGTACCAATCTTACCACCAAATCACCTTCTTTGAAAGATTGGTGTTTGATTTTCCGACTATGGTATGGCCGTAGTCCTTGCTGATAAATGGTGGATCTTTGCAACACAAGCTCTCGTTCTTCTTCTAAGAGATCGACTGCAATCTGACGTGCATTTTCGGCATCTGAGTCATCATACGCCTGCACTCTTAGGCTATCATTGATCATGTCCGTAGGAAGCTCTGCTTCTGCGCCATAAACCAGGAAAAAAGGCGTTTTCCATGTTGATCTATTTGGCGTTGTTCGAATATTCCAAGGCATGGAAGGCAGTTCTTCTAGCCATGCTCCAGCTGCTCTATGAAGAGGAGATTCGAATCTTGGGCGGATTCCTTGCAGGATTGAACTATTCATTCGTTCAACCTGGACATTGGATTGTGGGTGTGCCACAGATGCAAGATCTAGGGGAATTCCCGTTTGTCGGCAATATTTTGCCAACTCTCCAATTGAGAAATTTGTCCCGTTATCCGTGATTATGCTATGTGGAACGCCATATCGCATGACTACGTCAATGACGAAATTTCTGGCGGTCACACCGTCAAGTTTTTTGATGGGTTTTGTCGTGGGATAATCACGGCAGATGTTACCGGGGGTAACTGATCTTGGGGCAAGTCGACACAGGTATTTGGGAGAGGGTTTAGCTCGAAGGAAGACATGGCGGAAAGCAATCTAAGAACCGGAAAATAACTCGCCGGATCTCAATATGAATTATGCTGGATACTCGATAACAGGTGTTACAACTATGACTTGAATCTCTGGCAAACTAAACCTAGGGGCCGGTTTATAAAGCACCCGTACACCCCTAACTTGCCCTCCAAGGCACATCTTGAGTCCTACTCGAACTCCACATACAAACCCTAACTTCCCTTACCGCAACCCACAATCCGGGTTACGAATCTTACAAGCCTTTGGGCCTTCCGGTAATCTCTTTACCCCTAGCCGGATATCGCTCAGCACACCTCGGGCCGGATTATATCTTGAAGTGGGCCTACCGGGTTACTATCCCCCCATCAGTAGTCCCCAGGATAGCGCGGGTTTCACGGATTCATCCTTGAAGCGCTCGCTATTCCCTGAAAAAGATACGAAACACCCAAGTTCATGGGGACCGAGTTAAATTGCTTCGATAGATGGCTAGGCACAGCTCCATGACGGCTATACGATAACTCGATTCCCCCCCCCAAATGTCTAACATGCCTTTCCAAGTTTGAACCCTAAAATGCCAAGATTCCACTCACGATACCGGTCCCTGATATCTCGGGATAGGTTACACTTCCTCCGCCAACGGAACATTTTATTCCACTCCGGGCGCATACACCACCAAATCCGCACGGATAATTACCGTCCCGTAGCTTCCGATTTTCCAGTCGCGGGGGTGACCTCACCACCTCCCTTATAAATATCAACCGAAGGTAACCCTAAGCCTTTCACCTCACCTCATCATACCCTTTCTCCTCGCTCCCTCGCAACTTCCGCCGCCGGAGCTCGCGCATACTACAACAGATAAGACCACCGCCGGCCGCGCTCGACCTCGAGCTATCCCGCGCCGCCATCACGCATTGTCGTCGCATCTTCGTTTCTCTCATTGAGGGCTGTGGAACAATACTCAAGCCGCACCTCTCATCACCCTCATTTCGGACATCAATCTCTTCGGTAAGCCTCTCTCAACCGTCCAATTGAACCTCGCAATTTTTTCAATTTGACTTGGATCGGATCTGGATCAACCCGTAAATTACCTTTCCGGTATCATCAAATCAAGCCGCTTCGGTAGTCCTCAGCTCCTTTAAGCACCTGATGCGTAGTCGCAATTCATCCCCGCACCTTTTTCAACCATCAAACTTTATATAAGATCGCTCGCAAGCTTTTCAACCTAGATCCGTTCCACCTTGTTTTTTCCGCTTGTCTCATTAACATCCGGAAAACCCTCTTTTTCCAGCTATTTTCTTCGCAATAAAAGTATGGGCAACCATCCATGTTCGCCCAACCCACCTCCATACGTAAGTAATTAACAATTTACTCAACCTCATCTGTAACCCGGAAAATCCTCCACACTTAACATCGTAGCGCATTATCCGGGTATTATTTTAGCCTTCGCATTGTCTCGATATTCCCAGACTCGGATAATCTGATACTCCGAATCTTACTCCATACATCTCTTGTCCCTTGCAGGTCAACTCCATGGCTCCGAAAAGACAGGGAAAGCACCCGGCTCCGACCAAGACCCCTCAAACCACTTCTGCCAACTGGGGTCGGTCGTCAACGACGAAGGCCAAGCTGGAAGGAATGGCCGAATTAGGAATTCTTCCCTCTCAAAAGGAGATACATTGGAGGGCTCCTGACGATGAAACCCGTCCTACTCCTGCCGGGAATGAGGTAATCTGTTTTACCGAGCACGTGACCCGGGGATTTCGTCCTCCGGGTCACCCTTTCTTCCGGGAAATCTTAAGCCACTACGGCCTCCGGGTGTTCGACATAGGGCCTAACTCTATGCTGAATATTACCCATTTCATAGTCTTGTCCGAATCTTACTTATGCATTCCACCAAGCCTGGATCTTTTTATTGAGTTATTCCAATGCGAGCTGTGTCGCGAGAGCGATGACGGAGCTCTTCTTACCTGTGGCGGGGTATCTATCCAGCGCCGCAAGCACTCACTAATGCCAACTCTTAACTTGAACTCCCACGCCAACAACTGGCAACTATCTTTCTTCTATTGCCATGACACTTCTCCGGATGGTGAGAGGAAATTGCCGGGTTACTCGGAGAGCCTCCTTGAACCCTCCGAGTCTTTTAGCGCTTTTGCACCCGAGCCTGATAGGGAAGCCATTCAGCCCCTTTTGGCCAAACTAGCAGCCCTCTCAGCCCATGGCCTTCTTGGGCTTAATCTAATAAAGACTTGGGTAGATTTCCGGGTTCAGCCCAACTCCATTCGTTCGAAGTTGCTACACGAGTACTCGGGTCACATCACGGACTCCCTCCGCTACTCCACCAAGAACTTCCCTGCTGGCAACACCAACAAGACCATCAAGGGTTTCCTGATGGAGAGGCTAGATGTTATAAAGAACGCTACCGGGTTACCCCCGTTTACTCGGGAGAATCCCGCTCCAGCGGTAAGACCTGACCCCCTTTTTCTTGTTTCAGCACTTTTATCCGCTATAGTCTCTAACCACTACTTGCATTTACTTGTTCACAGGCTGACGATCCCTTCTGGAAGGTCGAGAACTCTCCTCCCTCCCAAGACCCCGAAGGGGAAAACGAATCCATTGATGACGACGAGGGTACTCTTTCATAACCTTTATATCTGCCTTTCATCTGTGCCACCTTTCTTACCACTCGTCCTTTCTTATCTGATACTTACTCGGCTTTCAGGGTCAGAGGACGAAGAGGAGGAAGAAGAAAATGACCCGGAAGCCACCGAGTCTGACCAAGAACCCCCAGTTGGAAACAAAAGGAAAGCTAGAGGGGTAGTTGAAAAGGTTCCCTTCTCTTCCATGTCTTGTGCGCCTTACTCCTTTGCCACTATGCGTGAACTTAATGTGCGATTATCACATTCACCCTTCTTGAAGGACCCTTTCCCGACTAAACGTAGGGTGACCCGGAGTTCTCCGGGGGATGATCCCCTTAACCCGGGTATCTCCACCTCACCCGCTCGTCGAGCCAGCACCCCTCCAGCTCAACCTTCCCAATCTCCTCAACGTCATCCATCTCCTAGTCATCCACTTGCCGGGCAATTTCGCGTACCGCAGCCAGTGCTTTTACCAACGTCATCCGCCTCCAGCTGCGAGCTTCCCCCGGACTATGCTGTGAACACCGGGTAAACTACCTTTGCTTACATTCTCTCGCGCTTGTTATCTTTCTTTTTTCCATACATTCCACTAATCAATGTCTCCTTTTTCCTTTCAGCGCCACAGTTACGCTGAGTGACCCGGATATTCCTGAAGCAGAAAGGCAGGGAGAGGAGAAGCCGAGTAATAACATGGACATTGAGGTTGAAGACGAGGCCGAGGACGGAAATAAAGAAGACCCTTTTAAGGACCCACCTCCACCAAAAACTGCATCACCCCAGCCCTCTGAGGAGGTGGACGAAGATATCATTTTGGAGACCAAGTCGGGTTCTCCTAACCCGGACACTCAAACGGTCCGGGTTTCGACCCCCAGACCCGGAGCAACCCTTCAACAGGAAGACCAATCTTCCGGCCCTTCTCGACTTCGCCCTGAAGACATGACCTTTGCGCAAATGCTAGATGCCCTCCATACCTTGAAGGGTGATGAAGAAAACATACTGGACGCCTTAATAACCAAGCACGAGGTAATCCCGAGTAGTACCAATTGTTTCCACACATAGTCCCCAAGTTCCGAGTAAATTACTAAGTAACTTGCTTGGAACTTTGTATAACGTTTCTGGCTAATCCCTCTTCATGCTTCCTTACAGGACTATGTTTCACAGTTGGAGAAGAAACTGGCCAAGTCCACCAAGCGTATGGAAAAAGAAACGGCCCTTCGTGAAGCTGCGGAGACTGAAGCTCGCAGGTGCCAAAAAATGACGAAAAGGTACAGGAAAAGGGCTCACAAGGCTAATGACAAACTGAAAACACTTTCCGTGCAAATTGCTGACGTTTATCGTACCGCGACCGGTGAGATTTTTAAATTTCACCTTTTCTATGACCCGGACTTCTTTGATATGAACCTCTGTACTTGCTTACTTATTATCTTTGCTCCTTTTGCCCCTTTAGCAGGCCCAAGTGATGCTGCCCCCGAAGAAGATGACGCTGCTAAGCTAAAAACCATCAAAAATACTCTTCGCCAACTTTGCGGCGGAGTTAGCTGGATACTTGATGAGTTGCGACTGCCGGGTGTCAGGCCAGATAATATGAAGAGATTACTGGAATTCTGCTCCACGATCCCCGAGTGGATTTGGCACTGGAAACGGTCCTCCTGCCGATTTGGGGTAACCCGGGGGCTCGCATTGGCTAAAGCCTACGCTCCCAAGCTAGAGCTGGCCAAACTTATGAGCGGATTTCCAGAGTTCAACTTGGATGGGTCCAAGTTTTTGCCAAAGGACTTCAAGGCTATTCAGAAAGAAGTCCGTCATCCGGCTAGCGTTATCGCTGATAGCTTAGAGATTGATGTGATTCTCCCTGCTTATGATGCTAATGACAAGATTGTCAAGGCGAACCGCCCCCAGCCGTTCGATATGCTTGCCCGTTGGAGGGAGGAGGCAATCAAGATAAGGGACGAAGCTGCCAAGAAGGCCGATGCCGACTCTGCTCCTGCAACTTCGCAACCCGGGACTGCTACTGATCCGAGTGGCGCCGCCACCACCAGTGGCAACAAGGGCAAGGCCAAGATGGATCCTGCAGCTTGAAGTAATGAATATCGCCTGTCATTCCATATGCGTCAGTCGGCAAAGCGTCGTTAAAACAGCTTTATTATTTGTTTTAAGCGGAGCGCCTGTGCTCTTTTGATACTTTAGGGTTTTTGTAATATTTTTGCTTATACTCCCGATGCACTTTGCGCCCCTTTGGGCTTTTGATTAATGTGTCTTTGCACCCGCTTGTTCTTGATACCCACTTACTTTATTCTTGATACCTTGTACCTTTACCTTTTTTTTTTATACTTTCCCTGGCGAGACCCGACCTCCGGGTTTCGTTGACATCTGGGGAACGGGCTTTCACCCGGATCCCTAAGCCCCCGAGACCCGGATGCATGGCTTGCTGGAATTTTATCGGCTGGATTACGCTGTTTCTTCTTCAGAGCTCCCAAGTCCCCCAGTCCGGGTTTCCGCGTCTGGGACACGTGGTTGTTTCTTTTCAAGGAGACGAATCGCCTGTCGCTAAATGCCCAAGACTTCAGGACAGCTTTTTATGATGTTTGAAGTTATGCTTGATATTCGTTGAGTTTCCGGCTGCTAGCCTTATACTCTGCATAACTTGTGGTTTAGATGACCCTTTCAACTACCTTGTACTATAAGCCGGCTTTCGCGTGGATACCATGTTGTTACATCAATACGAAAACGGGGTCAAGCAAGTCCCGTTTGGGTCTCGTGACCGACATTAATCGTAAGCGAACGAATCATGCCACTTTGTTGCGAGTCACATCGAGCTTAAGTAAGAATAGCCGAGAAATTTGGACTTCTTTGTCCGGTTATAAGATTGTAGCCGCACTCGTTTTTTCGAGTGACGGCCCCTATAACTCATTGGCATCAAGGCCGGGTCTTTTTTGAGTTTGCAGCTGTGCTTATAGGAGCAACCAGCCCTCAAGACCTGAATATGCACACCGTATAAATGACAATTGCCTCTTTTCCTGATAACCTCCTTTTTATTTGATATGAGAAAATTAGGCCAGCAAGCCGCCTCATTAAAAACCCATCCAGTCCCCAAGGGTGCCCCGGATAGGAAAAGAGTGCGTCTGAAACCTGCTGCCTGTTACATCGTTTTCTGCTAAGTATAGTACGGACGTAGCTGAGCCACGTTCCATGGTCTATCTCTCTCTTGCATAGGTGCAGTAGTGTGAGCAGTGTCGTTGATTGTGGCCGATTCTTCTCTTGCATCTATCAAGTAATATGACCCATTATGCAGACTCCGGCTTACGATGAAAGGTCCTTCCCATGGTGGCGATAGTTTGTGCTTTCCCTCGTTTGTCTGAACCAAGCGCAGGACCAAGTCTCCCTCTTGGAAGACCCGGCTTTTCACCCGCCGGCTATGATATCTTCGCAAGTCCTGCTGATATATGGCTGATCTTTCCAAGGCTTGCTCCCTTTGCTCTTCTAACATATCCACGGCGTCTTGCCGAGTCTTCTCGTTCTCCACTTCGACATAGGCTGTCACTCTTGGTGAATCATGAATGATGTCGCTTGGTAATACTGCTTCCGCGCCGTAGACCATGAAGAAAGGTGTCATCTGGGTGGATCGGTTGGGTGTAGTATTGATACCCCAGACCACGGAAGGAAGTTCTTCAACCCATGCCCCAGCGGCCCTGATACAAGGAACCCTCAGTCGTGGTTTCAATCCACGAAGTAGCTCTTGGTTTGCCCTCTCCACTTGCCCGTTGGCTTGCGGATGTGCCACTGATGCTACATCAAGCCTGATTCCATTGCTGCCACAAAATTTTTCCATCTCTCCAAGGGACATGTTGGTTCCATTGTCGGTAATTATGCTGTGGGGGTATCCAAACCGGTATATAATTCTTTTCAGGAACTTGACCGCTGTGGCCGCTTCGCAATTGGTGACCGGCATAACCTCCACCCATTTGGTAAACTTATCAACAGCCACTAAAAGGTGCGTCTTCTTGCATGGTGACATATGGAAGGGGCCAACCATGTCCATACCCCAAACAGCGAATGGCCAAGTTAATGGGATGGTCCGTAACTCCATAGCCGGCACATGAGTTTGGCGAGCGTACCTTTGACATCCGTCGCACCTTGCCACTATCCGTTCCGCGTCTGCTAGAGCCGTGAGCCAGAAGAACCCATGCCGATAGGCCTTGGCCACAAGGGACCTTGTGGACGCATGATGCCCACAATCACCTTCATGGATCTCCTTAAGGATCTGTCGGCCTTCTTCTGGTGTCACACAGCGCAAAAAGACTCCTGCCGCACTTCTCTTGTACAACTCCCCGTTGATAATAGCATATCCTTTTGCCCGCCTCAGGATTTGTCTTGCTAGTACCTCCTGTTCTGGTAGTTCGCCCCGTGATAAGTAGGCCAGATATGGCTCTGTCCACTCGGGAACGTCACGTATTGTAGCCACGAGCTCCACATCCGGGTCTTGATTTGCTAGTTCTTCTTCAGACTCGGATTTAACTGATGGTCGCCATAGCTCGTCAGGAAAACATTAGGTGGAACCGGCTCCCTGCGCGAGCCGAGTCTGGCGAGTGCGTCTGCTGCCTCATTTTTTCTTCTGTCTATGTGCTCCACTTCATACCCGGAGAAACACCCGGCGACCCTATCAACCTCCCTGCGGTACGCTGCCATAGTGGCGTCCTTCCTATCCCAGGTTCCTGATACCTGCTGCACCACGAGATCCGAATCTCCAAAGCATCGTATCCTTTTAATGTTCATCTCCTTGGCTGCCTTTAAGCCATGCAACAGAGCCTCATACTCGGCCACGTTGTTTGAACAATCGAAGTGAATCTGCAGCACGTAACTTAGTTTATCCCCCTTTGGTGATGTCAGCACCACTCCAGCTCCTGACCCTTCGTACTGCTTTGATCCATCAAAGTGCATGGTCCATGACTCGGAACTTGGAACTGCGGTAACCATTCCAGTGTGCGTCCAGTCGTTAACGAAGTCAACCAAGGCCTGGGACTTGATCGCCGATCTGGGCTCGTAGCTGATATGATAATCTCCCATCTCTATTGCCCATTTGGCTATTCTTCCCGTTGCATCCGAGTTTCTGATGATATCCGACATTGGTATTGAACTAACCACTGTTATGGGATGTTCTTGGAAATATGGCTTCAACTTTCGGCTGGCCATAAAGACCCCAAACACCAATTTTTGCCAATGTGGGTAACGCTGCTTCGCTTCCGATAACACCTCGCTGACATAATAAACCGGCCTCTGGACTGGGTAACCTTTCCCATCCTCTTTGCGTTCCACGACAACTACTGCGCTGACGGCTCGGGGACTGGCTGCCACGTATAATAACATAGGCTCTTTAGGACCCGGCGCCGCTAGTACTGGCGCTTCAGATAACTGCTTCTTTAGTGCTTCAAACGCCTCATCTGCCTCCTGATCCCATACGAACTTATCTGATTTCCGCAAAAGCCGGTACAAGGGTATTGCCTTCTCTCCAAGCCTGGATATGAATCGGCTCAAGGCTGCTACGCAGCCTGTGAGCTTTTGAACGTGCTTCAAATTTTCCGGTTTCTTCAAACTCTGGATGGCCTTGATTTTATCCGGGTTTGCCTCGATTCCTCTCTCGGAGACTATAAAGCCGAGTAACTTCCCGGCCGGAACTCCGAATACGCACTTCGTTGGGTTAAGCTTCATCTGATACCTTCTCAAGTTTTTAAACGTTTCCTTTAAATCATCAATAAATGTCTCTGCCTTCCGGGTCTTAATAACCACATCATCCACATACGCGTGCACGTTGCGCCCAATTTGATCCTCGAAGCACTTCTGAATACATCGCTGGTAAGTTGCACCCGCGTTTTTCAATCCAAACGTCATGGTTTTGTAACAGAAGGCCCCAAAAGGGGTTATGAATGACGTTTTCTCCCAATCCTCCCTCTTGAGTTTAATCTGGTGGTACCCCGAATATGCGTCCAAGAAACATAGCAAGTCGCTTCCGGCTACCGCGTCTATGATTTGGTCTATTCTTGGCAGCGCGAACGGATCCTTTGGGCAATGTTTGTTGAGGCTCGTGAAATCGATGCACATCCTCCATTCATTTGTCTTTTTCATCACAAGAACCGGATTTGCTAACCAGTCGGGGTGAAATACTTCCATGATAAAGCCTGCGGTTAATAGTCGCGCGATTTCCTCACCTATAGCTCTTCTCCTTTCCTCGTTCATTTTTCTCAAACCTTGCTTCACAGGCCTGGCCCTGGGATCCACATGCAAACTGTGCTCTGCCAACTCGGTGGGGATACCCGGCATGTCGCTGGGTGTCCAGGCAAACACGTCCGCATTTGAGCGTATGAACTCCACTAGAGCCTTTTCTTGCGCGCCTTCCAAATTGGACCCTATAGTGAACTGCTTGGTGGGGTCTCCTTCCACAAAATCTACTTTCTTGGTGTCTTGAGCCGCCTTAAATTTTACTCTTTCGTCCTCAGAATCTGGTCTTCTCAATGCTGTGCCATCATCCGGATCCACCTGAGACCGGTAGTATTTAAGTTCTTCCTTTCTGCAGGCTTGCTCAGCCATTACCGAATCTCCCTCATCGCACTCTGCTGCTATATCCCGGTTTCCATGGATAGTGATGGTCTGCTTGGGGCCTGGAATCTTTAACTGCAAATATACATAGCACGGCCTAGCCATGAACTTAGCATAAGCCGGCCTTCCGAACAATGCGTGGTAAGGACTGTGCAACCTGACCACCTCAAACGTGAGCCATTCTACCCGATAGTTATCTACCGACTCTCCGAAGGCTACTTCCAATGTAATTTTTCCTTCGGGGCGCGCCGAATGACCCGGCACGATTCATGAAAAACCGTCGAACTTTTCTGTAGCTGAGATTCTTTGAGGTTCATGCGCAAGAAGGTTTCCCAATATAGGATGTTGATGCTGCTCCCTCCGTCCATCAATACCTTTCTCAATTCATAACCATTGACCTGTGGCGAGACTACTAATGCCAGGGTTCCGGGGCGCTCTATTCCTTCCGGATGATCCCTTCTGCTCCACGTTACCTCTTGCTCTGCCCATCTCAAGTATCCCGGAGTGGCCGAGGAAACTGAATCCACTGTCTGTTTTAACGCCTTTTTGTCCCTGTTGGAAGTCCCTGTAACATGCACATGATATTGTCCTTTTAAATTGAGCGTACGTACCATACCGATGAAGATACTGATTTGGCCAATCGACACCGTGGATCCGGATTCGAGGTGATCCGGCTCCGACTCCCACCCGGAATTGTCCACTATCTTTTCTCCTTCGTCATTGGAGTAGATCTCGCCGACGACAAAGTTCTTCATGTTCTTCCGAGCTTCTCCCGTGATGTAAACACCTTTGGACGCAGGCCCCACGGTGGGCGCCAACTGTCGTGGGATAATCACGGCAGATGTTACCGGGGGTAACTGATCTTGGGGCAAGTCGACACAGGTATTTGGGAGAGGGTTTAGCTCGAAGGAAGACATGGCGGAAAGCAATCTAAGAACCGGAAAATAACTCGCCGGATCTCAATATGAATTATGCTGGATACTCGATAACAGGTGTTACAACTATGACTTGAATCTCTGGCAAACTAAACCTAGGGGCCGGTTTATAAAGCACCCGTACACCCCTAACTTGCCCTCCAAGGCACATCTTGAGTCCTACTCGAACTCCACATACAAACCCTAACTTCCCTTACCGCAACCCACAATCCGGGTTACGAATCTTACAAGCCTTTGGGCCTTCCGGTAATCTCTTTACCCCTAGCCGGATATCGCTCAGCACACCTCGGGCCGGATTATATCTTGAAGTGGGCCTACCGGGTTACTATCCCCCCATCAGGTTTTGCCTCCACCGACTTGGTATACTTATCCACTACAACGAGTAGATGTGTAAGTCCGCCTCTTGCAGTTTTGAATGGCCCCATCATATCTAGCCCCCAGACCGCAAATGGCCATGTTATGGGGATAGTCTTGAGTTCTTGAGCCGGCATATTCGTCTGCTTGGCGTAATACTGGCATCCGACACATGTATTCACTATGTGATCCGCGTCTGTCTTGGCTGTGAGCCAGAAAAACCCTGCACGGAATGCTTTTTTAGCTATCCTTTTCGATTGAGCATGAAGTCCGCAACCTCCTGCATGGATTTCTTGCAGAATTTCTCGTCCTTGTTCTGGCGAAATACATCGTTGAAAATTTTCAATAGTACTGCGTTTGTACAGGCAACCATTCATTACTGTGTATCCTTTGCATCGGCGTTGTATCTGCCTTTGCAAGACTTTGTCTGCTCCATCCGCGAACTTCTGATCAAGTAAGAAGTTTAATTATGGAATTGTCCGATCCGGGTTAAAAGGCAAAACTTCTATTGACTCGGAAACTAGGGGATAGTCAGCATCTCCGCCTTTTATTGATGGTTCATGCAAATGTTGGACAAACACACCAGGTGGTAGAGTTTTCACCCTTTCCGAGCCCATGCGAGCTAAAGCATTCGTGTTCCAATTTTTTTTCCTTTTTGACGTGATGTACCTCAAATCCTAGGAAACAAATGGCGAACTCGTCGACTGTCCTCCGATATTCGTCCATGATGGGGCTTTTAGCATCCCATGTTTGGTTCAGTTGATGTTGTACCAAGTCCAAGTCACCATAGAAAAGTATACGTTTGACACCTATTTCCTTTGCAATATGCAAGCCATGAAGCAATGCTTCGTATTCTGCCACATTGTTGCTAGCATTGAAGTGTATTTGTAATACATACTCCATTGTGTCACCTTTTGGAGATTTGAGCACCACACTAGCTCCAGCGTCTTCTTTCATTTTGGATCCGTCAAAATGCATGATCCAATATTCCCACTCTGGCATTGGTATGTTTTCCATTGCTTCTGTCCAACCAGCCATGAAATCTGCCAACACCTAGGATTTTATTGTCGTCCGGGGTTGGTATGTAATGTCGAACGCAGTAAGTTCAATGCCCCATTTGGATACTCTGCCTGTTGTGTCCGCATTGTTTATAATATCCCCTAGTGGTTCTTTGCTTACCACTGTTATGGAATGTCCTTGGAAATAATGATGACGTTTTCGGGATGCAAAAAATACGCCATATGCCAGCTTTTGATAATGTGGATACCTTTGTTTTGACTCGAAAAATACCTCGGTGACATAGTACACCGGATGTTGATCTGGAATACTTTTCTCGTCTTTCCACGATTATCACTGTGCTAATAACCCTGTTAGTTGCTGTAAGATACATTAACATGGGTTCTTCGTCTTTTGGGGATGCCAAAATCAGAGCTTTCATCAAAGTTTCTTTCAACTGGGTTAATGCTTTGTTCGCCTCTTCTATCCATTCAAATTTGTCGGATTTCTTCAACAATTTGTATAATGGCAGAGCTTTATTGCCAAGTCGGCTTATGAACCTACTTACGACGGCTGCAGAACCCGTCAGTCTTTGGACATCTTTTAGACACGTAGGTCTTGTGATGTTTAAGATTGATTTGATATTTTCCGAGTTTACCTCTATTCCTCTATGAGAAACGATAAAACCCAGAAACTTTCCTGAGAGAACCCCTAATACACACTTTAATGGATTCAACTTCATTCTATAAGTGCAGAGATTGTCAAAGCTTTCTCGTATATCTTCAAGGAGTGTATCTTTTTCCTTGGAAATGACGGCAATATCATCCACGTAAACATGGACATTTTTGCCAATTTGACTATGCAAGCATCTTTGCAAGCAACGCTGGTATGTTGCACCGGCGTTCTTCAGGCCAAAAGGCATGGCTATGTCATAGTATGTTCCATAGGGTGTTATGAAAGAGGTTTTATTTGGTCTTCTTCTTTTATGCGTATTTGATGATACCCGGAATAAGCGTCCAAAAAGCATAAAAGCTCAGAGCCAGCAGTGGCATCTATTATTTCATCGATTCGCGGCAACGCGAACCTATCTTTTGGGCACAACTTGTTCAAACCGGTGTAATCTATACACATACTAAGAATAATACTAACATTCTTCCAGAGTAATACTGGGTTCACAGACCAATCCGTATGTATAACTTCCCGAATAAAGTCGGCTGCTAAAAGCCGGATAATTTCCTTGCCAATAGCCTTCCGCCTTCTTCCATCAAAACGCGGAGACCTTGTTTGACGGGTTTTGATCCTGGAATAACCTTCAGTTGGTTCTCAGAAAGTTCCCTGGGAACACCTGGCATATCAGCAGGACACCAGGCGAAAATGTCCCAGTTCTCACGCAGGAACTTGATGAGCGCGCTTTCCTCTTTGTCAGTCATTCTTGTTTCCGTTACGATGAACTTTGTCGGATCTTTGGGGTCCAGGATGATCTGTTTTGTATTCTCCGAGGCTTTGAAACTATCTGCCGGGTTCCGGCTTTCTTTCCCTTCCGACATTTCTGTCGGTGATACTTCTTTAGCCATCTCCTTCAGCTCTTCCTTCCGAATCTCCTATTCGGCACAATGGGCGTTTCCTTTCTCCAGCTCGTTCGCCAATTTGAAGTCGCCAGATATGGTGATTACTCCTCCTTTTGGCCATGGCATCTTCAGCTTGTTGTAGATATAGCATGACCTTGCCATGAATTTGGTGAAGGCCGGACGTCCGAGTATTGCGTGATACACACTTTCGAACGGCACTACCTCGAATGAGATCGTCTCTTGAAGGAAGTGTTCTCTCTTTACGAAGGTTACTTCTAGGGAAATTTATCCTAGGTAATGTGCTTTTCTACTAGGAACAATGCCGTGAAAACGTACATTGCTGTGTTTGAACCGGGTCTCAGAGAGGTGTAACCGCTTCAATGTACTTAAGTACATCATATTGATACTGGATCCTCCATCCATCAGCACTCTTTTGAGCCTAGTGTTTTGAACAATAGGTCTTACGACTAAACATGTGTGCCGGGTTCTAGGATGTTTCCGAGATGATCATACTCATCCCAGGTAATTGGCGTATTTGAATACTTCAAGTACTTTGGGGTTGGAGGTACTATCCAGGAAAGTTAGGTTACATTCTCCTTCAACTCTCGGGAATTTAGGTTCGCCTTTCCGCTGTTGTTCCTGGATTTTATCATCAGGTTCAGACTCACTTTCTTCTTTGTGAGCTTCCGGGTTTTGCTTATTGAACTTCCTTTTGGAATTCTTTCCTTTATTCCCGGATCCTGCAGTGCCTTTCATGTGCTTATTGAGCCTACATTGCGCGTTTGTGTGGGTAGGCTTCCCGAATTGTGAATGGTGGACATAGTTTTCCGACTTAATCTTTTCCCACTCTTCTTTAGAGTAGGAGATGTGTTATGTGATTTTGCCCATCCATCTGCTGCCGGTATCCTTTCCAAAGGCTATATTTACTTCTTTGGGTTTTGGCTGTGCTTCTGAAGTAGCCTTCTTTTCAGAACAAGATGCCTTTTTAGCCTTAACCAAAGCATCAATATTTCCGCCCCTCGCCCTGATATCATCTTCAGCTGCTGCGTACTCATTGGCAGTGGTAAGCATAGATCCGAGATCTTTGTGCTTTTTCAACCATGAACGCTACGAGTCCGGGTTTCAAGCCGTTGATGAAAGCATGCATTGCGTGTACATCACTTACTCCAGAGCATTTATTCTTCATTGCAGTCCATCTTTAGATAAAGTCGATGTACGACTCATCTTCATATTGTACGTAGCAGTTCAGCTGGTTGATGCTCTTGGGGCGTTTATGCGTACCCCGGAAGTGTTGAGAAAATACCCTAGCCATATCTTCCCAGCTGTCTACTCTTCTTGACGGAAGCCCGTTAATCCAATCTCTGGCTCCATCTAGCAACATTAGGGGAAGAAACTTCACAGCCTCTAAATCCGTCCCTTTGTTGATTTGGATGAATGTATAGTAATCTGAAAGCGATGTATCCGGGTTTGTGCTTCTGGTATACTTTTGGTAAGTTGGACCGATTTTGGCAAAGCCAGAGTGTAGTATGATTCTCCGGAACCTATCAGTGAAACACTTTGGTCCGAAGTATAAATAGTCTCTTTCCGCCTTATCGACGTGCGTGGAATACCTTCCAGCTGAATGGACAGAAGAAGATCTGCTCCATTCTGGTCCATTGTTGCGTGAGTGCGGTCTTCTGGAATCATCCATATTTCTTCTAGCGTTCTAACCTTTGGAATAAGGCGGAGTTCTGCTCCTTGGGCTTTCTTTGTTCCTTGGAGGAGTTCGGGACCTCTCACGCCTATGAGGATTGTGGTATCTTTTGGCTTTATCAGCTGGGTGTCTCGAAGGCGGCATTACTTTTCCGTCTTTCCGGTTTTGCTCCTCCCGTTGCTTATTGTCATGAGGATTATTTCCGCCTTTCGGCAGGTGGGATCCTGTTTTGGACGTTGCATCCTTGTTATCCGGGATTTTCTTGTCTTTCTTAGGATCTCCCTTCTTTTCCTTAGAATCGCTTGAATCTCCAGGTTCGCCAGATTAAGGTGCTCCAGCGGCGCACGTGGAAGCTTTGCATAAGGCTGAATTATCATGTAGCTTGCCTGAACGTGCTTGTCCTCGTTGTTGCTGTTGTAATGCTTTTCCTAAGAAAGCATACACTCTCTATAGCTTTTCGTCATTGGAGTACATATCATCATTAAGGATGGTGAACACGGCTTCCGTGTTTTTGGCTGCGTTTTTTTGTAGATGCGTTCGCCCTTAGCATTAGTGATGTTATTATGTCTTTGCCAAGATGGGTTTTCAAACCACTTTCTTGCTGGAAGTTCATCCGGCTTTGAAATTCCGGGTAACTGTGTAGGCTTAATTCCAGATCTATTTTGTCCTTCGTACTCCTCTATTTTGTCCTGCTGTATTTTAATGTCAGCCTGGGTTTTGAAGAGATTTTCCCGAGTTCGGAACAGGTGTTGTTATCGCATTAAAGCTTGTCTCCTCGCTTTCAGCACTTCCGGGAGCTCGTTTTGTGCAACCGGTGTTTGAATCAGATCAATCTCCTTGTTCCGACATTTGAGGAACATGGATTTTGGCATTTTTTCTTTTCCACAGGCTTGACTCCACTGCCTCCTCCCACTTCCAGGTTTTGGTTGGCAATGTCTGCCCATTTCTCCACCTTTTTCTTCTGAAGTTTGGATTTGAGTTTCTTGGCGGACTTCTTTTTCTTCGTGGAAGATGGGGTTTTTTGTTAGGTTCATCTTCCATCAATTCCTTGACGTCTGGATAAGTCGGACTAACTTCACCTTCCTCTTCCTCTTCATCCGGCGGAGGTGTTTTGGGGTCTTCATCTTCCTCGGCATCCGAATTTCCAGTCGGCTTTGCCATGAGTACTTCATGAAAACTCCCTTGCATGGATTTGACCTTTCTTTCGAAAGCGTCTTCATCTTCATCTTTGGAATCTGACTCTACAGATCCGGTTTCTGAGTCTAGCTTTGCTTCTATGACTGCTAGTATAGACTCAACTTCCGAGTTTGTTGCTTGATCGACGAATCTCGGGTCTTCCACCGTTTCTGTTGGATCATGGTTTTTCTGCCTTTTCCACGGGATTTTCGTCTTCCGTGTTTTCAGCGATCTCAGAATGCACGGTCGGGAAAGCTACATGATGATTCATCCTTATGCAAAACTACCACGTGCGCCGCTGGAGAACCTGACCCTGGCGAACCCGGAGATTCAGGCGATTATAAGGAAAAGAAGGGATATCCTAAGAAGGACAAGAAAATCCCGGATAACAAGTATGCAGCATACAGAAGAGGATCCTATCTGCCGAAAGGCGGAAATAATCCCCATGACAACAAGGAATGGGAGGAGCAAAATCGGAAAGACGGAAAAGTAAAGCCGCCTCCGAGATACCCAACTGATAAAGCCGTAAGATACGACAATCCTCACAGGCGTGAGAGATCCCGAACCCCTCCAAGGAACAAAGAAAGGCCAAGGAGTAGAACTCCACCTTATTCCAAAGGACGAGATGCCGGAAGAAATAGGGATGATCCCAGAAGAGCGCACTCGCGCAACAATGGACCAGAACGGAGCAGATCCCCTTCTATCCATTCAGTTGGAAGGTATTCCACGCATGTCGATAAGTCGGAAAGAGACGATCTATACTTTGGACCAAAGTGTTTCACTGGCAGGATCCGGAGAGTCAGTCTACATTCTGGATTTTCCAAAGTCGGTCCAACTTACCAAAAGTATACCGGAAGTACAAACCCGGATACATGGCTTTCAGATTACTATACTGCCGTCCAAATCAACAAAGGGACAAATTTAGAGGTTGTGAAGATTCTCCCCCTAATGTTGATGGATGGATCCAGAGACTGGATCAATAGACTTCCGTCAAGAATAGTAGACAGCTGGGAAGATATGGCTAGAGTATTTGCTCAACCCTTTTGGGGCACGTATAAACGCCCTAAGAGCATTAACTAGCTGAACCGTTGCGTACAATATGAAGATGATTCGTACGTTGACTTTAGCTCAAGATGGATTGGAATGAAGAATAGTTGTTCTGGAGTAAGTGATGTACAAGCAATGCATGATTTCATCAATGGCCTGAAACCCGGCCTCATACCGTTCATGGTTGGTTCAAAAGAGCACAAAGATCTCGGATCTATGCTTACCATCGCCAATGAGCACGCAACGGCTGAAGATGACATCAGAGCGAGAGGCAGAAATATTGATGCTTTGGTTCAAGCCAAAAAGGCGTCTCGTTCTGAAAAGAAGGCTACTCCATAAGCACCGTCAAAACCCAAAGAAGGGAACATAGCCTTTGAAAAGGATAACGATAACAGATGGAAGGGCAAAAGCACAGAAAACCAAGAACCTATGTCCTGCTCTCAAGAAGAGTGGGAAAAGATTAAGTCGGAAAACTAGTTTCCACCGTTCGCAATTTGGGAAGCCTACCCATACAAATGCGTAGTGCCGGCTTAATAAGCACATGAAAGGCAATGCAGGATCTGGGAATAAAGGAAAGAATTCCAAAAGGAAATTCAACAAGCAAAGCCGGAAGTTGAAAAAGAAGAAAGTGAGTCTGACACTAATGATAAAATCCAGGAGCAGCAACGGAAAGGCGAGCCTAAATTCCCGAGAGTTGACAAAGAATGTAACCTAACTTTTCTGGCAACTCCTTCAGTAAAACAAGCAAAACGAACACTTCAGGAAATCAATGCGGTTGTGCCTCCAACCCCAAAGTACTTGAAGTATTCAAATACGCCAATTACCTGGGATCAGTCTGATCATCCCGGTACCATCCCAGAACCCGGCACACATGCTTTGGTCGTAAACCCTTTTGTCCAAAACACTAGGCTAAAAAGAGTGCTTATGGATGGAGGATCCATTATCAATATCATGTACTTAAGTACACTGAAGCAGTTACACCTCTCCGAGACCCAGTGATGGTGCCTTGTGTTCCCCGGCAACGGCACCAGAAAACTTGTTGATGGCTGACGTTGGTAAACCCCAATAGAAAGGTTGTGAAGAGTGCAGCGGAAAGTTTTCCCTCAATAAAAAAACCAAGGTTGAATCGACCAGTAGGAGGACAAGCAATCTCTGAAGGTTGATGCAACTGAGGTGGCAGGGCGCACTACTGGTTCAGTAGCAACATGGAACCTACACAACACAATCAAATCACTTTGCCCCAACGAAGCAGTGAGGTTGTCAATCTCACTGGTTTTGCTGAACACAACTAGGTTAAACGTATGGTGTGGAAAACAATACGAGAACAGTATGAAAGCAGTGGAAGCAGCGTGAAAACAGTAGAAGCAGTGTGTGTATTATCAGTATGAGAAAATGGACCGGGGTCCACAGTTCACTAGTGGTGTCTCTCCGTGAAAGATAAATAACATGGTGAACAAATTACATCTGGGCAATTGACATAAATGAAGAATGCACCGTAGTGCATATGCAAGCCATAAAGATTACTATGTGATTCATGCGGGCATTACAAAAAAATACATAGACCGTCATCCAACTGCGTCTATGACTAATAATCCACCCTCCGAATATCATCCGAACAAACATTGGGTATTAAGCTGCAAGCAACAGATAATTGAAGTAAGCAAAGTGTGTAATGTAAACAATGTAAACGAAGTAAACATTGTTGTTTTCTCCCTAATGGCAACAACACATCCTCCATATGTCATGTTTCTGTCTCTCGAGCACAGATGCAAAGGAGGCATGAACCCACTATCGAGCATAAATAATCCCTCTTGGAGTTACTAGCATCTACTTGGCGAGAGCATCTACTAATAACGGAGGGCATGCAAGATCATAAATAACATATGCATGAAGATAACATAATAGATTGATAATCAGAAGACATATCATTCAACATTCATCATATCCCAGTAAACACAACATGTAGCATTACATAAAGATGATTTCGATCATGTAGGGCAGCTCACAAGATCTAAACATGAGGTACAAAGTGGAGAAGACAACCATATATCTACCGCTATGGACCCGCAGTCCAGGGATGAACTACTCACGCAACACTTCGGAGGAGGGCATGGTGGTGTAGACTCCTCCGGTGATGAATTTCCCTCCCGGCAGGCTGCCGGGGAGAGCTCCAGAACCCTCCCGATCTCGGGATGACGATGACGGTGGCCTCGGGTGTTTCTCGGGAAAAAGTCGTATATCTTTAGGGATCACGTATCGGGGGGATTATATAGGCGAAATGGCGATGGACACCCGAGGGGCCCACACCACCCCCAGGCGCGGCCGGGGGCGCCGACTATGGTGTGGCCCCCCTGTGGCCCCCCTCCTGGACTCTTTGGACTCCGTGGAACCTTCGGGAATTCTAAGACTTCCGGGCTTCAAATTTTCCGATTCCGAGAATATTTCCAGAACAACTTTTCTGAAACTTAAAACAGCAGAAAACAGGGAACTGGCTCTATGGCATCTTGTCAATAGGTTAGTCCAGAAAATCGATAAAAATGACATAAAGTGTATAGCAAACATGTAGGAAATAACATGAAAACAACATGGAACATCAGACATTAAGGATATGTTTATGACGTATGAACATCCCCAAGCTTAGTTCCTACTCGTCCTCGAGTAGGTAAACGATAAAAACACAAAATTTCTGAGGTGACATGGTACCAACACAAACTTGATCATCAATAATGTAAACGCATATGTAAGCTGAGATCATAGAACTTCAACACAAGCATGATAAATAAAATTTTAACAATAAAGCATAGCAATCACCTTGCATCATGAAAAGTAACACAAATAAAAGATCATGAATAACAATGCACTGAAAGATATACGTTTGTTTCAAGCATAGAGATAGCATGGCAAAGTGATATTTCGCTTGTCCTTAAGAGTGGGGCAAAACATAAATGCCAGGACACCTTCAAAGTTCATGAGGAAGACTAGAACAAGTAATTAGAGAACAAACAATAACACATCATGAATCAATTAGTAATGTTTCTGGGAAAAATGCACATTAAACTCAGAATTGCAACTATGCTCTCTCAACTATGCATAAAGTTAGAAGATGAATACTCAACATAAAATTAAAAGAAAGGCCCTTCGTAGAGGGAAGCATGGATCACTCATGTGCTAGAGATTTTATTTTATTAAACAGAGGTGTAAAATGTTTGACACTCCTCCCATCCATCTTACACAAACCATGGCTAACCTAATCCTCGGGTGCCTGCCAACAATCACATACCTTGGAGGAGTGTCTATTTTTTTTAGAGAAGTGTATGCTTATGTCAACGAATGGTAAACAAAAAATACATTACGTTACAAGCCAACTAGACTTCACAAGAGTGGCTCCCATAGAAGGACACATCTGGGTAGAAGGTCATCCCTCTTTCTCTTTTGTTTACACAATTATGCTTTGACAGATAAATCAGGGGCAAAAATAGTGAAGAGAATATGTTGTTATTAATTTGGGTCTGGGCACCCCGGTGCCAACTCTTATATCAATTGGATAAGCGGATGAAGCCACAAGTCCAGGGTGTGAAAGTCAAATCAACAAGTGAGATAAAGATTCTCTATTTACGTCCTCATGAGCTAAAACAGGAGCACAAAACAGAAGTAATTTTGAAAGTTTTAAAGGTAACACATGAGAAATTTACTTTGGAGTGACGGTTAAATACCACATGTAGGTAGGTATGGTGGAAACATTGGGCATACTTTGGTTTTTGGGAGTTTGATGCACGAGTAGAGCTCATACTCAGTACAGGTGGAGACTAGCAAAAGACTAGGAGCGACAAATCAAGAGAGCATAAGAGCCATAATCATGCATAGAGACATAAACATCATTAATCAAAGCATAAGTGGTACCACAAGTTAAAAAACTAAATGATCATAGATTCTATAAGTGACTGGTTCAAAGTCATAAACAAGGTGTGAGCATGCGCCAAGTCAACCAAATAAAACATTCAAAGGAGAACACCACAAATCTATGCTTCAATATGACAAGAACAACTCATGATTCTTTTAATGGCACATTAAACACTCTCATATATTTGAGACTAATCATGCTACTAAATAACCACTAGGCTTTAAAACTAAAATAACATCTAGCATGATATGAAAAAGTCTAGCCACGGTCTATACAAGCTTCTATTTGCACCATGATAAATTCTACTGCATGAAGGAGTTTCGTTTCCCAACAAGCACCATACAAAGTATGTTTTAACAAAAACTCTATAAATGATACAGCAAGAAAACATGAGATTACTCACATAACACTACTAAAACTAACATCTCTGAATAAGATATGCAAAGAAAACAAGAGCTAAACAGGAATTTTGCGGCAGCTAGAAGAAAAACTAAGAATACGAGCATAACGAGTATTCAAACGAAAAAGTGGAGCGTGTCTCTCTCCCAAACAAAGAATGCTAGGGTCCAACTATATTATTTCAACAAGGAAAGAAATAAAACAATAGAAAACAAAAGAAAAATAAACAGACGCCGCAAGTAAACTTCATATGATGTGCCGAATAAAAATATAGTTTCACTAGAAGTGGCCTGATAGATTGTTGATGAAGAAGGGGATGTCTTGGGAATACCCAAGCTTAGATGCTTGAGTCTTCTTAGAATTTGCTGGGATGAACCACGGGGGCATACCCAAGCTTCGACCTTGCACTCTTCTTGATCACATATATCACCATCTTCTCTTGACCCTTGAAAACTTCCTTCACACCACACTCAAAGAGTAATTCGCATTAGAGGGTAAGTGTAACAATAAAAAAATCCATGGGTTCTGTATGGGAACAAGTGCTATTGATACTTTTAAACATTAGCTACAACCACTGATGTTTACTGAAGCAAAGAAATCCACTTGACATCGTAAAAGAGCAAATGCAAGAAAAATGGCAGAATCTGCCAAAACCAGAACAGTCTGTAAAGACGAATTTTTTCGGGGCACTTATGTTGCTCAGATCGAAAAGATTTAAGAATAAAAAAGTTGCGGAATTAGCTTCAGAATAAGCACAAAACATTTCAGGTTATTTTGATCTTTCTGTGAATTATGCGATTTTTTACGATGGACAGCAGAAAATTATTTCCTGCGCAAAAATCAAAAACCAACTCCAACTTTCGTCAGAAACTTTACTTGGCACAACTAAAACATGAAAATAAATATACAAAGGAGTTTATAAAGAAGTATACAACCCCTTGACTCAAAGAAAACATAGAAAAACAATGCAAAAATAAAACCATGGGTTATCTCCCAAGAAGTTCTTTTCTTTAACGCCTTTTAGCTAGGCCCAGAAAAGTGGATTCACATGTTTTCAAGTGAAGAAGAATTCGAATCAAGATTTGGCAATTCCTTAAAATTGCATTGTATTTTATATAAGTGAGTTTCAGAGGTTCCTCTCTTAGATCTTCTAGGCTTACTATTCTCATCAAATAAGTTTTCAGGAACAATCCAATCAAAATTCTTTTCGTGGGCTTCATGCAGTGCTACCAATTTAAAGGGGATTGGTATTTTCTCCTCCTTTTCATTTTTAGATTTAGTTTTTTCAAGAGCACCAACAATATATACACATGAGCCTAGCATATGAAACGATTAAAGACTTTTCTAGATTCTATAGCAACATCTCCAAATTCTTTAAGCATGGCTTCTAAGATAAAGTTCCTTTTCTCAATATCTTTAATGTTATTCAAGTTGAGGAATATATTCTGTAGTATGGGATTAAGGTTAATAAACCTAGCTTCTAACATGTGAATTAAAGAAGTTGCAGCAGTTTCATAATTTGGAGCAAGTTCTACTATGGATTTTTCCTCAAAATTATCAAGCTTACTAACATGATTAAATAATTCTTCAATGGTATTCTTTCCAAGTATAGAACCACTACCAACTAGAAGGTATTTCAGGGTAAACTTAGGGAACAACATGATGGAAAATAACAACTAGTTAACAGCTAGAAAAGGAACTATTTTTTTTGTGTTTTTGATAAAAATAAGCAAACAAGAAAAAATAAAATAAACTAAGCAAAACAAAAACAAAGTAAAGAGATTGGAAGTGAGAGACTCCCCTTGCGGAAATTATCTTCCTCCCCGGCAACGGCGCTAGAAAAGTTGTGATGGTGCCTTGACGGGAGGCTGCTTGCTCTCGAAAAATTCGTTCCCCGGCAACGGCGCCAGAAAACTCGTTGATGGCTGACGTTGGTAAACCCCAAAAGAAAGGTTGTGAAGAGTGCATCGGCAAGTTTTCCCTCAGAAAAGAAACCAAGGTTGAATCGAACAGTAGGAGGACAAGCAATATCTGAAGGTTAACGCAGCTGAGGTGGCAGAGCGCACTACCGGTTCAGCGACAACGTGGAACCTACACAACACAGTCAAATCACTTTGCCCCAATGAAGCAGTGAGGTTGTCAATCTTACCGGTTTTGCTGAACACAAAGAGGTTAAATGTATGGTGTGGAAAACAATATGAGAATAGTATGAAAGCAGTTTGAAAACAGTAGAAGCAGTGTGTGTATTATCAGTATGACAAAATGGACCGGGGTCCATAGTTCACTAGTGGTGTCTCTGTGAAAGATAAATAACATGTGTGGTGAACAAATTACAGCTGAGCAATTGACAGAAATGAAGTCTGCACCGTAGTGCATATGCAAGACATAAAGATTACTATGTGATTCATGCGGGCATTACAACAAGATACATAGACCGTTATCCAACTGCATCTATGACTAAAAATCCACCCTCCGAATATCATTCGAACGAACATTGAGTATTAAGTTGCAAGCAATAGATAATTGCACTAAGCAAAGTGTGTAATGTAAACAATAACGTCAACCTTAGACAAAGCATTATTGTTTTCTCCCTAATGGCAACATCACATCCTCCATCCGTCACCTTTCTGTCACTCGAGCATAGATGCAAAGGAGGCATGAACCCACTATCGAGCATAAATACTCCCTCTTGGAGTTACTAGAATCTACTTGGCCAGAGCATCTACTAATAACGGAGAGCATGCAAGATCATAAATAACATAAGCATGAATATAACATGATAGATTGATAATCAGAAGACATAGCATTCAACATTCATATGATCCCAGCAAACACAACATGTAGTATTACATAAAGATGATCTCGATCATGTAGGGGAGCTCACGAGATCTAAACATGAGGTACAAAGTGGATAAGACAACCATCTAGCTACTGCTATGGACTCGTAGTCTAGAGATGAACTACTCACGCATCACTTCGGAGGAGGGCATGGTGGTGTAGACCCCTCCGGTGATGAATTTCCCTCCCGACAGGGTGCCGGGGAGAGCTCCAGAATCCTCCCGATCTCGGGATGACGATGACAGCAGCCTCGGGTGTTTCTCGGGAAGAAGTCGTATATCTTTAGGGTTCACGTATCGGGGGGATTATATAGGCGAAAGGGCGATGGCGGTGGACGCCCGAGGGGCCCACACCACCCCCAGGCGCAGCAAGGGGGCGTGCCGCCCTATGGTATGGCCCCCTGTGGCCCCCCTCCGGGCCTCTTTGGGACTCCGTGGAACCTTCTGGAATTCTAAGACCTCCGGGCTTTGAATTTTCCAATTCCGAGAATATTTCCAGAACAACTTTTGTGAAACTAAAAACAACATAAAACAGGGAACTGGCTCTGTGGCATCTTGTCAATAGGTTAGTCCAGAAAATCGATAAAAATAACATAAAGTGTATAGAAAACATGTAGGAAATAACATCAAAACAACATGGAACATCAACAATTAAGGGTACGTTTATGACGTATCACCCAGCTCAAACACAACAATGTACGTTTTCACGACATTGTTCCTGGTAGGCAAGCACATTCCCTAGGAGAAATTTCCCTAGAAGTAACCTTTGGAAAGAGAGAACACTTCCGCCAGGAGATGATCTCATTCGAGGTGGTGCCGTTCTAAAGTGTGTATCACGCAATACTAGGACGTCCGGCTTTTGCCAAATTCATGGAAAGGTCATGCTATATCTACAACAAGCTGAAGATGCCAGGGCCAAAAGGAGGATTAATCACCATATCAGGAGACTTCAAATTGGCGAACGAGCTGGAGAAAGGAAACGCCCTCTGCGCCGAACAAGTGATACGGAAGGAAGAGCTGAGGGAGCTGGCTAAATAAGTATCGCCGATAGAAATGCCAGCAGGAAAAGAAAGCCAAAAGCCGGAGATAGTTTCAAATCCTCGAAGAATACAAAGCAAATCATCCTGGACCCCAAAGATCCGACAAATTTTGTCGTAGTGGGAACAGAAATGACTGACAAATAAGAAAGCGCACTCATCAAGTTCCTACATGAGAACTGGGACATTTTCGCCTGGTGTCCTGCTGATATGCCGGGTGTTCCCAGGGAACTTGCTCAGCATCAACTAAAGGTTATTCTAGGATCAAAACCCGTCAAACAAGGTCTTCGTCGTTTCGATGGAAGAAGGCGGAACGCTATAGGCAAGGCAATTATCCGGCTTTTAGCAGCTGACTTTATCCGGGAAGTTATACATACTGATTGGTTTGCGAATCCAGTATTAGTCCCGAAAAATGGATAGTATTATTCTTAGGATGTGTATAGATTACGCCGGTTTGAACAAATTGTGCCCAAAAGATAGGTTCACATTACCACGAATCGATCAAATAATAAATGCCACTGCTGGCTCTGAGCTTTTATGCTTTTTGGACGCTTGTTCCGGGTATCATAAAATACACATGAAAGAAGAAGACCAAATAAAAGCCTCTTTCATAACACCCTATGGAACATACTACTACATAACCATGCCTTTTGGCCTGAAGAATGCCGATGCAACATACCAGTGTTGCATGCAAAGATGTTTGCATAGTCAAATTTGCAAAAACATCCATGTTTACGTGGATGATATTGTCGTTGTTTCCAAGGAAAAACATACGCTCCTTGAAGATCTACGAGAAACCTTTGACAATCTCCGCACGTACAAAATGAAGTTGAATCCATTAAAGTGCGTATTCGGGGTTTCCTCTGGAAAGCTTCTGGGTTTTATCGTTTCTCACAGAGGAATAGAGGTAAAGCCGGAAAAGATGAAAGAAATCTTAAACATCAAAAGGACTATATGTCTAAAAGATGTTCAAAGACTGACGGGTTCTGCAACCACCGTAAGCAGGTTCATAAGCCTGCTTGGCGACAAAGCTCTACCATTATACAAATTGTTGAAGAAATCCGAAAAATTTGAATGGACAGAAGAGGCGGACAAAGCATTAACCCAGTTGAAAGAAACTTTGATGAAAGCTCCAATTTTGGCATCCCAAAAGACGAAGAACCCATGTTACTGTATCTTACAGCAACTAACAGGGTTATTAGTGAAGTGATAATTGTGGAAAGACGGAAAGACGAACAAAGAATTCCAGATCAGCATCCGGTGTATTACGTCAGTGAGGTATTCTCCGAGTCAAAACAAAGGTATCCACATTATCAAAAACTGGCATATGGCGTATTTTTCGCATCTCGAAAACTTCGTCACTATTTCCAAGAATATTCCATAACAGTGGTAAGCAAAGCACCACTAGGGATATTATAAACAATACGGACGCAACAAGCAGAGTAGCCAAATGGGGCATTGAACTTGCTGAGTTCGACATTAAGTACCAACCCCGGACATCAATCAAATCCCATGTGTTGACAGATTTCGTAGCTGATTGGACAGAAGCAACAGAAAACACACCAATGTCGGAGTCGGAATATTGGATCGTGCATTTTGACGAATCCAAAATAAAAGAAGGCGCTGGTGTGGTGCTCAAATCTCAAAAAGGCGACACAATGGAGTATGTTTTACAAATACACTTCAACGGCAACAACAATGTGGCAGAATACGAAGCATTGCTTTACGGCTTGCATATTGCAAAAGAACTAGGTGTCAAATGCATACTTTGATATGGTGACTCGAACTTAGTACAACATCGGTTAAACCAGACATGGGATGCCAAAAGCCCCATAATGGCCGAATATCGGAGAACAGTCGACGAGTTCTCCATTTTCTTCCTAGGATTTTAGGTACATCACGTCAAAAGGGAAAAAAACTGGAACACGGACGCTCTAGCCCGCATGGGCTCGGAAAGGGTGAAAACTCTGCCACCTGGTGTATTTGTCCAACATTTGTATGAACCATCAATAAAAGGTGGAGACTGTTGATTACCCCTAGTTTCCGAGTCAATAGAAGTTTTGCTCGTTAACGCGGATTCGACAATTCCATACTTAAACTTCTTAGTTGATCAGGAGTTCTCGGATGGAGCAGACGAAGTCTTGCAAAGGCAGATAAAACGCCGATGCAAAGGATACACGACAATCAATGGTTGCCTGTATAAACGCAGTACTATCAGAATTTTTCAGCGATGTATTTCGCCAGAAGAAGGACGGGAAATTCTGAGAAATTCATGCAGGAGATTGCGGACATCATGCTCAGTCAAAAAGCATAGTTAAAAAAGCATTTTGTGCTGGGTTTTTCTGGCTCACAGCCAAGACAGATGAGGAGCACATAGTGAACATATGTGCCGGATGCCAGTACTACGCCAAGCAGACAAATATGCAGGGTCAAGCACTCAAGACTATCCCCATAACATGGCCATTTGCGGTCTGGGAGCTAGATATGATGGGGCCATTCAAAACTGCAAGAGTCGGACTTACGCATCTACTCGTTGCAGTGGATAAGTATACCAAGTGGGTGGAGGAAAAACCCATCAAAAAACTTGACGGTGTGACCGCCAAAAATTTCGTCATTGACGTAGCGATGCAATATGGCGTTCCACATAGTATAATCACGGATAACGGGACAAATTTCTCAATTGGAGGGTTGGCTAAATATTGCTGACAACCGGGAATTTGCCTAGATCTCGTATCTGTGGCACACCCACAATCCAATGGCTAGGTTGAAAGAATGAATAGATCAATCCTCCAAAGAATACGCCCAAGACTCGAAACTCCTCTTCACAGAGCAGCTGGAGCATGGGTAGAAGAATTGCCTTCCGTGCTTCGGAGTATTCGAACGACGCCAAATAAATCAACAGGGAAAACACTTTTTTTCTTGGTCTATGGTGCAGAAGCAGTGCTTCCTACGGACATGATCCTTGATAGCCCAAGAGTGCAGGCGTACGATGACTCGGATGCCGAAAGTGTGCGTCAGGATGCCGTCGATCTCTTAGAAGAAGAACGAGAACTTGTGTTGCAAGGATCCGTCATTTATCAGCAAGGACTACGGCGATATCATAGTCGGAAAATCAAACATCGATCTTTTAAAGAAGGTGATTTGGTGCTAAGATTGGTACAGCATAGAAAGCACAAGTTAGCCCCAATCTGGGAAGGACCATTTGTCATTAGCAAGGCTATGAAAAATAGATAATATTACCTTTGTAGATATTCGAGATACGGAAGATGACCCAAAAAATCTGAATCGCAAGAGGAAAAGAAGCATAGATGTAGAATTAGGAGAGACAAATAGGCCCTGGAGCATCCAGCAGTTATGTCCCTTCTACACTTAGTTCAATTCTATGTAAACATCATTGAGATCATGAAATAAAGTTGTCAGAAATTCATGCATTTTGTTTTATTCTGTACTTACTGTTGAAAGCATGTTTCCGTCTTATCTATTTCCCAATGATTTTTCAGTTTGCTTCAATGTTAACCTGAATTTTGCTTGTGTGCTCGAAGTTATAAAACTGAATGCTTTTTGGCCTAAGAAGACTTCAGAACCCCAGATTGTGCATGTGTGCCTGAGGTTCATACTTTTCAATTCCTTATTATTCCTAAGTATTATCTGATTGTTTGTTGTGTTGGGTCACTTGATTTAGTAAGTAAAAGTGCCAAAGTATAATCCATGATTCCGAGTTTCGACTGATTGGTTTCTTAACCCGGTCACTTGGCGTGAAGATTGCATACTTTTAGAACCACTTTAACACTAAGGAAAGTTAAAACATACAAACCAGAGAACTTAGAAGAAAGGGAATTAAAACTCTGAAAAACTTGCAAAGCTTAATTTTACTGCAAAGGATAAAAAGCTTGTTCATACAAAAGATAGAATGCATTACAATTGAGTTTTACATTGTAAGAATAGTAATGCAACCTATTTGACTAATGGCTACGCAGGATCAGTCGGCATCCACGAACTCCTCGTCGTGTCGTCCTCGTCGCTATCACTCGTATTCTCCGGAGTTGCTGGAATTTCTTTCTCCGGGTAGAACGTCGAGGTAGAGACCATCCGAGCTATCTTGGAGGCATGGACCTTGATAGACTTGAATATTTCCGCCCTTTGCGCTTCGGTGTATCCTTGCGGAACACCGGTGGCGATGCGCCAAGACTTGGCGGTGGTGTAATGCATTCTCATCAGCCCTAGGGCCATGGGTACACTGCCGTGGGAGGCAGACTGGAGCCAGGATTCGCGTTGGTTTGCCACCTCCGCAAAATCTTCTGGGAGCCTGCTGGCTTCCGAGAATTCGCCAGCTTTGTCCGGAATGCACTTATTAATAAGCAACATTCCGGCATTCTTCAGCTCGGTGACGAACGTCCCGAAAGCCCGGATGCGGTCAATCCGAGTAATCATAGGATTCACCCCTGTTAATGAAAATCAGAAGAGATTAGACAAACAGAGGGAAGAAAAAGAATACATTACGCGAAGTGAAAGAAAACTTGGTAAAAGTTCAGAAACTTACCAAGGATCTTGTCCATCTCAGCGCCTTCCTCAAGGCGTTGATGAAGGGCAGTCTCGAGGTCCTGGATGGTCCTCCGGTCTTTCTCGGCTTGTGAGGAAGCTCGAGACTCGGACAAACCTAGGGCCAGCTGGCTCTCCTCAGGTCCTTCTGAAGCTTTACAGTCATTTTGTAAAGCTCAGAGTCTCTTGCGGAGGTTCTCGATGTTGCCGGCATCCTCAGCAATTTGCTTGGCCTTGGCCAAAGAGGCTAAGAAGAAAAAGAGGCAAAGATTAAAACTCGGAAAAGTCCTTAGGAAAAATTCGAAAAGTTCAGAATCAAAATCAAGGAAAGTAAAGTATGCTTACCATGCAGTCTCCTTTAGTTGCTTCTGAATTTCGACATTTCCGAGTCCTTCTCATTAAGAATACCAAGAAGAGATTTCACCTCTTGGTTTTTATGGTCAGCTTCTCGAAAACTTCCACGTTTATGTTTTCGGCAGTTTGCTGAAAAGCATACCAAGGAAAAGATTTGTTAAACAAAAACAGGCAGGCAAACAAGAAAAGCATAAACACAAAAGTATGCTTTTGTCTTAATACTTGGGGGCTAGAGATAATACCTGGCTCATCTTTTGCAAATCGCCTAGCGTTTCGGTGAATTCCTTGGCGTATTCCGAGAAGGTAATCCCCATATGGTGGATTCGTCTTGGAGAACCTGCCGAGGTGAGAAGACGTAATTATTCCGGACAATCAACCCGCCTTTTGGCCAAGAGCGAATCAAGGGGGCTCGGGTGAAATACTTTTTTGCCCACGGATGAATATATCCGAGTTCATCAAAGCAGGTCCTCTTGTTTTACCTTGAACTTCGCATCAAAAGTCGGGATTGGCTCAACTTCTAGAAGCGTTGAAGGTCCGCCTTTGTCAAGTGCCGCCCTTTCCCGCGCATCCGTGTCGGACGCATCGGGCTGGCTGGACTGCAGGTTATTTGAATTCTTCCCGAGCTGCCAAATTTTCTTCACCAACTGCCACTGGAGTGTCCGGGGCAGCTGCAGGGGATGACTTAGGCCCCCTAAGGGCAACAGCCTTATGTTTCTTCATGACCTTTCCCTTCAAAGGGACAGGAGCAAGGCTAGAAAGAAGAAAAGAAGGAGAAACCGAGATCAAAAATCTGAGAAAGAAAAGTATGCAAAAAGGAAAAGCATACGAAAGAAAGAATTCAAGTCTTACATGGAGGTGGCGACGGCAACTCCGTCGAGGTCGATCACTTCGTGGCTCGAAGAGATCTTCTTGCGTTTCCGCCCTCCGGCTGATTGAAAGCGGGCTTTGAGTCCGCTAGTTCAGCATCGGTGGAAAGCTGATCTTTCGTAATATCAAGAAGCTATAAAGAAATAAACCCGGATTAGTAAAATTCATCCGAGAAAGACAAAAGTCCGAAAAACTTCCCAGAAGGCAGAAATTGAAAGCATACCTTGGGAGAGGGGTTTTGCGCATTATACATTTGTAGAGTTTCCTCATACTGATCACGAGTAGCTGCAAGTTGGTTGACGCACTTCTTAAATTCTTTCTTTGACAAAGCAGACTTTGTCACCCTCAATGTATCCTCGGGGCCTGAGTATTCACAAAGAAGTCGGCCACCGTGGTGAGCAAGAGGTTGGATCCTCCTTCCGAGCCAGCAAAGGGCTGTGTCCATGCCGGTAAGAGGAGGAGAGGAAGAAACGAGTTTTGCGATCCATCTTTTTATTCTCATCAGTTCTGAAGGCAGAACCTGGACCACGTCCAATGCCCAATTATCTTGGGGCGTGGCTGCAGAATTGACGAAAGGCAGAATTCCCGTCTCCTTTCCAGGATAGGGAATGTCCGAGTGGTAGAAGAAAGAGCCCGTCCAAAACTTCACGGACTCGGAATTTTTTATTTTCGGAAACCACTCCTCCCTAAACCTATGAAGGTTGAAGGAGATGGTACCGTAAGTCCGAAGAACGCCATTGGAGGTGTTGCGCTTCACATTGAAACAATACTGAAAGAAATCTAAGCAGGGTTCTATCCTAAGTACCCCTCAAAAAGAGTCTGGAACCCGACTATGTATAGAATGGAGTTGGGAGGCAGGTTGTGAGGTTGGACACCGTAATGGTTGAGGACTTGGAGGAAGAACGGGAAGGTGGAAAACTCATACCTCGATTGATATGGGAGGCCAAAACGACCCGTTCTCCGTCTTTTGGAGAAGGCTCGGAGTCGTCTTTGTCCATCCGCCATTTATCTTTGGCGATGAACCCGTCCTTTTCCATTGCATTGAGGAGAGCCACTGCCACGTTGCAGTGACTCGAATTCCCGGCATCGCCCTCCTCTTCGTCTTCACATCCGGCGGTGACGACGGCCGCCGTGTTATCGCCGTCGCGGACGGAAGATTCCCCTTCCTCAGTTTCGGGGAAGGGAGGAAGAGGAGTAGTAGCGGACGGCGGTGGCATGGTTCCGCGGCGGGATTGAGATCCCCGCCACCGGTGCGCTCTCGGGAACCTCTGGCGCAGCTGTGGAAGAGCTCAGAGGTGCCACAGGAGTAGAGGATACAATGTTCTCTACGGTGGCGTCGACGTCGGCGGTGATCTCGGACGCACGAGCAGGGCTTCCGGTAGCCATTTCCGGGCGGCCGAACCGTGCGATTGAGCAAAAACCACCGATGATAGGACTCCGGTGAGGTTCTGGACTCGGGTTCGTTCTCTGCTTTCCTTTCGCTCAAAGCTGGGGAGTGGTCTGCGCTCTGGGAGGCTCGAGGTGGGAGAAGGTGCGGAAGAGGAACTGGAAGGCCCAAGGCGGCTATTTATAGCCATTCTTTACGTCAAGATTAGTTCCAACGGCTCTTTTAACCATTGGATGACTGATGCGTGTTTCGCCGGGAAACCCGGGAAACGAGGGGGCGGGGTGATAATTGTTATCTCCTCGTTTCTCGCACGAGAATCTATCACATATATGGTTTCAATCTTTTGACTGAACCCATACGTTCGTGATGTACGCAAGATTTCACCGCTTGCGTCACAACTTCCTTCTCCGCGAAGATTCGTGGAAGAAATGCCGGATTTCGGTAAATCCGAGTTTGGAATTAAAGATTTTTGTTAAAAGAAGAATCAAGACACAATGCTCATTTTTTTTGAAGAGAATACAAATCCACGAAGGAAGGCGAAATAAAGTCTTAATCCTTCTTGGGAGATACTGTCGTATATATGCCAATTAGGGGTATATATTCGGCATTGGCCGAAGGCCGGATTACCAGGGTGTCCCACAGGCAATGGAACGAAGTCCATTTGGCGGCCCAGTAAGCTGACGCGTAGGAAACCGGATTCTAGAAGAACCCGGACCACGACTCAACGTGGTACGACTTGGAGCAGAAGCCGGATTACTTACTTTCCGAGTTAGATGCTTTCCATAGTCTTCTAGGTTTCTCCCTGTAAGCCCTAGTCTGGCTATCTATAAAAAGCCGGACAGGATCTAGGAACAAAAACAAGATCTCAAGTTAGCTAGAAGCCAACTCGCCGGGAAGTTCATCCTCGCCGAGTTAGCGAAACCATACTCACAATTGTACTTTGTATACTTCAGACTTCAGCCCTGATTTTAGTGAGATTGCAGGAGTAGAACGCCGCCTAGTTGCGACGTACCGAACCTGGATAAAACCGGTGTTCTTGTTTCCAGTTCTTCCACGTCCCCCCGCGGTTCTACCAGTAGTCTTATGGCACCCCCGTCCATGATCCTTACTACGATGTCTCGACACCCACCGACTAGGGCCGCCATCCTGGCACCCGAAGAGAGACCACACTCGCCTGTCAGGCTGATCGCATGAGGCCGGCCACCCCTGCCACCGCAACGAGCACAACTCTACAACCACCTGCCCACATCAGCCTCCCGTCACCCACGCCACCACACCTTCCACTGAACGCCCAAGGATGGCCAGGAGGCAGCCTGCCGGCCGACAAGACAGCCCCGAACAACAAGGAGCCGCACGGGAAGTCCCTGATCTCGATCTGGCCTCATGCCCGCGATTGGATCTGAACATGGGGGCACTGCCAGACAACCCCCAAAGCACCAACCCCGAAGCCGTGCTGGAGCTCTCCCAAGGTAGCATCAGCCCACCCACCCTCCGGCCGTCGGAGAGAGCCTCGTAAATATTGACGTCTGGGAGAGATAGGGGAGCACGTGGTCAAGGAGGGAAGAGAGGAGGACAAGGTTGGAGAGGGAGGGGAGGTGAGCCCCGCCGCCGCTGCTGGTCGGCCGGCCAGCGGCCGTCGGTGACAACGAGGAGGGAGGAGTGGAGGAGGAGGCGGGAGCCTAGCTAGGGTTTGGGTCGCCCACACGGGAGCGACATGGGAGCCTGGAGAGCCTGAGTACAAACTTCACATCACATCTAAACCGAATAACTGATGCTACTCAAAAAAAAATCTAAACCGAATAACCGAGGGATGCGCGCTCAGTCTGGCCGCACCGCTCGAGCGTCATCCTGTTGGCACGCGCTCAAACGATTTATTAACATAGTGGTAAGGAAGCGTTTGTTGTAAGGAGAGGCAAATCTAGGGGTGTGCAAATACCGTAGAAACTAGTGGAAACCGGCTGATAGGTGTTGGAGCAGGTTCGTCGGGCTGCTCTCCCTATACTACCCTTGGCCTTAATACACTCCGATGGTGGCGCCGCATGTAGCCTCGCACGATACGGAGGCCGGGAGCTCCGCCGCAACGCCCATCGTGGTAGAGGACGACACATGGTTGACCGAGGTGATCATCACCGAGGGCGACGACAACCTGCGCAGGTTTACATGCACCAAACACGTTCTCCACTGCATCCTATTTCCGTGCCACAAGCGAACCAAGCTTGCCGACAAGGAGTCACTATGAAAGTGGTGGCAAATGGCGAAAGTGCACCGGTCTGCCTCGAAGGAGGAAACCGACTTCACTTGGGTGGTGCATAAGTTGGCGAGTTTGAACCACCTCGGCTTCAAGTGGTGAAGAAGAAGACCGCTCCGGTGAAAAAGAAGACCGGAGGTGAAGAACAAGACTGTGCAAGTGAACTATGTAGTTTAGTTTGCAATGTCTAATTACCTGAACTATGTTATTTCCCTCGACCACAATTCTCATTTTAGTGGCGCGTGTGCAACTTGTGTGGGTAGCCAAGATGACGTGTGCTCTGGGGACGGCCGTGTTCCTGACGGTCGTTGAGGTTGTTGTTTCGGTTTTAGGCCGGTTGTCCACCGATTCACCCATGGGGTTGTTAGGGATGCCTATATCCTCTAAACCCTGTCCTCCAAACCAAACACGCGTTAAATATGCATTTTTCGGAAGAGAGGTGAATATTTCTCAGTGGGATGCAGCAAGAACCGTATTCAACCACGGAAAACAGGAGACCATAACTATGGACTAAACGAGCCTTTTCACCTTTTTGGAAAGGAGAAACGGATAATGGCATTTGACTCCCCACGCTAATGGCTGAGATAATGGCAACGCACAATTTAACAACTCCTCCGTATCATTTGTGGAGTCCTCGATCAGGGTCTGGGACTCCCATATTAAAACTCACCCCGTCCCATCTAGGGTTTCGCCCTCCCTGCCAAGTCCAAAGCCCCCTCTAATCCTATTCCCGTGTCTTCTTATCTGTACCTCGTTTTCTCTCTCCATGGCCACGGCGGCGGCGAAGCGGAAGCCGGTGTTCATCAAGGTGGACCAGCTCAAACCTGTCACGAGCGGCCACACGCTCGTTGCCAAGGTGCTCAGCTCCAAGACCGTCCTTCAGAAGGCCCGCGTCGGCGCCGGCCCTGGCCCGGCGGCGAAGCCCACCAGGATCGCCGAGTGCCTCATCGGCGACGAGACCGGCTGCGTGCTCTTCACCGCCCGCAACGAGCAGGGTACGATCTGACCCTCTTTTAGTAATCTACTCTTGGTGGCGTCATGCGTAAGTAGTCCTTTGACTTTGGAGATTGGTCAAACCGGCGTGATTCTCGTTAGATACTTGGATTGTTCCATCTTTTTTTATCTGACATCGTTGAGTCTGTGTGTGTGTGCATCTGTGCTTCATATACTACGTAACTTAGATAATTAGATTTATACAACTCTATATGGATTCACAGTTTTACAGTGCTCTGTGTGTCACGATCCTAGTATTGGATGTAAAAATGTTGATGTCCTGTCAAAATTTTAGCGGATCAATTTAATTTGTGTGTGTATATTTCTGCAAGTGCATGGGAAATTGAATTGCTCTTGTTGACTGATATTTTGTCAGCACTGGTTATAGATGCTATATCTATCATTGGAAGCTCCTTTCATGTGGAAAATATTTTACAACGCCCATTGACAAAAAAGCCCTTAAGCTCCTAAAGTTCACGCAGTCCCTTCTGCAAATCAATGTTATGGGAGCCATTAGTATATGATATTGAGGACTTCAAGCTCATCTTAAATTTATTGAAAGATTGCTCTTTATATTTCTAGAAACGGATTGTTTATAAGAGTGTAATCTCGAATCGTATTATGTTTTGGTCATAATTTCATTTTATATGCGCCATGTTAGTTTGGAAGTTTTTCACGTCTTATTATGTGTTCCTTCTGCCAGTAGGCAGAATGCATACACAAATAATTATATGAATAATAGACTCCTTATGTTAAGAACATAGCAATGTACTCCTATATTAGGCCAATGCGAACAACTTCTCAACATAAATGCTTGATTTTACTTACTGATTTCGTTAATACGGTTTTACCTGTGCGATGCCTAACAATCATATACATTTTGACAGTTGACATGTTGAAGCCTGGTAACACCGTTATTATCCGCAATGCAAAGATTGATATGTTCAAAGGGTCAATGAGGCTTGCTGTTGACAAATGGGGCCGTGTTGAAGTCACTGAACCAGCAAGCTTCGACGTAAAGGAAGACAACAATCTATCGCTTGTGGAGTATGAACTTGTCAATGTGGAAGAGTGAACTTCACTTCTATTTAGATGTTTAATCAGAAGTGCTTCAAAGCCTCCTGGTCAAACTGAGTTGTCAAGATGGAGCTTCTGAGTTTAGATTGGAGTCGCTGGCCCGAACTATTGCAAGTTCCTTCATATTATGCATTTCCATCAATGAGTGATTCTTAGTAGCTGCAGCAGTTGTGTTCGTAAGAATGAATGTGACAGGGCTGATTAGTAACATGCTGGTAAAATTTGATCTCCTAAATGGATTGATGCATCTGATGTCTTATTCGATTTGCATTATTCTGCTTGAACGGCATATTTTCTGAGATTGTTAGATTTGGACCTGGATCATAGGCAACACTAGCAGTTGTCTGAAATCAAAAGTTTACCGTTGTTTCCACCAGAAATGTAGGACCCTTAATTTTTCTCCCGTGGAATTGGAATGTTGAACAGTGGAGCACAACAATGGTCATTAGAGGCATAACCGGGGGAGAAATAAATGGAAGTGACTCTGTTGTTAGAGTATCTCCAGCAGATTTGGTGATTTCGTTAACTAAAATCAGTTTTATGCATAGTAGAGAGAGCTTCAGGAAAAAAAAATCTCGTCTGGTAGATCACCTAAAACTGGTTACCTATAAATCACTTTTCTTCTCTCATTTTGTTTTGCATATACACTTTAAATGAACTCTACTAATGAAATAATATCAAACTTTAATTTTTTTAATTCAAATTCAAACCTAAAATGGTAAAGCATACTGCATAACCACAAACAAAAAGTTATCATACAATGGAACTTAATGGCCATGTTTTGCAATGAGGCTTCCACATTTCCTTCACAAGGTCAACATAGTTCATGAGATCTATGGTCTTGGATCCCTCGTCAAGTCGTCATCATCCTATACTTCCGTCGATGGGGAGTTTCAAAGAATTCTTGCACAAGCAAATTCACACAAAAAATTTCATACATCATCCATCTCGGTACATGCACACTTATTTTAAATTGAATTAGGAAGCACAATCGCATCAAACAGAGCAGTTGAATAAAATAAGGGAAAAAAGTCACTTAAAGATGAGTGCAGGCTCCGACAACAGGAAGTATAGGATTCCAACTCGGGACGAAGTATCCTGACAGTCGGCGAGGAATCACAAAGCAGCTCAGGAGAACGGGGAGGGGGCAGTTTGTGGTGTTATCTACTCAGAGTCACGAGGAGAGAAATATTGGTTATTAGCAAGAAAAAAAATGGTAATTAGACACTCATAATCTGCTAGAGCAGTTCTTTTTTATCACCATGGTTTAGATAATCTGCTGGTGGTATTAGCGCATGGTAAACGAAAGAGATCTAAAGAGAGGCAAGCGGTGTCACGTTCGACGCATGTCTATCTGCATTTCTCTTGCATGCGTCAGGAACAGATAACGATTAGTAAACACGGAGTTTCGCACATTCGTGCATCTCCGTCACAACCTTTTTTGTGAATAGATGCAACACGCTCTCGTATCCTTAACTTGGGATGAACAAAGCAGAGAGAGACCCAGTGATTGGATTGTAAAGCACACTTAGCACACTTTCTTTTTGACAATGTCATATCACAACCAAGACGCAAGCAAAACAAGTTGACAGCAGGAAGTTTCAATTAAACATTATTGAACGCCTTAATCAGTACTTCATACCACCGGCTAAATCTTGACATGATACTTTTGCTCACCAAAATCCCAGAATATTACAGACTGAGAATAAAGCGTTAAGATAAGAAGATACTTTTAATTCAATGGGGGAGGTCTGTAGCAGCTACCATCACAGCAGGCTCCGACAACAGGAAATCATCCATCTACAAATAGAAATGAATATTCTAAGCTCCAACTCTTGAACTGACATCATAAAAAGTTACAGCCATAAAAATTATTTTTGCTCCATGTCCAGGAATTCCACTTTGCATAAATGAAACAACTTTGCATAAATGAAACAGAATAGATATGGCAAAAATAAATAGCATGTGCCTTCATCCCAGACGACCTCCATTGTCACTACTCACAAGCCTATAGAGATATAAAATTGGTCAAACAAACATTCTTTTCGCTAGAAGGAGAGGCATACATGGTTTCACTGCGGATAATAATAAATAAGCAGCATGCATCGAGCATAAGATAAGGGTGAGGGTTTGGATTGTGAAGAATCGATACCCTCTGATGCTTTTAAAAACTATAAGCTTAACATTTCTTCAAACAATGGGTGAAAAATAACCCTAACATGTTGATGTGCTTCTCATATGAGGCAATGTAAATTTCTAAACTAATAATAAGTATACTGATGAAAACTAACTGTGAAAGAAGTGTGACCGAAAGACAAAGGCTTTTAGATGACTAGGGACATGGGGAGGACCCTTGTTCCAATATCTATGTTGTTATGTCCATGGTTGAGAAGATGTCTTTATCTACCACATGCAAGAAAACAATATGGTTTTCCCATAGCAGATCTGGTTTCCCATAAAATGCCTCTCATAAGCATCTTGACCTTGTATTGTTTTGCAAACAGCAGAAGGAAAATTTATAAAACACACTACAAACATGTATGCTATCATGGATATTCCTTAAAATGTGACCAGACCTGTAGATTTGAGGTGAGGAGATTAAATCTGCTACATTCCACCTAGAAACTGTCACACGTCATCATTGCCAGCTGGGTCAATATAAAAGAATCAGTGACCCTTTTGCCTCAAATGTATAGATTATTATTCATGACTACTATTTGCATATTCAAATTGTAACGTTTAAATACTAAATTTATATACTGCTTCAGCTAACCAAGCAAAGCAAACGGTCACTGGTATGGCCAAATGTGCAACAACTAGATTGTTCATGATTGGCGATATTTGGAATTTCTTATGGGCGCACAACAATTTTTTGTGAGGGAAAATTCAGTCTCATACACTTTGCAGGACAAGAATAAACAATAAAAGGTGAAAAACAAATTGTATGGACCATCACGAGAAAACAAAGTATTCTTTTATATGATGTTACATGTTTATTTGTTCGACGATCAATCCCATACATGAACTTTGATGTAAATTCCTTTAACTAAATCAATGATCTCCTCTTCCCGTGAACCCTTCTCAACCACACATTAGCGAAGGAACTTAACCATCAACTGTTATTAGTGAGTCCTTAGGGTTTATCACCTTTTTGGGGCTTGATGTTCTCATCTATCTTGACCTACAATAAGGACCATGTGGAAGTATAAGATTGGTTTCAGCATGCCAAATTTCATGATCAGATTTCTATTTTTATTGATAGAAAAATAACATCCATTCACAAACGTTTGTTGGCATTCGTCCTAAATGTATTCAGGGGATGGTCGTGAGAGGGACGATGGGAGTTGAGACACTTTACTAGTACAGTGTAAAAAAGTAATGACCACATGAGCCTATCAAAGGACAGGCTATAGTGCCAAGAAAGTGACGGCTACATGAGCCAATCTTAGGACAGGTTTAAAAGCACGATCAGAACTAACACACATCAAATTCCTATGCACTCATTCAAGATTACCAAGAGAAATTTGAGCTAAGCCGCAGTGAACGGTCCAAAACTACTCTGCTTCACAGTCCATAGCAATAAACAACTATGTGTAATAACTGAAGCCATCTATGATTGCAAAACTAAAAAACACAAAAGTCATGAAAAATACCTTCGGACAGCCAGCCAAACCCCTTGCAAGCCGGGGCGGCGAGGAGCGACGTCATGAGCGCCGACGCGGTGGCGCTGTGCATGGGCATCAGCGACTCCACACAGAAGCTGGTCATCTCCAGCGGCGACCTACAGATGGCGAAACACCAGATACCAATATTTTCATCCAGATCCAGAGAATGGGAAATGAAAACCTGACGCTCCTAGCAAGCCAGTAACCAAGAGCTCTGGTACCTTAGAAGGAGGCGGGGAGCAGAAGCCGGGAGCCGCCTTGGGAGCGGAGCCGGCCCAGCGCGGGAGGCAGCTCTCGCGGCCGCTCCGCGTAGGGAGGACGCGGTGGATCCAGATCGGAGGAATGATCTCGCGGCGGCGGCGGCGGCCATTGCGACGGCGTGTGCGAGGTGCGGTGGCGCGCTGCGGAGGGGAGACGGGGGCTAAAACCCTACAGCTTAGCTGGGCTGGACGAGGCAGCGAATGGGTATGGTGCGAGGGGACTTCACCCTATTTACTAGCCCATTTACAACCGGATAGCTATCTGCAACCTTCTGCTCGGGTTGGGCTCATTCTTGCCCGATCAGTCGTGGCCATCTCGGCCACTGGACCATCACCGCGCCTTGCTTCGTCATATTTTCTGCGGAAAGGGAGAAGTCCGGCTTTTGCATCGTTTTTTTCAGGGTAGGCTTTTGCATCGTTCGATGTCCATATAAGCTGTAAGAGCATCTCTAGCACAAACTAGAATTTGAAAAGGGCAAAACTGGAAAATTGTGGAGCATATAGGCTAGGCCCTTTTTTTTTTTTGGAAAACGTTACGCTTCAGCCGGAGGACACGATGCGCTCTATCCTCCGCCTTCGCATCGCTCCACGCATCCCCTGTGGGACAAAACACCGCTTCCTTATCCTCTTACTTCGTCTTCCTTGCCGCATACTTTCTCCTGGTCCACTCCAAACGAGAAAACAGAGCACATGGCCTGCCATAGATGATCTCTCCCCTGTGCTCCACCCATGAGCTTGTCGTGCTGCCGACCTCCTCCCCGGCGAGCTCGCCGCGCCGCCGGCCTCAACCTCGAGTACGCGTTGGTCCCTCGGCGGCCTCTCCCATCAGCCTCCACTTCCGCAAGATCACCTGGCCCTACATCTGATTGCACACCCACAGCCGAGGCGCTGCCCCCCCCCCACCTCCATGAGGTTTCCTTCGGCCTTCATCTGCCATCAACCTCCAGCTCGGGGAGCTCTCCCCACGGCCTCTCGGCCGGTGGTGCTGCAATCGCCTGGCCACGGTGCTGCCAGCCGTGGCCCCATGTGTTATAGGGAGGCATCCGGCTGTGTTACTAGTCTTGGGATTTTTATGCGTTGTTGTTCGTTCGTTTGTATCAATGGATTTGTTTTTTGCTAATATTGTTATTCCATTTTGCATTTTTGAGAGAGATTTTTTGCTAACACTGCTCCTTTGTGTTGTATCACTCGAACACGATCTTTGCTAACATTGTTATTCTATTTTGCATCATTTGACAGAAATTTTTGCTAACACCGTTCGTTCGTGTTGTATCAACGGAAGAAGATTTTTGCTAATATTGTTATTCCATTTTGCATTTTTGGCAGAGCTTTTTTGCTAACATTGTTTGTTTGTGTTGTATGACTGGAACAAGATTTTTTATAATATTGTTATTCTGTTTTGCATCATTTGACAAAAATTGTGCTAACAATGTTCATTCGTGTTGTATCAATGGAAGATTTTTTTTTTTTGCTAATATTTTTATTCCAGCATTCGAAGTTGTTGCCATGCTGGATGGGCTGTGTTGCGTGGCTCGCAAGGGAGGTGCTTCCAAGGCGGAGCGCCCATGCTACCGGTGTCATATGGCCTTGCTAGCATGGGCATGTGGCGGTGCTGCAAGCGGCCGATGGCGGAGCTGCAAGGTACGACGTTGGCGTCCTCACCGGCGATGGCAGTGGTGCTTCCATATGAGGGAGATGATGATGCGAAGGGAAGGATTGGAGGTGTTGCGAGCTCTCACGGGTGGCGCTTCGAAGGGAGCATTATCGGAGGACCACGCCGGGAGGACTTTTGTAATGGTGGCGGCTTGGCTTATGCAGCAGGGGAGGAGAGGGGCAGACGATGACGCCCGAGATTGGAGGCTGGGTTGCACAGGGAGATAAAAAAAGGGAAACAAGACGAGCCCGTTTACCCACGCACGCAGTCGTTTTCTCCTTTTGACCGCTCGGGAGGGACACATGTCGCGCGCTCTGTGCGGAGGATCGGGAACTCCGATCCACCGGAGGAAGCTCAGCACTATCCTTTTTTTTGGCACAACAGAGCCCGGTATATATGGCCCTACCTGAAAACCTTTTTCGGTGGACCAAGAATTCCCCCGCGACCCCTACTTCTACCGCGAGCGGCCGCATTTTCGGGTCAAAATCTGAGTTACCTAGCCGCCGCCATAAATCCACCGCTCCCTCCAACACCACCGACGAGAAATCCACCGCCCGCGCTGGTAGATCCGGCACCACCGCACCGCCATGGAGCCTAGAAGTAGCCCTAGCAGGTGCGGTTCCGTTCTCCAACCTCGGGCGGTGACGACAACTCTTGCGAAGATCGGAAGAAGCTCGTCACCTCTGACGCGGCCTGATGACCCATAAGTATAGGGGATCGCAACAGTCTTCAAGGGAAGTAAAACTCAAATTTATTGATTCGACACAAGGGGAGACAAATAATATTTATAAGTATTAACAGATGAATTGTCAGCTCAGCTGCACCTGGAAATAGACTTGCGCGCAACAGTTTATCAGTAGAAATAGTTTTATAGCAGCAACAATAGTGAAATAATAGCAGGAACAAAATAAAAACAACATCAACAATTGTAATAGATAGCAGGATTAAAATACTGTAGGCATAGGGACGGATGAACGAGCGTTGCATGGATAAGATAATTGATATAACAATCAAAACATGGGCAATTGCAGATAAATCATCCAAGTACTAAGTAAATCATAGGCATGTGTTTCATATTTAGTCGTACTTTCTCGCAATGAGAAACTTGAACAACATCTTCTGTCCTACCAGCCAGTTTGCAGCGGGGCCTCAAGGGAAACTAATGGTAATTAAGGTGCTCCATTTAATAAAGCACCGGAGCAAAGCATTAACACTCTGTGAACACACGTGATCCTCACATCAGAGCCATCCCCTCCGGTTATCCCAACTTCTGTCACTTTGGGGCCTCGGGTTCCGGACAATGATATGTGTATACAACTTGCAGTTAAGATAAAAAAAACAATAGTTATCCTCATGAATCAATAACATGTTCAGATCTGAAATCATGGCACTCGGGCCCTAATAACAAGCATTAAGCATAACAAGTTGCAGCAACGATAGATAACACTAACAACGGAAACTAGGCTCCATGTCCTAACAATCTGGCAATTATTACATGAATGATCTCATCCAATCCCTACCATCCCTCTCAGCTACAGGGGGAGTACTCACACATGGATGAGGGAATCATGGATGGTTGATGGAGAGGTGGTGGCGATCACGATGGCGATGTTCTCCTCCAAAGGAAACATAGGAAAACAAAGTGAAAACATAATTGGGGATGGTGAAAACATGAGTAAACAAAAGTAAACATGGTGAAAACATAGTGAAAACATTGTTTTCTTCATTCAAAATCACTTTGTTAACAAGGTTAATCAAGTTTTGTTACCAAAAGAATTTTACATGAAGCAAAACTTTGCGTTTCATTTAATGATTACGTTACCTCAACTTTGATAGACATAGTCCCAATCATGACAATTTCATATTCTTTCTGTGGCATTGCAATAGGACAATAGAATTCTCCAATCTTGATGGTCTCAATGTTTTCAATTGAATTTAGAACATATTTTTTATCAATCAGTTTTGAAAAATAAACTGTGTGATCTTTGTCATTAACATTTAAAGTTACTTTTTCTTGGTTGCAATCATTAACAGACCTTGCAGTGTTAAGAAAAGGCCTTCCAAGAATAATAGACATATTATCATCTTCAGACATTTCCAACACAACAAAGTCAGTTAATATCAAACAGTTAGTAGCCACTTGAACAGGAACATTCTCACATATACCAACAGGAATAACAGTAGATTTGTCAGCCATTTGCAAAGATATATCAGTTGGTATTAATTTTTCCAGAAAAAGTCTCTTATAGAGAGAGAAAGGCATAACACTAACTCCTGCTCCAAATCACATAAAGCTGTTCTAACATAATTATTTTTAGTGAAGCAAGGAATAGTTAGTATACCAGGATCTCCAAGCTTCTTTGGAACCTTGCCATTGAAAGAGTAATTAGCAAGAATAGTGGAGATTTCCTCATTAGGAATCTTCCTTTTGTTAGAGACAATATCTTTCATATATTTCGAATAGGGAGGAAATTTAATAGCATCAGTTAGAGGAATTTGCAAAAATAAAGGTTTCATCCCATCACAGAACTTGTTGTAATGTTCTTCTTCCTTTGATTTGCGCTTCTTATTAGGAAAAGGCATTGATTTTTGTACCCAAGGATCTCTCTCATTACCATGTTTATTAGAAATGAAATCCTCCTTAGTGTACTTTGCATTTTTAGTTTGTTTTTTAGGTTCCTCTTCGATTTCTTCTTTATCAGAAGCATTATTCTTATCATTACCACTTTCAGTTTCAGCATCAGAGATAGATATACTATTAGGATCTTTAGCAGGTTCAGGAGATTCTACAACAGTTTTATGTTTCTTCTTCTTTTTCTTAGAAGGAGTACTATTGTCTTTATCTCGTTGAGAATCTTGTTCAATTCTTTTAGGATGTCCCTCAGGATACAAAGGATCCTGAGTAGAAACACCACTTCTAGTGCTTATTTCATAGACATGTTTTTCTCTAGAAGCATTAACTAGCAAATCTTTTTGCACCTTAGTGAGTTGATCAATTTGAGTTTGAACCATATGGAAATGTTTAATAAGAATTTTGACATCATTGGAGGTTCTCTCCATAGTACTAAGCAAATTATTAATAGCTTTAGAATTTTCCATTAAATGATATTGCACTCTCATATTAAAGTTATCTTGCTTAACGATATAATTATCAAACTCATCAACGCATTGATCAGGAGGTTTAGAATAGGGAATATATCTATTATCAAAATGTTGGAGAGAGTGTACCTCAACTGTGGATGAGTGAGGAATTGGCTTACATAATTCTTCTATCGGTGGTAGATTTTTCACATCTTCAGACTTAATACCCCTCTCTTTAAGGGATTTCTTGGCTTCCCTCATCACTCCATCATTTAATTCAATCATTCTCCTCTTCTTTGGTGTTGGTTCAGGTATAATCCAATCATCATGATTTTTTCTTATTTTAGCCAATAATTCCTCAGCTTCTTCAGGAGTTCTTTTCCTGAAAACACAACCAGCACAACTATCCAGGTATGTCCTAAATTCAACAATTAGTCCATTACAGAATATATCAAGGAGTTCATTTTAGCTAATTGATGTCCAGACCGAGATCTTATTAAAGAACAAAATCTTGCCCAAGATTCAAACATTTTCTCTCCTTCAATTTGCTTAAAGTTAAAGATTCTCCGCAAAGCAGCATGTTGAGCACTAGCAGGAAAATATTTCTGAAAGAAGACATTAACCAAACCAATAGGACTATCAATAGATCCATGTGACAAATTATTAAACCAAATTTTAGCTTCATCTTTGAATGAGAAAGGAAAAAAATAGCGACAAAGTAACTACGTTTCTTAATATCATCTGAAAAAAAAGCTACTCAAAGATGAGAGCTCATTCATATGTCCTACAACACTTTTATTTTCACTACCATAAAAAGGTTCTTCCTCAACAAAGGATATGTACGATAAATCTAAAGAGAAATCATAATCCTTATCTTTAATGTCTATGGGGGATGTAGCAAGCTTAGCATCAGGAGACAATTTATATCTAACAACACGTCTTGCAAAAAATACTTTTAATAGCACTTACACTACTAGCAGCATGACATTCTTCAATAAATTCATCATCAAGTTCAATGTAAGTTTCCTCAAGATCATTACTAGGACTATCTCTAGACTCAGGTGAACTAACATGTGTACCAGGATTTTCATTAGGAATTTCAGTGTTTTCAATTTGTTTAGCTCTAGAAATTGTAGTATCTGGGAAAGGACCTAATGAACCACTCTCATCAAGCACAGTAGAAGCATCATCAAAATTATCAGAAGTATTTTCAGATCCAGCAGAAGTAGCGGTATGTGTAGCATGTGTATGTGGTGGTGTAAGAAGTTTACTCATTACAGATGGTGAATCAAGAGCAACAGAGGTGTTCAGAGTTGTATCTCTTCTCGTAGTGGATGGCAATATAGGAACCTTCCAATCACAAGTTTTACCCATAATGAATAACTTGCATCGAACAATATCACGTTCAAGTGAACTTACAAATAAAGTTATGGTCCCCGGCAACGATGCCAGAAAATAGTCTTGATGACCCACAAGTATAGAGGATCGCAACAGTCTTTGAGGGAAGTAAAACCCAAATTTATTGATTCGACACAAGGGGAGACAAAGAATATTTATAAGCCTTAATAGATGAATTGTCAGTTCAGCTTCACCTGGAAATAGACTTGCTCGCAACAGTCATCAATAGCTACAGTTTTCTAGCAGCAGCAATAGTGAAATAATAGCAGGAATGAAATAAAAATAACAACATCAATTGTAGTAGATAGAAGGATTAAAATATTGTAGGCATACGAACGGATGAACGGGCGTTGCATGTATAAGATAATTAATATAATAATCAAAACATGGGCAATTGCAGATAAATAATGAAAAAGAATCCAAGTACTAAGTAAACCATATGCATGTGTTCCATATTTAGTCGTACGCGCTCGCAATGAGAAACTTGCAGAATATCTTCTATCCTACCAGCCCGTTTACAGCGGGGCCTCAAGGAAAACTACTAGTAATTATGGTGCTCCTTTTAATAAAGCACCGGAGCAAAAGCATTAACACTCCGTGAACGCACGTGATCCTCACATCACAACCACCCCCTCCGGTTATCCCAACTTCTGTCACTCTGGGGCCTCGGGTTCCGGACAATGATATGTGTATACAAATTGCAGTAAGATAAAAAACAATAATTATCCTCATGAATCGATAACATGTTCAGATCTGAAATCACGACACTCGGTCCCTAGTGACAAGCATTAAGCATAACAAGTTACAACAACGATAGATAGCACTAACAACAGATACTAGGCTCCATGCCCTAACAGTCTGGCAATTATTACATGAATGATCTCATTCAATCTCTACCATCCCTCTCAGCCTACAGCAAGGATTACTCACATATGGATGGGGGAATCATGGATGGTTGATGGAGAGGTGGCGGGAATGATGATGGCAATGATCTCCTCCAAATCCTCGTCCCGGCAGGGTGCCAGAACAGGAACTTCTGGTCCCTGAATTGAGTTTCGAGGCGGCGGCGACGCTCGGATGTGTTTTTCTGGAATATGACGAACCCCAAGATGTTTTTAGGATAAAGGGCTTAAGTAGTCGAAAGGAGGGCTCGAGGGGGTGGCCAAGGTGGCCACAACACACCACTGCGCGTCCTAGGAGGGAGGGCGCCGCCAGGTGGTGTGGGCCCCTCGTGGCCCCTCTCCGTCTCGTCTTGTGGCTCCGTGAGTCTTCGGGTAAAATAGGGCCTTTGCAATCATTTCCGGGCATTTTTCTGAAAGTTGAATTTCTGCACAAAAACGAGACACCAGGGCAATTATGCTGAAAACAACGTTAGTCTATGTTAATTATATTCAAAACTCACAAGTTTAGAGGAAAACAATAACAAAAGTATTCGGGAAAGTAGATACGTTTTGGACGTATGACGGCCCAAAAGCGCTTCACACAGCGCTATACCAACCGTGGCCTCGAGCCGCCGCGTGCCCTCCTCTATCGCGTGGTACAGGACTTCAACCGCAAGAGGGAGGTGCGTCGCCTCGGGGAGGGCAACTCCTCGGACGCGAGGGCACACACGCCATTGAGGGAGGCGCCGGAGGAGGGCGAATTCGATGGCTACGACATCGGTGAAAGACTTCACCACAGATGTCAGCGTCGATGGCATCGTCGCCATGCTCTCCAAGCGCACCTGTCGCGAGGAGTATGAGCTCCAGAAGCGCCACCGCGTGGAGGAGACCCACGACGCCAAACTCCTCGAGCAAGGGGCACCCAGTAGCATGCACACAATGAGAAAGGAGGCGGAGTAGAAGCGCATCACCACCAAGCACGATGAGCACTTCGTCGACCTCGGCTCCGACGCGGAGTGAACTCCACCACCGTGTCTTCGCCTTTAGGGGTAGCTAGGATGATCATGTACTACGTCGTTCATTTGGTCATGTAATTGCATAACATGTTATTCTCTTTGTTCCCGCATGGTTCGAATTTTAAATTATTCAGTTCTATTTCGTGTTTTTGTTCTGCGCCCTGGTTTTCTAACCTTCAAAAGCGTAAAAACCCGACATGTATTTTGTGTTTATAGGATGGGCAGATACATATTCTGCTAGATAGGCTCTAAGAGCATTCCAACAGCTCATCCAAACAGACCTCCAAATCAATGTAGATGTCTCAGAGAAAAAAACAATTTTAGCGGCTCATCTATATGGGCATAAAAATGTGGATATCGCCAAAACATGCTAGGCATCATGCACATGTAGATGATGCTTTGAGGATCATCCGAAACCAACCGCTCGTCCACGAGCGGGTTCCCGTACTTATTCTGAGGAGTCATAGATCAGGAGGCTGAGCTAGGAAGGGAGCTCGGTCACCGGTGCCGGTTCCAATCGAGACGGGCATCCTAGAATTGGCCATTAGGAATAAAGAAGAAAGGGGTTGTAAAAATATAGTTGTTAAAAGTTAGTTATAAATTACTATTGAAATAAACAGAGACTTGATAAAGAGGTGACAACTTTGATCTTGTAAAAATCACTTGATAAAAACATAGAAAATATTGTTGTTGTTGTTTTTGAACCCTGAAAACTATTGTTGTTGAAAGTTAGTGGTAAGATAATATTAAAATGTAGATGAGAGAATATAGATGTCCTGAATATAGTTAGGCGTTCCACTAAAAAACTGGAAACATCTAAAAAGGAATCTTACTGGAAACATGTAAAAAGGAATCTTTTAGATGACCTTCTATATGGAGATAGAGATAACCAAATTTAGATGAGTTGTTGGAGATGCTCTGAGCTTGGTTGATCGTGGATGTTTTCGGTCCATCTGCGTCGTTTTGTGTGGATGTTTGTAGGTCTTTGCCATTTTGTGTCACTGTATGTGGACCGCCTGTTCTTTCCTTGTGTGATGCAGCTAGCATGGGCACATGTCAGATAGTGCGTGTTTGCTCGTATGACTCAGTTTGTGAGTTCTTTCCGCTCGGTCAAAGCGGTGCTGCTCGAGTAACGCTACATCTACGGACTAATTATTTCAGAATATGTGTTATGAACTCACGTGGCATTAGGTGTAGCGTTCACATCCCTACAATCACAGAAGGAAAAAACATATGAACCAACCGGCCGTTACCATGTCCGTTCATAGGAATCAGTCTGTTGGAATCGGTCCATAAGTCGGGTGTTGCTTTGTTGTCCCACCATCAAACAATTAGGATTATCCCACGCGAAATAGTCCACTCCTCCTCCCGATGGTCAGGGCCAACTTCCCCTTCGATCCCACCCCGTTTGTGCCTGAGTAACCTACGAATTCTTCCCGGCTCTGCTAACCCAGCTCCCCGCGCGCAGCCGGTTCGTCGTCTCCTCCATACTGGCACGCTGCTCAACAGACGCCCCGACGGGGTGGATGATCTTGATGTGTGTTTGCTTTAGCCTCCCTGCTCCCTCTCATATCTCTCTATGGTGGAAGACAGCAGCCCGTGACGGCCGCATTAGGATTTGAGGAGCACAAGAGCAAAGTAGTCCACCGAGATCGTGCCTCTACGCGCTTCGGGGAAGTTGGCCTCCTCCGCATCTGTCGCCACCAGAGAAGGGGAGCCCATCAGAGGAGAGCAGCCGAGGAGGAGTGGTCCTGGCTGGGAGAAGCGGGGGGTCTTCCTCGATGTGCCCTCTGCCCTGTAGGAGTAAGTGGGGAGACTGGGCTTGGAGAGGACGCGATGCGACGACGACAGTTTCAAGTGGAGCATCCCTAGTTTGTGATGGAAATATTCCCTAGAGGAAATAATAAATGGTTTATTATTCATATTTATGTTTCATGATTAAGTTTAAGTTCTGTGTTATAATTGTGTTAGTCCCGGATAGTGAGTATTTGGAGGAAAACCCTAATACAGGTTATGACTTTATGAGTGGTTCATATATTATTAATAGTCTTGTTTTCCTGACTATGTGGAAAATGAGAAAGTGTTTTGGTGTTGCAAGTAATGTACGAGATCGAAGTTTTTGGGGGAACAACGTCGATGGATAATACCCATTTGATATATCATTGAAACACATCTTCAATATTGTTATCGGTAGTTTTAGCATTATTGTCACTTGTCGCACCCGGACATCTAAGGGATACTCGCCATTCCGTTGAACAGTAGTAGATTGGATTACGGGGCTTACCGGCACCCGCGTCCTCTTACGAGTAGGCCAACACACGTATGTGTGACAACCAACCCCTATCTGTTCAGCGTCGACGTAAACTATCCCATAGAAATCAGGACACTTCCATTGACGTACTTCAAACCATACACACATGGTACGTCAACGGCGTTGAACAACTGATATCACAACAAATCTCTACGACACAAAAGATTGAAATAAGTTGCAAATAGCTCTCATTAGAGCAGAGATAGCAAATACAATCATCCAGAGGACACATGTGCCAACAATTCATCATTACATCACAGCGGAAGCATTCAACATGTCTGAGTACAGACAAGATCCAAATAGGCCTAAGAGGACGGAAACGAAAGACGGAGCCCATCCACGAAGTCTCGGATCCTGCCCGGGTCCGCTATCTACTCGTCAGCAGTCTCGTCATACTCCACGTAGTAGCCACCATGTAGATCCTCGAATCGTAGTCTGTGGAAACCACAGCCCCAAAGGGGTCAGTACATAGACGTACTGGCAAGCAAGACTCACAGTTCACCAAAGTGTAACCCGTCAACACCAAGCACAGATGCCTTGGGTTCAACGGAAGAAAAGGGATATAAAAGATGCTGCAACTGGTTGGGCTAACCAACTACAGAGAACTACAACTTCCAACTAACAGAAAGGGGATAAGATCGAGTATCGTAACCAACCTATCAACTAACCTCAAACAAACCCATCCTGGATCTCGCCCCTTATCCAAAGAAGCGATCCGAGGATAACTCACACAGTTGGATTAAAGATGAATCAGGTTATTGTGTCAATAATCCTATTACTAGGCAAGTTGTTAATCATTGGTTGTGAGATTATGAATCATTAGGTTTAAGTTATCCTGAGTACTTGTAAGCCAGTACTTTCACCAAGTAATCCATAACCGCGGAAAACACGGCTTCTCGAGAAGATTATCCCTGCAGGGTTGCACCAATTTGGCCGTACACGCATGAATAACCCGCCAGATGGAAAGGCCCTTCCACCAAGCGGGGCACTCAACACAACTCAACTCTTCTCCGCATCAAGCCCAAAGAACCTTGGGCGCACGGCTAATCGAGCCCAGAAGAAAATAGACCCTCATAGCACTCTAAGAACGTGTCCCCCTATATGCCGACTACAAAAGTTCCACCCTGGCCTGGGCTCGCAAAAACATGCATGCGGCAAATGGAAAACACGAACTAAATGAGGCGATTTGGACGAGATGCGAATCGAATCAAATTGAGGGGGGCGCCCATACTCGCTTCCCACATGCGGTTAGTGCGCTCATCATGGATCAGTAGACAAGACCCTTTTCCTATTAGGGTCGACACTAGCAGGCCTCAAAACCACACAGGGCCTCCTGCCGGTGCCTTATCATCAAATTGTTATTAATAACAACATTAGCATGATTGATTGATTAAACATCGAGCCCCCAGAACATAATAGAGTAGTAACAGAAAGTAACGGGTAACAGACTCGAGCAAAACAACCTAAGCATGCTAGTAAGACACGGGCTCAAACAATGGGGTGGTAGGAGTGGGGATGAGGCGATATCAGGGTTAAGGGATTCATGTGATAGGTTCATAACAGAAACAACTATTCATAGGGCTAGCAGAAAAGAACAACGGAAAGTATCGGTAATCAATGTTGAGAGGAACACAGTGGTTCATGTGAGTGATAACTTGCCTGCAAACCCAGTAGCCTGGTACTGAGCTAACTCCTTAGAAGGGATGTCGTAAGTATCGTCGGTCTCAACGTCGTCGTGTATCCGAGAAGAAGCAAACAAACAATGCAGAAAGATAAGCAATCAATATCATGGCATAGTGCACAAACATGGGATGATGCATGTCAAATTAATTGATGCATCAGAAATAAACTAGTTGACAAGATAACAACATGATTAAATGGACCCACATGCAATTTGGATTGCATATGGAAAGCCCATGAATTATGGTTGAATTAATTGTTTTACAACTAATCATCATGTGTAAGTGAATTAGCATGATGCATGGATGAGGAAAACAGAAAAATAACAACAATAGAAGCAATTGGAAATAAGGTTTACCAAGTTTGGAAAATCATTTATTAAGTTTTGGAATTTTGGTTACTTAAAGGTGCCACACAAGCATTTGTTGTTTTCATCAAGTTAAATTGTTCAAAATAGACAACAAAGTGCATATTTGAAAAGAACACACAATTTTAGGTGGATTACATGTTTTACTTATTGAAAAAGGATTTCAAATAAATTACTTATGAATTAAACAAGTTTAAGCAAGAATTAAATGAAATTAATTCAAACATGAACTTATTTGAATTTTTATTTGTTCAAAACATTAAGTGAGATTCATGTTTGAAAAGTTTATGCTTTTATGGTTTGAAAACATATTTTATATGTCCCAAAAGAATTTGATTTGATCAAGTTATGAATTTAGCAATATTAAATGAATTAAACAAGGTATAAATTATTTAACCAATTTTAATTATTCAAAACATGAAACAAATTTTATATTTGAAAAGGTGGTTTAATTTTGCATGGAAAACATATTTCATTTGTTGAAATTGGATTTAAAATGAGCAAGTTATTATTTTGGCAATTTTAAATGCAATAATTAAGAAACAGTTGTTTTCAGCAATTTAAATTATTCAAAACAGCAAACAAAATTTATATTTGGAAAGTACATGAAAAGTTGATTGGAAAACATATTTAGTTTGTGGAATTTGGAATTTTTATGCCCAAGTTATGAATTTTGCAAAATTAAGTGATTTAAACAAGAATTCAAATGTTTCACCAATTTAAAATATTCAAAACAGTAAACAAATTTTATATTTGGAAAGAACATTTAATTTGGGACAGAAAACATATTTAAAAAGTCAAAATTGGAGTTACAATGATTTTCTTATGCAATTTACAAGATATAGTGCAAATCTGTCATTTTTTAATGAACCAGGGACTTGGAAAAAAATATTTGCAGGGGCTAGATTAATTACCAGGGGCCTATTGGTGATTACCAGGAAGTTCTGTGACCAAAACATTGCAAAAATAAAAGTTTGTTTTATTTGGGAGAGGGGGGACTCGATCCCCTCACCTCCTGACTGCACCAAAGGGACCTAACCAGTGGGATGTTTCTCTCTGTGTTGCTAGGATGGGAGCAGCGAGGGGGATAAGGTGTGGTTGAGCGCTGTAACTGAAAAAAATAACTGAACCTGCACGTACTCGCTGAACCAACAACGGAAGGAAAACGATCTGCGGGCTGCTGCTCGCGGCCGGAGGGGGCGGCTGGCGTGTGGGAGGCTGCGAGGGGAGGAAGATGGAGGGAGGCGAGCGAGGGGGGAGAGGCCTCACCTTCGAGCGGAAGGCAGGAGGCGGTCGGGTGCAGTAGTCGGGGCGGACAGCAGGCGAAGCAGGGAGCGGCCGGCGGCGAGTCCCGCACGGCGGCGGCGCTCCGGTGCTCCTCGGGCCCGACCGAGGGCACAGCGAGGGAGAGGAACCCGTGGCGGTTCCATTCCCGTGGAGATCCCGCCCGGAGGACGCCCACAGTCCCCGCGCCTTCGCCTCCAAATTCTGGCCAGAAGTGGTCTGTTGGGGTTCAGTTAACAGGAAGGGAGAAGTACAGAGAGGAGGGAGATGGAGGAGATGAGGGAGGAAGAGGATGGCGGCTGGGAGGAGGCTAGGGTTAGGTCTAGCAAGCAGAGGGGGAAAGGTGGTTGTTTTAAGGGGCAGAGGAGCAAGGTACGGCAGCAATCCTGGAGGGGAGGGAGAGATCGAGTGGTTCTGCTGCCGTTCGTACAGGGTGACGACAGGGGGAGGAAGACGACAGAGAAGGGGGTATTGGGCCAGAATAGATGGGCTTGGGGGGAGAAAGGAGATGGGGTTGGGCTGGTCTGCCTCTCCATTGCTTTTATTTTTATTTCGTTTCTCTGTTTTTTTTTGTAGCAAAACGAAAATGGAAGGAAATGTTAGGTTTTAGTGTTAGTAAAAATCCTAGAAAATTAGGGTGAGCTTATCATGTTAAATTCAACCCATTACCAAGTTTGGATTTCAAAAAATGTTTAAAGTTTTGTGCTGTTTGGATATAAACCAAATTTAGATGATTTTGAATATTTAACATGATTATTAAGTCAACACTTTAATAGAATGACCCAAGTGATTTAATTGGAAACAAAAGATCATAAAATGTTTTGGGTTATTATTTTTATACTTTCACATGGAACACATTTGGTTTGGATTGGGAGGTTTTTGTTAATTAATGATTTAATATTTGAAAACAACAAGCTTAATAGGGTGAACCCTATTAATTAAAGTGATTAGAATGATTTGATTGGCTTAGAGATTTTCATAGATTCAAAGTGGTTCTGTTTGATGCATTGGGTTTGAGTTTGAAATTTGATTTGGATTTAATTGATTGAATAAAACCATTAATTTGATAAGTGAGCATTATGGAATAAAAGAAAACAATTTGGTTGATTTTATTTGTGACTTTTATTTAAAAGGTTGTAATAGAGCAAGTATGAAAACAAAGCATTTGAAATTGTTTGAGTTTCATTGTGAAAACAAATAAGAACAAATGCAAAACAAATAGTAAACAAGGCAAACAATGAAATAAATATGATGCCATGATGCAATACTTTAATAACAAGAAATCAAACATTCTAAATGGTAGGTTTTCATACTTGGGCTGTTACAAAACGCCCCCCCTTGAAGGAATCGCGCCCCGAGATTCCTACTGAGAAAAGAAAAGGTCCGGAAACTTCTTGGGAAGATCCTCTTAAGTTGTGACACGTGAAACACATCGTGCACATTGGATAGACGTCAGGGAATTTGGAAACCACCGGAACATTTTCAATTGAAGGAAGAGGTTTTGTATGGAGGGTGTATAGCTGAAAAGAATTTGTTTACTTTGGAGAATAGTCTATCTGGAATGTGGTGATTCATGAATGCTTCCTTGAAACAACCCCATGTGATAGGAATGCCAGCTCTCATAGCCTGGAAGTTTTGGAAACAACAACAACCTTTCTGGCCAGATAGACTTGATATTTGGAAAGTTTTGATTAGACGCCGGTAGAAGAATTTAGTGGAAAACAACAACAAGATTTCAACGGACGAAAAAGGATGTTGAGAAGAACAGGATAACGAAGCAACATCGGGAAAAAACGAGATCAAAAACTCCTGAGGTACTACAGAAAACCCATCCGGGCTTCTAAAGGATCAATATCTACTGCTTAAGGAATAGAGGATCTGCTTCCGGGGCTTACACACCTCCGTTCTCAATCGTGAGTAGGCAACATGATAAATCATGTCACAACCACCTCCATTCCTATGATCTAGTAGATATAACCATCCTAGAGAAACCAGAATTCGTGAAATCCTAACTTGAAAGTTTAGATGAGAAGGGAAAACAACGTTGCACTTCCTTACCAGAAAAGGGTGGGTGGGTGGGGAAAGAAGAAAAAGAACAGAAGTCCTACTCTCACGTTTCATTTTTCCTACATAGCTACAAAATAGTTTCTAGACTCAACTGCGACCAGTAAAAAGGGATCCTACAGGAAGACAGGCTCTGATACCATTTGTCGCACCCGGACTTCTAAGGGATACTCGCCGTTCCGTTGAACAGTAGTAGATTGGATTACGGGGCTTACCGGCACCCGCGTCCTCTTACGAGTAGGCCAACACACGTATGTGTGACAACCAACCCCTATCTGTTCAGCGTCGACGTAAACTATCCCATAGAAATCAGGACACTTCCATTGACGTACTTCAAACCATACACACATGGTACGTCAACGGCGTTGAACAACTGATATCACAACAAATCTCTACGACACAAAAGATTGAAATAAGTTGCAAATAGCTCTCATTAGAGCAGAGATAGCAAATACAATCATCCAGAGGACACATGTGCCAACAATTCATCATTACATCACAGCGGAAGCATTCAACATGTCTGAGTACAGACAAGATCCAAATAGGCCTAAGAGGCCGGAAACGAAAGACGGAGCCCATCCACGAAGTCTCGGATCCTGCCCGGGTCCGCTATCTACTCGTCAGCAGTCTCGTCATACTCCACGTAGTAGCCACCATGTAGATCCTCGAATCGTAGTCTGCGGAAACCACAGCCCCAAAGGGGTCAGTACATAGACGTACTGGCAAGCAAGACTCACAGTTCACCAAAGTGTAACCCGTCAACACCAAGCACAGATGCCTTGGGTTCAACGGAAGAAAAGGGATATAAAAGATGTTGCAACTGGCTGCGCTAACCAACTACAGAGAACTACAACTTCCAACTAACAGAAAGGGGATAAGATCGAGTATCGTAACCAACCTATCAACTAACCTCAAACAAACCCATCCTGGATCTCGCCCCTTATCCAAAGAAGCGATCCGAGGATAACTCACACAGTTGGATTAAAGATGAATCAGGTTATTGTGTCAATAATCCTATTACTAGGCAAGTTGTTAATCATTGGTTGTGAGATTATGAATCATTAGGTTTAAGTTATCCTGAGTACTTGTAAGCCAGTACTTTCACCAAGTAATCCATAACCGCGGAAAACACGGCTTCTCGAGAAGATTATCCCTGCAGGGTTGCACCAATTTGGCCGTACACGCATGAATAACCCGCCAGATGGAAAGGCCCTTCCACCAAGCGGGGCACTCAACACAACTCAACTCTTCTCCGCATCAAGCCCAAAGAACCTTGGGCGCACGGCTAATCGAGCCCAGAAGAAAATGGACCCTCATAGCACTCTAAGAACGTGTCCCCCTATATGCCGACTACAAAAGTTCCACCCTGGCCTGGGCTCGCAAAAACATGCATGCGGCAAATGGAAAACACGAACTAAATGAGGCGATTTGGACGAGATGCGAATCGAATCAAATTGAGGGGGGCGCCCATACTCGCTTCCCACATGCGGTTAGTGCGCTCATCATGGATCAGTAGACAAGACCCTTTTCCTATTAGGGTCGACACTAGCAGGCCTCAAAACCACACAGGGCCTCCTGCCGGTGCCTTATCATCAAATTGTTATTAATAACAACATTAGCATGATTGATTGATTAAACATCGAGCCCCCAGAACATAATAGAGTAGTAACAGAAAGTAACGGGTAACAGACTCGAGCAGAACAAGCTAAGCATGCTAGTAAGACACGGGCTCAAACAATGGGGTGGTAGGAGTGGGGATGAGGCAATATCAGGGTTAAGGGATTCATGTGATAGGTTCGTAACAGAAACAACTATTCATAGGGCTAGCAGAAAAGAACAACGGAAAGTATCGGTAATCAATGTTGAGAGGAACACAATGGTTCATGTGAGTGATAACTTGCCTGCAAACCCAGTAGCCTGGTACTGAGCTAACTCCTTAGAAGGGATGTCGTAAGTATCATCGGTCTCAACGTCGTCGTGTATCCGAGAAGAAGCAAACAAACAATGCAGAAAGATAAGCAATCAATATCATGGCATAGTGCACAAACATGGGATGATGCATGTCAAATTAATTGATGCATCAGAAATAAACTAGTTGACAAGATAACAACATGATTAAATGGACCCACATGCAATTTGGATTGCATATGGAAAGCCCATGAATTATGGTTGAATTAATTGTTTTACAACTAATCATCATGTGTAAGTGAATTAGCATGATGCATGGATGAGGAAAACAGAAAAATAACAACAATAAAAGCAATTGGAAATAAGGTTTACCAAGTTTGGAAAATCATTTATTAAGTTTTGGAATTTTGGTTACTTAAAGGTGCCACACAAGCATTTGTTGTTTTCATCAAGTTAAATTGTTCAAAATAGACAACAAAGTGCATATTTGAAAAGAACACACAATTTTAGGTGGATTACATGTTTTACTTATTGAAAAAGGATTTCAAATAAATTATTTATGAATTAAACAAGTTTAAGCAAGAATTAAATGAAATTAATTCAAACATGAACTTATTTGAATTTTTATTTGTTCAAAACATTAAGTGAGATTCATGTTTGAAAAGTTTATGCTTTTATGGTTTGAAAACATATTTTATATGTCCCAAAAGAATTTGATTTGATCAAGTTATGAATTTAGCAATATTAAATGAATTAAACAAGGTTTAAATTATTTAACCAATTTTAATTATTCAAAACATGAAACAAATTTTATATTTGAAAAGGTGGTTTAATTTTGCATGGAAAACATATTTCATTTGTTGAAATTGGATTTAAAATGAGCAAGTTATTATTTTGGCAATTTTAAATGCAATAATTAAGAAACAGTTGTTTTCAGCAATTTAAATTATTCAAAACAGCAAACAAAATTTATATTTGGAAAGTACATGAAAAGTTGATTGGAAAACATATTTAGTTTGTGGACTTTGGAATTCTTATGCCCAAGTTATGAATTTTGCAAAATTAAGTGATTTAAACAAGAATTCAAATGTTTCACCAATTTAAAATATTCAAAACAGTAAAAAAAAATTATATTTGGAAAGAACATTTAATTTGGGACAGAAAACATATTTAAAAAGTCAAAATTGGAGTTACAATGATTTTCTTATGCAATTTACAAGATATAGTGCAAATCTGCCATTTTTTAATGAACCAGGGACTTGGAAAAAAAATATTTGCAGGGGCTAGATTAATTACCAGGGGCCTATTGGTGATTACCAGGAAGTTCTGTGACCAAAACATTGCAAAAATAAAAGTTTGTTTTATTTGGGAGAGGGGGGACTCGATCCCCTCACCTCCTGACTGCACCAAAGGGACCTAACCAGTGGGATGTTTCTCTGTGTGTTGCTAGGATGGGAGCAGCGAGGGGGATAAGGTGTGGTTGAGCGCTGTAACTGAAAAAAAATAACTGAACCTGCACGTACTCGCTGAACCAACGACAGAAGGAAAACGATCTGCGGGCTGCTGCTCGCGGCTGGAGGGGGCGGCTGGCGTGTGGGAGGCTGCGAGGGGAGGAAGATGGAGGGAGGCGAGCGAGGGGGGAGAGGCCTCACCTTCGAGCGGAAGGCAGGAGGCGGTCGGGTGCAGTAGTCGGGGCGGACAGCAGGCGAAGCAGGGAGCGGCCGGCGGCGAGTCCCGCACGGCGGCGGCGCTCCGGTGCTCCTCGGGCCCGACCGAGGGCACGGCGAGGGAGAGGAACCCGTGGCGGTTCCATTCCCGTGGAGATCCCGCCCGGAGGACGCCCACAGTCCCCGCGCCTTCGCCTCCAAATTCCGGCCAGAAGTGGTCTGTTGGGGTTCAGTTAACAGGAAGGGAGAAGTACAGAGAGGAGGGAGATGGAGGAGATGAGGGAGGAAGAGGATGGCGGCTGGGAGGAGGCTAGGGTTAGGTCTAGCAAGCAGAGGGGGAAAGGTGGTCGTTTTAAGGGGCAGAGGAGCAAGGTACGGCAGCAATCCTGGAGGGGAGGGAGAGATCGAGTGGTTCTGCTGCCGTTCGTACAGGGTGACGACAGGGGGAGGAAGACGACAGAGAAGGGGGTATTGGGCCAGAATAGATGGGCTTGGGGGGAGAAAGGAGATGGGGTTGGGCTGGTCTGCCTCTCCATTGCTTTTATTTTTATTTCGTTTCTCTGTTTCTTTTTGTAGCAAAACGAAAATGGAAGGAAATGTTAGGTTTTAGTGTTAGTAAAAATCCTAGAAAATTAGGGTGAGCTTATCATGTCAAATTCAACCCATTACCAAGTTTGGATTTCAAAAAATGTTTAAAGTTTTGTGTTGTTTGGATATAAACCAAATTTAGATGATTTTGAATATTTAACATGATTATTAAGTCAACACTTTAATAGAATGACCCAAGTGATTTAATTGGAAACAAAAGATCATAAAATGTTTTGGGTTATTATTTTTATACTTTCACATGGAACACATTTGGTTTGGATTGGGAGGTTTTTGTTAATTAATGATTTAATATTTGAAAACAACAAGCTTAATAGGGTGAACCCTATTAATTAAAGTGATTAGAATGATTTGATTGGCTTAGAGATTTTCATAGATTCCAAGTGGTTCTGTTTGATGCATTGGGTTTGAGTTTGAAATTTGATTTGGATTTAATTGATTGAATAAAACCATTAATTTGATAAGTGAGCATTATGGAATAAAAGAAAACAATTTGGTTGATTTTATTTGTGACTTTTATTTAAAAGGTTGTAACAGAGCAAGTATGAAAACAAAGCATTTGAAATTGTTTGAGTTTCATTGTGAAAACAAATAAGAACAGATGCAAAACAAATAGTAAACAAGGCAAACAATGAAATAAATATGATGCCATGATGCAATACTTTAATAACAAGAAATCAAACATTCTAAATGGTAGGTTTTCATACTTGGGCTGTTACATCACTATAATCTTTTAACCGTGAGACACATGTAGAACTGGTTACAATGTGGACATGACGGGGACCTCCAAACATTACACTGTAACATGGTAATTGTAAAGTTGATCTTTCGTTGTTACCGTATAGTATGCCATGTTGCTACTCCTGACGATGGAGTGATACACGTGGGGCCCTCTCAAGTATTACCGTGTTTTTCATCGTTCGTCCGGACACTTGATCATGGCGATGATCATAAAGGAACATCGGAATATAGAATGATTAATGGAGTACGGTAATGAGGATGTTTCACCTCGGGAATTGTAAAGTATCGAGAAGCGGTGTGATTAGTGAATGCTAGTAACACGAGTGGTTCTCATGATAAATATATTCGTGATATATGTGGGGGTAATTATGTGCATAAAGGTAACACTAATGATCATTATGAGTGGAAGGAGTTCCGAACATGTCCACATGTATTCGAACCCATAGGGTCACACTTAAGATTCAACAACATTTGAGTTGTGTTCGGAATGGAAGATATAAATGACGTAAGACCGAAGGAATGTGTGGAGTGTCTCGGGATATGACAAATGAGTTCAGAATGTCACCAAGAGTGGATGGAATGGTTCCGAACATTTTATGGAAGGTGGTGGAATGGTTCTGGAAAGTTTTGGAGGAGTCAGAGAATTTTTTAGGGTCCGGAAATGGTGAGAATGGACAAACCCTAGTGGGGCCACATGTGTCGGAGGGGCACATGGGCTCACTAGGGTTGCATCCATGAATAAAAGGGGGAAACTGACGAAGGGATGAACCTTGGACCCGGCGAATAAGGATACCTAGTCCTAGGCCCAAGACTGAGGCCCAATAAGAGAAGCTTTGGACTACTCTAGAAGGCCCAGTTGAAGCCCACCCGCAATGCCTTGCGGGATAAGATAGGAAACTTGTAACCGACTTAGGTTTAGAGTTCGAGTCCTCCCCGGGTACGGTTTTGGACCTGGCCATCTATATAAGGCCAGGAGAGCCACCGGGGGAGGACCAAGCAATACCGCACCATCAAGCCTTGAGCTCGAGATCGTACTCTCGACTGGAGCAAACCCCCCATTGTAACCGATCTATTCGATAATACAGATCGACAGAGGAAGGAGTAAGGGTTTTACCTCTACGAGGGCCCCGAACCTGGGTAAATTGTGTCTCATGTCTAGCCGACGATCGCCACCAGCGCCCACAGGTTCTCCTACTCGAAACCCTATGGGTTCACCCGAGGGACTTGTTGAGATGCAGATTCGACAATTGGCGTCGTCTGTGGGAACGGCGGGCGCTGGATCTCCGGCGTCTTCGGCTTCATCGACAACCAACTCGCGTTGGAAACCTTCAACTTCAACCCCAACCAACCCGATTCGGATCGGATCTGTCGTAGTCACCCCTCACTCGCCAGAATCACGCCCGGAATTCAGCAATCTGGAGAAAAGCGTCACCTTGACGTTCGGAAGCTTCAAGTTCTACACAAACAAGGACGGGATCCTCCACTTCCCTGAAGAATCGGGATCCGAGTCAATCTCCAGCCCAGGAGCTGTCGACTCACGACCCTATCTGGCGAAAAGTGGCGAGTCAATCCGCCTCAACACCAACAATTTCCACACCCTCTCTACAGAGGAACCCTCTCGGGTCAGGATGGCTTTTCGAGTTACGCCTAGGACTCACAAGCCAAGTCTGGCTCAAGTCTGCATGGCAGGATCGGAACAGCCATCCGCAGAGACTGAACAAAGCGCGAAAGAACGCGCTGAGATCAATGTTTCACGAGACGCCTGGCTCCGATCAAAGGAGGCCATTCGCACAAGCAAACCACCTGCGGCCGGGGTCCCACACGAAGACATGGTCGCCTACCACTACCATCTAGTGAGAGCGGCCACTGCTATCAAGGAAGCTCGAGAAGATCTGGTCGTGCGAAAAAGAATGGCGGACGAGTCAAGCAAACGCCGAGCGCAGCTATCCCTATCACCTTCCGTCGGGAACCGCCCCCAGAAGAAGGGACGCGCCTCGAGAACCGTGACTATGGACGACGAGTCCTTAAGCGGAATCAGCAAATCACTTATGCGTGTGGACGAAGATGGAAACATTCACCTGCAAACACCCGCAGCCGCGGTACTGGCCGCAGCTACCTACATGCAGATAAATCAACCAGGGGAAAACGATCCCGCGCAGAGCAATACAAGCAAGTACAAAAAGGACTAGGCATGGCGGCCGCAAAACTTGCCTCCTATGATCGCAGAAAGGCGGTTGAACCAAAGGACAAAGAAGCGCCCCACGGACGTAGAGACACTTCACCTGACAAGGAAAAATCACCCCGCCGAGCGCGGGGAAAAGAAGCCCGACGACGAGGAGATAGCCCGAGTGGCAGCGATAGCAGCCCAAGAGGTCGAGACCGTAGCCGCAGCCCGAGAAGAAGTCGAGGTCGCAGCCCACGGAAGAGCCGTGATCGTAGCCCGCGAGGAAATCGTGATCGCAGCCCACGAGGAAATCGCGATCGCAGCCCGCGAAAAGATCGAGATCGCAGTCGCTCACGGCATCGCAGTAAAGAGCCGAGAGGAGACGCCAATCGAGATGAGCCCGGATACAATGCACGATCGGACATCGCCCAGCGCAAGGTCGATAAAGGTCGAGCAGCCAGAAATCGCGCGCGCTCCCCATCAACATCCTCCGATGATGAAGTCTGCGGAGCCCTATGCTTTACCCGCAGCATTCGCGAAGCACCGCTACCCAAAAGGTTTAAGCTATCCACGGAAGTACAGAAATACGACGGTTCGCAGGAGCCTTCTGCCTGGTTGTCGGATTACCTCACGGCAGTAAAATGCCAACGTGGGAACAAAAACACACCTATGCAGTACCTCAACCTACACCTGGTCGGTGCAGCTCGCAGCTGGCTCGAAGGAAGGCCGAAAGCATGCTACGGGTCCTGGGATGACCTAAACATGGATTTCTGCAAAAATTTCTAAGCAACATACAAACGGCCTGTGACCATCGAAGAGCTACGAGCTTGCAAGCAGAAAAGTGGCGAGTCCACTCGCGAATATATTCAGCGATGGACCACGCTGAGTAATACGGCGGGAAATATATCAGAAGAAGTTGCGGTTGAAGCATTTGCCAAAGGAGCACGTCGAACCTCTTTCAGAGAAGAACTGGGGCGACTAGCACCCAAAACCATGGGAGAATTAATGGCCATAGCCGATAGATGGGCAAACGGCGAAGACGCAGTGCGCAACGAGAAAGTTTCATCCCCAGCACGTGATGACGACCGCCATGGCCGAAAGAAAAGAAGAAAGAACTACGACCATGATGATCGAGAAGAGTTCGTGGCAGCAGAGTTCACCAAAAACCGCGACAGCGGATATCGTGGAAAGCGCGAGTGGAAACATAAGCAAGAAGAAAAGACCCCCGAGGAGGACCTCGATGGTTACTGCATGCTACATCTGTTCACAGATAAGCGCACTGGCAAAACTAAGGCTACACACCTTCTCAAGGATTGCCGAAAGTTCATCGAAATCCACGAGGCCCTCCTGAACAAAAACAGAGCAGCCACTAGCCAGGGTTACCCGCAGTTTCCCGGAGGGGGAGCTCAAGGATTCCAACAGCCGCAAGCCCTGCCCCCAGCGGGAAACCAAAACGCGATGTTAGCCGCGCTGCCAGCGCCACCCGCCCCCTAATCAAGGATCCAATGGGTACCCGAACCCAGCAGGCCTCTTAGGCATGATACAAAAGGTCTGTCCATCCCGCAGAGCTTAGAAGACAAACACGCGACAACTGTGCATGGCTGTGCAAACTCCAACTACAAAAACTGAGTATCGGAAGATGGCGGAGCACCCGATAACTTTCTCTAAGGAAGATCACCCTCCTCGAGTCTATCGACCAGGACACGCCGCACTTGTCATACAAGCGCAAATTGGCAATTACGAGCTGGCTCGCGTGTTCATGGACGGAGGCAGCGGCATCAACATCATCTACGCCGACACGCTCCGGCGCATGAACAAGAATTTGGACGGACTCGCAGAATCAGAGACATCCTTCCACGGGATAGTTTCAGGAAAGGCAATCCATCCACTCGGCACAATCAACCTAGAGGTGGTGCTAGGCAACCGAAGCAATTACAGACGAGAGTTCATCGACTTCGAAGTCGTCGACTGGCCCTCACAGTACCACGCCATTCTTGGTCGAACGGCGTTCGCCAGATTCATGGCAGTACCTCATTACGCATATTTGAAGCTCAAGATACCCGGAGAATATGGCACAATCACCATCGATGGCGATTTTCAGAAGTCCAACAAGTGCGACATCGAATTCAACGAGATCGTGCAATCTTTCGGGATGCAGGAAGAACTAGAAGAAATAGCAAAAACCACGGATCACACCGTGATGCCCCTCACCAAGAAGAACGCTCCAGAGCTCGAGTTCAACACAAATAGCGGTACTCGCAAGCATCAAATACACCCGACGGATTCTGCGAAGACGACGATGGTGTCCACCACCCTTTCACCAGCATAGGAAAGCGCGCTCGTCGAACTCCTCCGTGAGTACTGGGAAATCTTCGCCTGGCAACCCTCAGACATGCCAGGAATACCCAGGGAGTTCGCCGAGCACTCACTCGAAGTCTACAAGGACACAAAGCCCATCAAGCAGACCACCCGACGGTTTTCAGAACCTAAGCAGAAAGTGCTCGGAGAAGAGATAAACAGATTGCTCGCGGCAAAATTCATCAGAGAAATAAAGATATCCACTTGGTTAGCAAACCCAGTGCTGGTCCCAAAGGAGAACACCAACATCCTTCGAGTATGCATCGACTACACGTCGCTGAATAAACACTGCCCCAAGGATAACTTTCCCCTCCCGTGAATCGGCCAAATCATGGACTCCACTGCAGGCTGCCAACGCCTCTCCTTCCTGGACGCCTACTCGGGATACAACCAAATCCGGATGAAACAGGAAGATGAGGAAAAAACAGCATTCATCACACCTCACGGTGTATACTGCTACACGACAATGCCCTTCGGGCTCAAGAATGCAGGCGCAACATATCAGCGATGCATGCAAAAATGCCTCTCCAAGCTCATTGGCAAGAACGTACAAGTGTACGTTGACGACATCGTCATCAAGACTCGAGTGGAGGATACGCTCCTCGACGATATCAGAGAAACATTCGATGCGTTGAACGCATACCGAATAAAACTCAACCCGACCAAGTGCGTCTTTGGTGTCCCCGCAGGACAACTTCTCGGGTACCTGGTCTCCGCTCGAGGAATTGAAGCCAACCCGGAGAAGATACAAGCAATCTTGACAATGAAGGAGCCCACCAATCTACGCGGAGTCCAACAGCTGGCCGGGCGACTAGACGCATTGAGCAGATTCATCGCACGATTGGGCGAACAGGCGTTACCCTTCTATAAACTGTTGAAGAAGACAGATAAATTCGAATGGACACCTGAAGCAAAGCAAGCGTTTGCAGATTTGAAGCAAACACTACAGAGAAGGCGTATCCTGGCTACTCCACACGAAAAGGAACCGCTATATTTATACCTAGCCGCAACAAACCAGGTGATCAGCACAGCCATAGTAGTAGAAAGACCAGAAGAAGGAAAGGCATATGGAGTGCAAAGGCCAATTTACTACATCAGCGAGGTCCTTTCGCCGTGCAAACAACGATATCCTCACTACCAAAAGCTTGCATACGGAGTTGTGCTTACAGCTCGAAAGCTTAAACACTACTTCCAGGAGCATACCGTAACGGTGCTAAACGACGCATCACTCGGTACGATAATGAACAACCCAATGGCATCAGGAAGAATAGCGAAGTGGAGCATCGAGCTAGGCGCCTGGGACATCATCTATGCAGGACGCAATTCCGTAAAGTCACAGGTACTCGTGAAATTTCTGAGCGAATGGACAGAACTACAAACACCCGAACCACCGGAATATACGAGTAACTGGATCATGTACTTCGACGGGTCAAAAATAAATGAAGGAGCTGGGGCTGGGATCGTCCTAATATCACCAAGAGGAGATAAGTTACAGTACGTCCTACGATTGGACTTCCCCCCCGACGATCCAGCATCAAACAATGACGCAGAATATGAGGCCTTATTACATGGGATGAAGATGGAAACCGCATGTGGAGCCACCCGGTTGATGATCTATGGCGATTCTAATCTCATCGTGCAGCAGACAATGAAGGAGTGCGACGCTATCGCAGAAAACATGGTCGCCTACCGGGACATGTATAATCTACTCGAAGGAAGTTTCAAAGGATGCGAGCTGAAGCACATTGCGAGATCCAGTAACGAAGAAGCAGACAGGTTGGCAAACATGGGGTCCACAAACACACCCATACCGTCTGGTATCTATTTTGAGAGGATGACCAAGCGTTCAGTCAAGGTGAAGAAAACTGCTGAAGCACCCACAATATCAGAGACAGAGGTCAGCCCGCAAGTTGCTATCATCGAGCTCAGCCATGGCATCTCACGACAAATTTTTCTGGTCGAGCCAGTCTGGACGCAGAAATATCTCGACTAGTTGTCCGCCAAAAAGCTCCCAGCAGACCCTCGCGAGGCTCGACAAATAGTGAGACGCATCAAATCTTTTCGGTTACTCAACGGCGAGTTATACAAGCATAGCATCTCAGGCATACTGCAAAGATGCATAGAACCCGAAGATGGCAAGGAATTACTACGATACATACACCAAGGAGATTGCGGACATCACGCCAGTTGGAAAGCAATCGTGGGCAAAGCTTTTCGAGCTGGATTTTACTGGCTTACAGCAGCCCGAGACGCAAAGGAATTGGTCGACAGGTGCAATGCTTGCCAACGATTCGCACCCAAACCTCACGTTCCCGCTACAAAATTGCATATGATACCTATCGCCTGGCCCTTTGCACAATGGGGGCTGGACATGGTAGGTCCATTACGCAAGTCTACACCCGGTGGATACACAAACTTGCTAGTGGCAGTTGACAAATTTACGAAGTGGATCGAAGCAATGCCAATGACCTCGGCTAGCGCCCAATGCGCTGTCAAATTCCTCGATTCCATCGTCTGTAGATTCGGAGTACCACACAACATCATCACCGACAATGGCAGCAACTTTTTTTTTTTTTTTTTGACAGTCAATGGCAGCAACTTCACGGCAAAGGAAACACTGCAGTTTTGCGAACAAAAGGAATCGTCCTCAAGTTCGCTTCGGTGGCTCATCCGCAAACAAACGGCCAAGTGGAACGATCCAACGGATTAGTCTCGGCTGGCATCAAGAAACGACTACTCGATCGCCTACATCCAGCAGCAGGATACTGGGAAGAAGAGCTATCTTCCGTGCTATGGAGCCTCCGCACAACTCCAAATCGATCCACAAATTACACACCATTCTTCATGGTATACGGGGATGAAGCCGTCCTTCCCGAGGACGTCCGATTTAGCGCCCCACGGGTGGTTGCTTACAGCAAAGAAACATCTAACAAGGCACTCGCAGACGATATGGACGCACTCGACGAAATACGCGACATTGCACTCGCAAGATCAGCAGTATATCAGCAGTCGTTGCGAAACTATCACAGTCGCCAAATACGCCACAGAGCCTTCGCGGCGGGAGATTTGGTGCTACGGATCAAGCAGAAAGAAGGACACAAGCTCGAACCACCCTGGGAAGGACCCTTCATAAAACACGAAGTTATCCCAGGTAGCGCCTATCGACTGGAGAACTCGACGACTAGAGGCATCTACTCCAACCCATGGAATGTTGCACACCTCCGCAAATTCTACCCCTAGATTTACCTTTACTCATACAAATAAGGCTATACTAGCCATCTTGTAGCCCGAAACACATGGCTCCTCAGTCATTTCAATAAAAATACATGGTTCCTCAACCATAGCTACTCGCAATCTCCATCCTTAAGTGCTCAAGAACAGGTACACACCCCAAAAATATGCACGGGGGCTACGCCTAAAAATAGCGCAACAGGAGTAATATCATATACACAATGTTACACACAAGGTAGACGCCTTACAAAGTTTTTGAGAAACTATACAGGATACATACATCCTATGATTACATATGCCGGCGAGTGTTTTCCTCGGCTAGCACCCGACCCACCTCTGACGAGGTCAATCGAATTATCTCCTCTGTGGCAGGCCGAACAACAATATAATGAGGTGACATATTAACCTGACCATCAGGAAGCCTAGCCACGGAGCTGAAATTCACCTCTGGATGCCACAATCGGACGAAGGAGAGCGCCACTACTGCACCACAGATCATCTGATTATGGACACACTCGCGGACTTCTCCTTCTCGCCCGAAAGTTCTAAAGAGATAGCTCCAATCTTCTGGACCCCTTTCCAATGGGTAGAAAGCGGAGTTCACAGCAATCAAAATCTCGTGAAACAAACTCACGAGTATCTTGTCCTGATTTACCCGATACTTCAAGGTAGCGAGCACAAAGCCTCGACTACGATCAGACCAAAAATTATTTGCATGGGGTTTTGAACTACCAGCTTCGTGAAGAATATGGTTCTCCACCCACTGTTTCTCGCTCCTGTCATCTGGTTGAACAACTGCAAAGAAGCACACATGATCAAAGGGTGATAGCAAATACAGAAAGCCACGGGGCTGAGATACTTACAGAGCAAATCCCTAGCAACAACCGCCAACTCATCCATCACAAACTGCTCACGTTCAATCGCAAGTTTTTGTTTGGACTTAGCAACATCCGCTACCCCATGCAGAGCTTTTAGCTTGCGCTCACCATCCGCAACACGGTCGCGAAGGCCCGCAAAGGTACCAACAGCTGCAACAAGAGGATTCACTTGGGCAGCAAGTCCACCTGAAGACTCCGCGGCGACTCCGGTTACCTGGAAGAATACAAAAAAAGTGGAGGAATAAGATGGCCCATTCGAGATATAACAACCACCTATTCGACAGGTGCTCGGGGGCTACTCCCATCGGGAGAAAACACATCAATCACGTGAAGCATTTCAGAAGAACATTTCGATTAAACAATGAAAATACGGGAATACATCCCAAGGTTCATTACAATCGAAAGAACGAGCTACGAAGAACATATACTAAGGAGCTGCAGTTGTGCTGCCACTCGCGGTAGTGCTCCCCCTACTACTAGCGCGGGCAATCAGCTGAGATAACTTATGGGCAAGGACTCCAGCTGAATCGCCAAAACGACGAAGCGCTACCTTTTTGCCCGTAGAAGGATCGACGGGAAGATCCGAGTATGCCTCCTCCAAGCCCGTGACTCCGTGCGCCAGCGCAAACTGGATGGCAGTCTTTGCTCTAGACTCTGACTGAGCAACAACGTAGGCGTCAAGGAGATTGCTCTCCAAGAATATCTTCAAAAGATCACCTAGCGCAGGCGGAGACACAACGCCGACCAGAAGACGACCATGAAGCTGCGTCAACACTCAAACGACATCGCCGATCAGAGCGCAAATCCCCTCAGCATGCTTCCTGAGCTGGGCGCACGAATCGGTCAGAGCATCCACCCGTTGGACCCCAGGCAGCTCCAGCGAGACGCCCAGAAGACCTGCAGGAAAAAAAATATTAAGATCCAAGGGCCTACCAGATAATCGGATTACAACAAGAGACCAAATGCAACTTACCCGCAAAACGCTCGGCCAAAGGGCAAAGGAAGTCAACAAGGTCGGAGTCCGCCTTGGTACCAGGCTCCTCCAGCTTCTTCAGGGCATCCTGCGCATCCGAAAGCTTTCCCGCAAAGTCAGTCGACTGCTTACGAGAAGATTCAAGCTCCTCTCGAGCAGTCTCCAACTGAGCCTCCAGGGCGCCTGCTCGAGTGACAGCGGCCACCTTTTCAGCCTTCAACGCGTCGATTTGAGCTGCACAAACAACAGGTTTGAAATCCAAAGGAATTAATGCGATTGGAAAGGTGAGATAAAAAGAGTTGACGATTTTACCTCGGAGAAGGTCGTTGTCCGAGACAAGTCGATCGCGATCCGCCCGAAGGGTCACGCATTCTGTCTCAGCCGAGATAACGCAACAACCAATGGCCACAAGGGAGTCAAGAAGAGATTGCAAGAGTATAAAGATGGAAAAGTCAAAAAGGAGAAGATTGAGCCTATACGCGATCGCAAACATTCGAGTATAGCCTCGGGGGCTACTCCCATCGGGAGCACTGCCATGCACCCGATAAAACGAAGAAAAGAGAGAGCAGGTCTTTGAGCCTGTAGCCAATCATACATGATTAGCTACAACCTCGGGGGCTACTCCCATCGGGAGCACTGCCGTGCACCCGATAAAAAATCCAAACAGACAACGGGCAATATGAAAAGGAAGACAACAATATTTACCTGGCCCTGAGCTATGGAGAGAGGGTCCGCCGAGCTACCCGACACTTCTTTCGGAATCGAAGCTCCAACAGTAAAGCTAGGAATCCTATATTCCGTAGCTACCGTTGTGGGAGATGCACCCGGAGAGTTCTGCACAGTGCATGTAGTCGCGGTCTCACCCGCAGCAACAACCCTCTGCCTCTTTTCGAGAGGGAGGGAAGAGACGAACCGCCTGGGGCTGATGGATTGAAGACTGTCATAAAGAACAACAATTTGTCAGAAGAAGCAAAAGGAAACATTCGACTAGAACCAAAAAGAAAAGCAGATACTTACTCGCCGTCGTTGTCATCCAACATATCCGCGTTCCAGGCGGTATGAATCTTCGGCAAGGAAGAAGAAGGGGCGCGCGCACTTAGCGTAGTCACGATGAGGGGCTCCTTTTCTGGCGACTCCTTACCCAAGGGGTTATCCTTAGAGGTGGCTTCATCATTCTCCGATCGGCGGCGTTTGCGTATGCGGAGGTCGCTACCCGATTCTTCCGCGTCATCCGAGGAATCATGCTCGGAACTCGAATTGGCTTCAGCAACGCTGGTGTCGGCTGGGGCGTCCAGATTGCTTGCCAATAAGTCCGAGACCTCCTCTCCGAAGATTGGCGGGTAGCAATCGGCCACCGCTAAACTCTACAAAAGAAGGAAGACAGAAGAAGAAAGGAAAGAAGAATTTCAGCCAAGAAAAAACTTTCGAGCTGGAAAGAGACGGAATTCAAAGGAAAACTCGAACTTACTTCAGGTGGTGGAGGCCTTGATGCCTCAAAAGCTGCTATTGGGCAGTCGGGGAAGGTGTCGCCCTCCTTCAAGCTGGTGATAGCCGCAATCTTCTTCTCGAATTCAGCATTCGAGAGTTCCTCTCGGCTCACGCGGCTAGGATCTTCGGCGCCCTGGTACTCCCACATCGCGGATGGCCTCTCCTGTAGGGGCTGAATCCTGCGTTTGAGGAACACGCTCGCCAAGTGCAGGCCATTCAGCGCAACTCCTGCGGCTTGATCACGAAGAGTGGCCACCTTGGCGAGTAGAGGGGTGACAACCCGGACTTCTTCAGCCGAAAGTTTGTGCGCCCAAGACTTCCACCTCTTCAAAACAGCAAACGGGTGGAATTCGTGGACTCCACCCGCGCTGTTGTCGATGACGTAAAACCATTTTTTCCTCCATCCTTGGGCGGAGTCGATAAAATACATCATGAAGTAGCCGCTCTCCGACTTCGCCTGGATCCCGAAGCCGTCGGTGCGCAACGGCTCCCCGAGCTGAGTCTCCACCCGCGATCTCTCGCGGAAGACGCGCACCTTGAAGAGGGCCTTCCAGAGGCCCCAATGGGGGCGAATTCCCAGAAAGCACTCGCAAAGGACAATGAAGCACGAGATGTGCTGCACTGCGTTTGGAGGCAAATCATGGAGCTGTATACCATAGACATACAACAGAGCCACGCGAAAAGGATGGAGAGGGAAGGAGAGCCCGCACGAGACGTGATCCACGAAGATCACGCGTTCGTTCGCGCGGGGATTGGGTACCTCCTCTTTCTTGCCGAGGTGCACCCGCTTCTCAGCTTCGGAAGGCAGCAATCCTTCTCGCTGCGTCCCCTTGATGCTCTTGACCGTGGTGTTGGGCGAGCGCCAGTCGCCCGAGCGCGGAGCAGGCGGCACGGGAGCTTCCTCCGCTGCCCTCGACAAAGAGACAGCGGCGCCGCGTTTCTTGCCTCCTGCCATTGGTGCTGGTGCGAGCTCGTGGAGAAGAAGGGCAGAGAACGAGGAAGACGAAGACTGAGGAAGATGAAGGCTGGGGAAATTTTCACCGTTTCACCTAAGGCCCATATTTATACACATCGTCGCCCGATCCTGACCGTTTGTTGATCCACGTGGCATCCATCGCAACCGCCACGTGCGAAGGCGAAACGAAAGGGCGGCGGATGATGTTTCGTGCCACGATCCTAACAGTGGATCGTGCGCATTTACTGCGCACGATTCGCGTAAAAACCGGGAACGACGTCTCGTTTCCGGTCAAAAAGCTGACAAAGTGGGCCAACTCCTCTGTTATCGCCCCGTCACGTCCCATCGGGAGGATAAAGTGCGATGTGACGTCATGGCGCGCATTATCAATCAGGAGATTCATTCGAATAAAAGACCCAACACGCGAAATAAACTTCGTATGGGCATATCAAGACGCGGACCCTCATTTGCAAAAGCTCCAAACGCGAAATAACTTCGTATGGATAAATTATGGTGTGAAAATTCACTCACAAAAAAACAAGACCCTAGACACGAAAACTCTTTCGTATGGGCGTGAAGATTCCGAACACGAAAATCCTTTTGTATGGACAAAATAGTTTGGTTTTCTCACTCGAGAAATCACAGACTTAAAACATCGCGGGTGCACAAAAGCAACCACTCCATCACACGATGTCTACACATCACAAACCTGGATTGTTCAGCCGACTAGGCACATCCGAATGCCATATTTTCTCGAATATGAAGGTAAGACCCAAAAGATCTTTCTTAAGGGCCTGGAATCGCACTCAAGCTGCGTCCTCCGGTAAAAATCCGTGGCAACAACACGAAGAAAAATCCTAGCGGACGCGCCGGGTACCCCTATAGGTTAAGTTCGACTCGGTAAGACCTCTACGGCCCAGTCGCAACGATCACCTCATCGGGTTCGAGTCGGAGGTCTCGAATCTGTGTAGGCCAGAACTATTTTTTCCCTAGTTGCAATTAATTGGCCCTGATCTTTCGGGAGAGCCAAGCTGCTGCGCCATATCCTTCTGCAAAAATAGCTTCAAACGCGGGCACTTTCACCATGCAATACTCAAGTATTAAACTCATCACACAGGGTATACACCCTCCGAATGGAAAACGACTATAATAGTCATCCGAAGGAAGTTAGATCTGAGCGTCCCCAATCGAGCAAACGCTCGGGGGCTACTGACGAAGGCATGAACCTTGGACCCGGCGAATAAGGATACCTAGTCCTAGACCCAAGACTGAGGCCCAATAAGAGAAGTTTTGGACTACTCTAGAAGGCCCAGTTGAAGCCCACCCGCAATGCCTTGCGGGATAAAATAGGAAACTTGTAACCGACTTAGGTTTAGAGTTCGAGTCCTCCCCGGGTACGGTTTGGGACATGGCCATCTATATAAGGCCAGGAGAGCCACCGGGGGAGGACCAAGCAATACCGCACCATCAAGCCTTGAGCTCGAGATCGTACTCTCGACTGGAGCAAACCCCCATTGTAACCGATCTATTCGATAATACAGATCGACAGAGGCAGGAGTAAGGGTTTTACCTCTACGAGGGCCCCGAACCTGGGTAAATTGTGTCTCCTGTCTAGCCGACGATCGCCACCAGCGCCCACAGGTTCTCCTATTCGAAACCCTATGGGTTCACCCGAGGGACTTGTTGAGATGCAGATTCGACAGAAACCCCTAGCCAAATTGGCCAGGGATTCCTCCCACATGCGAATTGGAAAGGTGGGGGAGACCTAGTTGGTCTCGAACTCCCCCTCTCCTCAATCAGATTGGCGGAGGGAGTCCTTAGAGGACTCCACCTCCCACCCCAACTCACAAAGGACAAGACAGGGTCCTCGGAGAGCGGCATGGAGTGGCGGATTCCTAATGAATGAGATGAAGGGCAGGGCCAACATTGTGCTAACCTAGTAGACTCCGGACTGGTGCAGATCAATTGTGCTGAAGCCGACGCTGATGATTCAAACTTTTGAAGGATGTTTATTTGGTTACTCTTTCAATTCTCTTTGAAGTTGTTTGTTTTCTAAGCTAGCTAACATGCGCGCATGTTGCACTTGTAGCTAGGTCACCGTTGAGGCCAAAACATGTCTCCTGGATCACTTCGGCCTTCAGACCATGTGGAGACGGTGTGTCTAGGTTTACCATATTTTTCAGTTTTGTTCTCTTTTCTACCTACTCGATAAAATTCATTGACATTAATGACCTAATTATTATTGTTCAATAGGGCAATCAATATGCTGTGTTATGTAACATATTATTATATAAGAGTGATGTTGATTAGGATTTAACTCCTGTGGAAATTTCATGTACTGGTCACATCGTTAGCAATGTACTGATGGAGTTTTTGAAGCAGAGGTTCTCAAATTTATCAAAGGAGATGAACCCAAACAAACGTTGTTTGTTTAGATCACTACGTAGGCACTTAGAAATATGTGACGGAGTGTTGGTTCTCTTGACTTGGTGTCCATTCATTTTTGGTACAACTTAATATTTTTTTACCTTTCAGCTCTATGTCTGTCGTGCCAATATTATTTCTCTTGATCAATTTATTCTTTGGATGGATTGTGGTGTCAAGCCTATGTTTCATGCCACTAATTATATGTTGAACCTCCTGGGCGGTTATCCATGGTGGACGAAGCTGCTCGAGGAGGGTTCCATCCATAACTTTTCTAATAAGCTTGCTGGCGGCATAAATCAGACGGATTTTGGGGTGCTATTTCTTCTTCACATGGATGCATGTCATGGTGACATAGGTGAAGGTGGAGGGGCTCCAAGTCTTCTTCTTGAGATGTGTTTTAGGGATCTGAAGCTACTCTTGTGGTGCCTTCACGGAGTTCAGCCTGTGTATCCCTTCGACTGTTGCTGCCCTACCACTGACTATTTAGGCTGAAAGGCGCCCCTTCCCCCACAACGTTTATAGCTGTGTGACGCTCACGCTTTCTCCTCCTGGCAGGTGGGCATCAAGGAGGTCTTCGAGCTTCATCTAGACGTCCAATCCAGCTGTCCAACCGCTTTCCTACCCCAATTGGTTCGTCCTCAGCGGGGCGAGGCAAGTTGGACGATGGAACTACAATGGTTTGTGCAACCGCGGTGAAGGACCTGATTGCATTTTGTTTTTTCTTCTCCTAGGGTCCTTTCTGTAAGAACAAGGGTTTGGTCGTATTTTCCTTTTTCAACGGAGCCTTGTGTAAAATATAATCCCACGGTTTGATACAGCGTATGAAACCACTACAAGAAAGATGACATTTAGTAACCAAGCAATTGCCACCAAGCAGTTTGGTGGCTATATGTATACCATTTGTCATCAATAACCTAATAGTTTGATTACTATTACTCCACTGAACCTTTAGTCACCAGGGGCTGGTAACTAAAGATTGTTATTTAGTAACCAACAAATGCAACGTTGGTTTCTAAATACATTCAGCAACCAGATTTTAGCAATCACGAAGAAGAATGCCGGTGACAATAAATAATTAGCAACCAATAGTTGATCTGTAGTAACCAAGTAGCTTGGTGACTAAAGGTCTATTCTCTAGTAGTGAACCCCTCCCTTTGTTAAAATAAAAAAAATAACGCCTAAAATTACCGTGGTGGCACCATGCGGTTGAATGCGCATCAACTTCCGAACAAAAAGCACTGAGGTTTCGAGGCCGGGGTTTAATGAACCGAAGGACTTGTTGTACCGAACAAAAGTGGTACAGTGTTCTTCCCCAGCTGTAGGTACACACACAAGGTCATGGCCCGATTGATGGCGTATAGGTCGTTGTTTGGTAGGTGCCGCCAGCATCCGATGCAAACGGTCTGCGATGCGCTTCGCCATGCACCTTGTCCTTGCTGAAAGGAGGCCTACATGTTGATTGAGTTTGTCTGCTTGAATTATTGAGGCCCGCCCACTTTGTGTGATCCATCCGTGATCTATGAATGCAATGCATCGACGTGAAGAGAGTAAATTGAGTTCACAAGGTAGGTACCCTCGGAATAGACAGGCTTCAATTGTTGGTGCCAAAATGGGAATCTTAGACGCAGCAGAACACAAAATATCCGACTGATCGATCAACAATGCATTATTTTCCATGATAGCACACGAACTGGGGCCATATATACGTGCACCGACAAGATGAACAGCATGGTAGGAAGCAGCACATGTTGATAACAGCAGAGATTCCATTGCCCACACAAATCATTCATCGCAATTCCACATTGGCAGCTAGGTAGCTGAGCCTTAAGTAGCAGTAGTAAGCAGTAGCTTTAATGCAGCGACGACGTACTAGCTAGCTTGCAGCTCACAAGGAGCAGTGCATGCAATGAAGTACGGTTCTTAACGAACAATATATATTACCGCACATATATGAGATGTGATAATGTGATCGATCGCGAGCAGTCTCGCTCATGGATTGTATTGCTCCTTGTGCGTGTTGGAGGAGCAGAACGAGAATATTTAGTGCGTGTTGGAGGAGCTCCACGGCGATTAGTGCGTCTCACGTTTATTTTAAAGCAACGGGAATATTAAACGTAGTACTGGGATCTGGGAGGATGCAGTACGTACGTTTTCGTGTGGGCTAGTCCTCCTTCGGCCAGCTTGTGTTTTGCGCGTGGAGAGGCTCCGCCGGCCAGCGTGGCCTGCATGCATGTGCTCGCGTCGAGGAGTCTGCGGTCTGGTCGTCGCCGCACCGCACCGCGCCGGTGGTTGGACCGAACCTTCTTTCCCGCTTGGACCCCCTTCCTTGTGCTTGCCGATCCAAACCATCGCGTGCGCTCGAACGGAGGTCATTTTTTTTTTCGCGTGTAGCGCCATACAAAATACCTACCTTGTCAGTCAGCCCTCCGTCCCCATTTGTTTTACCTACTTCCTTGCCCACCTTTGCCCTTCCCTTCTTTTTTCTTCTTCTCGCCCAACTGCGACCCGAGACTCAACTCGTCCTATGCAAATCATCCTACGTTCCACCAAATCAAAACAAGAAGAAAAAAAAACTTTACATAAACTCGCAACCTTGCCTGATTTTCCATCCAAAGTACTAAACATTTAACTGCACCAAACTTCCAAGAAATCATGCAGCTCGTTACTTTACATTACAAACCAAACCATCTACTACAACTTGTCGAATTCCATAAACTAGTACCACAGCAGCCCCGGAGCCGCAACAAAACAAGCCAGAGGGAGGGAGGGCCACGCTCAGCAACCCGATATACTACATCAAACACCCAATATCATCTTTCGCCAACCCATATAGCAAGCACAGCAAAATAACACCAACTCCACCAAACTATACGTCTACGTACTGTAACAACAAAGGTCGCCGAGCTCCTCAAACTGTGTGGGTATCGATGACGATGAGCTCCTCAACTGTGGCGTCGAGGTCGCCGAGCTGGAACTTGGGGGCGAGCTCCTCCCAGCCATCACACCTGTAACAAGGCATAGACCGGAATTAACAATACGCATCAACCTTATTTATAGCCATATAATAAGATACAAACAAATGAGCCAGTAATAAGACTTCTTGTTTCGCCTGCTGCAATCTAAAGAACCTCGCAAAACAATTCTAAACTGCGTAACAACTTGCAAGATTCGTGCATAAAATCCAAAAGCTATAATACTCACTACAACAGCAAGATCTATAGCACTAGTACAAACCAAGCTACAGAGAAATCTCTACCACTATATAGCAGACACACAAACAGGCTTTATATACAGGACATGCAACCACACCCAAAAAAACATGCATGAGTCGCAATTCACAACACCCTAACTGGCCTGTCCAATTTACGGACGGCCAAACCAAACCACGTGACATGAAAAACACACAAAAATGTAGTAGACTCGAATCCAACTAATACCAATTAGCAGCCGCTCTAGATTCAGATTTACGACTATACAGTCTAAATTCTGCAAAGCACAAGCATACATAGCATGGTGGACACATCACGTACATCCTCCAGATCATTTTCGGATCAATGTATGACAAGTACTAATTCTAAACTGCGATATAAGATTACATGCACGAATTAAAAAGACTAGCCGATAGCCATATCTAAACTGAAGACCAACTGCAACAACAGAGCACACTGCTTAGCAGATCCAACAAAGCACGTTGGAACTGCAAAATGAATACACCCATCTGGCAGTTGCTTCTACACACATGACAGGACAGCATTCTAGTTGCTACTGGACTAAGTATTGAGCCCAAACTTACAAAGGCTAGCTACACATTAACAACACCTAACTAGTATGTCCGATTCATGGACGACCAAAGCATCCTAACATGAAAACACGCAAAAACGTAATCCAACTAATACCAATTAGCTTGCCCTTTAGCTACAGAGTTATGATACAATCTGAATTCTGCAAAGCACAAATTATACATAGCAAGGTGGCCAGATTAATCCGGATTAACATCTACAAGTAATTAAATAACAAACTACAAGATGAAGATCAAATCCAAGCAAAAATCAGATTAGCCGATAGCCTTACGACATGAATGAGTTGGAGATTAGGATTTCACACGGACCAACTACTAGCAGAGACCGTTGCTTATGGTATCCAACAAAGCACATTTCACACTAACAAATTCGAAATAAAGGAAAGTATCATTCTCTTTCCATTATTGACCAAGGAGAAGAGAAGAAACCTACATCGTTCTTGATTTCTGCTAGTTTACCGAACACTAGGTAGTGTTGCTAGTACAACACGATGAACTGACAACTAATGCTTGCTTGATACGATGACGTATACATACTGAGACACACTAGTGAGACACGGACGGGCAGACCAATCACAATACATGTACAACTAAAAATGTCCAAAATGGCGGTGTAAATAAGCATCTAATCCGAGGAAGAAAAACGATGGGGATTAGGGCAATACGCAGACCAAGTTCATGTCCATCCTGCTGGCGGTTGAGCTCGAGTGGGTGGGTGGGGGCTGGGGTTGTCCTAGCCTAGGTTTCCCACGAACACAGGCAGCGAAGAGAAGGAGGTCAAAGTTGGAAACTTTCGCCGGAAATAGACAGCAGGACGAGGAGGAGGTACCTGCGTCGGTGTCTCCGTGGCGGGAGCGGCCTTGTTCGCGGCGAGCTCGTCCGAGGAGACCGCCAGGACGGAGCCCAGGCGCTGCGCCGGCCGCCATTTCCTCTGCTGGTCCCCTGCTTCGGCTCGCGAACGAGGCAGATCATAGTGAAGCCGAGCTGTGCGTGGCCGACGAAGGCCCTCCGTGTCTTCGTCGACGCCGGCAGCCCCTCGCCGGCGTTCAACGCCTCACCCAACTCCCACGGCCATGCACGCGAAGCGGTTGGACGGAGCTGCGCGCAGCGACGCACGCCCGCGCCGGCGAGCAAGCCAGCCGCAGCGCCATGGTTTCGTCGTCAGGAGGAGGGGAAACGGACGCCGCCGCGGTTCCTTCGTCGGGATCGGGGATGGGGGGAAATGGCGTTTGGTTAGGGCTTGGTCTCGGGGCGCCGTTCTGTTCCGGCCAGGACCTCTGGGTGGCCGTCGATTTGCATCGGGCGTCTCCGAGCATGCCGAGCCACGGAACGGACCTCTGGGCACTACTTGGGCCGGATTTTGCTACGGGCTTATGGCGGAAGGCCGGAAGCAATACGGAAGTCCCTAGCGCTCTTTGTCCGTTTTGGCGGCCAAGTTGAAAATTCCTCGAGCGCTTTCTGTTTTGGCGCTCGCTTTCCGTAGGTATTAATTAGTGCTTGCATGTAATAATATAGGTACACAAAATATAAACGACTGGCGTCCATGTATGCATCTTTTTTCAATAGAGGGTGATGTTACGTATATACGGCTCCAACGAGTGTGTGCACAAAATCAAGCCTTGTATGCTTGAATTCCCAGCTAAACTTTGCTGGTGGATCCCTGAAGAACCACAACTGGGGCGGTGATGATCATACTAGTATATATCATGGCATGATATGAGTGGCGACATGGTCGTGCACAATGCAATTATATCCTCAATCAAACCGCTTGACACTAAACTATGCATCTTAGTCGGCATCTCGCCCTTGTAGAGAAAATCCTCTTTATTTACCGTCATCGCTTACATCCATTGCATCCTCCAACATATGCCTTGAATAGATACTATGAGAGATGGAGAGCCTAAGTATACTATGTGAAGGGATGCTTCTCTAGTGGCATGAATCCAACGAGCAACAAGTGGCTTACGCAAGATATGTCGCCCAATCCTTCGCCCTCCAACGAGATCATAGGTGTCACACAATCCAGGTACTCAAATACACACGCAAACGATGCGACAACACACACACATAATCTCCTAGGTACCCAAACAACAAGAGGCTCGTGCAGCTAGTAGCCATAGTAGATAATGTCGATGAGAAAACTCCTTGTCTCGTTTCCCTCCCGTGTTGCTGAGCGATCGGGGGAGGCGGGAGGGACCCTAGCGCCGCATCTCTCTAGCCCCTATGCCTCCCTCTCCTCCCGTCGCCACCACCGGAGACGGTGGGCCCCCTCTCCCCTATCTCGGTGCTGGCGACGCTGGGCGTTTTGGCCGAAGCATTGCTTTTTCGTGGGGTGCAACGGCGTGGCTGCTTCAGCGGTGGCTGCAAGGCCATGATGTACTTGTGGTGGCGGCGGCAGTGTGCTAGCATGGTCGGTGCTATGGGTGACACGACTTTGTCGTCCCGCTGGTTTGCGAGAGATCTGGAGCGTTGTTGTGGAAGGTCGCCAAATGTGGCCATGGCGGCCATGGACGACGTGTGTGGATGTCTTCGGGCGGGGACGGTAGGGTTGCAATGTCTGCCTTCCGCCTCGAGCTTGGAACGTGGCAGGGGCCCATGCCCTTTTTGAGTCCTTCGGTCGTCGCCCCAGATTAGTTGTCGCTGGTAGCTGCGGGGGGTGTTGATCGCCGATCTCATGTATGAGACCTATCTCTTCATATCTCTTCCTCTCAGTGGGGCGATGAGCCAGGGCACCTGGAATGTGGGAATCCTTGTTACTGGTGGGCGTGCCAAGGACTCGGGTGATGGCCGGTGACCACGGCCATGAGGGTAGTGTGGTGGCTGGTGAGCGTCTTGCGGTGACACTGGCCCAGGTGGCGCTTGTCGTTTTCGATACGCCGTGTCGAAGGTGAGAGTGTTTGCCAGGGTAAAATCTTATGGGTCTTCTCGGGATGCGACAACGATGTTCATGGATGTCATCCCATTCTTGAAGGCGTCACTGCGTCTCATTTGGGTCCTTCGAAGCCCTGGAGGAAAATCCATGATCCTTGGATCGGGTGGTGGCATCGCTTTGGCGTCATGCTCATCTTGAAGGCATCGCCATGGATTTCATGATGAGTTGCTCTCTGGAGGTGGTGACACAACGGATGCGGTATTTGTGTGATATCCTCGCCGGGCTCTCTTTGACGAAGCTCGTACCTTGCTCTTTTCATCTTAGTGTTCCTCTGTTCGGGGCCTCTCTGTGGTGCCTATGCGCAACCTTGTGGATAGTGGCGGTGATGATCATGGTGGTGTGCCTTCGATGGTTTAGTTGGTCTCAGCGGTGTGCATCATGTGTTGGCGTGCCCGTGCTCTCTGGTCAAGCTCATGCCCGACACCTTTGCCGGCCCAGCTTGTGCTCTCCCTCTTCGACTTTGCTTTGCTTTGGTTTTCATCTGTAATCGCCTTGGTAACTCTATTTCTTATGTGTGTAGTATTTTCTTGTAAGTTGGGTTCATCACTATGTATCTTCGGCCTAGTATCTAAAAAAGTAGCAATGGTAGTTGGCAAAGGACATGCTCACCATGATCTTGTAGCACTCTATAGTAGCATGGATGCATGGATTGTCATATCAATATTTGGGTGGTGGTGCGGTGGGAGGGCCCAACTGAAAGTGCATTTAGTGTCCTAAATGTTTTGATGCTTGTGACAATGTAAGATTATGTCTAATGGTGATTCGAAGTGAATATGTCTTTTGTCCTTAGTTCGCAGTTCCAAAAAGAAGAAAGGAAAATTTCATCTTCAAGTAGTGGTAGTGCCGCCAGGCCTAGCGACTACGCGGGATATTCCCATCAGTAGTACTACCAGAGGTAGTACCGCCACTAGTTCCACCAAACTACCCTTTTGTTTGGTGTCAGCGGCACTAACGATGTAGTACCGGCGGTAGTATCGCTACTAGAAATACTCATCGCAGTAGCCAGACATGCGGCGGTAGTACCACCATTTGTACTGCCAAAAGCACATTCGGTTACTCATCAGTGATACTAGCAGTGACACTACCTATGCACAAACGAGGTAGCCAGATGGGCCCTTTGTATCATATTAGCGGCTGTACCACTATTGCGGAACTGGTCTCCCTCTTTTCTACATTTCAACGACCGCGAAGAAAATGACCAGCAGTACTACCGCGAGTCCCAGCGGTAGTACCACTTCAATGGGACCTTCAAAGCATAATGGCCAGATTCAAGAGGAGAGTATTTAGTACTCTTCTTCCCCCATTTGAATACTTAAGTTTGGACACTCCCTCTCCACCATTAATGCAGTAAGTTCAACATCATAGATTTCCCACTCCATCCATCGAATCATCCCGATACTTTTGTGGAGTACTCGAGGATACCTAGATCTGTGATTTCACCAAAGGAATTTTACATCAACCAGTCAAATCCTAGCGGATCTTGAGATGTCTTGGGTGGCTTGTAACCCTAGAGAAATCCTACTGCTTGGACTTTCCACCTTATTTCAAGAAGCTCCAGGTCTTGTTGAGAGCCTCTAGTTGAGTTGCAGAGTTGGTTCAACCTTGTGTAAAGGTTTGATCCACGCCTTCAAATAAACTTCATAGTGGAAATGATAATCTCCTTCACCGGAGAAGCTCAAGGATAACAAGCTGTGCACCTCCGTGCTATTGGAGTGCATAGGTGGCTACTCACATGTCCAACGTATATGTACTTCCCTTGGGAAGGAACTACGGGAAACATATTATTATCTCCTGTTTACACTTGTTGTTTATCTAGTCCTTTACATATTGCCTCTGTTGCTTACTACTTTCTATCATATTGTCTCCTAGCATAAATAATGATGACCATTAATGAGTTTGCACATGGAATGATAGAAAATAGTTATCTATAAGCATGAAATACTAATCGTGCGATAGCAAACAACACATGAAATGAAGACAATAATTGTATGCTAGCATAAAATAACAATGTTCGACTATGCAACACCACATGAAATGATAGATAATACATACATCGTCCTATCATAAAACAATATTGTGCAACAACAAAACTTCGACATACCAAAAGCCAGCTAATGGTTGTCTCCTAACTTAACCATTCATTACAAGAATGGTAGGCAACATAGATCTTCTAGCATAAAATAATAAACATCGACGAATTGACACGTGAAATGATAGGTAAAGTGTTAGTTGAAACTTAAGTGGAATTAGGAAATTACGTAGTCTCATATGCAAGAAAGTCATTCCACACAAGAAATCTTAACTAGATAATATCAAATCAACATGCTTGTATTGGATATTTGACGCAAGTAGTTAAATACTTACTATTAAAAACCTAGAGAGTTTGGGGTTTTAAAAATCATGATGAATGGGTAGTTGCTTCCAAAATTGGCGCTTGAAAGCAACATGCAGGCGTAGCGACAAGATGATTTACTCCACTATGATGGTTCGAGAAACGAGAGAGATGCCATGTAGACCTGAAGATTATCTGAGATATAACATGATCCCACCTAGTAGTGGTATGCCGATGGAGTGGTGGGATCGTATGGAGCGATGTTATTTTCCTATTGACGAATTGAAAAACAACATCCCGTGGTATATGACTTTGACAATCCTAGATTGAGTTTGAGGCACAGGCAATGATGGAGGCAAGGATGATACACATGGCGTGGGGGTAAAGAAATCAGTTTGATTCTCCGTTGGACGGTCATGATTCTAGCAAAGGTTGTGGCATGTGACGCCAAGGTTTTCTTCACAAGATGTCCCTTGCACAATAATAGTCGAAACTCACTGCGTGGAATTTCATACATAGTTGTCCACGAGCTAGTTATCCCAGATAGTTTGTTTATTACAATATCCACACCTTACTATTTTATGTGCCATAGATTAATATATAAGTTAATCAATATTAATGTTTAGAAATATATGATCTCTATTATTTCATGTGCTTGGTCTGCCTTTATAGTCGGTCAAATGATGTTATCACTTATTTTTGAACTTCTAGTTCTCGATATTTTTGTGTAAACTATGACAACGAGAATGATAAAGATGAAATTGCAAGAAACTATGTACGGTAAAATTGTCGTGATACATGGGCTAAAATAAGCCCGATGCAATATGCACTTTTTTGGGCACCAAATCCATGCATACACTGCTCGTCGTAAAATTTATGTATCCATTGGGTGTTCAGTTTGCTCTTTGTATCGCCTCGTGCGATATCACTCTACTATTTGTGATTTTTGATGGTGAGTCGGGGTCATCAAACGACGACAAGCTTGTTTATGGATTGGATAGTGACCACGACACATTCATCGAGATCAAGGTGGATCTAGGGAATCCATGGGTGCCATGGAAACCCCTCTAGAAACGTGAAACAAAACTTACATCATATAGACTAAACTAGTTCGTAGTAGTTGAAAGTGTACATTAGGAGATTTGTTGGAATTTTGATGCTACATGGCATTCATAAAATTTAACCCTGTGTATTAAAGTTATGTAGTTCATTTAAAATGTAGAAGCCCTAATGCCAATTCATTGCCAGGTGTTGCGGCTGCATGTTAGGATGCACTTCAAGTAATTGCAATCATTTCAAGTAATTTAAGATGGCAGTTTCTTGGATGACAATCATGCTTTCTAGGATCCCTTCACATGTCATATGTGTTGCTCACGAGAATATTTTAAGAATGAATGTATTTTGTAGTAACATCACACTAGTCCATGGGTTTGGGGCTATTTTTTGGGTGGGAGGTGCCGATGTTGGAGCTCAAGAACACCGTCGAGGCACGACTTGCCGGAGGAGGGTAAGAATGGATGTTTGTGGTCGATAGGGGACTAGTAGTGGGAGGGATAAAGGTGGTGAAAGGATATGGGAGGCCACACCAACAATATGATGGTTCTACAAGAGACGACAGAGAGGAATATGTGGTTGAGCGGGAGAGAGACGAGTTGATGATAGGAAAAACTTGTGGCAAGGGAGAGATATGCAGAAGAGCGGGGCGCGATGGTGGTGAGTGGGATGTTTGTTCGAGATTGAGACCTACATATAGGAGTGTTCTAATATGGTTGGTGTATAGTATTTGTTTTAAGGCATGTTGGAAAAAAAGTTTGAGAAGGTTTTGTGAGCTTCCCAAGGTAGTTTTATAATGACTCTTCTCATATGTCTTTATAGCCTGTGCCATGGCAGCACTAGAAGCAGGAGCAGCAACCCACGCCAACCATGGATAATACCACGCCGACATCTAATTTATTTCATCTCCATGGAGCCAGATAGCTCGAGAACCTGCCGGAGAGCAAGGCGAGGCGAGTGCCAACGCCATCACCGAAACCCTAGATCGCAGGAGGGTTGCGTGTGGCTGAGGCGGGAGCGGAATCACGAGATCGTTTTGGGTATATTGTAAGTTGGAGCAGAGTGAGGAGAATCGATTTCATAGATCGTTGGATGTCTATACTACAATACTCATGTGAGATAACATGAAGTTGCGATCCAGTACCGAACCAAACCCCATGCCAAATTTGTATCTAGTGTTATACAGTACTTAGGCTAAGTTATAGATCAAATCAAACATTTAAAAAATATATAGGTACTAAAATAAGCCACACCCCGGGTCATTGCCATGTTGCCAGGGGCGTGGATCTGCCCCTATCTACATGATAAGTCTTTTTTTTCCTTTAACCTTCTCCGCCCTGGCGCGCGTATCAATTTAGAGATCGTTATTTGATTCACGAAAATAAATTTTATGTCGAAAAGAGACGTGATATTGAAAATATAGGGAAACGGTTATTCAAGTGGAAATAAACTTAATCTTCATAATTTGATTTATTTTTGCTTGCCTTCTTTTATTTAGATAGCAAAATACCGCTAAACTTCGCTTGCTACTGTTAGGAAATCATGAAGTCAGGACCGATTTGATAATTTTGAATATGATTTTCTTATCATATTTTTTTATATCACTTAACAAATTAGAGTTTTTCTTGAATACATACATTCAATTTATGCTACATGATAATTCTTACCTATATTTTTAATTGCTTAATCTTGTCATGGTATCTTTATCATTCGAACTACTAACTTTTTTCATAAACATCGCCGTGATATTAGAGGTAATTTTCATAACATATTTTAACCTATTCATCAGTAAAAAGTATACTCTAAGAACAATTAACCATGCATGCATGTCCTAGTTTGAGCATCAAATGAGTTGTTAAGACCGTGATCGATTCGAGCCAAGCATGCATGAGGAACCAACAGAGATTGTTATGTGTGACATTTGGTAAAGAACGGATCAGAGCTTCATTTTTCGCATGTGCTATACCATTGTTAATGTGTACGGTTTTCATGTCGGTTGCAGGAGCGATACTTCCGGAGGCTTAGTTTCTAGGTCCACTTCGTGCTATCGACACCTTTTCGTGTTGTTGTCGCCCACTTCAGATTGTATGGATGCATACATGCATAAAAAGTAGACGGTGCCATTATCGATAATTTCAACAGAATCAAAAAAAATTAAATGCCTCGTCTCTCAAGCCATAAATCAAATGATATGATCTCATTGTCGGTTTGCCCTGAAATAGCAAAATCGTCAACAACAAAGACGACATATACACATGCAATGCACAAACGACCACATGCTCAAAAAAAAATCCGAGGTCACTTTGGGCCACCATCTACCCCGCCCCACTGCTCCAAACATCCCACCGGCTCGACACTGAAGGGACGATACGAAGGAGATTGCTGGGAGTGCATGGATGTCCATATTCAAGGGGACCCCTCGGTAGAGGCGGAGGAGATCTGTTGGCCAAGGAAGAGCTCGTGGTGCACCTGCACCACCGAGAGAAGGTGAGTGCGAGGCTGGGATGTTTCCTACGAGTGAAATACTAGATCACGAAATGGCATGCGTTCATGTGCGCCCTGTACTATTTGTTGCCTTTCATGCTCTCTATTGGTGACCAAGTCATGTAGCTCCGCGCCACCTAGTATGTTCATTCCTCTATATAGGTCAAAGTCCATGTTGGTTATCTACACGTTGCATCTACTCAAACGCATGACCATTAGCATATAAATATAGACGGTACAGTGCATGACCACTAGAATATAAATCTAAATTCACGCATGGGCTTTTTATGATATCTAACCCTTTGTGTGCGGTCTTAGATCACTTGCATGCATGCATCTTTCTTCCATTTCCAGGGATCGTCGAGTGAGGTATCAGTATCTTAGAGCATCTCCCGAGGCACCTATGTTATTTGTGTCCGACCCCCCCCCCCCCCCCCCCCCCAATGTAGCCCTCCTCGCGGGGTGACGGACGTGTGTCCGTGAATTTGGTGGGTGGGTGTCACAGCGGCAAACCCCAAACGCCGACCCTCCAATCGGCGACACAATCAAAAGGTTGAAAAATTGTAGAACTAAACAACATCTATATGCAAAAGGTTTAATTTTTGTTGAAATTTTTGAATAAAAATAACAATGGGCGTCGTAAATCTAACTACTCGATGATATTGGTCTCTCCATGCTCGGCCTCGTCGTCTTGGCAACACTCGCGCTGGAGCATGGTGCCATATACATTTTGATGCGCAACTTGCCCCCGACGTAGCGGAAGATGAGCATTCAGCCCTGCTGCAGCTAGTGCATGCGGGTGAATGCCGTCGAGCCGTCCCGCCACCGTGCCTAACCACAACGACGTCCACGCGGTGGGGCCACTCTTCCGGCTGCAACGTGAAATAGTCCGGCTCGTTGTCGGCGAGTAGGGCGGTGATTCTATCGGGCAGCTTCAAAAGGTTGCCCAATGGTTGAAAGAGGAGGACGAAGAACTCTGGGAGGGCAAGTCCTTCATCGTCGGTTGCGCCACTACGGCCGATGCGACTACCACATCCTCCTCGCCCTCCACGGCCCACGCTTCCTGCGCGGACTCCTCGTCCCCCACGGACGTCGTGGCCACCACAGACTCCTCGCCCTCCACGGCCCTGGACGACCAACGCGCCCGCCTCTTGGAGCTCTCGCCATCGCGTTGCCTCGGGAGACGGCAGCCCGATCCCATCAGGCCCTTTTTAAGCGCGCCGTCGGGCTCAAACTGTGCCGCTGACCCCTATAGGATGAGGACGACGATTATAACTTAGGATGGACGTCGTGTTTTAAATTTCGTCTTATATATGTACAAAATGACATGCAACGAATGCCTCTACCGTTATATGTGAACAAAATATTTTATGTTGTCTGTGTCAATGACGAGCATGCCCCCTGTTGGGTGGTTTGACCGGCCAATGTCCAGCGCCCTCAGACAGGCCCCCAAGTTTGCCAAGTGTGTTGGGGCCCGGACATAATTTTGATGGACGGACTTCTTTGAGGGTGCCGCTGTGCGCGGTTTTTGTGTCATGACACCCAATGGGCCATGGGGGTAGGGGTTACCGGTGGAGATGCTCTTAGACGCTCATCGTGCTCATGGAGGAGGACATGGACAAAACAGACGATGAAACAATAAGGAAATGATACGCGGTGGACTCACCAATGGCGTAACAAGTTACCGTCGAGATCATTGAGCGACAAAGCCTCCATGCGGAGAGGTATGCCGATGGCGGAAACGTGACACTCTAGGACTCCGATACACCAAAAATGACACGAGGCCCGTGTTTCTTTTGGAGATATGAGTGCATTTTCCCGATGTTGGAGTTTAGAGCATATCCACCCTCCCACTAATAGCCCCCTCTCGGCCGCACTTTTTTTCGCCGACAGGTGGCGCGTCCATGAGCCCAAATTTTGCCGGTTTTGGGCCGAAAATTACGACGGTGGACCCATCCAAACCTAGCACGCTGGGGCACTTGGGGATCCGGCGAAAGAGAAAATGGCGCGAAAATAGTTCAACCCATTTTTCTCGCCTGCGGTCCCACCTATCAGCAAGTCAGAGCATCATGGTCCTCGTCACCTCGGCTCCCCCCACGCATTAACGCCGCCGCTGGCCAGTCCAATTGCCACACTGACTAACCAAACCAATCGCCTACACGGGAGTAATGACACCCCCGTCCGCTATAAAAGTCCACTTCGTCGTCGTCGCACGCACACCCGCTCGCCTCCTTTGCCCCCGCCGCTCACGCCCCATTCCCCTCCCTCCTTCTCGCCCACCAGTACCACAAAAATGGCAAAGAGGTTCGCATGCGACGATGCAGCGGCCAACGAGTTCGGCTGTCTGGCACCTCTGCCACCCACCGGCCACGGTCGAAGCCATGGCAACGACACCGCCTGGCCCACGTACTTCAAAAAATGCCACAAACAATAGTTGGCAGCGCTACCCACCAGCGTCCTGATCTCGTCGCGCAACAACGCCGAGGGCCGTCGTCTGGCCGTCATCTCTGGCGGAGTAAGCCAGAGTGCACCCTCGCAACCGTACGTCCTCGCACACATCCAAAGGTGGATGGACAACCCGACCCTTCCCTGTCCCGCCGCAGCGGAAACTCCTGGATACCGCGGCGTGGAGCCTCGAGTTCGGGTCCCTCCTCCGCGCCCTCTATCGCGTCAAGGACGGGCCAGATGAGGAACGGCCGCGCCGTCAGGCTCGAAACAACATCATCATCAACGAAAGCCGGACGCCGTCGCCTCCCCGTCAGCGGTTAGTCACGTCGAAGGAGGAGGTGGCGAGCGAAGTCGTTGTCATCGGCGACGAGGAGGACGCCACGCCGTTTCAGCCGCACGCAGGGCAGAGATTCAAACGCGCACCAAAGGACGAGCCGCCGAGCAAGTCCGGCGACGGCGACCACACCGAGATTTTCGCCACTCGACATAAACTCGACGCAATAGTTTGATTTTAGTTTATTTATTGGCCCTATTATGTGATCGCCTATATTTTGTCCAAATTAATGGAATTGCCCAAATTTATCGAATTTTGTTCTGTTTGAACTTTTTTGTACCGTCGTCTCGGAACATGACTAGGAAACGGCACCCCCACGCCAAAATTAGCGCCGACGACCTTCTAAGCGACGCTTTTTCCAGTCGAAAAAGGTCAATTTTGTCTCACGGTAAAACAACACAAGTATGACCACAATTTCCGAGATAATTTTGCGCCACCGTCTACTCTGCCCCAAACACGCATTTGGTAGACATCGGAGCGACGATAGGAAAGGACGTATGAGTGGAGACCTTGGGTGCCGCTGGGAGGGACTCGAGGTGTACTTTTAATCCTAGTACTAAAATCGAGCTACACCAAGAAATTAAGTAGGCCAATGCATGCGGCCATGTGAGCATAAATAGGCTCAGATTTTGGTCAATTAGGGAAGTAAATTGAGTTCTATATTAATGGAACGTCTTGGTATTGCCGCAGCCAGGCAATGAGAGCGCACAAAGCCATCTCAACAGTCCACGGCCCAACTCTTGTTCAAAAAAAAAACAGTCCACGGCCCAAAACAACAAACACAAACGCATCTCAAAAAAAGAAAAGAAAACCAACAAACACACACGCACACTGCGCCGCCACCACTCTGCCGCCCCACTCACCCACCGAGCGATACCCCAACTCCCTCCATTCGGCCGCTCCGGCGATTCGAGATGTGCGCCGCCGCCTTTCCCCCCGCACAAGCTCACCCCCTCTACTCCCCGAGCTGCTGCTGCCGCTGCCGGCGGCGTCGGTGACCGCGGCCTCCGCCATCTCGTCCCCCTTCTCCACCTTCTGTCGGCGTCGTCGGGTGCATAGGGGGACGGACCTGCGACTACCGCGGCAGCGCCATAGGATCCCTAGCTGGTTGGTTAGGTCATGGGGAGCTGCACAAGGTACATCTCTACCTGAATAATCTTCTCCTCTCATTTCCTCTCTTCTGCCCACAAATTCAACATCTCTTCTTCCTTTGCCGACCAGCCGAATAAGCAACTGTACGCGCGAGAGGCCGGGCGGCGATACATCTGCTTAGTTGTGATGTACATGCCTGCACTTCGAGGATCAAGGATGAGGGCTGCCACCGTTGCTCCTTCTGCAGCAGCGCACCCGAGATCGCCGGGGAGGACCCAGACATCCTGCTGCATCGTCAAGTACGGCACCAGCACCAGCACCAGCCAGGGTATCTCTCTCTCAACTCACTACTTATGCCTGCCGGATGTAGATACTAGGATCTGTGTATCGCCAAACGCCACGAGTAGTAGCTGCTCAGCGAAGAATAGCAGCCTTGCATCACCTTGTCATGTGAAGAAAACTGAAATTAATATCATAATATGCAGGCCTCAAATAAAACCATGTTCTTGTTCGTGGTTATATATTACTGTTAGATCTTTACGGGTTATATTTCAAGCCCAGTACTATTATAGGAAGCTCCTAGCATCGCATTCAATTATTACTTCCAGCTATGAACTTTGAGAGTCTCATCTGCCCATGAAAACCAACCCAGAATTCTGAAACTACCAGCAAATAATCTGCCTGTATGTGTGTGTTCTGCAGGTTTCGGACAGCGAACCCAATCGAGCTGCTGCTACTGGAAGCGGGGCTGATCTCGCACCATCTCATGTCGCCCAGCAGAGCATACTGTTGCTCGCCGTGGAAGACAAGGAATTCCTCTAGCACAATGTGTGGCATCTTGCTGCACCGCCATCAAATACTTAGTCACCAGGTAGCTTCACTATCTCCAACGCTGCTGCTGTCTATGGTTTCCCAATGCAGATAATACGTTACATCATCTGCTGCTCTGTGTATCTTCTCACCAAAGATGCTCTAGGAGTAGTATATGCTTAGCGAAACATTGCTACCAAAATGCACTATGTGTAACTCTAACATTGCACTAACAGTTTTATATAAGTTTCAACCGTTGTTTGCTTTGGTTGTGAAATCAGATTACTTTCGAGTATCAACTATTTGCATCGCTATACATAATTATTTCCGCGCATCAACTTTAAGGGTCGGAATTACCCATGTACCAAGTCTGATTTCTGTACCTAAAAACTGGTCTGCTTGTGTGTTTTGCAGGTCTTGGACAGCTGGAGCTGCTGCCGCCGGCGTCAGCTGTCGTGGAGACCGGATGGTGATCCCTCAACTTGCATTCTCCTGCTGTGGACACACTTCCAGAATGAAGGTGAACCTCCTTGGGCTGCTTCATGTGTGGCGCCAGGCTTCAAGGACACCGTCATACTTCTGCATCCCCATCAAATACTTAGGCAACCAGGTAGTCTCAGCCTCTCCAATGCTGATGTTTTGGTGCGTGTGGTTGCCCAATGTATATGCTAAATCATCTGTTGTTGTGTTTATCCTCTATCTAAACGCCATGAGTAGTAGGTGCTTAGGGATGAGTAAAATTCTTGCTACAAAATGCCGTTATGTGTCACTCTCAAGGTTTGGATTGAGTCTGCATCTTGCCTCAGCTTTTCTGAATTTTCAATCATCATTATACAAGCCTCAACTCAAACCATGTTGTTGTGTGCGTTCTTATATACTCTTCCTAGTTTATTCCGACCCCACTACTAGTATGCAACGTCGTGTTTGTGCCCTCTACTAGTATGCACCACAATAAATTATTAGTTCCAAGTATCAACATTCTTGCTTTCATCTGCCCGTGAACCAACCCTGAATTTTTTGCACTGGTTAAGAAAGTTAGGATGGGTGTGTAAGATTTTTTTTTCTGAATGACGGAGTTCTATAGAATGGTTACACCTGAATGCTTTATCAATGATGGAGTGCTAGCTGAATATTGATAGTCTACATCTGGTAAAAAAAAACCTCAAGCATACGAATTATTTAGGGTGATGGAGCTTGTTTTAGCAAAGTCCTAGCCGGAGTGCTACAACAACCAAACACATTGTTTCGGCCATGTTTTGTTTGGACTATTCAACCTGGGCATCACTCTTTATGATTCCATGTTTAAGTAGTAGTACTACAACAACGCCACACATTTTTACCTGGACTGAGGGGTGTCTGAGCAACACAAATGGAGAAAATGTATCAAAGAAATTTATTTTACCCAGTTTCTTGTGACACCAGGTACTATAACCTGGGTACGCCCATTGTCTACTGGCAGATGATGCTACTGCTGTACCATGCTTCACATATTGGCCTTCTTCATTCTTTTAGATGACTGTGAACTATGTTATGGGCATGCTTAATGTAATATTCAGTTTTCCGATGGAGTAGTAGGTCAGCCATCTTACCCAAATGGCTGTTTCACCTTGCAGACGAATTCAACATGGATAGTGAATAAAATCATGTTGGATAGTGGTTTTAGAGTTTGGATCCTTCTTTCTTTGTTCGGAATGGTTGTACTAATGAATTGTTTGTATTGACCGGCAGGTGTAGATTCAAGTCATGAAGGTATATTGCATCAAATGGGCGATCCCCACACTTCCAATCAACCTAGCCCGTAGTGGAGCATAATTCGAGAAGGCTGTGCAGTTATGTACTGTGTTTGCTTCTATTCTCTTTGCAGGAAGCATTCAACCATTGTTTCCCAAGCGTTCATATTTCCTCTCTATGATTCTTGTGACCCTCTTGTGGTTTAAGAGATTTATTTACTCTTTGCCATGATTGCAGGCTGGAGAGAGGTCGGTGCATGTTCCCAATCGGCCTATTGATCCGTAGACACCTACAAACCAATCAATCTTCTGTATCCAATTCAAAGTTAAAAAATGTCAGTATTTTTCCTTGTTCCTATTAAATGTTATCATTCATGTCATAGGGAATTCTGCTCTACCAAATAGCATACTTTGTTACGTCTAGCAAAAGAGCATACTTTGTTACGTGTAGCAAAAGGCAGTTTACCATAAATAATTTTCTGATTGCACCTTGCACAAAATGTTATTTTAACATGCAGCGTTTAATATTTTTCTACTAATTTATGCTTATGTACCATGCTTTGCCAACTGTCCTTGTTCATTTAGTGCACTAAGTTATGATGGTCTTGGGTGTCTCTATTTCTCAGTCATTTGGTGCTATTGATTATCACACCAAAATGCATGTCATGTGATATATTGTATAACCTGTTAAATAAGTAAATAAATAAATTTGGGTGTTTATGATTTGAGAAACTGACTTGGCATGCTATCATGTTGAAGTTCTAACAAAACTAGATTATTAAGTTGGTGCTAATGATTTCAATGTGTACAGATGCTAAGTTTTGAACAGTTTCAGTGTCACTAATCAAGTAAATTAATGAAATTCGAACATGCTATCCAATGAATCGTGATAATTATTTGGGTTCTAGAACTTTTCTAAGACTTTCTGTAGTGTTGCCACTATTGTCTTTCTATGTTCCATGCTTCAGCTTGGAGTAGTGACTTTTTCTAGTAACCATATGCTGCCACAGGTACTGAGCAGCATGCACACAAAGTGTCCGCATGTGATATCTTGGCGGTGTCGCAACCATGCTGGTGGCTTCCCAGGAAGGGCGCCGCCCACCAACTTCTCCAGCATGTCTGCAGCCGCACCATGCTCTTGGCCTGCCGCCCTGGCATCCTATTTAGTGTCGGCATCGTCCCTGCACAAGTGGACATCAACAACAACATCAAGCAGAGGCGGACACAAAAGGTAAATAGACCTTTTGTTGCATAAACCGCGAGTGCTACTCCGGACCAGAGTGTCCTTTTTGTTCTCATAGGCGCGTATGTACACTTGTTGCTCATGTGCGTGGATTGAAAAATCCCTTGTTTAGTGACATTTTCGAGTAGACCATTTTCAACAGATGTGTGTGTTGTGATGAATGGACTATGGAACTGATTTGTTTATCTTGATAGATTGTTTCTACTATTTGCTTGAGCTTATTTGATCAATAGTAGTGCCCTTTTAGGTCTTAGGTGCATGCATTTTGATTGTAATTTGATTAGTTCATTGTCTGTACTGAAGAAGTTTACTAAGCGTTGCATTCTCGGTGTTTCCAGCGTAGACGGCTATTTGAGCGTGCCCAAGTTTATTGCTTCAGTTCTCTGTTTTATCATAGACCTTGGTTTTCCCACATTTTGTCCCCAAATTTGCTACACTGATCTTGTACCATCTGTCTAATCTTAGTCTCCATTGGTGAACTCTGTGAGCTCAAGTTTTTACTACAATCGACGCCATACACACTGATACAACCTGGTATTGCTTGGTCCCTGTAGGTACTATCTTTGTTTGGTGTAGCTAATAAAAAACCTGAGAAAACCATGTATTGCTTCCAATCTTCAATTTGTTGCCTCAGCTAATCTTATTCATACCTATGCCAAGTTAGTTGCCTGCAACTAAAAGATTGTACTGGAGCTCAACGATAGCTCTCAAATTACCCTTAACTGTATGTATCATATATATTGGTATCCGCCTGATGCATATTCCCTGTGTCCACTCTAGGTGTGACTTTTGAATGAGATGCATTATTTTATGCATAGTTGCTGGGAGTAGTTGATTACATCCTAATCCTACATGGGTGTTGTTTTATTGGTTTTCCATGATTAATGAGCACTATCGGAGCCACTAAGATAGGATTTTGGACCTGATATGGAATTTTATTTTGGTAAATGACAGGACTAGCTCTCAAGTCTGAGGGTTTATAACTGCAGTTAGGCTATACTTCTGTTTGTATGAAGCTTTGGTCCATTTCTCTTTTATCTGTACCCAGACTGAAGTAGCTACCTGCGCCTGCTGCATGTACCTACTTGTTTATACTTTTTACCGTTCCCGTGCAATGTTGATTGATGAAGTTGGTCTATTGGTATTCTTTTGGTTGAAAAATCTGGAACAAATGGAGCCCTTTCATTTGTTCATGTGGGAATGAATGCTCCAAAGTTGTTGTATGAAACAAGTTAGTTGATGTTTGTTTCTTTCTTGTTGCGACATATACTGATCATCTACGATTCTCGTCAGGCTGCTATATGGTGTTGATGATGATGGCATTGGGTGGGTAGGCCGGTGGCTGCTCTTATTTCCGACAAGGGCAGCGGAGAAAAGGGGAGAGGAGCCATCGATGCGGAGGAAGTTGGCAGTAACTCATGATGCATATATGATGCGTCCGGGAGAGGTTGATGTCTGAGCACGGTGCATGTATTTTGTTGCGGTCCATGTACATTTACATGATATCGTTGTTGGTTAGAACGGGGTAGATATATGTTGTGAGCTGAAGGTGAAATGCTTTGGGTTTGGTCTTAAGGTGCTGCTGTTTTGCATATAGCTAGTGGAGCTGGGCATAGCTAGAGTTTGTGGATACACCTGGGGCTTTGACTAGCTAGACGCTAGACCGAAGCTTTATTTCATCTTCACGTGGGCATCATGGAACCAGCTCATGTTGCATGTACCTAGTTTGCTCTTGCATATGTATGTGAACCTACTTACTTATGAATTTGAATCCGATGAATGATCAAGTTTACTTATGGCCAGCCGTGGTGTTGATAATCTGGATTTTTATCTTAATGGTCTGCTTGTTGTTACAGTATCCTATACTATACGAGGAAGATATATTTGGTTCCGGCTGGTTGAGGCTGCTATTTGCTCCATCGATTTTATTTCACAAGGCATTAAACAATGCAAATTATATATACTAATATCCTAGCCCCTTGTTGCTCCCATGCCAACTGATTTAGTCATACTAACACCATAATTGTCATCGAGCAATACGGTAGGAGAATATATCTAAATAATACTGGAATTTCAGAAGACAGAACAATCGGCTGTATCTTATTGTTATGGTTGGCAAAACACAATCAATATTAATAATTTCTAAAAGGAAGAGCAATCGATATTTAATTTTTAAAAGGATGAAGCGGTTCTCCATGGCATGCATGCAGTGGCCGCGGCCGCACCTTAAATACCTCTCGCTGGATACGCTTCCATCCGCAATATTAAAGCAATGTGCGTTGGGACGCGTAGCTACATTTATTTGCACACGCCGCCGCCAGGAAGTACTCTAATTAAGCGTTATCGTCCACGTCATCAATCCATGGCGCACTCAGCATCCTGACCGTTCATCTTGTACATCTCTCCCAACATTGAGAGGCAGCACCCGTGTGGCCCTCGTCTTCTTCCCGCGCTAGACGACTCCAGCTTGCCTCTATTTATATGAGGTCATGGTGAGAAGCCGCGTGCGGGAGTGCGCGTGCGACTTAGACTTAGGACTTAGGCGTGGCATTGGCGGCGGTCGGGTGGCGACGCTCTCCGGCCTCCCGTGCGCGCGATGGGCGAGGAGCTGGGCACGATCGATCTCTTTGTTCCTCAGGTTGAATCCGGCACTAGGTAATTAAACCATAGACATGACTTGTTTTTTTCTCCGATCTTTAACTCCACGGCAAGAAGCTTTTCCGTTTGTTTGTTTACACGAGGGGTTCATTAACCCGGCCGTAGTTAATTACGGTGTATTGGATGCAGGATTTCTTCTGTTCAGATTCTTCGTCTGTTTTTCTTTTGAATTAGTACTACTTAGTATACATACATACGTATACGTGTTCCTAGTGTGACGAAGTAATGAAGGGTTGAGAGATTACACCAAGCTTTGAGTAGTACGCATCTACAGTAAGAGTTAGGCATGAATCGAATTTTAAATTATTCAGTTCTATTTCGTGTTTTTGTTCTGCGCCCTGGTTTTCTAACCTTCAAAAGTGTAAAAAAAACCGACATGTATTTTGCGTTTGTAGGCTGGGCAGATACATATTCTGCTAGATATGCTCTAAGAGCATTCCAACAGCTCATCCAAACAGACCTCCAAATCAATGTAGATGTCTCAGAGAAAAAAACAATTTTAGCGGCTCATCTATATGGGCATAAAAATGTGGATATCGCCAAAACATGCTAGGCATCATGCACATGTGGATGATGCTTTGAGGATCATCCGAAACCAACCGCTCGTCCACGAGCGGGTTCCCGTACTTATTCTGAGGAGTCATAGATCAGGAGGCTGAGCTAGGAAGGGAGCTGGGTCACCGGTGCCGGTTCCAATCGAGACGGGCATCCTAGAATTGGCCATTAGGAATAAAGAAGAAAGGGGTTGTAAAAAATCCAAAGGTTATCTTTTAATAAATAAATAAAACAATTTTTATTTCTTTATTTATATTTGTTAATTCCATTAACAAACATTTGCATATAGCACCTCGAATCATTCGTTAATTCTATTAACAACCATTCGACGAAAAACCCCTTGAACTATTTCAATTTTCCCGAAACAATTTCGGTGCTGCTCAAAATATTCTTCGATATTCCGTATCCTCTCAAACGCGTCATCGAACCTCAAGTGTGTCACCCTACAGTTCGCGAATAAGATAGACATGATCGAGACTCCTCTCTGATCAATAATCAACAACGGGATCTGGAGATCCGTGATGACTCCTATTTCCGTGTTCGTTATAATCAGTCGGACACTTGATCATGGTGATGATCACAAAGGAACATCGGAATACAGAATGAGTAAAGGAATAGATGTCGAGTAACAAAGATCATTCACCTTGGGCATTGTAAAGTATCGAGAAGGAGTGCAATTAGTGAATGCTAGTAATACAAGTAGTTCTCACGATAAAGATATTCGTGATATGTGTGGGAGTCATTATGTGCATCAAGGTGCCAATAATGATCATTGTGAGTGAAAGTAGTTTCGGACATTTTATAGATGAAGTAAGTTCGAATGAATGTTTGGAGTGTCTCGGGATATGACGAAACAGTATGAAATATTAGTGAGAGTGGATGGAATGGTTTCGTAAATTTTATGAAAGGTTATGGAATGATTGTGGAAAGTTCGAAAAGTTTCGGAAGAGTTCGAGAATTTTTCATCGTTTCGGAATGGTGAGAATGCACAAACCCTAGTGGGGTGCCGGAGGGGGCACATGTGGCCCCACTAGGGCTGCGGCCTTGATGAAAAGGAGGGATCGTGGCCAAATTGGGCAGGGATTCCTCCCTCATGCGAATTGGAAAGGAGGGGAGGAGACCTATTTGGTCTCGGACTCCCTCTCTCCCCAATCAGATTGGGGGTGGGAGTCCTCCGAGGACGCCACCTCCCACCCCAACTTGCATAGGGCAGGAGGGAGTCCTCAGAGGATTCCACCTACCACCCAAAGACACATAGGGTGCCGGGGGAGAGCTCCAAAATCCTCCCGAACTAGGCTTGACGATGACGGCGGCTGCAGATGTTTTTGGTGGAAAAGGCTCCTATATTTAGGGTTAACCCTCCGAGAGGTATAAATAGGAAAGAGGGCAACGTCAGTGGGCAGCCAGGGGGCTCACACCACCCATGGGTGTGGCCAAAGGGGGGCACGCCGTCTCTTGGTGTAGGCCCCTGAGGCCCCCTCCGGGTCTCCTCCGGACTCGTGTACGTGACGACTTTCTAAGACTTTTGGGTTTTATTTCGTTCAATTCGAGAATATTTTCAGAACAACTTTTCTGAAACTAAAAACAGCAGAAAACAGGAACAGGCTCGTGGCATCTTGTCAGTAGGTTAGTCCCAGAAAATCCATAAAAATGACATGAAGTGTATACGAAACATGTAGCATAAAACATGAAATCAACATGCATGGACATCAGAAATTATGGATACGTTTGAGACGTATCACTACCACGCCGGCGAAAGACTTCAGCGCGGACGTCGGCGTCGATGGCATCGTCGCCATGCTCTCCAAGCGCACCTGTCACGAGGAGTATGAGCTCCAGAAGCGCCACCGCGTGGAGGAGACCCACGACGCCAAACTACTTGAGCAAGGGGCACCCGGAGCACACACACAATGAGAAAGGAGGCGGGAGTAGAAGCGCATCGCCGCCGAGCACGACGAGCACTTCGTCGACCTCGACTCCGATGCGGAGTGACCTCCGCCACCGTGTCCTTCACATTTAGGGGTAGCTAGGATGGTCATGTATTGCATCGTTCATTTGGTCATGTAATTGCAGAACATGTTATTCTCTTTGTTCCCGCGTGGTTCGAATTTTAAATTATTCGGTTCTATTTCGTGTTTCTGTTCTACGCCCTGGTTTTCTAACCTTCAAAAGCGTATAAACCCGACCTGTATTTTGTGTTTATAGGCCGGTCAGATACATATTCTGGTAGAGATGCTCTAAGAGCATTCCAAACAGCTCATCCAAACAGACCTCCAAATCAATGTAGATGTCTGAGAGGAAAAAAAATAGTCTTAACGGCTCATCTATATGGGCATAAAAATGTGGGTATCGCCAAAACATACTAGGCATCATGCACATGTGGATGATGCTTTGAGGATCAACCAAAACCAACCGCTCGTCCGCGAGCGGGTTCCCGTACTTATTCGGAGGAGTCATGGATCACGAGGCTGAGCTGGGAAGGGAGCTAGGTCACGGTGCCGGTTCCAATCGAGACGGGCCTCCTAGAATTTGGTCGTTAGGAACAAAGCAGAAAGGGGTTTAAAAAATATAGTTGTTAAAAGTTAGTTATAAATTACTATTGAAATAAACAGAGACTTGATAAGAGGTGACAACTTTGATCTTGTAAAAATTCACTTGACAAAAACATAGAAAATATTGTTGTTGTTGTTGTTGTTTTTGACCTGAAAACTATTGTTGTTGAAAGTTAGTGGTAAGATATATTAAAAGTAGGTGAGAGAATATAGATGTCCTGAATATAGTTAGACCTTCCACTGAAAAACTGGAAACATCTATAAAGGAATCTTTTAGATGACCTTCTATATGGAGATAGAGATAACCAAATTTAGATGAGTTGTTGGACATGCTCTAAGCTTGGTTGATCTTGGATGTTTTTGGTCCATCTGTGTCGTTTTGTGTTTGTGGGTCTTTGCCATTTTGTGTCACTGTATGTGGGCCGCATGTTCTTCCCTTGTGTGACACAGCTAGCATGGGCACATGTCGGATACTGCGCGTTGTTTGCTCGTATGACTCGGTTCGTGGGTTCTTTCCGCTCGGTCAAAGTGGTGCTGCTCGAGTAACGCTACATCTACGGGACTAATTATTTCAGGAATTTGAGTTACGAACTCACATGGCATTAGGTGTAGTGTTCACATCCCTACAATCGCAGAAGGATAAAACATACCAACGGCCGTTACCATGTCCGTTCGTAGGAATCAATCTGTTGGAATCAGTCCATAAGTCTAACTTTTTGGGTGCTGCTCTGTTGTCCCACCATCAAACAATTAGGATTACCCCACGCGAAATAGTCCACTCCTCATCTCGATGGCCAGCGCCCACTTCCCCTACGATCCCACCCTGTTTGTGCCTAAGTAACCTACGAATTCTTCCCCGGCTCTGCTAACCTAGCTCTCCGCACGCGGCCGGTTTGTCGTCTCATCCATACCGGCGCGCTGCCCAACAAACGCCCCAACAGGGTGGATGAGCTCGATGTGTGTCCGCTTTAGCTTTCCCTACTCCTTCTCATATATCTCTCTCTGGTGGAAGACAACAGCCCGTGACGGCCACATTAGGATTTTAGGAGCACAAGAGCAATGTAGCCCACCGAGATCGTGCCTCTACGCGCTTCGGGGGAAGTCGGCCTCCTCCACATCTCTCGCCACCAGAGTAGTGGGGAGCCCATCGGAGAGCAGCCGAGGAGGAGTGGTGCTTGCTGGGAGAAGCAGGGGGTCTTCCTCGACGTGCCCTCTGCTCTGCAGGAGTAGGTGGGGGAGACTGGGCTGGGAGAGACGCGAAGTGACGACGACAGTTTCAAGTGGAGTTATCCCTAGTTTGTGATGGAAATATTCCCTAGAGGCAATAATAAATGGTTTATTATTCATATTTATGTTTCATGATTAAGTTCAAGTTCTGTGTTATAATTGTGTTAGTCCCGGATAGTGAGGTATTTGGAGGAAAACCCAAATACATGTTATGACTTCATGACTGGTTCATATATTATCAATAGTCTTGGTTTTCTGACTATGTGGAAAATGACAAGTGTTTTGGTGTTGCCAGTAATGTACGAGGATCGAAGTTTTTTGGGGGAACAACAACGACGGATAATACCCATTTGATATACCATTGAACACATCTTCAGTATTGTTATCGTTAGTTTTAGCTTTATTGTCACCATAATCGTTTGCGTGAGACACATCTAGAACTGATTACAATATGGACATGACGGGGACCTCCAAAAATTACATCGTAACATGGTAATTGTAAAGTTGGTCTTTCGTTCTTACCGGATAGTATGCCATGTTGCTATCCTGACAGATGGAGTGATACATTCGGGGCCCTCTCAAGTATTACCGTGTTGTTCATCGTCTGTCCAGGACACTTGATCATGGTGATGATTATAAAGGGAACATCAGAATATAGAATGAGCAAAGGAGTACATTCCGGTAATGAGGATGTTTCACCTCGGGAATTGTAAAGTATCGAGAAGCGGTGTGATTAGTGATTGCTAGTAACACGGGTGGTTCTCATGATAAAGATATTCGTGATATGTGCTGGGGGTATTATGTGCATAAAGGTAACGCTAATGATCATTGTGAGTGGAAGGAGTTCCGAACATGTCCACATGTATTCAAACCCATAGGGTCACACACTTAAGATTCAACAACATTTGAGTTGTGTTCGGAATGGAAGTAAATGATGTAAGACGGAAGGAATGTTTGGAGTGTCTCGGGATATGACAGATGAGTTCAGAATGTCACCGTGATTGGATGGAATGGTTTCGAACATTTTATGGAAGGTGGTGGAATGGTTCTTGAAAGTTTCGGATGAGTCCGAGAATCTTTCGGGTCCGGAAATGGTGAGAATGGACAAACCCTAGTGGGGCTACATGTGTCGGAGGGGTACATGGGCCACTAGGGTTGCATCATGAATAAAGGGGGAAACCCGTAGCCAAATTGGCCAGGGAGTCCTCCCTCATGAGAATTGGAAAGGAGGGGAGACCTAGTTGGTCTCGAAACTCCAGTGAAAATTTATGTATTGGTCACATCGTTAGCAATGTACCGATGGAGTTTCTGAGGTAGAGGTTCTCAAATTTATCAAAGGAGATGAACCCAAACGTTGTTTTTTTAGATCACTACATAGGCACTTAGAAATATGTGACTGAGTGTTGGTTCTTTGACTTGGTGTCTATTCATTTTTGGTACAACTTAATTTTTTTACCTTTCAACTCTATGTCTGTCGTGCCAATATTATGTCTCTTGATCAATTTATTCTTTGGATGGTTGTCGTATCAAGCTTATGTTTCATGCCACCAATTTTTTGTTGAACCTCCTCGGCTGTTATCCATGGTGGACGAAGCTGCTCGAGGAGGGTTCCATCCATAACTTTTCTAATAAGCTGATGGCGGCAATAACCAGGCGGATTTTGGAGGGCTATTTCTTCTTCTCATGGATGCATGTCACGGTGACATAAGTGAAGGTGGAGGGGCTCCAAGTATTCTTCTTGAAATGTGGTTTTAGGGATCTAAAGCGTACTCTTGTGGTGCCTTCATGGAGTTCAGCGTGTGTATCCCTTCGACTGTCGCTGCCCTAGCACCGGTTATTTGGCTGAAAGTACCCTCCCACAACGTCTATAGTGGCGTGACACTGACGCTTTGTCCTCCTGGCAGGTGGACATCAAGGAGGTCTCCGAGCTTCATCTAGACGACCAATCCAGCTGTCCGACCATTTTCCTACCCCAATTGGTTCGTCCTCAGTGGGGCGAAGCAAGTTCGACGATGGAACTACAATGGTTTGTGCAACCGTGGTGAAGGACCTGATTGCATTTTGTTTTTCTTCTTCTAGGGTCCTTTCTGTAAGAACAAGGGTTTGGTTGTATTTTTTTTTCAACGGGGCCTTGTGTAAAATATAATCCCACAGTTTGATACAGCGTATGAAACGACCCCTCCCTTTGTTAAAATAAAAAAATAGCGCCTAACATTACCGTGGTGTGGCACCATGCGGTTGAATGCGCAACAACTTCCGAAAAAAAAGCACTGAGGTTTCGAGGCCGGGGTTTAATGAACCGAAGGACTTGTTGTACCGAACAAAAGTGGTACAGTGTTCTTCCCCAGCTGTAGGTACACACACAAGGTCATGGCCCGATTGATGGCGTATAGGTCGTTGTTTGGTAGGTGCCGCCAGCATCCGATGCAAACGGTCTGCGATGCGCTTCGCCATGCACCTTGTCCTTGCTGAAAGGAGGCCTACATGTTGATTGAGTTTGTCTGCTTGAATTATTGAGGCCCGCCCACTTTGTGTGATCCATCCGGGATCTATGAATGCAATGCATCGACGTGCATGAAGAGAGTAAATTGGCTTCACAAGGTAGGTACCCTCGGAATAGACAGGCTTCAATTGTTGGTGCCAAAATGGGAATCTTAGACGCAACAGAACACAAAATATCCGACTGATCGATCGACAATGCATTATTTTGCATGCTAGCACACGAACTGGGGCCATACGCGCACCGACAAGATGAACAGCATGGTAGGAAGAAGCACATGTTGATAACAGCAGAGATTCCATTGCCCACACAAATCATTCATCACAATTCCACATTGGCAGCTAGGTAGCTGAACCTTAAGTAGCAGTAGTAAGAAGCAGTAGTTTTAATGTAGCCACGACGTACTGTACTAGCTTGCAGCTCACAAGGAGTAGTAGGGTTCTTAACGAACAATATATAGTACCGCACATATATGAGATGTGATAATGTGATCGATCGCGAGCAGTCTCGCTCATGGATTGTACTGCTCCTTGTGCGTGTTGGAGGAGCTCCACGGCCATTAGTGCGTCTCACGTTTATTTTAAAGCAACGGGAATATTAAACGTAGTACTGGGATCTGGGAGGACGCAGTACGTACGTTTTCGTGTTGGCTAGTCCTCCTTCGGCCAGCTTGTGTTTTGCGCGTGGAGAGGCTCCACCAGCCACGCACGTTCCTCCGCCGGCCAGCGTGGCCTGCATGCATGTGCTCGCGTCGAGGAGTCTGTGGTTGGTAAGTTCGTTGGGACCTTCCTTCTCGCGGTTCCTTGGAGCGTCCGAATTCCAAGCACGCGCGTCCACTACTGTGGACCGAACCTTCTTTCCCGCTTGGACCTTTGCTGGACCGACTGTTTGAGTTTAAACCCCCTTCCTTGTGCTTGCCGATCCAAACCATCGCGTGCGCTCGAACGGAGGTCATTTTTTTTTTCGCGTGTAGCGCCATACAAAATACCTACCTTGTCAGTCAGCCCTCCGTCCCCATTTGTTTTACTCCCTCCGTCCACTTTTGTAAGGCCCACTTCTTAACATACCTACTTCCTTGCCCACCTTTGCCCTTCCCTTCTTTTTTCTTCTTCTCGCCCAACTGCGACCCGAGACTCAACTCGTCCTATGCAAATCATCCTACGTTCCACCAAATCAAAACAAGAAGAAAAAAAAACTTTACATAAACTCGCAACCTTGCCTGATTTTCCATCCAAAGTACTAAACATTTAACTGCACCAAACTTCCAAGAAATCATGCAGCTCGTTACTTTACATTACAAACCAAACCATCTACTACAACTTGTCGAATTCCATAAACTAGTACCACAGCAGCCCCGGAGCCGCAACAAAACAAGCCAGAGGGAGGGAGGGCCACGCTCAGCAACCCGATACACTACATCAAACACCCAATATCATCTTTCGCCAACCCATATAGCAAGCACAGCAAAATAACACCAACTCCACCAAACTATACGTCTACGTACTGTAACAACAAAGGTCGCCGAGCTCCTCAAACTGTGGGGGTATCGATGACGATGAGCTCCTCAACTGTGGCGTCGAGGTCGCCGAGCTGGAACTTGGGGGCGAGCTCCTCCCAGCCATCACACCTGTAACAAGGCATAGACCGGAATTAACAATACGCATCAACCTTATTTATAGCCATATAATAAGATACAAACAATTGAGCCAGTAATAAGACTTCTTGTTTCGCCTGCTGCAATCTAAAGAACCTCGCAAAACAATTCTAAATTGCGTAACAACTTGCAAGATTCGTGCATAAAATCCAAAAGCTATAATACTCACTACAACAGCAAGATCTATAGCACTAGTACAACCCAAGCTACAGAGAAATCTCTACCACTATATAGCAGACACACAAACAGGCTTTATATACAGGACATGCAACCACACCCAAAAAAAACATGCATGAGTCGCAATTCACGACACCCTAACTGGCCTGTCCAATTTACGGACGGCCAAACCAAACCACGTGACATGAAAAACACACAAAAATGTAGTAGACTCGAATCCAACTAATACCAATTAGCAGCCGCTCTAGATTCAGATTTACGACTATACAGTCTAAATTCTGCAAAAGCACAAGCATACATAGCACGGTGGACACATCACGTACATCCTCCAGATCATTTTCGGATCAATGTATGACAAGTACTAATTCTAAACTGCGATATAAGATTACATGCACGAATTAAAAAGACTAGCCGATAGCCATATCTAAACTGAAGACCAACTGCAACAACAGAGCACACTGCTTAGCAGATCCAACAAAGCACGTTGGAACTGCAAAATGAATACACCCATCTGGCAGTTGCTTCTACACACATGACAGGACAGCATTCTAGTTGCTACTGGACTAAGTATTGAGCCCAAACTTACAAAGGCTAGCTACACATTAACAACACCTAACTAGTATGTCCGATTCATGGACGACCAAAGCATCCTAACATGAAAACACGCAAAAACGTAATCCAACTAATACCAATTAGCTTGCCCTTTAGCTACAGAGTTATGATACAATCTGAATTCTGCAAAGCACAAATTATACATAGCAAGGTGGCCAGATTAATCCGGATTAACATCTACAAGTAATTAAATAACAAACTACAAGATAAGATCAAATCCAAGCAAAAATCAGATTAGCCGATAGCCTTACGACATGAATGAGTTGAAGATTAGCATTTCACACGGACCAACTACTAGCAGAGACCGTTGCTTATGGTATCCAACAAAGCACATTTCACACTAATAAATTCGAAATAAAGGAAAGTATCATTCTCTTTCCATTATTGACCAAGGAGAAGAGAAGAAACCTACATCGTTCTTGATTTCTGCTAGTTTACCGAACACTAGGTAGTGTTGCTAGTACAACACGATGAACTGACAACTAATGCTTGCTTGATACGATGACGTATACATACTGAGACACACTAGTGAGACACGGACGGCCAGACCAATCACAATACATGTACAACTAAAAATGTCCAAAATGGCGGTGCAAATAAGCATCTAATCCGAGGAAGAAAAACGATGGGGATTATGGCAATACGCAGACCAAGTTCATGTCCATCCTGCTGGCGGTCGAGCTCGAGTGGGTGGGTGGGGGCTGGGGTTGTCCTAGCCTAGGTTTCCCACGAACACAGGCAGCGAAGAGAAGGAGGTCAAAGTTGGAAACTTTCGCCAGCAGGACGAGGAGGAGGTACCTGCGTCGGTGTCTCCGTGGCGGGAGCGGCCTTGTTCGCGGCGAGCTCGTCCGAGGAGACCGCCAGGACGGAGCCCAGGCGCTGCGCCGGCCGCCATTTCCTCTGCTGGTCCCCTGCTTCGGCTCGCGAACGAGGCAGATCATAGTGAAGCCGAGCTGTGCGTGGCCGACGAAGGCCCTCCGTGTCTTCGTCGACGCCGGCAGCCCCTCGCCGGCGTTCAACGCCTCACCCAACTCCCACGGCCATGCACGCGAAGCGGTTCGACGGAGCTGCGCGCAGCGACGCACGCCCGCGCCGGCGAGCAAGCCAGCCGCAGCGCCATGGTTTCGTCGTCAGGAGGAGGGGAAACGGACGCCGCCGCGGTTCCTTCGTCGGGATCGGGGATGGGGGGAAATGGCGTTTGGTTAGGGCTTGGTCTCGGGGCGCCGTTCTGTTCCGGCCAGGACCTCTGGGTGGCCGTCGATTTGCATCGGGCGTCTCCGAGCATGCCGAGCCACGGAACGGACCTCTGGGCACTACTTGGGCCGGATTTTGCTACGGGCTTATGGCGGAAGGCCGGAAGCAATACGGAAGTCCCTAGCGCTCTTCGTCCGTTTTGGCGGCCAAGTTGAAAATTCCTCGAGCGCTTTCTGTTTTGGCGCTCGCTTTCCGTAGGTATTAATTAGTGCTTGCATGTAATAATATAGGTACACAAAATATAAACGACTGGCGTCCATGTATGCATCTTTTTTCAATAGAGGGTGATGTTACGTATATACGGCTCCAACGAGTGTGTGCACAAAATCAAGCCTTGTATGCTTGAATTCCCAGCTAAACTTTGCTCGTGGATCCCTGAAGAACCACAACTGGGGGCGGTGATGATCATACTAGTATATATCATGGCATGATATGAGTGGCGACATGGTCGTGCACAATGCAATTATATCCTCAATCAAACCGCTTGACACTAAACTATGCATCTTAGTCGGCATCTCGCCCTTGTAGAGAAAATCCTCTTTATTTACCGTCATCGCTTACATCCATTGCATCCTCCAACATATGCCTTGAATAGATACTATGAGAGATGGAGAGCCTAAGTATACTATGTGAAGGGATGCTTCTCTAGTGGCATGAATCCAACGAGCAACAAGTGGCTTACGCAAGATATGTCGCCCAATCCTTCGCCCTCCAACGAGATCATAGGTGTCACACAATCCAGGTACTCAAATACACACGCAAACGATGCGACAACACACACACATAATCTCCTAGGTACCCAAACAACAAGAGGCTCGTGCAGCTAGTAGCCATAGTAGATAATGTCGATGAGAAAACTCCTTGTCTCGTTTCCCTCCCGTGTTGCTGAGCGATCGGGGGAGGCGGGAGGGACCCTAGCGCCGCATCTCTCTAGCCCCTATGCCTCCCTCTCCTCCCGTCGCCACCACCGGAGACGGTGGGCCCCCTCTCCCCTATCTCGGTGCTGGCGACGCTGGGCGTTTTGGCCGAAGCATTGCTTTTTCGTGGGGTGCAACGGCGTGGCTGCTTCAGCGGTGGCTGCAAGGCCATGATGTACTTGTGGTGGCGGCGGCAGTGTGCTAGCATGGTCGGTGCTATGGGTGACACGACTTTGTCGTCCCGCTGGTTTGCGAGAGATCTGGAGCGTTGTTGTGGAAGGTCGCCAAATGTGGCCATGGCGGCCATGGACGACGTGTGTGGATGTCTTCGGGCGGGGACGGTAGGGTTGCAATGTCTGCCTTCCGCCTCGAGCTTGGAACGTGGCAGGGGCCCATGCCCTTTTTGAGTCCTTCGGTCGTCGCCCCAGATTAGTTGTCGCTGGTAGCTGCGGGGGGTGTTGATCGCCGATCTCATGTATGAGACCTATCTCTTCATATCTCTTCCTCTCAGTGGGGCGATGAGCCAGGGCACCTGGAATGTGGGAATCCTTGTTACTGGTGGGCGTGCCAAGGACTCGGGTGATGGCCGGTGACCACGGCCATGAGGGTAGTGTGGTGGCTGGTGAGCGTCTTGCGGTGACACTGGCCCAGGTGGCGCTTGTCGTTTTCGATACGCCGTGTCGAAGGTGAGAGTGTTTGCCAGGGTAAAATCTTATGGGTCTTCTCGGGATGCGACAACGATGTTCATGGATGTCATCCCATTCTTGAAGGCGTCACTGCGTCTCATTTGGGTCCTTCGAAGCCCTGGAGGAAAATCCATGATCCTTGGATCGGGTGGTGGCATCGCTTTGGCGTCATGCTCATCTTGAAGGCATCGCCATGGATTTCATGATGAGTTGCTCTCTGGAGGTGGTGACACAACGGATGCGGTATTTGTGTGATATCCTCGCCGGGCTCTCTTTGACGAAGCTCGTACCTTGCTCTTTTCATCTTAGTGTTCCTCTGTTCGGGGCCTCTCTGTGGTGCCTATGCGCAACCTTGTGGATAGTGGCGGTGATGATCATGGTGGTGTGCCTTCGATGGTTTAGTTGGTCTCAGCGGTGTGCATCATGTGTTGGCGTGCCCGTGCTCTCTGGTCAAGCTCATGCCCGACACCTTTGCCGGCCCAGCTTGTGCTCTCCCTCTTCGACTTTGCTTTGCTTTGGTTTTCATCTGTAATCGCCTTGGTAACTCTATTTCTTATGTGTGTAGTATTTTCTTGTAAGTTGGGTTCATCACTATGTATCTTCGGCCTAGTATCTAAAAAAGTAGCAATGGTAGTTGGCAAAGGACATGCTCACCATGATCTTGTAGCACTCTATAGTAGCATGGATGCATGGATTGTCATATCAATATTTGGGTGGTGGTGCGGTGGGAGGGCCCAACTGAAAGTGCATTTAGTGTCCTAAATGTTTTGATGCTTGTGACAATGTAAGATTATGTCTAATGGTGATTCGAAGTGAATATGTCTTTTGTCCTTAGTTCGCAGTTCCAAAAAGAAGAAAGGAAAATTTCATCTTCAAGTAGTGGTAGTGCCGCCAGGCCTAGCGACTACGCGGGATATTCCCATCAGTAGTACTACCAGAGGTAGTACCGCCACTAGTTCCACCAAACTACCCTTTTGTTTGGTGTCAGCGGCACTAACGATGTAGTACCGGCGGTAGTATCGCTACTAGAAATACTCATCGCAGTAGCCAGACATGCGGCGGTAGTACCACCATTTGTACTGCCAAAAGCACATTCGGTTACTCATCAGTGATACTAGCAGTGACACTACCTATGCACAAACGAGGTAGCCAGATGGGCCCTTTGTATCATATTAGCGGCTGTACCACTATTGCGGAACTGGTCTCCCTCTTTTCTACATTTCAACGACCGCGAAGAAAATGACCAGCAGTACTACCGCGAGTCCCAGCGGTAGTACCACTTCAATGGGACCTTCAAAGCATAATGGCCAGATTCAAGAGGAGAGTATTTAGTACTCTTCTTCCCCCATTTGAATACTTAAGTTTGGACACTCCCTCTCCACCATTAATGCAGTAAGTTCAACATCATAGATTTCCCACTCCATCCATCGAATCATCCCGATACTTTTGTGGAGTACTCGAGGATACCTAGATCTGTGATTTCACCAAAGGAATTTTACATCAACCAGTCAAATCCTAGCGGATCTTGAGATGTCTTGGGTGGCTTGTAACCCTAGAGAAATCCTACTGCTTGGACTTTCCACCTTATTTCAAGAAGCTCCAGGTCTTGTTGAGAGCCTCTAGTTGAGTTGCAGAGTTGGTTCAACCTTGTGTAAAGGTTTGATCCACGCCTTCAAATAAACTTCATAGTGGAAATGATAATCTCCTTCACCGGAGAAGCTCAAGGATAACAAGGTGTGCACCTCCGTGCTATTGGAGTGCATAGGTGGCTACTCACATGTCCAACGTATATGTACTTCCCTTGGGAAGGAACTACGGGAAACATATTATTATCTCCTGTTTACACTTGTTGTTTATCTAGTCCTTTACATATTGCCTCTGTTGCTTACTACTTTCTATCATATTGTCTCCTAGCATAAATAATGATGACCATTAATGAGTTTGCACATGGAATGATAGAAAATAGTTATCTATAAGCATGAAATACTAATCGTGCGATAGCAAACAACACATGAAATGAAGACAATAATTGTATGCTAGCATAAAATAACAATGTTCGACTATGCAACACCACATGAAATGATAGATAATACATACATCGTCCTATCATAAAACAATATTGTGCAACAACAAAACTTCGACATACCAAAAGCCAGCTAATGGTTGTCTCCTAACTTAACCATTCATTACAAGAATGGTAGGCAACATAGATCTTCTAGCATAAAATAATAAACATCGACGAATTGACACGTGAAATGATAGGTAAAGTGTTAGTTGAAACTTAAGTGGAATTAGGAAATTACGTAGTCTCATATGCAAGAAAGTCATTCCACACAAGAAATCTTAACTAGATAATATCAAATCAACATGCTTGTATTGGATATTTGACGCAAGTAGTTAAATACTTACTATTAAAAACCTAGAGAGTTTGGGGTTTTAAAAATCATGATGAATGGGTAGTTGCTTCCAAAATTGGCGCTTGAAAGCAACATGCAGGCGTAGCGACAAGATGATTTACTCCACTATGATGGTTCGAGAAACGAGAGAGATGCCATGTAGACCTGAAGATTATCTGAGATATAACATGATCCCACCTAGTAGTGGTATGCCGATGGAGTGGTGGGATCGTATGGAGCGATGTTATTTTCCTATTGACGAATTGAAAAACAACATCCCGTGGTATATGACTTTGACAATCCTAGATTGAGTTTGAGGCACAGGCAATGATGGAGGCAAGGATGATACACATGGCGTGGGGGTAAAGAAATCAGTTTGATTCTCCGTTGGACGGTCATGATTCTAGCAAAGGTTGTGGCATGTGACGCCAAGGTTTTCTTCACAAGATGTCCCTTGCACAATAATAGTCGAAACTCACTGCGTGGAATTTCATACATAGTTGTCCACGAGCTAGTTATCCCAGATAGTTTGTTTATTACAATATCCACACCTTACTATTTTATGTGCCATAGATTAATATATAAGTTAATCAATATTAATGTTTAGAAATATATGATCTCTATTATTTCATGTGCTTGGTCTGCCTTTATAGTCGGTCAAATGATGTTATCACTTATTTTTGAACTTCTAGTTCTCGATATTTTTGTGTAAACTATGACAACGAGAATGATAAAGATGAAATTGCAAGAAACTATGTACGGTAAAATTGTCGTGATACATGGGCTAAAATAAGCCCGATGCAATATGCACTTTTTTGGGCACCAAATCCATGCATACACTGCTCGTCGTAAAATTTATGTATCCATTGGGTGTTCAGTTTGCTCTTTGTATCGCCTCGTGCGATATCACTCTACTATTTGTGATTTTTGATGGTGAGTCGGGGTCATCAAACGACGACAAGCTTGTTTATGGATTGGATAGTGACCACGACACATTCATCGAGATCAAGGTGGATCTAGGGAATCCATGGGTGCCATGGAAACCCCTCTAGAAACGTGAAACAAAACTTACATCATATAGACTAAACTAGTTCGTAGTAGTTGAAAGTGTACATTAGGAGATTTGTTGGAATTTTGATGCTACATGGCATTCATAAAATTTAACCCTGTGTATTAAAGTTATGTAGTTCATTTAAAATGTAGAAGCCCTAATGCCAATTCATTGCCAGGTGTTGCGGCTGCATGTTAGGATGCACTTCAAGTAATTGCAATCATTTCAAGTAATTTAAGATGGCAGTTTCTTGGATGACAATCATGCTTTCTAGGATCCCTTCACATGTCATATGTGTTGCTCACGAGAATATTTTAAGAATGAATGTATTTTGTAGTAACATCACACTAGTCCATGGGTTTGGGGCTATTTTTTGGGTGGGAGGTGCCGATGTTGGAGCTCAAGAACACCGTCGAGGCACGACTTGCCGGAGGAGGGTAAGAATGGATGTTTGTGGTCGATAGGGGACTAGTAGTGGGAGGGATAAAGGTGGTGAAAGGATATGGGAGGCCACACCAACAATATGATGGTTCTACAAGAGACGACAGAGAGGAATATGTGGTTGAGCGGGAGAGAGACGAGTTGATGATAGGAAAAACTTGTGGCAAGGGAGAGATATGCAGAAGAGCGGGGCGCGATGGTGGTGAGTGGGATGTTTGTTCGAGATTGAGACCTACATATAGGAGTGTTCTAATATGGTTGGTGTATAGTATTTGTTTTAAGGCATGTTGGAAAAAAAGTTTGAGAATGTTTTGTGAGCTTCCCAAGGTAGTTTTATAATGACTCTTCTCATATGTCTTTATAGCCTGTGGCCATGGCAGCACTAGAAGCAGGAGCAGCAACCCACGCCAACCATGGATAATACCACGCCGACATCTAATTTATTTCATCTCCATGGAGCCAGATAGCTCGAGAACCTGCCGGAGAGCAAGGCGAGGCGAGTGCCAACGCCATCACCGAAACCCTAGATCGCAGGAGGGTTGCGTGTGGCTGAGGCGGGAGCGGAATCACGAGATCGTTTTGGGTATATTGTAAGTTGGAGCAGAGTGAGGAGAATCGATTTCATAGATCGTTGGATGTCTATACTACAATACTCATGTGAGATAACATGAAGTTGCGATCCAGTACCGAACCAAACCCCATGCCAAATTTGTATCTAGTGTTATACAGTACTTAGGCTAAGTTATAGATCAAATCAAACATTTAAAAAATATATAGGTACTAAAATAAGCCCACACCCCGGGTCATTGCCCATGTTGCCAGGGGCGTGGATCTGCCCCTATCTACATGATAAGTCTTTTTTTTCCTTTAACCTTCTCCGCCCTGGCGCGCGTATCAATTTAGAGATCGTTATTTGATTCACGAAAATAAATTTTATGTCGAAAAGAGACGTGATATTGAAAATATAGGGAAACGGTTATTCAAGTGGAAATAAACTTAATCTTCATAATTTGATTTATTTTTGCTTGCCTTCTTTTATTTAGATAGCAAAATACCGCTAAACTTCGCTTGCTACTGTTAGGAAATCATGAAGTCAGGACCGATTTGATAATTTTGAATATGATTTTCTTATCATATTTTTTTATATCACTTAACAAATTAGAGTTTTTCTTGAATACATACATTCAATTTATGCTACATGATAATTCTTACCTATATTTTTTAATTGCTTAATCTTGTCATGGTATCTTTATCATTCGAACTACTAACTTTTTTCATAAACATCGCCGTGATATTAGAGGTAATTTTCATAACATATTTAACCTATTCATCAGTAAAAAGTATACTCTAAGAACAATTAACCATGCATGCATGTCCTAGTTGAGCATCAAATGAGTTGTTAAGACCGTGATCGATTCGAGCCAAGCATGCATGAGGAACCAACAGAGATTGTTATGTGTGACATTTGGTAAAGAACGGATCAGAGCTTCATTTTTCGCATGTGCTATACCATTGTTAATGTGTACGGTTTTCATGTCGGTTGCAGGAGCGATACTTCCGGAGGCTTAGTTTCTAGGTCCACTTCGTGCTATCGACACCTTTTCGTGTTGTTGTCGCCCACTTCAGATTGTATGGATGCATACATGCATAAAAAGTAGACGGTGCCATTATCGATAATTTCAACAGAATCAAAAAATTAAATGCCTCGTCTCTCAAGCCATAAATCAAATGATATGATCTCATTGTCGGTTTGCCCTGAAATAGCAAAATCGTCAAACAACAAAGACGACATATACACATGCAATGCACAAACGACCACATGCTCAAAAAAAAAATCCGAGGTCACTTTGGGCCACCATCTACCCCGCCCCACTGCTCCAAACATCCCACCGGCTCGACACTGAAGGACGATACGAAGGAGATTGCTGGGAGTGCATGGATGTCCATATTCAAGGGGACCCCTCGGTAGAGGCGGAGGAGATCTGTTGGCCAAGGAAGAGCTCGTGGTGCACCTGCACCACCGAGAGAAGGTGAGTGCGAGGCTGGGATGTTTCCTACGAGTGAAATACTAGATCACGAAATGGCATGCGTTCATGTGCGCCCTGTACTATTTGTTGCCTTTCATGCTCTCTATTGGTGACCAAGTCATGTAGCTCCGCGCCACCTAGTATGTTCATTCCTCTATATAGGTCAAAGTCCATGTTGGTTATCTACACGTTGCATCTACTCAAACGCATGACCATTAGCATATAAATATAGACGGTACAGTGCATGACCACTAGAATATAAATCTAAATTCACGCATGGGCTTTTTATGATATCTAACCCTTTGTGTGCGGTCTTAGATCACTTGCATGCATGCATCTTTCTTCCATTTCCAGGGATCGTCGAGTGAGGTATCAGTATCTTAGAGCATCTCCCGAGGCACCTATGTTATTTGTGTCCGACCCCCCCCCCCCCCCCAATGTAGCCCTCCTCGCGGGGTGACGGACGTGTGTCCGTGAATTTGGTGGGTGGGTGTCACAGCGGCAAACCCCAAACGCCGACCCTCCAATCGGCGACACAATCAAAAGGTTGAAAAATTGTAGAACTAAACAACATCTATATGCAAAAGGTTTAATTTTTGTTGAAATTTTTGAATAAAAATAACAATGGGCGTCGTAAATCTAACTACTCGATGATATTGGTCTCTCCATGCTCGGCCTCGTCGTCTTGGCAACACTCGCGCTGGAGCATGGTGCCATATACATTTTGATGCGCAACTTGCCCCCGACGTAGCGGAAGATGAGCATTCAGCCCTGCTGCAGCTAGTGCATGCGGGTGAATGCCGTCGAGCCGTCCCGCCACCGTGCCTAACCACAACGACGTCCACGCGGTGGGGCCACTCTTCCGGCTGCAACGTGAAATAGTCCGGCTCGTTGTCGGCGAGTAGGGCGGTGATTCTATCGGGCAGCTTCAAAAGGTTGCCCAATGGTTGAAAGAGGAGGACGAAGAACTCTGGGAGGGCAAGTCCTTCATCGTCGGTTGCGCCACTACGGCCGATGCGACTACCACATCCTCCTCGCCCTCCACGGCCCACGCTTCCTGCGCGGACTCCTCGTCCCCCACGGACGTCGTGGCCACCACAGACTCCTCGCCCTCCAAGGCCCTGGACGACCAACGCGCCCGCCTCTTGGAGCTCTCGCCATCGCGTTGCCTCGGGAGACGGCAGCCCGATCCCATCAGGCCCTTTTTAAGCGCGCCGTCGGGCTCAAACTGTGCCGCTGACCCCTATAGGATGAGGACGACGATTATAACTTAGGATGGACGTCGTGTTTTAAATTTCGTCTTATATATGTACAAAATGACATGCAACGAATGCCTCTACCGTTATATGTGAACAAAATATTTTATGTTGTCTGTGTCAATGACGAGCATGCCCCCTGTTGGGTGGTTTGACCGGCCAATGTCCAGCGCCCTCAGACAGGCCCCCAAGTTTGCCAAGTGTGTTGGGGCCCGGACATAATTTTGATGGACGGACTTCTTTGAGGGTGCCGCTGTGCGCGGTTTTTGTGTCATGACACCCAATGGGCCATGGGGGTAGGGGTTACCGGTGGAGATGCTCTTAGACGCTCATCGTGCTCATGGAGGAGGACATGGACAAAACAGACGATGAAACAATAAGGAAATGATACGCGGTGGACTCACCAATGGCGTAACAAGTTACCGTCGAGATCATTGAGCGACAAAGCCTCCATGCGGAGAGGTATGCCGATGGCGGAAACGTGACACTCTAGGACTCCGATACACCAAAAATGACACGAGGCCCGTGTTTCTTTTGGAGATATGAGTGCATTTTCCCGATGTTGGAGTTTAGAGCATATCCACCCTCCCACTAATAGCCCCCTCTCGGCCGCACTTTTTTTCGCCGACAGGTGGCGCGTCCATGAGCCCAAATTTTGCCGGTTTTGGGCCGAAAATTACGACGGTGGACCCATCCAAACCTAGCACGCTGGGGCACTTGGGGATCCGGCGAAAGAGAAAATGGCGCGAAAATAGTTCAACCCATTTTTCTCGCCTGCGGTCCCACCTATCAGCAAGTCAGAGCATCATGGTCCTCGTCACCTCGGCTCCCCCCACGCATTAACGCCGCCGCTGGCCAGTCCAATTGCCACACTGACTAACCAAACCAATCGCCTACACGGGAGTAATGACACCCCCGTCCGCTATAAAAGTCCACTTCGTCGTCGTCGCACGCACACCCGCTCGCCTCCTTTGCCCCCGCCGCTCACGCCCCATTCCCCTCCCTCCTTCTCGCCCACCAGTACCACAAAAATGGCAAAGAGGTTCGCATGCGACGATGCAGCGGCCAACGAGTTCGGCTGTCTGGCACCTCTGCCACCCACCGGCCACGGTCGAAGCCATGGCAACGACACCGCCTGGCCCACGTACTTCAAAAAATGCCACAAACAATAGTTGGCAGCGCTACCCACCAGCGTCCTGATCTCGTCGCGCAACAACGCCGAGGGCCGTCGTCTGGCCGTCATCTCTGGCGGAGTAAGCCAGAGTGCACCCTCGCAACCGTACGTCCTCGCACACATCCAAAGGTGGATGGACAACCCGACCCTTCCCTGTCCCGCCGCAGCGGAAACTCCTGGATACCGCGGCGTGGAGCCTCGAGTTCGGGTCCCTCCTCCGCGCCCTCTATCGCGTCAAGGACGGGCCAGATGAGGAACGGCCGCGCCGTCAGGCTCGAAACAACATCATCATCAACGAAAGCCGGACGCCGTCGCCTCCCCGTCAGCGGTTAGTCACGTCGAAGGAGGAGGTGGCGAGCGAAGTCGTTGTCATCGGCGACGAGGAGGACGCCACGCCGTTTCAGCCGCACGCAGGGCAGAGATTCAAACGCGCACCAAAGGACGAGCCGCCGAGCAAGTCCGGCGACGGCGACCACACCGAGATTTTCGCCACTCGACATAAACTCGACGCAATAGTTTGATTTTAGTTTATTTATTGGCCCTATTATGTGATCGCCTATATTTTGTCCAAATTAATGGAATTGCCCAAATTTATCGAATTTTGTTCTGTTTGAACTTTTTTGTACCGTCGTCTCGGAACATGACTAGGAAACGGCACCCCCACGCCAAAATTAGCGCCGACGACCTTCTAAGCGACGCTTTTTCAGTCGAAAAAGGTCAATTTTGTCTCACGGTAAAACAACACAAGTATGACCACAATTTCCGAGATAATTTTGCGCCACCGTCTACTCTGCCCCAAACACGCATTGGTAGACATCGGAGCGACGATAGGAAAGGACGTATGAGTGGAGACCTTGGGTGCCGCTGGGAGGGACTCGAGGTGTACTTTTAATCCTAGTACTAAAATCGAGCTACACCAAGAAATTAAGTAGGCCAATGCATGCGGCCATGTGAGCATAAATAGGCTCAGATTTTGGTCAATTAGGGAAGTAAATTGAGTTCTATATTAATGGAACGTCTTGGTATTGCCGCAGCCAGGCAATGAGAGCGCACAAAGCCATCTCAACAGTCCACGGCCCAACTCTTGTTCAAAAAAAAAACAGTCCACGGCCCAAAACAACAAACACAAACGCATCTCAAAAAAAGAAAAGAAAACAACAAAAACACACGCACACTGCGCCGCCACCACTCTGCCGCCCCACTCACCCACCGAGCGATACCCCCAACTCCCTCCATTCGGCCGCTCCGGCGATTCGAGATGTGCGCCGCCGCCTTTCCCCCCGCACAAGCTCACCCCCTCTACTCCCCGAGCTGCTGCTGCCGCTGCCGGCGGCGTCGGTGACGCGGCCTCCGCCATCTCGTCCCCCTTCTCCACCTTCTGTCGGCGTCGTCGGGTGCATAGGGGGACGGACCTGCGACTACCGCGGCAGCGCCATAGGATCCCTAGCTGGTTGGTTAGGTCATGGGGAGCTGCACAAGGTACATCTCTACCTGAATAATCTTCTCCTCTCATTTCCTCTCTTCTGCCCACAAATTCAACATCTCTTCTTCCTTTGCCGACCAGCCGAATAAGCAACTGTACGCGCGAGAGGCCGGGCGGCGATACATCTGCTTAGTTGTGATGTACATGCCTGCACTTCGAGGATCAAGGATGAGGGCTGCCACCGTTGCTCCTTCTGCAGCAGCGCACCCGAGATCGCCGGGGAGGACCCAGACATCCTGCTGCATCGTCAGTACGGCACCAGCACCAGCACCAGCCAGGGTATCTCTCTCTCAACTCACTACTTATGCCTGCCGGATGTAGATACTAGGATCTGTGTATCGCCAAACGCCACGAGTAGTAGCTGCTCAGCGAAGATAGCAGCCTTGCATCACCTTGTCATGTGAAGAAAACTGAAATTAATTCATAATATGCAGGCCTCAAATAAAACCATGTTCTTGTTCGTGGTTATATTATTACTGTTAGATCTTTACGGGTTATATTTCAAGCCCAGTACTATTATAGGAAGCTCCTAGCATCGCATTCAATTATTACTTCCAGCTATGAACTTTGAGAGTCTCATCTGCCCATGAAAACCAACCCAGAATTCTGAAACTACCAGCAAATAATCTGCCTGTATGTGTGTGTTCTGCAGGTTTCGGACAGCGAACCCAATCGAGCTGCTGCTACTGGAAGCGGGGCTGATCTCGCACCATCTCATGTCGCCCAGCAGAGCATACTGTTGCTCGCCGTGGAAGACAAGGAATTCCTCTAGCACAATGTGTGGCATCTTGCTGCACCGCCATCAAATACTTAGTCACCAGGTAGCTTCACTATCTCCAACGCTGCTGCTGTCTATGGTTTCCCAATGCAGATAATACGTTACATCATCTGCTGCTCTGTGTATCTTCTCACCAAAGATGCTCTAGGAGTAGTATATGCTTAGCGAAACATTGCTACCAAAATGCACTATGTGTAACTCTAACATTGCACTAACAGTTTTATATAAGTTTCAACCGTTGTTTGCTTTGGTTGTGAAATCAGATTACTTTCGAGTATCAACTATTTGCATCGCTATACATAATTATTTCCGCGCATCAACTTTAAGGGTCGGAATTACCCATGTACCAAGTCTGATTTCTGTACCTAAAAACTGGTCTGCTTGTGTGTTTTGCAGGTCTTGGACAGCTGGAGCTGCTGCCGCCGGCGTCAGCTGTCGTGGAGACCGGATGGTGATCCCTCAACTTGCATTCTCCTGCTGTGGACACACTTCCAGAATGAAGGTGAACCTCCTTGGGCTGCTTCATGTGTGGCGCCAGGCTTCAAGGACACCGTCATACTTCTGCATCCCCATCAAATACTTAGGCAACCAGGTAGTCTCAGCCTCTCCAATGCTGATGTTTTGGTGCGTGTGGTTGCCCAATGTATATGCTAAATCATCTGTTGTTGTGTTTATCCTCTATCTAAACGCCATGAGTAGTAGGTGCTTAGGGATGAGTAAAATTCTTGCTACAAAATGCCGTTATGTGTCACTCTCAAGGTTTGGATTGAGTCTGCATCTTGCCTCAGCTTTTCTGAATTTTCAATCATCATTATACAAGCCTCAACTCAAACCATGTTGTTGTGTGCGTTCTTATATACTCTTCCTAGTTTATTCCGACCCCACTACTAGTATGCAACGTCGTGTTTGTGCCCTCTACTAGTATGCACCACAATAAATTATTAGTTCCAAGTATCAACATTCTTGCTTTCATCTGCCCGTGAACCAACCCTGAATTTTTTGCACTGGTTAAGAAAGTTAGGATGGGTGTGTAAGATTTTTTTTTCTGAATGACGGAGTTCTATAGAATGGTTACACCTGAATGCTTTATCAATGATGGAGTGCTAGCTGAATATTGATAGTCTACATCTGGTAAAAAAAAACCTCAAGCATACGAATTATTTAGGGTGATGGAGCTTGTTTTAGCAAAGTCCTAGCCGGAGTGCTACAACAACCAAACACATTGTTTCGGCCATGTTTTGTTTTGACTATTCAACCTGGGCATCACTCTTTATGATTCCATGTTTAAGTAGTAGTACTACAACAACGCCACACATTTTTACCTGGACTGAGGGGTGTCTGAGCAACACAAATGGAGAAAATGTATCAAAGAAATTTATTTTACCCAGTTTCTTGTGACACCAGGTACTATAACCTGGGTACGCCCATTGTCTACTGGCAGATGATGCTACTGCTGTACCATGCTTCACATATTGGCCTTCTTCATTCTTTTAGATGACTGTGAACTATGTTATGGGCATGCTTAATGTAATATTCAGTTTTCCGATGGAGTAGTAGGTCAGCCATCTTACCCAAATGGCTGTTTCACCTTGCAGACGAATTCAACATGGATAGTGAATAAAATCATGTTGGATAGTGGTTTTAGAGTTTGGATCCTTCTTTCTTTGTTCGGAATGGTTGTACTAATGAATTGTTTGTATTGACCGGCAGGTGTAGATTCAAGTCATGAAGGTATATTGCATCAAATGGGCGATCCCCACACTTCCAATCAACCTAGCCCGTAGTGGAGCATAATTCGAGAAGGCTGTGCAGTTATGTACTGTGTTTGCTTCTATTCTCTTTGCAGGAAGCATTCAACCATTGTTTCCCAAGCGTTCATATTTCCTCTCTATGATTCTTGTGACCCTCTTGTGGTTTAAGAGATTTATTTACTCTTTGCCATGATTGCAGGCTGGAGAGAGGTCGGTGCATGTTCCCAATCGGCCTATTGATCCGTAGACACCTACAAACCAATCAATCTTCTGTATCCAATTCAAAGTTAAAAAATGTCAGTATTTTTCCTTGTTCCTATTAAATGTTATCATTCATGTCATAGGGAATTCTGCTCTACCAAATAGCATACTTTGTTACGTCTAGCAAAAGAGCATACTTTGTTACGTGTAGCAAAAGGCAGTTTACCATAAATAATTTTCTGATTGCACCTTGCACAAAATGTTATTTTAACATGCAGCGTTTAATATTTTTCTACTAATTTATGCTTATGTACCATGCTTTGCCAACTGTCCTTGTTCATTTAGTGCACTAAGTTATGATGGTCTTGGGTGTCTCTATTTCTCAGTCATTTGGTGCTATTGATTATCACACCAAAATGCATGTCATGTGATATATTGTATAACCTGTTAAATAAGTAAATAAATAAATTTGGGTGTTTATGATTTGAGAAACTGACTTGGCATGCTATCATGTTGAAGTTCTAACAAAACTAGATTATTAAGTTGGTGCTAATGATTTCAATGTGTACAGATGCTAAGTTTTGAACAGTTTCAGTGTCACTAATCAAGTAAATTAATGAAATTCGAACATGCTATCCAATGAATCGTGATAATTATTTGGGTTCTAGAACTTTTCTAAGACTTTCTGTAGTGTTGCCACTATTGTCTTTCTATGTTCCATGCTTCAGCTTGGAGTAGTGACTTTTTCTAGTAACCATATGCTGCCACAGGTACTGAGCAGCATGCACACAAAGTGTCCGCATGTGATATCTTGGCGGTGTCGCAACCATGCTGGTGGCTTCCCAGGAAGGGCGCCGCCCACCAACTTCTCCAGCATGTCTGCAGCCGCACCATGCTCTTGGCCTGCCGCCCTGGCATCCTATTTAGTGTCGGCATCGTCCCTGCACAAGTGGACATCAACAACAACATCAAGCAGAGGCGGACACAAAAGGTAAATAGACCTTTTGTTGCATAAACCGCGAGTGCTACTCCGGACCAGAGTGTCCTTTTTGTTCTCATAGGCGCGTATGTACACTTGTTGCTCATGTGCGTGGATTGAAAAATCCCTTGTTTAGTGACATTTTCGAGTAGACCATTTTCAACAGATGTGTGTGTTGTGATGAATGGACTATGGAACTGATTTGTTTATCTTGATAGATTGTTTCTACTATTTGCTTGAGCTTATTTGATCAATAGTAGTGCCCTTTTAGGTCTTAGGTGCATGCATTTTGATTGTAATTTGATTAGTTCATTGTCTGTACTGAAGAAGTTTACTAAGCGTTGCATTCTCGGTGTTTCCAGCGTAGACGGCTATTTGAGCGTGCCCAAGTTTATTGCTTCAGTTCTCTGTTTTATCATAGACCTTGGTTTTCCCACATTTTGTCCCCAAATTTGCTACACTGATCTTGTACCATCTGTCTAATCTTAGTCTCCATTGGTGAACTCTGTGAGCTCAAGTTTTTACTACAATCGACGCCATACACACTGATACAACCTGGTATTGCTTGGTCCCTGTAGGTACTATCTTTGTTTGGTGTAGCTAATAAAAAACCTGAGAAAACCATGTATTGCTTCCAATCTTCAATTTGTTGCCTCAGCTAATCTTATTCATACCTATGCCAAGTTAGTTGCCTGCAACTAAAAGATTGTACTGGAGCTCAACGATAGCTCTCAAATTACCCTTAACTGTATGTATCATATATATTGGTATCCGCCTGATGCATATTCCCTGTGTCCACTCTAGGTGTGACTTTTGAATGAGATGCATTATTTTATGCATAGTTGCTGGGAGTAGTTGATTACATCCTAATCCTACATGGGTGTTGTTTTATTGGTTTTCCATGATTAATGAGCACTATCGGAGCCACTAAGATAGGATTTTGGACCTGATATGGAATTTTATTTTGGTAAATGACAGGACTAGCTCTCAAGTCTGAGGGTTTATAACTGCAGTTAGGCTATACTTCTGTTTGTATGAAGCTTTGGTCCATTTCTCTTTTATCTGTACCCAGACTGAAGTAGCTACCTGCGCCTGCTGCATGTACCTACTTGTTTATACTTTTTACCGTTCCCGTGCAATGTTGATTGATGAAGTTGGTCTATTGGTATTCTTTTGGTTGAAAAATCTGGAACAAATGGAGCCCTTTCATTTGTTCATGTGGGAATGAATGCTCCAAAGTTGTTGTATGAAACAAGTTAGTTGATGTTTGTTTCTTTCTTGTTGCGACATATACTGATCATCTACGATTCTCGTCAGGCTGCTATATGGTGTTGATGATGATGGCATTGGGTGGGTAGGCCGGTGGCTGCTCTTATTTCCGACAAGGGCAGCGGAGAAAAGGGGAGAGGAGCCATCGATGCGGAGGAAGTTGGCAGTAACTCATGATGCATATATGATGCGTCCGGGAGAGGTTGATGTCTGAGCACGGTGCATGTATTTTGTTGCGGTCCATGTACATTTACATGATATCGTTGTTGGTTAGAACCGGGTAGATATATGTTGTGAGCTGAAGGTGAAATGCTTTGGGTTTGGTCTTAAGGTGCTGCTGTTTTGCATATAGCTAGTGGAGCTGGGCATAGCTAGAGTTTGTGGATACACCTGGGGCTTTGACTAGCTAGACGCTAGACCGAAGCTTTATTTCATCTTCACGTGGGCATCATGGAACCAGCTCATGTTGCATGTACCTAGTTTGCTCTTGCATATGTATGTGAACCTACTTACTTATGAATTTGAATCCGATGAATGATCAAGTTTACTTATGGCCAGCCGTGGTGTTGATAATCTGGATTTTTATCTTAATGGTCTGCTTGTTGTTACAGTATCCTATACTATACGAGGAAGATATATTTGGTTCCGGCTGGTTGAGGCTGCTATTTGCTCCATCGATTTTATTTCACAAGGCATTAAACAATGCAAATTATATATACTAATATCCTAGCCCCTTGTTGCTCCCATGCCAACTGATTTAGTCATACTAACACCATAATTGTCATCGAGCAATACGGTAGGAGAATATATCTAAATAATACTGGAATTTCAGAAGACAGAACAATCGGCTGTATCTTATTGTTATGGTTGGCAAAACACAATCAATATTAATAATTTCTAAAAGGAAGAGCAATCGATATTTAATTTTTAAAAGGATGAAGCGGTTCTCCATGGCATGCATGCAGTGGCCGCGGCCGCACCTTAAATACCTCTCGCTGGATACGCTTCCATCCGCAATATTAAAGCAATGTGCGTTGGGACGCGTAGCTACATTTATTTGCACACGCCGCCGCCAGGAAGTACTCTAATTAAGCGTTATCGTCCACGTCATCAATCCATGGCGCACTCAGCATCCTGACCGTTCATCTTGTACATCTCTCCCAACATTGAGAGGCAGCACCCGTGTGGCCCTCGTCTTCTTCCCGCGCTAGACGACTCCAGCTTGCCTCTATTTATATGAGGTCATGGTGAGAAGCCGCGTGCGGGGTGCGCGTGCGACTTAGACTTAGGACTTAGGCGTGGCATTGGCGGCGGTCGGGTGGCGACGCTCTCCGGCCTCCCGTGCGCGCGATGGGCGAGGAGCTGGGCACGATCGATCTCTTTGTTCCTCAGGTTGAATCCGGCACTAGGTAATTAAACCATAGACATGACTTGTTTTTTTCTCCGATCTTTAACTCCACGGCAAGAAGCTTTTCCGTTTGTTTGTTTACACGAGGGGTTCATTAACCCGGCCGTAGTTAATTACGGTGTATTGGATGCAGGATTTCTTCTGTTCAGATTCTTCGTCTGTTTTTCTTTTGAATTAGTACTACGTAGTATACATACATACGTATACGTGTTCCTAGTGTGACGAAGTAATGAAGGGTTGAGAGATTACACCAAGCTTTGAGTAGTACGCATCTACAGTAAGAGTTAGGCATGAATCGAATTTTAAATTATTCAGTTCTATTTCGTGTTTTTGTTCTGCGCCCTGGTTTTCTAACCTTCAAAAGTGTAAAAAACCGACATGTATTTTGCGTTTGTAGGCTGGGCAGATACATATTCTGCTAGATATGCTCTAAGAGCATTCCAACAGCTCATCCAAACAGACCTCCAAATCAATGTAGATGTCTCAGAGAAAAAAACAATTTTAGCGGCTCATCTATATGGGCATAAAAATGTGGATATCGCCAAAACATGCTAGGCATCATGCACATGTGGATGATGCTTTGAGGATCATCCGAAACCAACCGCTCGTCCACGAGCGGGTTCCCGTACTTATTCTGAGGAGTCATAGATCAGGAGGCTGAGCTAGGAAGGGAGCTGGGTCACCGGTGCCGGTTCCAATCGAGACGGGCATCCTAGAATTGGCCATTAGGAATAAAGAAGAAAGGGGTTGTAAAAAATCCAAAGGTTATCTTTTAATAAATAAATAAAACAATTTTTATTTCTTTATTTATATTTGTTAATTCCATTAACAAACATTTGCATATAGCACCTCGAATCATTCGTTAATTCTATTAACAACCATTCGACGAAAAACCCCTTGAACTATTTCAATTTTCCCCGAAACAATTTCGGTGCTGCTCAAAATATTCTTCGATATTCCGTATCCTCTCAAACGCGTCATCGAACCTCAAGTGTGTCACCCTACAGTTCGCGAATAAGATAGACATGATCGAGACTCCTCTCTGATCAATAATCAACAACGGGATCTGGAGATCCGTGATGACTCCTATTTCCGTGTTCGTTATAATCCAGTCGGACACTTGATCATGGTGATGATCACAAAGGAACATCGGAATACAGAATGAGTAAAGGAATAGATGTCGAGTAACAAAGATCATTCACCTTGGGCATTGTAAAGTATCGAGAAGGAGTGCAATTAGTGAATGCTAGTAATACAAGTAGTTCTCACGATAAAGATATTCGTGATATGTGTGGGAGTCATTATGTGCATCAAGGTGCCAATAATGATCATTGTGAGTGAAAGTAGTTTCGGACATTTTATAGATGAAGTAAGTTCGAATGAATGTTTGGAGTGTCTCGGGATATGACGAAACAGTATGAAATATTAGTGAGAGTGGATGGAATGGTTTCGTAAATTTTATGAAAGGTTATGGAATGATTGTGGAAAGTTCCGAAAAGTTTCGGAAGAGTTCGAGAATTTTTCATCGTTTCGGAATGGTGAGAATGCACAAACCCTAGTGGGGTGCCGGAGGGGGCACATGTGGCCCCACTAGGGCTGCGGCCTTGATGAAAAGGAGGGATCGTGGCCAAATTGGGCAGGGATTCCTCCCTCATGCGAATTGGAAAGGAGGGGAGGAGACCTATTTGGTCTCGGACTCCCTCTCTCCCCAATCAGATTGGGGGTGGGAGTCCTCCGAGGACGCCACCTCCCACCCCAACTTGCATAGGGCAGGAGGGAGTCCTCAGAGGATTCCACCTACCACCCAAAGACACATAGGGTGCCGGGGAGAGCTCCAAAATCCTCCCGAACTAGGCTTGACGATGACGGCGGCTGCAGATGTTTTTGGTGGAAAAGGCTCCTATATTTAGGGTTAACCCTCCGAGAGGTATAAATAGGAAAGAGGGCAACGTCAGTGGGCAGCCAGGGGGCTCACACCACCCATGGGTGTGGCCAAAGGGGGGCACGCCGTCTCTTGGTGTAGGCCCCTGAGGCCCCCCTCCGGGTCTCCTCCGGACTCCGTGTACGTGACGACTTTCTAAGACTTTTGGGTTTTATTTCGTTCAATTCCGAGAATATTTTCAGAACAACTTTTCTGAAACTAAAAACAGCAGAAAACAGGAACAGGCTCCGTGGCATCTTGTCAGTAGGTTAGTCCCAGAAAATCCATAAAAATGACATGAAGTGTATACGAAACATGTAGCATAAAACATGAAATCAACATGGAACATCAGAAATTATGGATACGTTTGAGACGTATCACTACCACGCCGGCGAAAGACTTCAGCGCGGACGTCGGCGTCGATGGCATCGTCGCCATGCTCTCCAAGCGCACCTGTCACGAGGAGTATGAGCTCCAGAAGCGCCACCGCGTGGAGGAGACCCACGACGCCAAACTACTTGAGCAAGGGGCACCCAGGAGCACACACACAATGAGAAAGGAGGCGGAGTAGAAGCGCATCGCCGCCGAGCACGACGAGCACTTCGTCGACCTCGACTCCGATGCGGAGTGACCTCCGCCACCGTGTCTTCACATTTAGGGGTAGCTAGGATGGTCATGTATTGCATCTTTTTTACTTTTGTTCTCTTTTCTACCTACTCGATAAAATTCATTGACATTAATGACCTAATTATTATTGTTCAATAGGGCAATCAATACACTGTGTTATGTAACATATGATTATATAAGAGTGGTGCTGATTAGGATTTAACTCCAGTGAAATTTCATGTACTGGTCACATCGTTAGCAATGTACTGATGGAGTTTTTGAAGTAGAGGTTCTCAAATTTATCAAAGGAGATGAACCCAAACGTTGTTTGTTTGGATCACTACATAGGCACTTAGAAATATGTGACTGAGTGTTGGTTCTCTTGACTTGGTGTCTATTCATTTGGTACAAATTAATTTTTAACCTTTCAACTCTATGTCTGTCATGCCAATATTATGTCTCTTGATCAATTTATTCTTTGGATGGATTGTGGTGTCAAGCTTATGTTTCCTCCCACCAAATTTTTGTTGAACCTCCTGGGCGTTTATCCATGGTGGACGAAGCTGCTTGAGGAGGGTTTCATCCATAACTTTTCTAATAAGCTTGTTAGCGGCATGTCATGGATGCATGTCATGGTGACATAGGTGAAGTTGGAGGGGCTCCAAGTCTTCCTCTTGAGATGTGTTTTAGGGATCTGAAACTACTCTTGTGGTGCCTTCATGGAGTTCAACATGTGTATCCCTTCGACTGTCGCTGCCCCCCCCCCCCCCCCAACAACGTCTATAGTGGCGTGACGCTTTCTCCTCCTGGCAGGTAGACATCAAGGAGGTCTTCGAGCTTCATCTAGACGTCCAATCCAGCTGTCCAACCGCTTTCCTACCCCAATTGGTTCGTCCTCAGTGGGGCGAGGCAAGTTGGACGATGGAACTACAATGGTTTGTGCAACCGCGGTGAAGGACCTGATTGCATTTTGTTTTTTCTTCTTCTAGGGTCCTTTCTGTAAGAACAAGGGTTTGGTCGTATTTTCTTTTTTCGATGGGGCCTTGTGTAAAATATAATCCCACAGTTGTTAAAAAAAAAAAATAGTGCCTAACATTACCGTGCTGTGGCACCATGCGGTTGAATGCGCAACAACTTCCGAACAAAAACCACTGAGGTTTCGAGGCCGGGTTTAATGAACCGAAGGACTTGTTGTACCGAACAAAAGTGGTACAGTGTTCTTCCCCAGCTGTAGGTACACACACAAGGTCATGGCCCGATTGATGGCGTATAGGTCGTTGTTTGGTAGGTGCCACCAGCATCCGATGCAAACGGTCTGCGATGCGCTTCGCCATGCACCTTGTCCTTGCTGAAAGGACAAATTATGGCCTACGTTGATTGAGTTTGTCTGCTTGAATTATTGAGGCCCGCCCACTTTGTGTGATCCATCCGTGATCTATGAATGCAATGCATCGACGTGCATGAAGAGAGTAAATTGGCTTCACAAGGTAGGTACCCTCGGAATAGACAGGCTTCAATTGTTGGTGCCAAAATGGGAATCTTAGACCCGGGGGGGGGGAGGGGGCGTTCTCACAATCTTAAGGTTTAGCGGAATTAAGGACTCGTGTTTGGAATGGAAGATATAGATTTAGTAAGCTCGAATGAATGTTTGGAGTGTCTTGGGATATGATGGAAGAGTCTGAAATATTAGTGAGAGTGGATGGAATGCTTTCGGAAATTTTATGAAAGGTGATGGAATGATTATGGAAAGTTCCGAAAAGTTTCGGAGGAGTTCGAGAATTTTTTGGCGTTTCGGAATGGTGAGAATCGACAAACCCTAGTGGGGTGCCAGAGGGGGCACATGTGGCCCCACTAGGGCTGCGGCCTTGAAGAAAAGGAGGAGGATACTGGCCAAATTGGGCAGGGATTCCTCCCTCATGCGAATTGGAAAGGAGGGGAGGAGACCTAGTTGGTCTCGGACTCCCTCTCTCCTCAATCGGATTGGGGGAGGGAGTCCTCTGAGGACGCCACCTCCCACCCCAACTTGCATAGGGCAGGAGGGAGTCCTCAGAGGATTCCACCTACCACCCCAAGACACATAGGGCAGGAGGGGAGTCCTAGGAGGATTCCACCTCCACCATGGTGCGTACAAGGCACGGGGAGGGAGTCATACAAGGAATCCTCTCCAATTGTGGAATTGGAGTCCCACGTGGACTCCTCTCCTCCAGGCGTCTAGCCAACTATATAAAGGGGCGGCGCACAAAGACCCTAAGCCAAAGCCCCAGGTGCACCAGCCCCTATCCTAGAGGCACCACCCCTCCACTCCTCCCGACAGTGCCTCGCTTCCCAGGTGATCGGTCTACTTCATATACGTTACGGGAGCTCTGTCGTATTACTGTCCCAGCTTGACCTAGTTCTCGTTGGTGATTGCAGAGAATCCCGGATCTTCATCGACAACGTCCCGGCTTTGTCATCGGTGCTTGATCACGTTACAACGTCGTGTTTCTGATCACATACATGTGGACACCGTGAAGGTGATGCGCTTGTGGTACTTGATCATGGGATAATACATCTACTCACGATTAGACGCTTCTAATTGTGTGGATCGAGTATGTCTACTTCTACACCAACCTTGTCACCAACAATATTCCGCTAGTTCGACAGACTAGGGTATGTTCCATTGCCCTCCGCCTTGCATTGGATATTGGTTACGCAATAGAATTTTTCACTTTCCGTAGCGCGTCCCCCAATAGTTTGGTGGTGGAAAGACCTCTGACTCTACATGGGTCGAGATCTCGGAGAGCGGCATGGAATGGCGGATCCCCGATGAATGGGATGAAGGGCAGAGCCGACATGGTGCTAACCTAGTAGAATCCGGACTGGTGCAAATCATTTGTGCTGAAGCCGATGTTGATGATTCGAACTTTCGAAGGATGTTGATTTGGTTTCCCTTTCAATTATCTTTGAAGTTTTTTGTTTTCTAAGCTAGAGAACATGTGTGCATGTTGCACTTGTAGCTAGGCCACCGGTGAGGCCAAAACTGATCTCCTGGATCACTTCGGCCTTCAGACCATATGGAGACGATGTGTCTAGGTTTACCATCTTTTGACTTTTGTTCTCTTTTCTGCCTACTCGATAAAATTTATTGACATTAATGACCAAATTAGGATTGTTCAATAGGGCATTTGAAATACACTGTGTTGGGTAACATATGATTATATAAGAGTTGCGCTGATTAGGATTTAATTCCATTGAAAATTTCATGTACCGGTCACATCGTTAGCAATGTACTATTGGATTTTTTTAAGTAGAGGTTCTAAACTTTATCAGAGGAGATGAACCCAAACGTTGTTTATTTAGATCACTACATAGGCACTTAGAAATATGTGACTCGGCATTGGTTCTCTTGACTTGGTGTCTGTTCATTTGGTACAACTTTATTTTTTTACGTTCTAGCTCCATATCCGTCGTGCCAATATTATGTCTCTTGGTCAATTTATTCTTTGGGTGGATTATGGTGTCAAAGGAGGTTATGTTTCCTGCCGCCAAAATTTTCTTCAACCTCCTGGACGGTTATACATGGTGGACGAAGCTGCTCGAGGAGGGTTCCATCCACAACTTTTCTACTTCCTCCGGTCCGATTTAAGTGTCGCGCTAGCTTTAGAAATTTGTACGTACCTAGTTCACTTTTTGCGTCACATATTTAGGATCGGAGGGAGTAATAAGCTTGTTGGCGGCATAAACCAGGCGGATTTTGGGGTGTTGTTTCTTCTTCTCATGTATGCATGTCATGGTGACATAAGGGGAAGGGGCTCTTGAGTCTTCTTCTTGAGATCTGTTTTAGGGATCTGAAGCTACTCTTGTGGTGCCTTCATGGAGTTCAGCCCGTGTATCCCTTCGGCTATCGCTGCCCTACCACTGATTATTTAGGCTGAAAGGCGCCCCCCAATGTCTATAGTGGTGTGACAGTGACGATTTCTCCTCCTGGCAGGTGGACATCAAGGTGGTATGCGAGCTTCATCTAGACCTCCAATCCAGCTGTCCAACCGTTTTCATGACCCAATTGGTTCGTCCTCAGCGGGGCGAGGAAGTTCGCGACGGAACTATAATGGTTTGTGCAACCGCGGTGGAGGACCTGATTGCATTTTGTTTTTCTTCTTCTAGGGTCCTTTCTGTAAAAACAAGGGTTTGGTTGTATTTTTTTTCAACGGGGCCTTGTGTAAAATATAATCCCATAGTTTGATACAACGTATGAAACGCCTCCCTTTGCTAAAAAAAAATAGCACCTAACATTACCGTGGTGTGACACCATGCGGTTGAATGCGCATCAACTTCCGACATTGATGATTCAAACTTTTGAAGAATGTTTATTTGGTTGCTCTTTCAATTCTCCTTGATGTTTTTTGTTTTCTAAGCTAGCAAACATGCGCGCATGTTACACTTGTAGCTAGGTCACCGTTGAGGCCAAAACATGTCTCCTGGATCACTTTGGCCTTCAGACCATGTGGAGACGGTGTGTCTAGATTTACCATCTTTTTTACTTTTGTTCTCTTTTCTACCTACTCGATAAAATTCATTGACATTAATGACCTAATTATTATTGTTCAATAGGGCAATCAATACACTGTGTTATGTAACATATGATTATATAAGAGTGGTGCTGATTAGGATTTAACTCCAGTGAAATTTCATGTACTGGTCACATCGTTAGCAATGTACTGATGGAGTTTTTGAAGTAGAGGTTCTCAAATTTATCAAAGGAGATGAACCCAAACGTTGTTTGTTTGGATCACTACATAGGCACTTAGAAATATGTGACTGAGTGTTGGTTCTCTTGACTTGGTGTCTATTCATTTGGTACAAATTAATTTTTAACCTTTCAACTCTATGTCTGTCATGCCAATATTATGTCTCTTGATCAATTTATTCTTTGGATGGATTGTGGTGTCAAGCTTATGTTTCCTCCCACCAAATTTTTGTTGAACCTCCTGGGCGTTTATCCATGGTGGACGAAGCTGCTTGAGGAGGGTTTCATCCATAACTTTTCTAATAAGCTTGTTAGCGGCATGTCATGGATGCATGTCATGGTGACATAGGTGAAGTTGGAGGGGCTCCAAGTCTTCCTCTTGAGATGTGTTTTAGGGATCTGAAACTACTCTTGTGGTGCCTTCATGGAGTTCAACATGTGTATCCCTTCGACTGTCGCTGCCCCCCCCCCCCCAACAACGTCTATAGTGGCGTGACGCTTTCTCCTCCTGGCAGGTAGACATCAAGGAGGTCTTCGAGCTTCATCTAGACGTCCAATCCAGCTGTCCAACCGCTTTCCTACCCCAATTGGTTCGTCCTCAGTGGGGCGAGGCAAGTTGGACGATGGAACTACAATGGTTTGTGCAACCGCGGTGAAGGACCTGATTGCATTTTGTTTTTTCTTCTTCTAGGGTCCTTTCTGTAAGAACAAGGGTTTGGTCGTATTTTCTTTTTTCGATGGGGCCTTGTGTAAAATATAATCCCACAGTTGTTAAAAAAAAAAATAGTGCCTAACATTACCGTGCTGTGGCACCATGCGGTTGAATGCGCAACAACTTCCGAACAAAAACCACTGAGGTTTCGAGGCCGGGTTTAATGAACCGAAGGACTTGTTGTACCGAACAAAAGTGGTACAGTGTTCTTCCCCAGCTGTAGGTACACACACAAGGTCATGGCCCGATTGATGGCGTATAGGTCGTTGTTTGGTAGGTGCCACCAGCATCCGATGCAAACGGTCTGCGATGCGCTTCGCCATGCACCTTGTCCTTGCTGAAAGGACAAATTATGGCCTACGTTGATTGAGTTTGTCTGCTTGAATTATTGAGGCCCGCCCACTTTGTGTGATCCATCCGTGATCTATGAATGCAATGCATCGACGTGCATGAAGAGAGTAAATTGGCTTCACAAGGTAGGTACCCTCGGAATAGACAGGCTTCAATTGTTGGTGCCAAAATGGGAATCTTAGACCCAGCAGAACACAAAATATCCGACTGATCGATCGACAACGCATTATTTTCCATGCTAGCACACGAACTGGGGCCATACGTGCACCGACAGGATGAACAGCATGGTAGGAAGAAGCACATGTTGATAACAGCAGAGATTCCATTACCCACACAAATCATTCATCACAATTCCACATTGGCAGCTAGGTAGCTGAACCTTAAGTAGCAGTAGTAAGAAGCAGTAGTTTTAATGTAGCCACGACGTACTGTACTAGCTTGCAGCTCACAAGGAGTAGTAGGGTTCTTAACGAACAATATATAGTACCGCACATATATGAGATGTGATAATGTGATCGATCGCGAGCAGTCTCGCTCATGGATTGTACTGCTCCTTGTGCGTGTTGGAGGAGCTCCACGGCCATTAGTGCGTCTCACGTTTATTTTAAAGCAACGGGAATATTAAACGTAGTACTGGGATCTGGGAGGACGCAGTACGTACGTTTTCGTGTTGGCTAGTCCTCCTTCGGCCAGCTTGTGTTTTGCGCGTGGAGAGGCTCCACCAGCCACGCACGTTCCTCCGCCGGCCAGCGTGGCCTGCATGCATGTGCTCGCGTCGAGGAGTCTGTGGTTGGTAAGTTCGTTGGGACCTTCCTTCTCGCGGTTCCTTGGAGCGTCCGAATTCCAAGCACGCGCGTCCACTACTGTGGACCGAACCTTCTTTCCCGCTTGGACCTTTGCTGGACCGACTGTTTGAGTTTAAACCCCCTTCCTTGTGCTTGCCGATCCAAACCATCGCGTGCGCTCGAACGGAGGTCATTTTTTTTTTCGCGTGTAGCGCCATACAAAATACCTACCTTGTCAGTCAGCCCTCCGTCCCCATTTGTTTTACTCCCTCCGTCCACTTTTGTAAGGCCCACTTCTTAACATACCTACTTCCTTGCCCACCTTTGCCCTTCCCTTCTTTTTTCTTCTTCTCGCCCAACTGCGACCCGAGACTCAACTCGTCCTATGCAAATCATCCTACGTTCCACCAAATCAAAACAAGAAGAAAAAAAAACTTTACATAAACTCGCAACCTTGCCTGATTTTCCATCCAAAGTACTAAACATTTAACTGCACCAAACTTCCAAGAAATCATGCAGCTCGTTACTTTACATTACAAACCAACCATCTACTACAACTTGTCGAATTCCATAAACTAGTACCACAGCAGCCCCGGAGCCGCAACAAAACAAGCCAGAGGGAGGGAGGGCCACGCTCAGCAACCCGATACACTACATCAAACACCCAATATCATCTTTCGCCAACCCATATAGCAAGCACAGCAAAATAACACCAACTCCACCAAACTATACGTCTACGTACTGTAACAACAAAGGTCGCCGAGCTCCTCAAACTGTGGGGGTATCGATGACGATGAGCTCCTCAACTGTGGCGTCGAGGTCGCCGAGCTGGAACTTGGGGGCGAGCTCCTCCCAGCCATCACACCTGTAACAAGGCATAGACCGGAATTAACAATACGCATCAACCTTATTTATAGCCATATAATAAGATACAAACAATTGAGCCAGTAATAAGACTTCTTGTTTCGCCTGCTGCAATCTAAAGAACCTCGCAAAACAATTCTAAATTGCGTAACAACTTGCAAGATTCGTGCATAAAATCCAAAAGCTATAATACTCACTACAACAGCAAGATCTATAGCACTAGTACAACCCAAGCTACAGAGAAATCTCTACCACTATATAGCAGACACACAAACAGGCTTTATATACAGGACATGCAACCACACCCAAAAAAAACATGCATGAGTCGCAATTCACGACACCCTAACTGGCCTGTCCAATTTACGGACGGCCAAACCAAACCACGTGACATGAAAAACACACAAAAATGTAGTAGACTCGAATCCAACTAATACCAATTAGCAGCCGCTCTAGATTCAGATTTACGACTATACAGTCTAAATTCTGCAAAAGCACAAGCATACATAGCACGGTGGACACATCACGTACATCCTCCAGATCATTTTCGGATCAATGTATGACAAGTACTAATTCTAAACTGCGATATAAGATTACATGCACGAATTAAAAAGACTAGCCGATAGCCATATCTAAACTGAAGACCAACTGCAACAACAGAGCACACTGCTTAGCAGATCCAACAAAGCACGTTGGAACTGCAAAATGAATACACCCATCTGGCAGTTGCTTCTACACACATGACAGGACAGCATTCTAGTTGCTACTGGACTAAGTATTGAGCCCAAACTTACAAAGGCTAGCTACACATTAACAACACCTAACTAGTATGTCCGATTCATGGACGACCAAAGCATCCTAACATGAAAACACGCAAAAACGTAATCCAACTAATACCAATTAGCTTGCCCTTTAGCTACAGAGTTATGATACAATCTGAATTCTGCAAAGCACAAATTATACATAGCAAGGTGGCCAGATTAATCCGGATTAACATCTACAAGTAATTAAATAACAAACTACAAGATAAGATCAAATCCAAGCAAAAATCAGATTAGCCGATAGCCTTACGACATGAATGAGTTGAAGATTAGCATTTCACACGGACCAACTACTAGCAGAGACCGTTGCTTATGGTATCCAACAAAGCACATTTCACACTAATAAATTCGAAATAAAGGAAAGTATCATTCTCTTTCCATTATTGACCAAGGAGAAGAGAAGAAACCTACATCGTTCTTGATTTCTGCTAGTTTACCGAACACTAGGTAGTGTTGCTAGTACAACACGATGAACTGACAACTAATGCTTGCTTGATACGATGACGTATACATACTGAGACACACTAGTGAGACACGGACGGCCAGACCAATCACAATACATGTACAACTAAAAATGTCCAAAATGGCGGTGCAAATAAGCATCTAATCCGAGGAAGAAAAACGATGGGGATTATGGCAATACGCAGACCAAGTTCATGTCCATCCTGCTGGCGGTCGAGCTCGAGTGGGTGGGTGGGGGCTGGGGTTGTCCTAGCCTAGGTTTCCCACGAACACAGGCAGCGAAGAGAAGGAGGTCAAAGTTGGAAACTTTCGCCAGCAGGACGAGGAGGAGGTACCTGCGTCGGTGTCTCCGTGGCGGGAGCGGCCTTGTTCGCGGCGAGCTCGTCCGAGGAGACCGCCAGGACGGAGCCCAGGCGCTGCGCCGGCCGCCATTTCCTCTGCTGGTCCCCTGCTTCGGCTCGCGAACGAGGCAGATCATAGTGAAGCCGAGCTGTGCGTGGCCGACGAAGGCCCTCCGTGTCTTCGTCGACGCCGGCAGCCCCTCGCCGGCGTTCAACGCCTCACCCAACTCCCACGGCCATGCACGCGAAGCGGTTCGACGGAGCTGCGCGCAGCGACGCACGCCCGCGCCGGCGAGCAAGCCAGCCGCAGCGCCATGGTTTCGTCGTCAGGAGGAGGGGAAACGGACGCCGCCGCGGTTCCTTCGTCGGGATCGGGGATGGGGGGAAATGGCGTTTGGTTAGGGCTTGGTCTCGGGGCGCCGTTCTGTTCCGGCCAGGACCTCTGGGTGGCCGTCGATTTGCATCGGGCGTCTCCGAGCATGCCGAGCCACGGAACGGACCTCTGGGCACTACTTGGGCCGGATTTTGCTACGGGCTTATGGCGGAAGGCCGGAAGCAATACGGAAGTCCCTAGCGCTCTTCGTCCGTTTTGGCGGCCAAGTTGAAAATTCCTCGAGCGCTTTCTGTTTTGGCGCTCGCTTTCCGTAGGTATTAATTAGTGCTTGCATGTAATAATATAGGTACACAAAATATAAACGACTGGCGTCCATGTATGCATCTTTTTTCAATAGAGGGTGATGTTACGTATATACGGCTCCAACGAGTGTGTGCACAAAATCAAGCCTTGTATGCTTGAATTCCCAGCTAAACTTTGCTCGTGGATCCCTGAAGAACCACAACTGGGGGCGGTGATGATCATACTAGTATATATCATGGCATGATATGAGTGGCGACATGGTCGTGCACAATGCAATTATATCCTCAATCAAACCGCTTGACACTAAACTATGCATCTTAGTCGGCATCTCGCCCTTGTAGAGAAAATCCTCTTTATTTACCGTCATCGCTTACATCCATTGCATCCTCCAACATATGCCTTGAATAGATACTATGAGAGATGGAGAGCCTAAGTATACTATGTGAAGGGATGCTTCTCTAGTGGCATGAATCCAACGAGCAACAAGTGGCTTACGCAAGATATGTCGCCCAATCCTTCGCCCTCCAACGAGATCATAGGTGTCACACAATCCAGGTACTCAAATACACACGCAAACGATGCGACAACACACACACATAATCTCCTAGGTACCCAAACAACAAGAGGCTCGTGCAGCTAGTAGCCATAGTAGATAATGTCGATGAGAAAACTCCTTGTCTCGTTTCCCTCCCGTGTTGCTGAGCGATCGGGGGAGGCGGGAGGGACCCTAGCGCCGCATCTCTCTAGCCCCTATGCCTCCCTCTCCTCCCGTCGCCACCACCGGAGACGGTGGGCCCCCTCTCCCCTATCTCGGTGCTGGCGACGCTGGGCGTTTTGGCCGAAGCATTGCTTTTTCGTGGGGTGCAACGGCGTGGCTGCTTCAGCGGTGGCTGCAAGGCCATGATGTACTTGTGGTGGCGGCGGCAGTGTGCTAGCATGGTCGGTGCTATGGGTGACACGACTTTGTCGTCCCGCTGGTTTGCGAGAGATCTGGAGCGTTGTTGTGGAAGGTCGCCAAATGTGGCCATGGCGGCCATGGACGACGTGTGTGGATGTCTTCGGGCGGGGACGGTAGGGTTGCAATGTCTGCCTTCCGCCTCGAGCTTGGAACGTGGCAGGGGCCCATGCCCTTTTTGAGTCCTTCGGTCGTCGCCCCAGATTAGTTGTCGCTGGTAGCTGCGGGGGGTGTTGATCGCCGATCTCATGTATGAGACCTATCTCTTCATATCTCTTCCTCTCAGTGGGGCGATGAGCCAGGGCACCTGGAATGTGGGAATCCTTGTTACTGGTGGGCGTGCCAAGGACTCGGGTGATGGCCGGTGACCACGGCCATGAGGGTAGTGTGGTGGCTGGTGAGCGTCTTGCGGTGACACTGGCCCAGGTGGCGCTTGTCGTTTTCGATACGCCGTGTCGAAGGTGAGAGTGTTTGCCAGGGTAAAATCTTATGGGTCTTCTCGGGATGCGACAACGATGTTCATGGATGTCATCCCATTCTTGAAGGCGTCACTGCGTCTCATTTGGGTCCTTCGAAGCCCTGGAGGAAAATCCATGATCCTTGGATCGGGTGGTGGCATCGCTTTGGCGTCATGCTCATCTTGAAGGCATCGCCATGGATTTCATGATGAGTTGCTCTCTGGAGGTGGTGACACAACGGATGCGGTATTTGTGTGATATCCTCGCCGGGCTCTCTTTGACGAAGCTCGTACCTTGCTCTTTTCATCTTAGTGTTCCTCTGTTCGGGGCCTCTCTGTGGTGCCTATGCGCAACCTTGTGGATAGTGGCGGTGATGATCATGGTGGTGTGCCTTCGATGGTTTAGTTGGTCTCAGCGGTGTGCATCATGTGTTGGCGTGCCCGTGCTCTCTGGTCAAGCTCATGCCCGACACCTTTGCCGGCCCAGCTTGTGCTCTCCCTCTTCGACTTTGCTTTGCTTTGGTTTTCATCTGTAATCGCCTTGGTAACTCTATTTCTTATGTGTGTAGTATTTTCTTGTAAGTTGGGTTCATCACTATGTATCTTCGGCCTAGTATCTAAAAAAGTAGCAATGGTAGTTGGCAAAGGACATGCTCACCATGATCTTGTAGCACTCTATAGTAGCATGGATGCATGGATTGTCATATCAATATTTGGGTGGTGGTGCGGTGGGAGGGCCCAACTGAAAGTGCATTTAGTGTCCTAAATGTTTTGATGCTTGTGACAATGTAAGATTATGTCTAATGGTGATTCGAAGTGAATATGTCTTTTGTCCTTAGTTCGCAGTTCCAAAAAGAAGAAAGGAAAATTTCATCTTCAAGTAGTGGTAGTGCCGCCAGGCCTAGCGACTACGCGGGATATTCCCATCAGTAGTACTACCAGAGGTAGTACCGCCACTAGTTCCACCAAACTACCCTTTTGTTTGGTGTCAGCGGCACTAACGATGTAGTACCGGCGGTAGTATCGCTACTAGAAATACTCATCGCAGTAGCCAGACATGCGGCGGTAGTACCACCATTTGTACTGCCAAAAGCACATTCGGTTACTCATCAGTGATACTAGCAGTGACACTACCTATGCACAAACGAGGTAGCCAGATGGGCCCTTTGTATCATATTAGCGGCTGTACCACTATTGCGGAACTGGTCTCCCTCTTTTCTACATTTCAACGACCGCGAAGAAAATGACCAGCAGTACTACCGCGAGTCCCAGCGGTAGTACCACTTCAATGGGACCTTCAAAGCATAATGGCCAGATTCAAGAGGAGAGTATTTAGTACTCTTCTTCCCCCATTTGAATACTTAAGTTTGGACACTCCCTCTCCACCATTAATGCAGTAAGTTCAACATCATAGATTTCCCACTCCATCCATCGAATCATCCCGATACTTTTGTGGAGTACTCGAGGATACCTAGATCTGTGATTTCACCAAAGGAATTTTACATCAACCAGTCAAATCCTAGCGGATCTTGAGATGTCTTGGGTGGCTTGTAACCCTAGAGAAATCCTACTGCTTGGACTTTCCACCTTATTTCAAGAAGCTCCAGGTCTTGTTGAGAGCCTCTAGTTGAGTTGCAGAGTTGGTTCAACCTTGTGTAAAGGTTTGATCCACGCCTTCAAATAAACTTCATAGTGGAAATGATAATCTCCTTCACCGGAGAAGCTCAAGGATAACAAGGTGTGCACCTCCGTGCTATTGGAGTGCATAGGTGGCTACTCACATGTCCAACGTATATGTACTTCCCTTGGGAAGGAACTACGGGAAACATATTATTATCTCCTGTTTACACTTGTTGTTTATCTAGTCCTTTACATATTGCCTCTGTTGCTTACTACTTTCTATCATATTGTCTCCTAGCATAAATAATGATGACCATTAATGAGTTTGCACATGGAATGATAGAAAATAGTTATCTATAAGCATGAAATACTAATCGTGCGATAGCAAACAACACATGAAATGAAGACAATAATTGTATGCTAGCATAAAATAACAATGTTCGACTATGCAACACCACATGAAATGATAGATAATACATACATCGTCCTATCATAAAACAATATTGTGCAACAACAAAACTTCGACATACCAAAAGCCAGCTAATGGTTGTCTCCTAACTTAACCATTCATTACAAGAATGGTAGGCAACATAGATCTTCTAGCATAAAATAATAAACATCGACGAATTGACACGTGAAATGATAGGTAAAGTGTTAGTTGAAACTTAAGTGGAATTAGGAAATTACGTAGTCTCATATGCAAGAAAGTCATTCCACACAAGAAATCTTAACTAGATAATATCAAATCAACATGCTTGTATTGGATATTTGACGCAAGTAGTTAAATACTTACTATTAAAAACCTAGAGAGTTTGGGGTTTTAAAAATCATGATGAATGGGTAGTTGCTTCCAAAATTGGCGCTTGAAAGCAACATGCAGGCGTAGCGACAAGATGATTTACTCCACTATGATGGTTCGAGAAACGAGAGAGATGCCATGTAGACCTGAAGATTATCTGAGATATAACATGATCCCACCTAGTAGTGGTATGCCGATGGAGTGGTGGGATCGTATGGAGCGATGTTATTTTCCTATTGACGAATTGAAAAACAACATCCCGTGGTATATGACTTTGACAATCCTAGATTGAGTTTGAGGCACAGGCAATGATGGAGGCAAGGATGATACACATGGCGTGGGGGTAAAGAAATCAGTTTGATTCTCCGTTGGACGGTCATGATTCTAGCAAAGGTTGTGGCATGTGACGCCAAGGTTTTCTTCACAAGATGTCCCTTGCACAATAATAGTCGAAACTCACTGCGTGGAATTTCATACATAGTTGTCCACGAGCTAGTTATCCCAGATAGTTTGTTTATTACAATATCCACACCTTACTATTTTATGTGCCATAGATTAATATATAAGTTAATCAATATTAATGTTTAGAAATATATGATCTCTATTATTTCATGTGCTTGGTCTGCCTTTATAGTCGGTCAAATGATGTTATCACTTATTTTTGAACTTCTAGTTCTCGATATTTTTGTGTAAACTATGACAACGAGAATGATAAAGATGAAATTGCAAGAAACTATGTACGGTAAAATTGTCGTGATACATGGGCTAAAATAAGCCCGATGCAATATGCACTTTTTTGGGCACCAAATCCATGCATACACTGCTCGTCGTAAAATTTATGTATCCATTGGGTGTTCAGTTTGCTCTTTGTATCGCCTCGTGCGATATCACTCTACTATTTGTGATTTTTGATGGTGAGTCGGGGTCATCAAACGACGACAAGCTTGTTTATGGATTGGATAGTGACCACGACACATTCATCGAGATCAAGGTGGATCTAGGGAATCCATGGGTGCCATGGAAACCCCTCTAGAAACGTGAAACAAAACTTACATCATATAGACTAAACTAGTTCGTAGTAGTTGAAAGTGTACATTAGGAGATTTGTTGGAATTTTGATGCTACATGGCATTCATAAAATTTAACCCTGTGTATTAAAGTTATGTAGTTCATTTAAAATGTAGAAGCCCTAATGCCAATTCATTGCCAGGTGTTGCGGCTGCATGTTAGGATGCACTTCAAGTAATTGCAATCATTTCAAGTAATTTAAGATGGCAGTTTCTTGGATGACAATCATGCTTTCTAGGATCCCTTCACATGTCATATGTGTTGCTCACGAGAATATTTTAAGAATGAATGTATTTTGTAGTAACATCACACTAGTCCATGGGTTTGGGGCTATTTTTGGGTGGGAGGTGCCGATGTTGGAGCTCAAGAACACCGTCGAGGCACGACTTGCCGGAGGAGGGTAAGAATGGATGTTTGTGGTCGATAGGGGACTAGTAGTGGGAGGGATAAAGGTGGTGAAAGGATATGGGAGGCCACACCAACAATATGATGGTTCTACAAGAGACGACAGAGAGGAATATGTGGTTGAGCGGGAGAGAGACGAGTTGATGATAGGAAAAACTTGTGGCAAGGGAGAGATATGCAGAAGAGCGGGGCGCGATGGTGGTGAGTGGGATGTTTGTTCGAGATTGAGACCTACATATAGGAGTGTTCTAATATGGTTGGTGTATAGTATTTGTTTTAAGGCATGTTGGAAAAAAAGTTTGAGAATGTTTTGTGAGCTTCCCAAGGTAGTTTTATAATGACTCTTCTCATATGTCTTTATAGCCTGTGGCCATGGCAGCACTAGAAGCAGGAGCAGCAACCCACGCCAACCATGGATAATACCACGCCGACATCTAATTTATTTCATCTCCATGGAGCCAGATAGCTCGAGAACCTGCCGGAGAGCAAGGCGAGGCGAGTGCCAACGCCATCACCGAAACCCTAGATCGCAGGAGGGTTGCGTGTGGCTGAGGCGGGAGCGGAATCACGAGATCGTTTTGGGTATATTGTAAGTTGGAGCAGAGTGAGGAGAATCGATTTCATAGATCGTTGGATGTCTATACTACAATACTCATGTGAGATAACATGAAGTTGCGATCCAGTACCGAACCAAACCCCATGCCAAATTTGTATCTAGTGTTATACAGTACTTAGGCTAAGTTATAGATCAAATCAAACATTTAAAAAATATATAGGTACTAAAATAAGCCCACACCCCGGGTCATTGCCCATGTTGCCAGGGGCGTGGATCTGCCCCTATCTACATGATAAGTCTTTTTTTTCCTTTAACCTTCTCCGCCCTGGCGCGCGTATCAATTTAGAGATCGTTATTTGATTCACGAAAATAAATTTTATGTCGAAAAGAGACGTGATATTGAAAATATAGGGAAACGGTTATTCAAGTGGAAATAAACTTAATCTTCATAATTTGATTTATTTTTGCTTGCCTTCTTTTATTTAGATAGCAAAATACCGCTAAACTTCGCTTGCTACTGTTAGGAAATCATGAAGTCAGGACCGATTTGATAATTTTGAATATGATTTTCTTATCATATTTTTTTATATCACTTAACAAATTAGAGTTTTCTTGAATACATACATTCAATTTATGCTACATGATAATTCTTACCTATATTTTTTAATTGCTTAATCTTGTCATGGTATCTTTATCATTCGAACTACTAACTTTTTTCATAAACATCGCCGTGATATTAGAGGTAATTTTCATAACATATTTAACCTATTCATCAGTAAAAAGTATACTCTAAGAACAATTAACCATGCATGCATGTCCTAGTTGAGCATCAAATGAGTTGTTAAGACCGTGATCGATTCGAGCCAAGCATGCATGAGGAACCAACAGAGATTGTTATGTGTGACATTTGGTAAAGAACGGATCAGAGCTTCATTTTTCGCATGTGCTATACCATTGTTAATGTGTACGGTTTTCATGTCGGTTGCAGGAGCGATACTTCCGGAGGCTTAGTTTCTAGGTCCACTTCGTGCTATCGACACCTTTTCGTGTTGTTGTCGCCCACTTCAGATTGTATGGATGCATACATGCATAAAAAGTAGACGGTGCCATTATCGATAATTTCAACAGAATCAAAAAAATTAAATGCCTCGTCTCTCAAGCCATAAATCAAATGATATGATCTCATTGTCGGTTTGCCCTGAAATAGCAAAATCGTCAAACAACAAAGACGACATATACACATGCAATGCACAAACGACCACATGCTCAAAAAAAAATCCGAGGTCACTTTGGGCCACCATCTACCCCGCCCCACTGCTCCAAACATCCCACCGGCTCGACACTGAAGGGACGATACGAAGGAGATTGCTGGGAGTGCATGGATGTCCATATTCAAGGGGACCCCTCGGTAGAGGCGGAGGAGATCTGTTGGCCAAGGAAGAGCTCGTGGTGCACCTGCACCACCGAGAGAAGGTGAGTGCGAGGCTGGGATGTTTCCTACGAGTGAAATACTAGATCACGAAATGGCATGCGTTCATGTGCGCCCTGTACTATTTGTTGCCTTTCATGCTCTCTATTGGTGACCAAGTCATGTAGCTCCGCGCCACCTAGTATGTTCATTCCTCTATATAGGTCAAAGTCCATGTTGGTTATCTACACGTTGCATCTACTCAAACGCATGACCATTAGCATATAAATATAGACGGTACAGTGCATGACCACTAGAATATAAATCTAAATTCACGCATGGGCTTTTTATGATATCTAACCCTTTGTGTGCGGTCTTAGATCACTTGCATGCATGCATCTTTCTTCCATTTCCAGGGATCGTCGAGTGAGGTATCAGTATCTTAGAGCATCTCCCGAGGCACCTATGTTATTTGTGTCCGACCCCCCCCCCCCCCAATGTAGCCCTCCTCGCGGGGTGACGGACGTGTGTCCGTGAATTTGGTGGGTGGGTGTCACAGCGGCAAACCCCAAACGCCGACCCTCCAATCGGCGACACAATCAAAAGGTTGAAAAATTGTAGAACTAAACAACATCTATATGCAAAAGGTTTAATTTTTGTTGAAATTTTTGAATAAAAATAACAATGGGCGTCGTAAATCTAACTACTCGATGATATTGGTCTCTCCATGCTCGGCCTCGTCGTCTTGGCAACACTCGCGCTGGAGCATGGTGCCATATACATTTTGATGCGCAACTTGCCCCCGACGTAGCGGAAGATGAGCATTCAGCCCTGCTGCAGCTAGTGCATGCGGGTGAATGCCGTCGAGCCGTCCCGCCACCGTGCCTAACCACAACGACGTCCACGCGGTGGGGCCACTCTTCCGGCTGCAACGTGAAATAGTCCGGCTCGTTGTCGGCGAGTAGGGCGGTGATTCTATCGGGCAGCTTCAAAAGGTTGCCCAATGGTTGAAAGAGGAGGACGAAGAACTCTGGGAGGGCAAGTCCTTCATCGTCGGTTGCGCCACTACGGCCGATGCGACTACCACATCCTCCTCGCCCTCCACGGCCCACGCTTCCTGCGCGGACTCCTCGTCCCCCACGGACGTCGTGGCCACCACAGACTCCTCGCCCTCCACGGCCCTGGACGACCAACGCGCCCGCCTCTTGGAGCTCTCGCCATCGCGTTGCCTCGGGAGACGGCAGCCCGATCCCATCAGGCCCTTTTTAAGCGCGCCGTCGGGCTCAAACTGTGCCGCTGACCCCTATAGGATGAGGACGACGATTATAACTTAGGATGGACGTCGTGTTTTAAATTTCGTCTTATATATGTACAAAATGACATGCAACGAATGCCTCTACCGTTATATGTGAACAAAATATTTTATGTTGTCTGTGTCAATGACGAGCATGCCCCCTGTTGGGTGGTTTGACCGGCCAATGTCCAGCGCCCTCAGACAGGCCCCCAAGTTTGCCAAGTGTGTTGGGGCCCGGACATAATTTTGATGGACGGACTTCTTTGAGGGTGCCGCTGTGCGCGGTTTTTTGTGTCATGACACCCAATGGGCCATGGGGGGTAGGGGTTACCGGTGGAGATGCTCTTAGACGCTCATCGTGCTCATGGAGGAGGACATGGACAAAACAGACGATGAAACAATAAGGAAATGATACGCGGTGGACTCACCAATGGCGTAACAAGTTACCGTCGAGATCATTGAGCGACAAAGCCTCCATGCGGAGAGGTATGCCGATGGCGGAAACGTGACACTCTAGGACTCCGATACACCAAAAATGACACGAGGCCCGTGTTTCTTTTGGAGATATGAGTGCATTTTCCCGATGTTGGAGTTTAGAGCATATCCACCCTCCCACTAATAGCCCCCTCTCGGCCGCACTTTTTTTCGCCGACAGGTGGCGCGTCCATGAGCCCAAATTTTGCCGGTTTTGGGCCGAAAATTACGACGGTGGACCCATCCAAACCTAGCACGCTGGGCACTTGGGGATCCGGCGAAAGAGAAAATGGCGCGAAAATAGTTCAACCCATTTTTCTCGCCTGCGGTCCCACCTATCAGCAAGTCAGAGCATCATGGTCCTCGTCACCTCGGCTCCCCCCACGCATTAACGCCGCCGCTGGCCAGTCCAATTGCCACACTGACTAACCAAACCAATCGCCTACACGGGAGTAATGACACCCCCGTCCGCTATAAAAGTCCACTTCGTCGTCGTCGCACGCACACCCGCTCGCCTCCTTTGCCCCCGCCGCTCACGCCCCATTCCCCTCCCTCCTTCTCGCCCACCAGTACCACAAAAATGGCAAAGAGGTTCGCATGCGACGATGCAGCGGCCAACGAGTTCGGCTGTCTGGCACCTCTGCCACCCACCGGCCACGGTCGAAGCCATGGCAACGACACCGCCTGGCCCACGTACTTCAAAAAATGCACAAACAATAGTTGGCAGCGCTACCCACCAGCGTCCTGATCTCGTCGCGCAACAACGCCGAGGGCCGTCGTCTGGCCGTCATCTCTGGCGGAGTAAGCCAGAGTGCACCCTCGCAACCGTACGTCCTCGCACACATCCAAAGGTGGATGGACAACCCGACCCTTCCCTGTCCCGCCGCGCGGAAAACTCCTGGATACCGCGGCGTGGAGCCTCGAGTTCGGGTCCCTCCTCCGCGCCCTCTATCGCGTCAAGGACGGGCCAGATGAGAACGGCCGCGCCGTCAGGCTCGAAACAACATCATCATCAACGAAAGCCGGACGCCGTCGCCTCCCCGTCAGCGGTTAGTCACGTCGAAGGAGGAGGTGGCGAGCGAAGTCGTTGTCATCGGCGACGAGGAGGGACGCCACGCCGTTTCAGCCGCACGCAGGGCAGAGATTCAAACGCGCACCAAAGGACGAGCCGCCGAGCAAGTCCGGCGACGGCGACCACACCGAGATTTTCGCCACTCGACATAAACTCGACGCAATAGTTTGATTTTAGTTTATTTATTGGCCCTATTATGTGATCGCCTATATTTTGTCCAAATTAATGGAATTGCCCAAATTTATCGAATTTTGTTCTGTTTGAACTTTTTTGTACCGTCGTCTCGGAACATGACTAGGAAACGGCACCCCCACGCCAAAATTAGCGCCGACGACCTTCTAAGCGACGCTTTTTCCAGTCGAAAAAGGTCAATTTTGTCTCACGGTAAAACAACACAAGTATGACCACATTTCCGAGATAATTTTGCGCCACCGTCTACTCTGCCCAAACACGCCATTTGGTAGACATCGGAGCGACGATAGGAAAGGACGTATGAGTGGAGACCTTGGGTGCCGCTGGGAGGGACTCGAGGTGTACTTTTAATCCTAGTACTAAAATCGAGCTACACCAAGAAATTAAGTAGGCCAATGCATGCGGCCATGTGAGCATAAATAGGCTCAGATTTTGGTCAATTAGGGAAGTAAATTGAGTTCTATATTAATGGAACGTCTTGGTATTGCCGCAGCCAGGCAATGAGAGCGCACAAAGCCATCTCAACAGTCCACGGCCCAACTCTTGTTCAAAAAAAAACAGTCCACGGCCCAAACAACAAACACAAACGCATCTCAAAAAAAGAAAAGAAAACCAACAAACACACACGCACACTGCGCCGCCACCACTCTGCCGCCCCACTCACCCACCGAGCGATACCCCACCTCCCTCCATTCGGCCGCTCCGGCGATTCGAGATGTGCGCCGCCGCTTTCCCCCGCACAAGCTCACCCCCTTCTACTCCCCGAGCTGCTGCTGCCGCTGCCGGCGGCGTCGGTGACCGCGGCCTCCGCCATCTCGTCCCCCTTCTCCACCTTCTGTCGGCGTCGTCGGGTGCATAGGGGGACGGACCTGCGGACTACCGCGGCAGCGCCATAGGATCCCTAGCTGGTTGGTTAGGTCATGGGGAGCTGCACAAGGTACATCTCTACCTGAATAATCTTCTCCTCTCATTTCCTCTCTTCTGCCCACAAATTCAACATCTCTTCTTCCTTTGCCGACCAGCCGAATAAGCAACTGTACGCGCGAGAGGCCGGGCGGCGATACATCTGCTTAGTTGTGATGTACATGCCTGCACTTCGAGGATCAAGGATGAGGGCTTGCCACCGTTGCTCCTTCTGCAGCAGCGCACCCGAGATCGCCGGGGAGGACCCAGACATCCTGCTGCATCGTCAAGTAGGCACCAGCACCAGCACCAGCCAGGGTATCTCTCTCTCAACTCACTACTTATGCCTGCCGGATGTAGATACTAGGATCTGTGTATCGCCAAACGCCACGAGTAGTAGCTGCTCAGCGAAGAATAGCAGCCTTGCATCACCTTGTCATGTGAAGAAAACTGAAATTAATATCAATAATATGCAGGCCTCAAATAAAACCATGTTCTTGTTCGTGGTTATATATTACTGTTAGATCTTTACGGGTTATATTTCAAGCCCAGTACTATTATAGGAAGCTCCTAGCATCGCATTCAATATTACTTCCAGCTATGAACTTTGAGAGTCTCATCTGCCCATGAAAACCAACCCAGAATTCTGAAACTACAGCAAATAATCTGCCTGTATGTGTGTGTTCTGCAGGTTTCGGACAGCGAACCCAATCGAGCTGCTGCTACTGGAAGCGGGGCTGATCTCGCACCATCTCATGTCGCCCAGCAGAGCATACTGTTGCTCGCCGTGGAAGACAAGGAATTCCTCTAGCACAATGTGTGGCATCTTGCTGCACCGCCATCAAATACCTTAGTCACCAGGTAGCTTCACTATCTCCAACGCTGCTGCTGTCTATGGTTTCCCATGCAGATAATACGTTACATCATCTGCCCTGCTCTGTTGTATCTTCTCACCAAAGATGCTCTAGAGTAGTAAATGCTTAAGCGAAACATTGCTACCAAAATGCACTATGTGTAACTCTAACATTGCACTAACAGTTTTATATAAGTTTCAACCGTTGTTTGCTTTGGTTGTGAAATCAGATTACTTTCGAGTTATCAACTATTTGCATCGCTATACATAATTATTTCCGCGCATCAACTTAAGGGTCGGAAATTACCCATGTACCAAGTCTGATTTCTGCTACCTAAAAAACTGGTCTGCTTGTGTGTTTTGCAGGTCATGGACAGCTGGAGCTGCTGCCGCCGGCGTCAGCTGTCGTGGAGACCGGATGGTGATCCCTCAACTTGCATTCTCCTGCTGTGGACACACTTCCAGAATGAAGGTGAACCTCCTTGGGCTGCTTCATGTGTGGCGCCAGGCTTCAAGGACAACCGTCATACTTCTGCATCCCCATCAAATACTTAGGCAACCAGGTAGTCTCAGCCTCTCTGATGTTTTGGTGCGTGTGGTTGCCCAATTGTATATGCTAAATCATCTGTTGTTGTGTTATCCTCTATCTAAACGCCATGAGTAGTAGGTGCTTAGGGATGAGTAAAATTCTTGCTACAAAATGCCGTTATGTGTCACTCTCAAGGTTTGGATTGAGTCTGCATCTTGCCTCAGCTTTTCTGAATTTTCATCATCATTATACAAGCCTCACCTCAAACCATGTTTGTTGTGCGTTCTTATATACTCTTCCTAGTTTATTCCGACCCCACTACTAGTATGCAACGTCGTGTTTGTGCCCTCTACTAGTATGCACCACAATAAATTATTAGTTCCAAGTATCAACATTCTTGCTTTCATCTGCCCGTGAACCAACCCTGAATTTTTTGCACTGGTTAAGAAAGTTAGGATGGGTGTGTAAGATTTTTTTTTCTGAATGACGGAGTTCTATAGAATGGTTACACCTGAATGCTTTATCAATGATGGAGTGCTAGCTGAATATTGATAGTCTACATCTGGTAAAAAAAAACCTCAAGCATACGAATTATTTAGGGTGATGGAGCTTGTTTTAGCAAAGTCCTAGCCGGAGTGCTACAACAACCAAACACATTGTTTCGGCCATGTTTTGTTTGGACTATTCAACCTGGGCATCACTCTTTATGATTCCATGTTTAAGTAGTAGTACTACAACAACGCCACACATTTTTACCTGGACTGAGGGGTGTCTGAGCAACACAAATGGAGAAAATGTATCAAAGAAATTTATTTTACCCAGTTTCTTGTGACACCAGGTACTATAACCTGGGTACGCCCATTGTCTACTGGCAGATGATGCTACTGCTGTACCATGCTTCACATATTGGCCTTCTTCATTCTTTTAGATGACTGTGAACTATGTTATGGGCATGCTTAATGTAATATTCAGTTTTCCGATGGAGTAGTAGGTCAGCCATCTTACCCAAATGGCTGTTTCACCTTGCAGACGAATTCAACATGGATAGTGAATAAAATCATGTTGGATAGTGGTTTTAGAGTTTGGATCCTTCTTTCTTTGTTCGGAATGGTTGTACTAATGAATTGTTTGTATTGACCGGCAGGTGTAGATTCAAGTCATGAAGGTATATTGCATCAAATGGGCGATCCCCACACTTCCAATCAACCTAGCCCGTAGTGGAGCATAATTCGAGAAGGCTGTGCAGTTATGTACTGTGTTTGCTTCTATTCTCTTTGCAGGAAGCATTCAACCATTGTTTCCCAAGCGTTCATATTTCCTCTCTATGATTCTTGTGACCCTCTTGTGGTTTAAGAGATTTATTTACTCTTTGCCATGATTGCAGGCTGGAGAGAGGTCGGTGCATGTTCCCAATCGGCCTATTGATCCGTAGACACCTACAAACCAATCAATCTTCTGTATCCAATTCAAAGTTAAAAAATGTCAGTATTTTTCCTTGTTCCTATTAAATGTTATCATTCATGTCATAGGGAATTCTGCTCTACCAAATAGCATACTTTGTTACGTCTAGCAAAAGAGCATACTTTGTTACGTGTAGCAAAAGGCAGTTTACCATAAATAATTTTCTGATTGCACCTTGCACAAAATGTTATTTTAACATGCAGCGTTTAATATTTTTCTACTAATTTATGCTTATGTACCATGCTTTGCCAACTGTCCTTGTTCATTTAGTGCACTAAGTTATGATGGTCTTGGGTGTCTCTATTTCTCAGTCATTTGGTGCTATTGATTATCACACCAAAATGCATGTCATGTGATATATTGTATAACCTGTTAAATAAGTAAATAAATAAATTTGGGTGTTTATGATTTGAGAAACTGACTTGGCATGCTATCATGTTGAAGTTCTAACAAAACTAGATTATTAAGTTGGTGCTAATGATTTCAATGTGTACAGATGCTAAGTTTTGAACAGTTTCAGTGTCACTAATCAAGTAAATTAATGAAATTCGAACATGCTATCCAATGAATCGTGATAATTATTTGGGTTCTAGAACTTTTCTAAGACTTTCTGTAGTGTTGCCACTATTGTCTTTCTATGTTCCATGCTTCAGCTTGGAGTAGTGACTTTTTCTAGTAACCATATGCTGCCACAGGTACTGAGCAGCATGCACACAAAGTGTCCGCATGTGATATCTTGGCGGTGTCGCAACCATGCTGGTGGCTTCCCAGGAAGGGCGCCGCCCACCAACTTCTCCAGCATGTCTGCAGCCGCACCATGCTCTTGGCCTGCCGCCCTGGCATCCTATTTAGTGTCGGCATCGTCCCTGCACAAGTGGACATCAACAACAACATCAAGCAGAGGCGGACACAAAAGGTAAATAGACCTTTTGTTGCATAAACCGCGAGTGCTACTCCGGACCAGAGTGTCCTTTTTGTTCTCATAGGCGCGTATGTACACTTGTTGCTCATGTGCGTGGATTGAAAAATCCCTTGTTTAGTGACATTTTCGAGTAGACCATTTTCAACAGATGTGTGTGTTGTGATGAATGGACTATGGAACTGATTTGTTTATCTTGATAGATTGTTTCTACTATTTGCTTGAGCTTATTTGATCAATAGTAGTGCCCTTTTAGGTCTTAGGTGCATGCATTTTGATTGTAATTTGATTAGTTCATTGTCTGTACTGAAGAAGTTTACTAAGCGTTGCATTCTCGGTGTTTCCAGCGTAGACGGCTATTTGAGCGTGCCCAAGTTTATTGCTTCAGTTCTCTGTTTTATCATAGACCTTGGTTTTCCCACATTTTGTCCCCAAATTTGCTACACTGATCTTGTACCATCTGTCTAATCTTAGTCTCCATTGGTGAACTCTGTGAGCTCAAGTTTTTACTACAATCGACGCCATACACACTGATACAACCTGGTATTGCTTGGTCCCTGTAGGTACTATCTTTGTTTGGTGTAGCTAATAAAAAACCTGAGAAAACCATGTATTGCTTCCAATCTTCAATTTGTTGCCTCAGCTAATCTTATTCATACCTATGCCAAGTTAGTTGCCTGCAACTAAAAGATTGTACTGGAGCTCAACGATAGCTCTCAAATTACCCTTAACTGTATGTATCATATATATTGGTATCCGCCTGATGCATATTCCCTGTGTCCACTCTAGGTGTGACTTTTGAATGAGATGCATTATTTTATGCATAGTTGCTGGGAGTAGTTGATTACATCCTAATCCTACATGGGTGTTGTTTTATTGGTTTTCCATGATTAATGAGCACTATCGGAGCCACTAAGATAGGATTTTGGACCTGATATGGAATTTTATTTTGGTAAATGACAGGACTAGCTCTCAAGTCTGAGGGTTTATAACTGCAGTTAGGCTATACTTCTGTTTGTATGAAGCTTTGGTCCATTTCTCTTTTATCTGTACCCAGACTGAAGTAGCTACCTGCGCCTGCTGCATGTACCTACTTGTTTATACTTTTTACCGTTCCCGTGCAATGTTGATTGATGAAGTTGGTCTATTGGTATTCTTTTGGTTGAAAAATCTGGAACAAATGGAGCCCTTTCATTTGTTCATGTGGGAATGAATGCTCCAAAGTTGTTGTATGAAACAAGTTAGTTGATGTTTGTTTCTTTCTTGTTGCGACATATACTGATCATCTACGATTCTCGTCAGGCTGCTATATGGTGTTGATGATGATGGCATTGGGTGGGTAGGCCGGTGGCTGCTCTTATTTCCGACAAGGGCAGCGGAGAAAAGGGGAGAGGAGCCATCGATGCGGAGGAAGTTGGCAGTAACTCATGATGCATATATGATGCGTCCGGGAGAGGTTGATGTCTGAGCACGGTGCATGTATTTTGTTGCGGTCCATGTACATTTACATGATATCGTTGTTGGTTAGAACCGGGTAGATATATGTTGTGAGCTGAAGGTGAAATGCTTTGGGTTTGGTCTTAAGGTGCTGCTGTTTTGCATATAGCTAGTGGAGCTGGGCATAGCTAGAGTTTGTGGATACACCTGGGGCTTTGACTAGCTAGACGCTAGACCGAAGCTTTATTTCATCTTCACGTGGGCATCATGGAACCAGCTCATGTTGCATGTACCTAGTTTGCTCTTGCATATGTATGTGAACCTACTTACTTATGAATTTGAATCCGATGAATGATCAAGTTTACTTATGGCCAGCCGTGGTGTTGATAATCTGGATTTTTATCTTAATGGTCTGCTTGTTGTTACAGTATCCTATACTATACGAGGAAGATATATTTGGTTCCGGCTGGTTGAGGCTGCTATTTGCTCCATCGATTTTATTTCACAAGGCATTAAACAATGCAAATTATATATACTAATATCCTAGCCCCTTGTTGCTCCCATGCCAACTGATTTAGTCATACTAACACCATAATTGTCATCGAGCAATACGGTAGGAGAATATATCTAAATAATACTGGAATTTCAGAAGACAGAACAATCGGCTGTATCTTATTGTTATGGTTGGCAAAACACAATCAATATTAATAATTTCTAAAAGGAAGAGCAATCGATATTTAATTTTTAAAAGGATGAAGCGGTTCTCCATGGCATGCATGCAGTGGCCGCGGCCGCACCTTAAATACCTCTCGCTGGATACGCTTCCATCCGCAATATTAAAGCAATGTGCGTTGGGACGCGTAGCTACATTTATTTGCACACGCCGCCGCCAGGAAGTACTCTAATTAAGCGTTATCGTCCACGTCATCAATCCATGGCGCACTCAGCATCCTGACCGTTCATCTTGTACATCTCTCCCAACATTGAGAGGCAGCACCCGTGTGGCCCTCGTCTTCTTCCCGCGCTAGACGACTCCAGCTTGCCTCTATTTATATGAGGTCATGGTGAGAAGCCGCGTGCGGGGTGCGCGTGCGACTTAGACTTAGGACTTAGGCGTGGCATTGGCGGCGGTCGGGTGGCGACGCTCTCCGGCCTCCCGTGCGCGCGATGGGCGAGGAGCTGGGCACGATCGATCTCTTTGTTCCTCAGGTTGAATCCGGCACTAGGTAATTAAACCATAGACATGACTTGTTTTTTTCTCCGATCTTTAACTCCACGGCAAGAAGCTTTTCCGTTTGTTTGTTTACACGAGGGGTTCATTAACCCGGCCGTAGTTAATTACGGTGTATTGGATGCAGGATTTCTTCTGTTCAGATTCTTCGTCTGTTTTTCTTTTGAATTAGTACTACGTAGTATACATACATACGTATACGTGTTCCTAGTGTGACGAAGTAATGAAGGGTTGAGAGATTACACCAAGCTTTGAGTAGTACGCATCTACAGTAAGAGTTAGGCATGAATCGAATTTTAAATTATTCAGTTCTATTTCGTGTTTTTGTTCTGCGCCCTGGTTTTCTAACCTTCAAAAGTGTAAAAAACCGACATGTATTTTGCGTTTGTAGGCTGGGCAGATACATATTCTGCTAGATATGCTCTAAGAGCATTCCAACAGCTCATCCAAACAGACCTCCAAATCAATGTAGATGTCTCAGAGAAAAAAACAATTTTAGCGGCTCATCTATATGGGCATAAAAATGTGGATATCGCCAAAACATGCTAGGCATCATGCACATGTGGATGATGCTTTGAGGATCATCCGAAACCAACCGCTCGTCCACGAGCGGGTTCCCGTACTTATTCTGAGGAGTCATAGATCAGGAGGCTGAGCTAGGAAGGGAGCTGGGTCACCGGTGCCGGTTCCAATCGAGACGGGCATCCTAGAATTGGCCATTAGGAATAAAGAAGAAAGGGGTTGTAAAAAATCCAAAGGTTATCTTTTAATAAATAAATAAAACAATTTTTATTTCTTTATTTATATTTGTTAATTCCATTAACAAACATTTGCATATAGCACCTCGAATCATTCGTTAATTCTATTAACAACCATTCGACGAAAAACCCCTTGAACTATTTCAATTTTCCCCGAAACAATTTCGGTGCTGCTCAAAATATTCTTCGATATTCCGTATCCTCTCAAACGCGTCATCGAACCTCAAGTGTGTCACCCTACAGTTCGCGAATAAGATAGACATGATCGAGACTCCTCTCTGATCAATAATCAACAACGGGATCTGGAGATCCGTGATGACTCCTATTTCCGTGTTCGTTATAATCCAGTCGGACACTTGATCATGGTGATGATCACAAAGGAACATCGGAATACAGAATGAGTAAAGGAATAGATGTCGAGTAACAAAGATCATTCACCTTGGGCATTGTAAAGTATCGAGAAGGAGTGCAATTAGTGAATGCTAGTAATACAAGTAGTTCTCACGATAAAGATATTCGTGATATGTGTGGGAGTCATTATGTGCATCAAGGTGCCAATAATGATCATTGTGAGTGAAAGTAGTTTCGGACATTTTATAGATGAAGTAAGTTCGAATGAATGTTTGGAGTGTCTCGGGATATGACGAAACAGTATGAAATATTAGTGAGAGTGGATGGAATGGTTTCGTAAATTTTATGAAAGGTTATGGAATGATTGTGGAAAGTTCCGAAAAGTTTCGGAAGAGTTCGAGAATTTTTCATCGTTTCGGAATGGTGAGAATGCACAAACCCTAGTGGGGTGCCGGAGGGGGCACATGTGGCCCCACTAGGGCTGCGGCCTTGATGAAAAGGAGGGATCGTGGCCAAATTGGGCAGGGATTCCTCCCTCATGCGAATTGGAAAGGAGGGGAGGAGACCTATTTGGTCTCGGACTCCCTCTCTCCCCAATCAGATTGGGGGTGGGAGTCCTCCGAGGACGCCACCTCCCACCCCAACTTGCATAGGGCAGGAGGGAGTCCTCAGAGGATTCCACCTACCACCCAAAGACACATAGGGTGCCGGGGAGAGCTCCAAAATCCTCCCGAACTAGGCTTGACGATGACGGCGGCTGCAGATGTTTTTGGTGGAAAAGGCTCCTATATTTAGGGTTAACCCTCCGAGAGGTATAAATAGGAAAGAGGGCAACGTCAGTGGGCAGCCAGGGGGCTCACACCACCCATGGGTGTGGCCAAAGGGGGGCACGCCGTCTCTTGGTGTAGGCCCCTGAGGCCCCCCTCCGGGTCTCCTCCGGACTCCGTGTACGTGACGACTTTCTAAGACTTTTGGGTTTTATTTCGTTCAATTCCGAGAATATTTTCAGAACAACTTTTCTGAAACTAAAAACAGCAGAAAACAGGAACAGGCTCCGTGGCATCTTGTCAGTAGGTTAGTCCCAGAAAATCCATAAAAATGACATGAAGTGTATACGAAACATGTAGCATAAAACATGAAATCAACATGGAACATCAGAAATTATGGATACGTTTGAGACGTATCACTACCACGCCGGCGAAAGACTTCAGCGCGGACGTCGGCGTCGATGGCATCGTCGCCATGCTCTCCAAGCGCACCTGTCACGAGGAGTATGAGCTCCAGAAGCGCCACCGCGTGGAGGAGACCCACGACGCCAAACTACTTGAGCAAGGGGCACCCAGGAGCACACACACAATGAGAAAGGAGGCGGAGTAGAAGCGCATCGCCGCCGAGCACGACGAGCACTTCGTCGACCTCGACTCCGATGCGGAGTGACCTCCGCCACCGTGTCTTCACATTTAGGGGTAGCTAGGATGGTCATGTATTGCATCGTTCATTTGGTCATGTAATTGCAGAACATGTTATTCTCTTTGTTCCCGCGTGGTTCGAATTTTAAATTATTCGGTTCTATTTCGTGTTTCTGTTCTACGCCCTGGTTTTCTAACCTTCAAAAGCGTAAAAACCCGACCTGTATTTTGTGTTTATAGGCCGGTCAGATACATATTCTGGTAGAGATGCTCTAAGAGCATTCCAACAGCTCATCCAAACAGACCTCCAAATCAATGTAGATGTCTGAGAGGAAAAAAAATAGTCTTAACGGCTCATCTATATGGGCATAAAAATGTGGGTATCGCCAAAACATACTAGGCATCATGCACATGTGGATGATGCTTTGAGGATCAACCAAAACCAACCGCTCGTCCGCGAGCGGGTTCCCGTACTTATTCGGAGGAGTCATGGATCACGAGGCTGAGCTGGGAAGGGAGCTAGGTCACCGGTGCCGGTTCCAATCGAGACGGGCCTCCTAGAATTGGTCGTTAGGAACAAAGAAGAAAGGGGTTTAAAAAATATAGTTGTTAAAAGTTAGTTATAAATTACTATTGAAATAAACAGAGACTTGATAAGAGGTGACAACTTTGATCTTGTAAAAATCACTTGACAAAAACATAGAAAATATTGTTGTTGTTGTTGTTGTTTTTGAACCCTGAAAACTATTGTTGTTGAAAGTTAGTGGTAAGATAATATTAAAATGTAGGTGAGAGAATATAGATGTCCTGAATATAGTTAGACGTTCCACTGAAAAACTGGAAACATCTATAAAGGAATCTTTTAGATGACCTTCTATATGGAGATAGAGATAACCAAATTTAGATGAGTTGTTGGACATGCTCTAAGCTTGGTTGATCTTGGATGTTTTTGGTCCATCTGTGTCGTTTTGTGTTTGTGGGTCTTTGCCATTTTGTGTCACTGTATGTGGGCCGCATGTTCTTCCCTTGTGTGACACAGCTAGCATGGGCACATGTCGGATACTGCGCGTTTGCTCGTATGACTCGGTTCGTGGGTTCTTTCCGCTCGGTCAAAGTGGTGCTGCTCGAGTAACGCTACATCTACGGACTAATTATTTCAGAATTTGAGTTACGAACTCACATGGCATTAGGTGTAGTGTTCACATCCCTACAATCGCAGAAGGAAAAACATATGAACCAACCGGCCGTTACCATGTCCGTTCGTAGGAATCAATCTGTTGGAATCAGTCCATAAGTCTAACTTTTTGGGTGCTGCTCTGTTGTCCCACCATCAAACAATTAGGATTACCCCACGCGAAATAGTCCACTCCTCATCTCGATGGCCAGCGCCCACTTCCCCTACGATCCCACCCTGTTTGTGCCTAAGTAACCTACGAATTCTTCCCCGGCTCTGCTAACCTAGCTCTCCGCACGCGGCCGGTTTGTCGTCTCATCCATACCGGCGCGCTGCCCAACAAACGCCCCAACAGGGTGGATGAGCTCGATGTGTGTCCGCTTTAGCTTCCCTACTCCTTCTCATATCTCTCTCTGGTGGAAGACAACAGCCCGTGACGGCCACATTAGGATTTTAGGAGCACAAGAGCAAAGTAGCCCACCGAGATCGTGCCTCTACGCGCTTCGGGGAAGTCGGCCTCCTCCACATCTCTCGCCACCAGAGTAGTGGGGAGCCCATCACAGGAGAGCAGCCGAGGAGGAGTGGTGCTTGCTGGGAGAAGCAGGGGGTCTTCCTCGACGTGCCCTCTGCTCTGCAGGAGTAGGTGGGGAGACTGGGCTGGGAGAGGACGCGAAGTGACGACGACAGTTTCAAGTGGAGTATCCCTAGTTTGTGATGGAAATATTCCCTAGAGGCAATAATAAATGGTTTATTATTCATATTTATGTTTCATGATTAAGTTCAAGTTCTGTGTTATAATTGTGTTAGTCCCGGATAGTGAGTATTTGGAGGAAAACCCAAATACATGTTATGACTTCATGACTGGTTCATATATTATCAATAGTCTTGGTTTTCTGACTATGTGGAAAATGACAAAGTGTTTTGGTGTTGCCAGTAATGTACGAGATCGAAGTTTTTGGGGGAACAACAACGACGGATAATACCCATTTGATATACCATTGAAACACATCTTCAGTATTGTTATCGTTAGTTTTAGCATTATTGTCACCATAATCGTTTGACCGTGAGACACATCTAGAACTGATTACAATATGGACATGACGGGGACCTCCAAAAATTACATCGTAACATGGTAATTGTAAAGTTGGTCTTTCGTTCTTACCGGATAGTATGCCATGTTGCTATTCCTGACGATGGAGTGATACATTCGGGGCCCTCTCAAGTATTACCGTGTTGTTCATCGTCTGTCCAGACACTTGATCATGGTGATGATTATAAAGGAACATCAGAATATAGAATGAGCAAAGGAGTACATTCCGGGTAATGAGGATGTTTCACCTCGGGAATTGTAAAGTATCGAGAAGCGGTGTGATTAGTGAATGCTAGTAACACGGGTGGTTCTCATGATAAAGATATTCGTGATATGTGTGGGGGTAATTATGTGCATAAAGGTAACGCTAATGATCATTGTGAGTGGAAGGAGTTCCGAACATGTCCACATGTATTCAAACCCATAGGGTCACACACTTAAGATTCAACAACATTTGAGTTGTGTTCGGAATGGAAGTAAATGATGTAAGACGGAAGGAATGTTTGGAGTGTCTCGGGATATGACAGATGAGTTCAGAATGTCACCGTGATTGGATGGAATGGTTTCGAACATTTTATGGAAGGTGGTGGAATGGTTCTTGAAAGTTTCGGATGAGTCCGAGAATCTTTCGGGGTCCGGAAATGGTGAGAATGGACAAACCCTAGTGGGGCTACATGTGTCGGAGGGGTACATGGGCCCACTAGGGTTGCATCCATGAATAAAAGGGGGAAACCCGTAGCCAAATTGGCCAGGGAGTCCTCCCTCATGAGAATTGGAAAGGAGGGGAGACCTAGTTGGTCTCGAACTCCAGTGAAAATTTCATGTATTGGTCACATCGTTAGCAATGTACCGATGGAGTTTCTGAGGTAGAGGTTCTCAAATTTATCAAAGGAGATGAACCCAAACGTTGTTTTTTTAGATCACTACATAGGCACTTAGAAATATGTGACTGAGTGTTGGTTCTTTGACTTGGTGTCTATTCATTTTTGGTACAACTTAATTTTTTTACCTTTCAACTCTATGTCTGTCGTGCCAATATTATGTCTCTTGATCAATTTATTCTTTGGATGGATTGTCGTATCAAGCTTATGTTTCATGCCACCAATTTTTTGTTGAACCTCCTCGGCGGTTATCCATGGTGGACGAAGCTGCTCGAGGAGGGTTCCATCCATAACTTTTCTAATAAGCTTGATGGCGGCATAAACCAGGCGGATTTTGGAGGGCTATTTCTTCTTCTCATGGATGCATGTCACGGTGACATAAGTGAAGGTGGAGGGGCTCCAAGTATTCTTCTTGAAATGTGTTTTAGGGATCTAAAGCTACTCTTGTGGTGCCTTCATGGAGTTCAGCGTGTGTATCCCTTCGACTGTCGCTGCCCTAGCACCGGTTATTTTGGCTGAAAGACCCTCCCCACAACGTCTATAGTGGCGTGACACTGACGCTTTGTCCTCCTGGCAGGTGGACATCAAGGAGGTCTCCGAGCTTCATCTAGACGACCAATCCAGCTGTCCGACCATTTTCCTACCCCAATTGGTTCGTCCTCAGTGGGGCGAAGCAAGTTCGACGATGGAACTACAATGGTTTGTGCAACCGTGGTGAAGGACCTGATTGCATTTTGTTTTTCTTCTTCTAGGGTCCTTTCTGTAAGAACAAGGGTTTGGTTGTATTTTTTTTTCAACGGGGCCTTGTGTAAAATATAACCCCACAGTTTAATACAGCTTATGAAACCCATCCCTTTGGTCAAATAAAAAATAGCGCCTAACATTACCGTGGTGGCACCATGCGGTTGAATGCGCATCAACTTCCGAACAAAAAGCACTGAGGTTTCGAGGCCGGGGTTTAATGAACCGAAGGACTTGTTGTACCGAACAAAAGTGGTACAGTGTTCTTTCCCAGCTGTAGGTACACACACAAGGTCATGGCCCGATTGATGGCGTATAGGTCGTTGTTTGGTAGGTGCCGCCAGCATCCGATGCAAACGGTCTGCGATGCGCTTCGCCATGCACCTTGTCCTTGCTGAAAGGAGGCCTACATGTTGATTGAGTTTGTCTGCTTGAATTATTGAGGCCCGCCCACTTTGTGTGATCCCTCCGTGATCTATGAATGCAATGCATGGACGTGAAGAGAGTAAATTGAGTTCACAAGGTAGGTACCCTCGGAATAGACAGGCTTCAATTGTTGGTGCCAAAATGGGAATCTTAGACGCAGCAGAACACAAAATATCCGACTGATCGATCGACAATGCATTATTTTGCATGCTAGCACACGAACTGGGGCCATACGCGCACCGACAAGATGAACAGCATGGTAGGAAGAAGCACATGTTGATAACAGCAGAGATTCCATTGCCCACACAAATCATTCATCACAATTCCACATTGGCAGCTAGGTAGCTGAACCTTAAGTAGCAGTAGTAAGAAGCAGTAGTTTTAATGTAGCCACGACGTACTAGCTAGCTTGCAGCTCACAAGGAGCAGTGCATGCAATGAAGTAGGGTTCTTCACGAACAATATTAATTACCGCACATATATGAGATGTGATAATGTGATCGATCGCGAGCAGTCTCGCTCATGGATTGTACTGCTCGTTCTGGTTTTCCTGGAAGTCGCCATCGTTCTGCTTCTCCGCGGCCCCGTTGCCCTTCCTGTTCTCGTACTCGTACCCAGCCGCATTGTCGCCGTACCTCTCCGACCGCCGCTCACCGCCGGGGCGCCCGTACCCGGAGCCGTTGTCCTCGGGCTCGGGGCGCGTCCTCATCGGGTTGGACTCGTAGCCGTAGCCGTACTTGTCGGTCTCCACGTCGTAGTAGTAGCGGCCGTTCTGGTACTGCCTCGTGTCGCTCATCCCGTAGTCGTGCTTGCCGCCGCGGCGCATGTACGACAGCGGCCGCCCCCTGCCGCTGCCGTTCTCGGGGAACACCGGCTCCTCCTCCTCCTTCTCGCGCGACGATTCTCCTTCTTCTTCTTCTTCCACCGGGACAGCCGCCTCGGCCTCCTCTCGCGCCGTCGGCACGACGTTGGTGGTCGTCCGCTTCTCGGCGTCGTGGTGCACGCCGCGGCGGAAGTAGGCCGGCGGGTAGTTCTCGTTCTCCTCGGGGCGGCCGTAGAGGCCGTACCCGCGGTTGCTGCTGCCGCTGGACGGCCGCGAGAATGCCGGCGCGCTGTTGGCGTCAAACGCTCCCGCCGTCTCCGCGGTGGTGGCGTCCGCCGCCTTCTCGGCCTCAACCACGGCTCCCGGGCGCGTCATCTTGCTGAAGAACAAGCGGCCGCCCCACGCGTCGACGCTGGGCGCCGCGACGGCGAGGAGGAGCGCGATGACGAGAAGGAAGAGGTGGGATGTAGAGCAAGCCATGGCGGAAGAAAGAGTCGCCGATCGTCGGTGGTAGTACAGCGCAACGCTGCCGCGCGGACAGTGTGTGTGCTTGTCTTTGTCTCCGTGCGCGCCCTCCCTCGTCTATATATAGCCGTGCTGATATGTGACCACCAGCTATGGGTGTGACCGCTTTGGTAGCAAACGGATGGTAGTGGAAAAATAATGTGAACAGAAGAGGAAGCAATTAGACAAGGACCGTGCGATGACGATGATGGATGCGCGCATTGCGGGGGCGGGACGGAGAGCGTGAGTGCATGGCGCAGTGCGCATGATGGAATTGGGTGCGTGTGAGATCTAGGAGACACTAGCGTAAGTCTCGCATTGATGGAAGTCGTGACCTACGCAAGGAGGAGCATGCGAGCAGAATGAAGTTTGCCCGGATCGACAATTTTGGCTAGTACGTGAATTTCATTTTTTGATTCTCTCTCGCTGCGTGAGTTCTTAAAAGCCAGTCGAATTTGATTTCAAAAAAAAAAAAAGCCAGTCGAATTCGATCCGCATGATCATCTTGTAATTGCAAACCTCTCACATCTCGCTCACAATTTTCTTCTGCTAGAAAATGAACGATAGAGACACAGGATTTTGCTCGTGGTTGTGCGACTCAGAACGCCCGCGGCCGATGTAGTCCATAAAGTGCTCCTCTGTTTGCCCCGCCCACAAAGAGGTACAAGTTCATCATTCACAGGCCGAGATCATGGCGGATAGCTTTGATTTTTCTTAAAAACATCATCATGTATTCATCATCGTCCGATGATTCGTCCAATGATGACAGTGATGTTTTGGTTGCCACCCTTGTCGTCAATGAATACATGGCGAGGAGCGACCATTGTTCAGAGGGTCACTGTCGGGCTGTACTCCTGCCTTGTATCGTGACAGAGAAGGTGGTCATGTCTGGCTTTACAGTGACTACTTCCATCGCACAAACCCAGTGTACACTATCAAAAATTTCTGGTGATGCTTCCGGATGAGGAAAGAGTTGTTCAACCATATTTGAGAGAGGGTGATGCACTATGATGATTACTTCATATGCAAGCGAGATGTCGTTGATAAGTTTGGCTTCTTCTCTTACCAAAAATGCATCGCGACTATTCGGATGCTTGAATATGGAGTTGATAGTGATCTTGTTGACAAGTACATGCGGATGAGTGAATCTACACGCCTTGAATCAATGTACAAATTCTAGAAAGTTGTGGTTCGGATGTTTGGCTCAGAGTACTTGAGAGAACTTCCCATGATTTACCGAGTAGGCTGCACCTTGGATTCTCTGGCTTAGACTTAGCCCTATATGCTTTGTGTTTACATGCTATGCCGAGTAGGACTCTCCTGATAGGACTTAGCTTAGTATGCTTTATGCTTGCATGCTACACCGAGTAGAGCCTCAACCCGGTTCCCCTTATAGGACTTAGCTTTGTATGCTTTGTGTTTGCATGCTAGGCCGAGTAGAGCCTCAAATTGGTTATCTTGAGTATAATCTATTCCTTATGCTTTGTGTATCTTTAGGTTATTTGTCGAAGAGTCGTGTCGATAAATCTCTCGGATGATCTGGTAGGTTTTCGAGTAGAGGAACGATGTACGCGCTGGTGATCTCGACGGCTAACAAGGAGAAAGATTTACCCAGGTTCGGGGCCCTCGTAGAGGTAAAACCCTTACTCCTGCTTGTCTGATCTGTATTATGACGAGATAGTCGAGCTGTTTACTATGGCGATGCCATGGTGAGGCGTACGGGGTATCCCGTGTATTGCCTAATCTAGTTGTGGCTTGTATCTTTCTCTCTCTAGATTGGATCCCAGATTGGATGTTCTTTTCTCTCCTCCCTCCTGGCTTTATATATGCAGCCAGGAGGGGGTTACATGAGTCCTAGTAGAGTATGTATAGGAGTTCTGGTCTTGACCCGCAAGTCTTGCGGGTGGGCCTTCGTTGGGCCTTCTAGTAGCACATGATAACACCTCTCTTTGGGCCTTGGACCGGGTAGGCTCACCCGATAGGTCCAGAAGTCATCCCCACGTCAGTAGCCCCCGAGTATTTATTCGACTGAGAATAGTTGGGTAAGCACTCAAAGTCCGTTCTTGATTTCTTCGATTGGTCATTCAATCGCCTGTTTTTTAGGGTGTATATCCCGTGAGCGAAGCGCTCACGTACTCGAGCATTGAGTGATAAATGTGACTTGTGTTGGCTGTTTTCGCAGAAGGATGTGGCTCAGTCGTTTGGCTCTCCCGAAAGATCAGGGCCAATTAATTGCATCTAGGGCAAAAACGGTTCTGGCCTACACGAATTCGAGACCTCCGACTCGAATCCGGCAAGGTGATCATTGCGACTGGGCCGTTGAGGTCTTACCGAGTCGAACTTAACCTAAAGGGATATACGGCGCGTCCGCTAGGATTTTTCTTCGTGTTGTTGACACGGAAAGTTTACCGGAGGACGCATCTTGAGTGCGATTCCAGGCCCTCAAGAGAGATCTTTTGGGTCTTACCTTCGTACTCGAGAGAATACGGCATCCGGATGTGCCTAGTCGGCCGAACAATCCAGGATAAGGATGTGTAAATACATCGTGTGGTAGAGTTGCGGGAGCCGCACACTCGCGATTTTGCCTTAATCATGTTTTGCAATTCTTCGGGTGAAGAGATCTTCCTTCTTGATCTTGTGCGAAAGAGATTTCGCGTTATGAAGTTTTCGCGAGAGAAATTTTGTCTTGATATGCCCATACGAAAGAGATTTCGTGTCAGGGTGACTATGCGAAAGAAATTTCGCGTCTTGATGTGCCCATACGAAAGAGATTTCGTGTCAGGGTGCTTATGCGAAATAAATTTCACGTCTTGATGCTCGTACGAAAGAGTTTTCGTGTTTGTCAGGTGCGTAATAACGTCACCGCGCACTCGCCTGCTCCCGATGGGACGTGACGTTTGTGGGGCAGGGCACGTAGTGCCCATCGTGTCAGCTTTTGACCGGAAGCGTGCCGTCGTGCGCCCGTTTTTTCGCAGGACGTGAAGTAATTACGCGGAAGAGGTGTACTCGACATGGCGGAGGGAGTCGACGCGGTGGAGATGTACTCGACACGACGGAGGGAGTCGAAGCGGTGGAGATGTACTCGACACGGCGAACAGAGTCGACGCGGTGGAGGTGTACTCGACACGGCGGACGGAGTCGACGAGGAGGTCGTGTAGCTGCCAAGGCAGATGGCGTCGACGCGGTGGAGGTGTACTCGACACGGCGGACGGAGTCGACGAGGAAGTCGTGTAGTCGATGAGACGGATGGCCTCGACGCGGTGTAGGTGTACTAGACACGGCAGACGGAGTCGACGAGGCGGACGGTGTTGACGTGGTGGAGGTCGTGTAGTTGACGCGGACGTGGCGGAGTCGCACGACGACGTGGAAGTTGTGAAGTTGACGCGGACGCTCAGCCACCGAGTCCATACAAGAAGATGGACCCGAAAAGTCTTCAATATGTTCTGATTTCGCGAATTGGTCCACGTTGTCATATGCGCCTCGTCGAGACGAACAAGTTTGATGTTTTGCTTTTCTTCATCCAAGTTAATATGCGGTCTGTACGACCACAATAAGGATCTGGACGAAGAAATCTAACAGAGCTCCTCGGGTACGCGGCCAGCGTGTCATATGCTTCCAACGTGGTAGTACGTCGAGGGCGCCCGTAGGGCTCGTCGGTTGCGCGACCATCGCTCATTGGGTGCGCGGCCAGCGCTCCCGATGGGAGTAGCCCCCAAGTCTATGTGCGATTATTTGTAATCGGGTATAGACTCAAAGATCTTGCAACGTTGCTTCTTCGATTTGTCGGGTGCACGGCAGTGCTCCCGATGGGAGTAGCCCCCGAGGCTATGTTCGACTCGCAGAGTCGGGCATAGGCTCAAGTTGTTCTGAATCTAACCCCGTGTGCTTGTCTTCTGTTGGCTCGCGGATGAGGACATGCGTCGACTCCCGGAGGAGGGTATATGTCGACTCCGAGCGGAGGATATGTGTCGACTGTCGACTCCGAACGGAGAATATGTGTCGACTGTCGAAGTTGCAGCCGACGTTGTGGTTCCTGCGTTGCAGTTGCAGCCATATAATTGGATGTGGTTAAATAATGTAACGGTAGTGCTGTGTCTAGCAAAATGTACAGAAAAATTATTGCTCGGGTTAATCTTGGTTGTGAACCAACAATCTATCGACTCGCAGAGTCGAGTATGGCCTGTTGGTAGGCAATGATTTGACCCTACGCGACACTTTTGCATCTTACGCTGTGCCCTTTCGTTAGCCTGACAGCCATTGTCTATCCTCCTTGCCGACCTGTCAGTTGCTGTTGCAAACCGGGTCGAAGTCAAGGGTCGACGTCAGGCGATATCAGCTATTTGGGTTGTAGCGTGTAAATGCGGTAGTGTAATGCGCAGCATGACGGGTCTCGAGTATTCATTTAGTATGCGGGGCACAGCCCCCGAGTGTTAGGTGTAGCTTCACAACAGATTATAGACATGAAAAGGTAAATTTGTCGACTTGTATAGGAGTAACTTATCTTTGTATGACACTGCCGTAGTCGACGAGGCGGTGCCGAGTGATATCGCCGGAATCGATGAACCAGACTCGTGTGTCGAGTGCGGCTGTTTCGCGCCTCAGCCCCCGAGTGTCGAGTGCGGCTGCGGCGAATTCTCGAGTGTGTCTACTTTGCAGCATAGCCCCCGAGCAACGAGTGTGGCTGCGGCGAAGGACAGCCCCCGAGACCCTTAGTCGAGACGATTCGATGTAGCCGAGTTGTGCGGCGGAGTCGCGATGTTTCCCAAAAGGACCCGACGAGGCGGACCGAGTCGACGCGGCGGAGTCGCGATGCTTCCCGAAGGACTCGGCGCAGCGGACCGAGTCGACACGGCGGAGTCATGATGTTTGTCCGAAGGAATCGACGCGGCGGACCGAGTCGACGCGGCGGAGTCGCGATATTTGTCCGAAGGACTCGACGCGGCGGACCGAGTCGACGCGACGGAGTCGCGATGTTTGTTTGAAGGACTCGACGCGGCGGACCGATTCGACGCGGCGGAGTCGCGGTGTTTTCTCGAATGACTCGACGCGGCGGACCGAGTCGACGCGTCGGAGTTGCGATGTTTACCCGAAAGACTCGACACAGCGGAGTCGCGAGGATTTGTTGTGTGTACACTGAGGGCAATGTTGATGTCGAGCCTCCGAGCACTAGTATTGCGAGTCTCCATCTTTTGTTGACGTTGCTTGATCTTTGTGTCGACTCGCAAATTGCCGAAATAGGATCCGGATCCGCGATTTGAATTCGTGAACTCGCAGAGATCCAAAACGTGTCGCAGTGCGCGAGCCGCTGACGGAGATCTAACCGTTGGAATTGGCTAAAAAAATACGGAGTGGTGCGGGATTCTATTCCGCATCTGTTCAACGGTGTGATCTTCGAATTGATGTTCCAGTCGACTGTAAGAATTGTTTTCCCAAAGTCGCGCGGAGTTCCGTCAGATTCTGACAGGGTTTCAGTGTTCGGGTCATACACGGAAATCTAACCGTCGGAATTCGCCGATTCTTTTTGGAGCTGGTAGATAATTTGATTTCGCATCTTTTCAATGAAGGAATTTTCCAGATGAGTTTCAAGCCGCCGTTGATGGCGTCCGCAATATGTACGTTGCTGCTGTCCTGCAGCCTGCGCGTGAAGAACGATGTCGATGTAGACGATGAAGGCCGTGTGTGATGCCGGCGAGTGCTCGATGAATTTGAAGGAGACGAAGTAGATCGAATCCATGGGGTCGAGGACCCGAAGCTTGATGTAGATCAGGCCGGCGAGACCGTAGATCCAGCGCATGTCGTTCCCACAGACGGCGCCAATTGTCGAAGAGTAGTGTCGACAAATCCCTCGGATGATCCGGTAGGGTTTCGAGTAGAGAAACGATGTACGCGCTGGTGATCTCTACGGCTAACAAGGAGAAAGATTTACCCAGGTTCAGGGCCCTCGTAGAGGTAAAACCCTTACTCCTGCTTGTCTGATCTGTATTATGACGAGATAGTCGAGCTGTTTACAATGGTGATTCCATGGTGAGGCGTACGGGGTATCCCGTGTATTGCCTAATCTAGTTGTGGCTTGTATCTTCCTCTCTCTAGATTGGATCCCAGATTGGATGTTCTTTTCTCTCCTCCCTCCTGGCTTTATATATGCAGCCAGGAGGGGGTTACATGAGTCCTAGTAGAGTACGTATAGGAGTTCTGGTCTTGACCCGCAAGTCTTGCGGGTGGGCCTTCGTTGGGCCTTCTAGTAGCACAGGATAACACCTCTCTTTGGGCCTTGGACCGGGTAGACTCACCCGATAGGTCCACAAGTCATCCCCACGTCATTATTCCTCGCCAGAAAAGAGAGGACAAGGCCATCCATGAGCAGAACTGGCAACCAGACCGGACCGAGGATGATGCAGAGACATTTGATGTCCAGGACACGCTCTGCATTCCGCTCGCTGGCCAAGATGGTGAGTCCCGAGTCTCCACATCAATCTGGGACTGGTCCGAGGATGATGAAGGTGACCAAGACCACCATCGTATATTTCTAGATGCTTTCCGGCTTCTTCCCGGTCTCAAGATTGCATTTCCTTATCTCAGCTCCAGAGGAGATGGACGAGGAGCCGATTGACACGGAGCCCGTGGCTGTAGCCGCCCCAATTGGGACGAGGAAGAGACCCGGAAGTGGTGCCACCGAGCCCGTCGCTCCTAAGAGACCGAAGAAGGCCGCGCAGAAACCTGCCAAGGCCACTATGGCCCGCAACAAGAGACCAGCTCGGCCCACCGCGGACGGGTAAGTCCATCCGAGAAGTTTTATGCTTTGTGTTTGCATTCTCCTATCTTTTCTGTCTCTCCCTATTTGTGTGCTTTTTGCTTGCACTGTTTTGATTCTTTCTTTCCTTGTTTATTCTCTTTAGCGACGCACTTGACGCTGATGCTACCAACGCACCGCCCAAGCCGAGTGCGCCCCTGGATGTTGTGGATCTTGATCCCGATGAGGGAGAATACCATCTAGAGGAGAGGACCAAGATGCCCTCTCCCGTTAAAGAAGAACAAGACCTCGGTGCCGACAACACTGGCGCCGAGATGGACACTGACCGGGTTTCGGTGCAGCCGGAGCCCGCCTCTGAGCAACCAGCATCTGAGCCCGCTGTCGAGAAGCAGCAGCCACCACCGGAGACCCCCATTGAGAAGCAGCAGGAGACCCCCACCGAGAAGCAGCAGGAGACCCTGTCCATGCAGGGCTAGGCTAAGGAGCAGCAGCCGCCCAAGGAACACGTCCAGCCCGACACTGGGCAGACTGGGCAGCAGCATCCCGAGAAGCTGCAGCCAAGATCGCAGGCACCGCCCTCGCAGCCGAAAGCCCCTTCAGCAACACCCGGAGCGGCCACGCCACCAATCGCGCCAAAGCAGCCCACACCCTTGGAAGCTGCGGCTACAACCGAGAAGGCGGCTACCAAGACCACCAAGCCCGCCAAGTCTGACGCCAACAAAACTCCATGTCCCACCTACCGGATTCCGGCAACCACTGCCGCAACCGCTCCAAGCCCTCCAGCGCCAAGCAACACACTAGTGCCTGCCAAGAGTGGTCCTGTCACTCGGATCTCCAAGCTCGTGCACACGAACATCCAGTTCGGTCCCAAGGACAAGTAGGTTGTAGGAGCGGGTATCAGTGGAACCGCTGCCCCTGTGAGCTTCCCGGATCACTGGCGCGAGCTGCAGGAGGAGTATCAGAAGCGGCATGAGCATGAAGCCGAGCAGTGAGAGGAGCTGAAGAGGAGGAGAATAGCCGCCACCGGATCCAAATGCAAGGATGGCGCTCTGACCATTCAGTCTGCTGCCCCACTGACGGGGCTTGCCTATGAGCTCCGAGAAGACATGGAGGCTGTCTTGGACCGGATAGGCCACATTGATCTGGGCTGGGACAGTAAGAAGTTCGGCCATCCGGATTGGGACGGCAAGAGGCTTGGCAGCCTGGACAACTACCGGCAGGCTTGGAACAAGGCCGACGTTGGCCCTATTTCAATGGTCGTGGATGCGTCCAGCAGCACCCTGGCGCATAAGATGTATTGCCTGCGCAAAGCTGCTGAGGATGCCGAGAACACCAACCGGGTAAGCACTTTACTTTTCTATCCGGATTTCCGAGTTGCAACCTTTTCCATTTGTCTTCTCTCTCTTTTCTATATACCATCCAGTCCTCGAGATTTGGGCCGAGTAGGCAAGACTCGATTGAGTTGCAGTCTACTCGGGCCGAATCTTCCCACTCATACTGTCTTATTTTTCTCTTTAGGAATGTACCGAAACCCGCACCAAGATCTTCCGCCAACTCCTCTGGTCCCACCGGGCCGTCAAAGCAAAAAACCGGGCGCTGGAGGAGGAGAAAGGCCAAAGAGGTAACTTTCATTTGCGCCGAGTTACTGCTTATGCTTTACTGGCATCAGTTTTCTAACTTGGTTCACATTTCCCAACTCATAGCTGTCTTGGAGCAGAGTGTTACTCATGCCATCACCAAGATCTCCTCTTTAGAGAGTAAGTGCAAATACTTTGGTTTGTGCGTTTTGTGTCTACGCCCGTTTTTTATCTCTGCTCAACTTCTGCTTCTCTGTAGGTGAATATAAGGCTCTTGCTGATACGCACCAAGATTGCACTGTGTTGGCCGAGTCGGCGCAAAGCAAAATTTCATCTCTGGAGAGTAAGTTGCCTCCTTTTTCTTCTTATCCGGCTTCTGTATCTTTTTTACTCTAGTGACCGGGATGGCTCCATCGCAGATGAGTATAAATCCTTTCTCGAGCTGCACCAAGGGTGTGTTACTCCGGCAGAGGTACAGCTGCAGGTGCAGACCACCCAGACCAAGCTAGAGGCAGAGCTCGAAGCCGAGAGGAAGGAGGTGCTCAGGCTCAAGGGTGAGCTGGCTGAAGCTCTCAAGTCGGCACTGCAGGCAGGGACTGATAAGACCGAAGCGCTGAACTGGGCTGCGGTCAAGAAGCTGGAGCTGGAAAGGGAGATTGAATCCCCCAGGGCCCAAAACAACGACCTTGACAACATACTGGTCAGCTCCCGAGGCTTGCTGAACAAAGAGCACACCCTTCCTGTAGGATGGCACAGCCGGCTCAGGGATCTCGTCTTGGATATGCGCTGTAAGTTACTGCCCCTCTCTAACTTATTCCATCCGGATTCGTCTACCCAGTTTCTCTTCTCCGGTTTTTCTTATCTGGTTTCTTGACTCTACCCAGCATCACCTCTCTCAGGGACCTTCCCAGATCTCAATGCAAGCGCTGAGGACGTTGTAACCAAGGCCAGGGAGTTGCGGAAGGAGCTCGGCCACGACGTTACCGACTCGGTCATGATCGATGACCAGATCGAAAACATCAAGACCCGAGTTCACCTCCTCAAGGGCCTGGGCATCACTCTTGTGTCCACCGGGATGCGCCTGCACAAGGTCTTCTGGCCTGATGTCGAGCCCCCGACCACCATCAACAAACTGGCCTCCAATCTGGACTATGTGAAGGAGGAACTGAAGAAATGGCGCGCCTCAGCTGCCCGAGCTGGCGCAGATGAGGCCCTCCACTTTGTGTTGTCCTGGTACGAAAATTTGGACCTCGACAGGCTCAAGACCCTCCAGAACAACTCCAAGTGGACCAAACGGGAGGAGTATTTCCAACGCCGCCAGGAGACGGCACACCGACTAGCCTCTTACGCCGATACCAAAGAGTTCATCGACGGCCCCACTGAGCCGGACACCGACGTTGAGGATGGTGAAGATGAAGATGATGTTGAGGATGGTGGTGAAGGTGGTGACGGGAGCATAGGCAATGAAGAGGAGGAGCAGGATGAAGCAGGCGATGAAGGAGCCGAGCAAAACGAGGCTGGCGAGGAGGAGACCGAGGTGGGCGCTGGCCAGGAGGCGACCGAGTTAGGAGCTGGCTCCGAAGAGGTCCAGACTGACCTGCAGCCCACTGCCCCGTTTGGAGCTGTTACCACCAAGATGGTGATTGACGCGCCTGCCCCTTAGTTGGGCACGAAGGAGGCCACAACCGGGAACGCCCATCCGGGCCTGCTCCTCCAACTGGTGACTCCGCGACTCCTGCCTCTACTGCTGCTTCCGAGCCCGTCTCCACGCTCATCTCCGAGTCCTCGGACCTATCCAGCGCTGAGGCCAATTCCACTCCTTCGACAGCGGCCTAAATCTCTGTTTCATCTCAGCCGTAAACTTTTTTATCAGATCCCCGGTATGCCGGGAGCAGATGTATCCAACATTTTATTGCTTCAAGTGCTACTTAGTTTTTAGTTAAGTTTCTTAGCAAGACTGGCTTATTGCCGGATTGCGTTAATTGCGAGTCCCCGAGTTGCTTTTCTCATCCACTCAGTTCTTATGTCTTTGCTCTTACCTGCCACTTGTGGCTTTTTGGTAGTTCAGTCACAAGATTTCAAAAACCGAGTTTCTAATACTTAACCACTTTGAGATTTGAAATTAACACTGCCCAACACTTAGCCAAAAACACAGAAGGAAAAAAGCACACTACTCGGTTGATACACTCCTCCTTTCCTTAGCATTTTTTCGTGTGTTCATTGACCTTTGGATTGTTCTCTTGCTTGCCATGAAGCCGGGTTGCGGACAGCAGCAAAGTCGAAGAGTTAGCCCTTAGGTTTAAACACATTACTATACATGCACATGAAATTCCGAGTAGATTAACCGAGTAGACAAGGTAAAAAAGTAAACAACACATAGCAAGTTTTGCACAGGCAGTCCCCGAGTTCGAATTCGAGTGCCGACTTGGAATTTAACTCAGTTAAGGAGATACATACAATGTTATTTCAGGAATGAAAACAACGGAGTAGAGCTACATTCCAGGGACGCTTGGATTCCTCTCCGAATTTATCCGCCCTGTTCTTCTGCTGTAACACCCCTACTTTTGTGTAATAAAGAGAGGTGTTGAGTACATGGCATGCATGCATGAAAAATGGACCAAAATTTTGCTTTTAAAATTTAATCAGAGTTCTAACAGAAAGTCACTTAATCTGGCTTCAAACAAAGCTGTTCTACAAAGTTTTTCAAATGGAACCAACCATGTGCTAAAAAGGTGGCAAATTTGAAGAGCTTTCCAACGAGTATTTTTGTGCAATTTTTGCTTTACAAAAAGGCCCTCAAAATCTTGTTTTGGTCCTGTTTTAAAATCCCTAAGGACCTCTTTGCAGTTTTCCCAGTTTTTCCAGGGGGTTATCCGCTAAAACCTTTTTATCGTCTTCCTCCTGTCCGGTGACAGGAGGGCAACCGCCTCCGCCTCCACCTCCTGCTTGGCCCCTTTCGACGTGGAGGCCCGAGAACCCCTCAAGGAGACGTCCGCATCGCGCCCTGCTCGCAGAACCCCCCCCTCGCTGTTCCTCTCTCCCTCCGTCTCTCCTTCTCCCTCACCGAACCCGAACCTCACCGGAGATCCGCCGTTGCCGCCGTTGCTCTGCCTCCCCGACCTTCCCGAGCCGCCTGTTAGAACCGCCGTCGTCTCCTCTCCACCCTCGAGCACGCGCAGCCGCCGGTATGGCCTAGGGGCCGCGGATCGCGTCATCTCCTCCGCGGCCGGCCGCCGGAGTTTCCTCACCGCGCCGCCATCCCCGCTCACCTCCGGTCCCGTCGAGCTCCTCCACTGGTTCCTGGTGAGCCCCCGCGCCTCCCTATCCCCTCCGTTTCATCTCTCTCGCCCGGATTCGACGAACCGCCGAAGCCGGAGCCTCCCCGCCGCCGCTCGCCGTCAATACCTCGCCGCCGATCACCCCTAGCTAGCGGCGCCGCTCCCTTTAGGTCCCTCGCGACGAGGCGCACCCGAGGAGCCAAACGGCGCTTCCCGGGACGCCCTCCTCCGCCGGCGGCGACCAATTCCGGCCACAGCCGGCCACCCGTGAGGTCACGGTGATGTCATCGTGACATCACCTGCCCACGTGGACGCGCCAAGTGGCGTTTTTCTGTCCTGTTTAAACTGACAGTGGGCCCCGCTTTTAAATAGAAAAACAGGAAATAAATACAATTTTGGAAATTAAATAACTCCCATTTTATAACTCCTAAAATTATGAAAAAATATGCAATGTGTTCAGAAAAATGTGAGCTATTTATCTATACCACTTTCATACATGTTTGGCAAAGTTCAAAATGAAGCCACTTTTGTAGTTTACATCTAATTCATTTAAATATTGAAAATAAAGTTTTTATTCAATAAAATTAAAAAATTAAGTGTGATATACCATTTTGATCAGTGGAACAAATGCAATCCATCTATGAGGTTTCCAAGTTATTTTGAACATCTAATCTTGGTCACATCTCTAGACTAGGGTTTTCTCCCCCTCCGGTGTTCGTCGTTCACGGCGTAAAACCCTAGCTTCCTGTTCTATCCTTTAAGCTTCATTTCAATTGCATTGTTTTACTCATGCATTCATATTGTGCATTGCACGGTCATCAAGTATTGATTGTTTGCCTTCTTTCCGGTGTTGCTCGCTATCGGTAGACCGAGATCCGGAGGTTGATCCGGCCTTCTACGACAACCCAAGCTCCACCTTCGACGAGCAAGGCAAGCACAACCTCATGGCTCCACCCATGTTTTGAGTCTTTCAACCTCTTACTCATGCATACGATTCAACTTGGTTTTGAGTCTGTTAGATTTAACCTATCCACTGCATGACCCCTCCCCCTCACATGTCACCTTCATACCTGTTTACCCTCCTAGTATGACTAGGGTTGTTTGAGTAACGTAGAGCCTTGTGTGTTCAATGCTTAGGCATGCTTAGTCTTATGATCTGCTTCATCCGGTTGATGAAAAGCCGATAATGCGTGAACCTAGTATGAAAGGTGTTTATGCTTTGATATGGTTGATTAACATGATTAACATGGCATGGATGTTGAGGCCACTGCGGGTTGTGGTATTTGTCTCGTTCATGCCCCTAGGTGCGAGTTCTCGCCTTCGAAGCCAAGACTGAACGTACAGCCACACGCGGGCCAATGAACCCCGCTCGGCTAACTAACTTGTTTAGTCACTTCCATGGGTCACGTAGATTGAAGTTTCCATTTGCGGGTGTGTCATAAAACGTTTTGGAGAAAACTAGGGCGTGACCGGGACCAGTGATGGACGTACACGGATCTTGTCCCGACTCACAGAACAGGTGCCGTCAGGAGGTGGCCAACTCCCTGTTGACGGGGTGGCCCTGTTTGGGTTGACTCATGGATAGGGCTAAGCAAGGTAAAGGCCGTGGTCGACCACACTCTGCCGCGCTCTTAGAGAGGAGCGTTACCGCGTGGCGTTAAGAGTCGGTTGACACGTGTGGGTAAAGTGTACCCCCTGCAGGGATAAATCTTTCGGAAAGCCGTGTCCACGGTTATGGATGACTTGGCAACGGATTCTGTGATCATAGACAACTCTAACGGAATGACTAAAACTTGCTGGCAATGAATGAAGGATGCCTCCTCGACTACGTCGAGAGGGGTGATTCTTGTAGCATAAGGTAGTCTGGGGATGAGAAAGTACTTGGTGGACTAAAGAACATGATGATCTCAGTAGTTGAGTAGATTCCTCCTCTGTTTTAGAAATGCTCTATTACACGTGCTTTTCTTCCTCAACTTCGGAAAACAAAGTTGGCTTTATGCAAAGAACCTTAAAAGCCAAGTCTTGCTGAGTACCTTTTGTACTCAACCTTGCCTCGTTGTTGTTTTGTTTCAGACTTCGGCGATGCAGCTGAAGAAGGGTTCTACCTCGACGTCGATGAGTAGTTAGGGGTTCCCAGGCAGCAGCCTGGTATCTGTAGTATGGGTTTGGCTACGTTGCTTATGTTTCGGACTGCTAGTCCTTTTGCTCTTGTTGTATAGCAACATCTTTGCTTTCGCTGCTTGTTGTAATGTTGGGTTGCTTGACCTATGTTGGTCTTGTAACCTCTGCGTGTAAGCTACTCTAGTATGCCTTGTTTAATACAACTTTCATGTCTAGAGTACTGCTTTGATCGATTGTTGGTTTCGAGCCCGTTGTTATTTTTTGTCTATGCCTGCATAGTTGTCGCAGTCGAGGGGTTGTGGAGCCGATGATCCATGTCCGAGCCCACCTGCCCGAGATATCCGGCCTGGGGCGAGGTAACCCCAGTAACCCTCGATTGTTGTTGCACTTTCTGGACACATAGCAGCTCTGTATAACTTTGGTCCCGTTCCTTCAGTTTCATCCGACTCGTGGACGCTTGGGTATACATATATGGTTATGACTAGCATGGACACAAGGAGTAGTAGACCGGGGATCCGGACTACGTGCCGATGAATCCGGTCTGCCTGCCGTTGTTTGTTGCGGCCGGGGCTGGTAACCCTGAAGCCCTTGTGGGTTCAATGCTAGGAGCACATGACAGTTTGTATATCTCTGGGTCCGGGGTCTGACAGGTCTTGGTATCAGAGCAGGACTGCCTGTAGGATTCTTTTTACTGCCTGTAGGATTCTTTTTTATCCCTTGTTGGTCGATGTTGAGTCTAGAACTTGTGAAAACTATTCTGAAAAGACAGAATGAGTTGTGAAAACCCTCTTAGGATTCTTTTTACTCCTTACCTGGTATCGCTCTAACTCCGAGTCACCGTATCTCATTTGTTTTATTGTGTGTTGTTTCCTTGGTGTTGTCTCAAAAGTTAGGAGTAAAACCGTTGGGTGTTTTTCTTCCGTGTACTTTGTCTCAGGTTGTTATAGTTCCAAATTCAAATCATTTCTTCATTTCTTTTGACATCTTGAAAATGTCTTTGTTTCAGATGCCTTCTGGTCAGATTGTTCGACACACTCTTTGCCTTGGAGTTCCAGGTTTTCCCCATATTTTAGCCTCAGCCTGTGCAAACATAGGAGCCCCTTGGTACCCTGTGTGCACTGTGTATGAGGAGTACCGTGACTTCAACCAGACCCAGTACTTATGTGGTGTCCGTCTCCCACAGCTAGATGGTACCATCATTCCTGCTGAGCACTATGCTGAGGGTATTGGTTTCACCGTTGAGATGGCTTTGCAGGATGCTGCACGGCACTATCTTAATGAGCTTCGTTACCACTATCCAGACCACGAGCATAGCTCTTTCCGTTATTGCCCTGGTTCTGATGCTACTCTTGAGGGGTGTTACACTCACACCTTTGTTGATTCCTCCCAGGAGGAAGATCTTAGACTTAGGTGCACCGCTGATCTCCTTGCTGCTTATGCTCGTCGCGAGCGTGAGCTTAGTGCACTATTCAACACCCTTGCAGCTAGTCTCAGGACTGTGACAGACAGAGTGAGGCCATTCGTTGAGAGTGGTATTGTCCAGGCCTCTGAGATAGAGCTTCCAGCTGTACTTGTGCCTTCCTCGGTTGCGTCTCCAGATGTTGGAGGTGATGTTCCCCCTCGTGGACGCCTTAGGAGGCCTAGGATGGTGCGTGGTGTACCACAGTCTCCCCACGGACCGCAGGACGAGTCTGTTCGTCGCTACTATGGTGCTCCGGTAGTCCGGTTCCACTTCCTTTCGACTTTGGAGGATGCTGAGACCGTTTTCGGTTCCAGCTAGAGTAATGTTTGCTTTCATGTACTCGAAACCCAAAGTTGTAGAAAAATAATGTATAGGAGCAGAACTTCGGTGATGTGTATCTACCGTACTTCCTTTCAGTGTTGTATGTACTTAAGCTTGTGAGCTTGTACCGCCACTATGTATGGTTTGTTCTTCGACTGGTTTCAATAAATGTTGTAAGATGTTGTCTCCATGTTGATGAAACGATACACTTCATGTTCATTCGTTCTGTTCTACTACATTTCGGCATGTATCTTGTTTTTCCGTTGAAACTATTACATGTCGATCGATTGTATCCTTTTTTCCATGGATGTGTTATTCATGATTCTTCTTTCTTTTACTCAGGATGTCGAGCGGTACTCGTGGCCGTAACAACCCTCCTCCTGAGCCAACACCTCCGCCGCCACCCACAATGGCGCAGGTGCTGCAGAGCATTGAAACCAACCGTCTGAGGAACGAACATCTTCTGGAGCGTGTGGCCCAGAACACTGAACGCCGTGCTGCCGGCGTTACACTCGTGGACTTCCTCAAGGCTCAGCCACCATACTTTGCTGACTCCGCTGAGCCTCTCGATGCCGATGACTGGCTTCGCACAATGGAGCGCAAGTTCATTGCTCTCCGTGTCCAGGAACGTGACCGTGTGAACTTCGCCACCTACAAGCTTGAGGGTGCTGCTGGCGCTTGGTGGGAAGGTTTTCTGGTGTTGCAGGCGCCCGATCATGAGGTCACCTGGGCAGAGTTCCGCACTGCTTTCCGTGAGGCTTATATCCCGAAGGCAGTTATGGACGGTAAAAGAAAGGAGTTCCTTGATCTTACTCAGGGCAGTTGTAACACCCGGGGATTTTTCCCCAATTAGAACTTGTTTGTTTCTTTTTCGCATCATGTCATCATGCGTGGCATTGCATCCCTTTTGAATACATATAACTTCTTAATAAAATGTTAATCTCAAAAGTTCAATAATCAATTTTGGTGTGAGCTCTCTTATCCCTAAACCCTTTCTTTTCTTTTTTTGAAAGTAATAAAATGAAAAAAAAAACGTTTGGGTGATGGGCCAGCCAGCCCACCTACCAATCCCTAACCCTAACCCACACAGAACACCAACGCACGCACACAACACCACACCGACACATAACGCACGCACGCACGCCCACACGAGGAGAGCCAACCCCAGGCTTCTCCTCTGTCCGCATCGAGGCGCCCAAGAGATCGAAGATCCCCTCGTCATCCTCTTCCCCTCGCTGCCTCCTTCCCCATCGACAGAAGGTGACGTCGCCCGCCTCCTCCTCGCTCCTCCCGTCCGCCTCCCTCTCACCTGCCCTCCTCTAGCCCGAGCGCCGCCGCCCTCTCCCGTCGCCTCCATTCCCTGGCCGCGCCCCTCTCAAGCTCCCGCCCCGCCACCGGACGTCGCCATCCTCTGCCACGGCCGGCCGCCACCGGAGCTGCTCCCCAAGCCCCCCTCCTCCATCACCCCGCCAAGGGCCGGCGAGCCCCGGCGCCGTCCCCGTCGACCAGGGGCAGCGCCCCGCGCAAGGACCCCAACGCACCGCCCCCACCGCCCAAGGCCGAGGACCCCCTGGCCGAGGCCGTCAAGAAGGCCACCGCCGCATGCCAGCCCCGGGCGCGGCCGTCCGGCCAAGAAGGCCAAGGTCGCCAGGGAAGCCCCGGCTGCCTCCTCCGGCTCCGCATCTGCCAAGCGTGGCCGCAGCCGCCCGCCCAAGGCGAAGTAGTCATTGGCTTTGGCCGTTGTTGGATCTGTCTGTGTTGTCGACGTCATCGGTGCCTGGCGAGAGGTGCTTCACCGGCGTCTTGCTGCTCGGTGGACGAAGAGGGCTTTCTTGAGCATGAGTTGTCCAGGATTTTTGGCATCGCCATCAAGTACGGTTTCAAGCCGTTTTTGTCTCGTCGTGACATCTTCTGTGGTGGCCGCCTTCGCGCGCGTCGTCAAAATCCCGTCGCCAAGTCCGACACTTCGACGGTACCCGTGTGGAGATGTAATGGCTTACCTTCCGAGTTCCTCGTCGACAAGTACACGAACGCCAAGTTCTCCATCGGCCTCGAAGACATGTTGTCGCCAAGGTCACCATCGACTCCTAAGACCGGGACCGTCAGGTTCGCCTCCGACCCCGACGACGATGTTGTTACGGTTCGGCCATGACTACTTCGACGAAGACACGAGAACAATTATCTCCTCGACGCCCCGAAGACGATGATGCTGTGGTGCAATTACGACTACTTCCTCGACGACGGCTACTTCCCCTACGTCGATTACTTCCACTACCACGTCTACTTCCTCCACGCACCAACGACACCGGCGATCCGAATACCCTCCTTCCAACGTGCGAACCCAAACCCAAACCCCTATACCTATGCCCTATTTTCTATAACATATCAACTATAATTAAAATGTCATCTCATTCATGTGTTGCATTGCATCTTGCGGGTGCAGGTAATAGTAATATCACCTAATAATTAAATATGGAATGAGTTGGAATAATTAACTATTGTCCCGGTTCCATTTAAAATTGCATAGCTCATATTCATATTATCTCGCCATGTTAAACAACATTTAATCTTGATGGGTAGATAAATAATTTGAACCTCCTAAATTAAATGTTGGGCTTCCGGCTCAATTTAAATTGATTTAATTGCATAAATCATAACTAATTTATTTTAACTCCAAATTTGAAAAGTAAAATATGTTTTCCAATCAAAATTCTCTAAACTTTGCAAATATCAACTTTGTTTTCTGTTTTGAATAATTTAAATTGCTGAAAACAACTATTTCTTAATTAATGCATTAAAATTGCTAATTTGATAACTTGCTCATTTTAATTCCAAATCCAACAAATAAAATATGTTTTCATACCAGAAAAATGCACTTAATCTGTTCATGCCATCCATGTTCATGTTTGCACCTTGCATGTTGCATTTGTAGTACTGTTATGTATGATCACCTAATAAATTAATATGGAATGTGTTGGGGTATTTAATTCAATTGTTGCCCTATTCCATTTAATATTGCTAACTCACCTATTTACTGTTTTCCATGCTAAACAACATTTAAATTGATGGTTAGATAAACAACTTGAACCAATTACTTTTTCTCCGGACTCCGGTTCCGATTAAATTGCTTAAGTTGTTTCCCCTGTTGCATCTTGCCATGCCATGCATATAAAATAGGATCATGCTGAATCTTTTGCCGTAGTAGTAATTGCTGCATCCGGTGTTTGTTCGAGGTTCGTGCTTCTTCCCGGATAGGACATTGAGATGATGTGAGCAACGACAAGTTCTGCGGATGTACCTCTACTTGTTGGATTCCAGGCAAGTATACTCACTTGCTGCCAAATGGCTGCCTTTCATCACTTGTTACCAATTCTTCCCGTTGTTCTTATTCTAGCCTGTTGATTCGATGCTTGTGTCTCGATCCTATCATATGTTTACCTTGCAGCCATGATATAGCCTTCCTTCCACTTCCTATTAACTGTTGTTTGTTTACCCTGTTGGCCCTCGTGTCGTAGTTGCATGCTTAGTGTTGTTTGCGCTCAAGTCTTGTTGTCCGTCTTATCACCTGTTTAGTTGATAGTGGGGTTTCATTTCAATCAACAGCATGTTAATGTTTTGGGTAATAATAATTTGATGATAAGGCACCGGCAGGAGGCCCGACGTGGTTTTGAAGCCTGCTAGTGTCGACCCTAATTAGGAAAAGGGTCTTGTCTACTGATCCATGATGAGTGCACTAACCGCATGTGGGAAGCGAGTATGGGCGCCCCCCTCAATTTGACTCGATTCGGATCTCGTCCAAATCGCCACACTTAGTTCGGGCTTTCCATTTGATGCATGCATATGCAGGTGCGAACCCGAGGCCAGGGTGGAACTTTTGTAGTCGGCATTTAGGGCGGCGTGGTCTTCCAGTGCTATGAGGGTCCCCCTTTTCTTCGTGGGGGCTCGATTAGCCGCGCACGCACAACACATGGTGCTTTGGGCTTGATGCGAAGAAGAGTTGGGTTGTGTTGAGTACCTCGCTTGGTGGGTTGATCCCCCGTCTGGCGGGTTATTCTTACGTGTACGGCCAAATTGGTGCATCCCTGCAGGGTTAAATCTTCTCGAGAAGCCGTGTTTTCCGCGGTTATGGTTAACTTGGTGAAAGTACTGGCTAACAAGTACTCAGAACAACTTACACCTAACTAATGATACTTGACTAGTAATAGTCTTATCTACACAATAACTTGATCCATCCTTAATCCAACAGTGTGAGTTATCCTTGGGTTGCTTCCTTAGTAGGGGGTAACATTGGATGGGTTTGTTTGGTGAGTAGTTGTAGTTGGTTTCGATACGCTACCTTATCCCCCTCTTTTAGCCGGATGTTGTAATGAGTCTCTGTAGTTAGTTAGTGCAGCCCGCTGCCGCTACTTTGCAATAACCCCTTCCTTCTGTTGTACCCAAAGTATTTGTATCTTGTGATGATATGGTTACGCCGGTATCTTGTGAGTATGGGTTATCCACTTGCCAGTACTTAACCGTACTGACCCACGAATCCTTTTTCGTGGCTGCATATTCAATATTGCAGTCAAAAGGTTTGAAGTCTGACGACGTTAGCTTGGGAATCCCTCCGGCTTGGCCTGGGCAGGGATTGGACGCTCACGGTTATCTTCAGGACTCTTAGTCCAATTTGTATCTTGTCCGTAGTCGGGCGCTATGTTGTTTCTTCCGCTGTTATTTGGATCTTTGTATTGTATCAGTTGTATCCCTGACTCGTTTGAGTCATCTTGTATATATCTTTTCTGTTGTTGTTGTGGATTATTCGTGAACCGTTGTAATGTTATCACAAGTGGCAACCTGGAATCGGTTAATATGTGGATTTTGGCGGGAATGCTGAAATCTGCATAGTGCTCGATCTCTGGGGCGTCACAAATGGTATCAGAGCCTGGTTTCCGATTCCCAAAGTTGTTTCGATACGAATGGTTATCGAAGCAACGGGTCCGCAAAGCCTGTAGGATAACCTCGCTAACGGTCGTTGTTTCCAGAGTGTCAAAAACTATTTCTGCTAAACTATTTTGGAAAACATCTCAATAGGATTCTTGTTTTCTCCTTATCTCTATTCTATTTCCCCTCCCATATTATTTGTTTTGGAGTCTCCCCCTTGTCTATCTTTCAAAGTGTTAGGATCCTACGTGGGTTGGACGTTTTCTGAGCCTTTAACCCAATAGGTTCGATCATCGGAAGATTCCTGGTGGAAGAACATCGTCATCACCCCGAGCAAGATTCCCTTGTTAGTGGTGTCGAGGGGATCAACAAGGTGACCGAAGACTCGATAGTCCGGCTTCTTCCTCTCTCTTGGCGTTGGCGGATTGCGAGGGCGCAATCCCTTGTTAGTGGTGTCGGCTGTAACACCCAAGGATTTTTCCCCAATTAGAACTTGTTTGTTTCTTTTTCACATCATGTCATCATGCGTGGCATTGCATCCCTTTTGAATACATATAACTTCTTAATAAAATGTTAATCTCAAAAGTTCAATAATCAATTTTGGTGTGAGCTCTCTTATCCCTAAACCCTTTATTTTCTTTTTTTGAAAGTAATAAAATGAAAGAAAAAAAAACGTTTGGGTGATGGTTCAGCCAGCCCACCTACCAATCCCTAACCCTAACCCACACAGAACACCAACGCACGCACACAACACCACACCGACACATAACGCACGCACGCACGCCCACACGAGGAGAGCCAACCCCAGGCTTCTCCTCTGTCCGCATCGAGGCGCCCAGGAGATCGAAGATCCCCTCGTCATCCTCTTCCCCTCGCTGCCTCCTTCCCCATCGACAGAAGGTGACGTCGCCCGCCTCCTCCTCGCTCCTCCCGTCCGCCTCCCTCTCACCTGCCCTCCTCTAGCCCGAGCGCCGCCGCCCTCTCCCGTCGCCTCCATTCCCTGGCCGCGCCCCTCTCAAGCTCCCGCCCCGCCGCCGGACGTCGCCATCCTCTGCCACGGCCGGCCGCCACCGGAGCTGCTCCCCAAGCCCCCCTCCTCCATCACCCCGCCAAGGGCCGGCGAGCCCCGGCGCCGTCCCCGTCGACCAGGGGCAGCGCCCCGCGCAAGGACCCCAACACACCGCCCCCACCGCCCAAGGCCGAGGACCCCCTGGCCGAGGCCGTCAAGAAGGCCACCGCCGGCATGCCAGCCCCGGGCGCGGCCGTCCGGCCAAGAAGGCCAAGGTCGCCAAGGAAGCCCCGGCTGCCTCCTCCGGCTCCGCATCTGCCAAGCGTGGCTGCAGCCGCCCGCCCAAGGCGAAGTAGTCATTGGCTTTGGCCGTTGTCGGATCTGTCTGTGTTGTCGACGTCGTCGGTGCCTGGGGAGGGGTGCTTTACCGGCGTCTTGCTGCTCGGTGGACGAAGAGGGCTTTCTTGAGCATGAGTTGTCCAGGATTTTTGGCATCGCCATCAAGTACGGTTTCAAGCCGTTTTTGTCTCGTCGTGACATCTTCTGTGGTGGCCGCCTTCGCGCGCGTCGTCAAAATCCCGTCGCCAAGTCCGACACTTCGACGATACCCGTGTGGAGATGTAATGGCGTACCTTCCGAGTTCCTCGTCGACAAGTACACGGACGCCAAGTTCTCCATCGGCCTCGAAGACATGTTGTCGCCAAGGTCACCATCGACTCCGAAGACCGGGACCGTCAGGTTCGCCTCCGACCCCGACGACGATGTTGTTACGGTTCGGCCATGACTACTTCGACGACGACACGAGAACAATTATCTCCTCGACGCCCCGAAGACGATGATGCGGTGGTGCAATTACGACTACTTCCTCGACGACGGCTACTTCCCCTACGTCGATTACTTCCACTACCATGTCTACTTCCTCCACGCACCAACGACACCGGCGATCCGAATACCCTCCTTCCAACGTGCGAACCCAAACCCAAACCCCTATACCTATGCTGTATTTTCTATAACATATCAACTATAATTAAAATGTCATCTCATTCATGTGTTGCATTGCATCTTGCGGGTGCGGGTAATAGTAATATCACCTAATAATTAAATATGGAATGAGTTGGAATAATTAACTATTGTCCCGGTTCCATTTAAAATTGCATAGCTCATCTTCATATTATCTCGCCATGTTAAACAACATTTAATCTTGATGGGTAGATAAATAATGTGAACCTCCTAAATTAAATGTTGGGCTTCCGGCTCAATTTAAATTGATTTAATTGCATAAATCATAACTAATTCATTTTAACTCCAAATTTGAAAAGTAAAATATGTTTTCCAATCAAAATTCTCTAAACTTTGCAAATATCAACTTTGTTTTCTGTTTTGAATAATTTAAATTGCTGAAAACAACTATTTCTTAATTAATGCATTAAAATTGCTAATTTGATAACTTGCTCATTTTAATTCCAAATCCAACAAATAAAATATGTTTTCATACCAGAAAAATGCACTTAATCTGTTCATGCCATCCATGTTCATGTTTGCACCTTGCATGTTGCATTTGTAGTAGTGTTATGTATGATCACCTAATAAATAAATATGGAATGTGTTGGGGTATTTAATTCAATTGTTGCCCTATTCCATTTAATATTGCTAACTCACCTATTTACTGTTTTCCATGCTAAACAACATTTAAATTGATGGTTAGATAAACAACTTGAACCAATTCCTATTTCTCCGGACTCCGGTTCCGATTAAATTGCTTAAGTTGTTTCCCCTGTTGCATCTTGCCATGCCATGCATATAAAATAGGATCATGCTGAATCTTTTGCCGTAGTAGTAATTGCTGCATCCGGTGTTTGTTCGAGGTTCGTGCTTCTTCCCGGATAGGACATTGAGATGATGTGAGCAACGACAAGTTCTGCGGATGTACCTCTACTTGCTGGATTCCAGGCAAGTATACTCACTTGCTGCCAAATGGCTGCCTTTCATCACTTGTTACCAATTCTTCCCGTTGTTCTTATTCTAGCCTGTTGATTCGATGCTTGTGTCTCGATCCTATCATATGTTTACCTTGCAGCCATGATATAGCCTTCCTTCCACTTCCTATTAACTGTTGTTTGTTTACCCTGTTGGCCCTCGTGTCGTAGTTGCATGCTTAGTGTTGTTTGCGCTCAAGTCTTGTTGTCCGTCTTATCACCTGTTTAGTTGATAGTGGGGTTTCATTTCAATCAACAGCATGTTAATGTTTTGGGTAATAATAATTTGATGATAAGGCACCGGCAGGAGGCCCGACGTGGTTTTGAAGCCTGCTAGTGTCGACCCTAATTAGGAAAAGGGTCTTGTCTACTGATCCATGATGAGCGCACTAACCGCATGTGGGAAGCGAGTATGGGCGCCCCCCTCAATTTGACTCGATTCGGATCTCGTCCAAATCGCCACACTTAGTTCGGGCTTTCCATTTGATGCATGCATATGCAGGTGCGAACCCGAGGCCAGGGTGGAACTTTTGTAGTCGGCATTTAGGGCGGCGTGGTCTTCCAGTGCTATGAGGGTCCCCCTTTTCTTCGTGGGGGCTCGATTAGCCGCGCACGCACAGCACATGGTGCTTTGGGCTTGATGCGAAGAAGAGTTGGGTTGTGTTGAGTACCTCGCTTGGTGGGTTGATCCCCCGTCTGGCGGGTTATTCTTACGTGTACGGCCAAATTGGTGCATCCCTGCAGGGTTAAATCTTCTCGAGAAGCCGTGTTTTCCGCGGTTATGGTTAACTTGGTGAAAGTACTGGCTAACAAGTACTCAGAACAACTTACACCTAACTAATGATACTTGACTAGTAATAGTCTTATCTACACAATAACTTGATCCATCCTTAATCCAACAGTGTGAGTTATCCTTGGGTTGCTTCCTTAGTAGGGGGTAACATTGGATGGGTTTGTTTGGTGAGTAGTTGTAGTTGGTTTCGATACGCTACCTTATCACCCTCTTTTAGCCGGATGTTGTAATGAGTCTCTGTAGTTAGTTAGTGCAGCCCGCTGCCGCTACTTTGCAATAACCCCTTCCTTCCGTTGTACCCAAAGTATTTGTATCTTGTGATGATATGGTTACGCCGGTATCTTGTGAGTATGGGTTATCCACTTGCCAGTACTTAACCGTACTGACCCACGAATCCTTTTTCGTGGCTGCATATTCAATATTGCAGTCAACAGTTTTGAAGTCTGACGACGTTAGCTTGGGAATCCCTCCGGCTTGGCCTGGGCAGGGATTGGACGCTCACGATTATATTCAGGACTCTTAGTCCAATTTGTATCTTGTCCGTAGTCGGACGCTATGTTGTTTCTTCCGCTGTTATTTGGATCTTTGTATTGTATAAGTTGTATCCCTGACTCGTTTGAGTCATCTTGTATATATCTTTTCTGTTGTTGTTGTGGATTATTCGTGAACCGTTGTAATGTTATCACAAGTGGCAACCTGGAATCGGTTAATATGTGGATTTTGGCGGGAATGCTGAAATCTGCATAGTGCCCGATCTCTGGGGCGTCACAGCAGTATGGGTATTGAAGCCTATGGTCGTGTTTTTACTCGTCTGGCTCGCTATGCTCCTCGTGATGTCACTAATGATGAGGACAAGCAGGATCTGTTCCGTAAGGGCCTGAACCCAACTGTTCGTTATGAGCTTCTGCCCTTCAAGTTCCGGAGCTTCCAGGAACTTTACAACCAGGCCATCACTCTTGAACGTGGCAAAAAGGAGATGGATGCTGCTATGAAGAGGAGTGCTAGAGATTCCCGTGCATCACCCTCTGGTCTAAAGAGGAAGCGCCGTGTGTTCATTCCATACAGTGATGTCCCCAGGGCTCCGTTCCAGCCAAGGCTATCTGGATATGTTCCTCGTCCACCTGCCCCACCTGCTACATCAACCTATGGTGGTGGACAAGGTTCTCGTCCTCCAGTTGCCTCTCCTCCTAGCAATATGTGCTACCGTTGTGGCCAGCCTGGTCACTTCTCAAGGGAGTGCCCTCAGAATCATGCTGGACGTGCAGCTCCTCCTCCTAAGAAAGTGGCAAAGCCTGTTGGTGCTGGACGTGGTCGTCTGAACTATGTGACTGCCGAGGATGCTCAGGACGATCCAAGCGTCTTACTGGGTACGATTTACATCAACTCAACTCCGGCTTTAGCCTTATTTGACTCTTGAGCATCGCATACATTCATTTCAGAAAGGTTTGCGAAAATGCATGGAATACCTTTTGAAAAGTTGTCAAAACCGTTGACGGTAAACTCCCCTGGTTGCAACTGGCAAACCACCATGGTTACGCCAGAACTCATGGTTGAAGTGGGATACTGGAAATTCCCCACAACCTTCATTGCGCTAAAGTCCACTGACCTTGATGTCATACTGGGCATGGATCGGCTCTCGAAATATGGAGCTAAGCTGGATTGTGCAACGAAATCCCTCACCTTGACACATCCTTCCGGGTTTTCTTTTGTATATTGGTCTGAGTTCACCACTCCGCCATCAGCACGCACACGACTTTCTCCTGAACTGCAGTTATACTTCATGCAAGGTGATTATCCTCCTGAAATTCATGAGTTACCTGTAGTCAGTGATTTCCCTGATGTGTTTCCTGAAGAGTTACCTGGCATGCCACCTGACTGAAGTGTGGAATTTGTCATTGAGTTAGTCCCTGGTACCGCTCCTATGTCTAAAAGACCTTACCGTATGGCCCCAGAGGAGCTGGTTGAATTGAAACGCCAAATTGAGGAGTTAGAAGAAAAAGGTTTCATCCAACCTAGCACATCTTCTTGGGGTTGTCCCACAATCTTTGTCAAGAAGCGGGATACCAATGTTCCACGTCTAGTTGTTGATTATCGTCCGCTGAATGCAGTGACCATAAAAAACAAGTACCCTCTTCCAAGAATCAATGACCTCTTCGATCAGTTAGCTCGTGCAACTGTCTTTTCCAAGATGGTCCTGCGATCAGGATACCATCAAATAAAGATCAGAAAGGAGGACATTCCTAAAACGGCCTTTACTACTCGTTATGGTCTTTACGAGTACACCGTCATGTCTTTTGGTCTTACCAACACTCCAGCTACCTTCATGAGGCTTATGAACTCGGTATTCATGGAGTATCTTGATAAGTTCGTCGTGGTCTACATTGACGACATCCTGGTCTATTCCAGAACCGAAGATGATCATTCTGAACACCTGCGTTTGGTGTTATCCAAACTCCGTGAGCACAAGTTGTATGCCAAGTTCTCCAAGTGTGAGTTCTGGTTGAAAGAACTCGTCTATCTCGGACACATAGTGTCTGCTGAAGGTGTTGCCGTTATTCCAGACAAGATCCAAACCATTCTGGACTGGGAAACACCTAAGTCAGTCAAGGATGTTCGGAGTTTTCTCGGACTGGCAGGTTATTACCGTCGTTTCATTGAGAACTTCTCCAAAATTGCCAAACCTATGACTGAACTTCTTAAGAAAGGCAAAAAGTTCGAGTGGTCAGAAAAAGCAGAGGAAAGTTTCCAAACTCTGAAAACCAAACTGACTACCGCTCCTGTGCTTGTTCTTCTCGATACGAGCAAGGATTTTGTCATCTTCTGTGATGCCTCTCAACAAGGACTCGGTTGTGTGTTAATGCAAGAAGGTCATGTGGTGGCCTATAGTTCTCGTCAACTGAAACCACATGAGCACAACTATCCAACCCATGATCTTGAGCTAGCAGCCGTGGTCCATGCTCTTAAGCAATGGCGTCATTATCTCATTGGAAACCGATGTGAGTTATACTCAGATCATCAAAGTCTGAAATATCTGTTCACCCAACTGGATCTGAATATCAGACAGAGAAGATGGTTGGAGGTAATAAAGAACTTTGACTTGGGTCTCAACTATCAACCCGGCAAAGCAAATGTCGTCGCTGACGCGCTAAGCCGGAAGTCTTATTGCAACAATCTGATGATACAACAGGCCCAACCTCCTCTTCATGAGGAGTTCTCCAAACTCAACCTTGAAATCGTTCCTTCTAGTTATTTGGCCAACCTTGAGGTAAAACCTTCCCTTGAGGACCAGATCAAGAAAGCTCAAAAGCGGGATCTGGGAATTGCCAACATTAAGAAGAACATTGCTAGCGGAGCAGCTAAATGTTTCTCCATCGATGATCAAGGTATCGTATATTTTGGCAACCGTCTGGTTGTGCCGAAGATGCGGAATCTGAGAAAGCAAATTCTCCAAGAGGCTCATGACACACCTCTTTCTATTCATCCTGGTAGCACCAAAATGTATCAAGATCTACGTCAAAGGTTTTGGTGGTCCCGTATGAAGCGGGAGATCGCTTAGTATGTTGCCGAATGCGACGTATGTCGTCGTGTGAAAGCAGAACATCAAAGACCAGCCGGTGTTCTTCAACCCCTGCCTATTCCTGAATGGAAGTGGGATGAAGTGGGTATGGATTTCATTACCGGTCTTCCCAAGACAAAGAAAGGCCATAATGCTATCTGGGTGGTGGTTGACCGCCTATCCAAAGTTGCTCACTTCCTTCCTATCCGAGAAGATATCACCGCTATCCAGCTGGCGGATCTGTATGTATCCAGAATAGTCAGCCTTCACGGTGTTCCAAAGAGGATCATCTCTGATCGTGGAAGTCTGTTCACCTCCAAATTCTGGGCAAGTTTCTAGCAAGCTATGGGAACCCATCTATCTTTCAGCACCGCTTTCCATCCACAAACCGGTGGTCAAACAGAGAGAGTTAACCAGATTCTCGAGGACATGCTCCGAGCTTGTGTTATATCATTCGGTAAGGATTGGGAGAAGTTTCTTCCGTTTGCCGAGTTCACTTATAACAACAGTTATCAATCTAGCTTGGGCAAGGCTCCTTTTGAAGTTCTATACGGCCGTAAAGGCCAAACTCCGCTGAATTGGTCTGAAACCGGTGAAAGATCGTTCTTCAGCCCGGATGTAATCAAAGAAGCGGAAGAAATCGTTCGCGGCATTCGTGAACGACTGAAAATAGCTCAATCTCGCCAGGAAAGCTATTATGATCGTCATCATCAAGATGTTCATTATGAGATTGGCGAGAAAGCTTATCTTCGAGTCACACCTCTGAAAGGTGGAAGACGGTTCGGAATCAAAGGAAAACTGGCTCCTCGTTACATCGGTCCTTTCCCTATCATTGGAAAACGAGGTCAAGTTTCATATCAACTGCAGTTGCCTCCATGATTTCCGGATGTCCATGATGTATTCCATGTCTCGCAACTCAAACGTTGCTTCAAAGATCATGTTCGTGGTGTGGACCACGAAACCATCAAGCTCAAGGATGATCTCTCTTACAAAGAGGTTCCTGTCCGTATTCTCGATGAGGCCGAACGAAGACCACGTAGTCAAACTATCAAGTTCCTCAAAGTTTAGTGGTCGCATCATTCCGAGAACGAAGCAACCTGGGAACGAGAAGATCGTTTGCGATCTAAGTACCCCGACTTCTTTTCTAAAACCTAGGAATCTCGGGACGAGATTCTTGTAACGGGGGTAGACTTGTAACATCCCTACTTTTGTGTAATAAAGAGAGGTGTTGAGTACATGGCATGCATGCATGAAAAATGGACCAAAATTTTGCTTTTAAAATTTAATCAGAGTTCTAACAGAAAGTCACTTAATCTGGCTTCAAACAAAGTTGTTCTACAAAGTTTTTCAAATGGAACCAACCATGTGCTAAAAAGGTGGCAAATTTGAAGAGCTTTCCAACGAGTATTTTTGTGCAATTTTTGCTTTACAAAAAGGCCCTCAAAATCTTGTTTTGGTCATGTTTTAAAATCCCTAAGGACCTCTTTGCAGTTTTCCCAGTTTTTCCAGGGGGTTATCCGCTAAAACCTTTTTCTCGTCTTCCTCCTGTCCGGTGACAGGAGGGCAACCGCCGCCGCCTCCACCTCCTGCTTGGCCCCTTTCGATGTGGAGGCCCGAGAACCCCTCAAGGAGACGTCCGCATCGCGCCCTGCTCGCAGAACCCCCCCTCGCTGTTCCTCTCTCCCTCTGTCTCTCCTTCTCCCTCACCGAACCCGAACCTCACCGGAGATCCGCCGTTGCCGCCGTTGCTCTGCCTCCCCGACCTTCCCGAGCCGCCTGTTAGAACCGCCGTCGTCTCCTCTCCACCCTCGAGCACGCGCAGCCGCCGGTATGGCCTAGGGGCCGCGAATCGCGTCATCTCCTCCGCGGCCGGCCGCCGGAGTTTACTCACCGCGCCGCCATCCCCGCCCTCCTCCGGTCCCGTCGAGCTCCTCCACTGGTTCCTGGTTAGCCCCCGCGCCTCCCTATCCCCTCCGTTTCCTCTCTCTCTCGCCCAGATTCGACGAACAGCCGGAGCCCGAGCCTCCCCGCCGCCGCTCGCCGTCAATACCTCGCCGCCGATCACCCCTAGCTAGCGGCGGCGCTCCCTTTAGGTCCCCCGCGACGAGGCGCACCCGAGGAGCCAAACGGCGTTTCCCGGGACGCCCTCCTCCGCCGCCGGCGACCAATTCCGGCCACGGCCGGCCACCCGTGAGGTCACGGTGATGTCATTGTGACATCACCTGCCCACGTGGACGCGCCAAGTGGCGTTTTTCTGTCCTGTTTAAACTGACAGTGGGCCCCGCTTTTAAATAGAAAAACAGGAAATAAATACAATTTTGGAAATTAAATAACTCCCATTTTATAACTCCTAAAATTATGAAAAAAATATGCAATGTGTTCAGAAAAATGTGAGCTATTTATCTATACCACTTTCATACATGTTTGGCAAAGTTCAAATGAAGCCACTTTTGTAGTTTACATTTAATTCATTTAAATATTGAAAATAAAGTTTTTATTCAATAAAATTAGAAAATTAAGTGTGATATACCATTTTGATCAGTGGAACAAATGCAATCCATCTATGAGGTTTCCAAGGTATTTTGAACATCTAATCTTGGTCACATCTCTAGACTAGGGTTTTCTCCCCCTCCGGTGTTCGGCGTTCACGACGTAAAACCCTAGCTTCCTGTTCTATCCTTTAAGCTTCATTTCAATTGCATTGTTTTACTCATGCATACATATTGTGCATTGCACGGTCATCAAGTATTGATTGTTTGCCTTCTTTCCGGTGTTGCTCGCTATCGGTAGACCGAGATCTGGAGGTTGATCCGGCCTTCTAAGACAACCCAAGCTCCACCTTCGACGAGCAAGGAAAGCACAACCTCATGGCTCCACCCATGTTTTGAGTCTTTCAACCTCTTACTCATGCATACGATTCAACTTGGTTTTGAGTCTGTTAGAGTTAACCTATCCACTGCATGACCCCTCACATGTCACCTTCATACCTGTTTACCCTCCTAGTATGACTAGGGTTGTTTGAGTAATGTAGAGCCTTGTGTGTTCAATGCTTAGACATGCTTAGGATCTGCTTCATCGGTTGATGAAATGCCGATAATGCGTGAACCTAGTATGAAAGGTGTTTATGCTTTGATATGGTTGATTAACATGATTAACATGGCATGGATATTGAGGCCACTGCGGGTTGTGGTATTTGTCTCGTTCATGCCCCTAGGTGCGAGTTCTCGCCTTCGAAGCCAAGACTGAACGTACAGCCACACGCGGGCCAATGAACCCCGCTCGGCTAACTAACTTCTTTAGTCACTTCCATGGGTCACGTAGATTGAAGTTTCCATTTGCGGGTGTGTCATAAAACGTTTTGGAGAAAACTAGGGCGTGACCGGGACCAGTGATGGACGTACACGGATCTTGTCCCGACTCACAGAACAGGTGCCGTCAGGAGGTGGCCAACTCCCTGTTGACGGGGTGGCCCTGTTTGGGTTGACTCATGGATAGGGCTAAGCAAGGTAAAGGCCGTGGTCGACCATACTCTGGCGCGCTCTTAGAGAGGAGCGTTACCGCGTGGCGTTAAGAGTCGGTTGACACGTGTGGGTAAAGTGTACCCCCAGCAGGGATAAATCTTTCGGAAAGCCGTGTCCACGGTTATGGACGACTTGACAACGGATTCTGTGATCATAGACAACTCTAACAGAATGACTAAAACTTGCTGGCAATGAATGAAGGATGCCTCCTCGACTACGTCGAGAGGGGTGATTCTTGTAGCATAAGGTAGTCCCATTATCTGAGATGATCCCATGCGGGTAGCCATACCTTAGGATAATATCCTTCAAGAAGCTTACTGCTGTGTTGCCATCACATTTACGGATTGGCTTCACTTCAGTCCACTTGGTGAACTTATCAACCATGACCAAGATGTGTGTCATGTTGCCCCGAGCTGGTTTGAAAGGACCCACCATATCCAAGCACCAGATAGCAAATGGCCAAGTAATGGGGATTGTCTTTAACTCAGAAGTCGGCATATGAATCTTGCTTGCATACCTCTGGCACCCATTACACTTCCTCACAAGATCATCTGCTTGTTGCAAGGCAGTGAGCCAATAGAATCCATGCCAGAATGCTTTCTTGACTAGGGCCCGAGATGAGGCATGGTGCCCACATTCTCCTTGGTGTATCTCTCTGAGAATTTCTTCTCCTTCTTTCGGCTCAACACAGCGTTGGAGTACGCCAGTGGCACTTCTCTTGTACAGCTCTTTGTTGATGATAGTGTAGCCCTTGGGTCTTCTTTGTATCTGCCTGGCTGTGACCTCGTCACTTGGCAAGGTACCATCCATTAGAAAGGATAATATGGGTAGAGCCCAACTCGGTGTCTCCCGAGTAGGAAACACTGGTTCATCCACTTCCATAGGATCATCTGACATGACTTGCTCCGAATTGGATTCGAGTCCCCGAGTACTGAGAAATGATCCCCTCGATGAATGCGATAGTCCCCGGGTTAGGAGGAGCAGTCCCCGAGTTCTCCTTTGAGCTCTCCCGGTGAATCTCCATGGGAACAGCTTCTGAGTCCGGCAGAGCCGGGATGAATATGGAATCCGAGTTGGGGGATGGCTTGATAGAGGGCTTCCTCAAATGCTCCAGAGCAATCCTTGGCGGGATAAATTGCCGAGAAGAACCCAACTTGGATAAAGCATCCGCTGCATCATTTTCAGCTCGGTGGATGTGATGGAACTCACACCCATCAAAGAATCTGGTCATATTCTGGACGAGGAACCGATAAGATGCCATGTTGTAATCAAACGCGTCCCAAGTCCCCGAGACCTGTTGAACCACCAGGTCTGAGTCGCCATAACATACAATTCGCCGGATCCCGATCTCCTTGGGCACTTTCAAGCCATGAACCGGGGCTTCGTACTCGGCAACATTATTGGACGCCGAAAAATGAATCTAAAGCACATACTTGAGCTGGTCCCGCTTGGGTGAGGTGAGTACAACACCAGCACCGAGTCCCTCTTTTACTTTGGAGCCATCGAAATGCATCCTCCAGAAATTTGTTTCTGGCAAGGGAGGTTCATACTGCATCTCGGCCCAATCAACAAAGAAATCCGCCAGGGTCTGGGACTTGATAGCTTCTCTTCTCACGTACAACGGGGTGTAAGCGGCTAGCTCAATTGCCCACTTGGCCACCCGACCAATTGCATCCTTGTTGCCCATGATCTCCGAGATGGGAGCGGTGCTCACCATTGTTATTGGATGCTCCTGGAAATAATGCTTGAGCTTCTTGGAACCCAGGTAAACCTCATAGGTCATCTTCTGATAGTGCGGATATTTTTGCTTGGAGCTGGACAACACTTCAGTCAGATAATAAACCGGCCTCTGCATGGATTTGCCTTCTTCTTCTCGCTCCACAACCACCACCACACTCACAACCCGGTTGGTGGCTACAATATAGAGCAACATTGGCTCCTTAGGCAGTGGAGACGCCAGAATAGGAGCACTGCCCAGCATGGTCTTGAGCTCCTTGAACGCCACATCAGCTTGTGGGGTCCAGACAAACTTGTCACTTTTCTTCATGAGCCGATAGAGAGGTAAGGCCTTCTCACCCATTCTTCACAGGAACCGGCTAAGGGAAGCCAGGCACCCGGTAAACTTACGCACATCCTTCAGTGACCTCGGCAAAGACATGATCTCTATAGCTTTTATCTTTGAAGGATTGGCCTCAATGCCCCGACTAGACACCAAGAAGCCGAGTAGCTTCCCAGCCGGGACGCCAAAAGTGCACTTGGTTGGATTCAATTTCATCCGGTACTTGCGCAAGCTTGCAAATGTTTCCTCGATATCGCTCAGCAGAGTGTGTTTTTCTTTTGTTTTGATGACAATCTCATCTACATACACCTGCACATTCTTGCCGATTTGCTCATGCAGACATTTCTGCATGCACCTCTGATACGTGGCCCTAGCATTCCTCAAACCAAAACACATAACACGATAGCAATAAGCCCCGTACGAGGTGATAAAAGCAGTCTTTATTTGATCAGCCGGATTTAAAGGGATCTGGTGAAAACCAGAGTAGGCATCAATGAAAGACAAAAGCTCGCACCCGGCAGTGGAATCAATCACCTGATCTACTCGGGGCAGTGGGAACGGGTCCTTGGGGAAGGCCTTGTTCAGGTCGGTGTAGTCCACGCACATGCGCCACACCATAGCGACCATGGGGTCATCCTTCTTATTCTCCACCATGACCAAATTGGCCAGCCAATCCGGATGCAGCACCTCCATGATAAATCCACTCGCTAACAGCCTTGTGATCTCGTCACCAACTCCCTCGAGACACCCGGCAGATCCTGGTTGACCGGTTCGGCATCCGGTCGCACATGTAAAGAGTGCTCAACCAACTCCCTCGAGACACCCGGCAGATCCTGGTTGGACCATGCAAAGACATCCCGATTCTCACAGAGGAAGTGGATGAGCTCGCTTTCCTGTTTCTCCTCCAATCCAGCGCCAATGATGGCAACACGCTCCGAATACTCCGGGTCAATCTGCACCTTTTTTGTCTCTTGGGAGGCCTGGAATGTGGCTCCATGCTGAGAGCTCGGCATGCCAGGCATACCGAGTTGAGCTGCCTGTGCCAGTGCCACCACCTCATGTATCTTCTTCTTCTCAGCCGCAATGACCATGGACTCGGCTAGCCGAGATCCAGCAGATGCACAGTCTAGGGAGCGTTTATAATCACCTGAGATGGTGATGATGCCATTGGGACTGGGAAGCTTCATCTTCAGATATGCGGCGTGGGTTGAAGCCATAAACTTGGTCAGAGCAGGCCTGCCGAGCAGAGTATGGTAAGGGCTCTAGAGATCGACCACCTCAAACTGCAGGCACTCGGTCCGGCAGTTGTCCCTCGTGCTGAAAAGCACATCAATACAGATCTGGCCAATGGGAGCACACGACACTCCCGACACAATGCCATGGAATGTAGTCCGGCTGGGTAACAACATGTTCTCGGAAATGCCGAGCTTCTCCATAGTATCCCAGTACATGATGTTGATGCTGCTCCCGTTGTCGATCAGCACCTTGCTGAACTTCACATTCTTCTTGGTCCCCAAGAAAGTAGGGTCCACCACCAGAGCATAAGTACCCGGGTTGGGCATGATCTTGGGATGATCAGCTCTGGACCATACGATATCCTGGTCGCACTGATGCATGTAATCCGGCACCGTCGGCATCACAACGTTCACCTCCATCGCGCGCCTGCGATGGCTCTACTTGTCATCCGGCTCAGTGGTGAACACCATGTAGCTATCATGATGCTCCTGGTACTGGTTCCGGTCTCCACCACCAACATTGTTGTTGTTGTTGTTGTTGTTGTTGTTGTTGTTCTGGTTGACACTGTTGTTGTTGCGGTTGTTGTTGCGGGTGTAGTAGTTTTTGTTGCGGTTGTTGTTATTGTAGTTGCGGTTGGCTCCCTGCGCCACTTGGTTCACATTCTCCCTCCTCTGGTTCTCGGCCGGCCTGGGAGCAGCTGCCCGGATAGGCTGCACATTGGAGCCCGAAGCCGGTAGAGGAGGAGGGGACGCAACTGGCCAAAACCCTCGCTCTTGATCCAGTCCCACCAGCTGCACTGCCGAGTAGTGTGGTTAGCTGGCCTGCTGGGACGCCGAGTATGAAAACTGCACGGCCCCTCCTTCATGGTCTCAAAGATGAACCTCGGAGGATCTCCGGATTCCTGGGGAGCATTGTACTGCTGAGGAGCATTATACTGCTTCTTGAAGTTCTGGCCCTAAGTCTGGTTTTGCCCATACTGGCTCCGGCAGTTTTTTGCCTCTGGCTGCTCCCGGCAGTAGCTTGATCTTGAGTAACTGCAGCCACATGGTCTGATCCATAGCGGATATCCGGACGGTCATCTCTCCTTTTGTTACGGAAGTCTTGGCGGTCATTGCGCCGGGCTCCATCATGGTTTCTTCTCTTCGGCTCGAAAGAATCGAACAGAGGATGAGTAGGGTTGCCGAGAGCATACATATCTGCAATCTTGATTGTCTTGGTGAGTGTACTCGGCATCTCCCTTTGATATTTCTGCACAGCATGCTGACATGTCGGCAGCCTTGAGCAAACCACGCAATGGCCTGTGACTCATTCACACCCTCACAGGTGTTCCTAAGGGTACTCCACCGAGTAAGATACTCGCGGTCAGTCTCCTCTTCTCTCTGCTTGCACGCCGAGAGATGTTGTGGCCGGTTTGGCCTCTTGTAAGTGCTGGTGAAGTTGCTGATGAAGGCTTCTGAGAAGTCAAGTCAGCAGTTGATGCTATCTTTTGGCAGGTTGTTGAGCCAGATCCGGCAGGGCCCTCCAACATCTGGGGCACATACCTCACATCCCATCTTCGGTTGCTGCCGGCAACGTATACAGCAGTAACATAAATCATTCAACCAGTCATCTGGCTTGGTGCTTCTATCATAGGTCTTGGTCCCCCTGGCCAACTGGAACTTGGGCACAGCTGGCTCTCCCATGATCCTGGGACCAAAACAATTTGGTCTGGGTGGGCCCTTGCTTCTATCTCTTCGGACCAGGTAGATCCTGTCCATCTTGTACCTTGCATCGCTTGGCTCCAACATCCTTGCTCCCAATCGATCTGCAACATCTCTTGGGTCAGCGTACCCGGCTTGCTCCATTGCCAAGTACCCGTCATTGTAGCGGTCCTAGTGCACGGGGCCGGGTTGAGCAACCGGGTTGGCCACTGCAGCAACTGCTTGTGGCCGGACAACATGCTGAACTGGGTTGGCAACATGATGCCGAGATGGGCCATCTCGGTTTCCTCCTGGCCACTCTTGGTGAACTCGGGCATCCTGATCGCCAGTACCTGCAGCCATGTGTTTCTGACCGGGCTGCCGCTCTACAGCGTGTTGTTTTCCAGCGACAGCCGGATCGTACACCTGCATCTGTTTACTCTTCCCGGAGTTTACACTAGGAGCCCTCTCACATCGGGAACCGGTGACGAGGCCTGTCTTCCGGATCTTGCCCCATGCGACTGAACAACATGAGACACACCAGCTCCCGGATTAGCTTTCCGGAAAGCCTCATTCTGCCTACCAGCTTCCAGAACAAGCTCATTGATCCGGTCCTGCTGCCTAGCGCGAGCCTCGCCGGACAAGTTCAGCAACTCGGCAACCACTGCCTCTGCGGCTCTTAAGTGTTTTGACAGGAGAGCTATATTTTGGCCTACCAGCTGATGTCATGCTACCATATTTCCTAGCAGCTTTACCATCTCTAGCTAGTTCAGCACCTAAGTTGCAACAAATGATTCCTATCTTGCTAGGATTTCTGGATACAGGAGTAAAACCATGGGCTATATTGTACTCATTTTGGTCAAGGTTGAGCTCCGGCCTAACCTTTTCCAGCTCCTGGACCTCCTGGAGCAAGGCCTGGCGCTGCTGCTCGAGTTGCGCCGTCAACACCACCGGATCCGCATCCGTGGTGAGAGGAATACCTAGATGCTCGACGACACTGGCACGAGCCGCCGGTATCGCAGTTGATGTAGAAGGATCCTTGTAGCCCGGTTGGTTCCGGGGCCTGTCGTAGGGCTTGTGGCTCGGACGAGCAACCAACTCGTCGACGACTTCGGGCGCAGTGGGCGCGCCTTTCCCGGCATCGATAGCCGGGCCAATCATCATCACCTCCACGCTGCCCGCAGAGCGGCCGAATGGCTGCCCGCGGACTGCGAGAACGGTAGGAGGGTCTGCAGCAACGAGCACCACCTCGGGGTACTCGCGGATGACGGTGGTGGCGACGTACACCAGATGCGCGGCGAAGAAGTCACCAGCGTTGTCGGAGACGAAGTCGAGGGAGACAAATCTGTGGACGAGGCCACAAACCACGCGCTCCGCCGAACGAGAAACAAGTCCCGTCCGGATATGAACCCCAGCCAGCGCCGCTGCTGGCCCCACGGTGGGCGCCAACTATCGTGGATGTGTAAAAATAGATGCCATAGGATGGCTAAAGTTTGGGGCCGATGGACACTATAGGTATCCGGGGAGGGATCGCACGCCAAACTGGCGCGCTCAGAAAACTGCAAACAACAAGATCTACCCAGGTTCGGGGCCCTCGTGTGGAGGTAACACCCCTACTCCTGCCTTTCTCTCTGTATTACGGTATGCCGAGTATACGAGTTCCTCTCTCTCTCTGTCTCTTTATCTCTGTCTGTAGCTAAGCCAAGACTCATAATGAATGATCTAGTGATCGACCCTCGCACGGGGGGGGGGGGGGGGTAGGCCACCTTATATACTGGTGGCCAACCACTGTTCTACGAATAGAAGTACTGAGTAGACAACTCTACCGTGCGGCAGCGCACGCCTCCATGTCTTCGCTGACAGCGTCGCCGAAAGTCGCTGCGGTAGACCGCTGCCATGTCTCGTACCCCTTGTCAGCCTCCACGGTAAGCCACTGACATGTCATGCCCCCCTTGTCAGAGACAGGACTTGACAGCACCCATACCGTACTGCACCCATGTCTAGATACAGATTACCACATACCTAGTAAGTTGAACCGCATGCCGGTACGGCCCCTGGATAAGCGGGATTCACCTCAACGGCTCCATTGATTTTGCCTCCGAGTAGAACAAGTGCTTCTCTATCCGGATCACCCGAGTGCTACCCGGCTGACCGAGACAGATACTTGAATCTTCCCTTGGCCTCTTGTGCTACCTGCCGAATAGCCCCAACCGGGTACAATCCAACCGGGTAGCACCCCTATCCGGCACGTACCAACTCGGTACGGACGAATTCGGTGAATGATGCCTTGAACTACATTCGTCATCTATCTTACCCCTACTCGAGGGTAGCCCCCGGACATATTCAGAGCTATTATTTCTCGTAGAGTAGTACTCTCTTGTTTCATTGATATTTTTTTTGGAGAGTTTTTGTTTAAATAAAGTGATTGGTGTTGGAAAGCAATAAAATAGTTCATGCTTATAACGGTGCAAAAGAAGCTTGTTTAGACTATGTCTTAGACTTTATAATTTCATGTTAGATATTATTTTAATTCTATGCTTAGTAGTTATTGATGTAGCGTGACTTGTCTCAAATATCTGAGAGTGCTTAATGTGCCATTGAAACAAATCATGAGTTGTTTTTATTGTACTGAAGCATATTAATGTGGTATTCTCTTTCGAATGCTTTATTTGGTTGACTTGGCGCATGCTTACACCATGTTATGACTACAAACCAGTCACCTCTAGCCTCTATGATCATTTAGTTTTTGACTTGTAATATCATTTATGCTTTGATTAATAATGTTTTAGTCGCTATGCATGATTATGGCCATTATTGCTCTCTTAATTTGTCGCTCCCAGTCTTTTGCTAGCCTTCACTTGTACTGAGTATGAGCTCTACTCGTGCATCCAACTCGCAAAAACCCAAAGTTTGCCAAATGTGTCCACCATATCTACCTATATATGGTATTTAACCGCCACTCCAAAGTAAATTTCTCATGTGCTACCTTTAAAACCTTCAAAATTATACATGTTTTATGCTCCTGTTTTAGCTCATGTGGAAGTAGTTTAAAGTTTATTGTGGTTTATGTCAAGCAAAGTTCTTCTCCCTCTTTCACCCGATGAGTATGGAATCTGTGCTCATCTAAATTTGCAGAGATCTGGTGCCAATTAATATAACCAAAAAGGCACTTTCCCATGGTTGATGAAAGTTGGTGGGTACCCGTGGATACAGCTAGCCCTGGTTTGTGAAAAGCACGGTGGAGGGATGTGCCACACTAAATAAACAACGGAAACCGCTCTCAAAAGTCTAAAAACTTTGCTTGGCATCAATTATGATAAGTTTTTCATTACCATTCGTTGACATAGACATACACCTCTCTTAAAAAATTGTTTTCGATGCCTCTGTTTTAATCAAATAAAAGCTCTATCACATGAGTTAATCACTGCTTCCCTCTGCGAACGGCCTTTCTTTTACTTTTATGTCGAGTCTTCATCTTATTACTTTATGTACAATTGAGAGAGCATAGTTGTCATTCTGAGTATAATGTGCATCAGTTGATTTATTCATGATATATTATTACTTGTTCTCAAATTACTTGTTTCTAGTCACCACTTGAACTTTGAAGGTGTCCTGGCATTTATGTTTTTCTCTCACTTTAAGGACAAGCGGCATACCACTTTGCTATGTTGTCTTTATGCTCGAAACAAACATATAACTTTCAAGTGCATTATTATTCATGATATTTTGTTTGTGTTACTTTTCATGTTGCAACATGGTTGCTAAGTTTCATTGTTAGAATTATATATATATCATGCATATGTTTAGAGTACTATGATCTCATCTTACAAATGCTTTTACAAATATGATGATCAAGATTATGTTGGTAGCATGTCACCTCTTTTTTTTTTACCTACTCGAGGACGAGTAGAACTAAGCTTGGGGATGCTTGATACGTCTCAAACATATCTATAATTTCTGATGTTCCATGTTGTTTGCATGACATTTGCTACATGTTTTTCTATACACTTTATATCATTTATATGGATTTCCTGGGACTAACCTATTAACAAGATGCCACAGCGCCAGTTCATGTTTTCTGCTGTTTTTGGTTTCAGAAAAGTTGTTCTGGAAATATTCTCGGAATTGGACGAAACAAAATCCCAGGGTCCTATTTTTCTGTCACGTACACGGAGTCCGGAGGAGACCTAGAGGGGGCGCCACAGGGTGGCCACACCATAGGGCAGCGCGACCCACCCTTGGCCGCGCCACCAGGTGGTGTGGACCCCCTGGCCACCCACCGACACCGCCCTTTCGGATATTTATAAACCTTCTCGGTAAAACCCTAAATACCCGAGCCTCCATCCACAAATAGTTCCGCAGCCGATGTCATCGTCAACCCTAGTTCGGGGGAGGGGGTTCTGAAGCTCTCCCCGGCACCCTGCCGGGAGGGGAAATCATCATCGGAGGGCTCTACATCACCATGCCTGCCTCCGGAGTGATGAGTGAGTAGTTCATACTTGGACTACGGGTCCATATCAGTAGCTAGATGATTGTCTTCTCCTCTTTATGCCACCATGTTTAGATCTTGTAAGCTTCCTAACATGATCAAGATCATCTATCTGTAATGCTACATGTTTTGCTTGTTGGGATCTAATGAATATTGAATGCTATGTCAAGTTGACTATAGATCTATCTTTTAAATGTTATTTGTGTTCTTGCACTCTCTCTGTTACTAGTAGATGTTCTGGCCAAGTTGATGCTTGTGACTCCAAGAGGGAGTATTTATGCTCGATAGTGGGTTCATGCCTCCAGTTATCTAAGAGAGTGACAATACCTTCTAAGATTGTGGATATGGTGTTGCCACTAGGGAGAAAACAACAATGCTTTGTCTAAGGATAATTCTATTGTTTACATTACGCACTTTACTTAATGCAACAATCTGTTGCTTGCAACTTAATACCCAAACTCTGTTTGGATTACGTTCCGAGGGTGGATTATTAGTCATAGATGCAGTTGGATTACGGTCTATGTATCATGTTGTAATGCCCAAATAAATCTGTCGTGGGATAATCACGGCAAATGTTACCAGGGGTAACTGATCTTGGGGCAAGTCGACACAGGCGTTCGGGAGAGGGTTTAGCTCAAGGGAAGACATGGTATAGCTTGATCTGACAGCCGGCAATCGAAGTCGCCGGATCTCTATTCTCGATACAATAACTCGATTAGGGTTTACACTGGATACTCGATACCACACGATATTGCTAGGGTTCTTAGATCTCTGTCTAAACTACCTCCGGGGGTCAGTTTATAAAGCACCCGTACCCCCTGGCTTGTCCTACAAGGCGCACCCTGAATCCTACCCGGACCCGGCGCACTAACCCTAACTTGCCTTTACAATAACCCACAATCCGGGTTATTGGGCCTACAAGCTTGGGCCTTCACAAGTTTCCCTATCCTTAGCCGGATCCTGCACATCATTCCTTGAGCCGGGTTATTCCTTGGAGCTTGGCCTACCGGGTTAGCATCCCCCTGTCAGTAGTCCCCAGAATAGCCTGGGCTTCACAGATCTCCTTGAAGCGCTTGCTATTCCCTGCAAAGATATCGATCATACGGGTATATGAAGATCGGGTTAAGATGCTTTAATATTCAGCTAGGCCTTGCTCCTTGGCAGCCATACAATAACCTCAGCTTTTCCTCCAAACACCTTGGTTCAAACTTCTGGGTCCAAACCATAATAATAACTCCAAGATCCTATGCTTGATAACCAATCCCGTCATCACGGGACGAATCCCCTTCTTCCTTTTATCCGGATGCCTTGCTCAAATACCTGGCGCACATCTCGCAGAAACTTTAAATAAATAGCCGTTTACCCCCTCCATTCTCGGCTCCCACTCACCAAACCGTGCTTATCCATTTGCACTATAAAAAAGCTCCTTAGGGGTGACTCGAACCCTAACGGCTCATTTCCCCCATTCCATTCTTCTCTTCCCCTGAGCTCTCCTTCTCCCTGAGCGCCACCACGGAAACTCCGCGCACGTCACCGGAGCCCGTCGCCCGGAGATTACGCTCCGCCACCGTTCGCCCCGTGCCGCCGCCAAGATCCGCCGGCGCATCCTCATCCGGCCCACCAAGATCCGCGAAGGGACATCAGGCCTGCGCCATCTGCCTCCGCAAGGCTTCACTCAGATTGCCTCCGGTAAACCTTTTGCACCCACTAATTTGCCCTTGCAGCCTTTAATTTCTTCCTCAGATTTGATCTAGATCAGTCCGCCTCAAATTTCTTGACTAGGCCGAATTTGGCTACCCGTAGTCTCTTTAGCTCGCGTATAGGATAAGGCGCATGCTCCAATCCACTCTCCTACTGCCCACAATCATTACCCTTGCCACAAATTTGAAAATAGAACTTCCAATCTAGACTCGAACTACTCGAGATTTCCGCCTTGGCATCAGTCACCCGGCGGGACCACTTCTTTTTAGTTCCTTCTATTCACGTTTGGCGCTTAAGCCATTGTCCACTATATTCAAAAAGCTTCTTCACCGTTTGGATCCCATAATTTTCACCATAACACTTGACACCCGGGACTTTCGAACTTAGCTCTGCAGTCTAACACCCGGAACTCATACCATACCTCAATATCATCCGGCTTATACTTGGGCGTTTCGCAACTTCCATGTCTTAACCTTCTTCTTATTTTGTGCTTTGCAGGCCAACCACATGGCTCCCAAGAAACAGGGGAAAACCCCTACCAAGACTAAAGCTGCCAACACCATTTCCGCCAATTGGGGGCGGTCCATGGTCACACAGGCCAAGCTGGAGGAATTGGTGGAGCTGGGAATTCTTCCTCCTCAGGAAAATATCCAATGGAGGGTGCCGGGTAAGGAGACCCGGCCCACCCCTACAAAAGATGAGGTAATCTGCTTCGTGGAACACGTGACCCGAGGTTTTCGACCACCGGGTCATCCTTTTTTTCGTGATGTTCTTAGTCACTATGGCCTTCGCGTCTTTGACATCGGGCCCAACTCCGTGCTAAATATTACCCATTTTATCGTCCTTTCTGAATCCTACTTGTGCACTCCGCCAAGTCTAGCTCTTTTTATCGAGCTTTATCAATGCAAACCATGCCGCGAAAGCGGTGATGGGGCGCTTCTTGCTTGCGGCGGGGTTTCGATCCAACGCCGCAAGAACTCTCTGATGCCATCCCTCACCCTTAATTCTCATGTCAAGCACTGGCAGCTCTCTTATTTCTACTGCCAGGACACTTCCCCACCCGGCCAAAAGAAACTGCTGGGTTATTCTGGTGGTCTTCTAGACATTTCTGATGAGTTTAGTGCCTTCGCCCCTGACCCGGACAGGGAGGCAATTCAACCCCTTCTTGCCAAGATCACCACTCTTACAGCCCAGGGCCTCATCGGCCTCAACCTAGTGAAGACCTGGGTCGATTTTAGGATCCAGCCCAACTCCATCCGCACGAAGCTGATGTGCGAGTATTCAGGAGAACCTTCTGATCCGCTCCGATATTCCGACAACATTTTCGCACCTGGCGACACTCATAAAACCATCAAGGGTTTTCTAACGGAAAAACTCGAAGTGATCCGGAACATATCCGGGTTAGAGCCCTTCACGCTTGAAAACCCGGCCCCGGAGGTAAAAACCCGATTTTGGCGCCTTTACTTTCACTCTTTCCACTTGATACAGTTGGTAACCCGTGTATTTACACCTTTCAGGCTAATGACGACTTTTGGAAAATCAACGCCTCCCCTAGCTCCGAAAGTCCAGAGGAGCAAGAGGCCGTTCACTCGGATGAGGGTACTCTTCGAATTCTATTTGGTTCCTTTGAACTCGTCATGACCCCTTCATTTTCAACCATAACTTTGACGATATTTCAGAACAAGAGGATGATGAGGAGGAAGACTCGGATGGCAAGGTAGAATCTGCCAGCGACGAGGACGAACCGGAACCGGCGACCAAAGCCGGATCCAAAAGAAAAGCTCAAGAGGCCCCTTCCAAGGTTTCATATCCCCTCCTCGCATTCAATTCGCGTCACCTTAATGATATACCTGAGTTATTTTGACATTACTCCACTGGCCATTCTTGAAGGAGTCGCCCATGATCAAGCGTAGGTCAACTCGAAATAACCCGGGTGACAACGTCATCAACCCGGGTATTTCTTCGACCCCCATTCGGCGGGCTGGTAATTATTCTATCTTTTCTTGGCCGGTGCCTTCCCCTTGAACTATTCTTATATGACATCTAACCTGGCAATTTTCAGCCTCTCCCGAGTCTGATGACGGATTTCCTTGTGACTTCGCGGTGAATACCGGGTAAGATCCCCTTCCGGACGCTCTTCCACACTTCACCACCCTTTCCTGACCGCGTATTTTAGCTGTTTCTTGATAACATTTACAGGGCCACGGTCGTCGTTAGCGACCAAGAGGGCATGGAAGACGAAGGCCCGGGTCAAGGGAGCCCGGCCGATAAGACTACTGTCATGTCTGGCGATGAAAAGCAAACCTCGCCGATTAAACCGGATGCCCAAGAAACCGAGTATCCAATTGCTTCCCATGCGAGCAAGAAGAAGAAAGCCACAACCTTGGGTGCCGAAGGAGTGTCGGATTCCAATGCACAAATGACCCGGGTTCCGCCTCCTTCTAAGAAGAAAACCTCTTCTCGGAATTCCCAAGGCCCCGGGTCTTCTGATACAGGTAAGGATACTTTTGATCAATTGATGAACACGCTCCTCACCATGAAGGCTTCAGAGGGCGATATTTTAGAGCGCATGGCTGCAGAGCACCAGGTAAAAGCGCTTGTCATCTCATATTGTATATCTAGTCCCCAAGTTCCGAGTATGACTTGCAAAAGTTATGCTTGGTACTTCACGCCAAATTTATCTTATCCTAACATCCCACTAATGTTTGCCCTCCTTTCTACTTTCAGGCACAGATAACTCGGTCTGATGAAACTTTACTGAAGACCGAACAACGTCTTCTTGCCGAGATAAAACGGCGGGAAATCCTTGAGGATGACATGGAAGCTTTGAAGAAGGATGTTTCCAAATATAAGAAGAAATGCCACACCGCTCGGACCGACTTGAAGAATTTATCGGATCAAATCACCGACACTTACCAGATTTTACTGAGTAAGTTTTTGTCTGCCGACTAATCTTCATGCTTCTTGTTATGCACCATTCTAGGTTTTATGATGCCTTCTTGCTTCTGTTTCAACTGCAGGTGCCAACCTTGCACCTCCAGAGGAAGATACTATTGCCAAGGCTAAGACCCTGAAGACTGTGCTCCGGACTTTCTTTGCCGGCACAAAATTTATATTGGACGCCATACATTGGCCCACAGAAGCCTATCCGGGTGAAGAGAATCTTGTCCAAGCCTGCTCCACTGTGCCTGGCTGGATTGAACTTTGGAAACGTTCGTCCTGCCGAATTGGGATAACCCGGGCATTGACCTTGGCCAAAGCCTACTTTCCGAAGCTGGACCCGGCGAAGATAATATCCGGGTTTCCCGAGTTTAAGGCGGATGGTGCCAAATTTACGCCTAAGGATTTCAAGGCCATTCAGTCAGCGGTGCGCCCCTCGGCTACCTCTTTAGCCGATAGCTTGGACCTGAATACGCTAATGGCTGCGTATGACGCCGATGGCAAAGTTATCACAGAGGAAGCACCCCCGCCCTTGGACCTCTTGGAGAAGTGGGCTGATCACTCGGCCAAAAAGAAGGAGGCAACCGCGAAGAGGGAAGCCGAGTTAAAATCAGGGCCATCCGCTTCTACACCGTCCGTCCTTCCACCCATCCGCCCTGGCGCGGTGAGTCCGGGTGGTTCTGCCAGGAAAGCTAAGCAGCAGGCCCAGGAGCAAGACCCGGAGGTCCGCACTCAGGAGGCCGAGTAGGGCGATGATGTCATAATACCGTAATCACGTGGGACCTTTTTATTTGAACTATTTATTCTGCCAATGGTGCGCTTGTGCACTTCTGATACCGATGCCATGCTTGTAATGTACTTCTATTCGGTGACATATTTTCGCGGCTTTCCCTGCCCTTTGATAATCGTGCTATTTTGTCTGTTCTTTTGAACTTGTTCTTGATACCCAGCTTTCTTTTTACCTCCCTTTGTAAGACTCGATTTTCCGAGACCAGGAGTTTTAATACGTGGGCTTTTTCTTTAAGTCCCCAGGACTCGGATGGTGAGGTTTCTCGAACTGCGATAGCCAAGTAGTTTGTTTCTGTTTCGAAGTCCCCCAGCCCCCATGACCCAAAGTTCGAGTAATGGGGGTGTGGCCTTTCTGAGAGAACAAATTACTTTTTACCGAGTCGCGAACCTAAAGCCATTCCGTGTAAGTACTGAAGTTATGCTTGATAATTGTTGAGTTTCCGGCTTTTAGCCTTGTACTCTGCATAAACTTGTGGTTTAGATGACCCTTTTAACTATCTTGTACTGTAAGCCGGCTTTCGCGTGGATACCATGTTGTTACATCCATACGAGAACAGTGTCAGGCAAGTCCCATTGGGCTCCATGGCTGATTGTAATCGTAAGCGAACGAATCATGCCACTTTAGTGCGAGTCACATCAAGCTTAAGTAAGATAAGTCAAGAAAAGTTGGCTTCTTTGCCCAGTCATAAGATTGCAGCCGTTCTCGTTTGCGAGGAATCGGCCCTTATAACTTATAGCTATCTATGCCGGGTCATTCGGGTTAGTGGTTGGTTACCTGAGCAACCAACCCCCAAGACCTACATGCAATCGATGCTTTTGATGATACTGAATTATCGATGTCGCCTGGATACTACTTACTTGTAATCAGGGTGTAATGATATAGGACTTGATAACCATCTCTTTATTGATACTAGAAATTTTGGATCAGCAGGCCGCCTCATTAAAAACCTTCCAGTCCCGTTAGGTACCCTGGGTAGGAAAAGAGCGCGTCTGAAACCTGCTGCCCGTTACATTGTTTAGTTCCTCATAAGCGCTGGTTCCGGTCTGGCTTGACCAATGCACATTCTCCATACGTTGGATCTTTTCCTGATGAGTACCGGGTTGGCTAGCCAACCCGGGTGGGGTGTTCCAATGACCTGGCTGGTTGTAAGCGGCCGTGTGGCTTCTTCCTTTACAGCAAGCCGCTTGGGGAAATCATCCTCGATTAAGGCCACCATTTTAGAATCTTGCGTTGCCTTGAATTTTGTTCTTTCGCCTTCAGTACTCGGCCTTTTTGATGTGGCTATATCCTCCGGGTCTGCTTGAGATCGGTAGTGCTTGAGTTCTTCTTTTCTACAGGCCTGCTCGGCCATTGCTGCGTCTCCTTCGTCACATTCAGCTGCTATATCTCGATTTCCATGTATGGTAATGGTCTTCTTGGGACCCGGGATTTTTAGCTGTAGATATACGTAACACGGCCTAGCCATGAATTTGGCATAAGCCGGCCTTCCAAACAGCGCGTGATAGGGGCTGCGTAATTTCACTACCTCAAAGGTGAGCCACTCAATTCGATAGTTATCCTTTGATTCTCCGAAAGCTACTTCCAATGCGATTTTTCCCTCGGGGCATGCTGAATGACCCGGCACTATTCCATGAAAAACTGTTGAGCTTTTTTGCAGTTGAGATTCCTTGAGACCCATGCGTAGGAAGGTTTCCCAATACAGTATATTGATGCTGCTTCCACCATCCATTAAAACCTTCTTTAGTTCGTACCCATTAACTTGCGGTGCGACTACTAGTGCCAAGACTCCTGGGTGTTCCACTCTTTCTGGGTGATCCCTTCTGCTCCATGTTACCTCCTGTTCTGACCATCTCAAGTATCTCGGAACGGCTAACGAAACTGAGTTGACTGCTTGCTTCAGTATCTTTTTTTCCTTGTTAGATCCTCCTGTGGTATGCACATGATATTGACCCAATTGTTTGGGGTTAGCCTGGAAGCCTCCTGCCCCCCCTTGGTTATTACCTTGATTTCCAGCCGCCGGGTTACCAGCTGGGGGTGGGCCGTTGCCCGGGTTTGCCCCTGGGCCCGGTCCTCCTCCCCGCCCTGCACCTCGCATAGCTCTGTGCACTTCCTCATTTTTCCATCTTTGCAAATCGGCGCATTGTTCTAGGGAGTGGTTAGCTGGCCTGCCATTCCTGCTGTGCTTCGGACATGCCATTCTGAATATGTCCCAATTGTTACCCGGCCTTGGTGGACCTTGATAGTTTCCTCCATGGTGGTTACCTCCGTTGAAATTTCCTTCTGCTCTTGGCCTTGAAGACCCGGCTTCAGTGTTAGCGACAAACTCGGAGCCTCCTTCGAAGGGACGCTTGTTCTGATTATTTCCATTGTTTCCTGACGCTGTTCCGTTGCCGGTTCTTCCATTACCGCTTGTGTTTGCTTTTGTCTTCTTGTCATCAGCTTCTTCTTCTGTGGTATCTGTCGCAGCGTGTTTGTTGCACGCATCCATCAATTCTCCCATTGTGACTTCTGACGCATTTCGACTGGACTTCATGCGAGTTAACTTCTGCACTAAAGGTATATACTTGCATGTTTTTGCCATGGCTTGTAGTGCATCCTTGGGCTGGATGTCTGTGGATGAGTGAAGTATCTCCATAACCCGGTGCACCCAACTGCGCGCCGATTCTCCCTTCTTTTGGACGCATCGCTCTAGATCATCAATGGTGAATAATTTCCTGCAGGTCCCGTGAAAGTGCTTGATAAACGCGGTCTTCAATTCCTCCCAAGACTTGATCGATCCGTCTGGTAGATTGGTGAACCACAATTTTGCTGCTCCTTCAGACATCATCAGATACATGAATTTGGCTTGGAGGTTCTCGGACGCGTTGCGGATTGACATTGCCATCTCGTAACTGCTTAGCCATGTTTCGGGATCCATGGTTGGCTCATAATTCACTACTTTCCCTGGCTCTTTGAACTTTTCCGGGTAAGGTTCAGCTCTAATGTTGTCCGAGAGACACTTGGGCCCCGCAAGAATGATTGAAGCCGGCCTTGCCCTGGAAACGTGTGATGCCGCGGGGGGCGCGTCTGGGCGCTGTGCTGCGGGAGGTCCATGCGCTGCAGACCCGGCCGCGGCCCTCCGAGCCCTAGAACTGTCCACGACGGCCTGTGCTGCTGATACTGCCTGAGCGCGGGGAGGAGGCGGCATTTGCTGCTGCTCTTCCCTCCGCCGCGCCGAACTCGTTTGTAAATTCCCTTGCTGCTGGCTGACATATGGCGTCCCGTGCATTCCACTTCTGTGATCCGGGTAATTGGCTTGCTGTGCCACCGCAGTGTGCAACAGCTCGATGGCTTGCCGAGTCTTCTCTGCATGGGGCGACTCTCCCACAGGTATTTGATTCAATGCGAGTGTCGCCGCATATACGTTGTCCATAGGATTGTTGTAGTGGCCGGCTGGCGTGCGGAATCGTGATGGTGGTGGCGGCAGTAGATCGTTGCCGGTTGTGACTCTAGTTTGCGGTGGTGGTAACCCGGTCCGTTCATTCGCCGGATATGTCGCTGCTGTTGTCTGTTGGGGTGCGGTTCCCTGGTTCACCACTGGTATCGGTTGGTCCTGAGGCGTGATGAACAAATTAGCCGGATTAATAACCCCGCCCGTTGCTGGCAGCCTGGTGTGGTGCCTTTGATGTATCCTGGACGTTTCCTCTCGAAGCCGGGTTTCCAACACGTCTAGCTCGCGCCGTCGGGTGGCCATCCACTGTCTATCTGCTTCCACTTGCCTTCTTTGCTGTTCCAATGCACGACGAGCCACGTCCAGATCTCTAACACGCTCTGCCGCGTTTTCTGGGGTGATAACAGTGGCGAGGACTGTAGGATCCAAAATCAAATTATTATCGAACAGGGCCGGGTGACGCGGATTCGAGGGACCCGCCCCTGGTGTCCGATTGGCTTGAAACACGAACATGTTGGCGTGTTGCTCTTCATCTGCTGCGCGACTGGTGACCGATGCTGACTCTCGATCGACCCGGGTCAAGACCGGGTCTCCGTTAACCGCGCCCTGTTGCTGGGCCACTGCCTGAGCCGCCCCGACTGGTGCCGCGGCTGTGTTTCCTTGGTTGGCCGCGGGGGCTGCATAGACTGCAACTCGGCGCGCGATATTCGGTGTAAATTCAGGCTGTTCCTCCTCACCGTTCTCCTCATACCGGTTTTCCAGTAGATCCAGGATAGACCCGGTGTCATCTTCTCCTTGGACCCGGTCGCGTGGGGTCCATGCCGGCTCCTCCGGCTGTTCCCACTCCGCGATGGGTTCTTCTGCCGGATATGTCGTTCCTGTTGATTCTTCATCATCTGATCGGATAGACGTGGCTTTTCCTGGCATAGAATCAGATCCAACGTTGTCAGGGACCGAATTGGAAGCACATACCATACCGATGAAGACGTTGATCCGGCCGATTGTTACGACAGATCCGGTTTCGAGGTGATCCGACTCTGGCCCCCAGCCGGAATCGTCCACCACCTTTTCTCCTTCGTGGTCGATGTAGATCTCGCCGATGACAAGATTCTCCATGCCCTTCCGAGCTTCTCCCGTGATGTAGACACCTTTGGACGCAGGCCCCACGGTGGGCGCCAACTGTCGTGGGATAATCACGGCAGATGTTACCAGGGGTAACTGATCTTGGGGCAAGTCGACACAGGCGTTCGGGAGAGGGTTTAGCTCAAGGGAAGACATGGTATAGCTTGATCTGACAGCCGGCAATCGAAGTCGCCGGATCTCTATTCTCGATACAATAACTCGATTAGGGTTTACACTGGATACTCGATACCACACGATATTGCTAGGGTTCTTAGATCTCTGTCTAAACTACCTCCGGGGGTCAGTTTATAAAGCACCCGTACCCCCTGGCTTGTCCTACAAGGCGCACCCTGAATCCTACCCGGACCCGGCGCACTAACCCTAACTTGCCTTTACAATAACCCACAATCCGGGTTATTGGGCCTACAAGCTTGGGCCTTCACAAGTTTCCCTATCCTTAGCCGGATCCTGCACATCATTCCTTGAGTCGGGTTATTCCTTGGAGCTTGGCCTACCGGGTTAGCATCCCCCTGTCAAAATCTCATAGTAATCATCGTGTCTTTGCATATGCACTACGGTGCAGCCTCTAGCTCTGTCAATTGCCCAGCTGTAATTTGTTTACCCAACATGTTATCTATCTGTTTTAGAGAGACACCACTAGTGAACTATGGACCCCTGGTCCATTCTTTTACACTGGTAATACAACTACTGTAATTACTGTTCTCATTTCTTTTACTGCAATCATACATCATTTTCCACACTATACGTCTAATCCTTTGTTTTAGCAAAACCGTTGGGATTGAGAACCTCATTGTTTCGTTGGGCCAAAGTATCTTGGTTGTGTTGTGTGCAGATTCCACGTTGCTGTTGAGCCTGGTAGTGCACCCTGCCAACATCAGCTGTCATCAACCTTTAGAAGTGATTTCTTTCTCCTACTGGTCTGATTAAACCTTTGTTTCTTTATGACGGAAAACTCGTTGTTGTACTATTCATACTTTCCTCTTCGGGTCTTTGAACGAACGTATGTTTACACGCCATCAATAGGTGCAATATATCGGCGGATAAATTTGTAGGTGTATCGGAGTCCCGGTAGAAAATATACCCGTGGATAAATTTTTAGCAGTCCCGGTAGAAAATATTGGATAAGATAAATTCGCGTATATATTTTTAGCCATCCCGGTATTAAATATTGGGTAAGATAAATATTTTATGTTGAATGTTGTGAATGGTGGTAAGTATTTATTTATGTTAGCAGAGATGTCAGATTTACTGAAGTTCACATTTTTCTACGGTCCTGGTCTTGTTCGAATGAATGAATTGGGAGATGATCTGAGTGAGTTTACGGATATCGTGGTTAACCCGCCTGCCCCTCAAACATGGTATCTAAGTCAGTTGAAAGAGTGGGTGACAGGTAGTTTGGGGTTGGATACTGAAACATACACCATCGGTGTTCATGCTTTGTGGACCCAGTCAAGATCAAAGATTTTCTTTTATCCGCGACCTATAAAGCGTGACTCACAGTGGGTGTGTTGGTTACAAGGTTGCAAAAATAGGGATTCCAATCCTTGCACCCTAGTGCTTCCCGTCTTGAAGGTTGTGAGTGCCCCCGAAAGCGGGGGTGCATACGATCCATGTCAGAGAAGTGAAGAGATGGAAATATTTCTTTCAAATTATGGGTCGGGTGTTGGAGGTGGTGGTTACAAATCAAGGCAAAGCAGTCAGGTAGAAGGAGGGGATGGTTACGAAACAGGGAAGAGCAACCAGGTAGAAGGAGGGCATGGTGATGTTTATGACTGTGGCGAGGCAGATGTTGACGAGGTAGATGGACACATGCAGAACCAGATGGAAGATGAAGATTCATATGGTCAAAACGGTCATGCGGATGATTCCGATGAGTAAGATGAAGAAGATAATGCAGTGGATGTGCCAAATCCTGCAAGGTGTAATCAGGATTTCTCTTCTGCAATGACCATGAACGATGGCCATGATTCCGCCTAGCAATATCATCAGAATAACATTGCGTCGGGTGCTATGTATCCTAATAAGCAAGCTATGAGGGGTGCAATTATTGAATGGGCAATGTCCACGCACAGGGTTTTCAAAACTGTGGTGTCAAGCAAGAAATACTTGACAATGGAATGTGAGGACATAAATTGTCCCGACAGGTGATACGTCTCAAACATATCTATAATTTTGATGATCCATGTTGTTATTATATTAATTACCACATGTTTTGTTTACACTTCATAGCATTTTTATGCATTTTATGGGACTAACCTATTAATAAGATGCCATAGTGTCAGTTCCTGTTCTCTGCTGTTTTTCTCTTTCAGAAAATCTAGTCGCAAAATATTCTCGGAATTGGACGAAAATTGGCGTGCGCTAATATTACAACAGAAGACTCCAGAAGTCCGAATAGAAGGAGCAACCAACCCAGAAGGCGGCCACGAAATACCAGGGAGCGTCCACCCCTGGTCAGCGCCCTCCTGTGGTGTGGGCCCCTCATATGGCCACCGAAGCCACCCTTTCGCCTATATATTCCTTTCGCCCCAAAAAAACTTAAAGACCCAATCAAGAAACCACGAAAAGTCCAGACGCCACGATCATCGTCAACCCTAGTTTGGGAGAGTTCTGAAGCTCTTCTCGGCACCCTGCCGAAGAGAGGAATCATCACCGGGAGGCTCTACACCACCATGCGTGGCTCCGAAGTGATGTGTGAGTAGTTCATCATTGGACTACGGGTGCAGTAGTTAGATGGTAGTCTCTCCACTTTGTGCTATCATGTTTAGATCTTGTGAGCTTCTACATGATCAAGATCATTGTTATGTAATGCTACATGTTGTTTTTGCTGGGATCCGATGAATATTGATACTCTAAGAAAGTTGTTTATTTATCCATATGCCTATGTTGTTTACATCTTGCATGCTCTCCGTTGCTAGTAGATGGTTTGGCTAAGTAGATGCCTGTGACTCCAAGAGGGAGTATTTATGCTCGATAGTGGGTTCATGCCTGCAGAAATCAGCGTTCGAGTGACCGAAACGTGCACGGTTGTTGATGTTCTGTTGCCACTAGGGATAAAATAATGATGATGCGTCTACGTGTCTTTTGCATTGTTTACATTACACATAATACTTCATGCAATAATCTGTTGTTTGCAACTTAATACCGGAAGTGATGCAGATGCTGACCCGAAGGTGGATTATTTAGGCATAGATGCGCTGGATAGCAAGTCTATGTACTTTGTTGTAATGTCCTATTAAATCTCATAGTGAACATCTTTTCATGTATTGCATTGTCATGTCCTCATTATTTGTCAATTGCCCAGCTGTAATTTGCTTACCCAACATGCTAGAAATATTTATGGAGAGACACCACTAGTGAACTGTGTACCCCGGTCCATTTTCCTCATACTGTTAAACCACCTACTGCAATCACACTGATTTCTACTGTTTCCTGCAATCATCACAATTTTCTGCACCATACGTTTGATCCCTTTGTTTTCAGCAAGACCGGAGAGATTGACAACATCTCTATTTCGTTGGGGCAAAGTAGTGTGTTTATTTGCGTGCAGGTTCCACGTCAGTTGCGCCGCTGACAACCTTCTGAAGAACTCCATGTCCCCCTAGATTCGATAACCTTGGTTAATTTCAAGGAAAAACTTGCTGTTGTTCTACATCAAACTCTGCGCTTTGTGTTATACCAAATGTGTGATAACCTAACGAACAACACGCCCCCAAGGCATTAACATGGTGCATGGATATCTGTCTAAGTATGGCACAAGCTGGATGATCAGTGACTTAGTGCATGACACATGTGTTATACCAAATGTCCTTGTAGATCATCGTAACCTTTCTTCCACTTTGATTGCTCGGTTGCTTTATAGCGAGATAGTGGAGAGTGCAGCTATGGAAGTGAAGGCTATCCAGAAAAAAATCAATGTGAGGATGAAGTACATAATTTCTTATGGCAAGGCTTGGAGGGCTAAGCATACGGCGCTTGAGAACGAATTTGGCTCTTATTTCGACGAATATGACTCTGTTGTCCGGCTGATCCACACACTAAAATACCGGAATCCAGGTACATATGTAGATATACAAGATTTGTTCATGCAAGAGTTCCCAACTGTGAGGGTGTTGCATCTATTGTTCTTCTCTTTTGGTGTATGCATCGAAACTTTCAGACATTATCGTCCTGTGATATGTGTAGATGGAACATTTCTCACCGGCAAGTACATGGGTCAGATCCTTACCGACATTTGTCAAGAGGCAACAATCAAGTTATGTCACTCGCATTTGCTTTTGTGGAAAGCGAGAATATTGACAGTTGGACATGGTTCTTCAAGCAATTGAAAATAGCGGTTGTTAAGGAAAATACGAATGTTTGCATCTTTCATCACAGGTACGCGGGTATACTTAGTGCCATCAAGACACTCACAGAGGCTGGGCCTGATGAACCAACTCCGTGGCATGACTTGCAAAGTCGTTGGCGCATGCACCATCTAGGGGCCAATTTCCACTCACAGTTTAGAAATAAGACCTTATGAATCTATTCAAAAAGTTGTGCAAACAGAACCAGCCATGGAATTACAATATGATACGTGCTAGACTTGATTTTTGCATGCATAAACATGTTAGAGACTGGACTGCACGAGAAGCAGCAGTGAGGACACATGCACAAGCAGTCGCTGCACAATTAGCAACTAGAAGCGCGGGTGAGGAGGAAGAACATGTTGGCCTTTGTGACTTGACTGGATTTGACTCACCTGGCACTAGGAGAAGACTTGGGAGGTCGATTAAAACTTTTGAACAGTTGATAGAGCATGAGCCAGTAGAGAGGTGGTCTTTGTTGCATGACACACATGGAGCAAGGTACGATGTCATGACTACCAACCTCGCAGAAACATATAACTTCTTCCTCCGAGAAAACCATGCCTTGCCACTTACATCCATCGTAGAGGGTATTTTCTATGGCATAGTGAAGTATTATAGAGACAAACGTCAAAGAGCTGAATTGCATATGAAGAAAACCCAAACTCGCCTTATTGTGAGAAGATCACAAAGTACATGAATGAAAAATGGCAAAATCTTGCAGTCACAATGTAGTTTCCATTAGAAATCAAGAAAAGAGGTTTGAGGTCGTTTAGCCCGCAACAAGTTCGGATGTGCAAATGAGTTGAGGATGCACGAGGTAAAAAATAGGTAATAAAGCCTGGCCAACTTGTGAGTGCACATGCAACAAACCAAAGTTGCTTCATCTTCTATGCTCTCATGTACTTGCCGCCTGGAGACAGTTAGGGTTGAACGCAATCTTCTTTGTGTCTCCATATTTTCTGAAGGAGTCAGTTATGAATACTTGGACAGGTGAGTTGCAGGGATTTCGATCAATGGGTAACTTCAACACTGTTAACCCCGCTGAAAGGCGGTATATTCCAGCTCCAGGTCTATTGCGTACAGGGGTTGGTAGATGGCAATGTCAGCGCATCCGAATGATATGGATGAATCTGAAGCCGGAGGCCCAGGAAGCAATGTATTCTATGCAACACATTTGGCCGTAGAGACCCTGATTGTCGAACTCACGTTAGTGTTGGTCGTGGCCGAGGCAAGCGTCGTGGGCGAGGGCGAGGTCGAAGAGGGACAGGAAGAAACTAGGCTTCGTTCAATTTGTGGTGTCGTTATGTTCTTATTTCGATGAAATATGGCACTATATTTTATTTCTATGAAGTGTGGCATGCTGTTCTAATTGTAATAGCTCATGCACTATGTTTTAATTTCCATTAAGCGTGACACTCTGTTTTCTTTGTATTAATGCATGCACTATGTTAATAGCCCGCAGGCATGTATGTTCTAATAATTGCAGACAATTCGGTCTTCCGTAGATGGTTGATGCTCCACCAATAGAGAAACTTCTTGGCCCAGTTGTGCACAAGTAAGTCTAATTTTTTTACTTATTTGACTGTTTTTCACAATTGTACATGATGAATTGTACTTACTTATCGAACACAAACCGCAATTTCAGTATCACAAGGAAGCGGATTCATAGGACGGATGACGAGTGGCTACATAGACTTCATTTGTACGTTACAGATTGGAAAATTGCTTCTACATGACGATGGGTAGAAAAAAAATAGGTTTGATCTCACTCTTTACAATGCCTACTTGCGGCAGTACATGGATGGAACACGAATATGCATCATCAAGCACTCTCATCCGGAGGAGGTACCTGCCCCTGCTACGTGGGATACGTTTCCGAGCTCCATACAGCATGCGGTAAATGCATATTATATCTTCTCTAATTCATCTAGTTGTTACATACTTGGTCATATAAATTTAATACATTTAATTCAAATTTCAGGCATTACTGTCCAGCAGCCTTCAGAGTGAATGTGTTGAGTATGCACGTTCTCTTTCGACTGGGCCTAATGTAGTACCGCGCGATCAGCCCATCTCATTTTTGAGGCGCCTGAAGGGGAAGCTGAGAGATGTATAAACAGCTATCACGTGCACCCACGTGGAGGACGTTGTTCGCCACCCGGCTGCACAACAACCATCGGGTCCACCCACACCGCGCCAGCAGTGGGAGCATCAGGAAGCGGTACATCTGCCAGAGCCGCAGGCGGAGCAGCAGCGACAACCGCTGCATCCATGTCTACCACCGCAGCAGAGGCCATCCCATCCTGACCAGGAAGAGGGTTCGCCGTGGCAGGGTCCCACGTCGGGTTTCGTGTTCCAGCCACCCTCTCCTTCACAGCAGCACAGTCCCACGGAAGGCTTCCCGTTTAAGATGTCATATCCACCGTGTATGTACATTTTTTCACTAGAAAATGTCACTGCATATTTTTTTCTATACTTATGATGTCGTCTGCAGGAGCCCACAACCATTACGCTTCTACGTCCAGACAACAGTCGTATGGATCCGAATCGGTGTGGAACAGTGACATATAGGAGCCACAAGAGAACATAGAGCGGTACATGACCAGTTAGATCGACGTTTTCGACACTTCGAGCACTCACCATTCCCCACACAGGAGACGCAGCAGGAGCAGGAGCAGCAGAAGGACTGGTCAAAGATTCCTTCTCGTCACCAAAGGGGCATGAACAGGTTAGCCTTCCCAACGCTAGAGCCAATACCTGATCGCGCGCCAAGACTTCGTCGACGCTGACGCTTCTCTACCACTAGAGACATGACTATCCACTTATGTATGAGACATGCCTATTCTATGTTTCTGTCAGACATATTAGCATCGTTCCGGAAGACATAAGCCTATTCTACATTTCTGTCAAACATATTAGTATCGTTGCGTATAAGACATATGACTATCCACGTATGTATTTTTTTCTCCCTATTTCCATCTTCTCCCGCCAATCTTTCATGTCCCTCCCTCCCGCAAATATTCCCGCCGTTTCCCCGCCAATATCCCCGCCATTTTCCTCGCCAATTTTTCCCCGCCCTCTCTCCTGCCAATATTTTCCCGCCAATTTTCCCGCCCTCTCTCCCGCCAATATTTTTCCTCCCTTTTTCCCGCCCTCTTTCCCGCCATTATATCTCTCTTCTACCTATAAAAACCCACTCCTTGAGTTGGGAAACCCGGTGTATTATACTCATTCCAAGATGTCAGGTTTTCCTCTAGATCGGACTTTTCATGCCATTGAGTCTGAACAACTATTGCAGTTAGCTTCCAATTTAAGGGTAGACAATAGATTAGTTCCATGGAGGAACTCCTTAGTAGTGACTGACTACTAGCTGAGTTGGGGGAGACATTACGTAGAAAAATATGGCCAACTCGCCCCCCCCCGGGAAATACGACAAGAACTTCTAAGTCTGCATGAAAGGTGGAAGAAGCTGAGATGGAAGAATGGACATTTTAGACGCTATCTGGAAAATAATCCTAGTGTATGGACGGAGGAAAGCGAGGATGACGATGATTTCTTCTTGCCGAGCGTCAAGAGTAAGAGATCTGCATCATCGACGGGAGATAGATCTTCACCTTCGGATGGAGACGGGATATGGCTTCATGTTGTTAGGTTATCTTACTACTCGGTGTTGTTTGTACTTTTAAATTTCAGTCTCAGGGTTTTAATTTAAGGTTTAGTGTAGTTTGGCGTCTAGTTTGTACCAATGTATCTTTATTTCAATTCTATCTCAATTTTATGTCTGTCATGAAGGTCCGAAAAAAACAATATATGATTGCCAATATATGCTTGAAAGAAATATTTGAATAGACAAGAAAAATAGAAACGGAAGAAAAGGCGCGGAAGATAGCTAGCCCGCAAAATAGGTTAATTTTGGCAATTGTACAAATATTTCCAGAAAAAAAACCAGTCGGTCTCGATGTAGCCGACTGGCCTGCTACTATCAGGCCGACAACCCAGTCGGCCTCGTTGTGGCCGGGTAGCCTCTTTTCGGCTTGGGCCAGGACGATTAGGCCCAGTCGGCTTTAGCCAAACTTTTTGAAATAAAGAAACACATATTATTTTACTAATTAATAAAAAACTTATTATTTTAGAAAATAGCCGAATATGATACGAAAATGTATATTTTTCAATACACAGTAGCAACGGTATAATACATCATTTTGTAACACATAAAATTTAGACAACATGCCACAAGAAGGTTCACAACCTAACATCATTAAGCCAAAGCCCTCCACGATTATGCATGCCTTTTCATTTCTTGGAGGAGTGAGCATATAATAATAGTATCATACATCGCAGGGCAAATAACAAGGGAGTCACAGAGGTTGGGGCGTTGGGCTGTGTTCGTGAAAAAAAATCTTTTTTTTTTTAAATTCTATCCTATTTTCTTTTTTGTCATAATTTTGTTTTTCCCTTTTCCTTTTAAAATATTCTTTTTGTCCTGTCTGGTGCAGATAAAAATGGTTTGCTGCATATCCAACAGAGGCCATTAAAAGCACCCTTTAGAGGGGCAATGATAATACAAAGGAGATAGAGGGCGACCAAATTTGATACGGGAGGAGTCGTTTAAAATAGACTTGAATGACTGAAATGTATCTAGAGAGTTGATTTTTTATAGGCTGTATGACTACACTCGAATGCTTTATTATTTTAATAAAAACAGGTTGCGTGCATCGTCCTGATGCAGAGGCCGGGGCGCACGCTTCCATTTCTAAAAGAAATGTGCCTGAACCTTTCATTATTCTTTTGTTTTCTTATCTAGTCTACCGCAACTTGTTTGGGACACGCTGAGCCTTCCTTTGGAAACCGTGTTTTCTTATCACCACAATATTGAAAAAAAAAATTGAGTGGTAAGCGGCTGAATAATGTATTTGTTTTCGCAAAAAAAAGGTAAAGACCAAAATTTCTAATAGAAGTTTTTTTTTGAGTAATACTTTGGTTTTTAAACCACATTATTCATTGCATCCAAACGGCTCAAAATATTTAAAACTTATAATTTTTTCGATATTTTTTTTGCAAGGCATTTTTTTCGGAATACTTCAAAAAAAATACTTTCATGCCAAACTGGCCCTCGGATGTTGTTTTTTCTTTTGCGTGAAATTACCTTTTCCTATTTTCTTTTTTGCAAAAACCTAGGGAAAATGTCCCTTTTGTTTTCAACCCCAATCTAAGAGAGAAGCGACACTGGCCGAGTCGCACCACATTTCGTCCCAGGCCTAGCCTGATGCCCTAGCGCACGTCCATACGGCCCAACGGCCAGGCCGACAGCTAGGGATGCCCCCACGCGGCCCACATTCTTATCCCTTCCTCTTTTCTTCCCAAACGAGCAGGCGTCGAGCTTTTCTCAACAACAACAAAAGAGCAAGCGTGGAGCGGAGCACAGAGGCCGGCGTGATGCCTACAAGTATTTTAAAAAAAATCACGGTATGACGGCCGTCCTACCTTGCACCTCCGCCGGTGCGGGGCAGTCTAGGAAGGAGAGCGGCGTTCAAGGATCAAACAAATATGGGCTCAATTGGTTTATCTGTCTCTGGGAGTATGCCGACTCGAGCTTGGAGGATGATGATGAGTCCGAGTCCGATCCTGTAGATGCGGTCCAAGCCCATTCAAAGCAATTATCCGAAAAGGGCTTAGTTTTCTCGCTCGCGATCGAGTCACGTCCAATCCCATCAGGCCATCTTGCCGATCTCGAGCTACACCGCTCCACTGTTTACTTTGGTGTCTTTTCGTCGCACGTGAACTCGGGATTCCTGCATGGCCGGGCCTACGCATGCAGGACTTGAAAGGGATCCGAAGAGAAAGGGCACAAACAGCCCGCAGGCGTGGCGGAGCCAAGACGAAGACGACACACGCAGATGAATGAATCTACCGGGAAAGTCGACCGCCCGCCGGGTCCCCGCGAAAAGCAGAACGGCTCTACGTCTTGTCACCCCGACGTGCCATGCCACCCCGTGCATTTACCACACAAAGAGAGAGCCAAGCCAAGCCAAGGCGAGCTCACTCTACTCGCTGCAAAAGAGGAAAGGCGCCCCACCCGCCCCTCTACTTCGCTGTCATCTCTGCGTTTCAAAACTCAAAAGACGAGACGAGCGCTGGGCCAAAGAGAGAGAAAGGTGAAGGGCGGTGTGCTGTCCGTGCACCACGCGACGCGACGCGAGACTGATTTGAGACTCGAGAGCGGAGTGTCCCCCCGGGATAGCTGCTGCGGCGGCGGCAGAGAAGCCATGGCCCCAAGAAATAGTAAAAGCCGGTGGTGAAAGCGCCCGCACGTAGCACTATGTCACGGTAGATTATTGCAGGCACTTTGCTAGAGGCATTTTTTGTAAACGCCAGGAAAAATTATTATTTGAGGCACTGTACTTATAGGTGCCTCTAAAAATCAATCTTTTGAGGCATTTTATTCCAGTGCCTTAAAAGAGTGTTCTTTTGAGGCATTTTTCTGTAATGCCTTTAAATAAAAGATCTTTTGAGGCATTTTCCTGGAATGCCTTTGAATAAAAGATCATTTGAGGCACTTCCAAAAATGCCTGCAAAAATCAGCTGCTAGTGGTAATAACAAGTCCTAAGTAGGCATAATAATTCAGTAGTCAATAAAAAGATAGCATTTGACATTCCCTAATATAAGTTATACTTACATACTAGCAGTTGACAGTCCAAAAGACAGTAGCAGTGCTACTTACATACTACTAGCAGTTGTCATCCCAAAAGGCAGTAGTTCAGAGTGCTACTTATATACTTTAATTACATACTAGCAGTTGACAGTCCAAAAGGCCCAACAGATGCATCCATACTAGCACTTACAGGTCCAATTACTCGGCAAGTGGAACAATGACAAGCCTAAGCCTAGCATTAGGATCTTGGAACCTTGTGTTCATTTGATCCCTGAAGCTGAAGATACAAGTCTCTTCCTGCTTCAAGCTAAACTCGTCGATGACATCTTGCCATCCTCTTGTTATCATCGCACCACCCTTCTTTCCCTTCACCATCCGAACATAAACTAGTTTGGTGCTCCTGTTGCAGTTCACAACAACCTCAATGGGTCTTGATTCGAACCCCTGAAGTAAGTACTTGTCGAGGTAGCGAACAGTGAACCTTTTCCCAAAATCCTGTTAGATGGCAACAAAATAAAAGGTCAAGACAATATAAAAGAAGTATTATTTCAGGGACAAAAGTATATGAAGCAAAAAGTTACAGGCCAAGAGCCAAGGAAAGCATACCATTTTGCATTTACCCCGAATCACCGAGGATTTCGTCATGTTGAAGACATAATGTTTAATGTCAGGGAAGGGGTAGTCCTTTGCTTTCTTTCTCAGGACTTGCACTTCAGCAGGAGTCATCTCTACATGGTTTGCAAAAATGCAAACCCAATCGAAAGAACGTCCTCCTTCATTGCCCGGCCCTCGAACCGTGTACCTCATTTCTCCTACTGGTTGATACACAGAAAAGAAACATATGAATGTTCATATAAGGGGCAAGTAACACAGAAAAGAAAAGGAAGAAACTTAGGTTTAGCATGTGAAAAATATCAAGACACTAGCATCATTTCAGCCTAACACAATCAATCATCCTACAGTAGCCTACTGGTTGACAATGGTGTACAAACAAGGTGAATGCAAACAATGTCCACCTGCTGCCGAGCCTGCTTTGGTTCAGTCAGACCAAGAACGTCCTGTGTTTATAGTTGAATGTAGACGCAGATGCTACAATAATTGAAGTCATGCAAGAAAACAGAAACGTCACAATTAAGTTGTCTCTGTCTGGGTGTCCGCTTCTGTTTCACTTATCTGTAACACGCTCCAGTTCCAAAGACAAAGATTTACCATAACTGTAAACTTATACCCAACTGACTACCGTCGGCATATGCACAGCAGAAAACTGATAACCAGGTTAATTACTTGCTGACATGGTACTTGTGATGAGTGTTGTCGATCAAACAAAGGTGATACTACGTGTTTTGTCCTCAAGTGCACAGAGATGTTTTGAGTGTTTGACTTTTGTGCGTCCTCTAATCTAGAAACACTGAAAATTGGTAAACATCTGGCCGCATATGCAGTGCAGGAACAAAAGCCGTTCGAAAAAGAACAAAACTAGCGTAAAGAAAAGAACAAATCTGACATCACGGTCAAACCCAACGTTTTCTGTATAGAAACAGCTGTTGATTCGAATCTCTACCAATTAAACATCCGAAAGAACAGGTACAGAAGCACACTAGTCACTTACTTATCTCTAGATCTGAGCAAATAAACAGATTCACGCATCAAGTGTGTAGTTGAAATGAGCAGTCCATCAAGTGTCTAGATTCAGTGGCGGTACTAACCGGTTAGAGAGGGGAGAGGGGTGAGAAGGGTGAGAAGTGGCGGTACTAACCGGGAAAGGAGATTCCTGGCGGCGGAAGGAGGTGCCCTCCCGGCGGCGGAAGGAGGCGGTGGCGGAAGGAGGCGGCGGCGGCGGATCTAGGGTTAAATTAGAAGTGGGTCGGGTCGGTATGGAATGCGAAACAGAGGGACGAGCTCTCCTCTATGTAGCTGCAAGTTTTACATTTATCTCCCTATATTATTTCACTTAATCTTAATTTGTCCTCCCACCGTCGCTCTGCGAGGGGGTTTTTGCAAACTAATATTTTCTAACTTCCCCGTGCGGAAGGAGTTAGACCCAAAAAAAAAAAGAAAAAACGGAGACGGGGAACACGACGGCGCCATGGATCCAGAGCCCTCCACCGCCCCCGCCGTCGAGCGCGTACGCTCCACCGCCTCCGCCGTCTACCGCGCGCGCTCCACTGGCTCCTCCGTCGACCACGCACGCTGCACCGCCCCCGCCATCGACCGCGAGCGCTCCAGTGGCTCCGCCGGCGACCGCGCACGCTCCACCGCCCCCGTCGTCGACCGCGCACGCTTCACCGCCCCCGCCGTCGATCCTCGTCGGTCCTTCCTCCATCGAGCTGAACCTGGTGAGTTCTCCTTGCCATTTCCCCTCTCGCTAGACTGAATGTGTGTAGTGGGATTGGAAGCAACACTACAGGAATTGCATAAGGGATGATCGATATACCCGATCCGTGCCATGTTGATTGATTAGTGAGGAATTGCATAGGGCACCTAGCTAGCCGCAGATGCTAGGAGAAGATGATGGAGTGGAGTGAGCACTTGTTCTGTTCAGAGGGAGTGAGCACTTATCCTGCGTTATACCTAATTAGCCTGCTAGGAGAAGATGATGGAATGGTTGTATATCCTGCGTTATACCTAATTATTACTAAATACAAAGTATAGAGGGAGGATAACTTCTTTTAAATTGTTAGCACAAATGAAAATATAGTATCACTCGTAGGCTATCGAGGTGTAATGAGTACTCCACTGGTTGCAGTTTTGTTCTGCTGCCTAAATTAAATTGCCACACTGGTTTGAGACCTGACCATGCTTTCACCAATGGGTATTGTGAATTGATTCTATGGTGGCTCCTATATTTGGTTGCTCGTACAAATCTGAATTGTTTTATTCAATTATGGAGTAATGATGTGCCTGTGATTCCTAACCTTGCAACATGTGTAGGCCTGCTAAAAGATGGTATTCCCCTAGTTCCCCTAAGAAATGACCGCCTACTTTAGAAATGCGAATCACTGGCTTTAGAAAGGCAGAGCACTTCTCCATCTCTCTGTTCTGCCTCTGCTCCAAAATATAAAATGTTTTACATATTTCATTGTACACTGCATATATGGAGTTAAATGAGTGAACTACACTCGAATGTGTCTAGATGCATGTGAATCATGCAAATTCAAAAACAAAAAACTAAAACATCTTATACTTTGAACACACAGATATCACTTTCCTGCAACTAGTTATGGCGAACAAAGCACAAGACAGCTGAAAGCATGCTTGTGCCATCAGTGATGACCTTCAAATAGTCTACCTATATGTTGCTTTTCTAAGGATGGCAGTGGCAGAGTGATGAATTGGTCTTTAGGTGGAATCCTTGCAGATAACCTGTTATGGATGAATGAATAGCTTTTAAGTTATCTGAAGATTGTAATTTACGAGTGATACAATGTTTCTAGAATTCTAACAATATTTAAAACAAGAGTCTGAATCCTGCCTAAAGTAGTATCTGTTCATTTTATATAACTGTCAGATTATTAGTTCCCCGTTATACTCACTGATTAATAAGCTGTTGTAGGATGTACTATGTTGAGGATTTAGCTTGAATGGTCTGGACTTCTGTAGGAAACATTTAACTTCAAGGCATATTATTACAGTAGCTTTGCTTCTCTTATTTAGTTATTTTCTTCTCGAAATTTCCTACATGAAAGTTTATTCAGTTTGGATTAATTTGTAACTGCCAGATATGGATAAAGAGTGGATGGGTTCAGCTAGGTCTTCGGCACGATATTCTGATGGTGTTACGGAGTTTATTCAGTTTGGTGTTAAGAACTCCGGGAGAAATGGACACATCTTATGCCCATGTAAAAAATGTGGCAACAGATATTGGCTAGGTGTAGAAGATGTTTATGAACATTTAATATGTGATGGATTCATGTCTGGCTACACCTCCTGGATATTTCATGGAGAGTGCTTAGGTGGTGCTAGTGAACCTACATTTCAGCCTAGTACAAGCCAAGAACCAAATGGAGATGTTGATGGAGACGGTGGTGGAGATGTTGATGAGATAGACCAACTATTGGTGGATGGATTCGGAATCTATGATAGCAGTTGTTTGGATGCACATTCAGATTCCGAAGAAGACAGTGAGGATGATTGTGATGAGGCTGCTGAAACCTTCAGGTCACTATCCATGGAAGGAAGCCAGGAGTTGTATACGGGCTGCAAAATTTTTTCCAAGTTGCAGTTTCTAGTAAGATTGCTGAACATCAAGAATAATAGGAGAGTGTCCAATGCTGTCTTTGAAGATGTGTTGGAATTATTTAGGGATGCATTGCCTGAAGGTGAAACACTTCCTAAAAATCTTCACGAGCTGAAGAAATTTGTTAGAGCTGTTGGACTAGGTTATGACAGTCATCATGCCTGTTTTAATGATTGCATTATTTTTAGAGGACAACATGCCAATGCCGACTCATGTCCAGTGTGCGAGAGAAGTCGATGGAAAACAGTAAAGACCGGCGTCGATGGAAAAAGGATTAGCAAGGTGCCACAAAAGGTGGTTAGACATTTTCCACTCAAGAAAAGAATTAGGAGGTTGTTCATGTCTTCTAAAACCTCACCACTTATGAGCTGGCACAGCGATAGCCGCACAAAGGATGGATTGATGAGGCACCCTGCCGACTCTCCTGCTTGGAAGCACTTCGATATGACACACGAGTGGTTTAGTGCTGAACCTAGAAATGTCAGATTCGGTTTGGCAGCTGATGGATTCAATCCCTATAGGAATATGAATCTTTCTTATAGTATATGGCCCATAATCTTGATTCCATATAATTTCCCTCCTTGGGTCTGCATGAAGCAGTCCAATTTCATTCTCTCTGTGATCATCCCTGGAAAGAAGTCGCCGGGCAAAGATATTGATGTGTACTTGCAGCTAGTTGTTGATGAGCTCGCAGAGCTATGGGAAACAGGTGTGCTCACACATGATGCTACCTTTGGAAAGAAGTTTAGAGTATATGCTGCATTGTTGTGGACGATAAGTGATTGGCTTGGCCGTGGCCTCTTAAGTGGGGAAAGCAATGCTACTTGCTCTCACTGCTTGACAAACACATGCTCTAGAAGGTTGAAGCATGGACACAAGAGGTGCTACCTTGGACATAGAAGGTTCTTAGACGCCGATCACCCATTTAGAAGTGATGCTGCTTCCTTTGATGGGACCACTGAATTCCGAGAACATCCTGTCCAACCATCAAGCCTTCAGATTTCAGAAATGACAAAGGGCGTGAAGATTGTTTATGGGAAATCTAAGAAGCCGAGTCAGAAAGGTAAGAGGAAGCGGAAGAGGAAGAGCCCAAGGTTTGAGGAAGAGGAGGACGAGGATTTGAATGAACAAGAGGACAAGCACACGGTTGAAACAACATTCAAGAAGAGAAGCATATTCTTTCAGTTGGAGTACTGGGAAACGTTGCTAGTTCGGCATAACTTGGATCCTATGCATATTCAGAAGAATGTTTTCGACAACATAGTGAACACGATTCTCAATATTGACAAGAGGACCAAGGATAATATAAATGCCAGACGTGATCTTAAACGTATGAACATAAGAGAAGAGTTGCATGTAGATGAGACTCAACCTAAACCAGAACTTCCAAAAGCCCAGTACCACATGATTTCAGATGCAAAGAAGATATTCTTGCAAGTCATCAAGTATGCTAGGTTCCCTGATGGGTATGCCTCGAACTTGTATGACAAGGTTAGGATGGACGAAAAGAAACTTGTTGGTCTTAAAACCCATGACATCCATATCATAATGCAAGATCTGTTTCCCTTGGCCATTAGTAGGAGTATGCCTGAAAGTGTTGCTCTGCCCTTGATACAGCTAAGCAACTATTTCAAGGTAGTGTTTGCGAAGGTTATAAATGTTGTTGAGATGCAAAAGATGGAAGCAATCATACCTGAAATTCTATGTCAGTTGGAGAAGATATTCCCTCCAACCTTCTTTGACATAATGGAGCATCTCGTTATCCACCTAGCAACTGAAGTTATGATTGCTGGACCGGCACAATTTAGAGACATGTGGTCACCTGAGATGTACATGGGTAATCTCAAGAATAAGGTCCATACAAGGAGTCACCCTGAAGGTTCAATAGCAGAAGGCTACATCTTTGATGAAAGCATGACATTCTGTTCTAGATATCTACATGGTGCTAGTACAAAGTTCAATCAACCTGCACGTCACAGTGGTTCCAAATCTTCAAGCGCTTCCAAATATCAATACTTGAAGATAATTGGACGCCCTTTGTCTGCTTTTGCTGTTGATGAACTAGATCATGTGTCATGGACACAGGCACAAAAATGTATTCTCTTCAACTATCCCGAAATCAGCAGTTACACGCGGAAACATCTGGCCATATTATCTAATGGAAAAAATAAGAGAAAAATATGTGTGGATTCAGCCCACCGTAGCAACTTCCACACATGGTTTGTAGACCATGTGAATTCAGAGATTAAGAAAGGGGTTGAAGTTCATGAAGAAGTGTTCCTTTTATCTCAAAAGCCATATATGATGGTGAAGAGGTATAATAGTTACTCAATAAATGGATGCCATTTCCATACGAGCAAACATGGACAAGGTAAATCCACCCAGTGTGATGGGGTATCGATATGTGTCAAAGATGATAAACCAGCCCATGGAGATGTTCAACATTATGGTAGAATCACAGAAATAGTTGAACTAAACTATTCAAACAAAGCACAAGTTGTCTTATTCAAGTGTGCCTGGATTAAACCTAGCGGAGTATGGATGGACCAAAAATTTGGAATAACTCGGGTGAACTTCCATCACTTGCAAGATGGGAGTGGTATATCTTCAGAACCATTTATACTTGCAAGCCAAGCCAAGCAAGTGTACTATGTGCAAGATCCTGTAGAACCAGATTGGCATGCTGTTGTGTCTCCTCCCGTTAGGGATTTCTTTGATATGAAGTCTATTAATGATAGTGATGATGAAAACTATATTGTGCCCTTTTTACTTATACCTGGTATCTTGAAATTAGCCAACTAATGTGCTCTTTTGACTTGCAGGTACAAGCATGTTAGGAAGTCAGGAGAGAAGGAATGATGAGCTGGATTGTAAACTGAAGCAGATTGGTCTAGAGCGTAAAGAAATTCGAAATGATACCTTTTTTTTCTGGTCTTCAAAGTTTTGCTTCAAAAACAGGAATACAAGTAAGTGAAATGCAACACTTTATTCTTTGTCCAACGTCACTTTTCATGTCAAATATGCCACTTAATCCGTTTATGTTTTTTTCCTATTTAAGAATGACACAATATACGAAGAGCAAGAAGAGGAGGACGATGAGTACTATGATGATATGATGGGAGGACAGCAAGAAGAAACACAATATAATGAATCTCAGCCTGAAAGTGAAGAAGCAGAAGATTGCGAAGTTCAGCCTGAAAGTGAAGAAGCACACCAAAATCAAGAATTACAAATTGAACAAGGTGAGTTTCACAACAAAATCTGCTATTCCTTTAAAGTACTCTTCCTTTAAGAATTCCCAATCATTCTTGGTGTTTGTGCATGAACTATGTTATTATCTGAAACATGTTTAGGCATACCTCTGTTATTCTCCTATGTGCAACTCTTGAACACATCCAGTCCTACAATTTTCTTGTGGTTCTTGTACTTCAGTAATATTTTCCCATCCAAATGTCTCATACCACACAACAAATAAGAGAGAAACATGTTGTATTTGTATTTGTTGCAGGAAAGAAAAAGAGAGGTCAAAGAGGGCCTACCAAACTGAAGAGATTTTGGCATGAATATGAACCAAATAGTAAGATCAATCTGATGTTCAACCGCCTTGGACAGCCCTGTGGCACCAAGACAAGCAGGTTGTCCAACCTTGTTGGAAACTTGGTTAAAGGGAAGGAAATATCTCTTGCAGCCAGCAATTGGAATAAAGTTCCTACATCTGAAAAGGAGAAGCTCTGGAATACGGTAAAGGTAAAATATGCCCTTTGCTAACTGAACTTATGTGCGGTGGCTTACTAAACTGAAATTTCTGATTAAGATTTCATTCTCACATGTGGATATGTAGGGATTCTTCAATGTTGACGAATCTCACAAGGGTTGGGTGTTGAAATCTGCTAGCAAAAAATGGAAAGATTTCAAATCAGTTATCAAGAGCAAGCACTGTTATTCCCAGGTTTTGCTAGCATATGATTGCAAACTGTTATTCCCAGGTTTTGACTAGTAAATAATTTGATTTTGTAGTCCCAGGAGGACATATGGCTCATCAGGATGGATCGGGGACGTTACCAAGCCAGAGAGTGTTATGAAGATATAACAAGATAGTCAGTTTTGGAAGGATTGTTCTATGACTCCTTTTACCATGTTGGGTGATGCTACATAATGTTCTGTATGGATTATCCGATTGATTTTCAATGAGGATGGTTATGTGACATGTAATTGATATGTTGCCGATTGTTACTTTGAATGATTCTCGATTGTTACTTTGAATGATTCTCGATTGTAATTGATATGTATGCCGAGATTACCATTGCAACATGCTAGAATGTTTTTTTGAGGCATGATTTACTAATGCCTAGAATGTTTTTTTGAGGCAATATTTCCTAATGCCTAGATTGATTTTCTGAGGCAATACTTACTAATGCCTCGATTGATCTTTTGAGGCATCATTGCCTAATGCCTTTATTGATCTTTTGAGGCATCACTGCCTAATGCCTTTATTGATCTTTTGAGGCATCACTGCCTAATGCCTTTATTGATCTTTTGAGGCATTATTGCATAATGCCTTGATTGATCTTTTGAGGCATTTTTGTCTAATGCCTCAAAAGAACTTTTGAGGCATTTTTGTATAGTGCCTCAAAAGATCATTTAAGGCATATTACATAGTGCCTTAAAAAATGTATCTTAGAGCACTTCCAAATATGCCTACAAAAATCTATTTTCGGAGGCACTATTTAGTAATGCCTTAAATGATCTTTCCCTACCCTATTTTATGTGGCATTTTTCTGAAATGCCTTCTATGATTATTTGAGGCATTTTAGACATTTTTTAAGGCATTTTGTTGTGCCTCTGAAAACCATCCGTGTTGTAGTGTAGGGCACGGGGCGACCTTGGGCTAGCTCCTTCCTCGCGTGGGAGCTCGATAGATTGACACATTAACCCTTTTGAAAGTTCGACATAAATAATCTTATCTCAGAAATAATTTAAAACCAAATCTTTTCCATGATGCCGTGTCCCATGGTGATATGATCTACTTCCTGCCTCCATTTAACGATACTTAACTTACATTTGTCCAAATATAAATACATCTATAGACTAAAACAAGTCTAGATACATTCATATTTGAATAAATAGAAGTAAGTGTTGTTAAACGGAGGGAGTATACATCTAGTTCACATCAAAGTAGCTCCTAGAAGGGCAACCGTTCCCACGGTTTGCCCCGTTGACACGCGCACGCGATCTGCTCTGAGGCATGCAACGTCCAAGGCTCGCGAAGTCGTGATGCCTGCGAGTCATGGAGTGACCTGTCGGAATGTCAACCGGGGGAATGGTCACTCGATAAACTAGCACAGCCCAGTTCACATAGTCCTAGCTAATAAACGGCCCCGTTCTATCTAAATTCAAAGGAAAATTGATTTCATAGCTAATAAACTAGTTCAAAAGTTATGCAAGCATATAAATTATTGATTAGTTAGTACATAATTTCATATACAATTTTAAATTCGCTAAGTTTCTGAAAACAAATCATTGTGATCAAACTATTCGGTAGCTATGATTTCCTACAAGTGCACGATAAGATCATTTTGCAGTTGTGTCGTCACGAATTTGCTGATAAAAACCAAGAAAATCTCTAAACTCGGCATGCACGACAGGCTGTGGATACACAAGAGGGCACTGGAAATCAAACAACTCATCGAACATCCTTTTCACATCTCGCTCACTCTTGATGATCATGTTCTGCATTATAATACAAGCTTCATGGTAGCACACCAAATGTCTGCTACACGTCTTTTCGGATAACCTCTTATTTCTTAGTAAAATGACCATTTTCCTCGTCAATAGGGTTATGAATTATCTTTACAAATGTCGACCAACTGTGATAGATGTCATCTGCTAGATAGTCTCATTTGTCGTACTCATGGACATTGATACAATACTTGCACTCTCGAGTGTGGCCTTTAGCAGGTCTCTGAAACACCGGAGAATGTTGGAGCACGTTAATATAATTGTGAGAACCGACCATACCTAAAAATACATGCCAAATCCGAAGATTGTAATCGCATTTTATATGATGACCTGATCTACACATCCCCTGCCAGGCGAATGGAAAATTCTCCCAACGCCAATGCATGCAATCGATACTTCTAAACATCACAGGACATCCTCTTGCTTCGCTTTGTGCCAAGATACGAGTCGTGTGTGCTTCATTTGGCGCTCTCGGATAGATTAGAACAAACACTGCCACTATTGTCTTGCAAAATCTAAATGTGGCTTTAACGACAGTGGTCTCAGACATACGAAGATAGTAATCCATCGAATCTGCTCGAACTTGATACGTCCAAAACGTATTCATAATTTGTGATTGTTTCATGATTGTTTTATATCAGTGATATATGTTTTTACCATAGTTTTGTATCATTTTATGCCATTTTGTCGCACTAACCTATTGACAAGATGTCCAGTGTCAGTTTCTGTTTTCTACTATTTTTATATTTCAGAAAATTACTGTAAAAAATGGTAAAGAAAAAATGTAGGAAAAATAGGAAACCCGATATTTTGACGAGACGAAGACGAAATCCAAAAATCACTTGGAGGAGGACCAACAGGTAGTCATGCAAGTTGCGGGCGCGACCCCACCTATACTCACGCCCCCAAGTCTCCTGGGCCCACCTGGCCTCTCCCGGCACCTCTCTTCGCCTATAAATTGCCTTCTGATCTAAAAACGTTGGCGCGGTGATTATTTTTCACGAAACTGATACAGAGCCGCCGACACCTTGAAAGTCCAATCTAGAACTTATGGAGTTCTGCTCCGGCACTCTGCCGGAAGAAAAATCGTCACCGGAGGTTTCTTCATCACCATGATCCCCTCTAGAGTGATGCGTGAGTAGTTCATCATTGGATTACGGGTCCATAGCAGTAGCTAGATGGTTTTATCTTCTCATTATACTATCATGTTTAGATCTTGTGATCTTACTAACATGATGAAGATCATCGTTATGTAATTGCTACTCATTGTCGATAAATTGTGAACTTATGACCAGATTGTTCAAGTTTCAGAGACTACCATGTTTAGATTGTCCATGTTTTATATTATGATATCCCACACGATGTATCATATGGATATCAAGAATACCGAGTGGGTTCGGGCTTGTATCTCTCTTTTTACAGAGGAGTAATTTCCATTTTAGAACATCAAGATAATATAATATTTTAGAATTGCCCAGTGGCTACCGTTTTGTTCACACAGTTTATGGTGTGACACTTTATAGTACCAAAGTAAAACCTACAGAATATACAACCCCGATAACCTCAGGGTCAAATGATACATTGTAATATAACTGTGTTGTGATATGTCACTAAGGACAAACACATTGCAATGGAATCTTTTAGCATATCAACTATTACGGTATACCCAGTCATATTGTTCCCTTCCAACAATATGCTATTTATTGATGCTGACATAAACAATGTACATGACTAGGAAAACATAACCATCAAGAATCCAATAAATTATTCGTAAAAGGCTAGGCTAGGGTTTGAAATTTTGTTCATGTTAGTACACGTGAGCGTGAGTTTTCCTCTGAATCTCATATTCAGGAGCCACGATAGTTACATCATAATAACATGAATCATAATTATGAAACAAATTAACAAATATTATTGCCTTTGGGCATACATCCAACAGTTCACACTTCTTATGATTACAAGCCAAAATGAATAAACTCTTCAATCTCCTCCTCAGCCATCTGAGGAAGATTAAAAGATTCAAAATCAACTTGAGACAGTTGACGACCTTATAAAAACAACAACGAGAGAACCATGATAGCCCAGTAGCTTAGATCCTAGAGATGCTCGCCTAGGTTCCCTTCTAATATTAGACTAGACTCGCTTAACTATTTCACTAGTTCTTCTTCATCAGTGTCGTCGGCTCCATAGGCGATGATGTGGCCGACCTTTTCTACTCCTCCGGACAAATCCAGGGCTTCATAGTAGTACTTCTGGCCTTCGGTGTTCTGATCATTGACATCATTGTTGGCCTCCTGAAAGTCTAAGAAAGAGGTCAACGGAAGTGTTGAGTAACGAGTGTTACTCAGCAAGCTCGGGTAAGAATAGATTTTGGTTTTTATGCACTATCTAATTTCATGACCAACAGTCATAGACATGATGTAAGTTTTTGAAATGGTTTCTTAAAAAGGTTGGTTTTAGATTCCAAAAACTATGTTCCTCAGCACCCCCGGGTTTGATAATCGGTTAGATTACTTTACCGCCACTAACGTAGTTCCTTCCGGGAACATGGATGTAACTGCCACAATTTTATACACTATGTATAGGTGCGTATTTTTTCCCAAAAATAATCTTAGCCCTGATAAAATTTATACACTCAGGTGTGTGGTTTGTCCAGCGCAAGGTCCTTGAATTCATTCCGAATATTCTTCAACCCCACATATTCACACTTGTCGTGACATACCAGATCCTTGGCACAACGAGGGCCCCAGTCCATCCTAGCCACCCCACCCGAGACACGACTACCTTCACCAGACCCGCCGAGGGGAATTTTACATGGCGCTCACACACACGGTGGTCACATCCACGACCCAACCGGGTAGCATATCCGCGAATATGTGATAAGGAAGAAGGCACTTATGATCCCTCCGGCCCAAACCAGAACCTCTGGTTGACGCGTAAGTACGGCGTTGGACAAGCTACGCTACACTTGTTATTAATCCTAACTTTCCCATACGATGGAACCTCCACCACAACATACATTTCGTGGTTCCAACGCCAACCAATTATTCATAAAAACATTTTATTTTAATGCAGTAGATACGATTACGATTTGTAAACTTTGGAAAATTAATCCATTGGACATGCAAGAATGAACTTGCCTTGAGACCGAGATATAGTGCAGTCTAAAGCTTCAAGTGATTCATGAACTCCGCTTTCTGAAAATCAGCATCATTGTCTTATAAGACAGCGTTTAAACATAAATGGCATGATATTATGCATAAATGATATGCCCTTGCAAAACCCTTCAATTTTATTTGAAATCTGATACGTCTCAAACGTATGTATAATTTCTGATGGTCCATGTTGTTTTCATGCCAATTTCTACATGTTTTATATACACTTTATAGCATTTTTATGGATTTCCTGGGACTAACCTATTAACAAGATGCAACAGTGTCAGTTCTTGTTTTCTGCTGTTTTGGTTTCAGAAAAGTTGTTCTGGAAATATTCTCAGAATTGGACGAAACGAAAACCCAGGGTCCTATTTTTCTGTCACGTACACGGAGTCTGGAGGAGACCCGGAGGGGGACCACAGGGTGTCCACACCATAGGGCGACGCGGCCTCCCCTTGGTCGCGCCACCAGGTGGTGTGGGCCCCCCTGGCCACCCACCGTTATCACCATTTCGACTATTTATACTCCTTCTCGGAAAACCCTAAACACCCGAGTCTCCGACCACAAAAAGTTTCATAGCCGCCGTCATCGTCAATCCTAGTTCGGGATGGTTCTCAAGCTCTCCCCGGCACCCTGCCGGGAGGGGAAATTATCACCAGAGGTCTCTACATCACCATGTCTGCCTCCGGAGTGATGCGTGAGTAGTTCATCCTTGGACTACGGGTCCATAGAAGTAACTAGATGGTTGTCTTCTCCTCTTTATGCCACCATGTTTAGATCTTGTGAGCTGCCTAACATGATCAAGATCATCTATGTGTAATGATACATGTTTTGTTTGGTGGGATCCGATGAATATTGAATGCTATGTCAAGATGATTATCAATCAATCATGTTTATGTGATTTATGATCTTGCATTCTCTCTTGTTACTAGTAGATGCTCTGGCCAAGCGGAATCCACCCTCAGAACATAATCCATGCAGACTTTGGGTGTTAAGTTGCAAGCAACAGATAATCGCAGTAAGCAAAGTGTGTAATGTAAACAATAACATCATCCTTAGACAAGGCATTGTTGTTTTCTCTCTAATGGCAACAGCACATCCTCCATCCGTCACGTTTCTGTCACTCGAGCACACATGAAAAGGAGGCATGAACCCATTATCGAGCATAAATACTCCCTCTTGGAGTTACTAGCATCTACTTGGCCAGAGCATCTACTAATAAAGGAGAGCATGCAAGATCATAAATAACATAAGCATGAAGATAACTGATACGTCTCCAACGTATCAATAATTTCTGATGCTCCATGATCATATTATGTCAACTGCTACTTGTTTTCTCCCTTATTTACAGCATTTTTATACGTTTTTCGGGACTAACCTATTAACAAGATGCCAAGTGCGAGTTCCCTGTTTTCTGCTGTTTTTGGTTTCAGAAAAGTTGTTCTGCAAACATTCTCGGAATTGGACCCCACAAAGCCTGAAGCTTCTATTTTCCCCGGAAGCATCCAGAACACCGAAGAGGAGTGTTGCCCGGCAACAGGGGGCACACCATAGGGTGGCGCGGGTCCCTCCTGTCCGCGCCACCTATAGGTGGGGGCCCCTGGAGCTCCACCGCCTTTGCCCTTTCGCCTATTTAAGCCCCCCGGATGGAAAACCCTAAACACCTAATCAAAAATCCCCTAAAAGTTCCGCAGCCGCCGTCACCGTCAACCCAGATCAGGGGAATCTGAAGCTGTTTCCGGCACCCTGGCGGAGAGGAGATCATCACCGGAGGCTTCTACATCACCATGCATGCCTCCGGAGTGATGCGTGAGTAGTTCATCCTTGGACTACGGGTTCGTAGCTGTAGCTAGATGGTTGTCTTCTCCTCATATGCCTCCATGTTTAGATCTCGTGAGCTGCCTATCATGATAAAGATTGATCTTATGTAATTCTATATGATGTGTTTGCTGGGATTCGATGAATATTGAACCTATGTCAAGTTGATTATAGTCTTTATTTGCATATGCTATTTGTGATCTTGCATGATTTCCGTTGCTAGTGGTTGCTATGAGCCAAATAGTTGCTAGTGACTCCAAGAGGGAGTATTTATGCTCGATAGTTGTTTCATGCCTCCTCGCCACCTTGCTCGAGTGACAGAAACGTGAAGGGGAATGTGTTGTTTCCATTAGGGAGAAAACATCGGTGAGAGTGCCCGCGTGCATAATAATTGCTTACATTACACACTTTGTTTAATGCAGTTATCTGTTGCTTGCAACTTAATACCTAAGGGGGTTCGGATGATAACCTGAGGGTGGATTATTAGTCATAGATGCAGATGGATGTCGGTCTATGTATCTTGTTGTAATTCTTGCACTAAATATCATAGTAATCTTCATGTCATATTGTGCACTACGGTGCAACCTCTATTTGTCAATTTCCCAGCTGTAATTTGTTCACCCAGCATGTTATCTTTTGTGGAGAGACACCACTAGTGAAACTATGAACCCCGGTCCATTTTTCCACACTGTTAAACAAACCACAACTATTTCCTGCTTTCTTTACTTACTGCAAGCATACATCTACGTCTAATGTTTTTTTAGCAAGACCGGTGAGATTGACAACCTCACTGTACTGTTGGGGCAAAGTATTTTGGTTGTGTTGTGTGCAGGTTCCACGTTGTTGCTGACACCGGTGAAGCGCCAGCACCACCGTCAGTGGCATCAACCTTCCTGAGATCCTCTGCCTCCTACTGGATTGATAACCCTGGTTCTTAACTGAGGTAAATTCTTGCCACTTTCTCATCACACCCTCCTCTTGGGGTTTCCAACAACTTCATCAACTCTGCAAGCATCAAGGAATTACGGACGCTGTTGCCGGGGAGGAAGAAGTCTTCTGGCAAGGGGAGTCTCTCACTCTCAGCCTCTTTATTTTGTTTATTGCCTTGTTTTTATTTTTGTCTTTTTTTGCTTCTCTTTATCAAAAACACAAAAGAATTACTTATTATCCTAGTTGTTATTGTTGTCACTACGTTGTTATTTTTCATCATGATGTTCCCTAAGTTTACCTTGAAAGATTTGCTGGTAGGAAGTGGTTCTATACTTGGAAAGGACACTATTAAGGAATTCTTTGATCATGCTAGTAAGCATGATAACTTTGAGGAAATTTGCTCCCAATTACGAGACAACTGCAACTTCTTTAGTGAACATGCTAGAAGCTAGGTTTGTTAACCTCCAACATATGTTCCTCAACTTGAATAACATTGAAGAAGCTGAGAAAAGAAACTTCATCCTAGAAATTATGCTTAAAGAATTTGGGGATGTTGCTATAGAAGCTAGAAAAGTCTTTGATCGTTTTAATATGCTTGGCTCATGTGTAGACATTTTTGGTGCTCTAGAAAAAACTAAATCTAATAATGAAAACGAGGATAAAATACCAATCCCCTTTAAATTAGTAGCACTGCACGAAGCCCAAGAAAAGAATTTTGATTGGATTGTTCCTGAGAATTTATTTGATGAAGATAGTAAGCCTAAAAGTACTAAGAAAGGAACCTCTGAAAATCATTTAGGTAAAATACAATGCATTATTAAAGAATTGCCAAATCTTGATTTGAATGCTTCACTTGAAAATACTTGAGTTGCCCTTTTTATTCCTAGCTGAAAGGCGTTAAAGAAAAGCGCTACCGGGAGACAACCCGTTTTATTTCGCTGTTTTCAACCTGTTTTCTAACATTTTCTTTGGCGTGCTTTGCACCTGGGTGTTGTATGTTTCCTTAGAAACCCCGCTGTATCTTTTCTTTTGAGTTTTTGTTGAGCCAAGTAAAGCCTCTAGTGGAAAGTTGAGCCTATATTTCGGATTTCTGCGCAGGAAACAGATTTCTGTTGTCCACTGTTAATTCCGTTAAAAATCACAGAAAATTCAAAATGACCTGAGCTTTTTTGCGCTTAATCCTCAGTTATATACGCAAAATTTCTTAGAAGACCACTTTTTGGTTTGAGCAATAGAAGATTTTGTTTGAAAATCGATTTTTACCTGTTGTTCGGTTTTGACAGATTTCTGCCATTTATCGCATTTGCATCTTAATCTCTTTCTTTTGGTGTTCTTTAGAGAAAAAGAGATTTGAAAGAATTGTGACAGTATATAATGTGTTTTTGAGTGTTAGACTTGTGTTGAAACTTAACCATGTGAATTTATTATTTCAATTGCACTAACGTTGCGAATGAAGATTGTGAGAATTTTGGTGTGAAGGAAGTTTTCAAGGTTCAAGAGAAGAGGACGATATGATGTGATCAACAAGAGTGATAAGACTAAGCTTGGGTATGACCCGGTGGTACATCCAAAAAAAATTCCAAGAAGACTCAAGCGTCTAAGCTTGGGGATGCCCAAGGCATCCCCTTCTTCATCAACAAATTATCAGGTTACTTCTAGTGAAACTATATTTTTATTCGGTCGTATCTTATGTGCTTTACTTGGAGCGTATTTTATTTTTGTTTTCAGTTTTTTTTATTTTTCTTTCAGTTTTTTGTTTACTTTTTCAATAAGCTTGGTTGGACCCCAACGTTCTTTTATTGGAGAGTGACACGCTCCGCTTTTTCATGAGAATATGTTGTATTCTTAATCTCTGTCTAGCAGCTGCATTTATTTAGCTCCTGTTTTGCATGCATCTATTATTAGAGTTGTTAGTTTTAGTAGTGTTATGTGAGTACTCTCATGTTTGCTTTCTGTATCATAAAGAGTATTTTTTTTTAAATCATGTTTTGTTTGGTAATTGTTGGGAGAAAGAAAACTGCTTCTTGAAGTAGAATTTATAACAGTGCTAGTAGAAGCTTGCATAGACTGTGGCTAGGACTTTTTCATGCCATGATAAATGTTATTTTAGTTTTAAAGGCTTGTGGTTATTGAGTAGCATGATTAGCCTCAAATAGCTGAGAGTGTTTAATACGTATTGAAAGATTCATGAGTTGTTCTTGTCATAGTAAAGCATCAATATATGGTATTCTCTTTCGAATGTTTTATTTGGTTGACTTGGCGCATGCTCACACCATGTTTATGACTATAAACCAGTCACGAATAGCCTCCATGACCACTTAGTTTTTGAACTTGTGATATTGCTTATGTTTTAATTAATGATGCTTATGTCGTTATGCATGATTATGGGTCTTATGCTCTCTTGATTTGTCGCTCCCAGTCTCTTGCTAGCCTCCACCTGTACTGAGTATGAGCTCTACTCGTGCATCCAAACTCCCTTAAACCAAAGTTTTTCCCATTGTATCCACCATACCTACCTACATGTGGTATTTAACTGCCATTCCAAAGTAAATTGCTCATGTGTTACCTTTAAAACCTTCAAAATTACTCCTGCTTTATGTTCCTGTTTTTGCTCATGAGGACGTAAATAGAGAATGTTTATCTCACTTGTTGATTGGATTTCACACCTTGGACTAGTGGCTTCATCCTCTTATCCAAATGATAGAAGAGCTGGCACCGGGGTGCCCAGCCCCAAATTAATGCAAACAAATTCTCTTCACTATTTTGCCCCTGATTTATTAGTCAAAGCATAATTGTGTAAACAAAAGAGAAAGAGGGATGACCTTCTACACCAGTTGCGTGCTTCACCATGGGAGCCGCTCTTGTGAATCCAGTTGGCTTGTGACGTACTGTATTTTCTGTTTACCATTCGCTAACATTAGCATACATCTCCCAAAATATAGACACACAGTGTCAAAATTTTAATACCTCAGTTTAATAAAATAAAAGCTCTAGCACATGAGTGATCCCTGCTTCCCTCCGCGAAGGGCCTTTTTTTACTTTTATGTTGAGTCTCCATGTTCTAACTTTAGGCACAGTTGAGAGAGCATTTTTGCCATTCTGAGTTCTATGTGCATTTGTCCCATAATCATCAATAATTACTTCATGATGTGATATTATTTGTTCTTAAATTATTTGTTCTAGTCTTCCTCATGAACTTTGAAGGTGTCCTGGCATTTATGTTTTGCCCCACTCTTAAGGACTAGCGAAATATCACTTTGCCATGCTTTCTCTATACCTGAAACAAACGTCTACCTTTCTTTGCATTGTTATTCATGATCCTTTATTTGAGTTACTCTTCGCGATGCAAAGTAATTGCTATGCTTTATTATTAAAGTTTTATTTATTATGCCTGTGTTTAGAGTTTTATGATCTCAGCGTGCATATGCTTTTACATTAGATTGATCAAGTTTATGTTAGTAGCATGTCACCTCAAAAATTATTGTTTTATCGTTTACCTACTCGAGGATGAGTAGGAAATAAGCTTGGGGATGCTTGATACGTGTCCAACGTATCTATAATTTCTGATGCTCCATGATCATATTATGTCAATTTCTACTTGTTTTCTCCCTTATTTGTAGCATTTTTATATGTTTTCCGGGACTAACCTATTAACAAGATGCCAAGTGCCAGTTCCCTGTTTTCTACCGTTTTTTGTTTCAGAAAAGTTGTTCTGCAAACATTCTCGGAATTGGACCCCACAAAGCCCGAAGTTCCTATTTCCCCGGAAGCATCCAGAACACCAAAGAGGATTCGAAGACGGGCAACAGGGGGCCACACCATAGGGTGGCGCGGGTCCCCCTGGTCGTGCCACCTATAGGTGTAGGTCCCCTGGAGCTCCACCGCCTTTGCCCTTTCGGCTATTAAGCCCCCCGTATGGAAACCCTAAACACCTGATCAAAAATCCCCGAAAAGTTCCGCAGCCACCGTCATCGCCAACCCTAGATCAGGGGGGGTCTGAAGTTGTTTCCGGCACCCTGCCAGAGAGGAGATCATCACCGGAGGCTTCTACATCACCATGCCTGCCTCCGGAGTGATGCGTGAGTAGTTCATCCTTGAAGTACGGGTTCATAACTGTAGCTAGATGGTTGTCTTCTCCTATTATGCCTCCATGTTTAGATCTCGTGAGATGCCTACCATGATCGAGATTGATCTTATGTTATTCTATATGTGATGTTTGCTGGGATCCGATGAATATTGAACTTATGCCAAGTTGATTATAGTCTTTATTTGCAAATGCTATTTGTGATCTTGCATGCTTTCCGTTGCTAGTGGTTGCTCTGGCCAAGTAGTTGCTAGTGACTCCAAGAGGGAGTATTTATGATCGATAGTGGGTTCATGCCTCCTCACCACCTTACTCGAGTGACAGAAACGTGAAGGGGGGATGTGATGTTGCCGTTAGGGAGAAAACAACAGTGAGAGTGCCCGCGTACATAATCATTGCTTACATTACACACTTTGTTTAATGCAGCTATCTATTGCTTGCAACTTATACCTAAGGGGTTTCGGATGATAACCTGAGTGTGGATTATTAGTCATAGATGCAGATGGATGTGGTCTATGTATCTTGTTGTAATGCCCGCACTAAATATCATAGTAATCTTCATGTCATATTGTGTACTATGGTGCAACCTCTATTTGTCAATTGCCCAGCTGTAATTTGTTCACCCAGCATGCTATCTTTTATGGAGAGACACCACTAGTGAAACTATGAACCCCGGTCCATTTTTCCACACTGTTAAACAAACCACAACTATTTCCTGCTTTCTTTACTTACTGCAAGCATACATCATTTTCCACACTATATGTGTAATATTTGTTTTTAGCAAGACGGTTAGATTGACAACCTCACTGTACTGTTGGGACAAAGTATTTTGGTTGTGTTGTGTGCAGGTTCCACGTTGTTGCTGACACCGGTGAAGCGCCAGCACCACCGTTAGTGGCATCAACCTTCTTGAGATCCTCTTCCTCCTACTGGATTGATAACCTTGGTTCTTAACTGAGGGAAATTCTTGCCGCTTGCTCATCACACCCTCCTCTTGGGGTTTCCAACAACTTCATCAACTCTGCAAGCATCAATAACATGATAGATTGATAATCAGAAGACATATCATTCAAAATTCATCAGATCCCAGCAAACACAACATGTAGCATTACATAAAGATAATCTTGATCATGTTAGGCAGCTCACAAGATCTAAACATGAGGTACAAAGTGGAGAGAACAACCATCTAGATACTGCTATGGACCCGTAGTCCAGGAATGAACTACTCACGCATCACTTCGGATGATGGCATGGTGGTGTAGACCCCTCCGGTGATGAATTCCTGTCCCTACAGGGTGCCGGGGAGAGCTCGAGAACCCTCCCGATCTCGGGATGACGATGACGGCGACCTCGGGTGTTTTTCGGGACGAAGTGGCATATTCTTAGAGTTGACGTATCGGGGGGTATAAATAGGAGAAGGGGTAAAGGCGGTGGAGGCCTGGGGGGCCCACACCACCCTATGGCATGTCCATGGAAAAGTGGGATCCTCGTAGGGTTTATGTCTCTGGGGGATTAAATAGGCGAAAGAGGAAAGGCGGTGGAGCCCCGGGGGCCCCACACCACCCCCCGGCACGGCCAAGGGGGGCGTGCCGCCCTATAGTGTGGGCCCCCTGAGGCCCCCACTAGGTCTCTTCGGGACTCCGTGGATCCTTCGGGAATTCTAAGACTTCCGGCCTTTGAATTTTCCAATTCCGAGAATATTTCCAGAACAACTTTTCTGAAACTAAAAGCAACAGAAAACATGGAACTTGCTATGTGGCATCTTCTCAATAGGTTAGTCTAGAAAATCGATAAAAATGACATAAAGTGTATAGCAAACATGTGGGAAACAATAAGAAAGCAACATGGAACATCAGAAATTAAGGATACATTTATGACGTATCAACATCCCCAAGCTTAGTTCCTACTCGTCCTCGAGTAGGTAAACGATAAAAACACAATAATTTCTGATGTGACATGCTACCAACATAAACTTGATCATCAATAATGTAAAAGCATAAGTAAGCTGAGATCATAGAACTTAAACACAAGCATGATAAATAGAACTTTAATAATAAAGCATATCAATCACTTTGCATCATGAGAAGTAACACAAATAAAAGATCCTGAATAACAATGCAAACAAAGATATACGTTTGTTTCAAGTATAGAGAGAACATGTCAAAGTGATATTTCGCTAGTCCTTAAGAGTGGGGCAAAACATAAATGCGAGGACACCTTCAAAGTTCATGAGGAAGACTAGAACAAATAATTAGAGAACAAGCAATAACACATAATGAATCAATTAATAATGTTTCTGGGACAAATGCACATAAAACTCATAATATAAAAAATGCTCTCTCAACTGTGCACAAAGTTGGAAGATGGAGATTCAACATAAAAGTAAAAGAGAGCCCCTTCGCAGAGGGAAGCATGGACCACTCATGTGATAGAGCTTTTATTTTATTAAATAGAGGTATAAAAACTTGACACTCCTCCCAACCATCTTTCACAAACTATGGCTAACCGAATCCTCGGGTGCCTGACAACAATCACATACCGTGGAGGAGTGTCTATATTTTAAGAGAGGTGTATGCTTATGTCAACGAATGGTAAACAGAAAATACAGTACGTCACAAGCCAACTAGACTTCACAAGAGCGGCTCCCATAGAAGGACGCATCTGGGTAGAAGTTCATCCCTCTTTCTCTTTTGTTTACACAATTATGCTTTGACTGATATCAGGGGCAAAATAGTGAAGAGAATTTGTGTTATTAATTTGGGGCTGGGCACCCCGCTGCCAGCTCTTCTATCATTGGATAAGCGAATGAATCCACTAGTCCAGGGTGTGAAAGTCCAGTCAACAAGTGAGATAAAGATTCTCTATTTACGCCCTCACGAGTAAAACAGGAGCACAAAACAGGAGTAATTTTGAAAAATTTAAAAGTAACACATGAGCAATTTACTTTGGAGTGGAGGTATGGTGAACACAACGGGAAAACTTTGGTTTTAGGGAGTTGGATGCACGAGTAGATCTCATACTCAGTACATGTGGAGGCTAGTAAAAGACTGGGAGCGACAAATCAAGAGAGCATAAGAGCCATAATCATGCATAGCGACATAAACATCATTAATAAAAGCATAAGTGGCACCACAAGTTCAAAAACTAAATGATCATAGAGGCTATTCGTGACTGGTTCATAGTCATAAACATGGTGTGAGCATGCGCCAAGTCAACCAAATAAAACATTCAAAGGAGAACACCACAAATTTGTGCTTCAATATGACAAGAACAACTCATGATTCTTTCAGTGGCACATCAAACACTCTCAGATATTTGAGGATAATCATGCTACTCAATAACCACAAAGATTTAAAAATAAAATAACATCTAGCATGATATGAAAAAGTTCTAGCCACAGTCTATACAAGCTTCTACTCGCACCATTAAAAATTCTACCTCAAGCAACAGTTTCTTTTCCCAACAAGCATCATAAAAATCATGCTTTAACAAAAACTCTCTAAATGCTAAAGCAAGTAAAAATGAGAGGACTCACATAACACTACTAAAACTAACAGCTCTGAACAAGAGATGCAATAGAAACAAGAGCTAAACAGAAATTTTTGTAGCAGCTAGAAGAAAAACTAAGAATACTAGCATAGCAAGTATTCAAACGAAAAGGCGGAGTGTCTCTCTCCCAAACAAAGAATGATAGGATCCATATAAGTTATTGCAGCAAGGAAAACAAAGGGAAAAAAACAAGAAGGCGCTCCAAGTAAACTTCATATGATGTGACCGAATAAAAATGTAGTTTCACGAGAAGTGACCTGATAGGTAGTTGATGAAGAAGGGGATGCCTTGGGCATACCCAAGCTTAGATGCTTGAGTATTATAAAAAAATATGCTTCGATGAACCATGGGGGCATCCGCAAGCTTTGACGTTGCACTCTTCTTGATCACATATATCACCTCTTCTCTTGACCCTTGAAAACTTCCTTCACGCCACACTCAAACAGTGATTCGCATTAGAGGGTTAGTGCAACAATTAAAAATCCATTGGTTCTGTATGGAACAAGTGCTATTTATACTTTTAAACTTTAGCTACATCCACTGATGTTTAGTGAAGCAAAGTAATCCACTTGACATCGCAAAAGAGCAAATGCAAGAAAAATGGCAGAATCTGTCAAAACCAGAACTGTCTGTAAAGACGAATTTTTTCGAGTCACTTACGTTGCTCAGATCGAAAAACTTAAAGAAATAAAAATTTGCGGAATTAGATGAGGAATAAGCACAAAATATTTTATATCATTACGATCTTCCAAGATTTTATACGATTTTTTACTATGAACAGCAGAAATCTGTTTCCTGCGCAGAAATCCGAAAACCAACTCCAACTCTCATCAGAAACCTTACTTGGCACTACTAAAACATGAAAAGAAAGATACAAATGAGTTGATACATAAGTATAAAACCCCTTGACTCAATGAAAACATAGAAAAAACAAAGCAAAAATAAAACCATGGGTTATCTCCCAGGAAGTGCTTTTCTTTAACGCCTTTTAGCTAGGCCCAGAAAAGTGGAATCAAGTATTTTCAAGTGAAGAAGCATCCAAATTGTACTTTGTTCGAATAATGGAATCAAAAGGAAACTTCATTCCCTTTCTAGGAAAGTCTTACATACCTTTCTTGAATGGGAACTGAAACTTAATATTCTCCTCTTTCATATCAATAACAGAACCAACAATTCTAAGAAAAGGTCTTCCCAAAACAATTGGACAAGAAGCATTGCATTCAATATTAAAGAAAACAAAATCAACAGGTACAAGAGTATTATTAACCATGATAAGAACATCATCAACTCTTCCTAAAGGTCTCTTTCTAACATTATCAATAAGACGAATATCCAAATAACAAGGTTCCAATGGTGGTAAATCAAGAATATCATAGAGTGTCTTGGGCATAATAGAGATACTAGCACAAATATCACATAGAGAATTGCAATCAAAATCATTCACTTTCATTTTAATAATAGGATCCCAACCATCATCTAGCTTCCTAGGGATAGAGGCTTCACATCTTAATTCATCTTCTCTAATTTGCATGAGAGCATTTGTAATATGTTTTGTGAAAGCCATATTCATAGCACTAGCATTAGGACAACTAGCAAACTTTTGTAAGAACTTAATCACTTCAGTTATGTTGCAATCATAAAAGTCAATATCATTTTTTATCAAAGATAATGGGACCAATGTCTCCCATGTTTCTAAAAATTTCAGCACTTTTATCACGAGCATTTCTAGCAGTTTTGCATTTTTACTAGCAGAAGTGGGAGTGTTTCCAACACCAATTACTTTACCATTGATAGTAGAAACTTTTCTAGCATGAGAAGCTTCAGTTTTACTAGTGGTGGTAATGGTGCAAACATTAGGCTATAATATACTTTCTAGCTATTTCATCTTCTCTTTCCCATCAAGCAATGCAATTCAAATAACATTCTAACATTATCAACATTCGAATTTGATAGCATTCAAAGTTATACTTTCTTAACACACGAGTCAAAACCTTTTAGTTTCAGAAAATCAACATCAAGAGCAAGACTATCAACTTTAGAAGCAAGAACATCAATTTTGCCAAAAAAAATCTCAACAGATTTATTAAAAGCAGTTTGTGTACTAATAAAAAATTTAAGCATGTTCTCAAGATAATAGGGTACACTTTTATTTTTGTTGTAGGAATTACCATAAGAATTACCATAAGCATTTCTATTATTAAGAGGATATGGCCTATAATTGTTGCTACCAAAATTATTCCTATAAGCATTGGTGTTAAAATTATTATTTTTAATGAAGTTCACATCAACATGATCTTCTTGAGCAACCAAAGAGGCTAAGGGAACAATATTTGGATCAATAGGAGCATGGCCATTCACAAGCATAGACATAATAGCATCAAGTCTTTCATTCAAAGAGGAGGTTTCTTCAACAGAATTTACCTTCTTACTAGTTGTAGCTCTCTCAGTGTGCCACTCAGAATAATTTACCATCATATCATCAAGAAGATTTGTTGCTAACCCCAAGTTCATGGACATAAAGGTTCCGCCAGTAGCCGAATCCAAAAGGTTTCTTAAAGAAAAATTTAGACCTGCATAAAAAATTTGGATGATTGTCCAAGTAGTCAGTCCATGAGTGGGACAATTCTTTACTAAAGATTTCATTCTTTCCCAAGCTTTAGCAACATCATCATTATCAAGTTGCTTAAAATTCATAATGCTACTTCTTAAAGATATAATATTAGCAGGAGGATAATATTTTCCAATGAAAGCATCTTTACACTTAGTCCAAGAATTAATACTATTTCTAGGCAAAGATAGGAACTTTCACTTTAATAATATCTCCATCAACATCTTTATATTTTTTCATCTCACATAGTTCAACAAAATTATTAAGATGGGCAGCAGCAGCATCAGTACTAACACCAGAAAATTGCTCTCTCATAACAAGGTTTAACAAGGCAGGTTTTATCTCATAAAAAATAGCAGAGGAGCAGGTGGAGCAATAGGTGTGCTAATGAAATCATTGTTGTTGATGCTAGTAAATTCACACAACTTAGTGTTCTCAGGATTAGTCATTTTAACAATACTAAAAACAGGAATAAAACTATAGCTAGAAGAGAAGCAAACAAGACAAAATAAAATAAACTAAGCAAAACAAAAACAAAGTAAAGAGATTGGAAGTGAGAGACTCCCCTTGTAGAAATTCTCTTCCTCCCCGGCAACGTCGCCAGAAAATATGCTTCATGCGTGTGATCACACGTTCGTTGGGAGACCCCAAGAGGAAGGTATGCAGAGTGCATCGGCAAGTTTTCCCTCAGAAAGAAACCAAGGTTGAATCGACCAGTAGGAGGAAGGAGTAACTTCAGAAGGTGAAGCATCTAAGATGGCAGGGCGCACTACCGGTTCAGAAGCAACGTGGAACCTACACAACACAATCAAATCACTTTTCCCCAACGAAGCAGTGAGGTTGTCAATCTCACCGGTTTTGCTGAATACAAAGAGGGAAACATATGGTGTGGAAAACAGTACGAAAATAGTAGGAACAGTATGAGAGTAGTATGAAAGCAGTAGGTGATTTATCAGTATGAAGAAAAATTGACCGGGGTCCACACTTCACTAGCGGTGTCTCTCCGAGAAAGATAAATAACATGTGTGGTGAACAAATTACAGCTGGGCAATTGACAGAAAAGAAGGCTGCACCGTAGTGCATATGCAAGACATAAATATTACTATGTGGTTCATGCGGGAATTACAACAAGATACATAGACTGTTATCTAATTGCATCTATGACTAAAAATCCACCCTCCGAATATCATCCGAACAAATGTTGGGTATTAAGTTACAAGCAACAGGTAATCGCAGTAAGCAAAGTGTGTAATGTAAACAATAACATCATCCTTAGACAAAGCATTGTTGTTTTCTCCCTAATGGCAACAACACATCCTCCATCTGTCACATTTCTGTCACTCGAGCAGAGATGAAAAGGAGGCATGAACCCACTATCGAGCATAAATACTCCTCTTGGAGTTACTAGCATCTATTTGGCCAGAGCATCTACTAATAACGGAGAGCATGCAAGATCATAAATAACATAAGAATGAAGATAACATGATAGATTGACAATCAGAAGGCATAGCATTCAACATTCATCATATCCCAACAAACACAACATGTAGCATTACATAAAGATGATCTTGATCATGTTAGGCAGCTCACAAGATCTAAACATGAGGTACAAAGTGGAGAGAACAACCATCTAGCTACTTCTATGGACCCGTAGTCCAGGGATGAACTACTCACGCATCACTTCAGAGGAGAGAATGGTGGTGTAGACCCCTCCGGTGATGATTCCCCCCTCCCATAGGGTGCCGAGGAGAGCTCCAGAACCCTCCCGATCTCCGGATGACGGTGACGGCGGCCTCGGGTGTTTTGGGGGGAAAAGTGGGATCCTCCTAGGGTTTATGTCTCGGGGGGATTAAATAGGCGAAAGGTCAAAGGCGGTGGAGCCCTGGGGTCCCCACACCACCCCCCGACGCGGCCAAGGGGGAGGGTGCACCGCCCTATGGTGTGCCCCCCTGAGGCCCCCCCTCCGGGTCTCTTTGGGACTCCGTTGAACCTTCGGGAATTCTAAGACTTCCGGGCTTCGAATTTTCCAATTCCGAGAATATTTCCAGAACAACTTTTCTGAAACTAAAAATAGCATAAAACAGGGAACTGGCTATGTGGCATCTTGTCAATAGGTTAGTATGAAAAATCGATAAAAATGACATAGAGTGTATAGCAAACATGTGGGAAACAGTAACAAAACAACATGGAACATCAGAAATTAAGGATACGTTTATTGCGTATCACGCCTTGCCAACATCAGCTGCCAACAACCTTCAGAACTGATTTCTTTCTCCTACTGGTCGATTAAACCTTGGTTTCTTCTTGAGGGAAAACTTGTTTATGTGCTCTTCATACCTTCCTCTTGGGGTTTCCCAACGAGCGTACATTTACGCACATCAAGCCTTTTTTCTGGAGCCGTTTCTGGGGAGGAAGAGGATTTCTGCAAGGGGGAGTCTCTCACCTCCAATATCTTTAATTTGTTTTTGTTTTGCTTAGTTTATTTTATGTTGCCTTGTTTGCTTCTTTATATCGAAAACACAAAAAAGTTAGTTCTTATTCTAGTTTTTATTTTTATCCTGTTTTTAATCTTGTTAAAATGAGTATTCCTGAAGTTGAGGTTCGTTCTTTTAGGCAACAAGGGGGTGAAAGTTTGAAAGATGCTTGGTATAGAATAAGTGATGCTCATCATATATGTATTAAAAATATTCTACCTGGATCCTTCTTAGGATTTTTTATGTTGGTATTACTAGTTGGTATAGATATGTTCTAGATACTTTCGCGGGTGGTAATTTTCTGGGAACTCCTGCTTTGGAAGTCTCTAATTTAATTGAAAGTCTAGTAGTAACACCGCCTACTAAAGTTGTTAAAACTGAGATCACATTAGAAAAAGTTATAAAAAAGCTGAACTCTATGGAGAAAAATCTTCCAAATTTCCTTGATAATGCTAGCAAAGTTAATGAATCAATAGTAAGTATCAATAAAAGAATCACTGTTTTAGAGGCTAGCAATACCCATGATAATCAAAACCTTAGGATTGGTAAACTGGAGGAGGCTATGGAAACTTTAAGTTCAACTTTTTCTTCTCTTAAATTTAAGAGAGAGAAAGCTTTTGCAGGAAAAGAGCAAAAATTCATATATGTCCCCATAATGTGCTTAAAATTGATAAAACTTATAGTGAAATTAAGAGTGATACATGTTGAATCATCTTTAGGGTTTCCTAAAATACCAATCGGTACAAACTGTGTTTTAGAGGAAATTATTGATTTGGATGCTTCTTCATTTGAAAACACTTGATTCTTTCTTTCCGTGCCTAGCCGAAAGGCGTTAAAGAAAAGAACTTCTTGAAAGATAACCCATGTTTTTATTTTTGCAATGTTTTTTTCCTGTTTTCTTTGAGTCAAGGTGTTGTTTACTTTTGTAGCAACTGCTTTATATCTTTACTTTTTCGAATTGTTGTGCCAAGTAAAAAGTTGGTGTTAGATTTGGATTTCTCCGCAGGAACAGATTTTTACTGTCCACTATTTAATTCGTATAAATTTCCACAGAAATCGAAACGACCTGAAAAATTTCATGCATGTTCCTCAGCTATTTACAAAACTTTTTCTAGATCTGGATTTTCTGATTTGAGCAACGTAAGTGCCTAAAAAAAATTCGTCTTTACATACTATTCTGGTTTTGACAGATTCTATCTTTTTTACTTTGCATTCTCTCTTTTACTACGTTGAGAGGATTTCTTTGCTCCACAAAACATCAGTGGTTGTAGCTAATATTTAGAAAGTATTGATAATGCATGTATCCATGCAGAACATGTGAGTTTTTGATTATGCACTAACCCTCTAATAAGAATTACTTTGAGTTTGGTGTGAAGTAAGTTTTCAAGGGTCAAGAGAAGAGGATGATATAATATGATCAAGAAGAGTGAAATGGAAAAGCTTGGGGATGCCCCCGTGGTTCATCCCAGCAAATTCCAAGAAGACTCAAGCATCTAAGATTGGGGATGCCCAAGACATCCTCTTCTTCATCAGCAACTTATCAGGTCACGTCCAGTGAACCTATATTTTTATTCGGTCACATCATTTGCACTTTACTTGGAGCATTTGTTTGCTTTTATTTTGTTTTTTCTGCAATAAATTTGTTTGGATCCTAGCATTCTTGTGTGGGAGAGAGACACGCTCCGCTTTTTCATATGAACACTCCTATTCTTGGTTTTTGTCTAGCTGCTGCAACTCATTTTAGCTCCTGTTTTTCATGCATCTCTTATTCAGAGCTGTTAGTTCTTGTAGAGTAGTAGTACTCTCTTGTTTCATTGATATATTATATGGAGAGTTTCTATTGAAATAAAGTGTTGGTGTTGGAAAGCAATAGAATATTTCATCCTTATAACGGTGCAAAAAGAAGTTTGTTTAGATTGTGGCTTAGACTTTATCATGTTATGCTAGATTTTATTTTGCTTAGTAGTTATTGATGTAGCATGATTTGTATCAAACATCTGAGAGTGCTTAATATGCCACTGAAAGAAATCATGAGTTGTTTTTATCATATCAAAGCATAATATTTTGGTATTCTCTTTCGAATGCTTTAATTGGTTGACTTGGCGCATGCTTACACCATATTATGACTACAAACTAGTCACGTTTAGCCTCTATGATCATTTAGTTTTTGACTTGTAATACCAGTTATGCTTTGATCGATAATATTTTGTTGCTATGCATGATTATGAGCATATTGCTCTCTTAATTTGTCGCTCTCAGTCTTTTGCTAGCCTTCACCTGTACTGAGTATGAGCTCTACTCGTGCATCCAACTCCCAAGAACCAAAAGTTTGCCAAATGTGTCCATCATACCTACCTATATGTGGTATTTAACCGCCACTCCAAAGTAAATTTCTCATGTGCTATCTTTAAAACCTTCAAAATTGTACCTGTTTTGTGCCCCTGGTTTAGCTCATGAGGACGCAGGTAGATGACCTTTATCTCACTTGTTGATTGGACTTTACCCACTTGTACTAGTGGCACATCCGCTTATCCAAATTGATTGTACTTTACCCACTTGTACTAGTGTGCAAGTTTAGACGCTCAACTCTAGGCCTTGAAGAAATAGAAATAGGTTTAGATAGGAATTTGTAATTTCCTTAGTATTTTTGTATTTTTTTATTTCATTGTAGTACCTTTTTGTATCAGAATATCAGAAATGAAATAAAATGAAAGTTTGAATTCCTTTTCAACTTGTTCCTTGTCTATTTTCAATTCCCTGTTGGATTGTATAGAGTTTGTGAAGAATGATTTTTATGAGAATCAAATTCAAATTTCAATTTTTAATTCAAATTTTCAAGTTCTTAGACACTCAAGTGTTGGTTTAGAAAAGATAAGTAAATAAGTAAACCTCTCAGGTAGGATATAAGAAAGTACCCTAGGGTCAAATTAAAACAACTCCTAAAGAAAGGTGAAATATATCCCCTCTCGACTAAAAATCCACGAAAGGTTCCCCGATCATTCGACAAGTCAGGAAGTGATCTCTTTGTCACACTTCGCACAAAAGCATGAAAGAAATCTCAGAAATCTCGAATGCATGATATGCAACGATGCAAAACAAAAACTAACCCCCTCCGACTCTCAGGACTGAGGGTTCTCACATCCTCTCCCTATTATAAAAAACTTTGTCCCGAAGTTAAAAATCCCTAGGTACCTAAAGAGTTTTGGGTAATCACTCTTTAGATCTTGTTTTTTCTCCCAAGTGGCCTCTCTCCCCGGATGATTCTTCCATTGTACTTTGCAATACTTAATTGCACGATTTCTGAGTCTTTTCCAATTCTCTTCGAGAATCTTTGATGGTTGTTCAATATATGACAGGTTTGGCCGCAAATCCAATTCCTCATAGGAAAATGGTTCTCCTGGTGGCTGTAAGCATTTTCGTAGCTACGATACGTGAATACATTATGAACTTGTGATAGAGTATTGGGTAACTCTAGTTCATATACTACCAGTCCTTGTCTCCTTCGGATAGTGAAAGGTCCAATGTATCTTGGACTAAGCTTTCCTTTCACTCTGAATCTCTGAACTCCTTTTGTCGGACTCACTCTCAAGTATACCAAATCTCCAAATTGTGGTTCCCAAGTTATTCGTTTTGGATCGACATAACTTTTTAGTCTACTTTATGCAACCTTTAAGCGATCTCGGATAATATCTACTATATTTTTCTATTCCTTAACATAATCCATCTCAGATTCCTTATTTTCTCCGGCTTCAAACCAACATATGGTCGATCTGCACTTTTGTCCATACAAGGCTTCAAATGATTCCATTTGTATGCTTTGCTGATAACTGTTGTTGTAAGAAAACTCTGCTAATGGTAAATGTTCATTCCACGATCCTCCGAAATCTAAATCATAGGCTCTCAACATATCTTCCAAAATTTGATTGGTTCTTTCGGTATGACCCCCGGTGTGTGGGTGATAAGCTGTACTAAAATTCAATTGTTATCCTAATGTAGTGTGTAACTTTCTCCAGAATGTTGAAGTAAATATTAACCCTCGGTCAGAAACAATCCTCTTGGGTACACTGTAATTACTTACTATTTCTCGAACATAGTCTCCCACCAACATCGCAGTGCTGTCGGTTTGGTTGACTGCTAAAAAATGGGCACTTTTAGTCAATCGATCCATGATAACCCATATCACACCCTTTCCTTTTTTAGTCTTAGGTAATCCAGTTATAAAATGAATTCCGATCTCTTCCCACTTCAATCCAGGTATCGTAACTGTTGTAATAGTCCAGCGGGACTCTGATATTCAGCCTTTCCTCTCTGGCATGTGTGGCACATGGTTGCATACTGTGTTGTTTCTCTTTTGATTCTGTTCCGCTAGAACATCCTTCTTAAATTCATGTATATCTTTGTACTCTTGGGATGCATTGAATATGGTGTTTCGCGAGCTTCTTGCACTATCACTTCCTTGATATGTACGATGTATGGTACACAAATACGATCTTGATAGTATAGTGTATCCTTGTCCTTGATCTGGAATAATGACTTCTTCCCTTCCGTTGTTCTCTTCTTCTCCTTGTAAATGAAAGGATCTTCATTTTGATAATGAATTATGTCCTCTCTTAATTGTATTTTCATCTCATCTATAGCTCTGACTTTTGCAAGCCTTCCATTCACGTCTCCTTCCCATAAAAACCTCCATACTTGCACGATCTCGTCTTCTAATTCCTTGTGTAACTCTCTTTCGACTGTGATAGTACATGTGGCTTTTCGACTTAACGAATGTGATACAATATTAGCCTTTCCGGGTGTATAATTGACTGTAATGTCGTAATCTTTGATTAATTTGAACCATCTCCGTTGTCTCATGTTCAACTCTTTCTGAGTGAAGAAATACTTGAAAGTCTTATGATCTGTGTATAACTCACACTTGGCTCCGTAGAGAAAATGTCTCCAAGTCTTTAAGTGTATACAATTGCTGCCAACTCTAAATGATGTGTTGGGTAATTGACTTCATGTGGCTTCAGCTTTCCTCATACACAGCCTATAACTTTCCTATCTTGCATCAACACACATCCTAGTCCTTGTTTTGATGCATCACATTACACTGTGTAATCTTTTCCAGCTCCGGTTACTGCTAATACACGTGTTGTGGTCAACCTTGTTTTCAATTCCTTAAAATTTTATTCACATTTGTCATTCCACTCAAATGGAATATTATTTCTTAATAACTTGGTCATCGGTCCTGCTATATTAGATAATACTTTAATGAATATCCGATAGTAGCATGCCATTCCTAAGAATGCTCTTATATCCTTCCGGTTCTTTGGTACTTACCGATCCAATACTTTCTTGACCTTATTTGGGTTTACCGAAATCCCGCTCTTGTTGATCACGTGTCCAACAAATTATACTTGGTCCAACCAAAATTCATATTTGCTAAATTTAGCGTATAGTTTATGCTCTCTTCGTGTCTACAACACTATCCTCTGCATGATCTACTTTCGTCTTTGAATACACCAAAATATCATCTATGAACACTATCACAAACTTGTACAAATACTTTATGAACATCTTGTTCATAAAATTTATGAATAGTGTTGGTGCATTGGTTAATTCAAATGGTACTACTAGGTACTCGTGGTGTCCATATCTCGATACAAATCGAGTTTTGGGTATATCTTCCGGTTTGATCTTGATCTGATGATAACCGATCTTAAATCAATCTTTGAAAATACTCTGACTGCTCTGACTTGATCAAACAAATCTTGTATCCTCGGCCATGGATACTTATTTTTATCGTCCCATTGCTCAAGTTCCGGTAATCTTCACACATTCTGTGGCCTCCGTCCATTTTATCCACAAATATCACTAGTGCTCTCCATGTTGATGTACTTCTCCTTATGAATCCTTTTTTTACTCTAACTCATCCAGTTGTTCCTTTAGTTTAACCAACTCCTTGGGACCCATTCCGTATGGTGGATGTGCTATTGGTGTTGGCATCCCTGGTAAATCTTTCGGAAATACACCTGGAAAATCGTCACTACTAGCATCTGTTCCAACTTTACTTCCTTAAAAGTGTTCAGCTCTAACTCTACTTCAAGCAAACTAGATTGCGTTGGTCTCCCTGATATACCATTCTACCGCCATCTAGCCTTGACATTGTATTTCTCTCACAATCAATTTGGTGTGTGACTTGTCATCTAATCCATTCCCATAATAACTACTAATCCTTTCAGTGGCATCACAACTAAGTCTGCCTCAAACTTACATTCTCGAACGATAATGGATTGCTTCAACCTAATCTGAGTAACTAGAAGGGTTGTAAGACGTGTGTTTTTTGCGATTCTAACGATTCTATTTATCATTTATTTCTTGCGTGTCTGTTTTCTTGTTTCATTTGGCGAATAATTGATAATTTACCTCCACCCGCTAATATCATGAATTTATTTGGAAACTACGTGGAATATCCAAATTGGATAAATCACATGTGCATGCGGTGTATGGGCTTTACTATGGTCTATATGGACATGCATGAATAATCTATTTTTTAACAAGACGGGTGTCACAAACTACTTGCATGTTATCTACAAGGCTACTCCCCATATCTGCGCTTTTGCGGCGCTTCTACTAAGGATCCGCGAGAGTCCATGGATATTGGATGCGCCCGAATGGACACGGTCGCTCGGGCGTTCTACAACTGGCAGGCTGACAACGTTTTAATAGGATTGATGGCGCAGAAGAGTATCATTCTTGTTGTGTTTCGATGACTGGTGTTTGTGGCTACACTCTCTAATCTGTGATGTAATTTCTTTTCTAAGCTCTAAGAGCATCTCCACGGGCACCCCCCAAACCCCTCCCCCCAAAGGCCCAATAGGGGTCTGAACCAAAAAAAAAACGCCGCTAGGAGTGATAATGGCTCCGAGTTAAAGAACTACACTTTGATTGAATTCCTTAGTGATGAGGGTATTCACCATCAATATTCCGCCACCTACACCCCTTGTTGGATATATACCAACTAGGGGTATATCAGATGGTAGTCAAAGTGTCGGATTACCAGGGTGGCCCAAGTGGTAGTGGGCTAAGGTTCATTGGGCGGCCCAGTAACTCGACGCACAGAAGCCGGATTCTAGAAGAACCTGGCTCACGGCCCACGTGACCTGGCTTGGAGGAGAAGACGGATTCCTTACTTTCCAAGTTATAGTTACCGTAGTCTTCTAGGTTTTCTATTCTGTAAGCCCTAATCCGGCTATTATATAAAGCCGGACGGGAGATAAGTTTGATAACGAACAAGAGAGGAGAAGCTATAGGCTAACTCGCCGAGAAGTTGATCCTCTGCGAATAGCTAGATCTAAACCTCACATTGTAATTCTGTATCCAGGCTTTAGTCCTGATTAGTGAGAAGTGCAGGAGTAGGCACGTCGTACTGTCGCGACGTACCGAACCTGGGTAAATCCTGTGTTCACTGTCCACCACGCGATCCCGTTACCCCACGTCTCTACCGTAGTCTCATGGCACCCCTGTCTATGAAAACTACTACGATGTCTCGACAGTTGGCGCCCACCGTGGGGCAAACGACGTCAGGCGTGAAGTTCTGATCTGGGATACTCGGCGGAATCGGAAGATCAATCACTGTCGGAAGCCTGGAGTTCGACGACGACGTCGGACGCTTCCTCAACAACGGATCCTATATACCGGCGCAAAACCACCTGGTAAGTGCCTGCGTGTTGCCGATCGGATCTGCTAACATCTTTATCGGACTAACTGCAGAAGCAATGGGGTTTTGCGGTGGAAGCAAATTTATCCCACCCGCCCTATACCCAGTCGAGGATGACTATGATACCGGATTCTGCTCAGATCGCCGACAAAAAAGTGACACACACTTTATCGGCATGGTGCAATCCGAAGTCGCCGAAAACACGGATGATGGAAATCCCGTGCAAGAGGCAGACAAAAACACACCCGTCACAGAGACGGAAGATCCGACACCCGTCATACAGGCGGAAGATCCGACATCTGTCAACATGACGATGAACTCGGAAGCTGACTCTGTACTAGCCGCCATTGAGGCGAGATTAGAATCAGAAACCGGATCAGATGATTTTGATTCCGAAGATGAAGACGCGGACGCCTTCGAAAGAAAAGTTAAATCTTTTCAAGAGGGATTCCACGAAGTACTAATGGCGAAACCGGCTGATACCACGGACGCCGGGAGTCAGGAAAGCCCTAAAACCCCTCCGCCAGAGGAAGAGAGAGAAGACGGAGAAACTTCTCCGATATTTCCTAATGTAAAGGAATTGACAGAAGATGAGCCTGTCAAAAAACCTCCCTCTTCCAAGAAAAAGCACCGTGCTGCTAAGAAACTCCAATACAAAATCCGGAAGAAAAAATCAGCTGATCTAGCTGATGAAAACCTGGAAGTAGGAGATGTTAGCGGAACAAAGCCTGCGGAGAAGAAAATCAAAGAAATCCTTGCTCCGCCAATGACGGAACAGGAAGAATAGCAGCTGTTGCAAACGCCAGTGGGAGTAAACGAACCCCCTGAGATGCTGGAAGCCAGGAGACGAGCCTTCCAACGGCAACAGCAACATCTACTCAGAACTCGCGAACACCTCCAAAAAACCCAGGATGACATTAAGCTCATGAAGGAAGAAATCGAGGAGTACGAGAGAAAGAATAGATCTGGCATTAAACCTACAAGGTTACCCGGAATCGTAAGACCGGAAGTACTGCCGCCAAAGGAAAGGTTTCACAACCCATCTTGGCAAAAGCAGGTAAACGACAAAGATGCCAGAGGTGAACCAATATACAAGACCGCAGCAGAAAACGCGGAAGCAGCGTTTGCCATCCTCAACAATGATTTGTACTCTAATGGTGAAAAGCTCCAGGGGGTGTATGCTTTCCTAGGAAAAGCATTGCAACAACAACAGCGGGCCCAAGAGCGATCAGGAAGACTGCAGGATAACTCCGCCCTATGCAAAACAGCTACTTGCGCCGCTGGAGCACCCGGACCAGAGGAACCTGGAGATTCAGACAATTCAAAGGATAAAAAAGAGGATCCGAGAAAAGACAAGAAAAACCCCGATAATAGGGACGAAGCGTCCCGAACCGGATCCCATCCCCCGAAAGGTGGACTCAAACCCCACGATCGGGAAGAAAAATACCAGAATGATGGCAAAACAACGCCACCTCCGAGAAACCCAGCTGAGAAAGCCGGAAGATACGATATACCTCACAGACGTGAGAGATCCCGGACACCTCCTAAGGATAAAGAAAGGCACAGGAGCAGGACTCCGCCTAATCCAAAAGGGCGTGATCATGGAAGAGATAGATACAATCCCGGAAAAGCGCGTCCGCGCAACAATGGAAAAGAAAGGAGTAGATACCCTTCTGTCCATTCAGCTGGAAGATATTCCGCACACATTGATAGAGCGGAAAAGGATGATATATACTTTGGTCCTAAGTGTTTCACTGACAGGATCCGAAGGATAACCCTGCATTCTGGCTTCGCCAAAGTCGGTCCAACGTACCAGAAATATACCGGCAGCACAAACCCGGACACCTGGCTCTCAGACTACTATACAGCCGTCCAGATCAACAATGGGACAGACCTGGAAGCTGTCAAGTTTCTTCCCCTAATGTTACTGGACGGAGCCAGAGATTGGATCAATGGATTACCATCAAGAACTGTCGACAGCTGGGATGATATGGCTAGAGTATTTACTCAACATTTCCGGGGAACGTACAAACGCCCGAACAGCATCAACCAGCTGAACCGTTGCACCCAATTCGAGGATGAACCATACGTGGATTTCATCTCCAGATGGACGGAAATGAAGAATAGTTGTTCTGGGGTAACTGACGTACAAGCAATGCATGCTTTCGTTAATGGCCTAAAACCCGGACTTGTACCGTTCATGGTTGGTTCCAAACAGCACAAAGATCTCGGATCTATGCTTACAACCGCCAACGAACATGCTGCAGCCGAAGACGATATCAGAGCAAGAGGAGGCAATATCGAATCACTGATACTTGCCAAGAAAACTCCTCGTTCTGACAAAAAAGAAATTCCAGAAACAACGACAAAACCCAAAGAGGTCAACATAGCCTTTGGAAGTGAAAAAGGGAATAAGTGGAAAGGACGCAGTACAGATCCAATCAACTACACTCCAGAGGAGTGGGAGAGGATTAAGTCAGAACCCTCTGTCCACCATTCACAATTTGGGAAACCCACCCATACAAACGCGCAATGCCGGCTGAATAAGCACATGAAAGGCAGTGCAGGATCCGGAAATAAGGGGAAGGGTTCCAAAAGGAAACCCACCAAACAAAAGCCAGAAGCTGAAAAAGAAGACAGTGAATCGTACACTGATGAAAAAATCCAGGAACAACAGCGAAAGGGCGAATCCAAATTTCCGAGAGTTGATGGAGAAGCAATGCTAACATTCCTAGCAACTCCGTCAGCAAAGGTGGCCAAAAGAACACTTCGAGAAATAAACGCGGTTGTTCCGGCAACCCCGAAATTCTTGAAGTACTCCAACACACCAATTACCTGGGATCAGTCTGATCATCCCGGGAATATCCCTGAACCCGGCACACAAGCTCTTGTCGTAAGTCCTATTGTCCAGAATACTAGGCTAAGAAGAGTGCTGATGGATGGAGGATCCAGCATTAACATAATGTACCTGGATACACTGAAGCATCTGAAGATTTCCGAGTCCCAACTCAATTACAGCAACATACGCTTCCATGGCATTGTTCCTGGCAGACAAGCACGATCCCTAGGAGAAATTTCCCTAGATGTCACCTTCGGAGATAAAGATCACTTCCGGCAGGAAAAAGTATCCTTCGAAGTAGTGCCGTTCGAAAGCGTGTATCACGCAATACTCGGACGTCCAGCTTTCGCCAAATTCATGGCAAGATCCTGTTATATTTATAACAAGCTGAAGATGCCAGGACCCAAAGGAGGAGTAATCACCATAGCTGGTGATTTCAAGCTGGCAAATGAGTTGGAGAAAGAAAACGCCCTTTGCGCTCAGAGAGTCATAGCAAAGGAAGAACTGAAGGAATTAGCCAAGGAGGTATCGCCGACAGAAATGCCGGCAGGAAAAGAAACTCGGAAGCCAACAGACAGCTTCAAGGCGTCTGAAAATACAAAACACGTAATCCTAGACCCCAAAGATCCGACAAAGTTCATCGTCGTAGGGACTGGGATGACTGACAAATAGGAAGGCGAGCTCATCAAGTTCCTCCGTGAGAACTGGGATATTTTTGCCTGGTGTCCAGCTGACATGCCAGGCGTACCCAGGGAACTTGCTGAGCACCAACTCAAGGTGATTCCAGGATCAAAACCCGTCAAACAAGGTCTCCGTCGATTTGACGGAAGAAAACGGAAGGCTATTGGCAAGGAAATTATCCGGCTTTTAGCAGCAGATTTCATCCAGGAAGTAATCCACACTGAATGGTCTGCAAATCCGGTATTAGTACCGAAGAAAGACACTACTGCTCTTAGAATGTGTATATATTACACAGGCTTGAACAAATTGTGTCCGAAAGATAGGTTCGCGTTACCGCGAATCAATCAAATAATAGATGCCACTGCAGGCTCTGAGCTTTTGTGCTTTTTGGATGCATACTCCGGGTACCACCAAATACGCTTGAAAAAGGAAGATCAAATTAAGACCTCTTTCATAACCCCATACGGGACGTACTATTACGTAACCATGCCATTTGGCCTGAAGAACGCGGGCACAACCTACCAGCGTTGCATGCAACGTTGTTTGCATAGTCAGATTGGCAAAAACGTCCATGTTTACGTGGACGATATTGCTGTCGTAACCAAGGAAAAAGATACACTCCTTGAGGATCTGCGAGAAACTTTCGAAAACTTGCGCACCTACAAGATGAAGTTAAATCCATCTAAGTGCGTATTCGGGGTTCCCTCAGGAAAACTTCTGGGTTTCATCGTTTCTCGCAGAGGAATAGAGGTTAACCCGGAAAAGATCAAAGCCATTTTGAACATCTCGAAACCTACGTGTGTGAAAGATGTCCAAAGATTGACGGGTTCCGCCGCTGCCGTCAGCAGATTTATTAGTCGGTTGGGGGATAAAGCCTTACCACTCTAAAAGTTGCTGAAGAAATCCGACAAAGTCAAGTGTATAGTGAGAGCCTTGGAGCATCTAGCAGTTATGTCCCTTCCGTACTTAGTTCAATTTCTATGTAAACATCTTTTGAGATCATGAAATAAAGTTGTCGGAATTCTGGTATCCATGTTTTTCAGTACAAAGCATGATTCCACCTTATCTATTTCCCAATGATCTTACAAAGTACTCAATGTTAACCCGAATTGTGCCTGCATACTCGGCGTTAAGAAACTGAATGATTTTTCAGCCTGCTAACGGCTAAAGGAAACTTGAATTGCCTGCGTGCCCAAGTTTCATTTAAAAAATTCCTTGCTTCTCTAAGCATTATCTGATTGCTTATGTGTTGGGTCACTGGAGCTAGTTAGTAAAAATGCCTTTAGCGTGATCCATGTTTCCGAGTTTCAACTGATTGGTTATACCCAGTTACTCGACATGACGATTCATAATGCTATCGAGCCATTTCAAACACTAAGGACAGTTAAAACATATATGCCAGAGAGCTTAGAAGACAAAGGAATAGTAAAATCCGAAAAACTTGCAAAGAATTTCATAATTAAAATTGCAAAAGGCGGAATTCTGATTCATACAAAAGGAATAGAAGCATTACATTTTGAATTACATTGTAAAAGAACAGTAATGCTCCTATTGTCTACTTTCACTATCCAGGTTCAAGGCAGCCCTTCAAGCATCCGACTCTTCCTCGCTGCTATCATCCTCGGGGGCTGCAGGGACCTCCTCTTCTGGATAGGTGATGGAGATATTCACCATGGAGGCAATCTTGGTGGCATGGCCTTTGATTTCATCAAAATTGTATTCCGCTGAGCTTCCGTGTATCCTTGAGGGATACAGGACGCCACGCGCCAAGACTTTGCACCAGGGTAGTGCATACGCATAAGGCCGAGTGCCATGCGTGCACCACCCCGTGCAGCGGAGCGTAGGGTGGATTCCCTGGACTCCGCCACCTCCATGATGGCACCCGGAAGTTTTTCAACGTCCGAGAACTCCCCAGTCCTTGCGGGAAGGAACTTGTTGACCAGCTGCATACCAGCAGCTCTGATCGAAGTCCAGGTCTTCCCGAAAGTTCGGATTCTATCAATCCGAGAAAGATCTGGGCCATCTCCTGTTTATCAGCAAAAACAACCAAGAAGGTTAAGTAAAAAAGCAGAGAAACACAGCAAGACTGGGAAGAATGGTAAATGCAGAAATAACTTACCGACAATTTTGTCAATTTCGGAGCCTTCCTCCAGGCGCAGGTTTAGAGCAGCCTCCAAGTCCCGGATGGTGGACTGGTCCTTCTCCGCCTGTGCAGAAGCCTTGGATTGAGAAATTCCAAGGGCCAGATTGCTGGCTTCCAGGTCTTTTTGAGCCTTCACAAGATCCTTGTGAAGGTCCAAGTTCTCCTTTCGGAGAAACTCGACATTGCCGGCGTCTTCAGCTATTTGCTTGGCCTTAGCCAAAGCAGCTGAAAAGCAAGGAAAATTCCAAGTTTAGAAAACTTCCGGAATAAGTACTTAGACAAAAAAGTTGAATCGAAAACTTCAGAGGAAAAACCCTTACCTGTTGTTTCCGACAACGCCAGCTGAGACGATGCCAGCTCTGTCTCTCTCTCCTCAAGAATAGAAAGAAGATTTCTAACTTCTTTATTCTTGATGGAGAGTTTGTTGAAAACTTCCATGTTAATGGCTTCAGCGGTTTGCTGGAACATGGCAAGGAAAAGAATGAACATAAAGCATCAAAGCAAAAAAGGTTGCATTTTGTTTAATGCTTGGGGTCTAGAGTTACATACCTGGCTCATTCGTTGCAAACCCGCCAAGTTTTCATTGAACCCTTTCGCGTATTCCGCAAAAAGAGTTCCGGCCGCGCTTAGGCCGTCATTGATAATCTTGAAGTCCTTGTCGAAGGTGGGAATCTCCTCGTCGAATGTCCGAGAAAATTTCCCCACCTCTGGAGCCGCCCTTTCCCTCGTGTCCGTGTTCGACACAACGGGCTGGCTGGGCTCTTGCGGCTTGGTGGTGGGGGCTGCAGCATGCTCTTCCGCCATTGTGGACGGTGTGTCCGGGGCGATGACGGGAGAAGGTTGAGCGCCTCGGCCGGACACAACTTTGTGTTTCTTCAGCTTTTTCGGCTTTAGGTTGGAGGGAGGCGGGCTAAAAACAAAAAACCCGGAAAAATTAAAACTCCGAAGGCGAAAGTAAAACTTCGACAAAAGAAAAATAACCCGGATGATCTAACCTGGAGGTGGCAACGGGAATTCCGTCAAGGTCGATAACTTCCTCAGAGGAAGGAATCTTCTTGCGCTTGCGCCCACCTGTAGAGGCGGTACGCAATGCATCCAGCTCAGCTTCGGAGGCTAGCTCCGAGTCTGGAAGTTCAGCAATCTGTTGAAAATAAAAATCAGGGTTAGAAGCGAAAAAATCCGAGAAAGAATGTTAAACTCTACCCAAATGACGGAAAAAGTACCTTGGGAGCCGGATTGTCGGCCGTATACATAGGCCGACTCGCTTCGTATTGGTCGCGTGATGCGACCAACTGGTTCACGCGCCGTCGAAGATCCCTCGCGGACCAGTCTTTGCTGGTTGTCCGCATTGGGTCGTTGGCACCCGTGTAGTCGCAAAGAAGGCGGCCACCGTGATTGGCCAACGGCTGGATCCGCCTATCTAACCAGCAAAGGACCGTGTCCATGCCGGTTAGAGGTGGATCGGAGGAAGTGAGCTTGGCGATGCGCCGCTTGATCCTTAGAAGATCAGGCGGCAGAACCTGGACGGCTTCTGTTCCCCAATTGTCTTGGGGAACAGCGGCAGTGTTTGAAAAAGGTGGAACCCCGATGGCCTTTTTCAGAAAGGCACATCGGGATGGTAGAAGAAAGAACCCGTCCAAAATTTGACGGATTCTGATGTCTTGATCTTGGGGAACCAATCTTCCCTAAACCTCCGAAGAGTAAAGGAGATGGTTCCGCAAGTCAGGAGTGCGCCCTCCGAGGAGTTCCGCTTAACCCCGAAACAATACATCCAAAAATCTAACCTAGGTTCTAAGCCTAAGTAACCCTCAAATAGGGCCTGGAACCCGGCCATATAAAGAATGGAGTTGGGTGGCAGGTTATGAGGTTGGATGTTATAGTGGGAGAGGATTTGGAGGAAGAAAGCGGAAGGTCGTAGTCCCATACCTCTTAAGAGATGGGAGGAGAGAAGAACCCTTTCGCCATCGTTCAGCATAGGTTTGTTCTCGTCCTCAGGGATCCGCCATTTCCCTTCCAGGATCAGTCCCTCCTTTTCCAGGTTTGGAAGGAGGGCTGGCGGAATGCTGCAGGCAATCCAGTTGCCTGCAGTCTCTACCTCTTCGTCCGCTCCGGCGGCGGCGGATCCGGCAGCCTCCGCGGCGGCGAGCTCGTCGCCGAGAAGCTAGATCTTTTCCTCCGCCGTCTCGGGAGCAAACGGCGGGGAAGGCACGGAGCTCGAGCCCGTGAGGTTCGCGGCGGCGGAAAGGTCACCTCCGCCCGCCGCAGAGGCCGCGGTCTTTTCCGGCTCGCCGCCGGTGTGCTTTGGGGATCCTAGCTGCGGATCCAAGTCGTTGATGATGTCGTCGACGGTGAGCGCGGCGGAGCGAGTGGGGGACGACGGCGAGGATGCCATTTGGTGGCGGCGCGTTGCGTTTCCGGTGGTGCTCTGGGTGCGATTCATGCTCGAGAACTGTTCTTCGCTCGAGGGCTCGTGCGCGGCAATGGCGTGGAGAGTGAGAGTGCGGAAGGATTTCAGCGAGGACGAAGACGGCTATTTATAGCCGGAAATCCGTCAAGATACATGTCAACGGCTATTTTGACCGTTGGATGATCAACGCGTGTCACTCGCCGGAAAATCCGGGAAATGAAACGACAGGGTAATGATAGCTATCTCCTCGTTTCCCGTGAGAATCTGTCAGAGATACGTTACTTGGTTTCCCGCGTGAAACCCAAGCGTCCCTTACGTCAGCACGTCTCAAGCGCTGACGTAGGAAGTTCCTTCTCCGTGAAGGATCGCGAGAGAAAAGCCGGATTTTCAAGATTCCGAGTTTCACGTTACCATCTCTTTTCAAAGAAGAATAAGAAGAATCAAGACTGCTGATTGAGATTTCTCGGACAAAGCACACTTGGCGAAATACGGAGAATCAGAGTTTTAATCCTTCTTGGGGCTACTGTCGGATATATACCAACTAGGGGTATATCAGATGGTAGTCAAAGTGCCGGATTACCAGGGTGGCCCAAGTGGTAGTGGGCTAAGGTTCATTGGGCGGCCCAGTAACTCGACGCACAGAAGCCGGATTCTAGAAGAACCTGGCTCACGGCCCACGTGATCTGGCTTGGAGGAGAAGACGGATTCCTTACTTTCAAAGTTATAGTTATCGTAGTCTTCTAGGTTTCCTATTCTGTAAGCCCTAATCCGGCTATTATATAAAGCCGTACGGGAGATAAGTTTGATAACGAACAAGAGAGGAGAAGCTATAGGCTAACTCGCCGAGAAGTTGATCCTCTGCAAATAGCTAGATCGAAACCTCACATTGTAATTCTGTATCCAGGCTTTAGTCCTGATTAGTGAGAAGTGCAGGAGTAGGCACGTCGTACTGTCGCGACGTACCGAACCTGGGTAAATCCTGTGTTCACTGTCCACCACGCGATCTCGTTACCCCACGTCTCTACCGTAGTCTCATGGCACCCCCGTCTATGAAAACTACTACGATGTCTCGACACCCCTCAACAAAATGGTGTAGCCAAGCATAAGAATAGAACTCTATTGGAAATGGCAAGGACAATGTTGGCGGAGTATTCTTCTCCCCAATATCTTTGGGCCGAGGCTATTTCCACCGCATATCACTCCTCCAACCGCCTCTACATCCGCAAAAGTTTGGACAAGACTCCATATGAGATCCTCACGGGCAACAAACCCAATGTCTCCTACTTCCGTGTATTTGGTTGTAAGTGCTTCTATTTGATCAATGGTGTTCGGTTGTCTAAATTTCAATCCAAAACTATTGAGGGTATATTTGTTGGTTACGGTGCCGAATCTCACACTTATAGAGTCTTTGACAAAGCCTCACGGATTGTCATAGAATCTTGTAGTGTGGTTTTCGAGGAAAATGATGGCTCCCAAGTGGCGCAATTTCATGTTTCTAATGTAGATGTTGAAATGCCTCAATAAGCCATAGGAAGGATGGGTGTGGTATTTTTCCGCCCCATTGAGGGACACCTTATGGCGACTCGAGAAGGGCTATGCTATACTCAAGTGGAGCCCTCCTCTACAATAGAAGAACAAGCCAAGGAGCCAAGTGATGCACCTAACCAAGAACATGTTGAAGACCCTCCTCAAATTGACTAAGTTACTATGCAAGATGCAACCACTCCTATCATTCAAGCTAGTCTAGGTCAAGGCCAAGATCAACCATCCTCATCCTCCTCTCCTCAAGTTGAATATAGTGTTGAAGATGTTGTTGTTGATGATGATGATGATGATCAAGGCCAAGTTGGTCAAGATGGGGACCCAAATGATCAAGTGATTCCTCCTCGCAATAATGAGGAGATCGAAGCCCGTCGTCCTAGAAGGATAAGAAGAGCTTTGAATCATATTGATGCTCAAGACAACAAAGTGTTGGAAGATGTTAAAGCTAGAAGATCCACAAGAAGTCCATTGGCTCATTTTAGTGAGCATCAAGCTCACATATCTATGGTGGAACCAAAGAAAGTGTTTGAATCTCTTGAGGACTCCGATTGGGTTGAAGCTATGTATGATGAGCTCAATAACTTTGAGCGCAATAAAGTTTGGAAGCTTGTTGAGAAGACCAAAGATTGCCACAATGTTATTGACACTAAGTGGATAGTCAAGAACAAGCAAGATGAGCATGGTATTGTCATAAAGAACAAGGCAATATTGGTGGCTCAAGGCTACACTCAAGTGAAAGGCATCGACTTTGATGAGACCTATGCTCCCGTGGCTCTCCTTGAGTCCATCTGTATCCTTCTTGCATATGCATCATCGCATAATTTCAAGTTGCAACAAATGGATGTCAAAAGTGCTTTCTTGAATGGTCCACTAAAATAGGAGGTATATGTTAAGCAACCTCTAGGGTTCGAGAACCTCAACTTTCCTAACAATGTCTACAAGCTCGATAAGGCGCTCTATGGACTTAAACAATCACCACGTGCGTGGTATGAGCACCTTAGAGAGTTATTGGAAGACCGTGGTTTTCAAGTTGGGAAGATCAACCCCACCCTTTTCACAAAGAGGGTAAAGGGAGAGCTTTTCATATGCCAACTCTATGTGGACGATATTATCTTTGGGTCAACTAACCAAGCTTTTAATAATGCGTTCTCAAAGCTTATGACTAACAAGTTTGAGATGTCCATGATGGGAGATCTTAAATTCTTCCTTGGCTTTGAGATCAAGCAATTGGCTCGTGGGACTTTCATTTCTCAAGCCAAGTACACCCAAGACATGCTCAAGAGGTTTAATTTCCAAGGTGCAAAAATGAAGCCATCTCCTATGCAAGTCAAATGCGACCTAAAGCGCAATCCGGATGGTAAAGATGTGGACCAAAAGTTGTATCGTTCTATGATTGGTTCTTTGCTTTATCTTTGTGCATCTAGGCCCGATATCGTTTTGAGTGTATGTGTGTGTGCAAGGTATCAAGTGGCTCCTAAGGAAAGCCACTTAGTGGCAGTCCATAGGATCTTTCGGTATTTGGTTGATACCTCAAGGTTTGGTTTGTGATGCCCAAAGGGGGCACAATTCTCTCTCAAGGGCTACACGGACTCGGATTGGGCCGGTGATCAAGATGATAGGAAGTCTACTTCCGGGGCTTGCCAATTTCTTGGTAGGTCCTTGGTGAGTTGGTCTTCCAAGAAGCAAAATTGTATTTATCTCTCCACCGTCGAAGCCGAGTATGTGGCGATCGGTACTACTTGCACCCAATTGCTATGGATGAGGCAAACCCTCAAAGGGTATGATGTTCACTTGGATAAGGTTCCTCTCATGTCTGACAGTGAAAGTGCCATCAAGATCACCTACAACCCCGTGCAACTCACAAGAACGAAGCATATTGAGATTCGTCATCATTTCATCCGAGATCATGTGGCAAGAGGTGATATTGAGCTAGCATATGTCCCCACCAAGGATAATCTCGCGGACATCTTCACAAAGCCTCTCGATGATGCAAGATTCATGTTATTGAGGAATGGGCTAAATATCATTGATTCTAGGAGTTTGACTTGAAGATCTTGCACACACCCGTATAGTTGATACGTGTTTGGGTTTGGGTGTAGGCATGGACATAGGGGGAGTGTTATCCTAACACATTGGGTTCTCCCTCCCCCATTATTCCCAAAGCGAAAATTCATTGTTATATCTCTTTTTCTAATGTGGAATTGTGAGCTTCAATGTCGAGTATTGGCCATGCACCCAAGATATATCTTCGCGGTGACATACCATAATCTCTTACATGGTTGCTAAGGCCACCAACCTCTTCTCATGAAGAGTTGGTTTTTGTTTGGTTCTTAATGGGTTCTTATTTCTTTGTTTTTTCTCTCTTTGTGTTTTGTGAGTCCTTGTTGTCGTTTGGGAAACACACTCTCTCTTTTCCTTATTCGAGTTTTGTTTTTCCTCGCAAAAGCTTGAGTGTGTAGTACCATATCACTTTGAGATCTTATCCCAAGCCTCATGTTTCCCACCCTCAAACAAATTATGCTCCAAAACTTTTATCTTTTGATCTCTTGTCGGAAGGAAGGAACCTGGCTAGCGGTACTACTGCCAGTCGCAGCGGTACTACCGCTGCAACTGATAGTAGCACCCAGCGCACGGTACTACCGGGTATCACTGGCGGTACTACCGCTACAGGAGATCGTACCCAGCACAAACTCCAGGAGCGGTACTACCTCGCGGTACCGGTAGCTCCAGGTGGGCGGTACTACCGCTGAGCACAGCGGTACTACCGTTGTAGTCGAAATCCGTGGGGGTTAAATACGGATCTGGGAGAGGGAGTTACCCTTTTACCTCCTCTCTCTCTCATTCATCCCCCACAACGGATCTCGCCGCTGCCGCTCCTTCCATCCGTCGGGAAGGGTTCTCTCTGGCGATCGAGTGTTCCTCTCACGCCGGAGGAAGCCCGGGGATCACCTCCAACCTCTTCTCCACGATGACGAGCTCTGGTAACCCATCCAATCTCTCTCTCTCTCTCTCTCGTAATCTTGTGAGATGAAGTTGTTTAGGGTTCTAGATATCTCCTAGTCTAGAAGTGGTTTGATGTGCTGCCGTAATGAGTAGATTCCCTAAGACTTTTTGGTGGAATTTGTCTCGGTTGGAATCGGTGGCCCCGTTGGGTGCCATGGCAGATCCGCCTACAGCGGTACTACCGCTGGCAACAGCGATACTACCGCCATGGCTGGGACGGCTGGAGACAGCGGTACTACCGTGGCTCCCGGCGGTACTACCACTTCCTGGAACTTTTTGCACTTCTAATTCTTTTGTGAATCTTCTCATAGATCATTTGATTGAAGTTTGCCTTACCCCATTGCTATCCCCCTATGCTTTCTTAGGTGCAGGTGCTAGTGGTTCCAAGGGTGGAGGTCGCAAGCGTGCGGCTAAGAGGACTCGGAAGAATCCCGAGGAAGATGAGGCTCCTGAAGTGATGCCAGAGGGAAATTTGACTAGGAGGCAGAGGTCTGTGTTGATGAAGTCTCAGGCTGCCAGGGACAAGTCTATTGCTCCCATGCCTGATGAGCAGTTCCGAAGAGAGAGGAGAACCAACCCGTACACCAAGCCTAGGGATCTAAGGGTTAATGAGTGCTTCTGGACTCGCTTCCAGGAGCGCATGTTTTATGAGGAGTACCCGCAGAACAGGAACAAAGTGGTAACCCAATTCTCCATCAATGTGCCATTCACGAGATCCAAGATGGATTATTTTGGTGAAGCTCTGGAGATCTGCGAGGAGTTTGGTCTTTTGTATTTCATTGAGATCAACGAAGACTATGATGAGCATCTAGTGGGCCAATTCTATGCCACACTTTACTTCCACACTGATGAGAGGAGGATCACCTGGATGACCAAGGATCATAAGTTCTCTGCTTCTTGGGTTGAGTTTGCTACTCTGTTGGGCCTGCAGGACTTTGGGGAGATTCCTGATGCTTCAGTTTCCACTGCCTTCTTTCGGGTTCCCTACCCGGAAGAAGTCTATGGCTCCTCGGAACATGTATGATCTTTACATCCCGGGCCGTGCTATGGTTGTCTCTCCAAGAATCTGCTGCTTGTGTATGACATCCTGCACCGGATCTTCTGGAACACTCTTGCTCCTCGTGTTGGCAACTTCGATCAGATCCATGGCTCTCTCATTGATTTGATGGTCCATACTCATAGGCGTCGTGGTGATGGTCTCAGGCTCGATATCATTAATATCATATGGAATGAGATGTACAACTCTGTGATGAGGAGGAGGGTTCCAGTCTTTGTTGCTCTTGTGTTCAGGCTCATTGCTACTTCTTGGCGTCGTGCTCAGCTCCCTAATGCTCTCTTGGACAATGACCAAGAGCTCACTACTCACCGCGTCAAGGAGCTTCCTGTCAGGAAGCACACGTCTCCTCTGCTTGGTCCTGATGATCTTGGTCCTGACACTGATGGCTCTAGTGATTCTGACTTTGAGATGGAGGGAAGGGCTCAGAAGAATGTGTTTCGCAAGTGGATGACTGAGACTCTGAAGAAGGTCTTCTACCATCAGATTGATATGGATAACAAGGCTTATCTTGCTCATTTTGTAGCAAGAAGGAACGTCAGGTGACTCGTGACAGATTTGCCCATCTTGGGGTGCTTGTTCGTCCTGGCTCTGAGGATAGGATCACTGGCTCCCAGGAGTGGAAGTCTAAGCATGGTGTCTCTTGGGTGGATCCGGACCTTCTTGATGATGCTAACACTTCTCATGATCCTTGGACTCGTGGTGACACTGATGAGGAAGTTGAAGATGTCAACTCTGAGGAGGAGTGTGGTCTTGGAAGCCCTGCAAGCGCCTCTAGCCCCAACGAGTGACCTCCAGGGACGTTAGCATCGCGTGTCATGATGCCAAAGGGGGAGAGAGTTCTATTTAGGGTTGTCTTATCTTTGCTTAGCTGGTTGTGTCAAACTATCTAACCTATTATGGGGAATCGTTCCTGCACTTGTCCGCTTCTAATAACCAACGAATGACAAGTGCTCTTCCTTGTTTTGATGTCTTTGTGTGGTGTGTCTCGCACTTGCGTTACTTGTGGTGAACCGTTTATCTTGTTGGTTTATGGATTTTATCGTTTTATCTATTTTGTGGCAAGTGGTTCTATTGTTATATCTTTTACTCTTGCTAGGTCTCTAAAAGATAGGGGGAGCACAAATTCTAAAGGGAGCAAAGTCTCAACAGCAAACATTCTTGACGTATCAATTGTTTCTATCAAGAAGTGCTCCACGCAAATTTTAACGATCTCTCTTAGTGGTGTTGTCATCATTCTCCAAAAAGAGGGAGACTGAAAGTGCATTTGCATTTGATCTCTCACGTGTTCTGGAGTTGATAACAACACGATTAAGTTTCTAAAAGTGCGCTTGAGTTATTTCAAGAAATATCATCTCGACGCAAAAAGGAAGAGTGTAAAATGCCAAAGCCACCAAAATAAACTCTGTTCAGCGGTAGTACCGGGCACTCTAGCGGTAGTACTGCTCCCTCTAGCGAGCGGTAGTACTGCTGGTAGTACCGCCAGAAGTACCGCAAATATGAAATTGGCTTCTGTTTCTAGCGGTACTTCAGCGGTACTGGTCCAGTAGTACCGATTGGAATTAGTTGATTGAGGAGCAACACTTCCCACAACGGTAGTACCGCTCCTTCCAAGAAGCGGAAGTACCGCTGGCAGTACCGGTCAAACTACCGTCAGGGGAGTTTTGCTTGCAGTAACCTTTATGGTACTAGAGCGGTAGTGCCCTAGTACTACCGCCAGCCACTTCGAGTTATTTCGAGTTCGTGACCAGCGGTAGTACCGATGGGGCTAGCGGTAGTACCACCGCTGGAAGTACTGCGGTACTTCCGCGGTAGCACCGCCCGCGTCCTTTAGTTGGGACCTCTCAAGTACCGCTCTGGTTGACAGCGGGCGGTAGTACTGCCAGGCGTAAAAAGGGTCAAACGACTAGTTGTGGGGAGGGGGCTATAAATACCCCATCCCCTTCTTCTCCAAGGGGTTGCTCGAACCAACATTGAATACAAGCATTTATTGAGCCTCCAAAAGCTAGATTTCTCCCAATCCCTCCACCCAAACTCGTTGATACTTGGAGGATTGAAGGAGAAGACCCCCGATCTACATCTTCACCGAGCCGTTCTTTATTTCTCCCTCATTCTCTAGAGGGATCTAGTCTAGGGTTTCCTTGTGGAGAACCTAGACTCCACTGCTACATTTGTTACTGATTGGTGATTGTTGGGAGCCCCCAATTTGGTTGTGGGTGTTTGCCCCAAACTTGTTTGTAAAGGATTTGATTCCCGCCTCAAAGGGGATTAATAGTGGAAGGTGGACTAGGCCTTTGTGGCGGGGTTCATCGGAGAATAGGGTGAGGCCTTTGTGGCGAGCTCACACCCCTCCAACGAGACGTACTCCCGTAACAAGGAGGAACTCGGGAATACATCGTGTCTCCGTGTGCTTCATATCGGTTACCTCGTTCCCTTCCTCCTTTACTCGTGCTTGTATTGTGTTTGTGCTTGTTGTTGTCATATAGGTAAATTCACCATAGTTGCATTATCTAGAGAATTTACCTTTGTGTCAAGCCTAATCTTGAAGAAAAATTAAAATTGGTCGTAGCACCTATTCAACCCCCCTTAGGTACGCGTACTATCCGTTCACCTTGTCGTGGTGTGGAGAAAACAAATGCCATAGGATGACTAAAGTTGGGGCCGATGTACGCTGTAGGTATCCGGGGAGGGATCGCACGCCGAATAGGCGCGCAAAAAACAATGCTGACACCACAATCTACCCAGGTTCGGGGCCCTCGTGTGGAGGTAATACCCCCACTCCTGCCTATCTCTCTGTATTAGGTTGTGCCGAGTACAGAAATTACAATCTCTCAGTATCTCTCTCTCTGCCGAGTAGCCAGCGCTCAGCTCTCTCTACTGTTATCTCTGTGAGTTGCTAAGCCTCGCAATAAAGGAGCCAGAGTCCAACGTCCCTCGTGCAGGAGGGAGTTGGCCACCTTATATACTGGTGGCCAACCAGTGTTCTATGAATAAAAGGACCGATTGGACAACTCCACTGTGGGAACGGCGCACGCCTCCGTGTTCCCGCTGACACCGTCGCCGAAAGTCGCCGCGGTAGGCGGCTGACAGGTCTTGTCCACCTTGTCAGTCTCTTAGGGTAGGTCGCTGACATGTTCTGTCCCCCTTGTCGGTGACACGACTTGACAGCTACCAACCCGTACTGTTCCCACGTCTCAGTGCGGATAACCACGCGCCTAGTAAGTTGAGCCGCACGCCTGTACGCGGGATCTTCCACAACGGCTCCATTGACTTTGTGCCCGAGTAAAACAACTTCACGTCTATCCGGACCACCCGAGCGCTACCCGGCTGATCCAAACATATGCTTGATTCTTCCTTCTGGCCTCTTGCTCTTTCTACCGAATAGCACCAACCGGCTAGTAGACACCCGTATAGCTGCCTACCCGGCCCGTACCAACTCGGTACGGCTGAACTTGGTAAACAACATCTTGAACTCTGTTTCTCACCTGCCTTACCCCTACTCGTGGGTAGCCCCCCGACACACCTGCTCCACGCGGAGGTCGTGGAGGGCAGGTGGTCGCCGCCCGAGCCGGCAACGACAACGACGACGAAGGAGAAGTTGCCCTCCTCGATTTCTTCATCATACTCTGGCAGCCATTGGGCAACTTCTTGAGGCTGCCAGATAGGATCGTCGTCATGCTCGAAGGCAGGAAGCCGAACTCCTTGACCCTCCAGCTGGAAGGGTGCCCTTAACGTTGCGAGGCCGTCATTTTCAGGCATGACGACCACCTATTCCTCGACAACGGTTGGGCTGCATTCACCCGCATGCACCAGCTGCAGCAGGGTAGGATGCTCACCTTTCTCTACGCCGGGCAGGCAAGTTGCGCATCAAGATGTACGATGCCACTTGCATCTTCCACCCTTGCTGCACGGAGGGCGAGACCCCGTACGGCACGGAGGGCCCCGACGGCGAGGAGGAGGGCGACGACGAGGACCACTCCGACGGCGACGAGTAGGGGTACTACATCACAATTTTTTTTTAAAACCTTGTTCGGATCGAGTCAACCTTCAGCGCTATCTATACTTATAAAACAAAACCCCACTAACATGCATTAACTATTTTTCTATCTCAACATGCAAGCTATCCACATCATCTATTCTCCTAGCCAATCAATTGTACATGTCATTTCCACTAATATTAATTAACAATTACATGCAACTTACACATCATCCACTTTTTAAACAATCCAATTATTCATAACAATATTTAAAATATATATACTAAGATCAATGGAATGCATATTCACTTAGAAAACATATTGTATCACATCTTTTATAAAGTTTTGTTTACAATATTTAGTAGTTTTTCAAGCAATCCCCGCAACAACGCGCGGGGTATTCTTCTAGTTTCTAGACGAAGTGCTACTAGCCTTTGACACCATGGCGTTCATCCGACATACCCACAATGTGTTTAATTTAACGACTCTACAAATGACAGGTCTGTTAAAGTGTGCCGTTGCAGCACACGCCCATCAAATTTGCGGACATGTGTCCGGCGCCCCAAAAGGGGCCCAATTGGGAGGTGCTGGAAACATATTTGATGGGTGCCGTGGAGATGCTCTAAGGGCATCTTCAGCCGTTGCGCCCCCCAGGGCCCAAAACACCGCCGTTTTGGGGCCGCCGCGGCGCCAAACGACGCTAATCTGGAACCTGAGGGGCAGGCTTCCCAGTCGCCCCCCGAGCCCAACTTTCGGCCCAAAAAAACTCGAGATTTGAAACTCGGCGCATTTTATTGATTCACGCAAAGTTCATACATTTTCGACGCAAATTTAAACTAACAAACGCAAATTTAAACAAAAATAACCTAAACTACTTCAGTCCTAGGCGCGCAGCGATGGCCTGGCTGTAGTCGACGTCGTCGCCGTCGTCGTCGTCGTCGTCCGGGCCGTCGCCGTCGCGCCTGCTCGTCCCCTGGCCGGGGTCGCCGCAGCCAGTGTTGCTCGTCCCCGCGCCGGAGTCGCCCCACCTGCTCACCGCGAGGGCTCGCAGGACCTCGGCTTCTTCGTCGGAGTCGGGGTCAAGCACGGCGTACGTGATCTCCCTCGTTTGCGGCGGGAGAGGAATGCGGCGGCGGGCCGCGTTGGCGGCAGCCTCTTGCTCGCGCGCCGCCTTGCGCTGCTCGGCCTCAGCGAGCAGGCGGCGCTGGAGCTCCAGCTCCTCGACGGTGCTGTCGCGCAGGCTCCAGTCCTCGGCGACGGGCTGGAGCGTGTTGCGCGACAGCTCCTCGGCGAACTTGAGGTCGGGCCACTCCTTGTCGTCCTCGTCCTCGTCCGCCTCCGTCTTCGGGCGGACGGTGCGCTCGAAGCCGGCGTCCTGCCGCTGGCGTGGCTCGCCGATGCGCAGGGCGCCGCCGCCGCACCTGGGGACTGGCGCGCCGGAGTTTAGAAGAGGAGGAGTGAGCGACATGGACTGCGCGCCGGAAGAGGACGACGTGGCCGACGACGAGCCGCCGCCCATCCGCCGCGGATTCCACGAGGGGTTCTGGCGGGGCGGCATCTACAGCCAGGGCTCGTTGCCGGCGTGGATGTAATCCAGCACCCACTCGAGAGTGCGGTGCTGGCCTCCCCACCAGCGCTTGCGCCCATGGCTGTTGGCGCGGCCCTCGACGGGGCCGTTGTTGCCCTGGGCGGCGAGGTCGGCGTCGCGGCGGCGCTGGAGCTCTTGCCACCAAAAGACGTCCTAGCCGTGCGGCCTCGTCCGCCGGCAGGCCTTGGCGCACCTCGGCGATGGCCTGCCGGAACTCCGCGTCCGTTGAAGGGATCGGGAGCACGGGCACCCCGCCCACGCTGAGGGTCCAGCGAGGCTGGCCTCCGCCGCAACTCGGGAGGCGCATGTCCGGCGGGCACGGGTAGCCCGCCCGGTACAGCGCCCACGCCTCGTTCCGGCGAAGGTGGAGGCGGTGCCATCCGTTGGCGGCTGCGGTGTCGTCGTAGTTGGCCATCTGCGTGGAGGGAGGAGAGAGCACACGGGAGAGAGGAGAGCGCCGAGGAAGAAGGGCGAGGGAGCAGCGAGGTGGAAGAATGGGGCGGGCGGCGAGCGGCGGGGGGCTTTTGTAGCCTGCCGGGCATTTACTGCGCGGGCGTCCCCCGCTGCCGCCCGCCACGCCATTACGCCGGCAGCCTTTGAACGGGCGCATGTACTGGTCGGCCGCCACGCCATAAACGCCGGCAGCTTTTGACCGACGCGGGAGCCGAGAAGATGATCACGGGGGGTTTCTGTTCCCGCGTTTTTGCGCCGCGTCACTGATGGAGCTGACCCGCGCGGGCTGCAGCGCAGTTTCGCCCCCCTAAACCGAACCCGGCGGGCTGGGTTTGGCCTGGGTGCCGCGGCGCGAAATAGCGCCGTTTCGGCGCTATTTGGGCTTCTGGGGGCCGACTGGTGCGGAAACGGCGCCGCTTCCGGCGCTAAAAAGGCAGCCTGAGGGGACCGGTGGACGGGAAATGCCCTAAAAGATTTATAATAAAACAACCGTGTACATCCGATCAATAAGAAAAAACTGGAGTTTTGCTCCCAATTTAGAAAAAACAACCACGCCGACGAGACTGCTGGACATGTCGGCTCCATGACCAAGACCGTAAGACGTTTGTTGTCAAAAAGACCGTAAAACATTTTGTTACTCCCTCCGATCCATATTAATAGGTGCTGAAATGGATGTATCTAGACATGTTTTATTGCTAGATACATCCACTTTAGCACCTATTAATATAGATCGGAGGGAGTACGTGAAATCCGTATGCTCGTCCAAGACACCATGTTTGCATAAAGGGAAGGAAACGGTCGGGAAGAACCGGATGAGCTCATCCTGCTATACTACGGTCGGACTAGCATAGCATGGGCGCACCAGACCAGTATGGCAACGGCAGCCGCAGCAGGGAAAATGGGGCACGGCACGGCCTGTTCCAGTTTGACCGCGCCGCTCCCTGGCACTGGCACAGACGCTGCGTCGTTGCCGCGAGCCGGACGGACCGGTCTGCAGTTGTTTAGGTCATCTCCAGCGGGGCTGCTCATTTGGCCCGGACTGGCCGGATTTGAGCAGCCCCGCACAAAACAAGCCCCCAGCGGGACTGCTCATAAGGACAAATGTCCAAACTTTTGTCCGCGGATGCTCAAATCCGACCCAAATTTGGGTCAGATTTGAGCATCCGTCGGACAGTCCACGGACACGTTCTGTCCCACTTTTTTTTGAGTGGCCCACCACTTGGTCCATCTCTCTCCTTCCCCTGCCATCTCCTTCTCTCTCCCATGCCGCACCCCAGCTTCGCCCGCTCGCCGCCCAGCTCCGCCCTCGCCTGCCGCCCGCCCAGCTCCGCCCGCGCGCCGCCCAGCTACGCCGTCGCCCGCCGCTCGCCCAGCTCACGCCCGCGCGCCGCCTGCCAGCTCGCCCAGCTCACGCCCGCCGCTTGGGCATCTCGCCGTGGCCGTGCCCTCGAAGCACGCCGCCTAGGCTGGCGCCGCGCGGCCCTTGGCGCCCTCGAAGCACGTCGCCGGCGCCCGCCTCCGCTCGCCGCCTGCTAGCCGCGCGCCCGCGCGCGAGCTCGACACCACCCGCGCGAGCTCGCCCCTCCCGCCCGCGCGCTCGCCATCCCCTGCACGCTCGCGCGCGCTCGCCACCTCTCGCTCGCCGCCTGCGCCCCTCCCGCCTCGTGCGCGCCGCCCGCTCGCCGCCTGCTAGCCGCGCGCCCGCGCGCGAGCTCGACACCACCCGCGCGAGCTCGCCCCTCCCGCCCGCGCGCTCGCCATCCCCTGCACGCTCGCGCGCGCTCGCCACCTCTCGCTCGCCGCCTGCGCCCCTCCCGCCTGCGCGCTCGCTGCCCCCGCCTGCGCGGCCGAGCGCCCAGGACGCGCGGAGCCATGGTGGCCATGGTGGCCAAGCTCCGGCGCGGTGCTGCGCGTGGCCGACACGGACTGCAGCGACGACTGCATCTCCGTTAGCCAAGCTGGAGGCCGGCGCCGGTGGCTGGGCATCCCTGTCGTCCTCGCCGCTCGGCCGCGCGCTCGCCCTGCGCGAGGAGAGCATGGACGCGCGCCCTGCGCGAGGAGAGCATGGACGCGCGGGAGGCGACGTGCACGGGCGGCGCGCCATTGCGTCGACGGGAGGGCGGAAGCTCGCCGGGGCACGCGCGGGGTGCGGCCGGAAGGGCGGAGCTGCGGGCGCGGGCGCTCCTCGCCGGGCGTGCGAGGGCGGTGGGCGGCGGGCGAGCGCGCGCGTGCTGCGGGCGGCGGCTGGCGAGCGCGCGCGGTGGACGACGGGCGAGCGGGCGCGCGTGCTGCGGGCGGCTGGTGGCGGCGGGCGTGCACGCGCGAGGGAGGCGGCGAGCGCGCGTGCTGCGGCCGGCGAGCATGGTGGCGAGCTAGAGGCCCTGGAGCGCCTCGAAGCCAAATGTGTCCGCTCAAATGAGCCGTCCCCGCTGGGTGCACGTCCAAAAACGCGTGTCCGCGGCTCCCGGACGGCTGCTCAAAAAGACAATTTGCGGACCAAATTGGTCCGCAAATGAGCAGCCCCGCTGGAGATGACCTTACAGCGCCCTGTTTTCCGCGGAGGCCGTGAAACGAAACGGGGCAGCGGCCAGGGGCGAGGCCGCGGGCGCGCAATCACTGCGTGCTTATCGGTTATTGATTGCAGCAGGTTCAGCCAGCCAGCCGGCCAGTCAGTCAGTCAGTCAGATCCGTCGTCGACTGCAGCAATGCTTGGCATTGAAGTGGGCCGGCGATACATATGTATAGGTAGCCACGCATTAATACGCGCGCGACAGCGCCGAGTCAGTTCATCAGCCCACGGCCGCAGCCGTCCTACATCACATGCACGTAGCCAAGCCACATGCGTGATGTGTCCGTCCGTCAAGCAGCAAACAAACATTGCCTGCATTCATACGTAGTATACGGGCTCGCAGTTACGGCTCTGTCTTGAGTTCGTCGTACCGTTTTCACGGATCAAATCAAGAGCGAGGCTCAGGTTGAAGTTTCTTTTACTGATGGTAACAGGCGCGGAGCGAGCGAGGGCGACGGGGTGGTGCGCGCGCGCTCTCTGCTCGAGGCGCTGGCGGTGGCTCCTGGTGGGGGAACAGTGGTTCCGAAAGCGGCAGCTGCGGCCGCGAGGAGCAGCCAGTGAGGAGCGGGCAGGGCAGGGGCAGCGCTGCACCGGTGCAGGAGCGCTGCTACAAAAGTCCGAGAGAACCCAACGCCCAAGGGCAAAAGCCGGAAAAGCCCCCGTCCAATCAATCCCTCGCCTCACCTTCAGCCTCAGCTCGGCTCACTCCTGCGTCGTACTCCTACTAGTAAAAAGCGTGGGCGTCTCGTCTCAGAGGCACAGCGACGGGGCAGCATAGCAACAGCGACATTGTTTACGCGCGCGGCAGCCGAGGGGGAGATCGAGGAGGAGCAGGGAGGCATGGGGGGCTAGAAGAAGCAGAAGAAGAGGAGATGGCTGGAGAGCGACACGCTCGGGGGCATTAATGGGGCCCTCCTCCTGCTGCTGCTCCCACATCCTCCCCGCGGCCGCGGTTGATTCTCCCTCCCCCGCCTTTTAACCCCCTTGTCCCAAGGGGGACGCAAACCCTTACCTGCTGGCTGGGCTCTCTGCCAATGGGCATCGATCTCAACGCGATGGGCGAGGACAAGGCCGCGCTCCCGCCCCCGGCCGCGTGCCGGGACCTCTGGAACGCCTGCGCGGGGCCGGTCGTCGCGCTGCCGCGGCGGGGCAGCGCGGTCGTCTACCTGCCGCAGGCGCACCTCGCGGCCGCTGCCTGCGGGGGAGGGGAGGTCCCGGTGGCCCTGCCGCCGCACGTCGCGTGCCGCGTCGTCGACGTCGAGCTATGCGTGAGTGGAGGGAGACGCGCCCTTTTTTTTTTGCTCATGTCATTTTGGTTTCTGGCCGTGTTCAGCTCAGCTCATGATTTGGGTTCGCGTGTCTCTCTGCTTCAGGCGGATCCGGCCACGGACGAGGTGTACGCGCGGCTGGCTCTGGTGGCCGAGGGCGAGGTAAAAAATGCTGGCTCCAGTCGCTGGATTGCATTCATGTGCTGCTGCCCCATGATAGAAGGGGATTATTTTGGGGGGTGCAAGGTGAAATGTTTAGCTGGTTTTCAGCTTTCCCCAATGGTGTAAGCATGTGGTGTATAAAATGTGTGTATGCATACGAGCATACATTTTGTCTACATTTCTAAACTAGGCGTTTCTGGAAGTAATTTCTTCCATTACTTAGACTCTGTTCCATAATTAGTGTTGCTGATTTACTACAAAGCTGTACCAACTCAGCGACACTTTGAAGGGAGTACTTCATTTGGGACTGGCTAGATTACTGCATGCATGTCTGTGTACAATGTGTCTTGATTTAGCATGCCTAGGCCTATTAATGTAACTGATGGTCACTCTGAAATGCTGGTAGGATAATTTATCAACTTAGTTAGCAATGTTAAAAGACAAACTTTTGGGTTTTATTTCTTCTCTTCAAGAAAGGAAAGAAAAGGGTTATTTTGCTTCTGAAATTGAACTGTTGATTGTCCCTTCAAATTGTTGATTGTCCCTTCAAATTGTTGATTGTCCAAAATGGAACGTTTTTTTTTGTTGGTTCAGGTCTTTGAGAGAAACATGGGAGGTGCTAGAATTGAAGGGGAAGATGACACGGAGGATAGTGATGGAGAAAGGAAGTCCCGGATGCTGCACATGTTCTGCAAGACACTAACGGCCTCTGACACAAGCACACATGGGGGATTCTCTGTTCCTCGCCGTGCTGCCGAGGACTGTTTCCCTCCACTGGTGATTATGCTTGAAATTTTGATTTCGGCCATATGGCTCTCGAAATGACTCCTTGGTCTCATGGTAACCAATTTCTGTTACCTTCTTTTGTCTTAGGACTACCAGCAGATCAGGCCTTCCCAAGAGCTTGTTGCCAAGGATTTGCATGGAGTGAAATGGACGTTCCGCCATATCTATAGAGGTGAGTTCAGTGCTGATGCAGTGCTTTGGCTGCCGTATGCAATTCCCTTCTTGCATTATATTATGTAGTTATTCTGTTTCTGGTAAGAGTTCCACTTGTTGCTTGTGTTTGGAAATTATGCTTCATATTTCCATCTCATATTATATTTCGGAGGCAAGTCAATTCAACTTCAGAAAGCTCTGAAACTGCTTTTTAGCTTTCAAACACACAATACATAATGTCAATCTTGGACTATTTTAGTGAACATTATTAAGTAAATGGAAGTTGTGGCTTCAACTCTGAAATTTCATCACAAGAAGTTTTTTCTGTATGGTTTGCTTAGTCCTTTGTCATCACAAGAAGTTTTTTCTGTATGGTTTGCTTAGTCCTTTGATGGACTGGCATAGGCTTCCTTAGTAACCTTTTCCAATATTACCCTATGTTTCATATAGTATAAGCAGGGTTATTTGCATTGCCTCGGCATTACTAATATGGATTAGGTTATGCATTTGCAACTGACACTATTTATTATCTTTATTGTGCTGTAGCCTTAGCCTATTACGTATCCCGGAATCTATGTACGAACCGTGGTAGATTCATTAAAACCAGTCAATAGCATCGTCAAAATAACAGACAAGCTCCTCTCTGTTCTATCATCCATTCTGATTTTGAGGGAAATGTATCAGTTATCCTGGTTCTAGGAAGGTGTCATGTACTATGTTATGAGATGCTCCTTTGCCTTCCAGGTCAACCTCGTAGGCATCTTTTAACAACTGGATGGAGCTCATTTGTCAATAAAAAGAAACTCGTCTCAGGCGACGCAGTTTTATTCCTTCGGTAAGCACATGTACAATGTGATGAACTTAATAGATATGCGTCTTTATTTATTTTATTCATATTTTTTCTTTTAGAGGTGATGATGGAGAACTTAAACTTGGTGTAAGGAGAGCCATTCAGCTTAAAAATGAGGCCCTTTTCAAAGCTTTCAGTAGCAACAGCGCAAAGATAAACACACTGTCTTCTGTGGCGAGTTCCTTGAAGCATGGAAGTGTTTTTCACATCTGTTACAATCCAAGGTTTGTTAACTATGAATATAGTTTTCATTTGTAAGTAGTATAAGATTGCCAGAAAAGGGACATTTGATTCTCGGTCATAATCATGAAGCTGACTAGGTTATTGTTGTTCATTAAAAGTAGAACTGGTCCCTGGATATATTCATAGGTTTTAAATTTGAGCACGAAAAAGTCATTCTTCGTCGAGAGAATATATTATAATATGTAGCAACAAAAGGCTGAGTAAAAACTGTTCACTAAAACAATAGGGAACTGATTCCCTTTTGGTTGGGCGAGCATAAAATATGTTCTTACATATTTGAATATGGACTCTTGGACTCTCTACAGGGCTGCTGCATCTGAATTTATTGTTCCATATTGGAAGTTCCTGAAGAGCTTGAACCATCCATTTTGTGTTGGAATGAGGTTTAAGTTTCAGTACGGGAGTGAAGATGTTAATGAGAGGTTTGTCCCTTTCAACTGAACTAAAATTTATTTCTACAATATTTACTGAATTTTAATTCCTGTTTTGTTTTGTAGGCGATCCGGAATGATTACCGGTATCAATGAAGTTGACCCCATTAGGTGGACTGGCTCAAAATGGAGAAGCCTGCTGGTATGCATTTCAGTTAATTGTATAAAGCATTTAAGCCCTTAGCAACTCTGAACGGCATTATTTCCAGTCTGCTTTGCAATCTCTTGGAGAATTATATTTTTTCTGCACTAATTTGTTCATGTTGCTCATATGACTATGAATTGGGCTTATAGTACTCCTAATGACGATTGAAACATTGCAGTGTGCTAAGACCTGCACCCTCACATTCAGGTTTATTCACCTGACCAAAATATCACATAATTTTTTGCAAATGACGGCAGCCAATCCATCTTACCAGAAAAGAGCGTTTCCACAGAGCATGACACCTGAATGCAACTTTTTAGATTTTTAACCTTTTGCAAGGGGTCCTTGTTAAACATACCATGTTGATAAAAATATCTTCCATATAGAAAATGAATCGACAATGAATTCTAATTTACCCTAGCTGTAGAGAATCACTGAAGATGCACTAGGAGTTGTGCCTTCTATTATTTAGCATGAATTTATGGTGGTTTGGTTAGTTGATATCAGCGAATTTAAATGATGCCCTTTTGTTCAGGTAAGATGGGAGGATGACACTGACTGTAATAGCCAGCATAGGCTATCTCCAAGGGAGATCGAGATAATTTTTTTGTGAATAGACGGCAGCCAATCCATCTTACCAGAAAAGAGCGTTTCCACAGAGCTTGACAACCTAGAATGCAACTTTTTAGATTTTTAACCTTTGGCTAGGGTCCTTGTTAAACATGGCATGTTGATAAAAATATCTTCCATATAGAAAATAAATCGACAATGGATTCTAATTTACCCTAGCTGTAGAGAATCACTGATGATGCACTAGGAGTTGTGCCTTCTATTATTTAGCATGAATTTATGGTGGTTTGGTTAATTGATATAAGCGAACTTAAATGATGCCCTTTTGTTCAGGTAAGATGGGAGGATGGCACTGACTGTAATAGCCAGCATAGGCTATCTCCATGGGAGATCGAGATAGTCGGCGGTTCAGTCTCTGTTGCTCAGTCTCTGTCAGCATCCAGCTCTAAACGTACTAAGCTGTGCCCTCAGGGAAATTTGGACGTTCCAACTCTGTGTATGTTCCCACTTCACACTGTGCAATGTTGACGTTTGCATTTAACTAGGTATATCTGCTATTCCACTGTTCTTAATATGTGTTTATTGACTTTGACCGTTAAATGTTGTAGATGGAAATGGTCGTCCGGACTCGGTGGTAGCTGATAAGCTCCCCAGGGTCTTGCAAGGTCAAGAATTGATGGGTTCTGGAACTCATCGTGTTACATGTTCTCCTCAGCCATCCGGGCCGACAGAATTTAGACGTTCTGATGGTACGAGGTTCCTTACCGACACACAAAGCTGGAGACTTCCACCTCGAAACTCCTGTTTTACCTACCAATCTGTAGGCTTCGGCGAATCTGTTGGATTCCCAGAGGTCTTGCAAGGTCAAGAAATTTCTCAGACAGTTCCTCTGTTTCAAGGAATGGTGTCTGATACATGCTTGGGGAAAGGGGGATACGGCTTGTACAATTATATGCGCGACTCATCTGCCATCAGTGGGAGTTTAACATCTGCAACTCAAGGATATGCTCTCTCCCTATCTACTACGCCACCAGCAGAGGCGGCTTCTCCCTCATCCGCAGTGGTTCCACAGCTTTGGCAGGCAAGCAAGAACAGCAAAGAAGGTGGTGCAAATGACAGTCAGCCTAACCCATCTGGAATTCGGAAGGCTCCTGGAGATGGTACCAAGCTTGGGTCTGATGGAAGGAAGGTTGCAAGAACTAGTTGCATGCTTTTTGGTTTTTCCTTAACTGAGAAGATTCTGCAAGCAGAAGAAGACCGTGTCAAGGAAGGGAATCATGAAACCGACCGCCAAAACCCACGAATGCTCGATTTGTTTGGGTACAGCCGTTCTACTCCTGGTGCCCTTCAGGCTCTCTGTGCCGCCCCCCTAGGCATGTGACGCGACTTCAGTATGATCCAAGTACTTTGCAGTGTGCTTTCTAAGAAACTTTAATAATCAGTCAACTCCTTGCCTCACATCAAGGTATTATTGGCATTTTCACCTGTCGTTTTCTAGTCTCACCGTACTCCTGATGCACTGCTTGTTGTTCTAGTTCCATGCCTGGCCACCAATCCAAGTTGTATTGCTTCCGTAGCTGTACCAGGGATGACGTGCCTTTGCTGGACTCTACATGTACCCCTGCTTGCGGCTTCAGAGCAATGGGAACCAAGGGCAAGTGATCTTTGGCATCAGTGTTTGTGTACCCTATATATGTACCATGTACTATTTCAGACGGTTTCACATGTATTGCTTCTGCATCTGTATCACGAACCTTGATTTGCTATCTCCTTGGTCGTGACTTTGTCACAGCCAATGTTTATTTATGTTCCTAATGGACCTATTATGTGCTTTGCCTTTGAGTGTTTGGTGAATCGCTTGGTGCTACTGCTTCAAGGGTAACCTGGTGCTACATCAGCACTTCAGGGTAGAGTGCTCTGTTTTTTTTTTTTTTTTTTTTTTTTTTTTTTTTTTTTAAACGAGGCAAAAAGGTTGTCATTTCATTGATTAAGAGCAAGTGTTAGAAGTGAGTTACTGGGTGTCTACTCTCGCGACATGATATCACACAACGCTTTCGCCCCTGCACTGCACGGGACCAAATAACAGCCTCCTCCTTGATCTTGTTAATAGCGTGGTCGTGATAGATGATTTGTTTCTAAATACACGTGTGTTTCTTTTAAACCATATCTCCCATGAGACAAGCATGACGAGCGAAGGTGCGAAGCCAAAGCCTTCGTGGCCTCCCCTTTCTTGTGGATCACCCCGTCCACCATTCGTTCGTACTAGCAATTCCATTCCGCTCCTCCGGGTGAAGAGCATGAAGACCCTATGACACCTTCAAGGAGGACCGAATTCTCTTGGTGAACCGGCATTGAAAAATAAGGTGCGTGGCCGATTCTGGCACTTGGTTGCACAACTTGCAAAGACCACAATTTTGCCATCCTCTTCGTTGAAGTCTATCCACCATCCACACCCGATTTTGGAGAATCAACCAAGCGAAGATCTTACACTTGGGAGGCGCCCAAGGTTTCCACACAAAGTAGGCATCACCAACCTTGTGTTGCCTAGAAATTGCATGTTGTAAGCCGACCTTGACGAGTAACAAGAGTCATTTGTTAGCTTCCAACAGAAGCAATGGGATTCTGTGGTGGAAGTAAATTTATCCCACCCGCCCTATACCCAATTGAGGAAAACTATGATACCGGATTCTGCTCGAATCGCAAAACAATGATGAATTTGCCGTCTCTTCGGAGATGCCTGCAATCAGGTCTCACTTTATTGGCGTGGTGCAGTCCGAGATCGCGGACAACGCGAAAGAAACTAATCCCGTGGAAGAAGCAGAAAAGCATCAACCCACAGAACATGTGGAAGATCCGACACCCGTCAGTGAGACGACGAACTCGGAAGCCGACTCTGTATTAGCTGTTATAGAAGCAAGATTGGAGTCGGAACCCGGATCTGAAGATATAGATTCCGAAGATGAAGATGAAGACGCTTTCGAGAGAAAGGTTAAATCTATGCAAGGGAGCTTCTATGAAGTACTTATGGCAAAACCGACTGAAAACCCGGCTGCCGAAGACGATGAAGACCCTAAAACACCTCCGCCAGATGAGGAAAGAGAGGATGGTGAATCTAGTCCAAGTTACCCCGATGTCAGAGAATTGACGGAGGAAGAACCGGGCAAGAAATCCCCTTCTTCCAAAAAGAAAAAGAAGACTGCCAAGAAACTCCAATATAAACTCCAGAAGAAAAAGATGGAAAAATTAGCAGATATTGCCAACCAAAACCTGGAGGTAGGAGGAGATAGCGGAGTCAAACCTGTGGAGAAGAAAAGGAATGAAATCCCCGTTCCACAAATGTCGGAACATGATGAAATTGATTTAATTCGAACCCCCGTGGAACGAGACGAGCCCCCGGAAGTGCTGGAAGCCAGGAGACAAGCCCTACAACGGCAGCAGCAACATCTATTCCGTGCTCGAGAAAACCTCATCAAAACCCAAGCTGGCATTAAATTGCAGCAGGAAGAAATAGAGGAATACGAGAGAAGGAATAGATCTGGCGTTAAACCTACGCGGTTACCCGGAATTGCAAAACCGGATGAACTGTCAGCAAGAAAAAGGTTTTAAAACCCTTGTTGGCAAAGGCAGGTTAACGACACTAATGCCAAGGGCAAACGCATATAAAAAACCGCAGCCGAAAACGCGGAGGCCGCGTTCGCCATCCTTAATGATGATCTGTACTCCAACGACGAAAAACTTCAGGGGGTGTATGCTTTCCTAGGAAAGGCATTACAATAGCAACAGAGAGGACATACACGATCATGAAAGTTACATGATGATTCGGCCCTATGCAAAACCGCCACATGCGCTGCTGGAGCACCTGAACCTGGGGAACCTGGAGATTCAAGCGATTATAAGGAAAACAAGGGAGATCCTAGGAAGGACAAGAAAATCTCGGACAACAAGGATGCAGCGTCCAAAACAGGATCTCATCTGCCGAAAGGCGGAAATAATCCCCGTGATTACAAGGAACATGAGGAACAAAACCGGAAAGAAAGAAAAGTAATGCCGCCTTCGAGACGCCCAGCTGATAAAGCCGGAAGATATGACAATCCTCACAGGCGTGAGAGAACCCGTACTCCTCCTAGGAACAAAGAAAGGCCAAGGAGTAGAACTCCACCTTATTCCAAAGGACATGACAACAGAAGAAGTGGGGATAATCCCGGAAGACCGCACTTGCGCAACAATGGGTCAGAAAGGAGCAGATCCCCTTCTGCCCATTAAGCCGGAAGATATCCCGCTCACGTCAATAAGGCGGAAAGAGACGGTTTATACTTTGGACCTAAGTGTTTCACTGACAGGATCCAAAGAATCAGTCTATATTCTGGCTTCGCCAAAGTTGGTCCAACTTATCAAAAGTATACCGGAAGCACTAACCTGGATACGTGGCTTTCAGATTACTATACTGCCTTCCTGATTAACAAAGGGACATATTTAGAGGCAGTGAAGTTTCTTCCCCTAATGTTATTGGACGGAGCCAGAGACTGGATCAATGGGCTACCGTCAAGGACAATGGACAGCTGGGAAGATATGGCGAGAGTATTCGCTCAGCACTTTCAGGGCACGTACAAATGTCCTAAGAGTATAAACCAGCTGAACCGTTGCGTGCAATATGAGTATGAGTCGTATGTCGACTTTATCTCAAGATGGACTGCAATGAAGAATAGTTTCTCTAGAGTAAGTGATGTACAAGCAATGCATGCTTTCATCAACGGCCTGAAACCTGGCCTCGTACCTTTCATGGTTGGTTCGAAGGAGTACAAAGATCTCGGATCTATGTGTCGGATATATGCCGATTAGGGATATATTCGGCATTATCCTAAAGAGCCAGATTACCAGGGTGGCCTTTTGGTAATGGACCACAGTCCATTAGGCGGCCCAGTAAGCTGACGCGCAGAAGCCGGATTCTAGAAGAACCCGGACTACGGCCCAAAGTGGTGCGGCTTGGAGGAGAAGACAGATTCCTTACTTTCCAAGTTAGATACTTTTCGTAGTCTTCGAGGTTTCCTTTCTGTAATCCCTAACTCATCTATTTATATAAAGCCAGACGGGAGAGAATAACACAGACAATTAGCTAGAAGCCAACTCGCCGAGAAGTTGATCCTCGCCGAGTTAGCGAAACCCTACTCACATTGTACTTTGTATACTTCAGGCTTCAGCCCTGATTTAGTGAGATTGCAGGAGTAGGAACGTCGCCTAGTTGCGCCGTACCAAACCTGGGTAAATTGGTGTTCTTGGTTGTCGTACTACCACGTCCCCCCACGTCTCTACCCGTAGACTCATGGCACCCCCATCTATGAACTCTACTACGATGTCTCGACAGTTGGCGCCCACCGTGGGGACAGCGACGTCAGGCGTTATGTTTTGATCGGGGATACTCGGCGGAATCGGCAGTACCATAACTGTCAGAAGCTTGGAATTCGACAACGAGGTCGGGTGCTTCCTCGACAACAGATCGTACATGCCAGCAGAGAATCATCTGGTAAGTGCATGCGTTTTACTAATTGGATCTGCAAACATCTTTATCGGATTAACTTCAGAAGCAATGAGATTCTGTGGTGGAAGTAAATTTATCCCACCCGCCCTATACCCAGTTGAAGAAAACTATGATACCGGATTTTGCTCAGATCGCCCAAACTCTAAACTTGCTGCCTCTTCGGATATGCCTGCAATCATATCTCACTTCATTGGCATGGTGCAGTCCGAGGTCGCCGAAAACACGGAAGTAAGTAATCCCGTGGAAAAGGCAGAAAATAACAATCCCACAGAACAAGTGGAAGATCCGACACCCACCAATTAAATGGTGAACTCGGAAGCCAACTCCGTACTAGCTGCCATAGAGGCAAGATTGGAGTCGGAACCTGGATCTGAAGATATAGATTCAGAAGATGAAGACGAAGACGCTTTCGAAAGAAAAGTTAAATCTATGCAAGGGCTTCCATGAAGTACTTATGCCAAAACCGACTGATAACTCGGATGCCGAAGACGACGAAGACCCCAGAACACCTCCACCAGATGAGGAGAGAGAGGACGGCGAAACCAGTCCCATCTATCCTGATGTCAAGGAATTGACAGAAGAAGAACCTGGTAAAAAGCCTCTCTCTTCCAAGAAGAAAAAGAAGACTGCCAAGAAACTCCAGTACAAACTCCAAAAGAAAACGTTGGCAGATAATGGTAACCAAAACCTGGAAGCAGGAGGAGCAAGCGGAGTCACACCTGTGGAGAAGAAAAAGAAAGAAATCCCTGTTCCTGAATTGTCGGAACAGGACGAGATCGATTGTATCAAAACCCCGGTTGGACCATACGAGCCACTGGAAGTGCTAGAAGCTAGAAGGCAAGCCATTATGCGGCAGCAACAACAACTATTCCGATCGCAAGAAAATCTCCTCAAAGCTCAAGCCACTGTTAAAGCAAAACAGGAGGAAATTGAAGAATTCGAAAGACGGAATATGTCCGGGATAAAACCCACGAGATTGCCCGGAATCGCAAGGCTGGATGTACTGCCAGCAAAAGAATGGTTGCAAAACCCTTCCTGGCAATGACAGGTGGATGGCGTAAACGCTAAGGGCGAACGTATCTATAAGACCGCAGCCGAAAACGCGGAAGCAGCGTTCGCCATCCTTAATGATGATCTGTATTCCAAAGATGAAAAGCTTTAAGGAGTGTACGCTTTCCTGGGTAAAGCAGTGCAACATCAACAGCGAGGTCAAGTAAGATCAGGTAAGTTGCATGACGACTCGGCCCTATGCAAAACTGCCACTTGCGCCGCTGGAGCACCTGGACCTGGAGAACCTGGAGATTCAGGCGATTCTAAGGACAAGAAGGGAGATCCTAAGAAGGACAAGAAAATCCTGGACAATAGGGATGAAGCGTCCAGAACGGGATCCCATATGCCGAAAGGTGGAAATATACCCCGTGATCATAAAGATCGGGAGGAACAAAACCGGAAAGACGGAAAAATGATGCCGGCTCCGAGACGCCCAGCTAAAAAAGCCGAAAGACATGAAAATCCTCACAGACGTGAGAGATCCCGTACTCCTCCTAGGAATAAAGAAAGGCCAAGGAGTAGAACTCCGCCTCATTCCAAAGGACACGATAACAGACGAAATAGGGATAATCCCGGAAGAGCGCATTCGCGCAACAATGGGCCAAAAAGGAGTAGATCCCCTTCTGTCCATTCAGCCGACAGATATTCCGCACACGTCGATAAGGCGGAAAGAGATGATCTATACTTTGGACCTAAGTGTTTCACTGACAGGATCCGAAGAATAACCCTACATTCTGGCTTTGCCAAGGTTGGTCCAACTTACCAAAAGTACACCAGAAGTACAAACCCGGATACTTGGCTTTCAGGTTACTATACTGCCGTTCAGATCACAAAGGGACAGACCTGGAAGCAGTAAAATTTCTCCCCCTAATGTTGCTGGATGGAGCCAGAGATTGGATTAACGGGGTTCCGTCAAGAACAGTGGATAGCTGGGATGATATGGCTAGAGTATTCGCTCGACACTTCCGGGGTACGTACAAACGCCCTAAGAGCATCAACCAGCTAAATCGCTGCGTCCAATTTGAAGACGAGTTGTATGTCGACTTTATATCAAGATGGACAGCAATGAAACACAGGTGCTCTAGAGTAAGTGATGTACAAGTAATGCATGCTTTCATCAATGGACTAAAACTCGACCTTGTACCGTTCATGGTCGGTTCAAAGGAGCACAAAGATCTCGGATCTATGCTTACCACCGCAAATGAGCATGCAGCAGACGAAGATGACATCAGAGCGAGAGGTGGAAATATTGATGCTTTGGTCCAGGACAAACAGACGTCTCGTTCTGAAAAGAAGACTACTCCGAAAACGCAGACAAAACCCAAAGAAGTAAATTTAACCTTTGGAAAGGATACTGGCGGCAAATGGAAATGAAGAAGCAGAGAACCTATCTCCTATTCTAAGGAAGAATGGGAAAAGATTAAGTCCACCATTCGCAATTTGGGAAGCCTAGCCATACAAATGCGCAGTGTCGCCTCAACAATCATATGAAGGGCACTGCAGGATCCGGAATAAAGGAAAAAACTCCAAGAGGAAATTCTCCAAGCAAAAGCCAGAAGCTGAAAAAGAAGACAGTGAATCAAACACTGATGAAAAAAACCAGGAACAACAACGAAAAGGCGAGCCAAAATTCCCGAGAGTTGATGGAGAATGCAACCTAACTTTCATGGCAACTCCCTCAGTAAAATAGGAAAAGCGAACACTTCGAGAAATAAACGCGGTTGTCCCACCAACGCCCAAATTCTTGAAGTATTCCAATACGCCAATTACCTGGGATCAGTTAGATCATCCCGGAAATATCCCAGAACCTAGCACACAAGCTCTAATTGTAAGCTCTATTGTTCAAAGCACTAGGCTAAAAAGAGTGCTGATGGATGGAGGATCCGGTATCAATATTTTGTACCTGGATACACCGAAGCATCTGCGAATTTCTGAGACCCAGCTCAATCACAGCAACATACGTTTCCACGGCATAGTTCCTGGCAGACAAGCACATTCCCTAGGAGAAATTTCCCTAGATGTAGCCTTTGGAGAAAGAGAACACTTCCGACAGGAAAAAATCTCGTTCGAGGTGGTGTCGTTCGAAAGTGTATACCATGCAATACTCGGACGTCCAGCTTTCGCCAAATTAATGGAGAGATCATGTTATATTTATAACAAGCTAAAGATGCTAGGGCCAAAGGGAGGAGTAATCACCATATCGGGAGACTTCAAATTGGCGAACGAGCTGGAAAAAGGAAACACCCTTTGCGCCGAAAAAGTAATAGCAAAGGAGGAATTAAAAGAGCTGGCAAAGGAAGTATCGCCGATGGAAATGCCGGCAGGAAAAGAAAGCCGGAAGCCAGCAGATAGCTTCAAAGCTTCCGAGAATACAAGAAAGGTTATCCTAGACCTCAAAGATCCGACAAAATTTGTCGTAGTGGGGACAGGGATGACCGACAAATAGGAAAGCGCGCTCATCGAGATCCTCCGTGAGAACTGGGATATTTTTGCCTGGTGCCCTGCGAACATGCCGGGAGTACCCAGGGAACTTGCTGAGCATCAATTGAAGTTAATTCCAGGTTCAAAACCCGTCAAACAAGGTCTCCGTTCTTTTGATGGAAGACGACGGAAGGCTATAGGCAAGGAAATTATCCTGCTTTTAGCAGCTGATTTTATCCGGGAAGTTATACATACTGATTGGTCTACGAACCCAGTATTAGTCCTGAAGAAAGACACTATTTTTCTTAGGATGTGTCCAAAAGACAATTCCAGGTTCAAGATTACACCGGCTTGAATAAATTGTGTCCAAAAGATAGGTTCGCGTTACCGCGAATCGATCAAATAATAGATGCCACTGCTGTCTCTGAGCTTTTATGCTTTTTGGATGCTTTTTCCGGGTACCATCAAATACGTATGAAGGAGGAAGATCAAATCAAAACTTCCTTCATAACCCCGTATGGAACATACTATTGCATAACCATGACTTTTGGCCCGAAGAACCCGGGTGCTACATACCAACGTTGCATGCAGCGTTGCTTGCATAGTCAAAACGGCAAAAATGTCCATGTTTACGTGGATGACATTGCCGTAGTTTCCATGGAAAAGGATACACTCCTTGAAGATCTACGAGAAACCTTCGAACATTTGCGCACTTACAAAATGAAGTTGAATCCATTAAAGTGCGTATTCGGGGTTCCCTCAGGAAAGATTCAGGGTTTTATCGTTTCTCATAGAGGAATAGAAGTAAACCCGGAAAAGATCAAGACAGACTTGAACATCACAAAGCCTACGTGTTTAAAAGATGTACAAAGATTGACGGGTTCTGCAGCCGCAGTCAGTAGGTTTAAGCCGTCTAGGAGATAAAGCTCTGCCATTATACAAATTGTTGAAGAAATCCGACAAATTTGAATGGACAAAAGAGGCGGATAAAGCATTAACCCAGTTGAAAGAAACCTTGATGAAAGCACCAATTTTGGCATCCCCAAAAGACGAAGAACCCATGTTAGTGTATCTTACAGCAACAAACAGGGTTATCAGCGCTATGATAATTGTGGAAAGGCGGAAGGATGAACAAAGTATACCAGATCAGCATCCAGTACTATGTTAGCGAAGTTTTCTCCGAGTCAAAGCAAAGGTACCCACATTATCAAAAGCTGGCATATGGCGTGTTTTCGCATCCAGAAAACTCTGCCATTATTTCCAAGGACATTCCATAACAGTGGTAAGCAAAGCACCACTAGGGGATATCATTAAAAATGCGGACGCAACAGGCCGAGTAGCCAAATGGGGCATTGAGCTAGTTGCGTTCGACATTAAGTACCAACCCCGGACGGCAATTAAATCCTAGGTGTTGGCAGATTTTGTCGCTGATTGGATAGATGCAATGGAAAACACACCAATTCCAGAGTCAGAACACTCGGTCATGCATTTTGATGGATCCAAGATGAAGGAAGGCGCTGGATCTGGTGTAGTGCTAAAATCCCCAAAAGGTGACATTATGGAGTATGTATTACAAATACATTTCAACGCCAGTAACAACCTGGCAGAATATGAAGCATTGCTTCATGGCTTGCATATTGCAAAAGAAATAGGTGTCAAGCGCATACTATGCTATGGTGACTCGGATCTGGTGCAGCATCAGCTAAACCAAACATGGGACGCCAAAAGCCCCATCATGGCCGAATATCGGAGAACGGTGGACGAGTTTTCCATTTTCTTTCTTGGATTTAAAGTACTTCATATCAAAAGGGAGGAAAATTGGAACGCGGATGCATTAGCCCGCATGGGGTCGGAAAGAGTGAAAACCCTACCACCTGGTGTGTTTGTCCAACATTTGCACGAACCATCGATTAAAGGTGGAGATGTTGATTATCCTCTCGTTTCCGACTCAATTGAAGTTCTGCTCGTTAACCCGGATTGGACGATTCCATACTTAAACTTCTTAGTTTTTCAGAAGTTCCCGGATGGAGCAGACGAGGTCTTGCAAAGGCAGATACAACGCCGATGCAAAGGATACACGGTAATCAATGGTTGCCTATATAAGCGCAACACTATCGGAACTTTTCAGGGATGTATTTCGCCAGAGGAAGGACGAGAAATATTGCAAGAAATCCACGCAGGATATTGCGGACATCATGCTCAATGAAAAACATAGTCAAAAAAGCATTTCGTGCAGGGTTTTTCTGGCTCACGGCCAAGACAGATGTAGAACACATAGTAAACACATGTGCCGGATGCTAGTATTGCGCCAAGCAGACGAATATGCCAGCTCAAGCACTAAAAATTATCCCTATAACATGGCCGTTCGCGGTATGGGGGCTAGATATGATGGGACCATTCAAAACTGCAAGAGGCGGACTTACACATCTACTCGTTGCAGTGGATAAGTATACCAAGTGGGTGGAGGCGAAACCCATCAAGAAACTTGACGGTGTGACTGCCAGAAACTTCATCATTGACGTAGTCATGAGATACGGCGATCCACACAACATAATCACCGACAACGGGACAAATTTCTCTATTGGAGAGTTGGCAAAATATTGCCGACAAACGGGAATACGCCTAGATCTTGCATCTGTGGCTCACCCACAATCCAATGGGCAGGTTGAAAGAATGAATAGCTCAATCCTGCAAGGAATACGCCCAAGACTCGAATCTCCTCTTCATAGAGCAGCTGGAGTATGGGTAGAAGAATTGCCTTCCGTGCTTTGGAGTATTCGAACGACGTCAAATAGATCAACAGGGCAAACCCCGTTTTTTTTTGGTTTATGGCACAGAAGAAATGCTTCCAACGGACATGCTCCATGATAGCCCAAGAGTGCAGGCTTACGATGACTCGGATGCCGAAAGCGCACGACAGGATGCCGTCGATCTTTTAGAAGAAGAACGAGACCTTGTGCTTCAAAGATCCGCCATTTACCAGCAAGGATTGCGACGCTACCATAGTCGAAAAATCAGACACCGTTGTTTCAAAGAAGGTGACTTAGTGCTAAGATTGGTACAGGAAAGAAAGCACAAGTTAGCCCCAGTCTGGGAGGGACCATTTTTCATTAGCAAGGCTATGAAAAATAGATCTTATTATCTTGTAGATATTCGGGATACGGAGGATGATCACAAAATACCGAATCGCAAAAGAAAGAGAAAGATAGACGTCGAACTAGGAGAGACAAAGAGACCCTGGAGCATCCAGCAGTTACGTCTCTTCTACACTTAGTTCAATTTCTATGTAAACATCTTTGAGATCATGAAATAAAGTTGTCGGAATTCAAGTATTACTGTTTTATCTGTTTTCGTACAAAGCATAAGTCCGTCTTATCTATTTCCCAATGATCTTTCAAAATACTCAATGTTAAACCCGAATTGTGCCTGCGTGCTCGGAGTTATAAAACTGAATGCTTTTCAGCCTAAGGAGGCTTAAGGAAACCTGGATTGTGCCTGCGTGCATGAGTTTCATACAATGTTACAATTCCTTACTTTTCTCTAAGTATTATCTGATTTTTTATGTGTTGGGTCACTGGAATTAGTAAGTAAAAATGCCTTAGTACAATCCATGTTTCCGAGTTTCGACTGGTCGGTTAAACCCACCCACTTGGCGTGAAGATTAAGTACTATTGAGCCATTTCAAACGCTAAGGACAGTTAAAACATATAAACTAGAGAGGTTAGAAGGCAAAGGAATTAAAATCCAGAAAACTTGCAAATATTTATAAATTAAATTGTTTATACAAATGATAGATAGCATTACAATGAATATTACATTGTAAGAATAGTAATGCTTCTATTTCTCCTATCTTCTACCCAGGACTCAAGCAGCTTCTTCGGGATCTGAATCCTCCTCCTCGTTGCTGGACTCCTCGGGAGTTGTTGGAATTTCCTCCTCGGGGAAGAAGGTGGAGATGTTCACCATTTGCGCTATTTTGGTGGCGTGGCCTTTCACGGAGTCGAAGATGTTGGCCCACTGAGCGTCCGTGTATCCTTGAGGGATACCTGACGCCACACGCCAAGACTTGGAGGTGGTATAATGCATGCGCATGAGCCCAAGGGCCATGCGTGCACCACCGCGAGCCGCGGAACGGAACCATGATTCTTTGCGGTTCGCCACCTCCCCGATTGCCTCCGGAAGTTTGCTAACTTCCGAGAGTTCTCCTGCTTTGTCGGGAATATACTTATTGATAAGAAACATCCCCGCGGACTTCAGCGCGGCGAAGATTCTCCCGAAAGCCCGGATTCGATCGATCCGGGTAAGCAAAGGGTTCCCTTCTATTTAAATCAACAAAAGAAAGTTAGAACAAAACAGAGGAGGACAATGGAAAAATCCGGTAAAAGTTTAAGAACTTACCGAGAATCATGTCCATCTCCGTGCCTTCTTCAAGGCGTTGGTTCAAGGTATTCTCCAAGTCCCTGATGGTGGCCTGGTCCTTCTCGGCCTAGCTAGAGGCCTTGGACTCGGCAATGCCGACAGCCAGTTGGCTGGCCTCCAGATCCTTCTGGAGCTTCACATTGATCTTGTGAAGTTCCATGTTTTCCTTGCGAAGGTCTCAGCATTGCCAGCATCTTCAGCAATTTGTTTGGCTTTCGCCAAAGAAGCTGAAAAGCAAGTAAAAGGAAGAGTTAAAAACTCGGAAAAATACTTAGAAAAAATTACAAAATACAGCAGAGAAAAACTTACCTGCTGATTCATCCAGCTTTTGCTGAACGGAGGCCAGCTCTGCATCCTTTTCATCAAGAATGCTAAGGAGAGTTTTCACCTCTTTATTCTTGATTGTAAGTTTGCTGAAAACTTCCATGTTTATGTTTACAGCAGTTTGCTGAAACACAGAAAAGAGACAAAATGCTTAAGTCAGAGAACAAGCAAGGTTATAGTAAAAGCATTAAGTCAATAAAATTATACATTTGACAGAATACTTGGGGGCTAGAGATATTACATGGCTCATTTTCGTCAAGTTTGCCAGATTTTCGTTGAACTCTTTTGCATAGTCTGCAAAAAGAAGCCCGACGTGGCAAAGCCCGTCCTGGATGACATGCCGAGGTGAAAATACGAAGTTATTCTTAACAATAATCCCGCCTTGCGGCCAAGGACGGATTAAGGGAGCTGGAGCGAAGTGTTTTGTCGCCCACGGTTTGATATACCCGTGTTCGTCAAAGGGTTCCTCCTTTACCTTGAACTCTTTGTCGAATGTTGGGATAGAATCCTCCTCTGGAACTCGAGAAGGACCTCCCGTCTCTGGCACCGCCCTTTCCCTCGCGTCCGACTCAGACGCAATGGGCTGGCTGGACTGCAAAGTGTTGGGAATATGCCCTAGAGGCAATCATGGATGATGTAATTCCCAATGTATTCATAAAGTTATTAAGTTGTCCTTGTTTTGAACATCTGATATATGTCATTGAATATGTGATTCGATTGTGGAACTATATATTCATGTTGTTCATACTAGATTGTCCTTGGTCATTAAGGTTGTGCTGGACACACACCCTAGACTAATGTGAGTGTTGGCTGATGACATGTTTCCACTTTTCACGGGCATGGTGATGCCGTTCCAACGATCACGGACTTGGCTAAAGAGTTTGGCAAGTCGGACTGACCCACATTGAGATGCAACGAGCAAGTCGATATTTGCATGTCTTAATCAATGTAATCCTTAGACCTAAGGTTGTCGCACAATCCGAGTTGTGGATCACCAACTTAGGTTTTGTTAAACGCTGCTTTGTGACGAGGCAGTTATAAAGGCAGAGTTCGAGTCGAATGAGAAACAAGCTGCGTGATGTGGATAATCAAGATGGAATTTTGCCCCACTGAATGGAGAGATATTCTCTGGGCCCTCTCGAGTGATATGATTCAGGAAGCATGGCCATGCGCGAATCAGTTAAGTGTTAACTGTGTCTGTTGACTAAGAGTTAGTCAGATGAATCACATATCACGGATCGAGAAGAGAGTTGAACTATTAAAGGGATGACGATACATCGCCTATAGTTCGACAAGGTATATCGTGAGGCAAAAGGGACTAAGATGAATATCACATTGAAATGTATGTCGTCATGACTCAATGGGATTTGGGAGTTGGCACGTTCAGCTAGGAGCCGCTACCGATTGATCGATTGAGAGTCGGACTCCAATCGTGTCCAAGTCGTCATGAGCCTACAGGGTCGCACACTTAAGAGCGGGAGCAAATGTATTGGTTGGGTTGGACCCGAACCGGAAATGGACTGGGTTTTGTGAGTCGGACTCACAGAGGGAATGGGCCACAAGTAGGGCTGGAATTAAAACTCGGAACTCGCGAGTTAAACGAGTAGCTCGCAACTCGACTCGGCTCGGCTCGAACTCGTTGTCCAACGAGCCGAGTCGAGTTTTCGTTTTCAACGGTAAACGAGTTCAAGCTAAATGAGCCGAGTTTACCGAGTACTCATTTAGCTCGTTTAACTCGGTCAAAATAATTTTTAATGATATTCTTGTTTATTTAAATATTTTTTTACCGATTATTGTAGTTTATTTACTACAAATTGTTTGACGGTGACATATTATCAGTGATTATTGTGATGATTTTATTATACATGACCCAAATAATCAAAAACATAATTATATACACATTATATAATGTTGATTTTTTATAGTTTTATAAAATTAGATAAGTTAAACGAGTAGCTTGCGAGCTACTCGCGAGTTCACCGAGTCGAGCCGAGTTTTGATTTTGAACTCGTTTGTTGAACGAGTCGAGCCGAGCTCGACTCGTCAGTTGACTGAGCTGAGCGAGTGCTCGAATTCCATCCCTAGCCACAAACGTTGTGAAGCCCACTACCACTCGCTATATAAAGAGAGGCGCAGGTTGCCCAGCGGGCACGTTACTCCTCTCACATGCGTTGGGAACCCTAGCTCCACTTAGTCCAGCCGTCGCATCGGACCTAGCAGTCCGCCGTCGGAGCTCCTCCTCGTATGTGTGGATACCGGCAGAGGTGCTGTACGTTCAGCACTTCGACGTTCGTGGGATTGGATCGGCTGGATCGGATCGTGGGACTGCACTGCCCCGACGCGCTTCATCGATAATCCGCAACCGCGCGTCTAGTGGTAATCATCGTGGCCTTCTACCTTGGCTAGATCTTGGAAGTACCGCGTAGGAAAAAGTTTTGTTTCTCTCTACGCGTTCCAACAGTGGTATCAGAGCGGTAGTTTCTGGTTTTAGGCCCGAGATCCGCACATATGAGATATGTAGTTAGCGTTAGATGTGATCTAATTGTTGTTTTGGTGGTCGTTCTATGAGATAGATCGGTTTTGTACAAGGTTGATTGGATCAATCGTACTCGGGGTTAATGGATGATCTGGTTTCCGTGATCATACTGCTAAGATCGTGGAACAACTTACCCCTACCGGTCGGTTTCCGCCATCGGGGTATACCGTGACACACAAATCCAGTTGCAGGACCGCCGGCTTCGCCCTGTCGTAGCGCCTTAGATTTCGTTACGAGTTTCACAACACCGGTAGATATCGTGTCTATGCACAACTTGTTTTTGCAGGAAGTCGTGAATGGTATGGCTTATGTGCATGTGATGTGTGTAATCCATACATGATCTGCGTATCATGTTTCTTGTCTGCCGGCTGGAGCCTAGGTGTTGTCATTTTATTGTATAACGACCTGCGTGTCGGATTCTCTATGTAATTTTTTATTTACTAGCTAGTGTAGCTTGTTGGAGAACCCGGGTGACTTGCAAGTCGATGTACAAGTCGGCTACATGGAGTGAGATGGCACGTGACAAGAGTTGGCACGAGTCGACTTACAAGCTTCGTGGAGATGGAGATCACCATGAAGAGAGCCATACCATTTCACATTATATTAGTTTATTTGTGTTATTGTTATGTCTCTTTTTACCTCTATTTAGATACTTGGTAGATTTAATCCCTCAAAGAAGGTCTAGTCGGTCGCCCCGCCAGTGCTGCACCATCACAAGTCGGACATTCTTGGTAGTGGGCTCATAAAATTGAGGTGTTACCAATTCTTTCCGATTAGGTGGGGTTTGAGTCGGACTCTTACAGCGGAAGCACTTGGTAAGCTAGACGAGTCCATCACAACGGTTGTGGGGCTCGGGGCGAGGTAGGTTGGGAGCCGGGCCATGTGATGCCACCCAACGAACAGGAGTCGTATTGGATACGATTGGCAAGGTGTTGCCTACCTAGATCACTTGATGGCTAGCGGTGATGCTAAATCTCACTAGTCAGCTTGCTTATTTAGGATCTTGAATCACTTAGCAACCATCGGAGGGGTGTTGGTTCTAGTGGGAGCATAAGTATTAAAACGTTTAATATGCCTGCTCTTTTATGAATACATGTCTTAAGTGTCTTGCATATTTTCTGTTGTAGATCAATGGCATCTAGCAACCTTCCTCAGTTGTCCACTTTTGCGTTGAGGTCAATTCTAGAGAAAGATAAGCTTAATGGAACTAATTTCACCAACTGGTACCGTAATCTGAGGATAGCCCTCAAGCATGACAAGAAATAACATGTTCTAGAAACTCCACTTCCAGAAGAGCATGATGATGATTCGACTGTCGCTGTCATGAATGCCTACCGTAAGACTAGAGATGAGTCTACGGAAATTAGCTGTCTTATACTTGCACACATGGAACCGGACTTGCAGCAACAGTTCAAGAATGTTGAGGCCTACGATATGATCGAAAGCCTCAAAAGTATGTTCCAGGCTCAGGCAAAGACCGAGAGGTATCACGTCTCTCAAGCTTTGCTGGGCTGTAAGCTTAAAGACGGCGATCCACTGAATCCGCATGTAATCAAGATGGTTGGTTACATACAGTCTCTGTATCGGTTGGGCTTCCCAATTAACGAAGATTTCGCTACTGATATAATTCTGAACTCTCTTCCTAGTGCGTATTGTCCGTTCATCTCGAACTACCATATGCATGGTATGGATAAGAAGATCACTGAATTACATGGGATGCTCAAAACGGCAGAGGCTGATCTCAAGAAAGGCGTCAGTCAAGTGTTGATGGTGCAGAATAAGGCTAAGTTCAAGAAGAGATCTTGGACTAAGAAGAAGAAGGAAAAGTCAGGAGGTAGCGCCCATGGCCCTGTCCAGAGTGCTTCCTCAAAGACTAAGCCTTCTCCTACGGCCGGAGCCAATTGCTTCTATTGCAAGCAAGATGGCCACTGGAAGAGGAACTGCACCAAGTATTTGGCTGACAGAGCCAAGAGTGGAGGTATGACTTCCGACTCAGATACACTTGTGTGCAATGTTATAGACATTTATCTTGCTGATGCACCTAATAGTTCTTGGGTATATGATACCGGATCAGTTATTCACATATGCAATTCGTTGCAGGGACTGGTAAGAACTAGGAGCGTGGCAAGAGGAGAAGTTGATATTCGGGTCGGCAACAAGGCGAGAGTCGCTGCGTTGGAAGTCGGCATGATGCAACTTCATTTACCTTCAGAATTTTTAATGGAATTGAATAATTGTTATTATGTTCCAGTGCTTAGTCGAAACATTATTTCCGCCTCATGTTTGATGAGACAAGGTTATGAGTTGAATATTAAGAATATTGGTTGTTCTTTATATTTGAAATATATGTTCCATGGCTTTGCACCCGTTCAGAACGGGTTATTTATTTTGAATCTTGATGGTGAATCGGTCTATAACATAAATGTTAAAAGGTTGAAACCAAATGATCTGAATATGACTTACTTTTGGCATTGTCGGCTTGGTCATATAAGTTGGAAGCGCATGAAGAAGCTCCATGATGATGGACTTCTAACTTCATTCGACTTAGAGTCGTTCGAGACATGTGAATCATGCCTACTAGGCAAAATGACCAAGACACCTTTTGCAAGAAGTTGTGAAAGGGCGTCCGACTTGTTGGAACTGATACATAGTGATGTATGTGGTCCAATGAGCACGACAGCCAGAGGTGGTTATGAGTACTTCATTACCTTCACTGATGATTTGAGTAGGTATGGATATATCTACTTAATGAAACACAAGTCGGAAGCCTTTGAGAAATTCAAGGAATTCAAGAGTGAGGTATAAAATCAACTCGGCAAGAAAATAAAGTTTCTGCGGTCGGACCGTGGAGGCGAGTACTTGAGCCATGAGTTTGATATCCATCTAAAGAGTTGTGGAATAGTTCCTCAACTCACTCCGCCAGGTACACCGCAGAGAAACGGTGTATCGGAACGGAGAAATCGGACCTTGTTGGACATGGTACGATCAATGATGAGTCGGACATATCTACCTTTATCATTTTGGGGTTATTGTCTAGAACCTGCAGCGTTCACACTAAATAGAGTACCATCAAAGTCAGTAGAGAAGACACGCATGAGATGTGGACTGGCAAAAGGCCAAGTTTGTCTTTTCTTAAGATTTGGGGTTGTGAAGCATTTGTCAAGCGACTTCAGTCGGACAAACTCACGCCCAAGTCGGATAAGTGTATTTTCGTGGGGTGTCCGAGGGAAACCTTGGGGTACTACTTCTACAACCGGGAAGAGGGCAAAGTGTTTGTCGCTCGGAATGGTGTCTTCCTTGAGAAAGAGTTTCTCGGTCGGGAAGTCGGTGGGAGCACAGTGCAACTCGAAGAAATTCGAGAGGAACCGGCTAGGGGCAAGTTGGCGAACGCCTTAGAGGCTGAGCCGGTCGTGGTACCTACACCGGTAACAGCACCTGAACCACGGAGATCTGCCAGATTACAAAATGCTCGTGATGTTTTACTGTTAGACAATAATGAGCCGGCAACTTATTCGGAAGCGATGGTGGGATCTGATTCCGAGTCATGGCTTGGAGCCATGAGATCCGAGTTAAAGTCCATGGATGAAAACCAAGTTCGGAATTTGGTTGATCTGCCTGACGATGCAAGACCCGTCGAGTGCAAATGGGTCTTTAAGAATAAAACTGATATGGATGGAAATATTTCTGTCTATAAATCACGACTTGTCGCGAAGGGGTTCCGACAAGTTCAAGGAGTTGACTACGACGAGACCTTCTCGCCAGTAGCGATGCTTAAATCAGTTCGGATCATGTTAGCCATAGCGGCCTATTTCGACTATGAGATATGGCAGATGGATGTCAAGACGACTTTCCTTAATAGAAATTTAACTGAGGACGTGTATATGATACAACCCGAAGGTTTTGTTGATCCGGCTAATGCTGACAAGGTATGCAAACTTCAGAAATCCATTTATGGGTTGAAGCAAGCATCTCGGAGTTGGAACATTCGCTTTGATGAGGTAATCAAATCGTTTGGCTTCATCAAGAGCGATCATGATTCTTGTTTATACAAGAAGTTTAGTGGGAGCAAAGTAAATTTTCTAATCTTATATGTGGATGACATATTACTGATGGGAAATGATGTCATGATGTTGCAAGAAACCAAAGAATCATTGGAAAGGAGTTTTTTAATGAAGGATTTGGGTGAGACGACTTACATATTAGGAATCAGGATCTATAGAGATAGATCAAGGCGGCTCATTGGATTGATCCAGAGTACATATCTGGACAAAGTTTTGAAGAAATTCAAAATGGAAGAGTCCAAGAAGGGATTCTTGCCGATGTCCCATGGCATAAAACTTAGCAAGACTCAGTGTCCTTCGACGACTGATGAGCGAAGTCGGATGAGTGTGATCTCGTATGCTTCGGCAATCGGATCCATCATGTATGCCATGATTTGTACTAGGCCAGATGTTTCCTATGCTCTAAGTGTTACGAGCAGATACCAGGCTGACCCTGACGAAGCCTACTGGGCAGCGGTTAAAAACATCCTTAAGTACTTGAGAAGGACTAAGGAAATGTTCCTAATTTATGGAGGTGATGAGGAATTCAGTGTAAAGGGTTACACTGATGCAAGTTATCTCACCGACTCAGATAATTCTCGTTCACAATCTGGATACGTGTTCGTAATGCGGTACCACCTCATTCGCCAGTTTTTCGAACAAGGTGATATCAAGTTATGCAAAGTACACACGGATGCAAACATTGCAGACCCGTTGACAAAGGAGCTACCACAACCTAAGCATGAGGCGCACACGAGAGGTATGGTCATTAGATGCCTAGGCATATGATGCCAAGATGATTGACTCTAGTGCAAGTGGGAGACTGTTGGGAATATGCCCTAGAGGCCGCGGGAAGCATGGCCATGCGCGACTCAGTTAAGTGTTAACTGTGTCTGTTGACTAAGAGTTAGTCAGATGAATCACATATCACGGATCGAGAAGAGAGTTGAACTATTAAAGGGATGACGATACATCGCCTATAGTTCGACAAGGTATATCGTGAGGCAAAAGGGACTAAGATGAATATCACATTGAAAGGTATGTCGTCATGACTCAATGGGACTTGGGAGTTGGCACGTTCTGCTAGGAGCCGCTACCGATTGATCGATTGAGAGTCGGACTCCAATCGTGTCCAAGTTGCCATGAGCCTGCAGGGTCGCACACTTAAGAGGGGAGCAAATGTATTGGTTGGGTTGGACCCGAACCGGAAATGGACTGGGTTTTGTGAGTCGGACTCATAGAGGAAATTGGCCACAAGCGTTGTGAAGCCCACCACCACTCGCTATATAAAGAGGGGCGCAGGTTGCCCAGCGGGCACGTTACTCCTCTCCCATGCGTTGGGAACCCTAGCTCCACTTAGTCCAGCCGTCGCACCGGACCTAGCAGTCCGCCGTCGGAGCTCCTCCTCGTACGTGTGGATACCGGCAGAGGTGATGTACGTTCAGCACTTCGACGTTCGTGGGATTGGATCGGCTGGATCGGATCGTGGGACTGCACTGCCCCGACGCGCTTCATCGATAATCCGCAACCGCGCGTCTAACGGTAATCATCGTGGCCTTCTACCTTGGCTAGATCTTGGAAGTACCGCGTAGGAAAAAGTTTTGTTTATCTCTACGCGTTCCAACACAAAGGGTATTCTTCCTCCCTTGCAGCCGAGTTTTCTTCTCCTGCGGCAACCGGAGTGTCGGGGGCTGCAGCGGGAGACAGTTGTGATCCTCTGCTAACTACTGCCTTATTTTTCTTCCGAGATTTCGGCTTCAACGTGGTAGGAGCAAGGCTAAAAAGGAAAGGGAAAGGAAAGAAATTTCGAGAAATAAGAATCCGAGAAAGAGAAGAAGTTCTTGCGACAAAAAGCAGATGAAAGAAAAAACCCGGATGATTTACCTAGAAGTTGCGACGGGAATACCGTCAAGATCAATCACCTCATGAGTGGTGGAGCGTTTCTTTCGCTTCCGCCCGCCGGCAAAGTTGGCGCGCAGAGCGTCCAACTCGGCGTCAGAAGCAAGATCCGAGTCTGGAAGAGTCAGAATCTGTCAAAATACAAAGACCGGGTTAGTAAAAACATCCGAGAAAAAAGAAACTCAAAACCAATGCCCAAAGTGTTAGAAATTTACCTTTGGAGCCGGGTTTGCGGCCGTATAAATTTGCCGTCTTTCCTCATATTGGTCGCGAGTTGCGACCAACTGGTTGACGTGTTTCTTCAAGTCCTTCTTCGACAAGGACTTGTTCGTTGCCCTCATCGCATCCTAAGGTCTCGTGTATTCACACATTAGTCGGGGACCGCGGTGAGCCAGAGGCTGGATCCTCCTTTCAAGCCAGCATAGAACCGTGTCCATGCCAGTGAGAGGAGGAGAGGTGGAAACCAGCTTGGCGATGCGCCGTTTGATTCTCATCAGATCCGGCGGCAGGGTCTGGACAGCGTCCACTGCCTAATTCTCTTGGGGAGTGGCCGCGGAATTGACGAAAGGTGGGATTCCCGTTTCCTTTCCAGGAAAATGTACATCCTCATGATAAAAGAAGAAACACGTCCAAAATTTGACGGATTCCGAAGTTTCTATCTTGGGGAAATGGTCCCGCAAGTGGGGAGAGCACCCTCAGAAGGGTTTCTCTTGACTCCAAAACAATACTGCCAGAAGTGTAGCCTAGGCTCTAACCCTAAATAACCTTCGAACAAATCCTAAAAGCCGGCAATGTATAGAATGGAATTGGGAGGGAGATTATGCGGCTGAATCTGGTAATGGTCTAAGACCTGGAGAAAAAAGGAGGAAGGTGGAAGTCCGATACCTCGGTTGATATGCGACGCGAGGAGGACTCTTTCTCCGGCTTTCGGCGATGGCTCGGATTCATCCGCGTCATACCGCCATTTCTTCGCCAGGATGAACCCTTCCTTCTCCATTGCCGGAAGGAGGGAGGAGACCACGTTGTAGTGGCTCCGATTCCCGGAACTTTCCCCTTCTTCTTCTTCGGCTCCGGCGGCGCCCGCGGCGGCGAGCTCCTCACCACTGCGAGCGAGGTTTTCTTCCGTTGGCTCGGTGGCGAAAGGTGGAGTTGGCGCGGCAGATGACGACGGTGCATTCTCGGCCGCGGGAGGAAGATCCCCGCGGGCCAAGTTGCCGGTGTTTCCCTCCGACGCGCTCGCGGTGGCGCGGCCGGGGGAGTCCAGCTGCGGGTCTATATCATTGATGATACTGTCGATGTCATGGGAGATGGAGCTCTCCTCCGTAGCACGAGGTGATTCTCCGGTGGTCATGTTCGGGCGGCGCGACGAGGATCCGGATCCTCCGATGGCGTTTTCCGTGGAAGGTGCGGTCGCACGGTTCTCTGCTCCCTCTCGCAAACTTGAGCTCTGTGGCAATGGCGCTGGGGGCTTGAAGGATAAGAGGGAGCGGAAGGAAATCCGGTTGGACGAGGCGGCTATTTATAGCCGGAAATGCGTCAAGATTGCTATAAAGGCTATTTTAGCCATTGGATCCTCGATGCGTGTCACGCCCGGTAATTCCGGGAAACGCGAGGATGGGGCGATAATGGTTATCTCCTCGTTTCCCGCGACAATATGTCAGAGATACGTTTCAGGGTTTTGACTGAACCCAAGCGTCCGTGATGTCAGCATGTTTTCATAACTGTCGTCACGAAGTTCCTTATCCACGAAGGTTCGTGGAAGAAAAGCCGGATTCTGGTAAATCCGAGTTTTGAGTTATGCATCAAGAAATTTCCTTCTCCACGAAGGCTCGTGGAAGGAAAAGCCGGATTTTGATGAAATCTGAATTGTGCATTATGAAGTTTAGGGAAAAGAAGAATCGAGACAAAGCGCCAACATTTCTCAGAACAGAAAGCGAATTGACGAAAAGTGGCAGGATGAAGTCTCAATCCTTCTTGGGGGCTACTGTCGGAATATGCCGATTGGGGGTATATCCGGCATTGTTCTAAAGAGCTGGATTACCAGGGTGGCCTTTTGGTAATGGACCACAGTCCATTAGGCGACCCAGTAAGCTGACGCGCAGAAGCCGGATTCTAGAAGAACCCGGACCACGGCCCAAAGTGGTGCGGCTTGGTGGAGAAGACGAATTCCTTACTTTCCAAGTTAGATACTTTCCGTAGTCTTCTAGGTTTCCTTTCTGTAAGCCCTAACCCGCCTATTTATATAAAGCCGGACGGGAGAGAATAACACAGACAATTAGCTAGAAGCCAACTCGCCGAGAAGTTGATCCTCGCCGAGTTAGCGAAACCCTACTCAAATTGTACTTTGTATACTTCAGGCTTCAGCCCCGATTTAGTGAGATTGCAGGAGTAGAAACGTCGCCTAGTTGCGCCGTACCGAACCTGGGTAAATTGGTGTTCCTGGTTGTCGTGCTACCACGCCCCCCCCCCCACGTCTCTACCCGTAGACTCATGGAACCCCCATCTATGAAATCTACTACGATGTCTCGACACTATGCTTACCACCATCAATGAGCACGCAGCGGCTGAAGATGATATTAGAGCGAGGTGTGAAAATATTGATGCTTTGTTCAGGCCAAAAAGGCGTCTCGCTCTGAAAAGAAGACTACTCCAGAAGCACATCCCAAAACCAAAGAAGTAAACTTAACCTTCAGAAAAGACAATGACAATAAATGGAAAGGAAGAAACACAGAGCCAATCTCCTATTCTAAAGAAGAATGGAAAAAGATAAAGTCGGAAAACTGTGTCCACCATTCGCAATTTGGGAAGACTACCCACACCAATGCGTAGTGACGCCTTAACAAATATATGAAAGACATTGCAGGATCCGGGAACAAAGGAAAGAATTCCAAAAGGAAGTTCAACAAGCAAAAGCCGGAAGCTGAAAAAGAAGAAAGTGAATCGGACACTGATCATAAAATCCAGGAACAACAGCGGAAAGGCGAGCCAAAATTCCGGAGAGTTGAAGGAGAATGTAACCTAACTTTCCTGGCAACTCCCTCAGCAAAACAGGCGAAAATAACATTTCGAGAAATCAACGCGGTTGTTCCTCCAACTCCAAAGTACTTGAAGTATTCAAATACGCCAATTACGTGGGATCAGTCTGATCACCCCGGTAACATCCCAGAACCCGGCACACATGCTTTGGTCGTAAGACCTATTGTTCAAAACACTAGGCTCAAAAGAGTGCTGATGGAGGATCTAATATCAATATCATGTACTTAAGTACATTGAAGCAGGTGAACATCTCCGAGAATATATTTTCCTGGTATTGTTCCTGGCAAACAATCACAATTCCTAGGAGAAATTTCCCTAGACGTAACCTTTGGAAAAAGAGAACACTTCCATTAAGAAAGGATCTCATTGAGGTGGTGCCATTCGAGAGTGTTTATCACGCAATATTCGGACGTCCTCCTTTCGCCAAATTCATGGCAAGATCATGTTATATCTATAACAAGATGAAGATGCCAGGACCAAAAGGAGGAGTAATCACCATATCCGGAGACTTCAAATTAGCGAACGAGCTGGAGAAAGGAAACACCCTTTGCGCCGAACAGGTGATTTGGAAGGAAGAATTGAAGGAGTTGGCTAAAGAAGTATCACCGACAGAAATGCCGAAAGGAAAAGAAAGCCGGAAGCCGGCAGATAGTTTCAAAGCCTCGGAGAATACAAGACAGGTTATCCTAGACTCCAAGGATCCAACAAAGTTTGTCGTAGTGGGAATTGGAATGACTGACAAATAGGAAAGTGCGCTCATCAAGTTCCTACGTGAGAACTGGGACATTTTTTCCTGGTGTCCTGCTGATATGCCGGGTGTGCCCAGGGAACTTGCTGAGCACCAACTCAAAGTAATTCCAGAATCAAAACCCGTCAAACAAGGTCTCCGTCGTTTCGATGGAAGAAGACGGAAGGCTATAGGCAAGGAAATTATCCGGCTTTTAGCAGCTGATTTTATCCGGGAGTTATACATACTGATTGGTCTATGAACCCAGCATTAGTCCCGAAGAAAGATAGTATTGTTCTTAGTATGTGTATAGATTACACCAGCTTAAACAAATTGTGTCCAAAGTATAGGTTTGCGTTACCGTGAATCGATCAAATAATAGATGCCACTGCTGGCTCTGAGCTTTTATGATTTTTGGATGCTTATTCCGGGTACCATCAAATACGTATGAAGGAGGAGGGCAAAATAAAAACTTCCTTCATAACCCCATATAGAACATACTATTACATAACCATGCATTTTGGCTTGAAGAACGCCGCTGCAACTTAACAGCGTTGCATGCAACGATGCTTGCATAGTCAAATCGGCAAAAACGTCCATGTTTACGTGGATGATATTGCTTTCCAAGGAAAAAGATACACTTCTTGAAGATCTACGAGAAACTTTCGAAAATTTGCGCACTTATAAAATGAAGTTGAATCCATTAAAATGCGTATTCAGGTTCCCTCGGGAAAACTTCTGGGTTTTATCGTTTCTCACAAAGGAATAGAAGTAAACCCGGAAAAGATCAAGGAACTCTTGAACATCACAAGGCCTACATGCCTAAAGGATGTCCCAAGGCTGAAGGGTTATGCAGCCGCCGTTAGCAGGTTTATAAGCCGGCTAGGTGACAAAGTTGTGCCATTATACAAATTGTTGAAGAAATCCGACAAATTTGAATGGACAGAAAAGGCGGACAAAGCATTAGCCCAGTTAAAGGAAACCTTGATGAAAGCTTCGATTTTGGCATCACCAAAAGACGAAGAACCCATGTTACTGTATCTTACAGCAACTAATAGGGTTATTAGCGCAGTGATAATTGTGGAAAGACGAACAAAGTATCCCATATCAGCATCCGGTGTATTACGCCAGTGAGTTCTTCTCCGAATCAAAACAAAGGTATCCACATTATCAAAAACTGACATATGGCGTGTTTTTCGCATCTCGAAAACTCCGTCATTATTTTCAAGGACATTCCATAACGGTGGTAAGTAAATCACCACTAGTGGATATCATCAACAATGCGTACGCAACAGGCCGAGTCGCCAAATGGGGCATTGAGCTTGCTGCGTTCGATATTAAGTACCAATCCCGGACAACAATTAATCTCATGTGTTGGCAGATTTTGTGGCTGATTGGACATAAGCAATGGAAAACACACCAATGCCGGAGTCGGAATATTGGATCATGCATTTTGACAGATCCAAATAAAAGAAGGCGCTGGAGCTGGTGCAGTGCCTAAATCTCCAAAGGGAGACATAATGTAATATGTATTGCAAATACACTTCAACGCCAGCAACAATGTGGCAGAATATGAAGCACTGCTTCATGGCTTGCATATTGCAAAGGAAATAGGAGTTAAGCGTATACTTTGTTACGGTGACCCGGATTTGGTACAACATCAGCTAAATCAAACATGGGATGCCAAAAGCCCCATTTTGGCCGAATATTTGAGAACAGTGGACGAGTTTGCCATTTGCTTCTTAGGAATTGAAGTACTTCACATCAAAAGGGAAGAGAATTGGAACACGGATGCTTTAGCCTGCATGGGCTCGAAAAGAGTGAAAACCCTACCACTTGGTGTGTTTGTTCAACATTTGCATGAATCATCAATCAAAGGTGGAGATGTTGATTACCCTCTAGTTTCTGAGTCAATCGAAGTTCTGCTTGTTAACCCAGACTGGACAATTCCATACTTAAAATTCTTAGTCGATCAGAAGTCACCGGATGGAGCAGACAAAGTCTTGCAAAGGCAGATACAACGCCGATGCAAAAGAGACACGGTAATCAATGGTTGCGTGTATAAACACGGTAATCAATTTCGCCAGAAGAAGGACGAGAAATTCTGCAGGAGATTACAGACATCATGCTTAGTCAAAAAGCATAGTTAAAAAAGCATTATGTGCAGTGTTTTTCTGGCTTACAGCCAAGGCAGACGCGAAGCACATAGTAAATACATGTGCCGGATGTCAGTATTATGCCAAGCAGACGAATATGCCAGTTCAAGCACTCAAAACAATCCCCATAACATGGCCATTTGCGGTCTGGGGGATGGATATGATGGGACCATTTAAAACCGCAAGAGGCAGATTAACACATCTACTCGTCGCAGTAGATAAGTACACCAAGTGGGTGGAAGCAAAACCCATAAAAAAACTTGATGGTGTGATTGCCAGAAATTTCGTCATTGACATAGTCATGCGATACGGCGTTCCACATAGCACAATCATGGATAACGGGACAAATTTCTCTATTGGAGAGTTGGCAAAATATTGACGACAAACGGTAATTCGCCTAGATCTTGCATCTGTGGCACACCCACAATCCAATGGACAGGTTGAACGGATGAATAGTTCAATCCGTCAAGGAATACACCCAAGACTCAAATCTCCTCTTCATAGAGCAGCTGGAGCATGGGTAGAGGAATTACCTTATGTGCTTTGAATTATTCAAACGACGCCAAATAGATCAACAAGGCAAACGCCATTTTTCTTGGTCTATGGTGCAGAAGCAGTGCTTCCTACGGACATGATCGACGATAGCCCAAGAGTGCAGGAGTACGATGACGCGGATGCCGAAAATGCGCGACAGGATGCCGCTGATCTTTTAGAAGAAGAACGAGAGATTGTGCTACAAAGATCTGTCATTTATCAGCAAGGATTGCGACGTTATCATAGTCGGAAAATCAAACACCGTTCTTTCAAAGAAGGTGATTTGGTGCTCAGATTGGTACAACACAAATTAGCCCCAGTCTGGGAAGGACCATTTGTCATTAGCAAGACTATGAAAAATGGGTCGTATTACCTTGTAGATATTCGAGATACGGAAGATGATCCCAAAAATCCGAATCGCAAGAGAAGAGAAAGATAGATGTAGAACTAGAAGAGACAAAGAGACGCTAAAACATCCAGCAGTTACGTCCCTTTTACACTTAGTTCAAATTCTATGTCAACATATTTGAGATCATGAAATAAAGTTGTCGGAATTCATGCAGTTTTTGTCTGTCTTGTTATTTTTGTTCAAACGATAAGACCGCCTTATCTATTCCCCAATGATCTGTCTAATTGCTTCAATGTTAACCCGAATTTTGCCTGTGTGCTCGGAGTTATAAAACCGAATGCTTTTATTGCCTAAGGAGGCTTAAGGAAACCAAGATTGTGCCTGCGTGCCTGAGTTTCATACTTTTTCAAAATTCCTTACTTTTTCCTGAGTATTATCTGATTGTTTGTGTGTTGGGTCACTGGAATTAGTAAGTAAAAGTGCCTAAGTACAATCCATGATTCCGAGTTTCGGCTGATAGGTCTGAACCCAGTCACTTGGCATGAAGATTAAGTACTATTGAGCCACTTCAACACTAAGGACAGTTAAAGCATACAAACCAGAGAACTTAGAAGGAAAATGAATTAAAACCCAGAAAAATTTGTAGAGACTCAAACTTTACTCCAAAAGGACAAATACTTTTTTATACAAAATATAGATAGCATTACAATTGATATTACATTAGAATAACAGTAATGTTTTCTATTGTCTCGGCTGGCTATGCACGAATTAGACGACATCTTCATAGTCCTCGTCATCATCCTCGTCGTTGTTGCTGGGTTCTCCGGAGTTGTCGGAATTTCTTCCTCCGGGTACAATGTCGAGATTGACACCATCTGAGCTATCTTGGTGGCATGCCCCTTGACAGACTCAAAGATATCGGCCCTCTGAGCTTCCGTGTATCCTTGAGGGATACCGGTAGCGACACGCCAGGACTTCGCGGTGGTGTAATGCATACGAATCAGCCCAAGGGCCATGCGCACACCACCTTGGGCAGCAGAACGAAGCCAGGATTCCCTCTGGTTTTCCACCTCTGCTATAGCCTCCGGAAGTTTGCTGACTTCCAAGAAATCTTCAGCTTTGTCGGGAATGTACTTGTTCACAAGTAGCATCACTGCAGTCTTGAGGTCGGCGAAGATTTCCCCGAAAGCCCGGATTCTATTAATACGGGTGAGCAAAGGATTCCCTTCTGTTCAAAACAACCAAGAAAAGTTAGAAAATCACAGAAGGAGGAAAAGCAAGATGTGCTATAAAAGTACAAGAAAAACCTTGGTATAAAAGCAAAAAACTTACCCAGGATTTTATCCATCTCAACACCTTCTTCAATGCGTTGGTTGAGGGCATTTTCAAAATCCCGGATGGTCACCTTATCCTTCTCAGCTTGGGAGGAAGCTCGGGACTCGGCAATACCAATGGCCAGTTGGCTAGCCTCCAGGTCTTTCTGAAGCTTTACCGTCGTCTTGTAAAGCTCCGGATTTTCCTTGCGGAGGTGTTCTGCATTGCCAACATCTTCAGCAATTTGTTTGACTTTGGCCAAAGAAGCTAAAAAGAGTGAAAAGTGAAGAGTTCAAAACTCGAAAAAAGACTTAGAAAAAATTCAGAAAACAACATTACAAATGAATAAGACATTTACCTACTGAATCCTTCAGCTGTTGCTGAACTGAGGCCAACTCCGAGTCCTTGTCACGAAGAATACAAATGAGAGATCTAGCCTCCTTGTTCTTAATGGTGAGCTTGTTGAAAACTTCCATATTTATGGTCTCTGCAATTTGCTGAGACATAGATAAAGGAAAAGTTGCTTAGTCAAAAAATAAGCAGGCAAAAGAGAAAATCATTAAGGCAAAAACAGAAAGAATACTTTTGTCTTAACGCTTGGGGGCTAGAGGTATTTACCTGACTCGTCCTTTGCAAGATCGCGATATTCTCGGAAAATTCCTTAGCATATTCTGCAAAGGTAATTCCTACATGGTGGAGGCTGTCTTACATGACCTGGCGAGGTGAGAATACGTAATTATTCCTAACAATAAGTCCGGCTTGTGGCCAAGGACGGATTAAGGGAGCACGTGCAAAGTGTTTTTTTGCTCACGGATGAATATACCCGTGTTCGTAAAAACAATCTTCTTGCTTTACCTTGAACTTGTCGTCAAAAGTTGGGATGGGCTCTTCCTTGGGAAGATTTGAAGGCCCAGCCTCTTCCGGCACCGCCCTTTCCCTCACATCCGAGTCGGTTGCAATGGGCTGGCTGGACTACAGGGGATATTCTCCTTCCCGTGCAGCCGAGTTCTCCTCCCCAACCGCTGTTGGAGTGTCTGGCGCAGCGGCGGGAGACGGTTTTACTCCTCTCTGTGCAGCAACTTTGTGCTTCTTCCGGCCTTTTCCCTTCAAGGTGGTAGGAGCAAGGCTAGAAAAGAAAAGAGGAAGAAAATCCAAGATGTGAGATTTCGAGAAACAAAGAACATGCAACAAAAAGCATACAAATGAAAACTCGGGTTTTTACCTGGAAGTGGTGACGGACACGCCATCAAGATCGATGACCTCCTGAGTGGCGGATGGCTTCTTGCGCTTCCGCCCTCCAGACTGGAAGTTGGCACGAAGTGCAGCCAACTCTTCATCGGTAGCGAGTTCTGCTTCAGGAAGGTCAAGAAGCTGTAAAAAGAAACAAAGTCCAGATTAGAATAAAAAACATCCGACAAAAAGAAGACAAAAATTCAAGAAATTTCCCAAAGGACAAAAGTATACAGTTGGAGCAGGGTTTCCGGCGTGGTATATTTGCCGGCTCTCCTCGTATTGATCGCGATTAGAAACCAGCTGGTTCACGCATTTCTTGAAATCTTTCTTCGTCAACGCACTCTTCGTCGACCTCATCGCGTCGTCTGGGACCGTGTACTCACACATAAGCCGTTTTCCACGATAAGCAAGGGGCTAGATCCGCCTTCCGAACCAGCAAAGGATTGTATCCATGCCGGTTAGCGGAGGAATGAAAGAGACGAGTTTTGTAATTATCCTCTTGATCCTCATCAGGTCTGGAGGCAGAACCTAGACCGCGTCCAACGCCCAATTATCTTGGGGTGTGTCCGCGGAATTGACAAAAGGCGGAATGCCCGTTTCCTTTCCAGGAAACGGAACATCTGCATGATAAAAGAACGAGCCCGTCTAAAATTTGACGGACTCGGATGTTTTGATCTTGGGGAACCAATCCTCCCCAAACCTACGGAGGGTAAAAGAGATTGTCCCGCAAGTCGGAAGTGCGCCCTCTGAGGGGTTGCGTTTAACGCTAAAGCAGTATTGGAAGAAATCTAGGCGGGGTTCTATCCCTAGATAACCCTCGAAAAGGGCCAGGAATCCGGCTAAGTATATGATGGAGTTGGGTGGAAGATTGTGTGGCTGGATCTTGTAATGGTCTAGGACCTGGCAGAAAAACGCGGAAGGTGGAAATCCCATATCTTTGTTGATATGGGAAGCCAGGAGAACGCGCTCGCCGGGTTGCGGAGACGGCTTAGAGTCATCCTCGTTCACCCGCCATTTGTCCTTGATCACGAAGCCCTCCTTCTCCAATGCCGGGAGAAGAGATGGAACCACGTTGCAGTGGCTCCAATTGCCGGCGTTTTCTTCTCCTTCGTCCTCGACTCCTGTGATGGCGGAAGCGACGATGTCCTCGCCGCCGCGAGTATTATATTCCTCCATAGGCTTGGAGAAGGGAGGAGGAGGATCAGTAGCTGATGGCGGCGGCGTGTTTCCGGCCATGGGAGGAAGATCCCTGCTCGCCGGCTCGCTGGCGGCCCCTCCGGCGCGTTCGCAGCGGTGCGAGGCGGAGAGTCGAGGAGGGAGTCCAGGTCGTTGATGATATCTTCAATCTCCACGGCGGCGCTCGCCGAGTCAGAGGCATGGGGGGAATCTCCGGTGACTATTTTATGGCGGCGCGGTCGTGAGCTAGATCCTCCGATGTTATTTCCGGAGAAGAGCTCGGGGGTTGGGTCACTGCGTTCTCTCGAAGCTTGGGCTCTGGTTGCTAAGGACTGGTGCTCTGTGCGCTCGAGGAGGAAGAATAAGCAGAAGAAGATACGGAGGCCCCGAGACGGCCATTTATAGCCGAGACGCGCGGAGATTAGCTCTAACGGCTATTTTAGCAGTTGGATGCACGACACGTGTAACGCCCGAAAATTCCGGGAAATGAGGGGACAGGGTGATTATTGCTATCTCCTCGTTTCTCGCGAAAGAATCTGTCAGAAGATATGGTTTCAGATTTTGACTGAACCCAAACGTCCGTGACGTCAACAAGATTTCACCGCTGATGTCACGAAGTTCCTTCTCCGTGAAGGATCGCGGAAGAAAAGCCGAACTTTGGTAAAATCCGAGGTTTGGGATAAGAGATATTTCGGTGACAGAAGAATCAAGACAAAATGCCGACATTTCTGAAAAAAGCCAACAAATGAAGAGCGGCAGGGTGAAGTCTTAATCCTTCTTGGGGGCTACGGTCAGATATATGCCGATTAGGGGTATGTCCGGCATTGGCCTAAAAGCCGGATTACCAGGGTGGCCCGAGGGTAATGGATCATAGTCCGTTGGGCGGCCCGGTAAGCCGATGCGCAGGAAGCCGGATTCTAGAAGAACCCGAACCACGGCCCAACGTGGTGCGTCTTGGAGGAGAAGACGGATTGCTTACTTTCCAAGTTAGATACTTTCCGTAATCTTCTAGGTTTCCTTTCTGTAAGCCCTAACCTGAGTATCTATATAAAGCCAGATGGGAGGAAAGAAAACATAGACAATTAGCTAGAAGCCAACTCGCTGAGAAGTTGATCCTCGCCGAGTTAGCGAAACCATACTCACATTGTACTTTGTATACTTCAGTCCTGATTTAGTGAGATTGTAGGAGTAGGAACACCGCCTAGTTGCATCGTACCGAACCTAGGTAAAAACTCGGTGTTCTCGTTTGTCGTATCATCACGTCCCCGCGGCTCTACCGGTAGTCTCATGGCACCCCCGTACGTCTATAAACTCTACTACGATGTCTCGACAACGCTCTCCCCTGAAGTCTTTGGAGGTGTCCTTACTTGTAGGCTTTGCAAAGGATGTGGTGCAAATGATCAATAGCCAACACGAAGAGGAGCGGAGAGAGATGGTCACCTTGCCCTAACCCTCTCCCATGCTTAATGGGAATACCGGCGATGCCATTAAGAAGTACGCTAGAAGTGAAAGAGGATAAGAGGGCCAATACCCATTCTCTAAATTTTGTTGGGAACCCCAAGTGGCAAAGCAACTCCATCAAGTAGTCATTTTTTTTGAAATGGGAACATAGCCCCAGCCTCTGCATCGTGATGATGTACACAGCTGATGCTTTTATATTAAAAATAATAACAAAATCAATTCAAAAGCTTTCTTGATGCCTAACTTGAAGAGAAGAGTTGGAGTGCGGGTCTTGTGAAACTTTCTAGTCAAATTCTTGACATAGAAATACACAACATATTTATGTTTGGTAGGCTGCGGCTGTTGTGAGGCCTTCTGCCGCGTGCGCTGTGGCTGTCTGTGGACCCGATGGTGTGCGCATGCGCACTTCTGATAAAAAAGGAACGAAACAAGCTGGTATGGCTGTAGTCTTTGAAACGCATTGACACAATGACACTGTACATGGGACCCAATTGTATGTGTTTATATGCTTTACTTCCAGAGTGCATGCTGTGGATTGTGGCACGTAAAAAATCTATTTAGATACTTAGTGTTGCTTTGAACCGATTTACATGCATGCATCGCTTTTTTTCTTTGACAGCAATAAGCGATGTTGTGAAATGTATTGATTTGAACCGGTTCATATCATGCTATGTCTGGTTGTCGTTGTTGGCCCGACGGTGATTTCTTTTGCTGATCATTCCGTCGTTCTCCCAAGGACCTGAGGGCATCTCCAGCCGTCCCCCCAGAGCCCTCCAGGGGGTTTTTTTCGCGGCGGAAACGGCGAATAGCGCCGCTTCTTCACCACTCGGCCCCCACAGCGGCCCAAATATCGCCGTTTCGGCGCTAACTAGCGCCGCGGCACCCAGGCCAAACCCAGGCCGCTGGGTTCGGCCTGGGGGGCGAAACTGCGCGGCCGCGCGCGTGGGCCAGCCCTGTCAGCGACGCGACGAGAAAAGCGCGGGAACATAACCGCCCGTGATCGTCTTCTCGGCTACCGCGCGGTCAAAGGCTGCCGGCGTTTATGGCGTGGCGGCCGCCCAGTGCATGCGCCCCGCCCAAAGGCTGCCGGCGTAATGGCGTGGCGGGCGGCAGCGAGGGGACGCGCGCGCGCAGTAAATGCCCGGCCGCTCGCCGCGCTATAACCCCCCCCCCCCCCGCCGCGCGCCGCGCCACACCATTCTTCACACCGGCGAGCTCTCCTCTCCCTTCTTCCTCTCGACGCTCTTCTCCTCCCTTCTCTCCACGACAATGTCTGACGGAGCGGCGGCGAACGGTTTCCCACGCCACAACCTGCGCCGGGGCCAGGCGATGGCGCTGTACCGCGCGGGCTATCCTTGCCCGCCGGACATGCGCCTCCCTAGCTCCGCCGCGGGGGCGAGCCGCTGGGCACTCAGCACCGGCGGGGTCCCGGTCCCCCCCCCTTCCCTCCTCCGACGCCGAGTTCCGCCGCGCCATCCACGAGATGCGCGCCGGGATGGAGAACCCCCAGAACTTCCCGCTCACCGGCGTGGACCAGTTCTGGTGGGATCGGCTGACGGCACGCCGCGCCCGGGAGCTGGACTCCCTGAACGACAACGGCCCTGTCGAGGGCCGTTTCAACGCGCACGGGCGGCGCCGCTGGTGGAGTGCCCCTGGCAGGACCCTCGACGAGGTCCTCCAGCACATCCACGCCGGCAACCAGCCGCGCCTGGAGATGCCGCCGCCGCAGGCCACCCAGCCGTGGATGGCGCGGCGGACCGGCGCGTCTTCCTCGTCCGCGACGTCGAGCTCCTCCGCCGGGCACTCCAACTCCACCTCCCCCCCCTTTCTTAACGTCGGCGCGCCCGCCCGCAAGCGCAGCGGCGGCGCGCTCCGCCTCGGCGAGCCACGCTTCGAACGCGTGGTTCGCCCGAAGACGGAGAGCGGCGACGACGACGAGGGCGAGTGGCCCGACCAAAAGGTCGCGGAGCAGCTGTCGCTGAACACTCTGCAGCCGCTCGACGTCGACGCCGCCACCCAGTGGAGTCTGCGCGACACCACCGAGGCCGAGCTCGCCCTTCAGCGCCGCCTGCTGGCTGAAGCCGAGCAGCGCAAGGCGGCGCGCGAGCGTGAGGCCGCAGCCAACGCGGCCCGCCTCCGAGTCCCTCCCCCACCGCCGCAGAAGGAGAACGTGTACATCGTTCTCGACGCCTCCGACTCCGACGACGACGGCGTGATCCAGCAGGCGCTCGAGGTGAGCAGGTGGGATTGCGGCGGCGGCGACGAGGGACAGGGGGGAAGCAAGCGCCCCGGCGACGCCCCCAGCGACGACGACGACGGCGGCGACTACAGCCAGGCGATCGCCGCCAGCCTCGGGCTTAAGTAGTTGTTTAAATTTTTAGTTTAAATTTTTCGTACTAGCTGTAAATTCGCGCCGAATATGTACGCAGTTTAAAATTTTCAATAAAATTTCGCCTCTTTTGAATTTGCGTTTGTTTGGGCCGATTTTGGGCTCGGGACGCGACTGGGAAACGCGCCCCCCCAGGTTCCAGAATAGCGCCGTTTAGCGCCGCGGCGGCACCAAAACGGCGGCGTTTTGGGCCCTGGGGGGGGGGGGGGCGCAACGGCTGGAGATGCCCTGAATCCTATCATCTTCTCCCAACTCTCAGGTCCTGAGGCGGAAGGGACCTGCAGGTGATGGGGTCGGCCGCCATTCCCATCAACCTTCGCAGTTTTTTTCATCCAACACAGCCTACCTCCACTCGCTCAGCCCCCGTCACCGCCGCACGCGAGCATTGCATCCCTCACTCCCCGAACTACCGCCGCATGGCGCCCGCGCTGTAACCGTCGTGCCAGATCGCCGCCCAGGAGCCCCATCTACTACCTCTCGCAGCCGATGTTTTTTTAGGCTTGGTGGGAGTTCTCTGATTTTCGACGCGTTTTGCATTTTGGGGATTGATTTGGATCAGGAAGTGCTGTTTGGGTGTGGCACCTTCTTTGTCGTTTTTGCCGAGGCCTGTTGTTTCCTGATGTGTCCGTGATTGGTCGGGGCTAGCTCACCATTCAATGTTGTTGTCGCTTTCCGTGATGGTCGGCCTGTTCTGATCCTTAGCAAAGCCACTATCAATTATTTTTCAAAATCGGAATTATTAAAATAGGTAACAAAGCCACTATCAATTCTTTTTCGAAATCAGAATTATTAAAAGAAGTCTATGGACTCATATCGAACAATCAATAATCCGATTTATTTTCAATTAGGTCTTGCTCTACCTTGTTTAGGGGTTATTACTTTCTTAGTAGCTCAACATATGTACTCTTTACCGGCTTTGCGCAACAAGGTTATGAAAAACCACGAGAAGCAAATGGACGAATTGTATGTGCTAATTGTCATTTAGCTAGCAAGCCCGTGGATATAGAAGTTCCCCAAGCAGTGCTTCCCGACAGTCTCAATGGAATCTTTTCATTTTTTTTGTCTAAATATTCAGTTAAGACCATTCCAAGGCTTCTTTTCGCCATGCGTAAACTAAACCGACAACTAGGATAAGCACGAAAATAAAAGTTTCGATAAAAACGGATACACCCAATACGTCGAAACTCATTGCCCAAGGGTAGAGAAAGACAGTTAAGCTCATGAGCTTGGTCTTACTTCACCCTAAACAAAAGAAGACTTCCATATCTAAGTTTAGCTCAGACGTAGCTGTCAAAAAGCTTGCCCCTTACTCGCAGATTAGGAAGGCTTTTATCGCCAACTGAACCGCATAACCAAAAGCGCTACATAGACGGAAAGGGCTACCTAAATCGGGTATTCACTAAGACAAATAACTAGCAAACTGCAACCTGTCGCGTAAAAAAAAGTCTTTACGCGAGAGCAATATCGGTTGGGATACATCAAACAATTAGGAATTTGACTGAAAGTAAAATAGACGAAGATAAATCTTCGAATTCAAGAACGATTACTGATTACTAAACTCATTCGACCTGCACTCGCATATGAAATGGACGAAGGGAAAAATTTAGCAACACTTTTCCCGCAGCCAAATGGGATAAGAGAATTCTTATTACTCTCTTTGTTTCTCTCAATATTCTGTTCCTTAATAAAGAAATGGATGGTACTTCAGATACTTTCGAAGTAACAGAAAGAAAAGTAACGACTGGACTGGGGGAGTCAGAGTCGAAAAGAGGATATTGAATACAAGGAACCCTCTTTAGTGGTACTAAAAATTTGAAAATGAATGGCGCAAATAGCCATCAAATGTAAGTAAATATATCTGAAACATGGGAAAAAGTATAAAGATTTTCTTGAGTTTTGATCCAACGAAGACTGATTTTCGTATAGATTAGATCTTGTTCAAGCTAAGGCACATGTGCTTGGAATGTCGGGATAGATTACTGAGCCGTATTTTTAACGGCCGTACGCACAATATTTTTCGCGGGGCCTCAGTAGGTCCGTGAAAAATACCCCCGTTTTAACTAATAAACATCCATCTAATTGGGCCTTAGGATTTTTTTACTGATTTCTTCTCCCTGCTGGATTTATTTTTACTAGCAAAAATGCCCGTGCGTTGCTACGGCTAAATAAATCTATACCTAAATATAAGTATAATGAACTGGTCTCTTAATACTGACAAAACAAATAAAAAAACTAAGGTGACCAACAACAGCAGGCTATCTCCCCCCGACCCCTAAGTTGTGTAAAAGGTAATTCCTGTAGCCACTATATGTTCGTAGACGTATGAATAAATTTAGCAATCTGAAGATTCCATCAGATGTGAAATCCTATCTTTGAATCACCGATCGCGTATTCCGAATTTTCCTATAAAAAATGGTAGACATGTCATTTTACGGAAAACCCAGCATAGAATGACCCCATGGAGACTTTCTTGCCGGCGTTGTTGGATTAAATTATTATATGATCGGTGAGGCCGTGAGGGTGGCCAGGATGAGCCGACCATCATGGTTATCTCGTCGACCTTGTTGGATTCTTCATTTCCTTGATAAATTCTTTGAGTTAACTTGCTATTTTCATGAGGAATAAAATTGACAAGTCGAAATTGTAGATTATATTCTTATTTCAAGAGATCCTACGGGAAAATTGTCCCTAAATTTCTTACTTTGTCCATTTCATATGCTGACGACGGGTCGAATGGAAACATAATACTATTCGTTGCTCTTCTTTTTTTGTCAAAATAAGATGGGAACAAGCTAATGATCAGAAGTATCCATAATTTACTCAGAGCAAAGAACACTGTGATGTCACGGAACTCTGAAAAAAAATTGGGATACAACTTCTATTTTGTTGAAATATTTCCGGTGAAATTTCTGATAAGTTTATTGTTAAGTCACTTGGTGCAAATAAAATAAAGTTTGTGTATTCTCAAGGTCAAACTATGCTTGTCAAATATGTGTTGTTTACAAATGTTGTTAGATAATACAGAGACTCGGGTTTATATGATTTTTGTTTTACAGTTCTATAAGTGGGTGCAACTTCAATTCTTCTTGGGGACTTATCTTGGGAACTGGAAATCAGCATTGTTGCAGAGAGTCCACGTGCAAACATTGCTCTTTTTTCATTGTTTCTACTCTCGCTTCAATGGCTGCCTTCCGATTTGCATATATCAGATACCACGCCGGTGGAAATCAATACCACACATGGCCCGGCCTCATCCTCATGCAGTATGGATACTACTCCAGTATAAAAGTAATTAGTACTCAAGAGTTTCTTCATCCCCTGAAGGCCAAAGGAGGTTGAACACACTGCAAATACTAAGGTGTCGCTGGTTGTAGACATTGGAACCACACATCATGATACTAAACACACTCGGGTGGAGTTTGAAATTAAGATCTTGTACGATGTGTTGAGTTGATCTGACAATATCATCTTTCCGTTTTGCCACATCAAGATCCATAAAAAAAATAGTCGCCATTGTAATTTAATTTTATCTATAACAGAAGGAGTAATATTCCTTTGAAGTGTAGCCTTCTGCAGGAGTAAAACTGTACCGGAAAAAGCTCTTTAGATAATCAGTGATTCACAAACACCGACCGGACGCATGCATCATCTTGGATTTTAATCAAGGGAGGCAGATCAAAACGTGGAGCCGGAGATTAGGCAAAAAGAATCAATGGAAGATACCCAAACATACATCGTATACCTTTTCTGTTTTCTGCATCAGTAACCTCCTGCTTCTAAGATTGATCGCTCCTTCGTCCGCTTGATGCCCAGTAGCCAAGTCGTCTTCTGTGGCCATGCCAACAATCTTGGGGAGAGTTGAATCACAGTGGCACACCGGTCGTGTATACACGACATCCGCGGTTGCCTTGACCCAACCTCACTCGGCGCGGCGAGGCCAACAACGCTTGTCCGCCAAACGTGCCCTGGCGGCCGGGCGCGGCGACAGACCGAGGCCGGCGCGTGCATGGTAGGGACGCAAGAAAGACAGTCATGTGGGCGCATGACCGCTGTTCCCATGGCGGGCGAGTTCAGGTCCGAGTACCACCGCGCTCGCGGCGAGGCGCAGACCCCCACGGCCTCGTCCACGCCCGGCACCACGCACAGGAATTGTAGGTACTCCCTGCACGTGGCGTGTTCCATCCATGGTCGTGGTCGATCTCGTCTCCTAGATCCGCTGCATCTGCTCATGTACAGATTCTCCTCTAGCCCTAGCCGGGACTGCGGCGCCTTCCGATGACTTCGCTGCGACCACCACCGAACGATCTGCCTCGTCCTCTCTCTGTCCGCTGGTGGTGACGATGGGAGCGACCGCGGCGGACTGCGTAGTGAGAGAGCGCGTGGCTCTAGGGCTTGCACATCTCAGGTACATGGACCGTGCGGCCTGAACTTGGGCACCCCATGACCAGTTCGATCCGCACAGACGAGCTGCTCGGCGACTCGGCGTCATGGAGGCCAGCGCAGATATATGTTTTTTTTAGGGTACCCTGAGATGTGTTTCTGGTCTTCTTCCTCTCGTGAGCGCTACCTTGTGGGTTTTGTGCCGTGCACGTACAAGAGTTCTACTCGGTTTCAGCCCAGATCGATGGGCTTCGGCCTGCACCCGAGTCCTGCTCCCGTACGAATAGGAACAGACGGACGAAGGAAACAGCGTAGGAACTACGAAGAGACGTACGAACGGCCACACGGACGAAGGAAACACAGACGGACGATGGAGAAACCTTAGTAACTTTATTATTAGGTAAAGATTTTGTTAATTGGTCTTCGCCTTGTTCTCTATCTATGTACTTTTCCACGGTGTTGTTTGTGAGTGCGGTGTTCTTTTGATTGCAGCATGTGGCGTGTATCTACTGCTGGTTGTTCGTTTTGTTCCCTAGCTTTGTTGCCTTGCTGATTGGTTTCTTACATAGGTGAGGGCTGGCTGTGTGTGCTTCGTTCTTTGGTTTGGTCACTAGATACTATTGAGAGATATAGTGGTGTTCAGCTTGATGGGAATCCAATGAAGAAGAGGTCATTGGAAATAAGACCAAGCCACGCCCGACATCTTTAATGTACAACCATGCTTCTTCAGAGTTCAGACTACAATGCAATTCCAAATAACTTAGTTTTGACTGTTCTTGAGTTTCTTATGTACGCACTGTGAAACAATGCAATATCACTCTTATACAGAACCTTTCTCTTGCACCCGGTGGTCTTTGTGTAATCTTTTGAAGGAATCTGTCATTTTTTATGCATCATGTTTATTAAGTCTGTCCCAAACCATGATCATTTAGCCAAATGGAACTTTAGAAGAGTCTATGGAGATGCAGATGTTTAGATTCTGATACACTTGTTGATGTTTGTCAATATGTCAATCTGTTTCGTTCGTAACAATTGAGATCATTGTTCTCAATGATCATGTTTTTTAGATAATAGGACCAGAGGCTCGATGTTAAATTAATAACATCACAAACGGCGAAAAGTATACATGATGCTGTAACCAGCTTACAACCCAACACTGCACGCACACGAAATAAAACAGAGCTACCGAGGAGATTTACAAGTGAAACACCAACGGTAGACAACCCCGAGGACGAAGCACGAGCAGGACGGGCAGAGGTGTTGGGCCGGAGCTCGCCGAGAGGACGGGAACACCAACACACGCGGCACACCGTGGAGACCCATACCATCAACCAGGATGGCACCACCAAGAGGGGCAACACCGCCACTGTCCGCAAGACTGCAAACAGGCACAATCAGCAAGGCCCCTAGTAGGAAACACCGTGGTGCAGGACAAGTCACAAACATGGGAGGAGGGAGCCCGACGCCACCTCCGCAGATCGGCCCGCCGTGAACTCCAAGGCAGCGACTTGAAGAAGCACACGATGCCATAGCGCCGCTGCCGCCCGATCCAAATATCTAGGATTTTCATCCGGAGCCTAGAGGGCCGGAGACGCCGCTGCGACGCCTCCAAGAAGGGGACGACATCCAAGAACGTCGACGCCGCGTCCCGAGAAGATCCGGGCAAGGGTTTCCTCTGGCAAACTCTCCGCGCCTTCTACACGGGGCACCGAACGTCGACATCGACACCCGAGACACCATCACCGCAGGTCAGTCACCAGCCACCGTGCCACCTCTGTGGCCATGGTCGCGGGTCAGCATCTGAGTCCTTGGCACACCCGCCAACCAAAGGACTCCCGCCGTCTCCAGGCCCGCCGTCCCGGCATCCTAGATCCGCGCACCTCCAAAAAGATCGAGGCGAGGAGGAAGGCTTCCACCACCAAGTCAACCATCGGGAGCCCCCACGGCTGCCGGCGGCACCAGACCTGGAACGGGGGCAGTAGAGCTTGAGGGTCAGGGCCCCTGCCCTTTCCACATCGAGGCGGCCGAAACCAACAAACCGCATCACCCAGCCAGCCACACCCGGAGACCTCCACGCAGACCAAAGAGCTAGAGCACCACCACACCGGCACTCCAGATCAGGACCAAGCAGCCATACATAAGCACTAATGGTGGCCCGACCAGCCCAGATCGGGCCCGAGCTGCCGCCGCGCTTCCCTCCGGTAGCTCCGGGCGCCGCCACCACCACAGAGCCACCGCAGTGCCTTCACAGCACGCCGCCATCTCCTTCCCGAACCTCCCAACAACGCACATCGCCGCCAACTGCTCCTCTCGCGCCGCCCGCTTGTCGCCTCGCCTCCGCGCGAAGGGAGCCCGACGAGGCGCGCCCTCCTCACCCGCCTCCTTTGTTGGCCAGGGGAGCCGCCGCGGGGGCTTTTTCTCTAGGGTTTGGGGGCCCTCCGGAGCTGCTCGCGCAAGCAGCCCGAGAGGGAGTTTTTTTGTCATATCCGGAACCTGCTCGTAAAAAAAATAGTTTCTCAATGATCATGTAACCATAGTTAGTAATTTTTCCTACTAGTGTTGCAAGATAGTATTCATAGAGTAACGTTGTCCAGTCCAATTGGTCCTATAATCTTGTGATGGTTGAAGCCTGTAATATAGGCCTTTTGTTTGTTGCCTAAAAATGCAAAGACAACAATTTTTTGACTCTCAACATGTTCTGATAATCAGGTGCATATTCACTTTGTAAATGATTTATGCCTTAAAATTGTCCATGTTGTGCACACGGTGGTTCTGCAACTTGTTTGGTTGAGGACTTTAATCGATATCATAAAATGAGGTACAAAGAATGTTGTGCTACATCTTAGATGCATCGTGGAACTGATAAAAAAAGTAAAACGAAGAAAAAAGGTAGTTACATTGAAAGTGGCAATGAGCACAAAAGTGGAAAGTTTGATGCCACAAATGTTGGAGCTCCTAGGTAAGAAGAACTGCTATCTCCAATACTATGATTCCTCATACTTGACTCTATGGGTTATTATGTACAAGTGAATGAAAAATTAAGAAGTAAAAATGTCTACTTTCCAGCCCTGAGCCATTGTATTTGAATTGTGAAACGGGTTCAATTTAACCTTGAACTTGTGATGTTACTTTACCCTGTTTTCGAAATGGATTTGTGCTTTTGGGGAAGGAAAGGTATTAACACTTTTACACGTCAGCACCAGTTATGCCAGAATCTTAATTTTAAGAATGCATGAAAACCACGTAATTGGGAGGAAAGTATTTTTTTTTTTTTGAAAACTGGACTTTTAGAAAACTAAGGAAACATATTTTCCAAGTTAACATTGATTTTTTTCTTTTAAATGTCAGGATTTTGTTTATGAAGTTGAAGCTTAGCTACATGTCATTTTTGGACTATTAAATCCATTTTTAGGTAGAGTTTTGACTATTTCTGATTTTTTCTATATAAAGATGAAATATTAGAACAATTCTTATTTTTTTATCTAGGTTTTCTAGAATAGGGTAGACAGAGAGAAAAAAAAAACAAAAGAGGGGTCAAGGCGGCGGTGCCGAAGCCGTGCCGGCGAGAAAGCGAGCCTATAAAAGGCTACAGTGGTGCGCAGGAGCTAGGCCACAACAAAAGCCAACCATTGTTTATGTTTGGTTATGTTTTAATGTATCTAGTTGTTTAACTTTTGGGGTTACATGTTCTGGTAAAGAAGCTAGATTTCTAGTCATTGTTGATATTTTCATGCTTCTGGATGTAATATGGGTGAGTGTTGAATTTTTTATTGTGCCAACATCTTACTTTATCCACCCCTAGGCTTTTGTGGAGACCCAGCACACCACTGCATGTGTAGTGCGCAAGTCGATGACATAATACTCACAGAAGGACTTATCCGTGAATATTACATCCCTCAGAGTAGTACAACAGAAACATAGCAGGACCAGGCAAGCTATAGGATACAAACTTCATTACAAAATCTCGAGAATCTCTTTGAAGAATCAAAGAAGATCTCATACAAATAAACATCAGAAGAAGCAATTCGAAGATCCAAGCTGGAGAAGATCTCTAGCTCAGAACTAAATTCACTACGGCTGATGCCAGCCCTAATCTATGGCTTGATACAACTAAGTCCGAGAATGGACTCCACCTACACCTTGATAGCTTCTCCTCCATCAACGTTGTTGATGCCGATGTCTTCCGGACTAAGTAAGAGATGACTCCATCTGGCTTCAGGAGGTAGTGATGGCTTCACGATGACGACTTCCCTCGGGCTTCAACTCTAAGCAGGGGGTCAAACGTGAACGAATGAGTAACGAGCGTTACTCAGCAAGTTCATGATATATAGAGGATAGCTTGATGCACTAACTATAGCTTTAGACTCACAAGAGTCATTAGCTAATGCAAGGTTTTGGAAAGATTTCTTCAAGAGGTTGCTTTTACTTCTGAAAACTATGCCCGCCAGACCATCACAGGAGCTAGAACTTCATGGAGTTGCCTTTCCTGTAGCGTTCGCAGTTCCTTCCCGGAACAGGGGGTAAGATGCCACATCCTTTTACACTCTGCAGAGGTGCGTTACTTTACCCATGGACGACCAAGACCATGTTGCACAACCAGGCTCGAGATCCTGTCCACTCCCACTCAGGTGTGGGGCCCGGTTGTTGGTCCAAGCCAAACCGTGCTTCTCCGCACAACGCATGCCCACCCATTTCTGCCAGCAGGTTGAACGCCTGATTCCACCCCTCAAGATGGATATCTACGCGCCCCTGGCAGACCATCATAGACCCGCAGAGTCCGTGGGAATTAAGGGATCCCACCCATGTGCATGTATTCCCGCAGAACCTACAGCGTACGTCTCTGGCAGCCCGTTGACATGCGAACGAGAAAAGTATCACAACTGACTTACTCCCCCCATAGAATACCCATGGTTAACGCGGTATTTACGGCGCACCGAGTTCTGACGGCATTCGTGATTAATTCCTAGGTAATACGTTCCCGTGCAGATGGAACCTTCCTTTGACCTATTCATCTTACCATGGTCCCATCCGCCCACCAAACAGAACACTACCACTCGGGTAGTCATTCAATTAGTCATATTATTATAAAAATAGGATCATGCATTCTTTTGAGAACAGGTGGTAATACGATAGGGTTTTGGCAAATAGTTTGTTATGAAGTACTGCAAAGGATATGAGCAAGTGATGAACTTGCCTGAGATTGAAATAACCATAATAATTCCTGTCTTCGGGTTCAAGGGTCTCGTAGGAAATCCCGACATCTGAAAGATAGCAACGTAGACCCGATAAGGGCTACTGGAAAACTGGCAAGATGCTATTATGCATAATAATGGAATGCATCGTGATTTACCCCGAAAATACCCAAGCTTGGATGATCAAGCTACGTTTTGCGATATTTATATTTTATTAAGTTTTCTTTATTTTGAGTTATTTGTTATTTAGTTCTTATTGTGATGTCTTGCATCACTTAAGGTTTTGATGTTAAGTTGGTTGATTGCTTCATTAGTTATTCAGGTTTTTAGTTCATATGTTTGGTTAGTAAACATTTTAAAATGTGTGTATTAATGAATTCAATATTGTTCACTTTTATGCAAGTAATAAGTGGATAACTTAATAAGGATAATTCTTTAAGGAAAACAAACATAATTTGTTATGATTTGGCAAAATTGTTTATGTAAAAGTATTACTTGAGTAAAATGGAATTTCTTACAATACCCATTTAAATCACATGCTAAGGTTTTAAGTTTAATCAGTGATTATATTCTATCAAGTAAGAATTGCATTTATAAATTAAATTATTTTGAAGATGTTAATTGAAATCCTAAAATAATAAAATAAGGTCATATTCATTTCTCTAGATAATGTAATAAACATCAAAAAGAAGATTTAAATGATATGCTTAAGTTTTAGAATAAGGACACTTTAAATTTTAAGATTTGAGTACTAAGTACTAAATTGATTTGAATAGTTTTGTATTTAAGGACTTAAAGAATATATTATTTACCATTCCTTTATTAATTTGTTTTGTGTTAATTTTCTTATTTTTCTTTGATAAATCAGGGAGTAGAGAATTAGCAAATTTATAAAAGAATAAGGCATTAAAGTTTTATAGGTTGGTATTTGTAAACAAAGAATTAAAGATAATATTATTCTTAATTATTTAGTAGTTTTATTTATTTTATCATAATTTATTTTAAATTCATAAGTTTAAGGTAAAACAGGTATTATATAATTTAATTTAAACTGTTAGAGTATTAGAGTATTTATATTGGTGAATTTATTTAAGATTTTATTTAATTCTAATTTCTCTAGTTTTTGATGATTTTTTTATTAATATGATTTTATTTCTATTATTTTTCTTTAATGAAAATGGTCAAAAGACCATTTAGCCCCCAGGCTGACTGGTGGGCCAACCCACCAGTGGGTGTGACGCCCCGGGATCGGGCACTATGCAGATTTCAGCATTCCCGCCAAATCTGCATAATAACCGATTCCAGGTTGCCACTTATGATAACATTACAATAGTTCACGAATATTCCACAATTACAACAGAAACAGATTGATACAAGATGACTCAACGAGCCAGGGATACAACTGATACAATACAAAGATCCAAATAACAGCGGAAGAAACAACACATCGTCCGTCTACGGACAAGATACAAATTGGACTAAGAGTCCTGAAGATAACCGAGAGCGTCCAATCCCTGCCCAGGCCAAGCCGGAGGGATTCCCAAGCTAACGTCGTCAGACTTCAAACCTGTTGACTGCAATGTTGAATATGCAGCCACGAAAGAGATTCGTGGGTCAGTACGGTTAAGTACTGGCAAGTGGATAAACCATACTCACAAGATACCGGCGTAGCCAGTCATCACAAGATACAAATACTTTGGGATCAACGGAAAAGGAAGGGGTTATTGCAAATAAGCGACAGCGGGCTGCACTAACCAACTACACAGAGATACTACAACTTCCGGCTAACAGAAAGAAGATAAGATCGAGTATTGTAACCAACTGAAAGATAACTTCAAACAAACCCATCCTGGATCTCGCCCCTTATCCGAAGAAGCAATCCGAGGATAACTCACACAGTTGGATTAAAGATGAGTCAAGTTATTGTGTGAATAAACCTGTTACTAGTCAAATTGTTGATCATTGGGTGTAACATGGTTAATCATTATGTTCAAGTTGTCCTGAGTACTTGTTAGCAAGTACTTTCACCAAGTAATCCATAACCGCGGAAAACACGGCTTCTCGAGAAGATTATCCCTGCAGGGTTGCACCAATTTGGCCGTACACGTAAGAATAACCCGCCAGACGGGGGATCAACCCACCAAGCGAGGTACTCAACACAACTCAACTCTTCTTTGCATCAAGCCCAAAGAACCTTGGGCGCACGGCTAATCGAGCCCCGAAGAAAAGGGACCCTCATAGCACTCTAAGACCGTGTCCCCCTATATGCCGACTACGAAAGTTCCACCCGGGATCCAAGGGCTCGCAAGATCATGCATGCAGCAAATGGAAAACCTGAACTAAATGAGGCGATTTGGACGAGATGCGAATCGAGTCAAATTGAGGGGGGCGCCCATACTCGCTTCCCACATGCGGGTAGTGCGCTCATCATGGATCAGTAGACAAGACCCTTTTCCTATTAGGGTCGACACTAGCAGGCCTCAAAACCACTTAGGGCCTCCTGCCGGTGCCTTATCATTAAATTATTATTACCAGTAGCATTAACAGGATTGATTGATTAACATCGAGCCCCCAGAACATAAAGGAATATAGTAACAGAAGGTGACGGGTAACAGACTCGAGCAAAACAACCCTAAGCATGCTAGTAAGACACGGGCTCAAACAACGGGGTTATAGGAGGGGAGGTGAGGCAATATCAGTGTTAAGGGATTCATGTGATGGGTTCGTAACAGAAACATCTACTACTAAGGCTAGCAGAAATAGACAACGGAAAGAATCGGTAACAAGTGATGAAAGGCAGCCATTTGGCAGCAAGTGAGTATACTTGCCTGAGATCCCGCAAGGTAGCAGAACTTGTCGTTGCTCACATCATCTCAACGTCCTATCCGCGAAGAAGCAACGAACTAAAAGAAATACCGGATGCAACAATTACTACTACGGCAAAAGATCCAGCATGATCTATATATGGATGCATGACAAGTTAAAGATGCATCAGAATAAACTAGTTGACATGATAAACAGGTTTAAATGGACCCATATGCAATTTGAGTTGCATATGAAAAGCCCATGAATTATGGTTAGATGATTTGTTTTCCAACTAATCAACAGGTGAAGGTGGATTAGCATGATGCATGGATGAGGAAAACAGCAAAATAACAACAATAGAACCAATTGAAATAAGGTTTAACAAGTTTGGAAATTATTGGTTAAGTGTGGAAAGTTTGGTTACTTAAACATGTCACACAAGCAATTGTTGTTTTCATCAAGTTAAAGTGTTCAAAACAATTAACAAAATTTGTATTTGAAAAGAACATCAAATTTTAGTTGGATTACATGTTTCAAATATTGAAATTGGAATTAGGATAATTTAATTATGAATTAAACAATATTAAACAAGTTTTAAATGGATTTGAAACAAGTTTGAATTTAATTGAAGTTTTATTTGTTCAAAACATAATTTCAAACTCACATTTGAAAAGTTCACACTTTGATGGTTTGAAAACATATTTTGCATGTTCAAAATTATTTTATTTTGAGCAAGTTATGATTTTATCAAATTTAAATGAATTAAACAAGGATTAAATTATTTGGGCAATTTAAATTATTCAAACCATGAAACAAAATTTATATTTGAAAAGGTTATTCAAAATGGTATGGAAAACATATTTTATTTGTATTTATTGGATTAATAATGAATTAGTTATTGAATTTAGCAATTTGCATTTGAATTATTCAAATTTGAATTTTAAATGCATTTGGAAATTTCAAAACAGTACACAACTGGAATATTTGGAAAGATGATTAAATTTGGAACAACAAACATATATAACTTTTATTAATTGGAATTATAGATTAAAAGTTATTCAAGTTTTTGTTTTAGGGCTTAATTCTGCAATTTAAAATCATTTGGAATAAAACAGAAACGTGTTAAGCCTTTTGTTACCGCACAGCAGCTTACCCCAGGCACTGCCAGGGGGGCCCAGAGCACTGTGTGCGTGCGTGGCAATAGTGTGTATGACGGGTGGGGCCCAGTGGTCAGTGCGGAAGGAAGAAGTAAAATAGGTGTTTTTATGCGCAGCGAGGGGGATCGAACCCTCGTCTGCCGCGAGCGCGCGCGAGGCCCGTGCCAGTGCGGCTAGGAACTGATGCTTGTCAGTAGGAGGGACTCAGGGAGGTTAACATGTGTTTCCGCCAGTTTTCTGAATTTTTCTTTTGCAGGTTCAGGCACGCACGCACAGACTGAGATACAGAGAGGAGGTTCGATCGACGGCGGGTCTCCGGTGGAGCACGACGGGGACTAGCGCTCGCGGTGGGCGTGCGGTGCGTGGATGGTGTGCGGAGGCGGACAGAGAGCGAGGGGAAAAGGCAGGGGAGGCGCGCACCTCGTTCGCTCGAGGAGGTCGAGCTGCTGACGGACAGAAGCAGCGATGTCCTCCTCCGGCGATGGCGTGGCGTCCACGGCCGCTCCCAGCTAGCGGCGAGGGCACGAGGAGCTTCAGGGGAACGCCGAGGTTCCATTCCCGGGGAGAGGAGCTCCTCGAGGTGCCCACGTCGACCGGCGGTGAGGAGGCAGTGGGGTTCTCTGACGGCGAGGTGGAGGTGCAGAGTTTCAGAACGGAGGGAGAGGGGTGGTAGCGATGGAAGATGGCGGCGGGGCGGATGGGACTAGGGTTACAGAGGGGAAGGGCAGAGGGATGTAGGTTTTAAGGTGGTGAGATCCTAGGTACGGCAGGCCATCGGAGTTGGGGGGGGGATGATCGAGCGGTTCTGCTGCGGTCGTACGATGATGACATCAGGGAGGGGAGGAAGACGACAATGATCGAACAGGTACTGGGCCAACCAGAGGGGATGTGGGCTGAGGGAAAGGAAGAGAATAGATGGGCTGCCTCTCTCACCTCTCTCTTTTATTTTATTCCCTTCTCTTTTTTTTTGTAAAGGGTGAGAGTAAGAGAGAGATAGAAAAAGAGTTTTGGGGAAATTTCTTTTATGAAATTTGTATTAGATTACAAAACAGAAATTAGAACAAGTATTAACATTGTTTCACAAGTTTGAAGTTTTAAGTTGGTTTAAAGTTTTTTAGTTGAATTTTCCAAATAGGGTTTGGGGTGTTTATTGATAATTAATTTTATTAAGTTGCAAACAATAATCAAAAGCAAAGGTCAGTTAATGATTTCAAAAATGGAAATATTAGTTTGATTTCTAAGTGGTTAGTTGAATTTTAAAATAAAGTTTGGTTTGGGAATTTTGGAAACAAATTCTATTTAATAAGCTTAAGCTATTTTGCAAACATTATTTAATTTAATTTGTTTGCCAATTTTTAATATTTAACCCCATATGGAAATATGATAAATAGGATTGAGTTGCTTTGAATTTTTGAATTGCCACTAGGGTTTTAACAAAAGGGGGAAATTTTATTAACAGGCAATTTGATTAAAACAATTTCAAACTATTGAAAAACAAATGAGTGGTTTAGTTTGCAAGTTTGAAATTGGAAATTTTGAGCAAGGGTGAAAGTTTAAATTGTTTTGAATTTTCAGTTGTGATGCAAACATGGTGCAATGCAATGTGATGCATATGATGCAAGCAAAAAAAAGAAAACAAACAACTCTCTATTAGGGTAACACCCCAGGTGTTACAGTGGGTTGGGTCAAACCCACTCGGGCGAACCTGAGCAGGCGACATAGACTCGCACTCGATTCCCCCTCGCTCTCACTCCTTCCCCTCCCTGCTCTTACGCGACTTGGAGTCGCCGCCGTCGCCGCAGCATTTCCCCGCCTCTCTCCGGTGTCTCCCGTCGCCGCCAGTGGTCACAAAATACGCGCCATGCGCCGCTCTACCTACTCCTGTCCTTCGATCTGGGATTCCCTCTCGGAGACGGCCGTGCGCCACCCAAACCCCCGCCTAGGGTTTCGGTGAACTTATGCCTCGTCGCCGCCGGGCTGCTCCCGCGCTGCTCCAGGGAACCCCCATGGTCTGGACGTGTTGCTGCGGTGCTGCTGCGACCACAGAGATGTGGGCGCCGTCGGGACGGTTCCCAGTGAGCAACCACGGCTCCACCGCCGCCGGCGATCTCGCTACGCCACCTGGCTGTGTTCACCACGACGGTGAACACCTGTGAGTACTCCTTACCTCTCTTCTCTTCCTCCTACTCTCTCTGCTCCCTGCTCTCCATCTTTCCTTGCTCTGGAACCAGGCCATCGAGCCTAAGTTCATGCCATGATGGATTCGTGCTTGTGTCCACTCGATATTAGTGATTCAATTACTGCCACCTGTGCTGTGACTTCTATGAACACACATGCTAATGCTAAATTCATTAGGATGCCCTGATACTATCCTATCTCGATCTTGGGGAATTTTCTAGTGTGTGGATCTTGTTTAGTGGAACTGGTGATGTGGTCTACTGGAACCAGAGGTCTACCCTCTATGTGGGATTAAAATTCACTAGGGCCTTACCCAAGTGCTTATGTTGCCTTAGCCCCTCTCTGTTTGATTCCTAGCAAATCTCACCATGTGTTAATAACTGAGAAAGTGGAATTCTTTACTGGCTAACTATGTATGCTTGATGTGGGTGCTACTCTGAACCTCATGGTTCAGAGGATGTGCCACAGCTATTTCTGTGGTTTTATTAGCTAGAAGATGTCATGTGCCCCCTCTCTCTGTTTCTTACTGAACCCTGATGCAAATTGTTGTGTACTTGTTGTGATGAGGTATTATTCCATTGGATTAGTGCCCAGCAATAGTTTTGCATAAGATTGTGAGCTAGATAATATCCCAATGAGAATTCCTTGGAGATTTATGCCCCTAGTATCTTTTGTTCTGATAAGAACATGTTACTTGCTTGATTTGCCTCTGGCCAATGATGCAAAGTCTGAGGCCCTCATTCTATGAATGAATGCTTGGGAATTAACATACCTTGTTTAAACATTTCCTAAATTTGTGCCCAAGTGCTCCACTATTTGCATGTTTGCATACTGAGGTGCTCCTTTAGGATGTTCCCAGGTTTTGCTCATGTAAAACATGAGTATTGTTGTGGTATGATCTAGGATTTGTTAATCTGCCCTCTTTTGACTTTAAAACTGACAAGAACAGATCTATGCTTGTTCTAGTTGTCCCAAAGCCAGTGATGTTGCTCTGAGGCAATTTTTCATAGATAAGAACAGATATTATACTACTACTGAATTCCCTGTGATGTGATTAGCATAGAAACACTATGCTAGACTGAGGGAAATAAATCCCAACCCCTCTCTGTGCATAGCTTAGCAATTTCTTGCTAAGTGGTGTGTAGAGATCCACCTGTTAAGTGTTGATGCAGGGGTTGTGTTGAGATCTTGTGGATCTGGTGCTGGTTGGTGTTGCTGCCTTGTTGGCCTTCCTCCCTGCAGTCTTGCTGACTTGTTCCTCTAGCTCCAGGCTTGGCCTTGCTTTGCTTTGCTTCAGGTCTGCTTCCCCAGCTTGTGGCTTGGCCTTGTGTTGATCTTGCTGGATCTACTCTTTTTATCTTCTCACAGCAGGGATTTGGATAGTATGGTTGATGGTCCTGTGGTTTCCTAGTGATTGGATTAATTTGTGGCGATAGATTTCTGGTGGTGTGATTCCTGGTGGTGGTGGTGTGAGCTTAGAGCTCGAGTTGGTGTTGTGGAAGAGAAATGGTGCTTTGCACCTATGCTTCACGGCTGCAGGCCTTTTATTCAGCTGCGGTAGCTTTGACAGCACAGAGATGTGCATGGTGGTGTAAGTTGTGTGCTTGTGTGTATGGCCCTAGATCTATTTCTTGACAGATGAGCTCGGTGGTCTTGGTCTTATCCTTGTGTTGCACTTATTCTTGACTGACACTTGTATTTCGAGTGACTAGCCAATGAGATTATACCGAGGCTATTTCTCTGATATGAACATATATTAACTTGACTTAGTCTAATCTCGATGATGCGATTAGCAGCTGTAACATCCCAAGTATGAAATATCCCTTAGAATGTTTGATTTCTTGTTTAATTAAAGTATTACATCATGTCATCATGTTTATTTCATTGTTTGCATTTGTTTACTATTCTGTTTTGCATCTGTTTTATTCTGTTTTTCATAATGAAACTCAAACAATTTCAAATGTTTATTTCATACTTGCTCTGTTACAACATTTTAAATAAAAAAAATCTCAAATAAAAACAACCCATTTGTTTTCATATTATTCCATATTGAATCAACTAATAAAATGGTGCTTTTAATTCCAATTAATTATTTTCCAACTTGGTTTCAAATTCAAGCAATCATCAACAACACCTAATTGGAAAGTTATAAAAGTACTAAACAATTTATAATCACATGTGTTCTATGTTAATCAATAGGGGTCACCCTAAATAAAACATTGTTTTCAATATTAATTCATTGATTAACAAATTATTCAAATTCCCATCAAAAACATTCAAACAACACCATTTTTCTAAATTATGAAATTACCCAAAACCTTTTATACTCTTTGCTTCCAATTAAAACATTTGGGTCACTCTATTAAAGTGTTGGTTTTAATAATCATTTTAAATATTAAAAATTCATTCAAATTTTGGTGTAATTAACAAACAGCAAGTTTTGAAAACTTTTGGAAAACAAAAGTTGGTTTCTAGTTGCTATTTAAAAAACTAAACTAACCATAATTTTTTTCAAATTTTTGCTAACCTAAAAGCCTTCTTTTTCTTCCATTTTGTGTTCAGCAAAAAAAAAATGAAACAGAAAAAGGAAAAAGAAGAAAACGCGCGCGCGCGCAGCACCTAACTAGCTGGCCCAGCCCACCTAAGCCCCTACCTCGCGCGCAGCCAGCCCGCGCGGCCCGAAAACGTTTCGCTCATCTCCCCCCCGTTCTTTCTCGTGTACGGCGACGATCCGGTGGCGCCACGGCGGCAGTACGGCGCCTTCGACGGCCACCAGTCGCCCGCACCCCCTATAAGATCCCTACAGACCCCCTGGCGCAAGCCCTAATCCCTAGGTCACCTGTCCCTCCTCGAGCCGCCGCCAATTTCTTCTCCTCGTCGAGTTTCCCCCTCTCTCTGTTCCTCGCCGGCGATTCTTCTCTGAATCCGCCATGATCGCCACCGCAGTAGCCACCTCTCCACCTCGCTGAGCACGGGAATCCATCCGCCACGGTCCCCTCTTCCTTTTGCACACCGGAGGGAGCACGGAAGTCGACGACAGACGCGCCGCCATCTTCGCAGCTGACAGCAACATCTCCGGCCGCCGCGCTCCGTCGAACCTCTGCAGCGTCTACAGCGGGTGGTGAGCCACCATCGACTCCTCCTCCTTTTCCTCTGTTGCATCTGCACGTTGCACACTCATCCAGCATCACAGCAGCACCGCTGCACGAGCACGTCGTCGTAGCACGCCGCCGGCAGGATCTCTGTCAGGTTCAGGTTGTTTTTCCGTCAGTTAAGTTCAGTAGCCAAGCAACATCTTATCTTCCCTGCGCCCTGTTATCTGACAACAAAACGCAGCGCAGCGCACTGGTTCAGCAAACGCGCGCACGAGCGAGAGGTCACGAGCTCGAGCCTTGGGCTCGCGGGATAAAATCCCAAAACTTTTTCCACCTCCACGCTGACAGGGAGGGCCCCCTGTCCAGTGCGGTATAAAACAGTTTTAACATTTTTCTGTATTCAAAACCAAGTCCTTTATTTAACAGATTGGCCCCTGGTTTTAAAAACCTTATAACTATAGTTTTATAATTCCAAATTACAAAAATAAAATATGTGTGCTAGTCTAAATTAAATTGTCTACCTTTTGGTATCATTTGTTCCCTGATTTAAATTTTCAAAATGCAATTCAAATTTGAATTCAAATAATTCAAATGCAATTTGCTAAATTCAATAACTAATTCATTATTAATCCAATAAATGCAAATAAAATATGTTTTCCATGCTATTTCAAATAACCTTTTCAAATATAAATTTTGTTTCATGGTTTGAATAATTTAAATTGCCTAAATAATTTAATACTTGTTTAATTCATTTAAATTTGATAAAATCATAACTTGCTCAATATAAAATATTTTTGAACATGCAAAATATGTTTTCAAACCATCAAAGTGTGAACTTTTCAAATGTGAATTTGAATTTATGTTTTGAATAAATAAAATTCAAATAATATTCACACTTGTTTTAAATTCATTTAAAACTTGTTTAATATTGTTTAAGTCATAATAAATCCATCCTAACTCCTATTTCAAAATTTGAAACATGTAATCCAACTAAAATTTGATGTTCTTTTCAAATATAAATTTTGTTAATTGTTTTGCACACTTTAACTTGATGAAAACAACAGTTGTTTGTGTGACATGTTTAAGTAACCAAACATTTCCAAACTTAATAAATGATTTCCAAACATGTTAAATTCCTTTTTCACTTGCACCTATTATTGTTATTTGTTGTTATTTTGTTGTTATCATCATGCATGCATCATGCTAACAATTTTCACATGATAATTAATTATAGATCATTTGTTTCCACTTAATGCATGGACCTTTTCCATATGCAATTCAATTGCATATGGGTCCATTTAAATTGTGTCACTTCATCAACTAGTTTATTTTGATGCAACCATTAACTTGTCATGCATCATCTTTGATTGTGCACTATGCCATGATAATGATTGTTTATATTTCTGTCTTGTTTGTTTGCTTCTTCTCGGATAGACGACGACGTTGATACCGACGATCTTTACGACACCCCTTCTGAGGATCTAGCTCAGTACCCGGCTACTGGGTTTGCAGGCAAGTTATCACTCACATGTACCATTGTGTTCCTTTCAACATTGGTTACCGATACTTTCCGTTGTTCTTTTTCTGCTAGCCTTAGTAGTAGTTGTTCTGTTACGAACCTATCACACGAATCCCTTAACCCTGATATTGCCTCACCTCCAATCCTACACCCCATTGTTTGAGCCAGTGTCTTACTAGCATGCTTAGGTTGTTTTTCTCGAGTCTGTTACCCGTTACTTTCAGTTACTATATCTTTATTATGTTCTGGGGGCTCGATGTTAATCAATCAACCTGTTATTAATAATATGCTGATAAGGCACCGGCAGGAGGCCCTGTGTGGTTTTGGAGCCTGCTAGTGTCGACCCTAATAGGAAAAGGGTCTTGTCTACTGATCCATGATGAGCGCACTACCCGCATGTGGGAAGCGAGTATGGGCGCCCCCCTCAATTTGATTCGATTCGCATCTCGTCCAAATCATCTCATTTAGTTCGTGTTTTCCATTTGCCGCATGCATGTTTTTGCGAGCCCAACGCAGGATGGAACTTTTGTAGTCGGCATATAGGGGGACACGTTCTTAGAGTGCTATGAGGGTCCATTTTCTTCTGGGCTCGATTAGCCGTGCGCCCAAGGTGCTTTGGGCTTGATGCGAAGAAGAGTTGAGTTGTGTTGAGTGCCACGCTTGGTGGGAGGCATCCCATCTGGCGGGGTATTCTTACGTGTACGGCCAAATTGGTGCAACCCTGCAGGGATAAATCTTCTCGAGAAGCCGTGTTTTCCGCGGTTATGGTTAACTTGGTGAAAGTACTGGCTAACAAGTACTCAGAACAACTTACACCTAACTATTGATAACTTGACTAGTAATAGACTTATTGACACAACAAGTTGATTCATTATTCATTAATCCAACTGTGTGAGTTATCCTCGGATTGCTTCTTTGGATAAGGGGCGAGATCCAGGATGGGTTTGTTTGATGTTATCCTTCAGTTGGTTACTATACGCTATCTTATCCCCTTTCTGTTAGCTGGAAGTTGTAGTTTTCTGTAGTTGGTTAGCGCAGCCAGTTGCAGCATCTTTTATATCCACTTCTTCCGTTGAACCCAAGGCATCTGTACTTGGTGTTGACGGGTTACACTTTGGTGAACTATGAGTCTTGCTTGCCAGTACTTGGATGTACTGACCCCGTTGGGGATGTGGTTTCCGCAGACTACGCTTACGAGGATCCAGGTGACGGCTACTACGTGGAGTTTGACGAGGCTGCTGACGAGTAGTTAGCGGACCCGGGCAGGATCCGAGACGATGTGGATGGGCTCCGTTTTCTTTTCTTTCCCGGCTTCTTAAGCCTATTTGGATTTGTCTGTACTCAGACCCGTTGAATGCTTCCGCTGAGATGTAATGATGTTATGTTGGGACATGTGTCCTCTGGATGATTGTATTTGCTATCTCTGCCCTAGTGAGGGCCATTTGCAACTTATTTCAATCTTTAGTGTCTTAGAGATATGTTGTGTTATCCGTTTGTTCAAAGCCGTTGACGTACCATGTGTGTATGGTATGAAGTACGTCAATGGTAGTGTCCTGATTTCTACGGGATAGTTTACATCGACGGTGAACAGTAGCGATGGGTTGTCACACATAAGTGTTGGCCTACTCGTAAGAGGACGCGGGTGCCGGTAAGCCCCGTAATCCCATCAGAATACTGTTCAGTTCGTACGGTGAGTATCCTCTAGAAGTCTGGGTGCGACAGCAGTGCACTTCACTGCCTACCTGAGAGTACTAACCCCCACTAATCTTGCTTTTTTGCTTTTCTTTGTTTTTCATGTTTATTTTGCAGGATCAAAAGATCAATCGGAGACTGAAACTGTGCAAGAGTTAGTTTAGGATTTCATTTTGTAATTGACAATTTGTAATAGATATTGAAATTTCTATTTGTTGGATTATTGTAAAGACTTTGTATTATGGTTATATTATTAATAAAGTTAATTGTTTTCTTTTTCTTATTCACAATGAAATTGGAAATGTCCAATATTTTTTATTTCTTAATTGTTTCCATTTGATTATAGTAATTGTATTTTCTTGATTATTCAATTTGAATTCAAAGTCAAATTCAAATATTCACAAGTTCAAAATGATTCAAGTTTGAACTCCTCAATTTCAAATATAATCTAGAGGTCATGTCGAAATTCCACTTCCTTCCAATATTGGTCTCACTCTCTCCATTAGAATATCGATGGAACCTCGATCACTCCAGGGTCTAGTATTTGCGAATAAGTCTCTAGTTGCCACTTCTCATCTGATGATGTCTTAGAGTCAATTACCAGTTTGTTCCCGTATAATTAAACCTAATGAAGCTCCAGTATTTAATGCCCTCAGAAATAATCTGCTTACAAGATTGATCAGGTCCTGTACTCAAATTATTCTTGTATGACACCAAACACCAGGATTTCACCCCTCTCAGTTGATATCTTCTTATCTAGGCTCCCTCCTGGTTTGCTTCTCTTGTAGCCATGGTCATGCAGGTATGTAGACAAGAGTTTTAGAAAGATCACAGACAGTGATCAGGGTTTTGTATTCGTTTAAAAAGGTTTGTTTCCTCGTTCAGATTCATCCTTCAGTACTGATGAGATCATCCAGTTGTACAAGACTAACTTGCACAAGTAACATCATCAACTGTGTTTTGGATACTCACCCTTTTTCGAGTTCTAGATACCTAGTTGATTTCTCTCAAGTCAATCATAAGCTTGTGGTGGTTATGGTTGATAGTCTTGTGATGGTCGTCACCAAATCTGGTTTGTTTTATAAGATGATTTGGTTTAGAAAGATGTTTGTTCTAAAGATCACTCAAAATGTACTCTTGACTAGATGAACTAGACCTATTTCATCATGTCAACTGAAACATTGGTCACTTTGGTTTGTTTAAACTTTCACGCCAAAATTTCCCGTACTTTTAGATGCATGCCTTGCAAATGCACATATTAAATTTAGATCCTTATAACCTCCCAAACACTGGGATGTTACAGTATCTCCCCCTTAACAAGAACTTCGTCCCGAAGTTCAACCTCTCTCACGTAAAGATAGGTAGATAGAACTTCTGTAGACCGTTGAATCTTCACATCTGTTTCTTGTGTTGACCTTGGCATGGGTATCCTCTTGTCTTGATTGTTCACCTTCCACTGTCTTGTATGATAATCTAATAGTATGCCAGTTGTTAGGACAACTTTGTCTTGTTACTAGGCCTTCCTAATAGTCTCACGAAGAACACGTGGTATTTCCACCACATAGTGGATACCAAGTTTCGTTCTCCGATGAATAGGTATGGTTTCCTATCCCTCACAAATTTCTGAAGAACATTTGGTACATTCACCAGGTGATGAATAACCAATAAGATTCTTCCAGTACAATGGGTATTGTCTATGTTTAGGACTCCATTTGGTTCAACCTAATGATCTCAAGAGGAATACTGCACAAAGAAACTTGTACAATGTAGTGTACATTGACTTAGACTTAATTATTAGTGAAAATATCTTCGAGTTTCCTCGAGTTTTAACTTTTTCCTACAAGTGACTATAACTTAATCACTGGTTACTACGATGGTCTTCCTACATCTTTGAGTTTTGACTTCTACGGGACAACTCTATAAGTTTATTTCTCAAACTTCTACATGTTCTCTTCAAGGATATAACTACTCATGTGATTTTCTTCTTATCACTTGTGGTATATCTCCATGTGTTGATGAAGTATGTAACCAACTCTAAACAAAATGTGGGATGTGGTCCATTCCCATCAGTGGCTTCATTGTCTTCTGCCTTCTTGACTTCCTGGTCTTCCAGAGATTTTGTGCTTGTTTCCAACTGCTGATTACTCAGACCGCTCTCATTCTAATCCTATACCCTCTAGACCAGTAACATCAAGATAGAACTCAATGTTTGCTCATGCATATGCACATCAAGTTCCAACTTCATGCACAGATCTAGTCAATCAAAGATCCAAATAAGATCCAATAATTCCCAAATGCAGTTATCACTCATGCATCAAAAGCCCGTGAAATAAAAGTACTTAGAGTAAAGCATCTCAAGTACCAAGGCTCTTAAAGGCTATACACTACAAGTAGGTATATATTACCTTGTAGTCCTATTCTACACAACCACTCTTTGCCCAGGTAATTACTCCAATTGCATGCCTTAGTGCAATGGAATAAACCAAGACAAAATGATCCTATAGTAGTTTGTTGTCTAACTTGGGTTCCGTATAGAACAAAGTACTATGTCATTTGAATTACTACATCTTGGCAATGATAAAATTCTCATGGCATCTGTTGATCCTTCATGGTGTTGATCACATTGTAGGAGTAGTAATGTAGCTTCCATTAATGATTATGCCTTCTCCTAATTCTACACTATACTTTACTATACTGATTCACCTCTAGAGTTGATAACTAAGGATGTGGTATGTACCCCATAGTTACCAGAGTTTAATGACTCTTCATGATTCTAAATCAACCCTTCTTGATGACTCCTATACGTATTCTATAACATGTTGTACTCCACCCTATTCATTCATAGAATGGGGTAATCATCACTTTCAATTAATCATCCCTAACCATGTCAGAACTCTCCTTTTCACAATAACACTGGTACATGATAGACTTCTAACTATTCATACCTAGGTATTAAGAAAATAGATAAGTATCTTTACTCAAGTTGAGTAAGAAGATTTTATACAAGTATGATTGCATCATTCTTAAGTGGATGATCATCATAGTTGTAGGAAATGTGGTGTAGATAAGATGGCTTCCTATATTATTTATCAACCTACAGATCTCCTAAAAGGTTTTAGACCTAAGGTCGCTTTGCTCTGATACCATCTGTGGAGACCCAACACACCACTGCATGTGTAGTGCGCAAGTCGATGACATAATACTCACAGAAGGACTTATCCGTGAATATTACATCCCTCAGAGTAGTACAACAGAAACATAGCAGGACCAGGCAAGCTATAGGATACAAACTTCATTACAAAATCTCGAGAATCTCTTTGAAGAATCAAAGAAGATCTCATACAAATAAACATTAGAAGAAGCAATTCGAAGATCCAAGCTGGAGAAGATCTCTAGCTCAGAACTAAATTCACTACGGCTCATGCCAGCCCTAATCTATGGCTTGATACAACTAAGTCCGAGAATGGACTCCACCTACACCTTGATAGCTTCTCCTCCATCAACGTTGTTGATGCCGATGTCTTCCGGGCTAAGTAAGAGATGACTCCATCTGGCTTCATGAGGTAGTGATGGCTTCACGATGACGACTTCCCTCGGGCTTCAACTCTAAGCAGGGGGTCAAACGTGAACAAATGAGTAACGAGCGTTACTCAGCAAGTTCATGATATATAGAGGATAGCTTGATGCACTAACTATAGCTTTAGACTCACAAGAGTCATTATCTAATGCAAGGTTTTGGAAAGCTTTCTTCAAGAGGTTGCTTTTACTTCTGAAAACTATGCCCGCCAGACCATCACAGGAGCTAGAACTTCATGGAGTTGCCTTTCCTGTAGCGTTTGCAGTTCCTTCCCGGAACAGGGGGTAACATGCCACATCCTTTTACACTCTGCAGAGGTGCGTTACATTACCCATGGACGACCAAGACCATGTTACACAACCAGACTCGAGATCCTGTCCACTCCCACTCAGGTGTGGGGCCCGGTTGTTGGTCCAAGCCAAACCGTGCTTCTCCGCACTGTAACATCCCAAGTATGAAAAATAGCCATTAGAATGTTTGCTCTCTGTTATTTTATGTTTTGCATCATGGCATCATGTTCATTGCAATTGTTTTGCTTGTTTTCCTTTTGTTTTCCTCTGTTTTCATTTGTTTTCCAACTGTTTTCATTTGTTTTCCTTTGTTTCCTATTTGAATTTCAAACCAAAATTCAAACCTTTTGTTTCATCCTTGTGATGTTACAATTTCCAAAATGAATGTTTCAAATAAAAACAACCAATTGTTTCCAATTAATCCATAAGGTTCAACCATTAAAATTATGGCTTTTAATAATTCAATTAATCCAAATGTTATTTCAAATTCAAATCATTCACAAACAGTACCCATTTTCAACTTATGAAAATCAACAAAATAACCCTAATCATTTGTTCTAACCAAACAATAGGGTTCACCCTATTAAAAATATTGTTTTCAATATTAATCACCTAATAAGCAAATTCTTTCAAATATGAATTAAATCACAAACAGTAATTTAAATTTGAACTTTTGAAAAACCAAAGTTGGTAAGTGGTTGTTGTTGACCTAGTTAACTCACATAATTTTTCTCTAAAAATTGTCCTAACTCAAAACCCTAGATTCTTCCTATTTCTATTTCTGCAAAAAAAAAACAAAGAAAAAAAGAATAAAAAGAGCAAGGGAGAGAGAGAGCAGTCAGCAGCCCAGCCCAACTAATCCCCTAGGCCCATACCCCTTCCCGAGTCGTCTTCTTCGTACGGACTCCATCCAGAGGGCACACGTCGACAGAGCAGATACAGGGAACGGCTGAGCTCTCCCCCTCCCTCCTATAACTCCAGGACCTCGAACCCTAACCCTTCCCTAACCCTAACTACTCTCTCTTCTCCCTCTCCCCCGCCTCCATCTCTTCTTCCACCTCCATCCCTCTTCTCTCTGTCGCTCCGTGCTCTGAACCTAACGCCACCAAAAAAAAAGCACCTCCTGCCGCCGGTGATCGCCGCCCCTAGGGTCCCCCTCCGGCCGCGGCGAGGGCGGGAATGGAAAGCCCCCACCGCGGGCTCCCTCCTCCACCTCACGCAAGGGGCCGGGAGGGCCCGTGGCGCCGCCGCCATCTTCCCCAAGTCGCCGTCGCCCCTCTGCTCGTGCGCTGTTTCGCCTCTGTTATTTCTCCCTCGAGGTGAGCCCACGATCCCCTTCCTCACGCTCTCCCCCTCTCCTCTACCCGCCACCGGCCACCCACACGCTCACCGCACCCCACAGCGCCCCAAAGCCACGGCGAGCACCGATCGCTGCCTGCCTCCGATCTCTGTCGAGGTATAGGAAGATGCGTGCAGTTCGGTTCATAAAACTCGCGCCATCTGCACCTTATCCACCCCGCACTCCCCCTTCTGTCACAACTCGAATCACCACCGCAGTGGCTAGCTGCTGTTGCACGCAAGCCAGAGGTAGGGGGTTCGAATCCCAGCCCCCACCCTTTTCTGCTCCTTTTATTCGAGTTGGTTCAGTAGCAGTTTCCGCACCTTAACCACCCACTGCTCCCCTTCCTATCACAAATCAAAGCCCATCGCATTGGTTAGCACCCCAAACTCATAGCAGCAGATCTGGGGTTTGAATCCCCCCTCCCTCAATAAAACCAAACTTTTTATTTCTAATTGTTTTGGCACAGCACCTTCCAAGAAATCACAGCCAGGTCCCTGCTATTACTTCTAGGCCCTGTTTAATTTTTTTCTAAGTCCCTAGAGGTAATAAAAAGGGCAGATTTGCACGCTAATCTTGTAAAATGCATAACTAAATCATTTTAACTCCAAATTTAACTTTTTAAATATGTTTTCAATACCAAATAAAATGCTCTACCAAATATAAAATTTGTTTACTGTTTTGAATATTTTAAATTGGTGAAACATTTGAATTCTTGTTTAAATCACTTAATTTTGCAAAATTCATAACTTGGGCATAAAAATTCCAAATTCAACAAACTAAATATGTTTTCCAATCAACTTTTCATGTAGTTTCCAAATATCCACTTTGTTTGCTGTTTTGAATAATTTAAATTGCTGAAAACAACTGTTTCTTAATTATTGCATTTAAAATTGCCAAAATAATAACTTGCTCATTTTAAATCCAATTTCAACAAATGAAATATGTTTTCCATGCAAAATTAAACCACCTTTCCAAATATAAAATTTGTTCCATGTTTTGAATAATTAAAATTGGTTAAATGATTTAAATCTTGTTTAATTCATTTAATATTGTTAAATTCATAACTTGGTCAAATTAATTTCTTTTGGGACATATAAAATATGTTTTCCAACCACAAAAGTATAAACTTTTCAAATATGAATCTCACTTAATGTTTTGAACAAATAAAAATTCAAATAAGTTCATGTTTGAATTAAATTCAATTAATTCTTGCTTAAACTTGTTTAATTCATAAATAATTTATTTGAAATCCTTTTCCAACAAGTGAAACATGTATTCCACCTAAAATGGTGTGTTCTTATCAAATATGAACTTTGTTATCTATTTTGAACAATTTAACTTGCTGAAAACAACAAATGCTTGTGTGACACCTTTAAGGAACCAAATTTCCATAACTTAATAAACAAATTTTCAAACTTGGTAACCCTTATTTCCATTTGGTTCTATTGTTGTTATTTTGCTGTTTTCCTCATCCATGCATCATGCTAATCCACTTTCACCTATTGGTTAGTTGTAAAACAATTATTTCAACCATAATTCATGGGCTTTCCATATGCCATCCCAATTGCATATGGGTCCATTTAAACATGTTATCTTGTCAACTAGTTTATTTCTGATGCATCAATTAAATGGTCATGCATCATCACATGTTTGTGCACTATGCCATGTTATTGATTGTTTGTCTCCTTGCGTTGTTTGTTTGCTTCTTCTCGGATACACGACGACGTTGAGACCGACGATACTTACGACACCCCTTCTAAGGAGTTAGCTCAGTACCGGGCTACTGGGTTTGCAGGCAAGTATTCACTCACATGAACCACTGTGTTCCTTTCAACCTTTGTTACCGATACTTTCCGTTGTCTATTCTGCTAGCCCTATGAATAGTTGCTTCTGTTACGAACCTATCACATGATACCCTGAACCCTGATACTGCCTCACCTCCATACCTATAACCTTTTGCTTGTTGCCCGTGTCTTACTAGCATGCTTAGGGTTGTTTGGCTCGAGTCTGTTACCCGTTACTTTCTGTTACTATTTCTATTATGTTCTGGGGCTCGATGTTAATCAATCAACCTGTTAATGTTATGACTAAATAATAATTTGCTGATAAGGCACCGGCAGGAGGCCCTGCGTGGTTTTGAGGCCTGCTAGTGTCGACCCTAATAGGAAAAGGGTCTTGTCTACTGATCCATGATGAGCGCACTAACCGCATGTGGGAAGCGAGTATGGGCGCCCCCCTCAATTTGATTCGATTCGCATCTCGTCCAAATCACCTCATTGAGTTCGGGTGTTCCATTTGCCGCATGCATGTTTTTGCGAGCCCAGACCAGGGTGGAAACTTTTGTAGTCGGCATTTAGGGAGACACGTTCTTAGAGTGCTATGAGGGTCCCCTTTTCTTCGGGGGCTCGATTAGCCGTGCGCTCACTGCACGGGGTTCTTTGGGCTTGATGCGGAGAAGAGTTGGGTTGTGTTGAGTGCCTCGCTTGGTGGAAGTGCATTTCCTATCTGGCGGGGTATTCTTACGTGTACGGCCAAATTGGTGCACCCCTGCAGGATAAATCTTCTCGAGAAGCCGTGTTTTCCGCGGTTATGGACTACTTGGTGAAAGTACTGGCAAACAAGTACTCAGGACAACTTAAACCTAATGATTAACAACCTTACACCCAATGATTAACAACTTGACTAGTAATAGGCTTATTGACACAATAATCTGAACCATCATTAATTCAACTGTGTGAGTTATCCTCGGATTGCTTCTTTGGATAAGGGCGAGGTCCAGGATGGGTTTGTTTGGTGGTTAGCTATAGTTGGTTACGATACGCGATCTTATCTCCTTTCTGTTAGCCGGAAGTTATAGTATGTTCTGTAGTTGGTTAGAGCAGCCAGTTGCAGCATCTTTATATCCCCTTTCCTCCGTTGAACCCAAAGCATCTGAGCTTGGTGTTGACGGGTTACACTTTGGTGAACTGTGAGTCTTGCTTGCCAGTACGTTTATGTACTGACCCCTTTGGGGCTGTGGTTTCCGCAGACTACGTTTCCGAGGATCCCCATGGTGGCTACTACGTGGAGTATGACGAGACTGCTGACGAGTAGATAGCGGACCCGGGCAGGATCCGAGACTTCGTGGATGGGCTCCGTCTCTTCGTTTCCGGCCTCTTAGGCCTATTTGGATCTTGTCTGTACTCAGACATGTTGAATGCTTCCGCTGTGATGTAATGTTGTTATGTTGGGACATGTGTCCTCTGGATGATTGTATTTGCTATCTCTGCTCTAGTGAGAGCTATTTGCAACTTATTTCAATCTTTTGTGTCTTAGAGATCTGTTGTGATATCACTTGTTCAACCACCGTTGACGTACCATGTGTGTATGGTTTGAAGTACGTCAACGGAAGTATCTGGATTTCTACGGGATGGTTTGCGCAGACGATGAATAGTAAGAGAATGGTTGTCACACGTTTACGTGTTGGCCTGCTCATATTGAGATGCGGGTGCCGGTATGCCCCGTAAGCCATTTATCTACTGTTTAACGGACTGTGAGTATCCCCTAGAAGTCCGGGTGCGACACGCACAACGCATGCCCACCCATTTCTGCCAGCAGGTTGAACGCCTGATTCCACCCCTCACGATGGATATCTACGCGCCCCTGGCAGACCATCATAGACCCGCAGAGTCCGTGGGAATTAAGGGATCCCACCCATGTGCATGTAGTCCCGCAGAACCTACAGCGTACGTCTCTGGCAGCCCGTTGACATGCGAACGAGAAAAGTATCACAGCTGACTTACTCCCCCCATAGAAGACCCATGGTTAACGCGGTATTTACGACGCACCGAGTTCTGACGGCATTTGTGATTAATTCCTAGGTAATACGTTCTCGTGCAGATGGAACCTTCCTTTGACCTATTCATCTTACCATGGTCCCATCCGCCCACCAAACAGAACACTACCACTCGGGTAGTCATTCAATTAGTCATATTATTATAAAAATAGGATCATGCATTCTTTTGAGAACAGGTGGTAATACGATAGGGTTTTTGCAAATAGTTTGTTATGAAGTACTGCAAAGGATATGAGCAAGTGATGAACTTGCCTGAGATTGAAATAACCATACTTCGGGTTCAAGGGTCTCGTAGGAAATCCCGACATCTGAAAGATAGCAACGTAGACCCGATAAGGGCTACTGGAAAACTGGCAAGATGCTATTATGCATAATAATGGAATGCATCATGATTTACCCCGAAAATACCCAAGCTTGGATGATCAAGCTACGTTTTGCAATATTTAGATTTTATTAAGTTTTGTTTATTTTGAGTTATTTGTTATTTAGTTCTTATTGTGATGTCTTGCATCACTTAAGGTTTTGATGTTAAGTTGGTTGATTGCTTCATTAGTTATTCAGGTTTTTAGTTCATATGTTTGGTTAGTAAACATTTTAAAATGTGTGTATTAATTGTCGAGACATCGTAGTAGTTTTTATAGACGGGGGTGCCATGAGACTACGGGTAGAGACACGGGGAAACGGGATCGCGTTGAGGACAAAGACACAGGATTTACCCAGGTTCGGTACGTCGTAATAATACGACGTTCCTACTCCTGCAATCTCACTAATCAGGACTAAAGCCTGTGTAAACAATTACAATGTGAGGTTCTGTTTAGCTATTCGCTGAGGATCAACTTCCCGGCGAGTTAGCCTGTAGCTTCGTGTCTTGTTATCATATCTCCCGCCGGGCTTTATATAATAGCCGGGTTAGGGCATACAGAGTAGGAAACCTAGAAGACTACGGTAGCCATTAACTTGGAAAGTAAGGAATCCGCCTTCTCCTCCAAGCCAGATCACATGGGCCGTGATCCGGGTCCTTCTAGAATCCGGCTTCTGTGCGTCAGCTTACTGGGCCACCCAATGGACCATAGTCCACTACCAGTTGGGCCACCCTGGTAATCCGGCACTTTTGACTACCATCTGATATACCCCTATTCGGCATATATCCGACAGTAGCCCCCAAGAAGGATTAAAACTCTGATTTGCCGTCTTTCGCCAAGTATGTATTGTCCGAGAAATATTGGCCAGCAGTCTTGATTCTTCTTATTCTTCTTTGAAAAGAGATGGTAACGAAAAACTCGGAATTCCGAATATCAGGCTCTTCTCACACGATCCTTCGCGGAGAAGGAATCTCCTACGTCAGCACTTTAATCCTGCTGACGTAAGGGACGTTTGGGCTCCAGGCGGGAAACCCAGAAACATATCTCTGACAGATTCTCGCGGGAAACGAGGAGATAACCATAATCATCCTGTCGATCCATTTCCCGGATTTCTCGGCGAGTGACACGCGTTAATCATCCAACGGTCAAAAGAGCCGTTAGCACGCATCGTGACGGATTTCCGGCTATAAATAGCCTTCTTCGTCCTCCCGGAAAATCTTCCGCTCCCACTCGAACGCCATTACAGCGCCCAAGCTTCCAGCAGAGAGAGAGAGAGCACCGAACACACACTACGCCCAGAACGTCACCGGAAGCAAGCCAGCGCCGCTACCAAATGGCATCTCCGCCGTCCTCGCCCGCCCGCAACGTAACGCAAGACATCGAGGACATCATCAACACGATGGACCCTCAACTGGATTCCCCGACGCACGCCGGCGACGAGCCGGTGAAGACTACGGGCACCGCGGCGAACGAGGGAAATCCTTCCGCCACCGCGGATCTTGCGGGCTCAAGCTCCGCGCTTACCCCGTTGTTCACTCCCGAGACGGCGGAGAAGAAGATAACGCTCGTTGGCGACGAGCTTGCGGCCGCGGAGGCTGCCGCGTCCGCCGCCGCCGGAGCTGATAAAGAACTGGAATTTGTCGGCAACTGGAGTCCGAGTAATATTCCTCCTTTCCTCCTTCCACAAATGGAAAAAGAAGGGCTAATAGTCAAAGGCAAATGGCGGAACTCGGAAGGTGAGCTCGAGCCTACACCAAAAAACGGGGAACGCGTCCTCCTTACCTCTCACATTGCGAGAGGTATGGGTTTACCGCCTTCCGCCTTTTTCTTGGACGTCCATAACTATTACTGCGTTCAGCCACACAATCTTTCTCCCAATTCCGTCCTTCATCTAGCTAGTTTCCAAGCCCTTTTTGAAGGGTATTTAGGAATAGCACCTAGTCTAGATTTCTGGCGATATTGCTTTGAAGTGAAGCATAACCTCACAGAAGGTATTCCTCCCATTTGTGGAACTATTTCTTTCACCCTCCGGAAGTCTAGGGAAGATTGGTATCCGAAGATAAAAACATCGGAACCCGTCAAATCCTGGATGGGTTCCTTCTTTTACCATGAGGACATCCCATTCCCTGGTAAGGAAAGCGGGGTTCCTCCATTCGTTAATTCCGCCGCCTCTCCTCAAGAGAGTTGGGCAGTTGAAGCAATGCAGACATTGCCGGAAAACTTGATGAAGATAAAACGGCGTATCGCCAAGATTACTTCCTCTCAGCCTCCCTTAACTGGAAAGGATACTGTTTTATGTTGGTTTGGACGCTGTATCCAACCTCTTTCCTTTCGTTCCCGGCTCCTTTGCGAATATGAAGGACCAGAAGATAGCATGAGGGGGACGGACAAGTCCTATACCAAAAAGGATTTCATAAAGCGACTCCACCAACTGGTCGTCACGTGCGATCAATACGCAGAAAGTCTGGCAATATATCATGTGGAGAACCCAGCCCCCAAGGTATTTATATTTTCCTTGCCTTCGGGTTTTTCTTGGATTATCCTCCTTGCCTGACTTTTAACGCATCATTGCTATTTCCCTAGTTCGATGAACTTGAGGGAGCTGATCTTGCTTCCGACGCCGAGCTTAACGAAATACATGCCAGCTTCTACGGCGACCGGAAACGTAAAAGGCAGGTGACTTTTGAGGAAACGATAACTATTGACGGAATTCCCGTCGCCACATCCAGGTATTCTGCTGGAACTTTTTTAATCGTTATTCCCCTCCAGTTCTTCGAGATATTTGTTTCTCGTATGTTCTCTTTTCAGCCTCTCTCCAACTCCTTTGAAAACAAAGAAATTGAAGAAACGTAAAGCTGCTGCTATGAAAAAAGAACCTTCTTTTGCTATGCCTGGGGGGGGGCGAACCTATCCCCACTTCGGACAGGAATATCCGGATAAAGGAAGAACCATTTGATGAACTCGGATATATCCGTCTAGAAGCTAAGAAATTCTTCGCTCCTGCTCCTCTAATTCGTCCTTGGCCACAGGGCGAGCTGATTATTCGAAACGACTTCGTATTTTCACCTCGTCAGGTCATACAAGATGGCCTTCATCACGTTGGGATTCTTTTTTCTGAATATGCCAAAGAATTCAACGAGACTTTGTAAAACTTGCGGGAAATGAGCCAGGTAATATCTCTAGCCCCCAAGCAATAAGTTGGAAACATACTTTCCCCTTAATGCTTTTTTATTACGCTTGATCTAACTTAAGCGTTTGGCTTTTATTTCCGCGTTTCAGCACACTGCTGATGTAATAAACTTGGAACTTTTTAATAAACTTAACGTCAAGAATGAAGAGGTGAAAACCCTTCAATCTATTATTAAGTCTAAGGATAATGAGCTGGCACCATCTCAGCTACAGCTATCGGAAACAACAGGTATACTTTACTCTGTTTTATCCGGATTATCAATAAGTACTTTCTCGAGATATTTCTAAACTCGGAATTTTTTCCTTGCTTTTCGGCTGCTTTGGCTAAGGCCAATGAAGTGGCTGAAGATGCCGGCAATGCCGAACGTCTTCGCAAGGAGAATTTGTACCTTCATAAGGAGCTTATGAAGGTTCGACATGATCTGGAAGCCAGTAATCTGACCCTTGGAATTGCTCAATCCAAGGCTTCCGATCAGGCAGAAAAAGATAAATCCACTATCCAAGACTTGGAAAGTATCTTAATCCTTCGCCTAAAGGAATGTTCCGAAATTGACAAGGTTCTCGGTAAGTTTTATTTCATTTACCGATTCATCCATGTCTTTCTTTCTTTCTCTGTTTTGTCGCCTAACCTTTTTGGAGACTTGTTCCGAAAAAACAGGAAATTATCCAGGCCTTTCTCGTATTGACAAAATCCGAGCCTTTGGGAAGGTATGGAATGCGATCAGAAATGCTAGAATGCAACTGATCAGCAAGTTCTTCCCTACAAGTACCATAGAATTCTCGGAAATTTATAAACTTCCGGGTGCTATCCTGGAGGTGGCGGAATCCAGGGAGTCCACCTTACGCTCCGTTGCACGGGGTGGTGCACGCATGGCTCTCGGCCTTATGCGTATGCATTACCCTGGTGCCAAATCTTGGCGCGTGGCATCCGGTATCCCTCAAGGATACACGGAAAACCAGCGAACCACCATCTTTGATGAAATCAAAGGCCATGCCACCAAGATTGCCTCCATGGTAAACATCTCCATCACCTATCCAGAAGAGGAGATCCCGGAAGCCCCCGAGAATGACAGCAGTGAAGAAGACTCGGATGCTTGAAGGGCTGCCTTTAACCTGGATGATGAAAGTAGACAATAGGAGCATTACTGCACTTTTACAATGTAATTTATATTGTAATGCTTCTATTCTTTTGTATAAACAAGGACTCCGCCTTTTTCAGTTTTAATTATGAAATTCTTTGCAAGGTTTCCGGGTTTTAATATTCCTTTGCCTTCTAAGTTCTCTGGCTTATGTGTTTTAACTGTCCTTAGTGTTTGAAATGGCTCAATAGTACTGTGAATCATCATGCCGAGTAACTGGGTATAACCAATCAGTTTAAACTCGGAAACATGGATCATACTAAAGGCATTTTTACTAACTAGCTCCAATGACCCAACACGTAAACAATCAGATAATACTTAGAGAAAAGTAAGGAATTTTTTGAAACTTGGGCACGCGGGCACAATCCGAGTTTCCTTTAGCCGTTAGCAGGCTGAAAATCATTCAGTTTTTAAACACCGAGCACGCAGGCACAATTCGGGTTAACATTGAGTATTTTGTAAGATCATTGGAAAATAGATAAGGTGGAATCATGCTTTGTACTATAATAAACTTGTAAAAACATGGATATAAGAATTCCGACAACTTTATTTCATGATCTCAAAGATGTTTACATAGAAATTGAACTAAGTATAGAAGGGACGTAACTGCTGGATGCTCCAAGGCCTCTTTGTCTTTTCTAGTTCATCATCTATCTTTCTCTTTCTTTTGCGATTCGGCTTCTCGGGATCGTCTTCCGTGTCCCGAATATCTACAAGATAATATGACCCATTTTTCATAGCTTTGCTGATTACAAATGGTCCTTCCCATACTGGGGCCAATTTGTGCTTTCTTTGCTGCACCAATCTCAGCACTAAGTCGCCTTCTTTAAAAGAACGATGCCTGATTTTCCGACTATGATAACGTCGTAAACCTTGCTGGTAAATGGTGGATCTTTGAAGAACAAGCTCTCGTTCCTCTTCTAAGAGATCGACGGCATCCTGTCGTGCTTCTTCGGCATCCGAGTCATCGAAATCCCGCACTCTTGGGCTATCATGGATCATGTCCGTTGGAAGAATAGCTTCCGTACCGTAAACTAGGAAAAACGGGGTTTGCCCAGTTGACCTGTTTGGCGTCGTTCGAATGCTCCAAAGCACGGAAGGTAGCTCCTCTACCCATGCTCCAGCTGCTCTATGAAGAGGAGATTCGAGTCTTGGGCGTATTCCTTGCAGGATTGAGCTATTCATTCTCTCAACCTGTCCATTGGATTGCGGGTGTGCCACAGATGCAAGATCTAGGCGAATTCCCGTTTGTCGGCAATATTTTGCCAACTCTCCAATGGAGAAATTTGTCCCGTTGTCGGTTATTATGCTATGTGGAACGCCATATCTCATGACTATGTCAATGATGAAATTTCTGGCAGTTACACCGTCAAGCTTTTTGATGGGTTTAGCCTCCACCCATTTGGTATACTTATCCACAGCTACAAGTAGATGTGTAAGTCCGCCTCGCGCAGTTTTGAACGGTCCCATCATATCTAGCCTCCAGACCGCAAACGGCCATGTAATTGGGATAGTTTTGAGTGCTTGGGCCGGCATATTAGTCTGCTTGGCGTAATATTGACACCCTGCACATGTGTTGACTATGAGCACAGCATCTGTCTTGGCTGTTAGCCAGAAAAACCCGGCACGGAATGCTTTTTTAACTATGCTTTTTGATTGAGCATGATGTCCGCAATCTCCGGCATGGATTTCTTGCAGGATTTCTTGTCCTTCTTCTGGTGAAATACACCACAGAAAGATTCCGGAAGTACTGCGTTTATACAGGCAATTATCAATTACCGTGTATCCTTTGCATCGACGCTAAATTTGTCTCTGCAAGACTTCGTCTGCTCCTTCCGGGTACTTCTGGTTGACTAAGAAGTTTAAATATAGAATTGTCCAGTCCGGGTTAATGAGCATAACTTCAATTGATTCGGAAGCCAAGGGGTAATCGATATCTCCACCTTTTATGGATGGCTCGTACAAATGTTGGACGAATACACCTGGTGGTAGGATTTTTACTCTTTCTGACCCCATGCGGGCTAACACATCCGCATTCCAATTTTCCTCCCTTTTAACGTGGAGTATTTCGAATCCAAAAAAAACAAATGGCGAACTCGTCCACCGTTCTCCGATATTCAGCCATTATAGGGCTCTTTGCGTCCCAGGTTTGGTTGAGCTGATGCTGTATCAAATCCGAGTCGCCGTAGCACATGATGCGTTTGACCCCTATTTCTTTTGCAATGTGCAAGCCATGAAGCAGAGCTTCGTATTCTGCCATGTTATTGCTGGCGTTGAAGTGTATTTGTAATACATACTCTATTGTGTCTCCTTTAGGGGATTTTAAGACTACACCAGCTCCAGCGTCCTCCTTCATCTTGGATCCGTCAAAATGCATGATCCAGTACTCGGACTCCGGTATTGGTGTTTTCTCCATTGCTTCCGTCCAGTCGGCGATAAAATCTGCCAGAACCTGGGATTTTATTGCCGTCCTTGGCCGATACTTAATGTCGAAGGCTGCTAGCTCGATGCCCCATTTGGCTACTCGGCCAGTTGCCTCCGTATTGTTTATTATATCCCCTAGTGGTGCTTTACATACCACTGTTATGGAATGTCCTTGGAAGTAATGGCGTAACTTTCTAGATGCGAAAAATATGCCATATGCCATTTTTTGGTAGCGTGGGTACCTTTGCTTGGACTCGGAGAAAACTTCACTTATGTAATATACCGGATGCTGATCTGGTATGCTTTGTTCGTCTTTCTTCCGTTCCACAACAATTACCGCACTAATAACTCTGTTTGTAGCCGTGAGGTACAATAACATAGGTTCTTCGTCTTTTGGGGATGCCAAAATCGGAGCTTTCATCAAAGTTTCTTTTAACTGGGTTAATGCTGCATCGGCCTCTTCTGTCCACTCGAATTTATCGGATGTTTTCAACAACTTATAGAGTGGTAAGGCTTTATCCCCCAGCCAACTAATAAAACTGCTGACGGCAGCGGCGGAACCCGTCAATCTTTGGACATTTTTCACACACGTGGGTTTGGAGATGTTCAAGATTGCTTTGATCTTTTCCAGGTTAACTTCTATTCCTCTGTGAGAAACGATGAAACCTAGAAGTTTTCCTGAGGGAACCCCGAATACGCACTTTGATGGATTTAACTTCATCTTATAAGTGCGCAAGTTTTCGAAGGTTTCTCGCAAATCCTCAAGGAGTGTGTCTTTTCCTTGGTTACGACAGCAATATCGTCTACGTAAACGTGGACATTTTTGCCAATCTGACTATGCAAACAACGTTGCATGCAACGTTGGTAAGTTGCACCTGCGTTTTTCAGGCCAAATGGCATGGTTACGTAATAGTACGTCCCGTACGGGGTTATGAAAGCAGTCTTAATTTGATCTTCCTTTTTCATGCGTATTTGGTGATACCCGGAATAAGCATCCAAAAAGCATAAAAGCTCGGAGCCTGCGGTGGCGTCTATTATTTGATCGATTCGCGGTAACGCGAACCTATCTTTGGGACACAAATTGTTCAAGACGGTGTAATCTATACACATTCTAAGAGTAGTAGTGTCTTTCTTCGGTACTAATACCGGATTTGCAGACCATTCAGTGTGGATTACTTCCTGGATGAAATCTGCTGCTAAAAGCCGGATAATTTCCTTGCCAATAGCCTTCCATCTTCTTCCGTCAAATCGACGGAGACCTTGTTTGATGGGTTTGGAGCCTGGAATTACCTTGAGTTGATGCTCAGCAAGTTCCCTGGGTACGCCTGGCATGCCAGCCGGACACCAGGCGAAAATATCCCAGTTCTCACGGAGGAACTTGATGAGCTCGCCTTCCTATTTGTCGTTCATCCCAGTTCCTACTACGACAAATTTTGTCGGATCTTTGGGATCTAGGATTACCTGTCTTGTATTCTCGGATGCCTTGAAGCTATCTGCTGGCTTCCGGGTTTCTTTTCCTGCCGGAATTTCTGTCGGCGATACCTCCTTAGCCAGCTCCTTCAGCTCTTCCTTTGCTATGATCTTCTCAGCGCAAAGGGCGTTTTCTTTTTCCAGCTTGTTCGCCAGCTTGAAGTCTCCAGTTATGGTGATTACCCCTCCTTTCGGCCCTGGCATCTTCAGCTTGTTATAAATATAACATGATCTTGTCATAAATTTGGCGAAAGCTGGACGTCTGAGAATTGCGTGATACACGCTTTCGAACGGCACCACCTCAAAGGATACTTTTTCCTGACGGAAGTGATCTTTTTCTCCGAAGGTGACATCTAGGGAAATTTCTCCTAGGGACCGTGCTTGCCTGCCGGGAACAATGCCATGGAAGCGTATGTTGCTGTGATTGAGCTGGGTCTCGGAGATTTTCAGATGTCTCAACGTATCCAGGTACATTATGTTGATGCTGGATCCTCCGTCCATCAGCACTCTTTTTAGCCTAGTGTTCTGGACAATAGGGCTTACAATAAGAGCTTGTGTGCCGGGTTCAGGGATATTTCCGGGATGATCAGACTGATCCCAGGTTATTGGTGTGTTCGAATACTTCAAGAATTTTGGGGTTGCCGGAACAACCACATTTATTTCTCGAAGTGTTCTTTTCGCCACCTTTGCTGATGGAGTTGCTAGGAAAGTTAGGGCGCATTCTCCATCAACTCTCGGAAACTTGGGTTCGCCTTTCCGCTGTTGTTCCTGGATTTTTTCGTCAGTGTCCGATTCACTGTCTTCTTTCTCAGCTTCTGGCTTTTGTTTAGAGAATTTCCTTTTGGAACTCTTCCCCTTGTTTCCGGATCCTGCACTGCCTTTCATGTGCTTATTCAGCCGGCATTGTGCGTTCGTATGGGTGGGTTTCCCAAATTGCGAATGGTGGAGGCAGGGTTCCGACTTAATCTTCTCCCACTCTTCTTTAGTGTAGTTGATTGGTTCCGAACTGCGTCATTTCCATCTGTTCACTTTTTCACTTCCAAAGGCTATGTTAACCTCTTTGGGTTTTGGTGTTGCATCTGAAGTTCCTTTTTTCTCAGAGCGAGGATTTTTCTTGGCCAGTATCAGTGCATCGATATTGCCGCCTCTTGCTCTGATATCGTCTTCGGCTCCAGCGTGTTCATTGGCGGTTGTAAGCATAGATCCGAGATCTTTGTGCTGTTTGGAACCAACCATGAACGGTACAAGTCCGGGTTTTAGGCCATTGACGAAAGCATGCATTGCTTGTACGTCAGTTACTCCAGAGCAACTATTCTTCATTGCAGTCCATCTGGAGATGAAATCCACGTATGGTTCATCCTCGAACTGGGTGCAACGGTTCAGCTGGTTGATGCTGTTCGGGCGTTTGTAAGTTCCCCGAAAATGCTGAGTAAATACCCGAGCCATATCATCCCAGCTGTCTACAGTTCTTGATGGCAATCCATTAATCCAATCTCTGGCTCCATCCAGTAACATTAGGGGGAGAAACTTTACAGCTTCCAGGTCTGTCTCATTGTTAATCTGGACGGCTGTATGGTAGTCTGAGAGCCAGGTATTTCTGGTACGTTGGACCGACCTTGGCAAAGCCAGAATGCAGGGTTATCCTTCGGATCCTATCAGTGAAACACTTAGGTCCAAAGTATAGATCATCCTTTTCCGTCCTATCCATGTGTGCGGAATACCTGCCGGCTGAATGGACAGAAGGGGATCTACTCCTTTCTTTTCCATTGTTGCGCGGACGCGCTTTTCCGGGATCGTTTCTATTTCTTTCAAGATCACTCCCTTTTGGATGAGGCGGAGTTCTACTCATGTGCCTTTCTTTATCCTTAGGAGGTGTCCGAGATCTCTCGCGCCTGTGAGGTACATCATGTCTTCCGGCTTTTTCAGCAGGGTGTCTCGGAGGTGGCATTGCTTTGCCATCATTCCGGTGTTTTTCTTCCCGATCGTGGGGTTTACGTCCACCTTTCGGGAGATGAGATCCGGTTCTAGACTGTTCATCCCCATTGTCGGGGTTTTTCTTATCTTTTCTCGGATCCGCTTTCTTATCCTTTGAATTGTCGGAATCTCCAGGTTCTTCCGGTCCAGGTGCTCCAGCGGCGCAAGTAGCTGTTTTGCATAGGGCGGAGTCGTCGTGCAACTTCCCTGATCGCTCTTGGGCCCGCTGTTGTTGTTGCAATGCTTTTCCTAGAAAAGCATATACCCCTTGGAGTTTTTCACCGTTGGAGTACATGTCATTGTTGAGGATGGCAAACGCTGCTTCCGCATTTTCTGATGCGGTTTTGCATATTGGTTCGCCCCTGGCATCCTTGCCGTTTACTTGCTTTTGCCAAGATGGGTTATGAAACCTTTCCTTTGGCGGCAGTACTTCCGGTCTTACGATTCCGGGTAACCTTGTAGGTTTTATGGCAGATCTATTCTTTTTCTCGTACTCCTCGATTTCTACCTTCATGAGCTTGATGTCATCCTGGTTTTTTTGGAGGTGTTCACGAGTTCTGAATAGATGTTGTTGTTGCCGTTGGAGAGCTTGTCTCCTGGCTTCTAGCACTTCAGGGGGTTCATGCAGTCCCACTGGTGTTTGTAACAATTCCTATTCTTCTTGCTCTGTCATTGTCGGAACAAGGATTTCTTTTGTTTTCTTCTCCGCAAGTTTTGTTCCGCTTGCATCTCCTACTTCCAGGCTTTCATCAGCTGGATCAGCCAATTTCTTCTTCCGGAGTTTGTATTGGAGTTTTTTTAGCGGCCTTGTTATTTTTCTTGGAAGAGGGAGGTTTTTTAGCAGGTTCATCCTCTGTCAATTCCTTGACGTTGGGAAATATCGGAGAAGTTTCTCCATATTCTCTCTCTTCCTCTAGCGGAGGGGTTTTAGGGCTTTCCTGACTGCCGGCGTCCGTGTTTTCAGCCGGTTTCGCCATTAGTACTTCATGGAATCCCTCTTGAAAAGATTTAACTTTTCTTTTGAAGGCGTCCACGTCTTCGTCTTCGGAATCAAAATCATCTGATCCGGTTTCTGACTCTAATCTCGCCTCAATGGCGGCTAGCATCAAGTCAGCTTCCGAGTTCATCGCTGGATTGGCGGGTGTCGGATCTTCCACCTCGGTAGTGGGTTTGCTATTTTCTGCCTCTTGCACGGGATTTCCGTCATCCGTGTTTTCGGCGACTTCGGATTGCACCATACCGATAAAGTGTGTATCACCTTTATGTCGGCGATCTGAGCAAAATCCGGGATCATAGTCATCCTCGACTGGGTATAGGGCGGGTGGGATAAATTTGCTTCCACCGCAAAACCCCATGGCATCTGCAGTTAGTCCGATAAAGATATTAGCAGATCCGATCGGTAACACGCAGGTACTTACCAGATGATTTTGCGCCGGTATGTAGGATCCGTTGTCGAGGAAGTGTCCGACGTCCTCGTCGAACTCCAGGCTTCCGACAGTTATAGAACTGCCGATCCCGCCGAGTATCCCAGATCGGAACTTAACGTCTGACGTCGTTTGCCCCACGGTGGGCGCCAACTGTTGAGACATCGTAGTAGTTTTCATAGACGGGGGTGCTATGAGACTACGGGTAGAGACGTGGGGAAACGGGATCGCGTTGAGGACAAAGACACAGGATTTACCCAGGTTCGGTACGTCGTAATAATACGACGTTCCTACTCCTGCAATCTCACTAATCAGGACTAAAGCCTATGTAAACAATTACAATGTGAGATTCTGTTTAGCTATTCGCTGAGGATCAACTTCCCGGCGAGTTAGCCTGTAGCTTCGTGTCTTGTTATCATATCTCCCGCCGGGCTTTATATAATAGCCGGGTTAGGGCATACAGAGTAGGAAACCTAGAAGACTACTATAGCCATTAACTTGTAAAGTAAGGAATCCGCCTTCTCCTCCAAGCCAGATCACGTGGGCCGTGATCCGGGTCCTTCTAGAATCCGGCTTCTGTGCGTCAGCTTACTGGGCCGCCCAATGGACCATAGTCCACTACCAGTTGGGCCACCCTGGTAATCCGGCACTTTTGACTACCATCTGATATACCCCTATTCGGTATATATCCGACATTAATGAATTCAATATTGTTCACTTTTATGCAAGTAATAAGTGGATAACTTACTAAGGATAATTCTTTAAGGAAAACAAACATAATTTGTTATGATTTGGCAAAATTGTTTATGTAAAAGTATTACTTGAGTAAAATGGAATTTCTTACAATACCCATTTAAATCACATGCTAAGGTTTTAAGTTTAATCAGTGATTATATTCTATCAAGTAAGAATTGCATTTATAAATTAAATTATTTTGAAGATGTTAATTGAAATCCTAAAATAATAAAATAAGGTCATATTCATTTCTCTAGATATTGTAATAAACATAAAAAAGAAGAATTAAATGATATGCTTAAGTTTTAGAATAAGGACACTTTAAATTTTAAGATTTGAGTACTAAGTACTAAATTGATTTGAATAGTTTTGTATTTAAGGACTTAAAGAATATATTATTTACCATTCCTTTATTAATTTGTTTTGTGTTAATTTTCTTATTTTTCTTTGATAAATCAGGGAGTAGAGAATTAGCAAATTTATAAAAGAATAAGGCATTAAAGTTTTATAGGTTGGTATTTATAAACGAAGAATTAAAGATAATATTATTCTTAATTATTTAGTAGTTTTATTTATTTTATCATAATTTATTTTAAATTCATAAGTTTAAGGTAAAACAGGTATTATATAATTTAATTTAAACTGTTAGAGTATTAGAGTATTTATATTGGTGAATTTATTTAAGATTTTATTTAATTCTAATTTCTCTAGTTTTTGATGATTTTTTTATTAATATGATTTTATTTCTATTATTTTTCTTTAATGAAAATGGTCAAAAGACCATTTAGCCCCCAGGCTGACTGGTGGGCCAACCCACCGGTGGGTTGGGTCAAACCCACTCGGGCGAACCCGAGCAGGCGACACAGACTCGCACTCGATTCCCCCCTCGCTCTCACTCCTTCCCCTCCCTGCTCTCTCTCGACCTGGAGTCGCCGCCGTCGCCGCCGCATTTCCCCGCCTCTCTCCGGTGTCTCCCGTCGCCGCCAGTGGTCACAAAATACGCGCCATGCGCCGCTCTACCTACTCCTGTCCTTCGATCTGGGATTCCCTCCCGGAGACGGCCGTGCGCCACCCAAACCCCCGCCTAGGGTTTCAGTGAACTTATGCCTCGCCGCCGCCGGGCTGCTCCCGCGCTGCTCCAGGGAACCCCCATGGTCTGGACATGTTGCTGCGGTGCTGCTGCGACCACAGAGATGTGGGCGCCGTCGGGACGGTTCCCCGTGAGAAACCACGGCTCCACCGCCGCCGGCGATCTCGCTACGCCACCTGGCTGTGTTCACCACGACGGTGAACACCTGTGAGTACTCCTTACCTCTCTTCTCTTCCTCCTACTCTCTCTGCTCCCTGCTCTCCATCTCTCCTTGCTCTGGAACCAGGCCATCGAGCCTAAGTTCATGCCATGATGGATTCGTGCTTGTGTCCACTCGATATTAGTGATTCAATTACTGCCACCTGTGTTGTGACTTCTATGAACACACATGCTAATGCTAAATTCATTAGGATGCCCTGATACTATCCTAACTCGATCTTGGGGAATTTTCTAGTGTGTGGATCTTGTTTAGTGGAACTGGTGATGTGGTCTACTGGAACCAGAGGTCTACCCTCTATGTGGGATTAAAATTCACTAGGGCCTTACCCAAGTGCTTATGTTGCCTTAGCCCCTCTCTGTTTGATTCCTAGCAAATCTCACCATGTGTGAATAACTGAGAAAGTGGAATTCTTTACTGGCTAACTATGTATGCTTGCTGTGGGTGCTCTCTGAACCTCATGGTTCAGAGGATGTGCCACAGCTATTTCTGTGGTTTTATTAGCTAGAAGATGTCATGTGCCCCCTCTCTCTGTTTCTTACTGAACCCTGATGCAAATTGTTGTGTACTTGTTGTGATGAGGTATTATTCCATTGGATTAGTGCCCAGCAACAATTTTGCATAAGATTGTGAGCTAGATAATATCCCAATGAGAATTCCTTGGAGATTTATGCCCCTAGTATCTTTTGTTCTGATAAGAACATGTTACTTGCTTGATTTGCCCCTGGCCAATGATGCAAAGTCTGAGGTCCTCATTCTAGTGAATGTATGCTTGGGAATTAACATACCTTGTTTAAACATTTCCTAAATTTGTGCCCAAGTGCTCCACTATTTGCATGTTTGCATACTCAGGTGCTCCTTTAGGATGTTCCCAGGTTTTGCTCATGTAAAACATGAGTATTGTTGTGGTATGATCTAGGATTTGTTAATCTGCCCTCTTTTGACTTTAAAACTGACAAGAACAGATATATGCTTGTTCTAGTTGTCCCAAAGCCAGTGATGTTGCTCTGAGGCAATTTTTCATAGATAAGAACAGATATTATACTACTACTGAATTCCCTGTGATGTGATTAGCATAGCAACACTATGCTAGACTGAGGGAAATAAATCCCAACCCCTCTCTGTGCATAGCTTAGCAATTTCTTGCTAAGTGGTGTGTAGAGATCCACCTGTTAAGTGTTGATGCAGGGGTTGTGTTGAGATCTTGTGGATCTGGTGCTGGTTGGTGTTGCTGCCTTGTTGGCCTTCCTCCCTGCAGTCTTGCTGACTTGTTCCTCTAGCTCCAGGCTTGGCCTTGCTTTGCTTTGCTTCAGGTCTGCTTCCCCAGCTTGTGGCTTGGCCTTGTGTTGATCTTGCTGGATCTACTCTGTTTATCTTCTCACAGCAGGGATTTGGATAGTATGGTTGATGGTCCTGTGGTTTCCTAGTGATTGGATTAATTTGTGGCGATAGATTTCTGGTGGTGTGATTCCTGGTGGTGGTGGTGTGAGCTTAGAGCTCGAGTTGGTGTTGTGGAAGAGAAATGGTGCTTTGCACCTATGCTTCACGGCTGCAGGCCTTTTATTCAGCTGCGGTAGCTTTGACAGCACAGAGATGTGCATGGTGGTGTAAGCTGTGTGCTTGTGTGTATGGCCCTAGATCTATTTCTTGACAGATGAGCTCGGTGGTCTTGGTCTTATCCTTGTGTTGCACTTATTCTTGACTGACACTTGTATTTCGAGTGACTAGCCAATGAGATTATACCGAGGCTATTTCTCTGATATGAACAAATATTAACTTGACTTAGTCTAATCTCGATGATGCGATTAGCAGTGCACTTCACTGCCTACCTGAGAGTACTAACCCCCACTAATCTTGCTTTTTTGCTTTTCTTTGTTTTTCATGTTTATTTTGCAGGATCAAAAGATCAATTGGAGACTGAAACTGTGCAAGAGTTAGTTTAGGATTTCATTTTGTAATTGACAATTTGTAATAGATCTTGAAATTTCAATTTGTTGGATTATTGTAAAGACTTTGTATTATGGTTATATTATTAATAAAGTTAATTGTTTTCTGTTTCTTATTCACAATGAAATTGGAAATGTCCAATATTTGTTATTTCTTAATTGTTTCCATTTGATTATAGTAATTGTATTTTCTTGATTATTCAATTTGAATTCAAAGTCAAATTCAAATATTCACAAGTTCAAAATGATTCAAGTTTGAACTCCTCAATTTCAAATATAATCTAGAGGTCATGTCAAAATTCCACTCCCTTCCAATATTGGTCTCACTCTCTCCATTAGAATATCGATGGAACCTCGATCACTCCAGGGTCTAGTATTTGCGAATAAGTCTCTAGTTGCCACTTCTCATCTGATGATGTCTTAGAGTCAATTACCAGTTTGTTCCCGTATAATTAAACCTAATGAAGCTCCAGTGTTTAATGCCCTCAGAAATAATCTGCTTACAAGATTGATCAGGTCCTGTACTCAAATTATTCTTGTATGACACCAAACACCAGGATTTCACCCCTCTCAGTTGATATCTTCTTATCTAGGCTCCCTCCTGGTTTGCTTCTCTTGTAGCCATGGTCATGCAGGTATGTAGACAAGAGTTTTAGAAAGATCACAGACAGTGATCAGGGTTTAGTATTCGTTTAAAAAGGTTTGTTTCCTCGTTCAGATTCATCCTTCAGGACTGATTAGATCATCCAGCTGTACAAGACTAACTTGCACAAGTAATATCATCAACTGTGTTTTGGATACTCACCCTTCTTCGAGTTCTAGATACCTAGTTGATTTCTCTCAAGTCAATCATAAGCCTGTGGTGGTTATGGTTGATAGTCTTGTGATGGTCGTCACCAAATCTGGTTTGTTTTATAAGGTGATTTGGTTTAGAAAGATGTTTGTTATAAAGATCACTCAAAATGTACTCTTGACTAGATGAACTAGACCTATTTCATCATGTCAAGTGAAACATTGGTCACTTTGGTTTGTTTAAACTTTCGCGCCAAAATTTCCCGTACTTTTAGATGCATGCCTTGCAAATGCACATATTAAATTTAGATCCTTATAACCTCCCAAACACGGGGATGTTACAGCTTTAGACGATGTTTCCTTGAAAAAAGGACAAAAGATCATACCAAATAGACACTGTTTGGCTTATTAGTGGCTTTGGCGTGTTTGTTTCTATTCAGAGTTTTCTGTGGATAAATAAGATCCTTTCTCCTATACGCAGAAGTATTGTGTTGTCTCTAAGCATGAGATAGTGTTTAATCCGGGCAAAGACTCGGTAAGCATGTCATAATGCTATATCTTTTGAGACAATTGATCGGTGGTTATCTCCTTTCACTTAATGAATTGTCTTTGTTTAGATAATGTGTGCTCGATTTGTACGGTACATGCCATCGTACGGCTACATCTTCAATTAAGACACACATTGCTAAAAACAAACAAGTAACGTCCGTTTAGCTCCTAGATAAAAAAAGTGTACCAGTACACCTTGCGAGCCACACCACGTGACAATACCATACAGGCGGCGCGGCGAAGCGCGCATATCCGTCTAGTTGTCATGAATGCTTATAGTGCTCAGCATATGGCTGTCTTAGTTGGTGCGAGGGACGGCATGGGGCAAAACGAGAAAAATGCAGAGTGTCTTTGTAAGCCATGCTGGAACGAAACAATATGCCACGTTGATTCTATGCATACGTACAGGGGAGACGCACGCGTCGCTCCTAGGGGGGCGGCACGGGCGAAACCCTAGCCGCCGCCGCCCCCACACCCCTCCTTCCCTTCCACCCGCCGCCGCCGGAGAAAGCCACCGGGGGCACAACCCTCCGCGTGGTGGACGGCGGCCGGCGGGTCCTCGCCTCCTCAGCACAAACGCGGCGGGAGGCCTCCGGCCAGATGCGTGGGTCGGCCCTGGACGGCTGGCACGGACGGCGGAGCACGGATGCCAGGGCGGCGGCCCTGTTTCTTCTGGCGGTGGCTAGTGGCTGGGTCTGCGTGGGAAGCCGGCGATGGCCGGGGTGGCTCTGGGTGGCGCCGCCGATGGGATCTGGGGTGGCTCGGCCATGGCGTGGCGGCCGTGGAGACCTCGACGGCCGGTGTCCCTCTCGCCTCTTCGTCAGGCAAGTCTGCAGCGCCCCTCGAGCGGCTCCGTCGACGGCCTTGAGCGGGGCGGTCACGCAGGATGGTGGGCGCGGGTCTGGTGGCGGTTGGCGGCGGGGTGTCCGCGTGCTAGGCTCCGGCGGCGGCAAGACCTGCTGCTATGTGGCGGGGTTCGTCACTTGAGCTCGGCGGCAGACTGCACATGCGGCTCGGCGTTTTGGCGGCGGCGCCGCCATCGGCAAGGCTCCAGGGTGGCGCGGCCTCCTATGTCTTTGGCGGCGGGAGGCGGTGGTGCTAGGGATCGTCGGCGGCAGGGCTCCCGGTGGCGGCGGATGCGGAATCCAGGAGATCTTTTCCCTCCCGCAAACGTCCCTGTTGGGAGTCGTTTCGTAGCGTCGGGGCTACGAGACATCAGAATAAAGGAGGTGGTCCTTGGGTTTCCCATCGCGCGAAGATGAAGATCTTGGTGTAGGTTCTCTTTGATCAAGCCGGGGTGTCGACCCGAAAGGCTCCGTCGACGAACTCCCATGGGAGACGCCTGGAGATTGCTGGATCAGTGGAATTCGGTCACAATGCTCAGTCATGGAAGGTGAGATTGGAGACTAGCAACGGTGTTCGGAGTCTTTGCATCGATGGGGAACTGGCTTGGAGTTACAAGATCCGTGGCAGCCGTATGTAAGAGGGGGCAACAACATGCGTGAAGTCCAAATTTCTAGCTTTCGGGGTGAAAGCCCAAGGTCTGACCTTAATTGGTTGTGTCTGACACTGGTTTTCTTGGAGCCGTTGTTTTGAGAGAGAGAATTATCCTCAGGGTGAAAACCCAAGGTATGGCCTTAATTGGTTGTGTCTGGCACCGTTCTTCTTGGAGACGTTGCTTTCGAAGAGATGGACATCAGCTGTTGTTTAGGTGGTGGTTGTGCGGATACCGCGAGGACTGTAACTCTGTAGCGGTGCTTTTCTTTTTTATTTCTTCTTTTTATTGTCTTTCGGCTGTGTGCATCCGCGTTGTTGCAGAAGACGGGTGTAGTTTCTATCTCCGCGATATGAATATACTTCCCTTTATCAAAAAAAAAAAAAAATGCATACGTACAGGTTACAAACAAATGATGTCTGAGAACGGAAGTGGTGCAGTTTCTGAGTTTGAGGACCGGATTATGCATACTCCATGAGTTGGATGTTCGTAAATGCATTTCGACAGGAAAACAAAAACTGCAATGTCATGTCTAAGACCTGGATAGCCGCCATTTTGACAGTGACAAGGCGAAACCTAAGGGTACACCTCGATCACTGACCGGATCCCGAGGATGGGCATGATCTTGTATCCGCTGAAGCCGGCGTCGTGGAATATCTTGCGCCACTCGTGCTCGTCCCGCTCCGGGCTCCCTACCACTCCCATCATCATCACGTCCCACAGCAGCTGCGTCTCCGTTGCCCTCGCGTCCCCCGGGCTCGACCCCACCACCAGGTCCATCACGATCACCTTGCCGCCGGCCGGCACCGCCTCTCTGCACCGCCGCAGTATCTTCACGCACTCCTCGTCATCCCACCCGTGCAAAATCCACTGCAACCAAAAATCCCAGTAAAAGCAAGATCTGCCAAGTAATTCATCAACCAGCAAGATTAAGAAGGCGCCAACTCAGACCTTGAGGAGGACGGCGTCCGCCTTAGGGACGTGCTCGAACATATCCCCCGCGACAAACTCGACGCCGCCGTCGCCCGGCGGGACGCTCGCGACGACGTGCGGCAGCTCCAGGACGCTGCACTTGACGTGTGGGAACGCGGCTGCGATGGCCTTGGCGGCGCCACCGGACCCACCGCCGACGTCCACCAGCGAGGCGAGCCCCCGGAAGGCCGGAACAGGTCCTGCCCGTGGCCGCGCACGATCAGGTCCATCACGAAGCGCCCATCGCACGCCATGGCGTCGTTGAACGCCGCGCCGAACCCAGGGTCGTCCTTCGCCACCGCCCAGAGCTCGCGCCCGCCGTGCGCGGCCGCGAACGGGACGCGCGCCGCGCCGTCGCCGTCGGCCGCGCGGAACCACGACGCCAGCGACATGGACGGGGACACGATTACGGGGTGCAGCATGGCGAGCGCGAACGGCGAGAGGCCCTGCCCCGCGCCTGGCGCCGAGACGAGGAGGCGCGAGAGCGGCGTGAGCCCGTAGGTGCCTTGCTCCTCTGACCCGGCGTCGAAGAAACCGGCGTGCGCGAGCAGACGCATGAGACGCCGCAGGTAGGGTTCTCTGGAGGGCGTAAGGGAGAGCTCGGCGACGAGGTCGGGCACCGTGGCAGAGCCACCGAGCCGGTGGACGGCGTCGGGGATGCCGAGTTCGACGGCGCAACGGAGGGCCATGGACTTGGTATACGCGAAGACGTGGCTCCACAGCTCGGCTTGCGCTTGGAGAAGCTCGTCGTCGGTGGTGAGGCTAGAGTCCGGGTCAGCGTCCATGGCAAATGCTTAGTGTTAGCCTCTACTGTTAGGATAGCTAGCCTTTGGTCAGTTTAGAGGCGCGACCACCTTCTTATGGATTGTACTGGCAGTTTGCATAGTTTACATACTACTACTCCACTTGTGTTGGTACGAAGGTTCCTACAGTTGTATATTTTGAAGGTCACACCACGCTGATGTCTGAAACGGCAGCTATTGGAGAAGAGGAAGTGGAGTACTCACTCAGAGAAAGTGAGAACTGGATTGTAGCCCCGAGAAATGTCTTTCATTTTATGGCTCCAAAGTATCGACTACTCCTAGATTGCACCCCTGAATGCGACTAGTGCTCATTAAAATTCCAAGTTGTGGTAAAGATTAATTAGCGTTGCTTAATCATACCGGCCGGACTGCAGGTGCATAGTTGACTTTTAATATGAAATGCACTGTTAGCAGCCTACTATGTCATGAGTCGATTGTATGCCCTTTGATTAAAAACATTTTCATGTGATGTTTTAAAGGTTGGAATGACTAAATGACTGTCCTGTGGAAATTTAACCTTTCGGGTTGTAGTTCATGCCATATTTGTTATATGTAATTTTAGTGTATTACGTTTCATATAAAATATATTATTGGCTCAAACTTTTTTATTAGTAATAATATTTTGTTTATGAATGTTTTGGTTCATGAAAGATAATGTAAACGCAAACGTAATGGAGGGACACCGGTAATATAAAAGTAGTTGGTAAAAGTCAAAACTTGTTTGGTTACACAAATGTAATAGTAATGCGTTGCAGCCTTCCAACATTAGTCCATTCACTGGATAAGAAGATGCAACTAAAAACCAAATTTGAAACTGAAAAATTAGGTGAATAGCCAACTGACCGCATAATGATTTTACAGAACAAGCTCATAATATGAACAAACCAGATCTGGCAGATTTTACAACCACCAAAATATGGCGAAGAACTCAAATAAGAATATATGAGGAACAAAGAATAGATCCATATAATTCTTCACTTGAATGTGACAGATCTATATGAGAGGAGATGCACAAAACGGAAGCTTTGATTATCATCGGTCTGAGGCTCAGCGGGCGTCCAGACACCGCCATTGCTGTCTCCATGTGACAGAGGAGATCCGAGAAAGAGTTGCTCGTCGCTAGAGCTAGGAGGAAGGAAGGTGAAAGCATGGTGGTTCAATCTCTGCCAGGCCATGTTATTTTATGGTGATCCAAATTCGTATTCGTATATACTGATAAAGGCCGAACTTCAGACGAAGTGGAGCCGGAGTTGATACCGAGTCGGAGTTGGATACACAGTTACCGACCTAGTTAGGTCAGGACCGCCTTTATATACCTCTTGTAAGCCGCCGCACGGGATAAGCCACATATTGTAAATCCCGGCGCGATTGTAACCTCACCCCGAAATAGTGAAGTATTGCTGGCTGGCGCCCGTGGTTTTTTCTCTTCCTTGTTGGAAGGGTTTTCCACGTTAAAATCTCGTGTCCCCGTTGGTTCGATCTTGTTTAACTTCATCGTTGTTTTGCTATTGCGTGTAACAGGCCACACCTGAGAGGAAGGAGTGGAGCAGGGGCTTGCAACGGCTATGGCGGTGACATTTTAACGTGAGAGAAAACGAGAAGGGAGAAGCCACGGGGAAGAAGAGATAGATATGCCGTTACTTTTTCTGATTAAGCTAGGTCGGCTCGGGAATCGGATTTGTAATACATCGTAATTTAATAACAATCGGATAACAGAGCAACCGAAACAAACATGTTTTAACGATATCTATTACAACCGTAATCAGGCTACATTACAATCTCGTGAACCAAACACGTCCTATGTAGTAATCAAACAACTGTCGTTATAGATTCCAATATACTCCATGTTTCCCAATATATAAGCCGTTTTGGCAAAGCTAAGACAATCTGGCAGCTAAAACAGCTTGCGAAAACATATTATATAGTGAGATACAGGGAGTACAATTCAATAGTATATGCATCAAGAAGATATATAGTGCATAATATTTGGCTATGATAGCTCGGAATTTAAAACTAATAATCAAAAACTTCATTTAGAAGTTTCAAGACTACCTTATTTTTTTACATAGATACATGTAGATGATTTGTATGAACATTGGAAGTTTTGTTGAAAAGTATATGCTATTTTGGGCTACACAAAAAGTGTGGCTCTAAATGGTAATAAAAAATTCATTTTTCGTCTTCAGCTTTTTTTATTTTGTGTAGGTTGCATATGTAAACATAATTCTATAAAAGTACAAAATAGACGCCTATATGTTCTTGTATATTTTTTCTAAATATTTTTAAGTGAAAAAAGATGTTCTCAATTTTTTTTTAATCGGGCTGCATGTTGCATGGCCTCTGTTTTGAGTTTTTTTGGAACTTATGCCAGTACAGTCCACATGTGTATGGATTCAGTTCATACTTATTTATAAGTTCAATTATCTATGATGAAATTCTACATAATGGCTATTTGCACTTAATAGGGTATACTTTCGTCCTTCTGTTCGGGTGTGATTAACTCTAGTATAGGCCTTCCGTAATAGTGGTATCTTAGCGCGGCATCATAGCCAATTTGCTTGCACTCTATTTAATAAAGACATAGATTGTAGTTGTATCTTATATACTCCCTCCGTCCCGGTTTATAGGTCCTGCACGTGGTCCTAAGTTATCAATTTAACCAAGATAATATAAGTTATATAATATAAAAATTATATCTTTAGAAAATACAAGATCAAAAGTTTCTAATGGTATGTTTTTTGTTACATATGTTTTGTTTTAAATTGGCAAACTTGACGATCTAGGAGTACGCGCAAGACCTATAAAGCCGAACAGAGGGAGTAAGATACGATTCTTGCACGAGATCATAGGAAAAAAAAGATTGTTAGTGTGACGCCCCGAGATCGGGCACTATGCAGATTTCAGCATTCCCGCCAAATCCGCATAATAACCGATTCCAGGTTGCCATTTATGATAACATTACAATAGTTCACGAATAATCCACAGTTACAACAGAAACAGATAGATACAAGATGACTCAAACGAGCCGGGGTTACAACTGATACATTACAAAGATCCAAATAACAGCGGAAGAAACAAACGTCCGGCTACGGACAAGATCCAAATTGGACTAAGAGTCCTGAAGATAACCGAAGGCGTCCAATCCCTGCCCAGGCCAAGCCGGAGGGATTCCCAAGCTAACGTCGTCAGACTTCAAACCTGTTGACTGCAATTTGGAATTTGCAGCCACGAAAGAGATTCGTGGGTCAGTACGGTTAAGTACTGGCAAGGGGGATAAAACCCATACTCACAAGAATACCGGCGTAGCCAATCATCACAAGATACAAATACTTTAGGATCAACGGAAAGGAAGGGGTTATGGCAAATAAGCGACAGCAGGCTGCACTAACCAACTACAGAGATTCTATTACTTCCAACTATCAGAAAGGAGATAAGATCAAGTGATAGCAACCAACTGAAAGATAACTTCAAACAAACCCATCCCGGATCTCACCTCTTATCCAAAGAAACAGTCCGAGGATAACTCACACCGTGGTATTAAAGATGAGTCAAGTTATTGGGTGAATAACCTATTACTAGTCAAGTTATTAACCATTGGGTGAAACATGATTGTTCATTATGTTGAAGTTGTCCTGAGTACTTGTTAGCCAGTACTTTCACCAAGTAATCCATAACCGCGGAAAACACGGATTCTCGAGAAGATTTACCCTGCAGGGGTGCACCATAGTAACCACACTCATGAATATCCCGCCAGATGGAATGCCTCCCACCAAGCGGGGCACTCAACACAATCCAACCCTTCTTCGCATCAAGCCCAAAGAACCTTGGGCGCACGGCTAATCGAGCCCAGAAGAAAATGGACCCTCATAGCACTCTAAGAACGTGTCCCCCTATATGCCGACTACGAAAGTTCCACCCGGGTACCAAGGGCTCGCAAGATCATGCATGCAGCAAATGGAAAACCCGAACTAAATGAGGCGATTTGGACGAGATGTGAATCGGGTCAAACTGAGGGGGAGCCCATACTCCCCAAATGCGGGCAGTGCGCTCATCATGGATCGTAGACAAGACCCTTTTCCTATTAGGGTCGACACTAGCGGGCCTCAAAACCTCAAAGGGCCTCCCGCCGGTGCCTTATCATCAAATTATTATTATTACCATTAGCAATTAACAGGTTTGATTGATTAACATCGAGCCCCCAGAACATAATTAAGTAATAACAGAAAGTAACGGGTAACAGACTCGAGCAAAACAACCTAAGCAAGATAGTAAGACACAGGCTCAAGCAAAGGTTATAGGAGTGGAGGTGAGGCAATATCAGGGTTAAAGGATTCATGTGATAGGTTCGTAACAGAAACAACTACTACTAAGGCTAGCAGAAAAGAATCAACGGAAAGAATCGGTAACAAGTGATGAAAGGCAGCCATATGGCATGCAAGTGAGTATACTTGCCTGAGATCCCGCAAGGTAGCAGAACTTGTCGTTGCTCACATCATCTCAACGTCCTATCCGGAGAAGAAGCAACGACCTCGAACAAACACCGGATGCAACAATTACTACTACGGCAAAAGATCCAGCATGAACAAGGTATGGATGCATGACAATTTAATTGATGCATAGAAATAAACTAGTTGACAAGTTAAACAAATTTAAATGGACCCATATGCAATTTGAGTTGCATAGGAAAAGCCCATGAATTATGGTTGAATTATTTGTTTTCCAACTAATCAACAGGGGCTAGTGGTTTAGTATGATGCATGCAAAAGGGAAACAGCAAAATAACAACATTAGAATCAATTTAAGATAGGGTGTAGCAATTTAGAATTTTATTATTGATTTAGGGAATTTTTAGGTGCCTTAAGGGAACACACAAGTATTTGTTGTTTTCAACCATTTAAAATGTTCAAAACAAATAACAAAGTTGATATTTGAAAAGGTTATCAAATTTTAGTTGGATTACATGTTTCACATTTTGGAATTGGACTTAGGATAATTTAATTATGAATTAAACAATATTAAACAAGTTTTTAATTGAATTAAACAAGAATTAAAATGTTTAGGCAATTTAAATTGTTCAAACCAGGAAACAAATTTTATATTTGAATAGGATATTCAAAAAGGTGTGAAAAACATATTTTATTTGAATTATTTGAAAACAGTATGAAATAGTTATGAATTATTACAAATGGCATTTGAATTATTTGGATTTGAATTTAAATTGCATTTTGAAAATTCAAAACAGAACACAAATAAGTTATTTGGAAAGTTTATAAAATTTTGAACAGAAAACATATACAAAGTTTGGTTATTAGATTTACAGATTAAAAGTTATTGAATTTGTAAGTTTATTGCTTATTCTGCCAATTTAAAAAGAGGTAGAATTTAACAGATTTGATTTTAATCGTTTGTTACCGAGCCGTTAGCTAACCACTGTCTCTGCCCCGTGGGCCTAGCCAGCGTGGCACGAGCAACAGCTTGCGTGGCAAACAGGCCCGCTGACGGGTGGGGCCGCTACACAGGGAGAAAAATCTCCAAAAAGGTGCGCTTCGGGGACTCGAACCCACGACGGCCTGCTTGCGCGTTGCGGTCTGAACCAAGTGTGCTGTGTGCGCGCGTTTGACAGTAACAAGGGCGCAGCTAGGTTAAGGTTACTGAAAACGAAACTGAAACTTTCTGAAGATCAACACCTGCCGCGACCTGAACGCTGACAGAGGGAAGTTCACCGGCGACGTGCTCGCGCGGTGTGTTGCTGATGGATGCGTGCGTGAGCAGACTTGGATGCACAACAGAGAGGAGAGGGAGGGAGGAGATCTCGGTGGCTCACCAACGTCTGTCGCCGTGCAGAGGCTCGACGAAGACGCTCCCGTCGGCGAGGTGACAGTGGCGGGGTCGACGATGACGGCGGCGTCGTCCTGGCGGCTGAGCGGGTTCCCTCCGGTGTCCAAACGACAGGAGACGTCGCGGTGGTGCGGTTCCCGCGGTTGGCGCGGCTGAAGGAGGCCCGCAACGGCGCCGGCGTGCAAAGTTTCAGAAAAGGGGCGTCTCGGTGGCCGGCGGCGATGTCGACCACGGCGGCGTCGAATCCGCACGTCTCCGAGGATGCTGCGGTGTGCGAAAGGAAGAGTTCAAGGAGGCGGGGTGATTCCGGTGATCAGGTGGGTGGATGGCGTGTTGTGGCGGTGGCGGCGATCGGAGTTCAGAGGAGATCCTCTCCGGTGAGTTTCAGAGAGAGGGTAACGCGACAGAGAGGAGGGAAACTGCGGCGATCGCGATGGAGGCGGAAACCTGGGGCCTAGGGTTAGCTCCTAGGGTTCAGGGCTTGCTATATAGCGGCCGCGGCGCTCTCCTGGCCGTCTGCGCGGCCGTACGGCGACGTGGAGGCCGTGGATGAGCTGCCGTACGCGGAGGGGACGGTGACGTCATGTTTCGAACCGGTAAGTGGATGCTGGGCTGGCTGCGCGCGCTGTAGGGGCTAGGTGGGCTGGGCCAGGCGGTAGTTAGGTGCTGCGCGCGTTAGATAGTTAGTTGTTTATTTTATTTCTTTCTGTTTTATTTTTTTGTAGTTTTGCTTTTGGGAGAAAAGGCTAGGTTTTAAGTTAATAAAAATTACAGAAAAATTAGGTTAGGCTAGTTAGGAATTTAGAAACCATATTCCAAGATTTGATTGCAAAATTTTGATATTTAAAATAAAGTTTGTAGTTGAAACCAATTTAGAGGATTTTCAATATTAATAAACCATTATAAAAACATGCTTTTAAATAGGGTTACCCCTAAGATTTAATTTGATTGAAAAATAGTTATTTGAATTAAACCCAACAAGTTGAAGAAAGATTTGGTTTGAATTTTTGAGTTAGTCATTAGGGTTTGTTAACAACAGGGACAAGTTTATTTAGCAGGCAATTTGTTTAAAACAATTTTCAAACTAATGAAAACAAATGGGGGGGGTTTAGTTTGCAGGTTTGAAATTGCAAAATCTTTGAGCAAGGGTGAAAGTTTAAATTGTTTTGAAAATTTCAGTTGTGATGCAAACATGGTGCAATGCAATGTGATGCATATGATGCAAGCAAACAACAGGTAACACCCCAGGTGTTACAGACGACACCACTAACAAGGGATTGCGCCCTCGCAATCCACCTGCTAACCCGGGAGGGGAAAGAAGTTCAACTATCGATTCTTCATGCTTCCAGCTGATCTCCTCGACACCACTAACAAGGGATTCTCGACACCACTAACAAGAGATTCTTGCTCGGAGTGACGACGATGTTCTTCCACCAGGAATCTTCCGATGATCGAACCTATTGGGTTAAGGGCTCAGAAAACGTCCACCCACGTAGGATTCCTAATACTTTGAAAGATAGACAGGAAGAGAGACTCCGAAACAAATAAGATGGGAGGGGAAATAGAATAGGGATAAGGAGAAAAACAAGAATCCTATTGAGATGTTTTTCCAAAATAGTTTAGCAGAAATAGTTTTTGACATTCTAGAAACAACGACCGTTAGCGAGGTTATCCTACAGGCTTTGCGGACCCGTTGCTTCGATAACCATTCGTATCGAAACAATCTCGGGAATCGGAACCAAGGCTCTGATACCATTTGTGACGCCCCGAGATCGGGCACTATGCAGATTTCAGCATTCCCGCCAAATCCGCATAATAACCGATTCCAGGTTGCCATTTATGATAACATTACAATAGGTCACGAATAATCCACAGTTACAACAGAAACAGATAGATACAAGATGACTCAAACGAGCCGGGGTTACAACTGATACATTACAAAGATCCAAATAACAGCGGAAGAAACAAACGTCCGGCTACGGACAAGATCCAAATTGGACTAAGAGTCCTGAAGATAACCGAAGGCGTCCAATCCCTGCCCAGGCCAAGCCGGAGGGATTCCCAAGCTAACGTCGTCAGACTTCAAACCTGTTGACTGCAATTTGGAATTTGCAGCCACGAAAGAGATTCGTGGGTCAGTACGGTTAAGTACTGGCAAGGGGGATAAAACCCATACTCACAAGAATACCGGCGTAGCCAATCATCACAAGATACAAATACTTTAGGATCAACGGAAAGGAAGGGGTTATGGCAAATAAGCGACAGCAGGCTGCACTAACCAACTACAGAGATTCTATTACTTCCAACTATCAGAAAGGAGATAAGATCGAGTGATAGCAACCAACTGAAAGATAACTTCAAACAAACCCATCCTGGATCTCACCTCTTATCCAAAGAAACAGTCCGAGGATAACTCACACCGTGGTATTAAAGATGAGTCAAGTTATTGGGTGAATAACCTATTACTAGTCAAGTTATTAACCATTGGGTGAAACATGATTGTTCATTATGTTGAAGTTGTCCTGAGTACTTGTTAGCCAGTACTTTCACCAAGTAATCCATAACCGCGGAAAACACGGCTTCTCGAGAAGATTTACCCTGCAGGGGTGCACCATAGTAACCACACTCATGAATATCCCGCCAGATGGAATGCCTCCCACCAAGCGGGGCACTCAACACAATCCAACCCTTCTTCGCATCAAGCCCAAAGAACCTTGGGCGCACGGCTAATCGAGCCCAGAAGAAAATGGACCCTCATAGCACTCTAAGAACGTGTCCCCCTATATGCCGACTACGAAAGTTCCACCCGGGTACCAAGGGCTCGCAAGATCATGCATGCAGCAAATGGAAAACCCGAACTAAATGAGGCGATTTGGACGAGATGCGAATCGGGTCAAACCGAGGGGGAGCCCATACTCCCCAAATGCGGGTAGTGCGCTCATCATGGATCGGTAGACAAGACCCTTTTCCTATTAGGGTCGACACTAGCGGGCCTCAAAACCTCAAAGGGCCTCCCGCCGGTGCCTTATCATCAAATTATTATTATTATTACCATTAGCAATTAACAGGTTTGATTGATTAACATCGAGCCCCCAGAACATAATTAAGTAATAACAGAAAGTAACGGGTAACAGACTCGAGCAAAACAACCTAAGCAAGATAGTAAGACACAGGCTCAAGCAAAGGTTATAGAAGTGGAGGTGAGGCAATATCAGGGTTAAAGGATTCATGTGATAGGTTCGTAACAGAAACAACTACTACTAAGGCTAGCATAAAAGAATCAACGGAAAGAATCGGTAACAAGTGATGAAAGGCAGCCATATGGCATGCAAGTGAGTATACTTGCCTGAGATCCCGCAAGGTAGCAGAACTTGTCGTTGCTCACATCATCTCAACGTCCTATCCGAGAAGAAGCAACGAACCTCGAACAAACACCGGGATGCAACAATTACTACTACGGCAAAAGATCCAGCATGAACAAGGTATGGATGCATGACAATTTAATTGATGCATAGAAATAAACTAGTTGACAAGTTAAACAAATTTAAATGGACCCATATGCAATTTGAGTTGCATAGGAAAAGCCCATGAATTATGGTTGAATTATTTGTTTTCCAACTAATCAACAGGGGCTAGTGGTTTAGTATGATGCATGCAAAAGGGAAACAGCAAAATAACAACATTAGAATCAATTTAAGATAGGGTGTAGCAATTTAGAATTTTATTATTGATTTAGGGAATTTTTGGGTGCCTTAAGGGAACACACAAGTATTTGTTGTTTTCAACCATTTAAAATGTTCAAAACAAATAACAAAGTTGATATTTGAAAAGGTTATCAAATTTTAGTTGGATTACATGTTTCACATTTTGGAATTGGACTTAGGATAATTTAATTATGAATTAAACAATATTAAACAAGTTTTTAATTGAATTAAACAAGAATTAAAATGTTTAGGCAATTTAAATTGTTCAAACCAGGAAACAAATTTTATATTTGAATAGGATATTCAAAAAGGTGTGAAAAACATATTTTATTTGAATTATTTGAAAACAGTATGAAATAGTTATGAATTATTACAAATGGCATTTGAATTATTTGGATTTGAATTTAAATTGCATTTTGAAAATTCAAAACAGAACACAAATAAGTTATTTGGAAAGTTTATAAAATTTTGAACAGAAAACATATACAAAGTTTGGTTATTAGATTTACAGATTAAAAGTTATTGAATTTGTAAGTTTATTGCTTATTCTGCCAATTTAAAAAGAGGTAGAATTTAACAGATTTGATTTTAATCGTTTGTTACCGAGCCGTTAGCTAACCACTGTCTCTGCCCCGTGGGCCTAGCCAGCGTGGCACGAGCAACAGCTTGCGTGGCAAACAGGCCCGCTGACGGGTGGGGCCGCTACACAGGGAGAAAAATCTCCAAAAAGGTGCGCTTCGGGGACTCGAACCCACGACGGCCTGCTTGCGCGTTGCGGTCTGAACCAAGTGTGCTGTGTGCGCGCGTTTGACAGTAACAAGGGCGCAGCTAGGTTAAGGTTACTGAAAACGAAACTGAAACTTTCTGAAGATCAACACCTGCCGCGACCTGAACGCTGACAGAGGGAAGTTCACCGGCGACGTGCTCGCGCGGTGTGTTGCTGATGGATGCGTGCGTGAGCAGACTTGGATGCACAACAGAGAGGAGAGGGAGGGAGGAGATCTCGGTGGCTCACCAACGTCTGTCGCCGTGCAGAGGCTCGACGAAGACGCTCCCGTCGGCGAGGTGACAGTGGCGGGGTCGACGATGACGGCGGCGTCGTCCTGGCGGCTGAGCGGGTTCCCTCCGGTGTCCAAACGACAGGAGACGTCGCGGTGGTGCGGTTCCCGCGGTTGGCGCGGCTGAAGGAGGCCCGCAACGGCGCCGGCGTGCAAAGTTTCAGAAAAGGGGCGTCTCGGTGGCCGGCGGCGATGTCGACCACGGCGGCGTCGAATCCGCACGTCTCCGAGGATGCTGCGGTGTGCGAAAGGAAGAGTTCAAGGAGGCGGGGTGATTCCGGTGATCAGGTGGGTGGATGGCGTGTTGTGGCGGTGGCGGCGATCGGAGTTCAGAGGAGATCCTCTCCGGTGAGTTTCAGAGAGAGGGTAACGCGACAGAGAGGAGGGAAACTGCGGCGATCGCGATGGAGGCGGAAACCTGGGGCCTAGGGTTAGCTCCTAGGGTTCAGGGCTTGCTATATAGCGGCCGCGGCGCTCTCCTGGCCGTCTGCGCGGCCGTACGGCGACGTGGAGGCCGTGGATGAGCTGTCGTACGCGGAGGGGACGGTGACGTCATGTTTCGAACCGGTAAGTGGATGCTGGGCTGGCTGCGCGCGCTGTAGGGGCTAGGTGGGCTGGGCCAGGCGGTAGTTAGGTGCTGCGCGCGTTAGATAGTTAGTTGTTTATTTTATTTCTTTCTGTTTTATTTTTTTGTAGTTTTGCTTTTGGGAGAAAAGGCTAGGTTTTAAGTTAATAAAAATTACAGAAAAATTAGGTTAGGCTAGTTAGGAATTTAGAAACCATATTCCAAGATTTGATTGCAAAATTTTGATATTTAAAATAAAGTTTGTAGTTGAAACCAATTTAGAGGATTTTCAATATTAATAAACCATTATAAAAACATGCTTTTAAATAGGGTTACCCCTAAGATTTAATTTGATTGAAAAATAGTTATTTGAATTAAACCCAACAAGTTGAAGAAAGATTTGGTTTGAATTTTTGAGTTAGTCATTAGGGTTTGTTAACAACAGGGACAAGTTTATTTAGCAGGCAATTTGTTTAAAACAATTTTCAAACTAATGAAAACAAATGGGGGGGGTTTAGTTTGCAGGTTTGAAATTGCAAAATCTTTGAGCAAGGGTGAAAGTTTAAATTGTTTTGAAAATTTCAGTTGTGATGCAAACATGGTGCAATGCAATGTGATGCATATGATGCAAGCAAACAACAGGTAACACCCTAGGTGTTACAGTTAGCCCAATCACAAGCAAGTATTAGGCAAAAACCATTAAATGCAATATAGTTTAGATACAATCTATAATAAACAGTGCATTAGGATGGTTGTTTCTTAGATTGTACTCCTACCTAGAATAACGTGCTAAGATGTAATGCATTACGGAAGGCCTTACCATTCTAGATTTAAAAAAACTCTAGTAGATTAATAATATTTTGAGCCGTAAAAAGTGGTTTACAACACACACAATTTTATCAAGTTACTCCGGAGAATGCGCAAATTTTCTGGTAGAGGATTAACCAAGAATGTAATCTGGACATGGATTTCATTAATATGCTCATTGATGGAAAGTCATGGTTTAACAATGTTCGCTTTAAATAATTTCTTATTTTTAGATGTTGGAGTAGCTGGAACCAAGTAGGATTATCTTAGCGGAAATCCATTTTGTCTCCGGTGGATATGCACCTGGCACTATCTTTGTCTTGCTTGTTCTTGACCACCCATTTGGTGTCGATAACATTCTTACAATCCTTGGGTCTTGGCACTAACTTCCAAACTTGTTGCGCTCGAAGTTGTTAAGTTCGTCATGCATGGCTTCAAGCCAATCTTGATCTTCGAGAGTTTATCGACTTTCTTGGGATCAATGAAAGAGACAAAAGCGTGAGCCTTGCTAAAATTCGCCAATTTCTTCCTAGTGACAACCCTTCCACGAACTTTTCCAACAATCTTGTCCTCCGTATGACCCACTCGTTCAAGGTTTTCTAGTCTTCTCTTTGCTCTATGAGCTAGCAACTCCCCCAAAGATTCCTTGGATATAGCTTGAGAATCACCTTCTTCATCGGAGACATGTCCATCTTCATCTTGGCCTTGATCATCAATGGCTGAGGGATCACCAATAGGTTGAGCTCTCTCAATGATGGTAGTGTCTTGATCTTGGCATTGTTAAACTTTTAGATTGGATCGGTGGATGGTGTTAAGCGTGCCTTGGAGATCGGCCGCGTTACGTGTTATATAGGGACCCGAAGGCCAAAGATTTACAGAGTTGTTTACAGGTTGCGATCTCAACTTGGAACACAAGGAAAGATCCCGGGTGGCTTATCTACACCACATGGTTTAAACAAGAAGATTACAAAAACTACAAGACCTATCGTTTAACATCCTCCCTCAACCGAAACGAATCAAGATTAAGGTTGCTTCTGAAGGCTCGTAGTTGATTAACTTGCAGTGGCTTGGTGAATCCATCTGCCACTTGATCTCCTGTTGGTATAAACCTGATATCCAACAGTTTTTGTGCAATTCATTCTCTCACAAAATGAAAATCAATTTCTATATGCTTAGTTCTAGCATGAAAGACAGGATTAGCTGAGAGATAGGTTGCACCCAAATTATCACACCATAAACATGCTGCTTGAGGATGATCAACACTGAGCTCATCAAGAAGAGACTCTATCCACATAACCTCAGCAGTTGCATTAGCCAGAGACTTATACTCTGCCTCTGTGCTAGATCTCGAAACTGTGGCTTGCTTTCTAGCACTCCATGACACTAGATTTGAACCAAAAAACACAGCAAAACTTCATGTAGACCTCCTATCATCTGGGCAACTTGCCCAATCAGCATCTGAGAAAGCACTCACCAATGATGATGATGACTTGATAATTTTCAGTCCTGTGTCCACACTTCCCCTTAGATACCTTAGTATCCTCTTTACCGCAGTCCAGTGTACAGAAGTAGGTGAATGTAAGAACTGACATACTTTGTTAACAGCAAAAGAAATATCAGGTCTCGTTAGTGTCAAATATTATAATGCACCAACAATACTTCTGTACCGAGTTGACTCCTCTGGATTCAACAAATCTCCTTCATGCAAAGACAATTTTTCAGAAGTGGACAATGGTGTACTAGACGGTTTGCAATCCTTCATGCCTACACGCCGAAGCACATCCGAAGCATATTTTTCTTGGGTTAGTAAGATGCCATTACCAGACTTCTGCAGTTCTATGCCCAAGAAATAATGGAGGTCTCCGAGATCCTTAAGAGCAAAGTCATTCCTCAAATCACCAAGTAACGCCATGGTAGCTTCATCAGAAGAGCCTGCAAATATGATGCGGCTTGCTCTCATCCTCATATCCTGGTGGCTGCAGCATGTACACTTCTTCCTCTAGAACGCCATGAAGAAACGTATTCTGAACGTCCAATTGGCGCAAGCTCCATCCCCTGGAAATAGCAATAGACAAAACTAGCCTGATAGTAGCAGTCTTAACTACAGGACTAAAGGTATCCTCATAATCTATGCCATATCGCTGTTTAAACTCTTTAGCCACTAGCCTAGCTTTGTATCTATCTATGCTACCATCTGCTTTCTTTTTAATTTTATACACCCATTTACAATCAATTAGGTTCCTCCCTTGATCAGATGGTACTAAGTGCCAAGTCCTATTTTTCATAAGAGCATCAAACTCTACATCCATAGCATTTTTCTAATTTTTATCATCTAAAGCTTCTCTCCAATTATCTGGTTCACCAGTCGCAGCAAAATTGCCAAATTTCTTAACATATCTAATTGTGCCATCCTTTGGAACAAGAAGTTTGAATATACCACTTTTTGATCTTGTGTGCCTCGGCTCAGTCACAGGTTGCTGCACAGCTGTATCGGGCGCAGAAGATCCCGCGCCACTGTTCCTGACGCCCGTATCCTCATGTGTGCCCACGCCTCCGGTCGGTGACGTCGGCCCGTCCTGTGGCGCCATGTCGACTGTGGGCCTTGGCTCCGAAGGAGACGGATCCCACGCCTCGCACGGGGATTGGGGAGCGGCGTGTGCCCGGTGGGCCCCGCCTCGGTTGGTACGCGGAAGCGCGGACGCGCTGTCTGCTGGACCAGCCTGGCGACAAGACGACTTGCGCGCAATGCTTGGCGCGGAGCGGACCCGCCCGTGTGCTGCACGGATTCCACGGGACTGCGCGCTAACGGAGATTCTGTCAGAAATCTCTCGGGATTGCCGCGATCTCCTGTATCTTCCTCGTGTTCCACCCCAGCTGGATTCTGCTGCTGCTGCATAAAATCACATGGAGACTCCAAAACTGCACTGTTAGGGTCAGAAAAAATAGGAGCATCTATCGTATGATCATTATTGCTGATTCCCCCTTGATCAGAAGGTAGAAGAATTGCAGATCGAATCCGAGCACCGGCATTAGGATTTAGAGCATGAAACGGGAAGACGTTTTCATCAAAAATAACGTCCCGTGAAATATAGATTCGCCCACTAGAAATATCAAGACAACGAAAACCCTTATGCAAGGGGCTATAGCCAAGGAAGGCACATTGTTTAGATCGAAATTGGAGTTTATGTGTATTGTATGGACGAAGATTCGGCCAACACGCACACCCAAAAATTCGTAGAGCATTATAATCAGGTTTTTTCTTAAACAAACGCTCTAAAGGAGTATCAAAGTCAAGGACTTTTGATGGGGTACGGTTTATGAGATAGGTGGCAGAAAAGAAGGCTTCATCCCAATACTTAAGAGGCATAGATGCTTGTGCAACGAGAGATAATCCAACTTCTACAATGTGCCTATGTTTTCGTTCCACGGAACCATTTTGTTGGTGAGCATGTGGGCATGAGACGTGATGAGAGATACCAACTTTAGTGAAAAAGGAGTTGAGTTTCTCGTACTCACCACCCCAATCGGTTTGCATAGCAAGAATTTTTCTATCAAATTGACGTTCAACCAGATTCTGAAATTCATGGAACTTTTGGAAAACTTCAGATTTGTATTTGAGAAAGTAGATCCACGTGAACTTGCTAAAATCATCAATAAAACTGACTAGTATCTCTTTCGTCCAACAGACTCTTGGGCATGGCCCCACACATCGGAAAAAGATCAGCTCTAAAGGAGCTCTAGATTCACTAGATGACCTAGGATAGGGAAGTTGATGACTCTTGCCTTTTTGACAGACATCACAAACGGAGTCATCAACGGACACACTTGCACATGGCAAATTATTCTTGCTAATAACTTTATTGACGATGACGGACGATGGATGACCTAAACGAGCATGCCACCTCTCCTGGCTTGGTTTGGTGACACCAAAAGCATGCTTTCTTGGACTCGACGTTGTGGACGAAAGAGGATAGAGCCCCCTTCTACATCTGCCGCTGATGGCTCCCAAGTGTAGGAGATCAATCGTAGTCTTCGATGGGAAGTATTACCCAAATTTGTAGTTCGACTCAGTGGGAACACAAGAATACCGGTGAGACTTTAGCAATTGGGACGTCACTCCCAACCACACCTGTGTATCAACAAACTTGCAGCGAGAGTGGTGAGTGTAATAATGCAGTGAAAGTAAACAAACAGAAAGTAAATGGAGAGCAAGTGTTTTCCCAGTTTTCACCGGAAAAGAGTGAAAGTAAACCAGAGACTAAAATGCAGGCATGAGGTGACAGCGGGGTGTTGCACGGATAAGATTGATCATGTAATAATGTTTTGCTAGCAGCGGGCCCTTTCTCTATCTCAGTTTTATGTAGGTGTGTGTTCCGTAAATTATTGTGCGTACTAACCAAGAGAATTTGCACAAAGCCTATTGTCCTACCTGCCCATTTCACCGGGGCCAATTTGGAACTACAGGTAATTAAGGTCTACCCTTTCGAATAGCCCGGACCAACGCATTAACACTCCGTGAACACACATAATCCTCAAACTAGAACATATCCCCCTTGTTTTCCCTAGCTGTCACTTTAGGGTTCGCCAGGTTCAACATAATAGCAGGTAATACACATTGCAGATAGATACCAAACTCAAATATATGATGTAGCAATGTAAGTTCAGTACTGAAATCATGCCACTTGGGCCCTAGTAACAAGCATTAAGCCTAGCAATAGTGCATCAACATAAGACATAAGAATTCTCAAGACAAACCCCTAGATCCCGCATACCGGGTAGCAATTACATGATCAATCTCATCCAAAACCCCTCACACCTCACATGCCTACAACAACTACTCACACATGGAGGGGGTGATGGAGCTCATGGTTGATGGAGATGATGGTGGTGATGATGATGGTAACGAAGCCCCTCGAATTCCACCTCCGGGGGTGAAATCCCGGATCAATCTGACTCCGAAATCGAAGATCGTGGTGGCGGCGGCGCTCCGTTTCGCGAACAACTCTCCCCTTCGAAACCCGTCAGTTTCTCGTATATATGGAGGGGTACGTCGAAGACCTAGCCGGAGTGGGCCATCTGGGCCCAAAAGGGGTGACCCCACGCGGCCAAGGAATCTGGCCGCGTGTGGGGCCCCCTTTTGGCCCTTGGGTGCCCCCCCGGCCCCATCTGGTGCTCATTCCCCTTCTTTTCCATAAAAAGTTACGTGGTTTTCGTCCCCTGTGAAAAGTCCTGCGAAAATAGACGGAAAGAAGACTTTTGCTAAAGACAGCGCCAGATTCTGCAGTTTTATTCAATTATGGGGGGACTCCAGAGAGAAATATGATGCAAAGTGCTTGGAAAAGTAGATGCATTTTGGGTGCATCAACTCCCCCAAGCTTAGCTCGTTGTTTGTCCTCGAACAACTCAAACGCAGTGCAGAAGCGATAAAAACTTTGGCAAGAACTTTGCATTGCATATGCATCATCAATTAATACTAGCAAATACTCAAGACATGATTCCTGTAACAAGTAGCAAAATACTAGCAAGTGCGCATATACTCAGTGTTGAAGCATATATACTTGTTGCAATAGAAATAACATGAAGTGTTAATAATTGAATGAGTTTTCTCAATTGTAGACATAAACAAAGGCTTGTGCATCGCTGATGATTGAATCATATCAAGATTTTTGAGATCTCTGATTCTTTCATATGTTGACAAGTAAAATCATTGTGCTTACTACCTTGCTCTGAGTTTTGCTAAAGCATTAATTTTTCATTTTGATTCTTATGCTTGACAAACTACAAGTTGAAAGCCTCATGCCCCTTAAAAGCGAAGTCCCGCACCATGATTACTCAACTCTAGATTCCTAATAAGCCTTGTACAATCATTGTATGTATTAATGACATCATAGAGAGCAGCAATTGGGGTACCTCTTGCCCCATGACATGGAAACCAGCCCATGTCAAAATGGCAAGACAAACAAATGGAATGGACTCATTATCCTTTTTTATTTCATTCACTATATGCATAGCTTCTTATGTTATTATAGGATATGTTGCGGAGTCCATTCTAGCTATAAGTAAATTTCCACCATGATATCGCATGGCTTGGGTTAGCGGCCCAATGCGTCTCTCTAATCATATATACTTACTCATCAAGACTTACTATTCCTCTACCTCATTTCGGCATGACAGGCATTCACAGTTAAAAGAACATAATATCAACTTGAATATAGAATTCTTAGTGCAGCGTTGAAAGTTTTCCATGTGATACACATTTAGACTAACCCCCAACCATAAGTTCGTCAAGCATAAGACTCCACTTTTATCATTCATGAAATTTTCTCTTTTAATTCTTTCCTTGGTTGGCAAGTTCAGTAAGCACAATGGGATGCGTAAACCTTTGCTTAAGGCTACAATTATTCAATCCATCAGCCAAGTAATGACACTAAACAATATTTCAGTTGCATCAAAATATATTCTACTAAACCACGGAGAAGATAAACAATGGCTATTATGTCACTAAGTGTTAAGGGAATCATAAGGTGTGCACTTGATGTTATTAAAAAGCATACATAAGCACGACAAAGGTGTCATACCTTTCATCCCTTCAAGCACATTATCATATCATTGTTGTTCTCCTCTCCCCACTTGAACTGCTCAATAACAACTCAAATCTTGCTATAAAAAGTTACTGCATTCAGCAATTTGTTTACCTACCTAAACACCTCAAAAGTTTCTCATGTTTTACAGAGGTGAAGGCCATAAAAAGTTGCAGTAGTGATTAAATTTTCAGCTCAAACGGAGTCACAAGTAAAGATTAAAGCATATAACAGTGAACATATTTCAGCAATTCCTGCAGCTCCGTATTTATACTAAACTCAAGAAAACAAAAATCTTTTTGTGGTTTTTGATTTTTAGAAACATAATGTAAATAACCAGAAGTAAACTAGCTAACAAATAACAAAAATATTTTTGCGTTTTTCAGATTTAAAGAACATAAAACAACAAATAACATGCAAGTGATATAACACAACGAATGAGGAGGGAGAGAAATACTCCCCCAAGCTTGTGATCAAGCTAGTATCCTGGGTGGTAATCATGTCCACCACTCGACAAACTCCCTGGAAGAAGGATGGATCCTGCCATGCCTATGCTCCAAGGTGTGGTTCAGGGAAGCCCCAGGGATATGCCATAGGCGCCTGGTATTGGGGCTCCTCCTGTTGTTGCTCTTCTTGTTGTGGCTCTTCTTGCACAGTCCACTTTGTCTCCCTGTCAAACAAGTCAGCACAAGGGAGCCTAACAGACACAATGTGCCCATTAGAATCCTTATAGCAATATGAAAAATATTCTTTCTCAGCCCTGCTCATATCCATGCGAAAAAGTAAACCAAAATCCAGCAGTCGAGACTCATTTACCATGGTACCCAAGTTATCATTAAAACCTCGTTCTGCCATGATGTATTCATGGATTAAAGTGGCAATGGCACCAACATATAAAGGAGTTTTATCCGTGCCATTCCTACTCACAGCTAATGCAAAGTTCTAGCAAGTATGGTTCCCAGGTTATATATAGGTGTTGTATTTTCCATTGCACATTTTAATAAATAGATCATAGGACCAGTGCAAGCAGAAGTGTTATCCCTAGCAAGGAATCCTCTAGCAAGAAACAATGCAAAATATCTAAGGCCCGGGTGTTGGATGCATGTGAGCTTGCCTCTATTCATTCTTTCAGGAATATTTTTAGCAATGCTACGCCAGAATGTGACAAGTTCTTCTCTAGAATCAACATATGTTTCATCCCATAACCCCGTAGTTGGTACACGTATAGCCTTACAGAATTCCTCTAATGACATGACTAAACGCTGCCCCCTCATTATAAATTTAATGACAAAAGTAGATGGAGGAGGGTTCATAGACTTACTTTTCCGGTGCACCACCGGTCCCTCAAACCTGAATGTAGAGAGGAATTCCCTAGAGAGTTCCACATATGTGTTGCGTGGATGGCGTGAGAACTCAAGCAGCCCCGTAGTTGCAGCAAAGGCTTGGAAATCTTCAGCAATCCCCCAATGTTCAAGAACTTCGGGGTCTTGCCATCTTGTGGTATGGACACGCAGATTTTCACCTGCAAAAACCAATTCATCCTCCCATAACTAATTATCATCATGATTGTTGGACACCCTTGATTCTCTTCTCCTTGTCCTTGAGGACATCCCAAGCAATGTCTTTCCCTTGTTCAGCATGTTACCTTGTTGTACCAAAATAAAATTCAACAAAAATTAAATTGTATCACTCTAAAACATTGCTAAGGCATCCATAACTAGTCCTCTAATCAATATCATGCATCCATATCAACTAGAAAACTTAAATTCATGGAGTTCTTAGACATAATAGGTGACACCTAGTGCAGCAAAATACTTCATACACAAAGCATGGGAGCAAAAAGTAATTGGATGAGTGAAGGAGTTACATACCAAGGAGTGATTCCATCAAACAGATTTGAAAAATCTGCCTCAAATGTGGAGATCGAGGATTGACGGAGAAACAGAGCACGGGAAAAATGGAGGAGATGAACTGGGGTTGGTTTTCGGTCGAAATGGAGCAGATGAGCATTGGATGGGCCCCAGCATCCACTTGTGGCAAAAAAAGGGGTATCCCACGCGGCCAAGGAATCTGGCCGCGTGGAGGTACCTATTTGGCCCCTGGTGGCCTGCTGGTGCTCCCCCACTGGCTGCTGGTCCCTTCGGGCAAAAAACTGACCCCCTAATTTTTCTGGAATTTTACGTGAAACTTTTCTACAGAGAATTTCTAAAACTTCATATTTTGTGATTTCTGATTCTAAATTTTTTAATACTATCTATTTCTCACAATTTTAAAGCAAATAACATAAAAAAATGCAATTTAAATGTTTGTGAATCATGCCTTTATCATTTCCACATTAGTAATGAGGTTGATCAGGTTTCATTAGCAACATGTAAAGAATATAGCTCATGATTCTTATTATTACTTATTATAAAACAATAAATCAAGTTACCTCATATTTGATTGGAATGGTCCCAATCATCAATATTTCATACCTTGGTGCTGGAGGTGGTATAGGTATTTCAATGCTACCAATCTTAATGGGATTTATTTGTATAGCATTCACACTTGTGCTCATACTTGTAACATGTTTCTTCTTGGGAAAATAAATAGTGCTCTTTGCCTTTAACATTAAATGTCACTTTGCTCTCAGTGCAATTTATCACAGCTCCTGCAGTATCCTTTAGTTGTTCCAGCTCGTGAGGAAGACGACTATGGAATTATGATTTCCTTTCTCTCGAAGCAAGCCAGTCCTTAATTAATGATAGGGAAGGAAGGAATTGCTCTTAGGCTTGTGAGTCTTTTTATCATATGGATGGGTCGTACAACCCTTAAAAAGGTCTACCAAGAATAATAGATAGATTATCATCTTCAGGCATTTCTAGTATAACAAAATCAGTAGGTATCAACTCATTAGCAATAGAAATGGGAACATCCTCACATATTCCTATAGGTACAGCAGTTGTTTTATCAGCCATTTGTAAAGATATTTCTGTTGGAACTAGTTTGTTCAAATTAAGCTTCTTATATAGTGAGAAAGGCATAACACTAACACCAGCTCCTAAATCACATAATGCATATTTCACATAGGCTTCTTTAATTTTGCAAGGAATAGTAGGAATACCAGGATCTTCACGTTTTTCAGGCAATTTTCCTTTAAATGAATAATCAGCAAGCATAGCAGTAATAGCATCAGTAGGTATCTTTCTTTTATTAGTGACAATATCTTTCATGTATTTTGAATATGGAGGATTCTTAATAGCATCAATAAGTGGAATCTCTAATTTCATATTCTTAATCATATCATAAAATTGCCCATACCTCTCTTCATCTTTTGTTTTTGATACCTCTTGGGGATATGGAATGGGTCTTTGTACCCATGGATCCCTTTCTTTACCTTTATCTTTATCTTTATTTGGTTTCTTCTTCTTCTTGGTCTTCTCAATAGGAGGCTGAGGATCCTCCTTACCAGCAGCTTCTTCATTATTATCATCATGTTGTTCAATATCAGATGGAGATGATTCTTCTTCTTCATTATTATCATCCTCAGTTTCAGCATCAGAAATAGAAATATCCTTGTCTTGCTCATTGGAGTCATCATCATGCTCATTTTCATTGGGAGATTTTCCTGCAAAAGATTTATCTTTAAGAGCAACTTGCTCTTTTCTTTTAGGATGATCATCAGGATCCTGGGTGCTTGCACCTGCCCTTGTATTAACTCCACATAATTGTTTTTGTTTATTCAGATTTTCATACAATTGATTTTGTAAAGAAATCATTTGCTCAACTTGATTGTTCATCATTTCACAATGTTTAACAATTCTTTTAACTTCCCCTACACTAGCATTTAAATTTTCACGGAGGAAATTAATTTTATGATGGTTTTCCATGATAGTCATTCTAATTTTACGCTCCTCAGGATTATCATGATAAGCAAAATTGTTAACATAAGTGACATCAACAGGAGGTGTTACCTCCTCATTACCTTCCATGGGGAGTATAGAGTTCACTTGAATTGGAAAGCATGGTTCATCAGTAGGAAGTTTAATACCCATTTCAGATAATTCCTTGAGATGAGAGGTTTTAATTCCCTTCTCTTTAATATCCTTGGAAGCTTCAGCCATTGTTTCTTGGTTCAATTCGAGTATACCTCCTTTCTTCTCTGGGAGTGTCTCATTTTTATCTATCTCCTCAATGTTCCAATCAGCTTCATTCTCGAGAATAGACTCCAGTAATTCAATTGCTTCATCAACACTTCTGTCCCTAAAGATATTCCCTGCAATACTATCAAGGTAGTCTCTTGTTTCCCCCATTAGTCCATTATAGAATATATCAAGCAATTCATGAGGTTTAAAACCATGACCAGGACATTTCTTACACATTTTACCAAATCTCCCCCAAGCTTGGGGTAGACTCTCTTTCTTATCTTGTTTAAAATTGCCAATTTCAACAGTTAATGCATGTATCCTTTCAGCAGGAAAATATTTATTGAAAAAAAATTGCAAGCATTCTTCCTTACTAGTAATACATGCAGGTCCTGAGCGATTATACCAAACTCTAGCATCTTCACCCAAAGAAAAAGGAAACAATTTTAAGAATAAATAATGTTGACGGATTTCATCATTTCCAAATGTAATAGATAAAGCATGCAATCCAGCAATATGATCAAGAGGAGACTCCTCATCCTTTCCACAGAATCTAGACTTCTCAACTATCTCAATTATCTCAGGATTAACATTGAATTCATAATCTTTATCTCTAATGCTAATAGCTGGGCCACACAAATTCCTAGTAGCAGCAAAACAGTTTCCAAGAGATGCATCATCATAAATAGAGAGTTTATCAAGTTTTGTATAATCAGGTGATATAAAGGCCTCAATAAATGCTTCTTCTTCTTCAGAAGAGGCCCCATATTCATACTATCTACGAGTCTCATTTCTTTCTAGCTCAAGTTCTACATTTTCATCTACAGAAGATTCAGGAATTTCAGTTGTTTCAGGTGTTTCATTTGCCTCAAGTGTTTCAATAGTTTCAGGAATTTCAGAAGCTAGTTCTTTGTCTACATTATCAAGTGTTTGATCATTAGATGTACTAGTAGACATTTTTGACAATGGTGATTTACCAGCTATTCCTTTCTTTTTCTTAGCAGCCACAATAGAAACAATATTAGGTGAAAAATTTGGTCTACTAGGCAAATCATTACCAGAACGAGTAGTCAAAGGCATTACCTCCTTCGAAGTGTCCTTTCCCTTTCCCATTGTAGGGAACAAGAAAGTGCAGCAATTAGACAATAACAAGTGGTCTTACCAATAAAGCTAGGCTCCCCGGCAACGGCACCAGAAAACAGTCTTGATGGCTCCCAAGTGCAGGAGATCAATCGTAGTCTTCGATGGGAAGTATTACCCAAATTTGTAGTTCGACTCAGTGGGAACACAAGAATACCGGTGAGACTTTAGCAATTGGGACGTCACTCCCAACCACACCTGTGTATCAACAAACTTGCAGCGAGAGTGGTGAGTGTAATAATGCAGTGAAAGTAAACAAACAGAAAGTACATGGAGAGCAAGTGTTTTCCCAGTTTTCATCGGAAAAGAGTGAAAGTAAACCAGAGACTAAAACGCAGGCATGAGGTGACAGCGAGGTGTTGCACGGATAAGATTGATCATGTAATAATGTTTTGCTAGCAGTGGGCCCTTTCTCTATCTCAGTTTTATGTAGGTGTGTGTTCCGTAAATTATTGTGCGTACTAACCAAGAGAATTTGCACAAAGCCTATTGTCCTACCTGCCCATTTCACCGGGGCCAATTTGGAACTACAGGTAATTAAGGTCTACCCTTTCGAATAGCCCGGACCAACGCATTAACACTCCATGAACACACATAATCCTCAAACTAGAACATATCCCCCTTGTTTTCCCTAGCTGTCACTTTAGGGTTCGCAGGTTCAACATAATAGCAGGTAATACACATTGCAGATAGATACCAAACTCAAATATATGATGTAGCAATGTAAGTTCAGTACTGAAATCATGCCACTTGGGCCCTAGTAACAAGCATTAAGCCTAGCAATAGTGCATCAACATAAGACATAAGAATTCTCAAGACAAACCCCTAGATCCCACATACCGGGTAGCAATTACATGATCAATCTCATCCAAAACCCCTCACACCTCACATGCCTACAACAACTACTCACACATGGAGGGGGTGATGGAGCTCATGGTTGATGGAGATGATGGTGGTTATGATGATGGTGACGAAGCCCCTCGAATTCCACCTCCGGGGGTGAAATCCCGGATCAGTCTGACTCCGAAATCGAAGATCGTGGTGGCGGCGGCGCTCCGTTTCGCGAACAGCCCTCCCCTTCGAAACCCGTCAGTTTCTCGTATATATGGAGGGGTACGTCGAAGACGTAGCCGGAGTGGGCCATCTGGGCCCAAAAGGGGTGACCCCACGCGGCCAAGGAATCTGGCCGCGTGTGGGGCCCCCTTTTGGCCCTCGGGTGGCCCCCCGGCCCCATCTGGTGCTCATTCCCCTTCTTTTCCATAAAAAGTTACGTGGTTTTCATCCCCTGTGAAAAGTCCTGCGAAAATAGACGGAAAGAAGACTTTTGCTAAAGACAGCGCCAGATTCTGCAGATTTATTCAATTATGGGGGGACTCCGGAGAGAAATACGATGCAAAGTGCTTGGAAAAGTAGATGCATTTTGGGTGCATCAGCCGCTGAGAAGGGTTTTCTTCGACGCCTGATCCTTGATGAAAAAGGAAGTTGGGTGAATTTCCACAAAGGCATGATTATCTTTAGCAAGACGGTGTGCGGAAAGGATACTTTTTTTTGGCTTGTGGAACATGCAAGATGTTTTTGATATGAAGGTTTCGATAAGGGGTACTAAGCAAAGAGTGACCAACGTGATGGATGTCCATACCTGACCCGCTGGTAGTGTGGACCTGCTCATTCCCGTAGTACTTGTCGCGGATGGTGAGCTTGTGCAGGTCGCCGGTGATGTGGTCAGTAGCTCCCGTGCCGATGTGCCACGGGTTGCTATCGGCGCCGTATGAAGATGACGTTGTCGCCGAGCCTGCACTCTTCTCCACTACCCCGGTGAAGTCCGGGCTGAAGCGCAGCCAGCACTTCTGCACGACGTGGCCAGTCTTGCCACACAATTGGCAGCGGGACTTGTTGCCGTTGTTGACGTACCCGCCACCGTTTCCTCCTTGACGACCACCGCCGCCTCCAGAGTTGAACCCGCCACGGCCACCATTGCCGTTGCTGACCACCGCCACCTCCATGCGGGCGGCCACCTCCTCCACCTCTTTGGTGGTTGCCTCCACCACGGTTGAAGTTCCCGTGGTTTCCACCGCCGCGGCCACCGCGAAAAGCGGCATTTGCAGAGAAGTCGTCGACGCCATGGAGGAGTTCCAATCTCATCTCATGACTGAGGATCTGGCTGTACAGCTCCGTCATGCTCACCGGCTTGACGCGCACGCACAGCGCCGAGACGATTGAGATGTAATCTCCGTCCAGCCCGACGAGGATGTAGGAGACGATTTCTTCATCGTCGAGTTTCTTGCCGGCTGCTGCCATCTCGTCCACCAAGATCCTGATAAATGGTGGTGTTGCCTTTTGGTGTGGTGGCGAGGGCGATGCGGATGTTGACGGTCTGGGCGTGAGTGCGGGAGGCATACATCACCTCCACAGCGCTCCAGAGCTCGGCAGACGTGGCGGCGGCATGAACCAGTGACAACACCTCACGAGAAAGAGTTGTTAGTAGAAAATGCAGAACTTGCTGATCTTGAGCTTGCCACAGCTCGAACAAAGGGTTGGGTTCACGGGTGGTTTTCCCGTCCTTGGTGACGTCGATCAGCGCATCGGGGACTACTGAAAGTGCACTATGGTCAACTAGAGGGGGGATGAATAGGTTGACTACCAATTTTTCTTTTCTTTTCCTTTTAGTGGGGCTTAGCAAGATAAAGTAAGGTTCTCTAGATGTGCAACTAAGTGAGCAACCTATGTGAACAAAACGATATGCACAACGGAAGTAAAGCGTAAGGTAGTAAAGCAAACAACAAGTGTAAACAAGGAGACAAGGATATGATTCACCGTAGTTCCTTCTCAAAGAGAAGTACGTCTATGTTGGAGAGGTGGGGAGCCACCTAGGCGCTCCTCAATAGCACGGTTGTGCACACCTTGTTCTCCTTGAGCTTCTCCGGTGAGGGAGATGCTCGTTTCCACTATGAGGTCGACTTGAAGGCGTTGACCAAACCCTTACAAGGACTTGAGGTCACTCCACAAGATGGATGGAGGCTCTCAAGCAATCCGTAGCTTCTTGCAACAAGGTGGAAACTACAAGCACGAGATCTACTAAGGTTTCTAGGCCTCAAGTAGGATTCTAGATCTACTAGGTTGTGGTGGATGGATTTGAGATTCCTTTGGTGGAAGTGTGGATCTAGGTCTCCTCTAGCTCTCCACCAAGTTTGGGAGTGTTTGGGTGGACGGAGTGGGAGATCTAGGTGGTTGAAGCTTTCACTAATGGCTAGGAGAGAGAATGGGAAAAGCTTAGCATTTAAGAGGTAGGGGAAGGGGTATTTATACCCCTTGCATTTAAGTGGCCGTTGCAGTCCAGTTCCACCGGAGGCTCCGGTGGTCTCCTGTTAACTGCGAAGTTGCGCAGTGCCCTAGCTTGCACGCAGTGGAGAACGGACCGGAGGCTCCGGTGGAGATTGCGGAGGTTCCGCCCACCGGAGGCGCACCGGAGGTTCCGGTGGAACTTCCGTCCTGCGGTAACAGAAGGGTGTTTTGGCGGAACAACCACCGGACCCTCCACCGGAGCCCATTTGCACTGGACCATGGGGTCCACCGGATGTCCACCGGAGGTTCCGGTGGTACCTCCGCCCTGTGGTAACAGAAGGGCATTTTGGCGGAGGTGCCACCGGAGGCGCACCGGATCCTGCTTGCGCGTGAGCCAAGTGTTTGGCGGATGGCGGAGCCTCCGGTGGAATTGGCGGAGGTTCCGCCCACCGGAGATCCACCGGAGGTTCCGCTGTAGGTTCCGTTCTGCGGAGCCTCAGCGGAGCCTCAGCGGAGCCTCAGCGGAGCCTCCGGTGGATCTCCGGAACTCCACCGGAGCCTCAGCGGAGCCTCCGGTGGATTCACCGGAGCCTCCGCTCCTGCATATTTGGTTCCCTGGCTCCCTTTCACCTAGCACTTTTCATATAGAACGAGCATGTGCCCCATAAACTTAATGAACCTAATAACCTGGGCATTTTCATTCATTGAACAAACATTAGATCAAATGGTTATGTTGTCATATGATTACCAAAACGGACGATGATCTTTCATTCTCCCCCTTTTTGGTAATTGATGACAACATAACAATTTGCATGATTATAGACACAATATGAACGGAGCTCCCCCTAAAGATGTGCTCCTTTCATATTGAGATCATCTAAGGCATGATATAAACTAGTAATATGACAATGATAGCACATAACACATAAATAATATCACGAGGTTGACACACGAACATAACATAACAAGGTTCACGATAGATACGAATAAACACAAACGAAGTTCCAAATACTTCAAATAAACTCCCTCAAGAGAAAGATGCAAATCGAGAGAGCTTGAGGGAGACCCATGCAAATGCCCGTTCCTAATATAAATCTCTCCCCCTTTGGCATCAAGATACCAAAAAGAGAGAGAGACCAAGATGCAAACGTCCCAAATCACTCGGAGGAGGAAGAGGCTTCCGGAGCCGGGGAGGGATCACGGTGGTGAGAGCTAGTGGCTTCATCTCCTTCTTCCTCGGACCATTCAATGAGCTTGCCCTTGGAGTCCTTTGCTTGCCATGCATCCCAATCTGTGATACTATCAAGAGCCGGGGATTCAATGGAGAGACCCTCTTCACGGAGACGTTCACGAGATGCTTGAGCCTTTTTGCGGTCCTTGAGTTCCCGATCATAATGTGCTTCCCATTGATGTTGCTCTATTTTCTTGTTCAAACGAAACACTTTCTTGATAGCCCGTGCCATCCATTTGAAAGCATTGCTAGAGGGAGGAGGATGAGATGGACCCTCGGCTTCTTCCTCATCAACAATGATGCGAGGCCTAGCCTTGTGCTTGAGGACGGCGGGAGTGGGATGCACAACGGGTTCGATATGATCTTTCATGAGAAGCCTCTTTTCCGTGTGAGAGATCCAATGTGCATCATCAAGAGGGTCATTGGGAAACTTCTTATTCCATACGTCAAGGATAATCTTCATGATAAATGGCCCAAAACAAGCATTCTTCCGGTTGGCAATGGCATACCACAACTCATTCCAAATATAGTCCAACACATCAAGCTTGCGTGGAGTGTCATCCATCCGGTGTTGGTGAGTAAGGAGCATAAGGTTCTTCAAGAAACCTTGAATCTCATCCACATTGCCCGCCTTTGGGTTGATGGTCTCGCGATAGATGCGCAACATGATGTCATATGTGGGATAGAGGCCCTTCACAAACCCAACGGCGTATTTCTTCCAATGATATAGAGGAGTGAGGCCATCCTTGGGAAGTGAGGAGGTGTTAATGACATGAACTCGGAACCATCCGTTTGCAAATGCTTCTCCTTCGGCAAATGGACCAAAATCCGGGTAGCCACCAAGGATGACACCAACATCTTTCCATGTGATGTCAAGCTGCTTGTCCTTAGTCATCCAAATCATATTACGCTCGGTCTCATTGGAGAGATGAACCGTGGCAAGAAACTGACAAACAAGCTCTTCGTCGAAATCTTGTTGAAGAGTGATAATAGGACCAAGACCAAACTTCTGAATGAGCTCAAGAGCCTCTCCAAAGTACTTGTGATTCCTTTCCATGTGTCCAATATTGATGGCGTGTTGAGGGACGACATTTTCCTTCGGCTTCCTCATCAAAATCTCATTGTAAATCTGTGCTTGGAAGATGGTGTGAAAACGAGGATCCTTACCCCGGAATTGGGGCATCAAACGATCCCGGGTAATCACATATGGATTCGCACCCCTTTCCTTCAAGAACATAGCCTCGGACATCTTGGAGGCGGTTGGTGTGGTGTTCCTTCTTGGCAAGTATTCTCGGGGGCCGGGAAGCGCTTGCGCTAGCCTTGAGAGCTGTCAAGTTCGGCTTGAACCTCATCCACGGGTGGAGGCTTGCGGCGGCCGGTGGTCTTGTACCGTTGCCCTTTTCCCTTGGAACCGGAAGCATCTAAGAGAGAAAGCAAGAAGAACATGAAGAACGAGTAAAGCTCGAGACGATAAAGCACGCACAAAACCAAGAAACCGATATACTCATGGTGTTAGGGATGAATAATCTAGGGTTAGGGCAAATGAGTTTCCCTATAACCATAACGATTCAAACCTAACATGCATTTTCTAGGTTGCTAGGGTTTGTACTAGGGAAATTCCACTCCTAAAACTCCAAATCCACAAATCTAGAAGGCTAGAGCATGAACTCCTATGCATCTCATCAATCAACTAGATGAGAGAGAGAGAGAGCACGTACCGGCTGCATCCATGGTGAAAAAGGAAGGAGGGAAGGATCCCGGGGCGTCCCGTGGCAAGGAGAAGGCCTCCCCGTGGTGGAGCGCCCAAATCCGGCGGCGGAGAGCTTGGGGGCGGCGGCGGTCGTGAGGAGGAAGATGGGGGCGGGTGGGGGAAAATGAGATTGGATCTCACTTACCCCCGCGCGCCCGCAACTTATCCACAGAAAATTTCCGCCGGCGGAGCCTCCGGTGGTTTCACCGGAGCCTCCGCTCCCACCAGCGGAGCCTCCGGTGGCTCGCACCGGAGCCTCCGCTCCCTGTCCCAAAACATTAGGTTTTGGCCCGCTGAGCCACAGGGACCCAGCGGAGCTTCCGGTGGGGTTCCGGTGGACAGGCCCAGCGGAGCCTCCGGTGGTTTCACCGGAGGTTCCGCCCAACTTGAGTTTTGGCATGCCAAGATTGGAAAATCACGAGCAATACTATAGAAACAAGGGTTTGGGCAAGTGGGGCTTGGGTTGGAAAAACGTCACTGATATACGAGAGACATTACTCGACGGGGTCCGCAAGAAGCAATAAAAGGATAGAAGACCGGACCCACACGAGTTGTCAAGACGGGGATATGATAGGCGTGAAAGATCCAAAGCACACAATGGTCAGTGGCCGAGGCCACCATGTTTGAGTGTGTAACTTGGCACCGCGAAGATATATCTTGGGTCCAAAGTTACTACTCACATTTAAGCACAATAAGTCACAAATGACTAGATATGCAATGATGATTTATTTTTCGCATAATAGGAGAAGCGCATATTCATGAGTTGAGTAGTGCTCCCCCTATGTCCATGCCTACATCTAAGCCTAATAGCATGCATAATGAGGGTAGATATGCAAGGTTTCAAGTGAAGTTGGAGGAATCTATGACATTTAGTTCATTCCTCAAAGCTCGAAATCTTGGTTCATCAAGGGCCTTCGTGAAGGTATCGGCAAGTTGATCCGTTGTGGAGACATATGAGAGATCAATATCACCTTTCTCAACATGATCCCGAATGAAATGATGACGGATCTCAATGTGCTTCGTCTTGGAATGAAGAACCGGGTTGTAGGCGATCTTGATAGCACTCTCATTATCACAAAGAAGAGGCACCTTGTCAAAATGAATACCATAATCCTTCAAGGTTTGCCTCATCCATAACAATTGGGCACAACAACTTGCCGCGGAGATATACTCGGCCTCGGTGGTAGAGATAGCAATGCAATTTTGCTTCTTAGAAGACCAACATACCAAGGAGCGGCCAAGGAATTGACAACCCCCCGATGTGGACTTCCTATCTGTCTTCTCTCCCGCATAATCCGCATCCGAGTATCCAATGAGCTGAAAGCTTGAACCCTTGGGGTACCAAAGACCGAAGTTTGGGGTATGAACTAGATATCGAAAGATTCTTTTCACAGCTTCCAAATGACTTTGCCTTGGGGAGGCTTGAAACCTTGCACATTTACCTACGCTATACATGATATCGGGTCTAGATGCACAAAGGTAGATCAAAGAGCCAATCATGGAGCGGTATACCTTTTGATCTACCTCTTTACCGTCGGGGTCGGGTTTCAAGTCGGTGGTTGTGGACATAGGAGTCTTCATAGGTTTGGCATCATTCATATTAAACCTCTTGAGCATGTCTTGAGTGTATTTGGCTTGTTTGATAAAAGTCCCTTCATAATATTGATTGACCTCAAAGCCAAGAAAGAACTCCAACTCTCCCATCATAGACATCTCAAACCTATCGGTCATAAGCTTGCAAAACTCCTCATTGAACAAGGTGTTAGTAGACCCAAAAATGATGTCATCCACATAGAGTTGGCATATGAACAAGTCACCTCCAACCGTCTTGGTAAAGAGAGTGGGATCGATTAAACCAACATTAAACCCGCGATCTACTAGAAACTCTTTAAGGTGCTCATACCACGCACGTGGAGCTTGTTTAAGTCCATAGAGCGCCTTATCAAGTTTATAGACATGATCGGGGTGGTTGGGATCCTCGAAACCCGGAGGTTTCTTGACATATACTAACTCATTAATGGGACCATTAAGGAAAGCACTTTTGACATCCATTTGTTGTAACTTGAAGTTATGATGAGATGCATAAGCAAGTAAGATACGAATGGATTCAAGGCGAGCTACGGGGGCAAAAGTTTCACCGAAATCGATACCTTCGACTTGAGAAAAACCTTGGGCCACCAATCTTGCCTTGTTGCGAATGACAATGCCATCTTTTTGTCACATCCCTGTTTTTAAGCACTTGTATAATAGTATTTTAGCAAGTCTCTTAAGACCTTTGTAATGCAATTAAGTGGACAACATGTTGTGTACTGATGTTTATCTATGCAATATTAGTGGTGTGTTTCTTTTCACTCACTTGAGGAGTTTTTCTCCTAAGAAACACATTGCTTTATAATTGTTTTCCCATGTTTTCCACTAAGGCTCTTATGAGATTATTTTTTTCAAGACTTGAGGTGACCCTTTGTTTCAACTTGAAAATGTGTTATTAATGTTTGGGAATCATCTTGAACTTGAAATACAATTAATTGGAAAAGATTCCATTAGATTTTCCAATATAATTTTTGCCCTGAAAAACAGCCAAGTAGCTGTTTTCAACCCTTGTTTTCCATCACAAGGATTATCCAATTAGGGTTTTTCTTTGATCAAAACTACTCTCTGATATGAGTACAACAAAACTACACTCTTGGAAAAACCTACAAAGAAAATTAACACACAATGCCAAGATGGTTTTTGAGCCATCTTGTTAAGACAGAAATTTGAGCTTTTTTAAAAAAACAGAGAATGTACCTACTTTGCCATTTATTTTCAGAGCCATAAACCCATCATTTTTCAAATCAAATGGTTGGATCTGAAACTTGGATAGTTGTTCTTTGTTGAGCATTTTAAATCACTCATTTTAGAGCTGGTTTGCTTGGTGAAAACAAGCCCAACTTTTGCTATCTCTGTCTGCTTTTCCAGCACTTAGAAAAATTCAGAAAAACTGCCTAACTGAATTTTTCTGACAGAACAGTGAATACACTTTTGGACTTGATGTTTTTAGCTTTTGTGCACTGATCCAAGCCAGGCCACCTTGCCAATTCGAAAACCATGTTAGTAACCTTCTAGAAGGTGGCATTGGATCCCATTTTGGCTGGATAGGAAGGGAGAAAACTGAGGTGGCATTTGACTAATATGTGATGTCATTAGAGTGGTTGAAATAGTGTTATTCTTTTCTTTTGCCCATACCTTGACCCTTGCTGTGGCCTAGCTCACCATATGGTACTGGCTTGACCCCTTGGAGCCAATTGGAACCGTGGCCAACCTTGGAGAAACCCCAAAGGGCAAGGGCATGCCCATGCCAAGGTACCCGAGCACCCCCACCTTGGCCTCGTGCCTACAAAGCCCTAGTGGCCAAACCCTCTCGCCAGCACGCTCTCCTCGCCGCACTCAACCACCCCATAGCCCTCTCGCTTGCTCACTCGCTCTCTGCGAGCGAGGCGAGCCGCGCCCATTCCCAGGCCGAGCAGATCGGGCTCGAGGTGGCAGCCGCGATCACCGCACCTCCCACCCTCTTTTCTCTTCCACAGTGACCCCCGCACTCGTGCGCATCTCCCTGACATCCCCCTGCCCTCCCTCGTTTGCAGGTTGCCCCGCGCCGTCGTCGCCGTGCCCGCTTCGCCGTCGCAGAGAGGAGGCAGACGTGGAGAGCTCCATCCTCGCCAACGCCGCGCCACCGGCACCCCACAACACCACCGTCGTCGCCCACCGCTCCACAGCCCCCCCTAGGTGAGCCACTAGCCCGTGCCGTGCGCGCCCGTGACGTGTTCGTCCGCGGGTCGAGAGAGAGAGAGAGGAGGGAAGCGCGGGGAGGAAGAAAGAACAGGGACCGTCGATCTGCGAATCGACGGCCCCCTTTGAACCGTGCATTTCGCGCGCGCGCGCGTGCTGACGGGCTGCGCCCCGCGTTAACTGGGCCGCGCGCTGCAGATCTGGCCCGTTGGGCAGTTTTCGGTTAAAAACAAAAATATTTTTTTTCTGGCAGATTATTTTAGGTGTTAGCTTTAGGCTTAGAAAAGGTAGCATATAAATTTATTTTACCTTGCTAATTTTTGTGCTACTAGGCATACAAAATTGCAACCATATCCCACTGGCAGAAACTTGTTTTGAGTTTTTATGATTTTTCTAAAAATCATATGCCAGACAGTACCCTAAAAATGGAAATGAATAGAACTTCAAAAATACAAAACCTTTTTGAGCAAACTCAACTGTTTTGGAAAGCCCTTTCAAATACCTACCCGTAGAATTTTAGTTTGCATCAAGGTGAGTTACCATTTGGAAATGCCATCCATTTTGGTAAAACATCAGTGGGCTATTCCATGATTTTTTAGAGGGAGTTTGGGATATTATTTTTGAGTGAGGCAAGTTGGAGAGGCTTTGTAGTGGTAAGGAATATCACATCCTAGAAGGATTTACTTTTTGGAGCCACAGAAAAATTTAGAGAGACAGAACAAGTTTTGGTTACTTTCTGTCTATTTTTTTTATTATAGATCTTGCTTTGTATGTTACTTTTGTGAGTTGCAAATGATGTGATCTTGCTTGTTATGTTGTTTTCCATTGTGGTTATGATGTATACAAGTTATATGAGCATGTTAGAATAAATGGTTTGAATGGTAGCATTTTAGAACTAGTTTTCCATGCTTATGTCTTGCTAATAGCTAGATTTTTATGTATGTTTTGAGTAGATATTTAAATGAATCTTTAGGCTAGTTGCTAGATTGTTTTCCATGGAACCAGTACCACTTAGGTGCTGTTAGTTTGTTTATAACACCTCTGGATGCTTGATGTTTGTGGTTGAAATAGGTTTAAAATAGAAATGCTTAAGGACTAGATTTCACACTAGAATATTCATGTATGTTTTTGTGTCTTGTTTTCCACTAGGGAAAATTATGACTCTTTAGTATTGAAACCAGAGGATGAAAAGTACTTGTGGCAGTATTTCCTTAGGGTTTTCACCTCTGGTAGATTTCCTATTAAATAGCACAAAAGCATGAGTAGCACTTGAGTGACTAGAAATAAATCTCCTCACATGTGTAGCTTTTTAAGCATATTTTTCCTTGTTTCCTAGCTATGTTTTTATGTTATTTTTGTAAGATCCAGTAGCATTTATGGTACTGGTTAGAGGGGTATTTTGCCTCTGAAAGCTTGCACACTTGTGCATAACATTAGCTAGTGTAGTCTAAACTAGTCTAGTAGTTTTCCTAAATTTTCTACTAGTATGAGTAGGAGTTGTGGGTGTTTGTTTGTTGTTTTTAGCACTTTTATAAAAGTGACCAGAGGCTTATTAACCTCTTGGTGAGCATTTTACTAGTGGAACACCCACTGGTATGTTTACCTCATAGTGGAAAATAGGTTGACTTGTTGTCATGAGCTTATTTCACTACTTGAGTAATTTAGCCAATTATGTGTGCTAGCCATAAGAATTGTTGTGGGAATTTTTAGGCATCAAAATGTGTTTTATGGGACACCCTACTGTCCAGTAGCATGTGCTATATCCCACTGGTCCACAATGTTCTTAACTAAGAATCATTGTTTTGGCCACACATAAGCACTAGGAAAAAGCAGATTTTCCAACTATAGTTTTTATGCCAATTTTTCTTTAGGGAAAAATTGAGAACTTTGGGTGGTACTTCTTGATTGCTTTCTGTATGTATTGCTTGTAGCATTGCTTGCCTTGCTTGGTTCTGAAAGTGTGTCCTTATTTCTTTTTACGACGTTAGAAAACGAGGAGGAAGGAATTGCTGAAGAAGGGTATTGCAACTCCTGTTACTTTCAGGACCAGGACCATCACTTGTACCAAGGCAAGCCATCCTAATGCTTGCTGTATCACTACTTATCATTATCTATCATGCATGCTTTTCACTTCTGAAAGTTTTTACAAAACTATACCTTCAAAACTATTTTTGTGTGAATCCTATTACTACTATTAATACTACTAGTATAAGGACTCATAATCATAGTCAACTTGGTATTACCAAGCCCTTAGACACTAAATGGTATATAAATACCATACACCTACTTAAAACTTGAGTTCTTAAATGAACTAAATAAAATGTGTTTTTGTAAACAAATGCCTTATGGAAGGAAAACCCGGAGGAAGGGTGAGACCCTGTCTGCCGGAAGGATTGTTATGATGGGAAATTTTATGAGAAATGTTTACAAAAGACACATAACCTAGTCTTCGCTGGACAACCATTATCGTACTGCCACTTTACCCCAATATGGGTAGGGGCTTGATTAAAAACTTGTTAGGGTTAGTATATGTGCTATCTCAAAGGCTATAGGGGATTGGATCCTCCGAACCGAAATGTCGCTAGGAGTGAGTATACGGGACATCTAAAGTGTGGGATTAACTTTCCCTCCGGATGCAGCAGTTGGGTCTCCTGTTTGGCGGTGTGGGACATGGCTTGCCAGGGAGGGGAAACCCAATTGAAGAGATAGTCATGTACTAGCCTGTACAGAGTGGATAGTCAAGACCAGTTATCTGATGTTCTCATAGGTTGGGAACAGTCCATGGTTGTTTCATGGCGGACTCTGGATCTAGTGGAAATGTGTACACCTCTGCAGAGTAAAACTATTTCGAGATAGCCGCGTCCTCGGATATGGACGGTTGAATGGCCATGTAGCTAGTATTGTGTCAACTTTTCAAAAGAGGTTTTTAAGGAAGGCTTTTGGTACCTGAGAGGTACTATGGAGGAATGACTTGGTATCTGTGAGATACCGATGAGAAAGAAACTATCACTAAAAGTTTCTGAAAAGAAAAACTTTCTTTTCCAAAAAGAATTATAAAACCTCCAAGATATGTGATATCTACGAGAGCAAAACTACGTTACTTTAAATGATTTTGTTTACAAAGAGGTAAACTTGAAGAATCAACCATGGCAAATCTTTTATCTGTCATGGGTAGCTGAACCATAAGTATGGCCTACCCACTCCACAAAATAAGCATGTATGCATTATTGTAAGCTAATAAAGGATGTCTTGTTGAGTACATTCAAATGTACTCATTTGGTTTCGCCCCTGGTATCTACTTATCAGACTACGAGGAGCCACCTCAGGAGGAGTACTATGAGGAGGAGTTCTACGCTGATGGCCCTGCGAGTTAGGATCGTCTCCCAGTCAGCAGCCTGTGGGATGAGGCGTGACTCGGGTTCTACTACGCTATGCTTATCGTCTTCCGCTGTGTTTACTTTGAATGTCTCGTCCTGCGTGACAGTTATCAAGAACTTGGTCATGTGACCATTTATGTAAGGACTCTATATCGTGTAATGGATGATGTATTCTGTATGCCAACTACGTATGTTGTTCACGACTGGTTCTTCTGGGATCGTGAATGAATGCATATGAGGGGTTCTGGACCTACCGGTCTGGGGCCTCTACAAAGTTGGTATCAGAGCCATCTGACTCTAGGAGACCTTAGTTAGCATGGACGTTAGTGTATACTCCGATAATCTAAGTTACTAATACAAAAAAAATTGGATATATGACTAAGTATAAAACTATTCCCTATATCCCACCACCTCTCTGGGTTAGACTCTACTTGCATTAAGGTTATTTCTTGCATGAACCTAAAACTTTGCACACCTGTATCTAACTTAAGCTACTTAAAATTTTGTGTAGATGGACGTGGACATCACCGTGGCTTTTCAGTTGGGACGTCCACGTGGCGAGTCTTTCCTTTTCGAGGAGAGGCTAGTATCCATGGCTACTGTGTTGGGACGGCCACTTCCGGAGCTGCGAGGAGGACTAGTTGTCGGGGCACCTCTGGAGGGAGACTGGTACGCGGAGGTCACTATCCGCGCACCTCTGGCTAGCCCGACAGTGGAGGCCTACGTGTACCGTGCTGTTGATCGTTCTTGGAATGAGGCTGCGGTGCGCGTGATACAGGAGTCAGTAGCACGTCTGGCGCACATCGGGGAGTATATGTTCATCGGTTCCCGGTTCGAGCTGATTGGGAGACGTGATGAGGATGGCATACCACTTCCTGTTGAGCCAGACTTTACCACTGTTGGTCCACACTTGGACGAGATGGAGATTCTGTTACACCGCACTCAGACCAGGCTAGACGACCAGCGTCTTGACACCCTCCACGGCATATTGGTGCACCAAACACTGATAGCCGAGACTGACGAGCTGAGGGCTGAGCTTCACGACAGCCAGGAGGAGAGTGGAGCTCTGGCTCAGCAGTTGTCCCAGTTGAGGGAGCAGTTGGAGGCTACTACCGCGAGGCACCGTGCCTTACGGAGGCAGCTGAGAGCCACCCGCCTTGGCCGTGCACGCCTCACCACTAGACTGACGGCCCTGGAGGGGGCTAACGCCGTTCTGCGCGGCAGGCTTCAGATAGCTCGTGATGACATAGCCACGAGAGACGCTGCCGTAGAGGAGCTGGAGGAGGAGGCCGCAGAGCTCCACAGGGAGATTGAGGATCTTCTGCCTGTTGAGGATGTTCCCTCCGACTTAGAGGGGATGGACATGAGCGAGGCTAGCGAGCAGGATGATGATGACCTGTTTGACGAGGAGGAGGAGGACCCTGAGGAGCGTATCTTCGACGTTGGGGACAGCGACGACTCTGTGTAGTCGCTGCCTTCTCACCCTTAGCACATGGTGCTGGTCTAGATACTAGTTAGGTATGCTAGATCGTTTTGCTAGATAGTTTGCTAGTAGTAGCCTTGCGATGACCCCACCAATCGCACCCCCTGTAGCTCGATGAAGCCTTCCTTGTATGATATGGCTTGTGATGTGTGTGTGTAATGTAAGAAACTCTGTTTAATTATGGTGATGAATGAAATGTTTGGCTTGGTTTCCTGTTGATTGTCACTACTTTGCGTTCATTTCATTCAAGTTTGCGACTGCCCCGCTCTTGTTTTTGAAACATATCGCTAGTATTCCTTTTGTTTAAATATTAAGGTACTGGGTTTTCAAAAACAAGAATTTATTTCTTAGACTTACACATGTTTCACTTCAGCATGGCACCCCATCGTGAACCCCCACCGCCACCACCACCCACAGTGGAGGCGATGTTGGCCCTACTGATGGAAGATCGCCAGGCCAGCCGAGATGAGAGTGCAGCTACCATTACCGCTCTGCAACAGCTAGCTGCTGCCGCCAACAATAATGGCAATGGCAATGGAAATGGTGCTCGCTCGAGACTGAGAGACTTTCAGCACACCAACCCCCCAGTTTTCACCAGGATTGTGGAGCCTCTCGATGCTGACGACTGGCTCCGCACCATTGCAAACAAGCTGGAAGTTGCTTCGGTTGATGAGAATGATAAGGTCCTGTTGGCCTCCCATTTTCTCGCTGGTCCTGCCAGGACCTGGTGGGAAACTACACGTGAGACTGTTGCTGCTGGTCACGTGTTCACCTGGGAGGAATTCTCTGCAAGGTTCCGCAAGTATCACATTCCCCAGGGAATGATGGCACTTATGCGGGAGAAATTTCTGAATCTGAAGCAGGGAAGTATGCCGGTGTCTGAATACTGGGAGAATTTCACTACTCTGTCCCGGTATGCACAGGATGATATTAATACTGATGCTAAGAAGAAGGAGAGGTTCTTAAATGGGCTGGATGATGAGCTCCAGTGCTCTCTAGTAGTGGTTCCATTCCAGGACATGGAGACTCTTGCTAATGCCGCTATGGTGCTGGAGCACAAGCGGAAATCTGCTGATGATAACCGCAAGAGAAAGATGACTGCTCATGGAGGGCCTAGTGCTCAGAGGACTCGCAACACTCCGTATGCGAGGCCACCAACCCACAAGGCGCCTGCTTATGCACCCCGCCCCAGCCACAACTATGCACCAAGGCCCAACAACTACAATCACCCTGCACCGTATGCACCAAGGTACGGAGGAAACAGCTATGGTGGTAACCATGGTAATCACTCTGGGAATAATCATGGAAACCGCTATGGAGGTAACAATGGAGGAAATGGGAACCACACCAACAATGCTCCCAAACCAAACCCAAGCTCAAAGCCTTCTGGAGGTTGCTTTGCCTGTGGAAAGGAGGGTCACTTCGCTCGCGAGTGCCCCAACAAAGCTACTGCTCCAGTCCAGCCTGCTGCAACCAAGATGAACCATGGTCCTTCCACTGGACGGCAGAATAGGATGAAGGGACACCTGAACCATATCAATGCTGCAGAAGCTCAGGAGGCACCAGACATGGTGATGGGTATGTTTCCTGTCAACTCGGTACCAGCCGCAGTACTGTTTGATTCTGGTGCATCACATTCCTTTGTCACTAAACCGTTTGCTGAGAAAAGTGGTATGAAGCATTCCCGTATGCACAACCCTATGTTAGTACAAATACCTGGGGATAGTACTAAAGCCAACCTAATTTGCAATGAGGTACCAGTAGAAATTCAAGGGAAAACTTTTCATGCTGATCTTATAGTGCTGGGATCCAAAGGGATAGAAGTGGTACTCGGTATGAACTGGATGGCCAAGTATAAGGGAGTTATCGATTGCACTAAGAAATCTATTGAAATGATCTCAGAGGATGGGGAAAAGGTTGCGTACACTGCAACCCGACCCTCGTCACAAGTTCACTGCCACACTGGTATAGCCCAACCTGCCCTTGAGGAAGTCCCGGTAGTTTGCGAATACCCGGATGTTTTTCCTGAAGAATTACCCGGTATGCCCCCTGATCGGGATATCGAGTTTGTGATTGAGTTAGTGCCCGGAACTGGACCCATAGCACAGAAGCCGTATCGGATGAACCCGAAGGAATTAGATGAGTTGAAGACTCAACTGGAAGACATGTTAAGGAAGGGATTGATTCCCCCTAGTGCATCGCCCTGGGGATCTCCGATCATTTTTGTGGGAAAACGGGACGGTACCACTCGTTTATGTGTGGACTACCGCAAGTTAAATGATGTTACCATCAAGAACAAATACCCGTTGCCCAAAATTGAAGACTTGTTTGACCAGTTGAATGGGGCTGTAATCTTCTCCAAGATTGACCTTCGGACTGGTTATCATCAATTGAAAGTCCGTGATACTGATATCCCAAAGACTGCTTTCACCACTCGCTACGGGCTGTATGAATACACCGTAATGTCCTTTGGTCTAACCAATGCCCCTGCCTATTTCATGAATCTCATGAATAAGGTATTCATGGATTTTCTAGACAAGTTTGTCGTGGTGTTTATTGACGACATTCTTATATATTCGAGGAGTGAGGAAGAACACGAAGAACATCTGAGACTTGTGCTCGGAACACTTCGTGAGCATCAACTGTATGCTAAGTTTAGTAAATGTCAATTCTGGTTGACGGAAGTCGGATTTCTTGGACATGTAGTATCTGCGGGAGGAATATCTGTTGACCCTGCTCTAGTTCAGTCTGTGGAGAAGCGTGCTGCTCCGACCAACCAGACTGAAGTCAGATCCTTTCTGGGTTTGGCAGGATATTACCGCAAGTTTGTTCAGGGATTCTCGAGTATAGCCAGACCCCTCACCCAGTTGCTCAAGAAGGATAGCAAGTTCCTATGGACGGACAAGTGTGAAGAAAGTTTCAATGAGTTGAAGCACCGACTGGTGTCTGCCCCAATCCTTATAATGCCGGATGTCACCAAGAATTTCGACGTATATTGTGACGCTTCTAAGCTTGGTCTTGGAAGCGTGCTTATGCAAGAAGGGAAGGTGATATCTTTCATATCCCGCCAGTTAAGACCCCACGAGTTGAATTATCCCACTCATGACTTAGAGCTTGCTGCCGTTGTTCATGCTCTCAAGACATGGCGGCACTTTCTTATGGGAAGGCGAGTGGAAATTTACACGGATCATAAGAGTTTAAAGTATATCTTTACTCAACGTGAGCTCAACATGAGGCAGCGCCGCTGGATTGAGCTCATTAAAGATTATGATCTGAGTATTCATTATCACCCTGGAAAGGCAAATGTGGTGGCAGACGCTCTTAGTCGAGAGCCGGCCTCTCTAAATGCTATGATTTTAGTAAGGCAACCCGAGTTGTGGAAAGAGCTGGACCAGCTTGGCATTGAAGTGGTCAGCTACGGCATGTTAGACGCCATAGAGCTTAAACCGACCCTGGTTGACCAAATCAAAGAAGCGCAGAAAGGCCAAAAAAGTATTGATGGGATTAAAGCCCGCATGGAGAAGGAAAAGGTTGCTGGGTTTACCATCGATGAGGATGGGGGATTATGGTATGAAGGCCGTATTTGTGTTCCCTCTGAATCTGATCTCAAGCAGACCATCATGGTCGAAGCTCATGAGACCATGTATTCTATCCATCCTGGAGGAACAAAGATGTATCAAGACCTGAAAGAGAGATTCTGGTGGCATGGAATGAAGCGAGAGATTGCTTCATTTGTAGCCAAGTGCCATGTCTGCCAGCAAGTAAAAGTCGGGCACCAGCGTCCCGCTGGATTGCTCCAACCATTGCAAGTGCCTGTTTGGAAATGGGATGAAGTGGGAATGGACTTCATCACTGGACTTCCTAGGTCCAGCCGAGGAAATGATTCTATATGGGTTGTCGTGGACAGGCTCACAAAAGTTGCTCACTTTATTCCTGTCCGGACAACCTATCGTGGAGATCAGCTTGCGGATCTTTACATTTCTCGGATAGTCAGCCTACACGGAGTCCCAAGCAGGATTGTATCTGATCGAGGTACACAGTTCACATCTAGGTTTTGGAAGAAGTTGCACGAGAGTTTGGGAACCAAACTAGCTTTCAGCACAGCATATCACCCGCAGACTGATGGACAAACAGAGCGTGTGAACCAAATTCTGGAGGACATGCTCCGTGCTTGTGTGTTGTCCTATGGAATTAAATGGGAAGACTGTCTGCCCTTCGCAGAGTTTTCTTACAACAACAGTTATCAGTCTAGTTTGCAAATGGCCCCTTTTGAAGCTCTGTATGGACGTAAATGCCGTACACCTTTAAATTGGACTGAGACTGGAGACAGTCAGGTTTTTGGTGTGGACACTTTGAAGGCTGCAGAGGAGCAAGTCCAACTTATTCGGGAACGTTTAAAGACAGCTCAATCTCGTCAGAAGAGTTATGCTGATACGAAGCGTCGTGATGTCTCTTTCAGCATTGGAGATTTCGTGTACCTTCGTGTTACGCCACTCAAAGGGATGCAGCGTTTCCATGTCAAAGGAAAGCTGGCCCCCAGGTATATTGGCCCTTTTAAGATCTTGGCACGTCGTGGCGAAGTTTCTTATCAGTTAGAATTACCTGAGGAGCTATCTGCTTTTCACAATGTTTTCCATGTGTCATTGCTCCGGAAATGTCTGCAAGTACCGGAGAAAGATCTCTCCTATCAAGACGTGGATTTCAGGACCATTGACATAAATGATGATTTGACTTATCGTGATAGACCCCTGCGGGTTCTCGAGGAAATTGTGCGTGCTACCAGGAGGCGGGCTATAAAATTCCTTAAGATTCAGTGGACCAATCACTCTGAGGAAGAAGCTACCTGGGAGCGTGAGGATGATATCAGGAAGGAGTTCCCTGATTTTCTTAAAGCCTAGACCCGCGAATCTCGGGACGAGATTCTTTTAAGGGGGGAGATTTGTCACATCCCTGTTTTTAAGCACTTGTATAATAGTATTTTAGCAAGTCTCTTAAGACCTTTGTAATGCAATTAAGTGGACAACATGTTGTGTACTGATGTTTATCTATGCAATATTAGTGGTGTGTTTCTTTTCACTCACTTGAGGAGTTTTTCTCCTAAGAAACACATTGCTTTATAATTGTTTTCCCATGTTTTCCACTAAGGCTCTTATGAGATTATTTTTTTCAAGACTTGAGGTGACCCTTTGTTTCAACTTGAAAATGTGTTATTAATGTTTGGGAATCATCTTGAACTTGAAATACAATTAATTGGAAAAGATTCCATTAGATTTTCCAATATAATTTTTGCCCTGAAAAACAGCCAAGTAGCTGTTTTCAACCCTTGTTTTCCATCACAAGGATTATCCAATTAGGGTTTTTCTTTGATCAAAACTACTCTCTGATATGAGTACAACAAAACTACACTCTTGGAAAAACCTACAAAGAAAATTAACACACAATGCCAAGATGGTTTTTGAGCCATCTTGTTAAGACAGAAATTTGAGCTTTTTTAAAAAAACAGAGAATGTACCTACTTTGCCATTTATTTTCAGAGCCATAAACCCATCATTTTTCAAATCAAATGGTTGGATCTGAAACTTGGATAGTTGTTCTTTGTTGAGCATTTTAAATCACTCATTTTAGAGCTGGTTTGCTTGGTGAAAACAAGCCCAACTTTTGCTATCTCTGTCTGCTTTTCCAGCACTTAGAAAAATTCAGAAACACTGCCTAACTGAATTTTTCTGACAGAACAGTGAATACACTTTTGGACTTGATGTTTTTAGCTTTTGTGCACTGATCCAAGCCAGGCCACCTTGCCAATTCGAAAACCATGTTAGTAACCTTCTAGAAGGTGGCATTGGATCCCATTTTGGCTGGATAGGAAGGGAGAAAACTGAGGTGGCATTTGACTAATATGTGATGTCATTAGAGTGGTTGAAATAGTGTTATTCTTTTCTTTTGCCCATACCTTGACCCTTGCTGTGGCCTAGCTCACCATATGGTACTGGCTTGACCCCTTGGAGCCAATTGGAACCGTGGCCAACCTTGGAGAAACCCCAAAGGGCAAGGGCATGCCCATGCCAAGGTACCCGAGCACCCCCACCTTGGCCTCGTGCCTACAAAGCCCTAGTGGCCAAACCCTCTCGCCAGCACGCTCTCCTCGCCGCACTCAACCACCCCATAGCCCTCTCGCTTGCTCACTCGCTCTCTGCGAGCGAGGCGAGCCGCGCCCATTCCCAGGCCGAGCAGATCGGGCTCGAGGTGGCAGCCGCGATCACCGCACCTCCCACCCTCTTTTCTCTTCCACAGTGACCCCCGCACTCGTGCGCATCTCCCTGACATCCCCCTGCCCTCCCTCGTTTGCAGGTTGCCCCGCGCCGTCGTCGCCGTGCCCGCTTCGCCGTCGCAGAGAGGAGGCAGACGTGGAGAGCTCCATCCTCGCCAACGTCGCGCCACCGGCACCCCACAACACCACCGCCGTCGCCCACCGCTCCACAGCCCCCCTAGGTGAGCCACTAGCCCGTGCCGTGCGCGCCCGTGACGTGTTCGTCCGCGGGTCGAGAGAGAGAGAGAGGAGGGAAGCGCGGGGAGGAAGAAAGAACAGGGACCGTCGATCTGCGAATCGACGGCCCCCTTTGAACCGTGCATTTCGCGCGCGCGCGCGTGCTGACGGGCTGCGCCCCGCGTTAACTGGGCCGCGCGCTGCAGATCTGGCCCGTTGGGCAGTTTTCGGTTAAAAACAAAAATATTTTTTTTCTGGCAGATTATTTTAGGTGTTAGCTTTAGGCTTAGAAAAGGTAGCATATAAATTTATTTTACCTTGCTAATTTTTGTGCTACTAGGCATACAAAATTGCAACCATATCCCACTGGCAGAAACTTGTTTTGAGTTTTTATGATTTTTCTAAAAATCATATGCCAGACAGTACCCTAAAAATGGAAATGAATAGAACTTCAAAAATACAAAACCTTTTTGAGCAAACTCAACTGTTTTGGAGAGCCCTTTCAAATACCTACCCGTAGAATTTTAGTTTGCATCAAGGTGAGTTACCATTTGGAAATTCCATCCATTTTGGTAAAACATCAGTGGGCTATTCCATGATTTTTAGAGGGAGTTTGGGATATTATTTTTGAGTGAGGCAAGTTGGAGAGGCTTTGTAGTGGTAAGGACTATCACATCCTAGAAGGATTTACTTTTTGGAGCCACAGAAAAATTTAGAGAGACAGAACAAGTTTTGGTTACTTTCTGTCTATTTTTTTTATTATAGATCTTGCTTTGTATGTTACTTTTGTGAGTTGCAAATGATGTGATATTGCTTGTTATGTTGTTTTCCATTGTGGTTATGATGTATACAAGTTATATGAGCATGTTAGAATAAATGGTTTGAATGGTAGCATTTTAGAACTAGTTTTCCATGCTTATGTCTTGCTAATAGCTAGATTTTTATGTATGTTTTGAGTAGATATTTAAATGAATCTTTAGGCTAGTTGCTAGATTGTTTTCCATGGAACCAGTACCACTTAGGTGCTGTTAGTTTGTTTATAACACCTCTGGATGCTTGATGTTTGTGGTTGAAATAGGTTTAAAATAGAAATGCTTAAAGACTAGATTTCACACTAGAATATTCATGTATGTTTTTGTGTCTTGTTTTCCACTAGGGAAAATTATGACTCTTTAGTATTGAAACCAGAGGATGAAAAGTACTTGTGGCAGTATTTCCTTAGGGTTTTCACCTCTGGTAGATTTCCTATTAAATAGCACAAAAGCATGAGTAGCACTTGAGTGACTAGAAATAAATCTCCTCACATGTGTAGCTTTTTAAGCATATTTTTCCTTGTTTCCTAGCTATGTTTTTATGTTATTTTTGTAAGATCCAGTAGCATTTATGGTACTGGTTAGAGGGGTATTTTGCCTCTGAAAGCTTGCACACTTGTGCATAACATTAGCTAGTGTAGTCTAAACTAGTCTAGTAGTTTTCCTAAATTTTCTACTAGTATGAGTAGGAGTTGTGGGTGTTTGTTTGTTGTTTTTAGCACTTTTATAAAAGTGACCAGAGGCTTATTAACCTCTTGGTGAGCATTTTACTAGTGGAACACCCACTGGTATGTTTACCTCATAGTGGAAAATAGGTTGACTTGTTGTCATGAGCTTATTTCACTACTTGAGTAATTTAGCCAATTATGTGTGCTAGCCATAAGAATTGTTGTGGGAATTTTTAGGCATCAAAATGTGTTTTATGGGACACCCTACTGTCCAGTAGCATGTGCTATATCCCACTGGTCCACAATGTTCTTAACTAAGAATCATTGTTTTGGCCACACATAAGCACTAGGAAAAAGCAGATTTTCCAACTATAGTTTTTATGCCAATTTTTCTTTAGGGAAAAATTGAGAACTTTGGGTGGTACTTCTTGATTGCTTGCTGTATGTATTGCTTGTAGCATTGCTTGCCTTGCTTGGTTCTGAAAGTGTGTCCTTATTTCTTTTTACGACGTTAGAAAACGAGGAGGAAGGAATTGCTGAAGAAGGGTATTGCAACTCCTGTTACTTTCAGGACCAGGACCATCACTTGTACCAAGGCAAGCCATCCTAATGCTTGCTGTATCACTACTTATCATTATCTATCATGCATGCTTTTCACTTCTGAAAGTTTTTACAAAACTATACCTTCAAAACTATTTTTGTGTGAATCCTATTACTACTATTAATACTACTAGTATAAGGACCATAATCATAGTCAACTTGGTATTACCAAGCCCTTAGACACTAAATGGTATATAAATACCATACACCTACTTAAAACTTGAGTTCTTAAATGAACTAAATAAAATGTGTTTTTGTAAACAAATGCCTTATGGAAGGAAAACCCGGAGGAAGGGTGAGACCCTGTCTGCCGGAAGGATTGTTATGATGGGAAATTTTATGAGAAATGTTTACAAAAGACACATAACCTAGTCTTCGCTGGACAACCATTATCGTACTGCCACTTTACCCCAATATGGGTAGGGGCTTGATTAAAAACTTGTTAGGGTTAGTATATGTGCTATCTCAAAGGCTATAGGGGATTGGATCCTCCGAACCGAAATGTCGCTAGGAGTGAGTATACGGGACATCTAAAGTGTGGGATTAACTTTCCCTCCGGATGCAGCAGTTGGGTCTCCTGTTTGGCGGTGTGGGACATGGCTTGCCAGGGAGGGGAAACCCCAATTGAAGAGATAGTCATGTACTAGCCTGTACAGAGTGGATAGTCAAGACCAGTTATCTGATGTTCTCATAGGTTGGGAACAGTCCATGGTTGTTTCATGGCGGACTCTGGATCTAGTGGAAATGTGTACACCTCTGCAGAGTAAAACTATTTCGAGATAGCCGCGTCCTCGGATATGGACGGTTGAATGGCCATGTAGCTAGTATTGTGTCAACTTTTCAAAAGAGGTTTTTAAGGAAGGCTTTTGGTACCTGAGAGGTACTATGGAGGAATGACTTGGTATCTGTGAGATACCGATGAGAAAGAAACTATCACTAAAAGTTTCTGAAAAGAAAAACTTTCTTTTCCAAAAAGAATTATAAAACCTCCAAGATATGTGATATCTACGAGAGCAAAACTACGTTACTTTAAATGATTTTGTTTACAAAGAGGTAAACTTGAAGAATCAACCATGGCAAATCTTTTATCTGTCATGGGTAGCTGAACCATAAGTATGGCCTACCCACTCCACAAAATAAGCATGTATGCATTATTGTAAGCTAATAAAGGATGTCTTGTTGAGTACATTCAAATGTACTCATTTGGTTTCGCCCCTGGTATCTACTTATCAGACTACGAGGAGCCACCTCAGGAGGAGTACTATGAGGAGGAGTTCTACGCTGATGGCCCTGCGAGTTAGGATCGTCTCCCAGTCAGCAGCCTGTAGGATGAGGCGTGACTCGGGTTCTACTACGCTATGCTTATCGTCTTCCGTTGTGTTTACTTTGAATGTCTGTCCTGCGTGACAGTTATCAAGAACTTGGTCATGTGACCATTTATGTAAGACTCTATATTCGTGTAATGGATGATGTATTCTGTATGCCAACTACGTATGTTGTTCACGACTGGTTCTTCTGGGATCGTGAATGAATGCATATGAGGGGTTCTGGACCTACCGGTCTGGGGCCTCTACACTTTTTCTTGCTTGTTCTTGAACACCCATTTGGTGCCCATGACATTTTTGCAATCCTTGGGTCTTGGCACTAATTTCCACACTTTGTTGCGCTCAAAGTTATTGAGTTCATCATGCATGGCTTCAAGCCAATCTTGATATTCGAGAGCTTCATATACCTTCTTGGGTTCAATGAAGGAGACAAAAGCATGAGCCTTGCTAAAATCCGCCAATTGCCTTCTAGTGACCACTCTTCCACGAACTTGTCCAAGAATCATGTCCTCCGTATGACCCGCTCGTTCAAGATTCTCTAGCCTTCTCTTTGCTCTACGAGCTAGTATCTCCTCCAAAGATTCCTTGGATATCGATTGAGAATCACCTTCTTCATCGGAGACATGTCCATCTTCATTTCGTACTTGATCAAAGTTGGGTGATGAATCACCACTAGGTTGAGCATTCTCAACAATAATAGAATCTTGATCATGATTTAGATGTGTTGCTTGGCCTTGTTCATTAGCTTGGCCTTGATGGTTAGCTTGAGGGCTTGGTGCATCTTGTTGGATAGCTTGATCATCAATGGGTGTAGTCAATGGCTCCACTTGAGTGGGGCATAGTCCTTCTCCCTCCGTCATCCGGTAACCCTCAATGGGAATTATTTCACCAATCCCCATTCTTCTTATGACGATGGGAGGAATTGCATCTCCTACAACACCATGATCTATACGCCCTCCTTGGGAGCCGTTGTCCTCATCAAACACTACGTCTATAGCTTCTTCAACTTGCCTGGTGGACTTGTTGTAGACTCTATAGGCATGAGCATTCGTGGCATAGCCAACAAAGATACCCTCATAAGATCTAGTCTCAAATTTTGACAACCGTTTTCCTTTCTTGCGAATGAAGCACTTGCAACCGAAGACCTTGAAATAAGATACATCCGGTTTCTTGCCCGTGAGAATCTCATAGGGAGTCTTGTTCAAGATCTTGCGAAGATAGAGCCGATTGGTAGCATGAAAAGCGGTGGAGACGGCTTCGGCCCAAAAGTTATAAGGAGAAGAAAACTCCGCAATCATAGTCCTAGCCGCATCCATCAAAGTCCGGTTCTTTCTCTCCGCAACACCATTTTGTTGAGGGGTATAGGGAGTGGAATATTGATGAGCAATGCCTTCTTCACTAAGAAAACCCTCAACGGTGTAGTTCTTAAACTCCGAGCCATTATCACTCCGAATGGCCAAGATGGTAGCATTGTGTTGGCGCTCCACTAGAGTGATGAACTCGATGACCCTATTTTGAGTCTCACTTTTCCTCTTGAAGAAATACACCCAACAATATCTTGAATAATCATCCACAATCACCAAGCAATACTTCTTTCCTCCGAGGCTATCATAAGATAGTGGACCAAAGAGATCTAAGTGAATGATCTCGAGAATTCTTGTGGTGGAGATATTAGTAAACTTAGATTTGGTTAGTCCTAGAACGTGATTGCCACTTTGGAGGTCATGTAACATTCTCATATTGGTGTGGGCTAGTCGGCGATGCCAAAGCCATCCCACATCAACTTTAGCCATTAGGCATGTCGCGGCACACGTGTCTTCTTTAGAGAAGTCCACTACATACATGTCGTTCTCGACAAACCCAACAAAGGCTACTTTAAGAGAAGTCTCCCAAGTGACAATCACACTCTCTTTATTAAAGAACGAGGTAAAACCACAATTTGCAAGTTGAAGAACGGACATCAAGTTATAGCCAAGGGACTCAACAAGGAGAACATTCTCAATTGATAGATCATTTGAGATAGCTACCTTGCCTCGTCCCAATACCTTAAGCTCGGACTTGTCACCAATTGTAACGCAATTGAGATGTGGTAGAGGAGGTTCAATATTACTTATTGCGTCATGGCTTCCGGTCATGTGTTGGGATGCACCACTATCCACTGTCCATCTATGTGCCCCGGAAGCGTTTCCCTACAAGAGATCAATTTCTTGATTTAGGTACCCATCCTTCAATGGGTCCTCTTTTGTTAGTCACAAGGGTCTTAGGAACCCAAATAGTCCAATGATAATCATCACCATAAGAAGTACCAACGTATTTAGCATAAACATGTCCATCTCTAGATTTCATAAGAACATAAGATGGGTTATATTTTCCGGCAAAATCATTATGAGTGATGCTCCCCCTAGAGGTATCACCACTCATAATGGCGTTGGTCTCCTTTTCTTCGGGCACCTCACCATCTTTCACAAAGATAACATTATTGGAGGGGGAGGTGACACTCTTGGATTTCTTCTTTGACTTGGAAACAAAGCCAAGTCCCTCTTTTCCTTTCTTGGCACCTTGAGAGCTTATTGCATCATTGAGAATTCTTTCCTTTCCTACAATGTTAGTTGTAGAGGAAGGGGTAGGCACAATAACAACGCTATTTGATGAAGATGCAACATGCTTATTAGATTGTTGAGCTAGAAGCTTGATTCGAGACTTAGCAAGTTTGCCATGGATTTCTTTAAGAGATTTAAACTCCTCTTTTAGTTTGTCATGCTCCTCGTCAAGTTTTTGGTGAGCTATTCCTAGCTTCAACTCTTCCTCTTCAAATTCTTTAAGTAAAACAAGAGATTTGGCATGTTCTTTCTTAAGCTTGGCAAGAGATCTTTCGTTATCTTTTCTAAGCTTAGAAACACTAATAGCATAAGTCTCTTGTAGACTTGATAGTTTCTCTTCAAGAGAAGCTCTCATGGATCTCTCCTTTTCGAGAGCCTTGACGAGTTCGTCATCATGATTCTCACGGCTACCGCCATGGTTCTCCAAGGTCGTGATGATCTCCTCCTTCTCATCAATGAGAGAGTTGGCGTCATCAAGTTGCCTTAGGAGAGCTTTTACTTTTTCTTTAGTTTCACCTTCAAGACTAGACAACCAAGATCCTAGGTTCTTGGCTTCCTCATCATCAACAATGTTTTCAACACAATCCAATAATGAGGGAGAGCTAGTGATAGTAGACTTGGAGGTGGAAGATATTACCGCGGTGGCTTTTGCCATGAGACATGTAGGTCGGATCGATGCCTTCTCATTGGGAGATTCAAATAGAGAGACTGATGAAGAGGAAGTCGTAGCTATGGCGACGTGGGTGACACCTACGACTTCATCTTCTCTTTCATCTCCGGAGTAGTATGTTTCCAATGTTGGGCCCTCTTGAACATATAGAGCCCTTGGGACTCTTCTAGCGAGGTTCTTGTTTTGTGGAGACTTGTTCTTGTCCTTGCGTACAAGCTTCCCTGCATTCTCTTCTCGTGGCTCAAAAGGACACTCCTTGACGAAGTGGTTTGCACTTCCACAATTGTAACAAGTCCTTGGCCGCTCCCCTTTCTTCCTAAAGGTCTTGTTCCTTGAGGGTCTAGGGGCACCGGCCTTGTGAGCCTCCCATCTCTTCCAATACCCTTGCATGGCAAGAGCAATACATTTGTGGGCACCCTTGTATGTATCCTCATAGTCCTCATCATCATCATCATCATCATCCACTTCTTCTATCTTGGCCATGGCCTTAGATTTTAAGGCAAGGTTAGGAGACTTCCCATGGCCTCTTGAGCGAGCAAGAGCATCATCCGCGCTCTTGTGAGACATAGACATGGCTATGAACTCACTAAGGACACCAATGGAGTTGAGTGAGTTGTAGTCGGATCTTGTTCGAATGCTAGTGGAGAGATTCTTCTCAAAAGGAGTTATGGCCTTGAAAAATTTCCTCTTGATCCACTCATCGGAGATTTCCTCCTTTCCAAAGTCCCTTAGTTGATTGCCAAGGGTGACCACTCTTCTATATAGCTCCTCGGGACTCTCATCTTCATGCATGACAAAATTCTCGGACTTGTCAAGAGCAACATCGTATTTTGATGATTGGATGCTCGCATTGCCTTGGAACAAGGAGTCAAGCTTATCCCAAGCTTCCTTGGCGGTCTTGATACCGCGAATGTGTTCAAGATGTTCTCTTGGGAGAGCCTTTTGGATAGTCACAAGAGCGGTCTTGTTGAGTTGAAATTCCACATCCTCTCTTGGAGTCAAGTTGTTCGGATCGTGAGGGTGAAATCCATATAGAATGCTTCTCCACAATGCGGTGCAAGATCCTGAAATGTGAGACTCCATATCGAACTTCCAAGAAGAAAATTCGTTAGTGTTAAGCATAGGAGGAACTCCAACATTAACCATGTGTGTCATAGTGGCAATAGGGTGAATAGAGTCGTAATTGGGAGGTGGTGGAACTTTAGATTGAGACCCCGAACCGTTAGCCGATTGAGACTTGGAGCCCTCGGAGCTCACACCACCCTTAGCCTTTTTATCGGCTTTTGCTTTGGCTTTCGCCTTAGCTAAAGCGATGTTAGCTTCCATCTCGTCGATATCTGGAATGGAATCTTCGTCCGAGCTAACATCATCGGTGGTGAGAGGTGGTTCCGTGGACTCCTTGGTTTTCCCCATCAGTGCCTCCATCATTTTCTTCATGCTAGACACATCCGAGCTAACACTAGAGCTAACCTTAGATAGTTCGGTTTGGAGAATTCCAACCGTATCTTGTAGGTTAGATATAGTGTGGGCCATTTTGGATATTTCCGCACTAGAACTTCCGGGGGCATTTTCATCGACCATTGTACTCTTGGGCGGTTAAGCCCTTAGTAAGAGCCGAGGCTCTGATACCAATTGAAAGTGCACTATGGTCAACTAGAGGGGGGGGGTGAATAGGTTGACTACCAATTTTTCTTTTCTTTTTCCTTTTAGTGGGGCTTAGCAAGATAAAGTAAGGTTCTCTAGATGTGCAACTAAGTGAGCAACCTATGTGAACAAAACGATATGCGCAACGGAAGTAAAGCGTAAGGTAGTAAAGCAAACAACAAGTGTAAACAAGGAGACAAGGATATGATTCACCGTAGTTCCTTCTCAAAGAGAAGTACGTCTACGTTGGAGAGGTGGGGAGCCACCTAGGCGCTCCTCAATAGCACGGTTGTGCACACCTTGTTCTCCTTGAGCTTCTCCGGTGAGGGAGATGCTCGATTCCACTATGAGGTCGACTTGAAGGCGTTGACCAAACCCTTACAAGGACTTGAGGTCACTCCACAAGATGGATGGAGGCTCTCAAGCAATCTGTAGCTTCTTGCAACAAGGTGGAAACTACAAGCACGAGATCTACTAAGGTTTCTAGGCCTCAAGTAGGATTCTAGATCTACTAGGTTGTGGTGGATGGATTTGAGATTCCTTTGGTGGAAGTGTGGATCTAGGTCTCCTCTAGCTCTCCACCAAGTTTGGGAGTGTTTGGGTGGACGGAGTGGGAGATCTAGGTGGTTGAAGCTTTCATTAATGGCTAGGAGAGAGAATGGGAAAAGCTTAGCATTTAAGAGGTAGGGGAAGGGGTATTTATACCCCTTGCATTTAAGTGGCCGTTGCAGTCCAGTTCCACCGGAGGCTCCGGTGGTCTCCTGTTAACTGCGCAGTTGCGCAGTGCCCTAGCTTGCACGCAGTGGAGAACGGACCGGAGGCTCCGGTGGAGATTGCGGAGGTTCCGCCCACCGGAGGCGCACCGGAGGTTCCGGTGGAACTTCCGTCCTGCGGTAACAGAAGGGTGTTTTGGCGGAACAACCACCGGACCCTCCACCGGAGCCCATTTGCACTGGACCATGGGGTCCACCGGATGTCCACCGGAGGTTCCGGTGGTACCTCCGCCCTGTGGTAACAGAAGGGCATTTTGGCGGAGGTGCCACCGGAGGCGCACCGGATCCTGCTTGCGCGTGAGCCAAGTGTTTGGCGGATGGCGGAGCCTCCGGTGGAATTGGCGGAGGTTCCGCCCACCGGAGATCCACCGGAGGTTCCGCTGTAGGTTCCGTTCTGCGGAGCCTCAGCGGAGCCTCAGCGGAGCCTCCGGTGGATCTCCGGAACTCCACCGGAGCCTCAGCGGAGCCTCCGGTGGATTCACCGGAGCCTCCGCTCCTGCATATTTGGTTCCCTGGCTCCCTTTCACCTAGCACTTTTCATATAGAACGAGCATGTGCCCCATAAACTTAATGAACCTAATAACCTGGGCATTTTCATTCATTGAACAAACATTAGATCAAATGGTTATGTTGTCATATGATTACCAAAACGGACGATGATCTTTCAACTACGGCCTTGTTGTCGATGAAGCGGCCGAGCTGGGCGCCCCGGATCGTGGACATCACCTGCGCCTTCCAGAGGATATGTTTCCTTTTGGTGAGCTTCTCGGTGGCCGGCTGGGCGAAGGAGCCAGCTATGGCACCGAAGGAGGATCTTGAGGCCATCACAGACGTGGAGAGGCTCAGCTCTGATACCATGTTAAACTTCTAGATTGGATCGGTGGATGGTGTTAAGCGTGCCTTGGAGATCGGCCGTGTTACGTGTTAAATAGGGACCCGAGGGTCAAAGATTTACAGAGTTGTTTACAGGTTGCGATCTCAACTTGAGACGCAAGGAAAGATCCCGGGTGGCTTATCTACACCACACGGTTTAAACAAGAAGATTACAACAACTACAAGACCTATCGTTTAACAGGACTTGATTATAGGATTGGCCTTGATAATTAGCTTGGCCTTGTTCATTAGTTTGGCCTTGACCACTTGCTTCACCTTGATCATTAACTTGAGGGCTTGGTGCATCTTGTTGGGTAGCTTGTGTAACAATGGGTGTAGTTAATGGCTCCACTTGAGTGGGGCATAGTCCTTCTCCCTCCGTCATCAGGTAACCCTCAATTGGGGATTATTTCACCAATCCCCATGCTTCTTATGATGATAGAAGGAATTGCATCTCGTACAACACCATGATCTATACGCCCCCCTTGGGAGCCGTTATCCTCATAGAACACCACGTCTATAAATTCTTCAACTTGTCCGGTGGACTTGTTGTAGACTCTATAGGCGTGAGCGTTTGTGGCAGAGCCAACAAAGATACTGTCGAATCTCTGACTCTACAAATCCCTTAGGTGACCATATCGGGTTTCAACTAGGAGAACTCATGAGCGCTGGTGGAATCGTCGGCTAGACAGGGGGCGATATTTACCCAGGTTCGGGGCCCTCGTAGAGGTAAAACCCTTACTCATGCCTCTGTCGATCTGTATTAGTCGAATAGATCGGTTAAAATGGTGATGGCTCGAGTCAAGAGTATGATCTCAAGCTCAAGGTTTTGGTGTTGCCGGTGTTGCCTGGTCCTCTACCGGTGGCTCTCCTGGCCTTATATAGGTGGCCAGGTCTCAAACCTTTCCCGGAGAGGACTCGAACTCTAACCCTAGGTCGGTTACAAGTTTCCAAACTTAACCCGCAAGTTAGTGCGGGTGGGCTTCATGTGGGCCTTCTAGAATACTCCAAGGGATCCTCTTCTTGGGCCTTAACCTTGGGCCTGAGATGGGGTGTCCTTACCCGCGGGGTTCAGGATCCATTCCTTCGTCAGATACCCTCATAAAAAGATTTGGTCTAAAACTTTGACAAACGTTTACCTTTCTTGCGAATGAAGCACTTGCAACCAAAGACCTTGAAGTAAGATACGTCTGGTTTCTTTCCCATGAGAATCTCATAGGGAGTCTTGTTCAAGATCTTGCGGAGATATAACCAGTTGGTAGCATGACATGCGGTGGAGACGGCTTCGGACCAAAAGTTATAGGGAGAAGAGAACTCCGCAATGATTGTCCTAGCCTCATCCATCACAGTCTGGTTCTTTCATTCTGCAACACCATTTTGTTGAGGGGTATAGGGAGTGTAATATTGATAATCAATGCCCTCTTCACTAAAAAAACCCTCAACGGTATAGTTCTTGAACTCCGAGCCATTATCACTCCGGAAGTCCAATATGGAAGCATTGTGTTGGCGCTCAACTAGAGTGATGAACTCGATGACTCTCTTTATAGTCTCACTCTTCCTCTTGAAGAAATACACCCAACAATATCTTGAATAATCATCCACTATCACCAAGCAATACTTCTTTCCTCCGAGAATATCGTAAGATAGTGGACCAAAGAGATCTAAGTGAATGAGCTCGAAAATTCTTGTGGTGGAGATATTGGTTTTGGTTGGGTGAATTTCTCCATGTTGCTTCCCAAAGGCGCAATAGCTACACACACGATCTTTAGCAAACTTAGCTTTGGTTAGTCCTAAAACATGATTGCCACTTTGAAGGTCATGCAACATCCTCATATTGGTGGGCTAACCGGCGGTGCCAAAGCCAACCCACATCAACTTTAGCCGTTAGGCATGTCGCGGCACACGTGTCTCCTTTAGAGAAGTCCACTACATACATGTCGTTCTCGACAAACCCAACAAAGGCTAGTTTAAGAGTTTTTTCCCAAGTAACAATCACATTCTCTTTATTAAAGAAAGAGGTAAAACCACAATTTGCAAGTTGGAGAATGGACATCAAGTTATAACCAAGGGACTCAACAAGGAGAATATTTTCAATTGATAAATCATTTGAGATAGCCACCTTGCCTCGTCCCAATACCTTAAGTTCTGAATTGTCATGAATAGTGACACAATTGAGATGAGATAATGGTGGTTCAAGATTACTCATTGCGTCATTGCTTCCGGTCATATGTTGGGGTGTACCACTATCCATCGTCCATCTACCCGACCCGGAAGCGCTTCCCTACAAGAGATCAATTTCTTGATTTAGGTACCCATCCTTCAATGGGTCCTCTTTTGTTAGTGATAAGGGTCTTGGGAACCCAAATAGTCCAATGATAATCATCACCATAAGAAGTACCAACGTATTTAGCATAAATATGACCATCTCTAGATTTCATGAGAGCATAAGAGGGGTTATATTTTCCGGCAAAGTCATTATCAGTGATGCTCCCCCTAGAGGTATCACCACCCACAATGGCGTTGGTCTCCTTCTCCTTGGTCACCTCTCTATCCTTCACAAAGACAACATTTTGAGAGGAAGAGTTGGCATTCTTGGTTTTCTTCTTGCTCTTCTTCTTAGACTTGGCCACAAAGCCAAGTCCTTCCTTTCCTTTTAGCTCCTTGAGAGCTCATGGTGTCATTGAGGACTTTCTCTCCTCCTACAATGTTAGAAGTAGTACAAGAAGTAGGCATGATAACAATACTACTAGTGGAAGATATCACATGCTTATTAGATTGTTGAGCTAGATGATTATTCGGAGACGTGGTGAGTTTGTCATGAATTTCTTTAAGAGACGTGAACTCCTTTTCTTTTTTTTCATGACGCTCAACAAGACTCTCATGAGTTATACCTACCTTCAACTCTTCTTCTTCAAATGTTTTTAGCAAAGCTAGAGATTGTTCATTATCCTTCCTAAGTTTTGAAATACTAATAGCATAGGTATCTTCTAGACTAGATAGTTTCTCCCCAAGAGAGGCTCTCATGGATCTTTCTTTATCCAAAGTTTCTACAAGCTCCTTGTCATTGTTCTCATTGCCACCACCATAACTTTCCAAGATCACGATGATATTTTCCTTCTCATCAATGAGAGAGTTAGCATCATCAAGTTGCCACAAAAGGGCCTTTACCTTTTCTTTGGTTTCACCTTCAAGACTAGACAACCATGAGCCTAGATTCTTGGCCTCCTCATCATTATCAACAATATGTTCAACACAATCCAATAATGAGGGAGAACTAGTTGCAATAGACTTGGAGGTGGAAGATATTACAACGGTGGCTTTTGCCATGAAGCATGTAGGTTGGATCAATGCCTTCTCATTGGGAGATTCGAATAGAGAGACTGATGAAGAAGAAGACGTAGCCATGGCAATGTGGGACACACATACGACTTCATCTTCTCCTTCATCTCCGGAATAGTATGTTTCCAATGTGGGCCCTTCTTGGACATATAGAGCCCTTGGGACTCTTCTAGCAAGGTTCTTGTTTTATGGAGCTTTGTTCTTGTGCCTGCAAACAAGCTTGCCTTCATTCTCTTCTCTTGGCTCAAACAGACACTCTTTGACAAAGTGATTTGCACTTCCACAATTGTAGCTTGTCCTTGGCCGCTCCCCCTTCTTCTTGTAGACCTTTTTTCTTGAGGGTCTAGGAGCATCGGACTTATGAGCCTCCCATCTCTTCCAATAGCCGTGCATGGCAAAAGCAATACACTTGTGAGCACCCTTGTATGTGTCTTCATAATTCTCTGCATCCTCATCTTCCTTATCAACTTCTTCTATCCGAGAAATCGCCTTAGACTTCAAGGCAAGGTTGGGTGACTTCCCAACACCTCTTGAGCGGGCGAGAGCATCGTCCGCACTCTTGTGAAATAGGGATATGGCGATGAACTCACTAAGAACACCAATGGAGTTGAGTGAGTTGTAGTCCGATCTTGTTCATATGCTAGTGGATAGGTTATTCTCAAAAGGAGTTACGGCCTTGACAAACTTCCTCTTGATCCACTCATCGGAGATTTCCTCTTTTCCAAAGTCCCTCAATTGATTGCCAAGGGTGACAACATTTCTATATAGTTCCTCGGGACTTTCATCTTCAATCATGACGAAGTTCTCGGAATTTTCAAGTGCCACATCATACTTGGAGGATTGGATGCTAGCATTCCCTTGGAACAAGGTGTCAATTTTATCCCAAGCCTTCTTTGCGGTCTTCATACCACGGATGTGTTCAAGATGTTCTCTTGGGAGAGCCTTTTGAATGGTAACAAGAGCGGTATTATTGAGTTGAAATTCAATGTCCTCTCTTGGAGTCAAGTTGCTTGCATCATGAGGATGGAATCCATGTAGAACACGTCTCCACAAAGCGGTGCAAGATCCTGAAATATGAGTCTCCATATCGAACTTCCAAGAAGAAAATTCATTAGTGTTAAGCATGGGAGGAAGTCCAAAATTTAGAATGTGTGGCATTGCGGCAATGGGGTGAATAGAGTCATAATTGGGAGGTGGTGGAACTATTGAGTTAGAACCCTAGACGTTAGCCGTTTGAGACTTGGAGCCTTCGGAACTCCCACCGCTCTTAGCCTTTTTATTGTCTTTTGCCTTGGATTTCGCCTTGGCTAAAGCAATGTTAGCTTCCATTTCGGCATCTGAGCTAACATCTTCAGCGAGGGGGGGGTGTTCCTCGAGCTCCTTGGTTTTCCCCATCATGGCCTCCAACATCTTCTTTATGCTAGAAACCTCCGAGCCAACACTAGAGCTAACCTTGGAAAATTCGGTTTGGATAGTTCCAACCGTTTCTTGTAGGTTAGTTATAGTGTTGGCCATTTTGGCAATTTCCGCATTAGAACCGTTGGTCTCATTTTCATTGACCATTATACTCTTAGGCGGTTAAGCCCTTAGCAAGAGCCGAGGCTCTGATACCAATTGAAGGGAAGCTTGCTTCTGCCCAAGAGGCTTTGAAGAAGTTGGAGACGGCCAGCACCAAGGCGGATGCTGATCTTGTCGACTTTATCCGTCCCCTTGCCGGGCGCTTTGCGGGTGAGTTATTTTTGGTTTATAATTTGTCTTCTGCTGTCTTGATTCTTGACACTCTTCTTCTTTGTAGGTCTTCTGGGTGTTCCTCTGGAGCCTCCAGGAATCCAGCGGGTGGACACGCTGACGGATTCCCTCGCCCAGCTCAAGAGGCATGCCGAAGGAATTTGCTCCTTGGTTGGCAACGCCACTCAAGTGTTGACGCAGCTGCATGGTCGCCTTCTCGTCAATGCTTCCTCTCCACCCGCGCTAGGTGACTTGCTGAAGATCTTCTCGGAGAGAAATCTCCTGGATGCCTACGCGGTTGCTCAGTCGGAGTCTGGGGCGAAGACGGACATCCAGTTCGCGCTGGCGCATGGAGTTAGCGGCTTGGAGGAGGCTTATTCGGATCTCCCAGTCGACCCCTCCACGGGCAAAAAGGTACGGCTCTCTCGTTTTGGCGAGCCAGCCGCCATCCTTGCTCGGAAGCTGTCTGAGCTGTTTGCTCGACTTAAGGAAGGGACGATTGCCGCGAGTGGGAGCACCACTGTAGCTTCTTAGGCTTGTATTTCTTTTGCTTTACCAGCTTGATTGTAATGAACCTTGGGATGTATTCCCGTATTTTCACTGTCTTTAATCGAGGTGTTCTTATGAAAATGCTTCTTGCAATTGTTTGTCTTCTCCCGATGGGAGTAGCCCCCGAGCACCTGTTGAATAGGTGGTGAATATATCTCGAGTAGGGCACCTTATTCCTTTAATCTTCTTTTTGCTCTTCAGGTAGCCGAGGTGGCCGCAGAACCCTCAAGTGGACCTGCTACCCGAGCTGATCCACTTGTTGCCGCTGTTGGGACTTTGGCTGGTCTCCGTGATCGTGTAGCCGATGGTGAGCGCAAGCTGAAAGCGTTGCGTGGGGTAGCCGATGTGGCGAAGTCCAAGCAAAAACTGGCGACTGAACGCGAGCAGTTTGTGATGGACGAGTTGGCTTCCCTTGCTAGGGAACTGCTGTGTAAGTAATACAGCCACTAGGTCTTCTTTGTATTGTTTCCTTACCTAATCATGCATATTTGTTTCTTCAGTTGTTAAACCGGATGATAGGGAGGAAAAACAGTGGGTAGAAAACCACATTCTTCAAGAAGCTGGCAGCTCAAGGCCTCATGCGAATAATTTTTGGTCTGATCGCAGCCGAGGCTTTGTGTTGGCTACTTTGAAGTTCCGTGTCTCCCAGGTAAAAGTTCTCTTGAGTTCTTTTCACGAGGTCTTGATCGCGATGAACGCTGCATTCTATCCGCTGGAAAGGGGTCCTGAAGACTGGAGCTATCTCCTCGGGCTCTTCGGGCAAGAGGGAGAAATTCGCGAGTGTGTGCGCAATCAGATGGCTTGTGGCGCGGTGGTGGATCTCTCCTTTGTCCGAATATGGCATCCTGAGATAAATTTTAACTCCGTAGCTAGGCTTCCAGATGGTCCAATCGATGATATTTCTCCGCACTACGATGTTGTTCGTCCTGCAGCGGAGAAAATCATTCGACTAACCTCTGAGGAAGTAGATAGAGTGTTGGCGACTGAGAATGCTTATCTCCATGATTGATTGTTGAATGTGGACATTCTGTGATGCTATATAGTTTGTAAAAACTGTTGTAAGGTGTGTAACCTCGTGTGTATAAATTTTCTCGTGATGCTTAGTTGTAGGCGTAGTCCCCGTGTGTTTATGGGGTGTGTACCTGTAACTATTTAGCATGTAGAATGAATAATCTTCGAGTAAATATGGTTGAGAAACCATGTATTTTATTGCTATGACTGAGAAGTCATGTATTCGGGCTACAGGAGTGGCTAGTATAGCCTTATTTGTCTTGAGAACAGGTAAATCTAGGGATAAAATTTGCGGAGGTGTGCGATATTCCAAGGGTTGGAATAGATTCCTCCAGTCGATGGATTCTTCAGCCTGTAGGCTCCACCTGGGATGACTTCGTGTATTATGAAGGGTCCTTCCCATGGTGGCTCGAGCTTGTGTCCTTCCTTCTGCTTGAGTCGCAGCACTAGATCTCCAACCGCGAATGCTCTGTGGCGTATGCGGCGACTATGATAATTTCGCAGTGATTGTTGATATACTGCGGATCTTGCGAGCGCTATATCGCGCATCTCATCGAGTGCATCCATATCTTCCGCGAGTGCCCTGTTTGAGGTTTCTTCGCTGTAAGCCACAACTCGTGGGGCGCTGAACCGAACATCCTCGGGAAGGACTGCCTCTGCCCCGTATACCATGAAAAATGGCGTGTAGTTTGTGGATCGGTTTGGAGTTGTGCGGAGGCTCCATAGCACGGAGGGTAACTCTTCGGCCCAATGTCCGGCTGCTGGGTGTAGACGATCGAGTAGACGTTTCTTGATTGCAGCTGAAACTAAGCCGTTGGATCTTTCGACTTGTCCGTTCGTTTGCGGGTGGGCAACTGAAGCAAACTTGAAGTTGATGCCCTTTTCCTCGCAGAACTGTTGTGTTTCCTTTGCTGTGAAGTTTGTGCCACTGTTTGTAATGATGTCATGTGGTACCCCGAATCTGCATACGATGGAGTCGAGGAACTTGACTGCGCATTGGGCACTAGCCGAAGTTACTGGCATGGCCTCGATCCATTTGGTAAATTTGTCGACTGCGACCAGCAAGTGTGTATATCCACCTGGTGTGGACTTGCGTAATGGTCCTACCATGTCTAGCCCCCATTGCGCAAAGGGCCAGACGATGGGTATCATGTGCAGTTCCGTAGCAGGTGCATGTGGTCTTGGTGCGAATCGCTGGCAAGCATCGCATCATTCGACTAGCTTATTTGCGTCGGTGGCTGCTGTGAGCCAATAGAATCCCGCTCGGAAGGCTTTTCCCATGATTGCTTTCCAGCTAGCGTGATGCCCACGGTCTCCTTGGTGGATGTCCTGGAGTAACTCTTTGCCATCTTCGGGTGCGATGCAGCGCTGAAGTATACCTGAGATGCTTTGCTTGTATAATTCTCCATTGATTACCCAAAAGGATTTACTGCGTCTGATTATCTGTCGAGCCTCGCGAGGATCTGCCGGGAGCTGTTTGGTGGACAGGTAGTCGAGGTATTTCTGCGTCCAGACTGGCTCGACCAGAAAAACCTGTCGTGAAATGTTATGAATAAGCTCGATGATGGTGACTTGCGGGCTGACCTCTGTTTCTTGTGCTGTGGGTGTTCCTGCAGCTTTTTTGACTTTGACAGAGCGCTTGGTCATCCTCTCGAAATATATTCCTGACGGTATGGGTGTGTTTGTAGAACCCATGTTTGCCAATTTATCTGCTTCTTCATTGTTGGATCTCGCAATGTGCTTCAGCTCGCATCCCTTGAAGTTTCCTTCGAGTAGGTTGTACATGTCGCGATATGCGACCATGTTTTCGGCAACTGCGTCGCATTCTTTCATTGTTTGCTGTACGATGAGATTGGAGTCGCCGTAGGGGTGGCTCCACAGGCGACTGCCATCTTCATCCCATGCAACAGAGCTTCATATTCTGCGTCGTTGTTTGATGCCGGATCATCGGGTGGAAAGTCCAATCGTAGGACGTATTGCAGCTTGTCTCCCCTAGGCGATATGAGGACAATTCCAGCTCCTGCTCCTTCGTTTCGTTTGGACCCGTCAAAGTACATTATCCAGTTGCTCGTGTACTCAGGCGGTCCTGGCGTTTGTAGCTCTGTCCACTCGCTTAGGAATTCCACGAGTACCTGGGATTTGACTGCGTTGCGTCCCGCATAAGTGATGTCCAAAGCGCCCAACTCTATGCTCCATTTGGCTATTCTTCCGGATGCCATGGGGTTATTCATGATTGTCCCGAGTGACGCATCATTAACCACTGTGATGGCGTGTTCCTGGAAGTAGTGCTTGAGCTTTCGGGCTGTAAGAACAACTCCATATGCGAGCTTCTGGTAATGAGGATATCGTTGCTTGCATGGCGAGAGCACTTCGCTGATATAATAGATCGGTCGCTGAACTCCGTACGCTTTGCCCTCCTCAGGTCGTTCGACTACGATTGCTGTGATGATGACCTGGTTTGTGGCGGCTAGGTACAAGTAGAGTGGCTCCCTTTCTTGCGGTGTTGCAAGGACTCGCCTGCTTTGTAGCGATCGCTTTAAGTCCGCGAATGCTTGCTTAGCTTCTGGTGTCCACTCGAATTTGTCCGTCTTCTTCAGCAGCTTGTAGAAGGGTAACGCTTGCTCTCCCAATCGTGCGATGAACCTGCTCAGGGCGGCTAGTCGCCCTGCGAGCCGTTCGACTCCGTGTAGATTGGTTGGCTCCTTCATAGTCAAGATTGCTTGTATTTTCTCTGGGTTGCCTTCGATGCCTCTGGCGGATACCAGGTACCCGAGAAGTTTCCCTGCTGGAACGCCGAAGACGCATTTTGTCGGATTGAGCTTGATCCTGTATGCGTTGAGGGCGTCGAATGTTTCTCTAATATCCTCGAGGAGTGTGCTCTCAAATCGAGTCTTGATGACTATGTCGTCAACGTACACTTGTATGTTCTTGCCAATGATCTTGGCGAGGCATTTTTGCATGCAGGGCTGGTATGTTGCGCCTGCGTTCTTGAGCCCGAAGGGCATTGTCGTGTAGCAGTATACACCGTGTGGTGTGATGAATGTTGTCTTTTCTTCGTCCTCCTGTTTCATCCGGATCTGATTATATCCCGAATAGGCGTCCAGGAAGGAGAGGCGTTGACAGCCTGTCGTAGAGTCCACGATCTGGTCGATTCGCGGGAGGGGAAAGTTATCCTTGGGGCAGTGCTTGTTTAACGACGTGTAGTCGATGCATACCCGAAGGATGTCCGTGTTCTTTTTGGGGACCAGCACCGGGTTTGCTAACCAAGTGGATATCTTGATCTCCCTGATGAATTTTGCTGCTAGCAATCTGTTTACTTCTTCTCCAAGCGCCTTCTGGTTGGGTTCTGAAAATCGTCGAGTAGTTTGTTTGATAGGTTTGGCATCTGGAAAGACTTCGAGTGAGTGCTCGGCAAACTCCCTGGGTATTCCTGGCATATCTTAGGGCTGCCAGGCGAAAATTTCCCAGTACTCACGGAGGAGTTCGACGAGCGCGCTTTCCTATGCTTGCGGAAGGGTGGTGGAGACCATCGCTGTCTTCGCAGAATATGTCGGGTGCACTTGATGCTTTTGGGTGTCACTGTTAGCGCTGAACTCCAGTTCAGGCGCGTTTTTCTTCGTGAGGGGCATCACGGAGTGATCCGTGGTTTTTGCCAGCTCTTGAAGTTCTTCTTGCATCCCGAAAGATTTTGCGATCTCATTGAATTCAATGTCACACTTGTTGGATTTCTGAAAGTCTCCGTCGATGGTGATTACGCCATATTCTCTAGGTAATTTAAGCTTCAGGTAGGCGTAGTGCGGTACTGCCATGAATCTGGCGAACGTTGTTCGACCAAGAATGGCGTGGTACTGTGAAGGCCAATCGACGACTTCGAAGTCGAGGAATTCTCTTCTGTAGTTGCTCTTAGTGCCCAGCACAACTTCTAGGTTGATTGTTCCGAGTGGACGGATTGCCTTTCCTGGAACTATCCCGTGGAAGGATGTTTCTGATTCCGGGAGGCCGTCCAAGTTCCTGTTCATCCGACGGAGTGTATCCGCGTAGATAATGTTGATGCCACTGCCACCATCCATGAATACGCGGGCCAAGTCATAGTTGCCAATTTGTGCTTGGATGACAAGGGCGGCGTGTCCTGGTCGATAGACTCGTGGCGGGTGGTCCTTCATCGAGAATGTTATCGGCTGGTCTGCCATCTTCAAGTACTCTGTTTTTGTTGGCGGTGTCTGCACAGCCATGCACAATTGCCTCGTGTTAGTCTTTTGAGCTCTGCGGGATGGACATACCTTCTGGATCATTGCGAGTTGCCCTGCTGGATTCGGGTACGCATTGGCCCCGGAGTTTTGTGCAGGTGGTGCGGGTAGCGCAGCTAATGCCATGTTTGGATTTGCTGGTGGAGGTAGGGGTTGTGGCGGCTAGAATCCTTGGTGGCCTCCTCCTGGAAGCGGTGGGTAATTTTGAGTGGCTGCAGATCTTTTTCTGGCGAGTGCTTCTGAGATATCAATAAACTTTCGACCTTAAGAAGGTGTGTTGCCTTAGTTTTGCCCGTGCGCTTATCTGTAAATAGATGTAGCGAGCAGTATCCATCGAGGTCTTCCTCGGGTGATTTTTCTTCAGCATTTGGTCTCCACTCGCGATTCCCACGGCGACCGGAGTCGCGGCTTCTCATGAATTCCGCCGCTACCAACTCTTCTCGGTCCTCGTGATCGTAATATTTCCTCCTTTTCCTCCGGCCATGACGGTCTTCATCGTGCGCAGGTGATGATGCTCTTTCGTTGCGCACTGCGTCTTCTCCGTTAGCCCACTTTTCGCCTATGATCATTAGTTCTCCAATAGTTTTGGGTGCAGCCCCGCCTAGTTCTTCTCTGAAAGCAGTTCTTCGGGCGCCTTTCGCAAAGGCCTCAATCGCCACTTCTTCCGAGATGGTTCCCGCAGTGTTCCTGAGTGTGGTCCACCGTAGGATATATTCGCGGGTAGACTCACCGCTTTTCTGCTTGCATGCTCGCAGTTCTTCAATGGTGGCCGGCCTCTTGTAGGTCGACTGGAAATTTTTGCAAAAGTCGCGGTGCAAGTCATCCCATGATGCATAACAAGATCTTGGTCTTCTTTCCAGCCAGCTGCGGGCCGCGCCAACGAGATGCAAATTGAGATATTGCATAGCTGTGTTCTTGTTCCCACGTTGGCATTTTACTGCCGTGAGGTAATAGCTTAGCCATTGAGAAGGCTCGAGTGAGCCGTCGTACTTTGTCACCTCCGTGCTGAGCTTGAATCTCCTGGGTAGAGGTGCTTCGCGGATGCTGCGGGCGATTATTTTGTGCGATGTCCGATCGCGCGTCATGTCCTGGCCGATCGCGGTCGGCGTCCTTCCTTGGCTCCTTGCTTCGCTTTCGCGAGCGGCTGCTGTGATGCCGTGAGCTTTTGTCTCTCGGACTGCCTTCGCTGCTGCTTCGACTGTCATCACGGCGCCGTGCTTCTTTTCCTCGGCCACGACGTGGCGATCTATCCCTTCTTGGCGAAGTGCTCCTATGTTTGCGGGATGCTTCCCTATCCTTCTCTTTCTCCTTCTCCTGTTCCTTCTCCAGCTGCTCTGCGGCTTTCTTTCGATCATAGGCGGCGAGCCTTGCGGCTTCCAGTCCTAGTCCCTTGCGTACTTGTTTATACTGCTCCGCCCGAGGGTCACTTTCCGTCGGTTGATTCATCTGCATGTAAGTTGCTGCGGCTAGAACCGCGGCAGCGGGAGTTTGCGGGTAGACATTGTCGTCGTCATCGACTCGCATGAGAGAAGGAGTGATCGATCTGCTGGTTCCGGCTAGGGATTCATTGTTCCTGGATGTAGATGCGTGCCCCTTCCTCGCAGGTCGGGTTCCGACCGAGGGTGTTATGGACAGCCTGGCTCGTCTTTGGCTCGACTCATCCGCCGCTCTTCTTCGGCGGGCCAGATCTATCCGAGCGTCTTTGATGGTCGTGGCTGCTCTCACTAGGTGATAGTGGTAGGCAACCATGTCTTCGTGTGAAGCCCCGGCTGCGGGTGGCTTGCTCGTTCGCATAGCCTCCTTCGCTCGGTTCCAAGATTCCCGTGAGACGCCGATTATGTTGCGCTCTGCCGCGCTATGTTCCGTTTCTGAGGCTTGTTCCGATCCTGCCATGCATACTTGAGCCAGTCGAGGCTCGTGCGTCCTAGGCGTAGATCGAAAGTTCCTTTGAATTCTTGATGGTTCCTCTGTCGAGAGGGTATGGTAGTCGTTGGCGTTGAAGCGGATGGACTCGCTGCTTTTCTCCAGATGACGGCGCGAGTCGATAGCTCCAGATTCAGTTTCTGATTCATCCGAGAAGTGGAGGATCCCGTCCCTGCTGGTCACGAATTTCAGGCTCCCGAACGTCAAGGTGACGCTCTTCTCCAGATCCTCGAATACCGGGCGCGATTCCGGCGAGTGAGGTGTGACCACGACAGATCCGATCCGTATAGGATTGTTCAGAGCCGTAGTCGATGGTTTCCAACGGGAGTGGGTTGTCGATGAAGCCGAAGATGCCGGTGATCCAGCGCCCGTGTCCCCACGGTCGGCGCCAATTGTCGAATCTCTCACTCTACAAATCCCTTAGGTGACCCTATCGGGTTTCGACTAGGAGAACTCATGAGCGCTGGTGGAATCGTCGGCTAGACAGGGGGCGAGATTTACCCAGGTTCGGGGCCCTCGTAGAGGTAAAACCCTTACTCCTGCCTCTGTCGATCTGTATTAGTCGAATAGATCGGTTACAATGGTGATGGCTCGAGTCGAGAGTATGATCTCAAGCTCAAGGTTTTCGTATTGCCGGTGTTGCCTGGTCCTCTACCGGTGGCTCTCCTGGCCTTATATAGGTGGCCAGGTCTCAAACCTTACCCGGAGAGGACTCGAACTCTAACCCTAGGTCGGTTACAAGTTTCCAAACTTAACCCGCAAGTTAGTGCGGGTAGGCTTCACGCGGGCCTTCTAGAATACTCCAAGGGCTCCTCTTCTTGGGCCTTAACCTTGGGCCTGAGATGGGGTGTCCTTACCCGCGGGGTCCAGGATCCATGCCTTTGTCAGATACCCTCATAAAAAGATTTGGTCTGAAACTTTGACCAACGTTTACCTTTCTTGCGAATGAAGCACTTGCAACCAAAGACCTTGAAGTAAGATACGTCTGGTTTCTTTCCCATGAGAATCTCATAGGGAGTCTTGTTCAAGATCTTGCGGAGATATAACCAGTTGGTAGCATGACATGCGGTGGAGACGGCTTCGGACCAAAAGTTATAGGGAGAAGAGAACTCCGCAATCATTGTCCTAGCCTCATCCATCAAAGTCTGGTTCTTTCATTCCGTAACACCATTTTGTTGAGGGGTATAGGGAGCGTAATATTGATAAGCAATGCCCTCTTCACTAAAAAAAACCTCAACGGTATAGTTCTTGAACTCCGAGCCATTATCACTCCGGACGTCCAATATGGAAGCATTGTGTTGGCGCTCAACTAGAGTGATGAACTCGATGACTCTCTTTATAGTCTCACTCTTCCTCTTGAAGAAATACACCCAACAATATCTTGAATAATCACTCCACTATCACCAAGCAATACTTCTTTCCTCCGAGAATATCGTAAGATAGTGGACCAAAGAGATCTAAGTGAATGAGCTCGAAAATCTTTGTGGTGGAGATATTGGTTTTGGTTGGGTGAATTCTCCTTGTTGCTTCCCAAAGGCGCAAGAGCTACACACACGATCTTTAGCAAACTTAGCTTTGGTTAGTCCTAAAACATGATTGCCCTTGAAGGTCATGAACATCCTCATATTGGTGGGCTAACCGGCGGTGCCAAAGCCAACCCACATCAACTTTAGCCATTAGGCATGTCGCGGCACACGTGTCTCCTTTAGAGAAGTCCACTACATACATGTCGTTCTCGACAAACCCAACAAAGGCTAGTTTAAGAGTTTTTTCCCAAGTAACAATCACATTCTCTTTATTTAAAGAAAGAGGTAGTAAATCACAATTTGCAAGGTTGGAGAAGGGACATCAAGTTATATCCAAGGGACTCAACAAGGAGAATTTTTCAAATTGATAAATCATTTGAGATAGCCACCTTGCCTCTTCGTCCCATATACCTTAGTTCTGATTGTCATGAATAGTGACACAATTGAGATGAGATAATGGGTGGTTCAAGATTACTCATTGCGTCATTGCTTTCGGTCATATGTTGGGGTTATTTGGTAACCACTATCCATCGTCCATCTACCCGACCCGGAAGCGCTTCCCTACAAGAGATCAATTTCTTGATTTAGGTACCCATCCTTCAATGGGTCCTCTTTTGTTAGTGATAAGGGTCTTGGGAACCCAAATAGTCCAATGATAATCATCACCGAAGAAGTACCAACGTATTTAGCATACCATCTCTAGATTTCATGAGAGCATAAGAGGGGTTATATTTTCCGGCAAAGTCATTATCAGTGATGCTCCCCCTAGAGGTATCACCACCCATAATGGCGTTGGTCTCCTTCTCCTTGGTCACCTCTCCCTCCTTCACAAAGACAACATTTTGAGAGGAAGAGTTGGCATTCTTGGTTTTCTTCTTGCTCTTCTTCTTAGACTTGGCCACAAAGCCAAGTCCTTCCTTTCCTTTTAGCTCCTTGAGAGCTCATGGTGTCATTGAGGACTTTCTCTCCTCCTACAATGTTAGAAGTAGTACAAGAAGTAGGCATGATAACAATACTACTAGTGGAAGATATCACATGCTTATTAGATTGTTGAGCTAGAAGCTTATTCGGAGACGTGGTGAGTTTGTCATGAATTTCTTTAAGAGACGTGAACTCCTTTTCTAGTTTTTCATGACGCTCAACAAGACTCTCATGAGTTATACCTAGCTTCAACTCTTCTTCTTCAAATGTTTTTAGCAAAGCTAGAGATTGTTCATTATCCTTCCTAAGTTTTGAAATACTAATAGCATAGGTATCTTCTAGACTAGATAGTTTCTCCCCAAGAGAGGCTCTCATGGATCTTTCTTTATCCAGAGTTTCTACAAGCTCCTTGTCATTGTTCTCATTGCCACCACCATAACTTTCCAAGATCACGATGATATTTTCCTTCTCATCAATGAGAGAGTTAGCATCATCAAGTTGCCACAAAAGGGCCTTTACCTTTTCTTTGGTTTCTGTCGCACCCGGACTTCTAAAGGATACTCGCAGTTCCGGTGAATAGTAGATGATTGGATTACGGGACTTACCGGAACCCGCATCTCTTACGAGTAGGCCAACACACGTATGTGTGACAACCAACCCCCTACTGTTCATCGTCTATGTAAACCATCCCATAGAAATCAGGATATTACCATTGACGTACTTCATACCATACACACATGGTACGTCAACGGCGTTTAACAGAATGATAGCACAACATATCTCTAAGACACAAATAAATAGAAATAAGTTGCAATTAGCTCTCACTAGAGCAGAGATAGCAAATACAATCATCCATCGGACACATGTCCCAACAATTCATCATTACAACACAGCGGAAGCATCCAAAGTGTCTGAGTACAGACAAGATCCAAATAGGCCTAAGAGGCCGGAAACGAAAAGACGGAGCCCATCCACGATGTCTCGGATCCTGCCCAGGTCCGCTACCTACTCGTCAGCAGCCTCGTCAAACTCCACGTAGTAGCCATCACGGGGATCCTCAGAGAAGTAGTCTGCGGAAACCACAGCCCCAAAGGGGTCAGTACATAAACGTACTGGCAAGCAAGACTCACAAGATACCAAAGTGTACCCGTCAACACCAAGCACAGATGCTCTAGGTTCAACGGAAGAAAGGGTGATACAAAAGATGCGGCAGCGGGCTGCACTAACCAACTACAGATACATGCTATAACTTCCGACTAACAGAAAGGGGATAAGATAGCGTATCGTAACCAACTACAACTACCTCCAAACAAACCCATCCTGGATCTCGCCCCTTATCCAAAGAAGCAATCCGAGGATAACTCACACAGTTGGATTAATGATGGTGCAAGTTATCGTGTCAATAAGACTATTACTAGGAAAGTTATCATTAGTTAGGTGTAAGTTGTTCTGAGTACTTGTTAGCCAGTACTTTCACCAAGTCATCCATAACCGCGGAAAACACGGCTTCTCGAGAAGATTTATCCCTGCAGGGGTGCACCAATTTGGCCGTACACGTAAGAATAACCCGCCAGATGGAATGCCTTCCACCAAGCGGGGCACTCAACACAACTCAACTCTTCTTCGCATCAAGCCCAAAGAACCACGTGCTGTGCGTGCGCGGCTAATCGAGCCCCCACGAAAAAAAGGGGGACCCTCATAGCACTCTAAGACCACGCCGCCCTAAATGCCGACTACAAAAGTTCCACCCTGGCCTCGGGTTCGTACCTGCATATGAGTGCATCAAATGGAAAGCCCGAACTAAGTGTGGCGATTTGGACGAGATGCGAATCGAATCAAATTGAGGGGGGCGCCCATACACGCTTCCCACATGCGGTTAGTGCGCTCATCATGGATCAGTAGACAAGACCCTTTTCCTAATTAGGGTCGACACTAGCAGGCCTCAAAACCACGCCGGGCCTCCTGCCGGTGCCTTATCATCAAATTATTATTAACCAAAGCATTAACAGGTTGATTGCTTTAACATCAAGCCCCAGAACATAATAGAATATATTAACAGAAAGTAACGGGCAACAGACTCGAGCAGAAACAACCCTAAGCATGCTAGTAAGACACGGGCAACAAGCAAAGGGGTTATAGGTGTGGGGGTGAGGCCATATCAGGGTTAAAGGATAACATGTGATAGGTTCGTAACAGAAGCAACGATTCATAAGGCTAGCAGAATAGACAACGGAAAGTATCGGTATCCAATGTTGAAAGGAACACAATGGTTCATGTGAGTGAATACTTGCCTGCAAACTCAGTAGCCTGGTACTGGGCTAACTCCTTAGAAGGGGTGTCGTAAGTCTCGTCTGTCTCAACATCGTCGTCTATTCGAGAAGAAGCAAACAAACAACGTAGAGAGACAAACAATCAATAACATGGCATAGTGCACAATCATGGGATGATGCATGACCATTTAACTAAGGCATCAAAAATAAACTAGTTGGCATGGTAACATAACATGATTAAATGGACCCACATGCAATTTGGATTCCATATGGAAAGCCCATGAATTATGGTTGAATTAAATGATCTACAACTAAACAACATGTGTAAGTGAATTAGCATGATGCATGGATGAGGAAAACAGAAAGAAAACAACCTTACGTGCAATTTGAAATAAGGTTTACCAAGTTTGGAAATTCATTTATTAAGTTATGAAAATTTGCTTCTTAAAGGTGTTACACAAGCATTTGTTTTTTCACCACTTTTAATTGTTCAAAATAGATAACAAAGTTCATATTTGAAAAGAACACAAAATTTTAGGTGGAATACATGTTTCACTTGTTGAAAAAGGATTTAAAATAAATTACTTATGAATTAAACAAGTTTAAACAAGATTTAAATGAATTTAATTCAAGTATGAATTTATTTGAATTTTTATTTTGTTCAAAACATTAAATCAAATTCATATTTGAAAAGTTTATACTTTTCTAGTTTGAAAGCATATTCTATATGTTCAAAAATAATTTAATTTGAGCAAGTTATGAATTTAGCAAATTTAAATGATTTAAACAAGGTTTAAATTATTTAACCCATTTTAACTATTCAAAACAGAAAATAAAGTTTACATTTGAAAAGGTAGTTCAAATTGGCATGGAAAACATATTTTATTTGTGTTATTTGAATTAAGTTTGAATTAGTTATGAAATTAACCAAATTTAAAAGGAGTTGTTTGAATTTGAAATTTGAAACAATTTGAAATGTTCAAAACATAAAACAAATGATGTAATCAGATAGAGAATTAAATTTGGTGCAGATTACATATTTCATTTGCATTATTTGGATTTGAATTTCAAAGTTATTTGCATTTCAATTACAGGGACTATTCTGTAAAGGAAAAGGACTTAAATTTAAAAAGAAAAAGCAGAAAACCATCTACACCTCGCAGTGGCTAGTCCAAGCCACTGACAGAGGGGCCCCTGGGCCACGGTGGCCCGCGTGTGTGCACAGCAGCTGACAGGGGGGCCCTCCTGTCAGTGCTCCTCGCGAAAGAAAAAGGTGGGATTTTATTTGCGGGAGGCAGGGATCGAACCCTGGCCTCCCGGGCGCGCGCGCTGCTGCGTTGCCACTGTGGTGGCGATGCGTTTGTTGACAGTATAAGGGTGCAGTGAGGATATTATTCAGCTACGCGCGTTAACTGAAACTGCAAGTTTCAGGTAACTGAAACTTGGCAGAGGAACGGTGGCCGGCGGCGAGCTGCTGCTGCGCTGCTCAGGCCGTGGATGCGCGCGTGTGGGTGTGGTGCTGCGTGTGCATAACGTGACAGCAGAGGGGATGGAAGGGAGGGTGGCGTGCTCACCCTCGAAGTAGAGGAAGTAGCAGCTCGGGGAGGACGTCGCCGGCGACAGAGGCAGCGACGAGGATGGCGGCGGCGCTACAGGCGTTCCCAGCCCCCGTGGAGGTGTCGGAGAGGATGAGGGAGCCACGGGGATCTGATTTCCGCTCTCGTACTGCGGCGAGGATGGCTTGGACGACGGCGATCGTCGAAAGTTCAGAGCGGCGGCGCTCGGGGTTCAGAGGTGGAGGTGGAAGCAGAGGTGGAAAGAGGGGAAATCATGGCGGCGGCGGCGAGGGAGAGAGAGAGAAGGGCTAGGGCAGAGGAGCAGAGCTCGGGGGTAGGTTTATAGGGGGAGGTGAGCGCTGCTGGCCGTTCCTGCTCGCCGTACGGCGACGTGGACAGCGGCAGATGCTGCCGTACAGGGGGAAGAAGGGGCGAAGAGGTACGGGCCGGGGGAAGGTTTGGTGGGCTGGGTCTGGCTGGTGGGCGCAGCCCACCTGCTGGCTTGCCCCTCTCTGTTTCCTTTTTATTTTTATTTTTATTTTTTGCTGTTCTGTTTTTTTTTTTTGCAGATTTGAAAAAGGAAGAAAAGAATAGGTTTTGGGGTTTAGAAAAATTAGGGGAAAAAATTTGTATGAGTTCTTTAGTATAAAACAGCAATGTGCAACCATTTTGTTTCCCAAATTTTTTAATTTATGTTGCTGTTTGGGAAATAACTAAATTTAATTGAATTAAGTGATTAATTGAAACTTAAGCAATTTAAAAGCCTTTTTAAAATTCATGTTTAATTGAAACAAAAGATTTGGAGTGATTTGTAATTTCCATAATTTACAAATGGTCCCTGTTTGGAATTTAATTGAATTTGTATGCAATTTGAACTTAAGAGAATTATTAAAAAGAACAAATTAATAGTTTAAGCTTTCCATTTTTAATGGAAACAAATGGATGTTTTAATTGAACTTTTTATTTGGCAAAATTGTAACAGAGCAAGTATGAAACAAAACATTTGAATATTGTTTGAATATCAATTGGGAAAACAAAGGAAAACAGATGGAAAACAATTGCTAAAACAAATGCAATGATGATGTCATGATGCAAAACATAAAATAACAAGAAACAAAACATTCTAGGGGTGGTTTTTCATACTTGGGATGTTACAAAACGCCCCCCCTTGAAGGAATCGCGCCCCGAGATTCCTACTGAGAAGAGAAAAGGTCCGGATATTTCTTGCGAAGATCCTCTTCGGTCTCCCACGTTGCCTCTTTATCGGAATGATGAGACCACTGCACTTTCAAGAACTTGGTGCTCTTGTTGGGAGTCTTACGCTCGGTCTCATCGAGAATTCGAACAGGGTGCTCCTCATAAGAGAGATCTTCTTGCAGTTCAATGGAATCATGATCAACTGCACGATCTGGATCTTTGAAACACCTCTTGAGCTGTGACACGTGAAACACATCGTGCACCTTGGATAGTTTTTCTGGAAGTTCAAGACGATAGGCATTTTCCGCACGCCTTGAGATTATGTTGAAAGGGCCAATGTATCTTGGTGCAAGCTTTCCTTTCACACCAAAACGATGAGTGCCTCTGAGGGGAGTTACACGGAGATATGCTTTGTCACCAGTTGCATAAATCATATCCCTGTGCTTGCTGTCATAGTAGCTTTTCTGACGAGACTGATCAATCTTGAGATTGTCACGAATGATGCGAACTTTCTCTTCGGCTTCCTTAACAATGTCAGCGTCTAAGAGTGAACGTTCACCAGCTCCAGACCAATTGATAGGACTCCTGCATCTGCGGCCATAGAGAGCTTCAAATGGAGCCATGCCTAGGCTTGCCTGGAAGCTGTTGTTGTAGGAGAATTCAGCATATGGAAGGCATTCCTCCCATTTCATGCCAAAGGAGAGACCACATGCTCTGAGCATATCCTCGAGAATCTGATTGACTCTTTCGACTTGCCCTTGAGACTGAGGGTGATAAGCTGTGCTGAACAGAAGTTTGGTGCCCAATGCTTCTTGAAAGCTTTTTCAGAAATGAGAAGTGAATATGCTTCCACGGTCTGAGCTTATTTCCAATGGAACACCATGAAGAGGAACAATCTTTGCTGTGTAGAGATCTGCTATCTGGCTAGCTGAGATTGTTTCTTTGGCAGCAAAGAAGTGAGCTACCTTAGTGAGACGATCAATGACAATGAAGATTGCATCGTTGCCCCTCTTGGACTTTGGAAAACCAGTGACGAAGTCCATTTCAATCATGTCCCACTTCCACTCAGGGATTTTCAGAGGTTGGAGAAGACCGACTGTTTTCTGATGGACTGCCTTAACACGTTGACAAACGTCGCATTCAGAAACGTATTGAGCAATTTCACGTTTCATGCCAAGCCACCAATACAGCGTCTTGAGATCCTGGTACATCTTTGTACTTCCAGGGTGTATGGAGAGAGGAGTTTCATGAGCCTCCTTGAGAATGACATCTTTGAGACTTTGAACTTGAGGAACTGCAATGCGTCCTTCGAAGAACACAGTTCCTTTGTCATCAATTGAGAAGGACTTAAATTTATCCTTGCCTTCTTTGATGTGTTCTACCATCTTCTTGATTTCAGCATCACGAAGTTGTTCAGAACGAATCTTGTCCTCGAGAGTTGGACTGGCTATCAAGTTCGCAAGATAGCCTTGAGGAACAAGACCAAGGTTCAGCTTCTGGAATTCTTCATGAAGTGGAGGTTGGCTTTCCATGATCATGAGATTATTGCAATACGACTTGCGACTGAGAGCATCGGCCATAACATTAGCCTTGCCTGGAGTGTAAGAAATGGTGAGATCAAAGTCTTTAATCTTCTCAATCCATCTCCTTTGCCTGAGGTTTAGATCTGGTTGTGTGAAGATGTATTTTAGACTCTTATGATCGGAAAAGATTTCAGTGCGATTACCCAACAAGTATTGCCTCCATTTCTTCAGGGCAAACACAACTGCTGCAAGTTCAAGATCATGTGTGGGATAATTGAGCTCATGTGCGTTCAACTGACGTGAAGCATAAGCAACAACTTGACATTCTTGCATAAGAACTGCACCTAGACCTTGGAGAGATGCATCACAGAATATTTGGAAAGGTTTGGTAGTATCTGGGCCAACCAGAACTGGTGTAGAAGTGAGTTTAGTTTTCAGGAGATTGAAACTTTCATCACATTGTGGAGACCAAACGAACTTCTTGTCCTTCTTTGTGAGGTCAGTGAGAGGTTTGGCAATCTTGGAGAAGTTTTGGACGAAACGACGGCAATAGCTAGCCAAGCCAAGAAAACTTCTTACTTGCTTCACCGTCTTAGGATGTTTCCAATCAACAATTGCTTTAACGTTTTCTGGATCAATGGCTATGCCCTTGGCAGAGATGACATGACCAAGGTAAGCAACTTCTGGAATCCATAACTCACATTTGGAGAACTTGGCATATAGACGATGCTCACGAAGTTTCATGAGAGTGAGACGAAGATGTTCTTCATGCTCTTCCTCGGATTTTGAGTAGACAAGAATGTCATCAAGATATACCACAACGAACTTGTCGAGGTATTCGTGGAAAACAGAATTCATGAGTCGAGAGAATGTCGCTGGTGCATTGGTTAGACCAAAGGACATGACGGTGTATTCATATAGACCGTAGCGAGTGGTGAAGGATGTTTTTGGAATATCTTCCTTTCTGATCTTTATTTGATGGTAACCCATTCTGAAGTCCAACTTGGAGAATATTGAGGCTCCAGCAAGTTGATCAAAAAGATCATCGATACGAGGAATTGGATACTTGTTTTTGATGGTTTTCTCGTTAAGAGGACGATAGTCAACAACGAGTCTCTTTGTGTGATCCTTCTTCGCAACGAACAGAGTTGGGCAACCCCAAGCCGATGAACTAGGTTGAATGTAACCTTTTTCCATGTACATATCGATTTGCTCATTTAACAGTTTCAGTTCAGGAGGAGCTATCTTGTATGGATGCTTAGAGATTGGAGCAGTACCTGGTTCAAGCTCGATCACGAACTCAACTTCTCTGTCCGGAGGCATCCCTGGCAACTCTTCTGGAAAGACGTCAGGGAATTCACAAACCACCGGAACATTTTCGAGTAGAGGTAGAGGTTTTGCATCCAGTGTGCACAGCTGAATGGAACTTGATTCATTTGGAGAATAGACTATCTGGCCAGAAGGGTGGAACAGAGTTATTGACTTTTGAGCACAGTCAATTGTAGCTTTATTGGCCTTCAACCAATCCATGCCAAGAATGACATCAATGTCAGAATTGCCAAGCAGTATGAGAGAAGCAAGGAATATGTGGCCTCCAATTAGGATTTGATTTCTGTGACTGATCTTAGACGTTTGCATAGTTGCTCCAGGGGAGTTTACTACTAGCAGGGAACCCAAACCAACAAAGGGGAGTTTAATTGCTGTCGCAAAGATCTTTGACACGAAAGAATGTGATGCTCCGGTATCAAACAACACTTTAGCTGGGTTAGAGTTTACGGGAAATGTACCGAGAACGACGTCAGGAGCTTCCTCAGCTTTGTCGATCTTGACATGATTCACCCTTGCGGTCCTCCCGACAGGCCTGTTGTTGGAGTTGAAGGCCTTAGGCGGGGGAGCGCGCACCATTGCCTGGTTTGTGTTGGGACGAGGTGGTGGTGGAGGTAGCTGCCTCTGCGTGCACTTGTCAGCGTAGTGCCCCGTCTGCTTGCACTTGTAGCAAGTGACGACACGAGTAGGCCTTGGCCTTGGCTGCCCCATCGAAGCCCTCTGATCATGCATCTGAGCAGGGTTGGGTGGGCGGGGAGCGAAGCCTGGAGAAGCTTGGGCGTATGGAGCCCGAGTGACAGCACCATTTGGCACCCAGATGCGGCGCTTCTGCGGAGGGGTGGTCATGTTGGAGGAGGAACCACCCTCACGCGAGTGCTTGCGAGACTCCTCGAACGCCTTGCGCCCATTTTCTTCATTGAGCGCGGTGTTAACGATCTCCTCGAAGTTGTTGGCCTTGATGTTGGTGACGGCGTACTTGAGTTCCGGGTTAAAACCTCTGCGGAACCTTGCCATCTTCTTAGCCTCAGTGGACACCTCATCACCAGAGTAACGAGCGAGGCGATTGAACTCACTATGATAGCCGATGACGTCCAGCTTGCCTTGCTTGAGAGAGCAAAACTCTTCACGCATCCTTTCCATGAGACCATCTGGAATGTGGTGCTTCAGGAAGGCTTCCTTGAAACAACCCCAGTAGACCCTTCAGGAGATAGGAGGCATACTTGACCTTGTCTTCCTTAGCAACGTGAGCAATCTCCAGAGCCTTAGCTATCTCACGGATCCAGTCATCAGCATCCAGAGGCTCGCGTGTTGCCACGAAAGCTCTTGGGCCCAGACTGAGAAACTCCTTGATACTGACTCGTGGAGCATTCTGGTTGTTGTGCTGGTTAGTCTGAAATTGGGCCATCTGTGCCATGACTTGGGTCATCTGAGTCAACAGCTCCGTGATTGGCGGTGGCTCAGGCAGGGTGTTCCTTGTTGGCGGCATCCTGAATGGAAATGCATTTTAGCACAACAATTGAAAAGGATAGACTTGGAAACCGAAAGAGCGATTATTCCGACGCATGAATAGATAACCAACAGGTACATCATCACATGTTCAAATACATCAGAATATCCAACACACCACAAATGGTTCGAATGTCAAAGGATAACTAAACATAGCTAAGAATGGATACATCGGTACTCCCATGCTCCTCACGCAGGACGGCGGCTAGGAGTACGGCGAGAGGTACGGTGAGGAGCACGCCCATGAAAGTAGGTAGAGCGACGATCCACATAGATCTGACGTGGTCTGAGAGCGACTCTAGGTGTGGTGAAGTACATAGCGTCGACTCCCTGTGCTCCAAAGCGTGGAATCCCAGTGTAACCAGCACCGAGGTTAAGGAGTGGACCTCTGATCGGCTCGTAACCTCCAGCATCTGGCAGACGACGTCCAACTGGCTGATCGAAACGTGCAAAGCGCTCATCTCCAACAAAGTCTGTGGTGTAAGTCGCCAGACGAGTCAAAGCAAGGTAGAGCTGCTCTCTGACTGAAGCCAACTCTTGAGATAGTGTGCTGGCAACTGCGTCACTGTGCCTCACAAACTGAGCGGTGGTGTGCAGCCTGGAGTTATCATGCTCATAAACATCCAAGTTGTCGTAGAGAGTGAAGTGAGCTCCCTCCGAAGTGATGTAACCATGGGGAATGTGGCGATAGATGGAATCGTTAAATCCCCAGTAGTCAGCACGAAGGACGGTGAGACTCACATAAGCTGCCTGCTGCACGGCCATATCCACTGTGGAACCTACTGCCTCGTAGCGGTGGACTACGCTCATGCCATCATCTGACAGAATGTAGACGATAGCCTCGTAGTAGGTCTGGTCAAACTCTCGCTGCTGCTCGTAGACCTGGTACTCTGGTGCCCAACGGAACCCCAGATAAGTGACCATGTCTCTCAGCATCTCCGGATAACCGGCAGTGCTCTCGCAACGAGTCATCCGAACCACCTGCGGGTAGAACGTGAGATCCATCTGCAGATGATCGGGGAAGTTTTGATTAGACGCCGGTAGAGAACTGAAGTGGAAAGCAACAACAAGGTTTCAACGGACGAAAAGGATGTTGAGAAGAACAGGATATCGAAGCAACAACGGGAAACACGAGACCAAAACACTCCTGAGGTACTACGGAAAACCCATCCGGGCTTCTAAAGGATCAATATCTACTGCTTAAGGAATAGAGGATCTGCTTCCGAGGCTTACACGCCTCCGTTCTCAATCGTGAGTAGGCAACATGATAAATCATGTCACAACCACCTCCATTCCTATGGTCTAGTAGATATAACTATCCTAGAGAAACCAGGATACGTGAAAACCTAACTTGAAAGTTTAGGTGAGAAGAGAAAACAACGTTGCACTTCCTTACCAGAAAAGGGAGGGTGGGTGGGGAAAGAAGAAAAAGAACAGAATTCCTACTCTCACGTTTCATTTTTCCTATATAGCTACAAAATAGTTTCTAGACTCAACTGCGACCAGTAAAAGGGATCCTACAGGCAGACAGGCTCTGATACCATTTGTCGCACCCGGACTTCTAAAGGATACTCGCAGTTCCGGTGAACAGTAGATGATTGGATTACGGGACTTACCGGCACCCGCATCTCTTACGAGTAGGCCAACACACGTATGTGTGACAACCAACCCCCTACTGTTCATCGTCTACGTAAACCATCCCATAAAAATCAGGATACTACCATTGACGTACTTCATACCATACACACATGGTACGTCAACGGCGTTTAACAGAATGATAGCACAACATATCTCTAAGACACAAATAAATAGAAATAAGTTGCAATTAGCTCTCACTAGAGCAGAGATAGCAAATACAATCATCCAGAGGACACATGTCCCAACAATTCATCATTACAACACAGCGGAAGCATCCAAAGTGTCTGGGTACAGACAAGATCCAAATAGGCCTAAGAGGCCGGAAACGAAAAGACGGAGCCCATCCACGATGTATCGGATCCTGCCCAGGTCCGCTACCTACTCGTCAGCAGCCTCGTCAAACTCCACGTAGTAGCCATCACGGGGATCCTCAGAGAAGTAGTCTGCGGAAACCACAGCCCCAAAGGGGTTAGTACATAAACGTACTGGCAAGCAAGACTCACAAGATACCAAAGTGTACCCGTCAACACCAAGCACAGATGCTCTGGGTTCAACGGAAGAAAGGGTGATACAAAAGATGCGGCAGCGGGCTGCACTAACCAACTACAGATACATGCTATAACTTCCGACTAACAGAAAGGGGATAAGATAGCGTATCGTAACCAACTACAACTACCTCCAAACAAACCCATCCTGGATCTCGCCCCTTATCCACAGAAGCAATCCGAGGATAACTCACACAGTTGGATTAATGATGGTTCAAGTTATTGTGTCAATAAGACTATTACTAGGCAAGTTATCATTAGTTAGGTGTAAGTTGTTCTGAGTACTTGTTAGCCAGTACTTTCACCAAGTCATCCATAACCGCGGAAAACACGGCTTCTCGAGAAGATTTATCCCTGCAGGGGTGCACCAATTTGGCCGTACACGTAAGAATAACCCGCCAGATGGAATGCCTTCCACCAAGTGGGGCACTCAACACAACTCAACTCTTCTTCGCATCAAGCCCAAAGAACCACATGTTGTGCATGCGCGGCTAATCGAGCCCCCACGAAGAAAAGGGGGACCCTCATAGCACTCTAAGACCACGCCGCCCTAAATGCCGACTACAAAAGTTCCACCCTGGCCTCGGGTTCGTACCTGCATATGAGTGCATCAAATGGAAAGCCCGAACTAAGTGTGGCGATTTGGACGAGATGCGAATCGAATCAAATTGAGGGGGGCGCCCATACACGCTTCCCACATGCGGTTAGTGCGCTCATCATGGATCAGTAGACAAGACCCTTTTCCTAATTAGGGTCGACACTAGCAGGCCTCAAAACCACGCCGGGCCTCCTGCCGGTGCCTTATCATCAAATTATTATTAACCAAAGCATTAACAGGTTGATTGCTTTAACATCGAGCCCTAGAACATAATAGAATATATTAACAGAAAGTAACGGGCAACAGACTCGAGCAGAAACAACCCTAAGCATGCTAGTAAGACACGGGCAACAAGCAAAGGGGTTATAGGTGTGGGGGTGAGGCTATATCAGGGTTAAAGGATAACATGTGATAGGTTCGTAACAGAAGCAACGATTCATAAGGCTAGCAGAATAGACAACGGAAAGTATCGGTATCCAATGTTGAAAGGAACACAATGGTTCATGTGAGTGAATACTTGCCTGCAAACTCAGTAGCCTGGTACCGGGCTAACTCCTCAGAAGGGGTGTCGTAAGTCTCGTCTGTCTCAATGTCGTCGTCTATTCGAGAAGAAGCAAACAAACAACGTAGAGAGACAAACAATCAATAACATGGCATAGTGCACAATCATGGGATGATGCATGACCATTTAATTGAGGCATCAAAAATAAACTAGTTGACATGGTAACATAACATGATTAAATGGACCCACATGCAATTTGGATTGCATATGGAAAGCCCATGAATTATGGTTGAATTAAATGATCTACAACTAAACAACATGTGTAAGTGAATTATCATGATGCATGGATGAGGAAAACAGAAAGAAAACAACCTTAGGTGCAATTTTAAATAAGGTTTACCAAGTTTGGAAATTCATTTATTAAGTTATGAAAATTTGCTTCTTAAAGGTGTTACACAAGCATTTGTTGTTTTCACCACTTTTAATTGTTCAAAATAGATAACAAAGTTTATTTGAAAAGAACACAAAATTTTAGGTGGAATACATGTTTCACTTGTTGAAGAAGGATTTAAAATAAATTACTTATGAATTAAACAAGTTTAAACAAGATTTAAATGAATTTAATTCAAGTATGAATTTATTTGAATTTTTATTTTGTTCAAAACATTAAATAAAATTCATATTTGAAAAGTTTATACTTTTCTAGTTTGAAAGCATATTCTATATGTTCAAAAATAATTTAATTTGAGCAAGTTATGAATTTAGCAAATTTAAATGATTTAAACGAGGTTTAAATTATTTAACCAATTTTAACTATTCAAAACAGAAAATAAAGTTTACATTTGAAAAGGTAGTTCAAATTGGCATGGAAAACATATTTTATTTGTGTTATTTGAATTAAGTTTGAATTAGTTATGAAATTAACCAAATTTAAAAGGAGTTGTTTGAATTTGAAATTTGAAACAATTTGAAATGTTCAAAACATAAAACAAATGCTGTAATCAGATAGAGAATTAAATTTGGTGCAGATTACATATTTCATTTGCATTACTTGGATTTGAATTTCAAAGTTATTTGCATTTCAATTACAGAGACTATTCTGTAAAGGAAAAGGACTTAAATTTAAAAAGAAAAAGCAGAAAACCAACTACACCTCGCAGTGGCTAGTACAAGCCACTGACAGAGGGGCCCCTGGGCCACGGTAGCCCGCGTGTGTGCACAGCAGCTGACAGGGGGGCCCTCCTGTCAGTGCTCCTCGCGAAAGAAAAAGGTGGGATTTTATTTGCGGGAGGCAGGGATCGAACCCTGGCCTCCCGGGCGCGCGCGCTGCTGCGTTGCCACTGCGGTGGCGATGCGTTTGTTGACAGTATAGGGGTGCAGTGAGGATATTATTCAGCTACGCGCGTTAACTGAAACTTGGAAGAGGAACGGTGGCCGGCGGCGAGCTGCTGCTGCGCGCTCAGGCCGTGGATGCGCGCGTGTGGGTGTGGTGCTGCGTGTGCATAACGTGACAGCAGAGGGGATGGAAGGGAGGGTGGCGTGCTCACCCTCGAAGTAGAGGAAGCAGCGGCTCGGGGAGGACGTCGCCGGCGACAGAGGCAGCGACGAGGATGGCGGCGGCGCTACAGGCGTTCCCAGCCCCCGTGGAGGTGTCGGAGAGGATGAGGGAGCCACGGGGATCTGATTCCCGCTCTCGTACTGCGGCGAGGATGGCTTGGACGACGGCGATCGTCGGAAGTTCAGAGCGGCGGCGCTCGGGGTTCAGAGGTGGAGGTGGAAGCAGAGGTGGAAAGAGGGGAAATCATGGCGACGACGGTGAGGGAGAGAGAAAGAAGGGCTAGGGCAGAGGAGGAGAGCTCGGTGGTAGGTTTATAGGGGGAGGTGAGCGCTGCTGGCCGTTCCTGCTCGCCGTACGGCGACGTGGACAACGGCAGATGCTGCCGTACAGGGGGAAGAAGGGGCGAAGAGGTACGAGCCGGGGGAAGGTTTGGTGGGCTGGGTCTGGCTGGTGGGCGCAGCCCACCTGCTGGGCTGCCCCTCTCTGTTTCCTTTTTATTTTTATTTTTTGCTGTTCTGTTTTTTTTTTTGCAGATTTGAAAAAGGAAGAAAAGAATAGGTTTTGGGGTTTAGAAAAATTAGGGGAAAAATTTGTATGAGTTCTTTAGTATAAAACAGCAATGTGCAACCATTTTGTTTCCCAAAATTTTTAATTTATGTTGCTGTTTGGGAAATAACTAAATTTAATTGAATTAAGTGATTAATTGAAACTTAAGCAATTTAAAAGCCTTTTTAAAATTCATGTTTAATTGAAACAAAAGATTTGGAGTGATTTGTAATTTCCATAATTTACAAATGGTTGCTGTTTGGAATTTAATTGAATTTGAATGCAATTTGAATTTAAGTGAATTATTAAAAAGAACAAATTAATAGTTTAAGCTTTCCATTTTTAATGGAAACAAATGGATGTTTTAATTGAACTTTTTATTTGGCAAAATTGTAACAGAGCAAGTATGAAACAAAACATTTGAATATTGTTTGAATTTCAATTGGGAAAACAAAGGAAAACAGATGGAAAACAATTGCCAAAACAAATGCAATGATGATGTCATGATGCAAAACATAAAATAATAAGAAACAAAACATTCTAGGGGTGGTTTTTCATACTTGGGATGTTACAGTTTCACCTTCAAGACTAGACAACCATGAGCCTAGATTCTTGGCCTCCTCATCATTATCAACAATATGTTCAACAAAATCCAATAATGAGGGAGAACTAGTTGCAATAGACTTGGAGGTGGAAGATATTACAGCGGTGGCTTTTGCCATGAAGCATGTAGGTCGGATCAATGCCTTCTCATTGGGAGATTCGAATAGAGAGACTGATGAAGAAGAAGACGTAGCCATGGCAATGTGGGACACACATACGACTTCATCTTCTCCTTCATCTCCGGAATAGTATGTTTCCAATGTGGGCCCTTCTTGGACATATAGAGCCCTTGGGACTCTTCTAGCAAGGTTCTTGTTTTATGGAGCTTTGTTCTTGTGCCTGCAAACAAGCTTGCCTTCATTCTCTTCTCTTGGCTCAAACGGACACTCTTTGAAAAAGTGATTTGCACTTCCACAATTGTAGCTTGTCCTTGGCCGCTCCCCCTTCTTCTTGTAGACCTTTTTTCTTGAGGGTCTAGGAGCATCGGACTTATGAGCCTCCCATCTCTTCCAATAGTCGTGCATGGCAAAAGCAATACACTTGTGAGCACCCTTGTATGTGTCTTCATAATTCTCTTCATCCTCATCTTCCTTATTAACTTCTTCTATCCGAGAAATCGCCTTAGACTTCAAGGCAAGGTTGGGTGACTTCCCAACACCTCTTGAGCGGGCGAGAGCATCGTCCGCACTCTTGTGAGATAGGGATATAGCAATGAACTCACTAAGAACACCAATGGAGTTGAGTGAGTTGTAGTCCGATCTTGTTCGTATGCTAGTGGATAGGTTATTCTCAAAAGGAGTTATGGCCTTGACAAACTTCCTCTTGATCCACTCATCGGAGATTTCCTCTTTTCCAAAGTCCCTCAATTGATTGCCAAGGCTGACAACTTTTCTATATAGTTCCTCGGGACTTTCATCTTCAATCATGACGAAGTTCTCGGAATTTTCAAGTGCCACATCATACTTGGAGGATTGGATGCTAGCATTCCCTTGGAACAAGGTGTCAATTTTATCCCAAGCCTCCTTTGCGGTCTGCATACCACGGATGTGTTCAAGATGTTCTCTTGGGAGAGCCTTTTGAATGGTAACAAGAGCGGTATTATTGAGTTGAAATGCAATGTCCTCTCTTGGAGTGAAGTTGCTTGCATCATGAGGATGGAATCCATGTAGAACACTTCTCCACAAAGCGGTGCAAGATCCTGAAATATGAGTCTCCATATCGAACTTCCAAGAAGAAAATTCATTAGTGTTAAGCATGGGAGGAAGTCCAAAATTTAGAATGTGTGGCATTGCGGCAATGGGGTGAATAGAGTCATAATTGGGAGGTGGTGGAACTCTTGAGTTAGAACCCTAAAGGTTAGTCGTTTGAGACTTGGAGCCTTCGGAACTCCCACCGCTCTTAGCCTTTTTATTGTCTTTTGCCTTGGCTTTCGCCTTGGCTAAAGCAATGTTAGCTTCCATTTCGGCATCTGATCTAACATCTTCAGCGAGGGGGGGGGGTGTTCCTCGAGCTCCTTGGTTTTCCCCATCATGGCCTCCAACATCTTCTTTATGTTAGAAACCTCCGAGCCAACACTAGAGCTAACCTTGGACAATTCGGTTTGGATAGTTCCAACCGTTTCTTGTAGGTTAGTTATAGTGTTGGCCATTTTGGCAATTTCCGCATTAGAACCGTTGGGCTCATTTTCATTGACCATTATACTCTTAGGCGGTTAAGCCCTTAGCAAGAGCCTAGGCTCTGATACCAATTGAAAGTGCACTATGGTCAACTAGAGGGGGTGAATAGGTTGACTACCATTTTTCTTCTTTTCCTTTTAGTTTGGGCTAAACAAGTAATCCAAGGTTCTCTAGATGTGCATCTAGGTGAGCAACCTATGTGATACAAGATAAGATACGCAACGGAAGTAGAAAGGTAACAAGATAAACCACAAGTGTAAACAAGGAGACAAGGATATGATTCCCGTAGTTCCTTCTCAAGAGAAGTACATATATGTTGGAGAGGTGGGAGCCACCTAGGCACTCCTCAGTAGCACGGTTGTGCACACCTTATTTTCCTTGAGCTTCTCCGGTGAGGGAGATTCTCGTTTCCACTATGAGGTCGACTTGAAGGCGTTGACCAAACCCTTAAACGAGGTTGAGGACACTCCACAAGGTGGATGGAGGCTCTCAAACAATCTGAAGCTTCTTTGCAACACGGCGGGAGCTACAAGCACAAGATCTACTAAGGTTTCTAGGCCTCAAGTTGGATTATAGATCTACTAGGATGTGGTGGATGGATTTGCAATTCCTTTGGTGGAATCACATATCTATGTCTCCTCTAGCTCTCCACAAAGTTATGGAGTGATTGGATGGTTGGAGAGGTATATCTAGGAGGTTGAATCTTTCATTAATGGCTAAGAGAGAGAGAGAGTGAAAAAAGCTTAGCATTTAAGAGATAGGGAAAGGGTTTTAAATACCCCTTCCCCAAATCTGACCGTCCATTCCCACGCTGCACTGGTACCACCGGTGGTCTTCACACACTGGAGCCCGTGCGGCTCCTTTTCTTCTTTGCAGATTCTTCAGTGGCGGAGGTACCGGTGGTTCCGGCGGAGGTTCCGCCCACCGGTACTACCGGTGGGTTCCGCCCTGGCCTCCGATGTGATGCACCCGGACATGATTTTGGTGGATCCTGCACCGGTAGCTCCACCGATACAAAAACCCCCACCTATAGCTCAGTTGGACATTTGGAGGTACCGGTGGGCTCCGCCGTGAGCCACCCGAAGGGGGTTTTGGCGGAGGTACCACCGGTACCACCACCGGAACCCCCACCTGGGAATGTGCTGAGAAACAACAGGAGGCGGAGGTACCGGTGGTTTCATCGGAGCCTCCGCTGCCTGTAGAAACAGTTTCCTAATTTTGTCGTTTTGAGCTCTTTCCTTTTGGATAAATATTGTCAGCCTTTGAGAATGTTTACTGGGAGTATTTTGGCATTTTGATAAGTATCAAACAAACCCTTCACATGCTCAAAATAGAGATTAGTCCTTTAGTTATGTTGTCATCAATTATCAAAACGGAAGATGATCTTTCAGCCGCCACTGCTATGGCGGTCGCGGCCAGCAAAACGACTCCACCTTCAGCGGCCGCAACAGCGGCAACGACTTTAGCAGCTTGCGCGGTACCCATCCGTTTGCGCTTCACCGAAGGGGGGGCGGGCACAATCGCCGCCACGGCGGCGGCCGTCGGATCTGAACGACCCACGAGATCCAATTCTGGAGCCGCGCACACGCGTACGCTGACGAGGGAGGACTGCTCAGATGTCATGGCGGCGCTAGGAGCGAGAACGGCCGTCGCAGGAGACAAAGGTCAGAGTGGGGGCAGCGACGACTAGTAGGGGGTGCTAAAATTTCCGTCCCTCCAAGAGTTTCTTTGCGATGGAGGGCACCCTCGGGTCGGCGTCGAAACCCTGGGATTCACGGGTTGGAAGGGAAAATTCTCGGTCGCCCCAAAAAGTTTTATGGGCCCGCGCGGGACTCTGTTATTCCCAAATATTTCGCTCGCAACCCGTATGCAACTGTTATTTTTCAGTTCCGACTCTTTTACGGTCTATGCTAGAGATGCTCTTACTAGTATATATATAAAGGAGAGGAGGTAGGTGAGGAGAACCAAATTTAGTGAAAACCCCTTTATCCAAGGCGAGTGAGCCAAATTTGCACATGGAGAGAATAACTTCCCTCACAAATCTCTTCCTCCCTGTTAATTCTGTAGCTAATTAATTTCTGAAAAACTATAATTAATTTGGAATGTAAAAATCTGATGCAATTTATGGCTACTACATGGGGTGAAGTTTTCTCGCTGGAATGTGCAAAAATGGGAACCTACAGGGATGGTTCTATAGTTTTCCTAAAATAACAATGGAGTCCCGAGAGGAGAGTCAAAGGCTCAAAAGGTAAACACGAGCAGCTGGAGGACAGTCTGCTTTCCTGGCTGCGACCACTTATATCCCGGCGATGTCGGCGGCGCAGGCTTCTGCGAGCGCCATCTTGCGGCCGCGCCCGTGCGCGACTGCGTGGCTCAGCGAAGCGGCGTTCTTCGTCACCGATAACAGCAACTCCGCATCGGCGCGGCTCTGCATCGGACCACGCTGTGCGAAGAGAACCTTGTGAGGACCCTTTCTTGGCTAATTTTGTGATTTCCTGGTTTGATTGCACAATTCACGCAACAATTCGCTGGTTCTAGCTCGAATCATTTGGTTTTGTTGGGATTGTTTTCCTCCGTTCTAGGTTGCCCCTTTCAGGTTTCAGTAGGTTTGGGGGGTAACTATGTTTGTTGGATGTGAATTATTGGCATGAGCATACGGATATAGTGTTGAATTCTATAAGTACTCATTTACTTTTTAGTTATGCCCTTGCGTGGTCGCATATTGCAACTCCCTCGACTAACTTAGAAAACCTCGATAAGAGTTAGTAGGTGGACGTGAACTCACTCTGAAGCGAAAAGAAATTTACTTGGAAGACTATGTCAGTTTCTATCTCCAGTTGCGAACCTACAAGGCTAGAATGTGCAACTTATCTTTTGCCGATGCTACAGAGTATCTACATAAGTACTCCATAATAAATTTCTGCACAAGTTAGAATGTTCTTCGTAATTGTAATTTCGATAGAAGCATTTGCTGATATAATTCTAGCAGAAAATGGCCATTTCTATAGAAATTAAGTAGAAACCTAGCCGTTTGCTATTCTCATAATGCCACAAATTCAGTGCAGGGCTTCAAATTGCAGCCTCCAACCGGAACAGATACAAAATTTGCCATGTTAAAAGTGGGGAGGCTGATGGCTATCCAACAGCTGAAGAAGACACGTTAGTTGATGAAGAAACCCTTCAGCGTAATTTGGACAGAGCTATCAGGAAGAAGACTATGCCTGTGCTGCGAAAATTAGGGACGATCTGCGTATCCTCCATGAGGATACTGCAGCTTCGGTCCTTGGAGCAAATGCACGGTTCTACAATGCTTTCAAGAAGGGGGATCTTACTAGAATGCACTCTATCTGGGCTAAAGGAGACCATGTGTATGTTGTCCATCCTGGTGCCGGTCGGATATCTGGTTACGATATGGTCTTGCGGAGCTGGGAGATGGTATGCAACGCGGACTATGAGTTCCCTCTAAACATTGATCTTAAGAACATTAATGTTCAAGTGCGTGGTGACCTTGGTTATGTTACATGCTTGGAGGTGGTTAAGTCCAAAGGAAGACCTTGGGGAAAGCAAATAGCCACCAATGTCTTTGAGAAGGTTGATGGCACATGGTATATCTGTGTTCACCATGCTTCACACATTGAAGCGTGAGATGCTGACAACCTTCCCGTGATTTGGCATGTAATTTTGCAGAAAAAAACTAGACGAGCATGCATGATGTTGAGATTTTATAGAAACTCCTGTATACCTTATGTGGCCTTGTGTCTGCTATGTATCATTGATCTATGCTGTTTTTGGCAAGTATGGTTAAGTTCTCAAATGAATGATGTGGGTTTTATATTCCGTAGACACCGGCATGTTATTCCTCATAGCATCCTCAATAGCGTCCCCCGTAACCATCCCAATAGGTCTATTAGATGCATCAACATTGCGCCCAGCCGTGCCCCCCATACACGGGTTACGTGCGATCCCAGGGAGCCGCTTGATAGCGCTAGATGAAGTCGTCGCCGCATCAGATTACCGACGAGTGGGCCAACACTGTCATGACACAACGTTGGTTAGCTTAACTTCGAAAGTGGGAACGGGGCGTGGGGTATATGTGGGCACGAACAAGGCCATCATGGGCCGATCCTACATGCCAGAAGCGTCTGGGCGTGGCTGGACCACCCCATATATGAGATGGGCATCAGGGGTGCTGGATAGCCCAAACATTTGGGCTACGTATGTGGGGTTTGGTTGGGTGTCGGTTTTCTCTGGGCCATGTCCGGGTTATCTGCCTCTGGTTGGAGATGCTCTTAAACCATGTAGTGTCTTGCTTTGGGCACACTGGGCATTTGGTAACGTTTCCTCCACACTCTTCTGACGAGTGGGGCAAGCCAACCTTTTGAATCAAGCCAAGAAGTTGGTCCTATTCAAATAATGTTTTCCTTGAGTTCTACCTCTCAAGTGTGTTGAGTTGGTTCAAATATTGCTTTGAATCACTTCTCCTGCACAATGTAGATGGTCTTATACCAAACTACCAATTTCGGGATTATAGATCCGGCGGAACATAATATTGAGTATGATTTCTTCTAATCTTCCAAATATGTCAATTATTTCTTCTTCATTTTAACTTCGAAAGTGGTGGCGATAATGTAAAGTGCACACGTGAGATAAGTTCCACCTAAAACCCTACAACCCTACAAGACACAAGAAGGAAAACAAAGTAAAAAAAAGAGAGTAAAGTAATGATATGATATGAGATTTATAAATGAGCACCTTGAATTATGACAAATCACATACGATTTTGTTACGACGCAATGCACCAGCCGTTGATCACGGCTCTATAATTTTGAAGTCATTAACGATTAAAAAATCGGTACATAAATCGCACATGATTTTGCATAGGTGAGATAGTTTTGTTTATAAATCTCAAGATTAGACGAATTGGAGGAGTTCGCCCTTCTAGAAAGGGTGCGCAGATGCAGGAGGCACACAGGGGACGCCATTTGATGCACCATGTGCAAGCATGAGAGGGCGTGTGGGCTTAGTGGGAGGAGAACGTATGGGAATCGCGTGGACGAGAGCATGGCACGTTTTTTACGTGTGTGACCGAGTGTAAAAATGAACATAGAGCATCAAATTTCACTATGAACGAAGTATAATGTTTTTGTCGAATATTTTGGATGATGTATTTTGTTGTATCGCGTGCTACTCCATCACGCCGCCTTCGATGAGGTAAGCATTCATAGATCTTGGAGGGATACATTGGTCAGTGCGCTTGATGATTCATGCGTATATTTTTAATAGTGCATGTGATATGAATATAATAGGCGTCCATGAGGATTATTCATGCTTGAGTTGAAAAGTGTAACATCCCAAGTATGAAAACATCCCTAGAATGTTTGTTTTTTGTTTAATTATTGTTTTGCATCATGGCATCTTAATCATTGCATTTGTTTCCTATTTGTTTGCATATGTTTTTCTTTGTTTTTACAATTGAAATCGAAACATTGTTCAAACCTTTGTTTCATACTTGTTATGTTACAATTTATCAAATAAAAAGTTCAACTCAAAACTCCATTTGTTTCCATTCAACCATAAGTTTCAAACTAATTAAAAATTGGCTTTTAGTAATTCACTTAATGCAATTTGCATTCAAATTCAAATAAGTTTACAAACAGCAAACATTTGAAATTTATGGAAATTACCAAAACAATCCAATCACTTGTTTCAATTAAAAACTTGAATTTAAAATTTTAAGTTGATCAAGTTAAGTTAATCAATTAATATTACAATTCCATCAAATTTCAAACAAATTTTAAACAGCCACATAATTCAATTATTTTTGGATTTCAAAACTTGCAGTTGGTTACTATTACATTAAGGAGTTGTCACAAATTTTCCCTAATTTTTACTAGCCCAAAAACCATTCTTTTCCTTCCTATTTCTAACTCAGCAAAAAAAAAAACAGAGGAAAAAAAACAAAAAGAAAGGAGAGAGGGGTGGTGCAGCCAGTTAGGCCCAGCCCACCAAAACCTTGGCCCGGTACACCTTCATCCCCTTCCTCCGTCCGTACGATGACGACAGCCATGGGGACAGCGACCTGCTGCCCCCACTGCTCCACCTTTTCCCCCCTCCTATATCTACTCCATCCCGTGGAGAAACCCTAACCCTAGCCTACCGCCTCCTCTCCCTCCTCTCTCCCATCTCCGCCGCCATCGAGGGGAGAGCCTCGCCTCCGTTCTTCTGCCACCGGCCACCGCTCGCCGGCACGCCGCCGCCGCCTCCGGCACCTCCCCGGCCGTGCTGCGACCACCCCTGCGACGAGGGTAACCTCCTCTTTCCATTCCCCTAAACCCCCTCTCGTTTCATCGCTGTTTGTGCATCAATTCCTTCCGCCATGGTTGCCTTCGTGGCTATGTTTCGTAGACAGCAACGAACTGCTGTATGGCGTTCGCTTGCAATTCAGTTAACCCGACCAGCTAGATACAAAACCAACCCGATACCCTATGCCATCAAACGGACGCAGCAGACCCACTGGTAGGGTGCGCGCAGCGGAAGCGCAGCGAACCCTCAGATCCCAGGATCAAATCCCCGCACCCCCACCTTTTCTGTCCTTATTTTCGAATTAATTCAGTGCAGGTTCCTGAACCATAACCACCCTGCTAGTGTTTCTCTGTCAACAGAAGCGCACCTAGCCCATTTGGTTGTTCCTTTGGCGCAGCAAGTAGAGGGCAGGGGTTCGAATCCCCCCCTGCCACTTAAAACCAACCTTTTTTTCCATTTATTTTCCTAGATCTAGATCTACCCCAAATTGCTCACAGGTCCCTGCTAGTTTACCTAGGTCCCTGTTATATTTCTTTCCAAGTCCCTGCTACTTTTTCTAGGTCCATAGTTATTTTCTATCACCCATAAATATGCTTAAACTTGGTAATTCAATAACTTTTGTTTGGAAACTCCAATTGCAAAACTTTAAACATGTAAATCACACCTTTTTAAATTCTCTACCCAAATATAAAATTTGTTTACTGTTTTGAATATTTTAAATTGGTGAAATATTTGAATTCTTGTTTAATTCACTTAATTTTGCAAAATTCATAACTTGAGCATAAAAATTCCAAACTCAACAAATAAAATATGTTTTCCATCCCATTTTTCATGTAATTTGCAAATATAAACTTTGTTTCATGTTTTGAATAATTATAATTGGTTAAATAATTTAAACCTTGTTTAAATCATTAAAATTTGCTAAATTCATAACTTGCTCAAATTAAATTATTTTTGAACATATAAAATATGTTTTCAAACCATAAAAGTATAAACTTTTCAAATATGAAATTAGTTTAGTGTTTTGAACAATTAAAATTGATGAAAACAACAAATGCTTGTGTAACACCTTTAAGGAACCAAAATTCCCTAACTTAATAAATAAAATTTCAAACTTGGTAAACCTTATTTCAAAATTGTTCTATTGTTGTTATTTATCTGTTTTCCTCATCCATGCATCATACTAATCCACTTTCACCTATTGGTTAGTTGTAAAACAATTGTTTCAACCATAATTTATGGGCTTTTCATATGCAACTCAAATTGCATATGGGTCCATTTAATCATGTTGTTACCATGTCAACTAGTTTATTTTCATGCATCAATTAAATGGTCATGCATCATCCCATGATTGTGCATTATGTCATGTTATTGATTGTTTGTCTCTTTGCGTTGTTTGTTTGCTTCTTCTCGGATAGACGACGACGTTGAGACAGACGAGCTTTACGACACCCCTTCTGAGGATCTAGCTCAATACCAGGCTGCTGAGTTTGCAGGCAAGTTATCACTCACATGAACCACTGTGTTCCTTTCAACATTGGTTACCGATACTTTCCGTTGTCTATTTCTGCTAGCCCTATGAATAGTTGCTTCTGTTACGAGCCTATCACATGTTATCCTTAACCCTGATATAGCCTCACCTCCACACCTATAACCCCTTTGGTTGTTGCCCGTGTCTTACTAGCATGCTTAGGATTGTTTCTGCTCGAGTCTGTTACCCGTTACTTTCTGTTACTATATTTCATTTATGTTCTGGGGCTCGATGTTAAACAACAACCTGTTAATTTTGAGGTAATAATAATTTGCTGATAAGGCACCGGCAGGAGGCCCGGCGTGGTTTTGAGGCCTGCTAGTGTCGACCCTAATAGGAAAAGGGTCTTGTCTACTGATCCATGATGAGCGCACTATCCGCATGTGGGAAGCGTGTATGGGCGCCCCCCTCAATTTGATTCGATTCGCATCTCGTCCAAATCGCCTCATTTAGTTCGGGTTTTCCATTTGCCGCATGCATATGCAGGTGCGAACCCTTGGTACCAGGGTGGAACTTTTGTAGTCGGCATTTAGGGAGACACGTTCTTAGAGTGCTATGAGGGTCCCCTTTTCTTCGTGGGGCTTGATTAGCCGTGCGCTCACTGCACGGGGTTCTTTGGGCTTGATGCGAAGAAGAGTTGAGTTGTGTTGAGTGCCCCGCTTGGTGGGAGGCATTCCATCTGGCGGGTTATTCTTACGTGTACGACCAAATTGGTGCACCCCTGCAGAGATAAATCTTCTCGAGAAGCCGTGTTTTCCGCGGTTATGGTTAACTTGGTGAAAGTACTGGCTAACAAGTACTCAGAACAACTTACACCTAATGATTAACAATCTGACTAGTAATAGATTTATTGACACAATAACTTGAACCATCCTTAATCCAACTGTGTGAGTTTATCCTCGGATTGCTTCTTTGGATAAGGGGCGAGGTCCAGGATGGGTTTGTTTGGTGGTTAGTTATAGTTGGTTACGATACGCTATCTTATCCCTTTTCTGTTAGCCGGAAGTTATATCATGTTCTGTAGTGGGTTAGTGCAGCCAGTTGCAGCATCTTTTATATCCCTTTTCTTCCGTTGAACCCAAAGCATCTGTGCTTGGTGTTGACGGGTTACACTTTGGTGAACTGTGAGTCTTGCTTGCCAGTACGTTTATGTACTGACCCCTTTGGGGCTGTGGTTTCCGCAGACTACGCTTACGAGGATCCCCGTGACGGCTACTACGTGGAGTTTGACGAGGCTGCTGACGAGTAGGTAGCGGACCCGGGCAGGATCCGAGACATCGTGGATGGGCTCCGTCTTTTCGTTTCCGGCTTCTTAAGCCTATTTGGATTTGTCTGTACTCAGACCCTTTGAATGCTTCCGCTGAGATGTAATGATGATATGTTGGGACATGTGTCCTCTGGATGATTGTATTTGCTATCTCTGCTCTAGTGAGAGCTATTTGCACCTTATTTCCATCTTTTGTGTCTTAGAGATATGTTGTGTTATCATTCTGTTAAACGCCGTTGACGTACCATGTGTGTATGGTATGAAGTACGTCAATGGTAGTATCCTGATTTCTATGGGATGGTTTACGTAGACGATGAACAGTAGGGGTTGGTTGTCACACATACGTGTGTTGGCCTACTCGTAAGAGATGCGGGTGCCGGTAAGCCCCGTAATCCAATCAACTACTGTTCAACGGAACTGCGAGTATCCTCTAGAAGTCCGGGTGCGACAAAAAGAAATATTGAGCCTCACTGTTGTTCATGATAAGGTGAATTTTTTCCTAGTAATACATGTTGTTTGTGTTTATAAGAATGTTATACTACCTAAGTCTATGCATTATGTATTAGCAGGGTTATTGATAACACAAACATGGATGGAAGATGACACCAAGAGGAGCTGGAAAACAAACATAGCAAGGTGGAAAACAAGTGCTACATGGTGGAGAACAAGATCATATACATGGAGGAATAAGAAGGCACTGTTTTCCATGAGTATCCGAGAGAGGAAGAGAAGTATTGGTGCGTATTGGGGTGTATGGAGTCTCATACGTTTTGTAACATGGACCTGTGAGTCCAAAGTGGCCGCACCCCCTAAGGGTCGGTTTGTATCCATTAGGTTGAGCCCAACCCGAGTTGGAATAGGGTAGGGGGCGCATAGGGCTTCTAGACGCACCCTCCTCCACATAAACCTCTTAGGTGCGAATAGAATAGGGAGACCAAGTTTAAGTTAAAACCCTAGATTTCCAAAATTGAACCATGTTCATCTGAAATTTATCCACCACCAATTTCGTATCAATATGGTGGTTTTACCCCCTGCAAAGTTTACGTGTTATCCGCTATTCCGGGAATAAGAGGGTACATGACCACTCGTAGTCTTTGATTACGTTGTGCAAGAGTGTGGAGTTGAGAATATCCAAAGGGATCGAGAGTTGTTGCATTGGCATCAGGGTTCATCCAAGGAGAGTTTTTAGTGTAGCACTGGTTATCTATCAAGTTATCGTGAGTGTTCATCGAGAAGATCAGGCAACCCCTTATCAGCATGTTGCGTGCTACTCCCCATCCACATTTATAATATTAGTACGACAACACACGGTGCAAAATAACCGTTCTGGGCAGGGCATTAAATCAAACTGCATCCTAAGTAAGGACATCGTGTGCACCGAAACACGGCGCAAGATAACTACCTAGGACATGCCATCAAAATTCAGTGCATCATAAGAGAAGACATACATGTAGCAAAACAAAGTATAGTACAACAGCTCGGGATAAAGTAACTACACTCGTCTAGATTTCATAAGGTCTTTGTCTCTGAATAATAGTGTAGTGGTAGTTGGATTTAAATCCAAATATTGATAATGGAAAGTGGTCTAGGCTTCAACTAATTCAGTCCCTCTATTTCAATACTCTCCTCTCACTCTCAGTAGAAATGGTTTAAAATGTTATTTATAGGGCACACTAAGATCTCGGTCGACTCAGATTTAACTGAACACAGAGTTAGCACAATTTTGTTGCATCTCGTTGCAGCTCATGTGCAACTCTCAGTCTAGTATAAATTATGGCGCAAATCAGGGGCTCTCGATTTTATTTTATCAACCAATGTGTTATTGAATAATATCAGTTGTAACTTCCAACTCATATACTGTTATAAACAATAGCAAGAAAATAGCGATGAACAAAAGAGATCAACACACGGGGACACGAGATTTTTAACGTGGAAAATCCTTCCAATAAGAAAGATAAAAAACCACGGGTGCCAGCCAGCAAAACTTCACTATATCAGGTGTGGTTACAAACGCCGGGTGTTTACAACTTACGACGTATCCCAAACCGGCGGCTTACATGATGTATATAAAGGAGTAACCCTAAACAACGTAGAATTCGTATCCAAACCGGTAACAACTTGTACCGTACTCCGGGGGGCTACCGCTCCACACCCTCTCTCCGAGCGCGCATGATGGGAAAATTTTGGTCTCTTTTTTTTAATCTTTATCTTCATATATATGAATTTGGATCACAATAAAATACCATATACAACCAGGAGAATCACAGTTAGAACCCAGTATGACCAATGAACCCGTATTTATGTAATCTTTTGTTTTGCCTAGGTGATTACATTGTATACGAGGGAGTTAGCGACCAACTTGGGCAATAAGCGAACGAGTGCTCCAACTCTTTCTACACCCCCTTCCTAGAGAGCTCCCTCCTTCCTCTCCAAGAAAAGTAGAGCCAAACCAGCAACAACTCCGCGTCTCCGCCACGCGCCTGCGCCTGCGCCGGCCCTATCTTCTTCCCCTTCTCGAGCATCGGCAAAGGAGGCGGCCCGACAGGAGGACGCCATGGTGCTGCCATTGGTGAAGCTCGGGTCGCTCGCGTTCCGGACGCTGAGCAAGCCCATCGCCACCCGCCTCAAGCGCAACGCCGGCATCCACCCCAAGTTCCGCGGATTCATCATCGGCCTCGCGCAGGTGACCCTCCCCCTTCGTTAACTCACCCGCCTATTAACTCGTCCGTACGTATTCGTTCCCCTTTACCTTTGCGATGATCGGATCGCCGCAAGTACGTAGAGTTTCTCCCGGCTGGTTCTTACTGCTGTTCCCAAGTTGGGGCTGCTTGATCGTTTTCTACCCAGTACGATTCGGGAGGTTGGAGCGGACGTTTCGTTTGGGCTTCTTGGACATCTTTGTTTACGATTTAAAGCAAGGAACGTGCATGATGAAATGCTTAATACTACTGGCCTAGGTTCTGTTGTTGATACCATTGGTCTGGGATGCGTGGAGTCGACAATCTAGTTCTCCGTGTTCAATGATGAGGGCATCAGGCCATGGGGGATGTTGTGGAAAGAATAGACCGGTGCTTTTTGGCGAATTATGACAATACTGAATGAATATTTCTCGTGTACAAATGCTTCAATTTTGCATCAGTCACTTGCATTGCAATGCTGTCTGGCCAGATTTGATTCCTGCGACTGCTAATGTACATTGATCCAGATTGTTTCTGCAACCTGATCTGATGGCAAGAGTTCTTTTGCTGTGGGCACACTAGTTCTTTGAGCTTGTGTTGTTAATTTCACAAGAGGAATCTCTAAGCAATGACAGACCACAAATTCAAATGATGCCTTGTAGTCTTACAGCAGTTTAGAATGATTGTTGATGTGCATTCTGCAACACTGTGTGCTGTTAACAATATATAATGCAATGATCGTTATCAGATCACCATCAAAATGTGGGCGCTGTTGCATGAATCTAAACTCGAAAAGGCTTCTGAATGCGCTATGGTTCAGATTTACTCATACAGTAACTGAGAAACAGTTTTGTCCTATTTTTGCGGCAAGTTCGTTGTTCTTTTCCGTTTACTGTTCTGTTCAGAGAATTCTTATATCTTGGATGTGTTCCAATTCTCTTTCACGGAGTAGTAAACAGTTCTTCAGTTCAGTTTGGATCATATATTATGTGGTTCTTTTACTGACAATGTGTGAGGCATACTATTTCAGGCAAACCATCGTTTAGCAACAAATATGCAGAGGCGACTTCATGGGCGTGCACTTGACATTCACATTCGGCCCCTGAATGAGGAGAGAGCTATTCAAGCAGCTGCAGATCTCCTCGGTGAAATTTTCGTTTTCTCGGCAAGGATTCTTGACCTTCATGCTCTGAATGAGATGTTCATACAAATTTAGTTAACAGTTTCATGTAAAACATATGGTACAACTAAAAAAATTTAGTTAACAAATTTGATATCACAACTGTAGAATTTGCTTTCTGTTATCTTTTTGCTTAATCTTCAGAGACTATAAATACTGATATTGTGATATCAAATGATTACACCTGACATGAGTTCTCACATGATTCTTAGGTGGCTAGTGCTGCAATAATCTATGAGGTGCGAAGAAGTGCTAGGTCAGAAGCCAGAAAAGAAGAGATCCGTAAGCAGGAAGTGGAGGTAAGATATTGATTCCAATTGTTCTTGTTCTGGTCTTCTTCTTTTTTTTTTTTTGAAACAATCCAATAGTTCTCACCGAGAAATCCATGTTATCACACTTTCATATTTCAAATGTTTGCCATGAGGTTTCTAGGATATATCATGAGCAAATCCAGGAAGAAAGCAGTAGTCTTTTTGGGACTCTCTAGTCTCTGAATTCAGATTTAGACCTGTGCGGTTCTTGTATCCTGTGCTTACATGACCACTGCCAGGCTCAAAGCAACACAAACGTATTCATTCGCAAAAAAAAAAAGCAACACAAACGTATACTGTATACTCCATCTCTAGAGATAAAACAATCTTGATATTAGTTTATTTGGATCCTGCCCTAAAATATTCTTAAGAACTCTGCATAGATGATCATCTGTTTGCGTTTCGAAATGGCAGGCAATAAGGAAAAGGATGGACGAGCTCGACATGGAAAAGCAGATCATGAGGCAAAGGATTGCTGAGATGGAGCAGCGGACATGGAGTGGGGGGTGGGTTTTTCCAAGGATCCTCAACTTCGGCCCTGCCCAGCCAGGAGCAGCAGAGGCAGCACAGCCTGGTGGTACTCAGCAACCCACAGCTGTTTAGCTGCCATGGCAACGCCGCGTTTTGAAATGCCAGACGCAGATTACCTCTGTAGTTAGCTACTTGCATGATTCGATCGTGTCGGTTTAACGGATTAACAGCTGAGAGTTTTAGTAGCCCGTGCTGTGGATAGTGTCCCGAGAGGTTTGGTCTGATTATGGAGCTGTTCGATAGCGGATGAGATTCCTGGTTCGTGATAAGATGCCTGGAATTGTATCAAGGTAACTAACTCTAGTGGTAGTTTCTTCTCTCATGAAGAAAACTGTTTTTCATTGTGTAACGTGGTAATGCTCTGGGATTGGGCTTCTGAATGTGACTGAATGCAGAACGGAACCAACATTGAGTAAGTTGCTAGTTTCTCAGTGGACAATGTAGTACTACCTCCTTTCCAAAATGTAAGATGCGTTTTGTTGTGCAGATTCACTTGTTTCAGTCTGTATTTAGTCCATATTGAAATATCTAAAGCAGCTTATAATTTGAAACGGAGGTAGTATGAACTACGACAGATAAGACTGAACGCAGCTCCAAAAATACAACTGGCATTCCACTGCTTAAGGTGATGGAGTCCCCTTCATCATTCCCCTGATTTGCTGCTTCTAGCCATGGGACTAACATTTTCTGGTTCAACACATATTCCACCTTCATATCTGAAATTCAAACATATTGTGGCTGAATGAAAAAAAAATGCATCTGAAACAATTAACCTCTGTGATCCTTGAAACAAGTCTTTTCGTATTGCATATCATTATTTACCGCATTTACACTAAATCCTGATACGATAACCTGCATCTAGAGAACACGCAAATTTAGAGCATCAAAACGGCTCAAACTTCAAAGAAAGAAAAAACTTCATACAATTAAGAAACGTTCAGTCCTTTCTGTGCCTGCCGGGCAAAATCCTGTTAACACTAGTCGAATTCTAGAACCACCTTGCCAGGCACCAGCCTTTTCTCCTTGGCCTCATGAGCTTCCCTTACTTGACTGATAGGAAAAGTCTTCTCCACAGGTATCTGTAATTTTCCAGCTCCAGACAGCCTCTGGATCTCATGAAGACCTTCAGGATCAGCTCTCATGTATGTCCACGAATAATCTGAAATTAAATCGTAGGAAAAAAACACGAGTTCAGAACATCTTCCATAAATTACGTAATACACTACCTAGATAGCTGAAAGGCTTCTCTAAAATATTGCACTCATAAAAGAAAAACACGGCGAATCTTGACGAGCGCCACCTATGCGTCAATTTATAAACAAAGTTCACAAGCATAGAAAGTCATACAATGATAATCAGCTAAATTCTAGTTGTGTTTGTAACTCTGACAAAACAAAAGCATTTCGTATTTCTTGTCAGTTTTTTTATGTTGCTAAAATAGCATTTTTTTGGCCAATTACTAACCAAGTTCTAGTTGGCAGCAGTCTGCCCATTGATTTGGCTTGAGGGCCTCGATGGTTTATGAGCAGCCACCCTCACAATATATAGTAAAGTAGGCGCCCTCAATCCTCAGACATAGCAAGTTCCGAAAACGCCATTATTCAAATAGATCAAAATATGAGTGGCAATGAATCTCTTTACCTATTCCATGAGAACAACGATACTGAGTCTTTTTGTTTAGTAAAGCAGCAGTAGCAGCAGGAAGTCCCACAAATAACCCATATCTGTCTGCTAGTGCAGCTGCTTCTCCCTAATCACGTAGAAAGAAACACAATCAGGAAAGGGCAAACAAAAGAAAAGCACAGAAAAATTGAACATTCCAAATTAATTACCTGAAGGGTCATATAATGTCCACCTCTCCTCAGAAGATTAATGCCGATTCTTTCAGTTTCAGGTATTCCTATAGTATCTAACACAGCATCAAACTTTCCGGTAACTGCTGATTCAGTATCCTGTAATGTACAACGTAAAACATGAACAGCATGAAGAAAATAGTATTGAAGTCTAGTGAGTTTCTTGAAATGAAAGAACATATATTTGCAGTGGCTTAACCATTTCATGGAACTGCAGACAAGATTCTTGCCCCTGAGACAAAGTTCTAAATTGCTTTCTCAGGTATGGAGAATAGCTAAGGATTTCCTAATCTTGTGTATATTTTTATATCAGATCACACAGAAAGACAGAGTTGACAATAGCTCAATCCTACAATAGAATTACTGGGCACCAAGAGCATGGCCTGATAAATCTATAATTACTGTCCTGCCCCAGTTTATTTTAATGCAGAAATAGTAGAACCCCAGACCACCACTCTGTGTCAGCCACATCCTGCTAAATTGCAAATGTACAGAAAAAAAAAGATGACTGATAAACAACACCGGGCACTTCTTTGTGTTCAGCAGAGAGCAAGTGGAGGGGAAAATAGGTGATTCTGGGTTCCCTTTTCTCCATTTATGCATAAATTTATCGGCTCGTACGACAATAAAATTACAGTGAAAGATAGAAGTGACAGAATGAAATGTGGTGCCTTGAGTACCATACTAATACATAACCATTCCCACTATATATCATTCCTATTATGCTAAGACAAAGAATGATAATTGTGTCTTCTGTGAGATATCTAGACAAAACAAGGTCAAGATACTGAAGATCAAGAACTTCACAACATCATTATGGTAAATAAATATAAGGTCAAGATTTCTAATTTATGAAGGATTTTTACCTCAGTGGTGTAATCAATAGCTTTTTCAGCACCAGACGCCAAAACTTGCTCAATACTTTGGGCTCCACAGGTAGCAGAAACACTACAACCTGCAGCTACCGCAAGCTGAACAGCAGATAGCCCAACCGCTCCTCCTCCGCCTATCACAAGTACTCTTTGTCTAAAACAGAAATTGACTGCATTCAGTTCATATGAATGGACAAAATAACTTTCAAATGCTTCCACTTAATCAGACATAGATGGTAATGCTAACAATGACAAGCTTGAACGTGTGCAGTTGACCTAACTAGAAGATTGTTTTTCATAACGATCAAAAGGAACTTCAAAGATACTGGCCTTCCTGCAGAGTTACTGAAGTAGAAGCCGAAAAGAAGTGCAATGCAAAATATAACAAACTATCCCAAATATTCCTATAACTTCGATGAATTAACTTTTGAAAGTAATATACTTCTGGCTGGCTGCTGAATACACAAAACAGGAGAAGCAACATGTAACTGCCAGAGCCAATTCAGCATAAATAAATATCAACCTATTGCATATCAATTGTGAATGTGCCTAGCCAATTTAGTGAATAAAGTGCACATATAGCTGCCAAAGCCAATTCTGGATGTTCAGTAAATAAACCAATGTGCAACCAGGCTATAGGAAACAGCAACAAATGCAAGTTGCTATCTGCTTATCAAAGTGGGGTGTGTAGCACGACATACCCTTCAGAAATTCCAGCAGTACTATGCAAAGCACGCCACGCAGTCAACGCAGCAAACGGAATTGCACTGGCCTCCTGTAATACACAAAAAAGTCCTAGTAACTTGTAAAGGAGCCTTTTGAAACAAGCAAGCAACGCAAACTAAAAACAAAGTCTTCAGTCATAAACTTTAAAAAAAAATTCTTCTCACCAATACTAAACGTAAGAAGTAACAGTGACTTTTTTGCTTGAACTATCAGATCTACATCCTTGAAATTGATAACTGTATAAACTAAGAACTGAAAAAGAAGGTAATGCCCAAGACTAGATATTATTAACATAGTAGAATGTTGAGTAATCTAGTTGGACAAACTGAAAACACTCCTCAAATTTGACTTTTGAAGAAATAGTAGAATACAGAGGAAATCGTTCCAAGAATTCGTACCACGTGAGTGAGTGTAGATGGTTTAGGGGTAAGCTCGTCCTGTGAAAGAATTGCATAATCAGCACATGTCCCTCTTATGGCTGTTGGATGCAATGCACCATACACTTCTTGCCCAATCGAAAATGACGACACAGAGGTCCCTGTAGCTGCAACTTCACCACTGATGTCCCGGCCAAGGATCAGAGGTAGGTTTGGCTCGAATATGCAACGGCCATAACCAGACCGCATCTGAAAATAAACAATACGTTTACCAAGTAAATACTACTCCCTCCGTATCAAAATGTAAGATGTTTTAGCTTTTCCTAGACAACAGAATATTATAACTTGAAATCAGATTCATTATTCTGGAGCTGAATTTAGTTCAACACCAATCTATCTTTTGTTTAAGTTATATGCAGTTTCTTTTAACTCAAGGCTTCAAACAGGGCATTTTCTGGTGGACAGAACACACATCGTTTCATTTGGGACAACAAATTATTTAACTCTAATGCTTATTATAGTGATATTCCCTTCATATAGGCCATAGCAGTAATCCTCACTCTGTTCTGTACCAGATGCCACGACGAATTAGTGACTGAACAATAAATTCCTACAATGTGAGATCGGTTCAGATAGAACAGATGCCCAACGGCCTACCCTAAATCCTAATTCCCAACATGTCAGAAACAACAACAAATGTGAAACTTTCGCCTGAAGGTTGATTAAATTCCGGGGGGTAAGGGGGTGTCCAAAATGGAGTGCTCACTCGCAAGTCCAGGGGGTTGATGGAGACGGCGCGCGCGCGCACGAGCACCTCCTCCGGCTTCAGATCAGGCACGGGCACCCCCTGCCTCAACTCCAGTACCTCCGGCCCGCCAAACCGCGGCACGACCACGGCGCGGCTGCTCTTCTCCGCCCCCGCCGCCGTGGACGCGGGCCGCGTCCCCGCGATCCGCCGGCGAGCCCTAGCCACCGCCCTCCACCACATCGCAGCGAGGTCACGCGAGATCCTAAACCCTAATGATGCGGGTGCGGATGCGGCTCGTGAGTGAGAGGTGTGACAATGGCGACGCCCTCCTCGGTAGGGAGACCGGAGAAGGAGACGAGGAGGCAGGGAGAGGGTTAAGTATATTGAGTGAGCATGACATGTGGGGACAGCGCAAGTGAGGCTTAACGTGTCGTCATACGTGCAGACGTGGCTCGAGGGGGCTGCGAGCACGCCGCGACGGGGGACGGACGGGCGAGGTAGGCGCGATGTGTCCGGCTCACAGCCAAGGGTGGCGGTAGCGGAGAAATGAGAAATCTCGACCGTCGATCGTTCTTTCCACGGCTCTAGACGGTCTCACAAGCCAATGGCCTAATTTGTTGCATTTTTAGGGGCTTGGTAACAATGCACGTGCATTAGGCTAGTAGACCAATAATAATACTCCCTCCGTATCGAAATATAAGATATTTTAGCATTTTCTAAACAATATGTACCTACACATATTTTAGTGTAAGATGTATATGAATCTACACACTAAAACATGTCTAGAGACATTATATCTACAAAATATTAACACATCTTATATTTTGATACAGAGAGAGTATAATATAAGTTAGGAGTACATGGTATAAAAATTACACCATCAAAAAATTGGTTCAATTGCCGATTCATTAAGTGTTCAAGGAAACACAAATTAAGTGTTCAAGGAAACACAACGCGAATTATGGATCCACCGATTGAAATAGAGAAGCAACCGGCAGCATGAACGAGACGATGTCTTCACCTTTTTCGGAAATCAGACCAAGCTTTCACGCAAACGTGCCGGGCACGGGCTTCCCGACATATATGAGCAAACATGGAGGTATGCGCCGTGCGAAACGGGGCTTAGTATCATCAGTTTTCGCTATTATATTTCCAGCTGAATCATTGTCTTGTAACCAGTTTTTCCACGTATACGAAGCAGGAGAACGTCATCCGATCGAAGCAAAGCAACCGCTAACTGTGACAGGGGACCTATGATATTCGACCGAATCCCACCAGAGGACACTACTTTGAGTAGTGTAGACTATGATTTATCTGGCACGCTGATTGTAGAAGTTGGACTAAAAATACATATGAATGTTGTAAACCCGGATGAAAAGAGTAAATGGTACTTATCCATTCAAAAAAAATTGCCCTCTAAAATTCAATGGAGTTGGAAAACACACACTCCGGTCACAAAAGTAATACTCTCATAGCATAATTTGGAGTCTGAGGAAAAAACATTACTTGTCCGCGAGGGATGCCAGCTCTATCTTCGTAGGTAAACACGAGGTGTTAATATTGTTAAGGAATCTTTCTATGTAGGCCAAGTATCACTTGAAAACTACCGTTCAGTGAAAATCTACAAACTATCGTTAGTACCTACTGGATCATCAGATGGCTATTGGACAGAGCGTATCCGAAATGGAACTCCCGATCAAAAACTTAACACCCGTTGCACCTAACCCCTCATCTATTACCCACGATCATCTGATTTTGGACTAACTTCCACGACATGTCCACGTCTACTCGTTTTTTATCTCGTGTATCATGATGCCACCGGCCGTGATCTCTGGCCCTCCGCCAGACGCGATGGTGACTCTCCGTCTAGACCCATTGCCACTGGCTCTCAGGAACGACGCCCTTACCGCTCCATATCCTTCCATGGACCCGCCTCACACTTAATACCATGTGTTGCCGTCGGACGTCGTGCTCGACGCCCTTGGCACCACATCCCCTCCAACGGGCCTGTCTCATCGTACATTGGTTAAGCACAAAATCCCTTCCTTGTTGATTGCTTTCTTTAATCCATTGATACAATATGTTGGATAACTTTGTTAGTCTATGTGAGTTTTGTGTAATGTCGTTTCAACTCTCAGATTCACGTAGCAACATGTGCTTACAATGGGTCAGAGAGACTGCACAGCTCCATGATAGATAATAGATTCAGAGAGTAGATCAGATTGTAGTTTTCACTGAATTGGAACAGACCACATAGATTACATCACATATCGTGTGAACTATCTTCTGTATAACAACAAACCGCGACACCTTACAAGTTCCGAAATAAGGAGGCGCTACATCCTACATAACCAAATCTTGAATGTCTCCCTACAAGCTGGCATGCACGTGCCGTCACGTTGGCCAACGTCGTTGTCGCCGACTCGATGTCGCATTGGCAAGTTGATGTGTAGAGATACCATATGGTGTGGAGGTAAACCTCGAGGGTGGCCCGATCTCACAGAAGACTTGAAGGGAAAGAAAAGAACACCAAGACAAGTAACCGATAACTAGTGCGAACTAGAGGATTCGATTCCCGACAACTAAACCCACGGCCGCCTCTGGAAACAAACCAACTCGAATTTACCTGATTGGAGCCACTTCAACCCTGCGGCTGGTCCAGCGCACCAATAGATCCCCAAGTATCAGTTGGGAAAAAATGGGAGAACACCGATTGAATCCCAAACGGAAAGGACGGCAATTTCGAAGTAGCCTTGATACGGTCCAAATACAAGAGTAATTGGGGGTAAGCTTGATAAAGTTCTAGATACACACTAGAAGTAGCCTCTAAGGCAGTCACCTACCCCGGAGACTCCGGTTTGGGAAGGGGCAGAGACTCCAATCTTCAAGGAGCGGATACTCCGGTCTGGAGGGCGTGGGCGGAGACTCCGGCCTTGCTCCGGTCATATTCCGGCCCTCTATTCTACATGGTACACCATTTGGCGATGGGAGGAGCCGGGTGGAGACTCTGGTCTTTGGGCGGAGACTCCGGCATGGGGTGCGTGGGGACAGAGACTTGGATGTTTCCGGGTTACTCTGGGCATACTTCGAACCCCTATACAGAGTCACACGCCAGTTGACAACGCAAGGAGCTCGAGGATGGGCCGTGGACTCCCGTGTTGGCAGGTCGGAGACTTCGTTCTTGACAGTTTCAACCAGTTTCTTCTCTTAGCCATCTTCTCCATTCTTCTTGGGTTCGTCTTGGGCATCATCCAGCACATCACTAGGCCCATCTTGGAGGTGAAACCTGAGGATGCAAAGTAGATCCGCATGAGTTAGAGAACCGTTCACCAAGTCATTGAGATCATAGAGAGTTAATAGCGAGGTCACCTTGTCTTGCGTAGCTTTGACTCGTGCTCTCGTCATTGGTCCATTGAGTGTTGTGGAAACGCTTGGTGGAATGGGTTGACCTGCATCACGAGTGTCGCAGCTACCTAGTCGATGTCGTGTGGGACAGCGTCGCGGACACCAATCCGTCGTCATGTGGGAGCAGCGGCGCCGTTTGGGGATAGCGATGTACCCGCCGATTTCGTCGCCTGAGTTCGACGAGCCGCCGTCGCCTGGGACAAGGTCGCGTTGCAACCGTCGTGTGGGGGAACCGTCGATCCACAACGCCACAACACCAAATCGCATGGTGGCTGCCGAGTCTCCGTACTAGAAAGATCCTCCTCCCCGTTTCTTCCGATTTGTCGTCGAGCTCGCCCGCACGACGATACCTCCATGCGGATTTACCAATGCGGCGGCGCTGGGCTCGGTAGGATAGGCTGCGCTATTGAAGATAACTAAGCTCAAAAATCAGATGAGCGTGCGTAATAGATGGGGGATTAAGTGCAAAAGGTGTTAAGTTTATGATCGGGAGTTCCACTTTAGATATATGCTCCGTCCAATAGCCATCTGATAGTCTAGTACGGTAGTTTGCAGATTTTCATCCAATGATAGTTTTCACCTGATACTTCGTCTTCTTAGGCCTATCCCAATGCATAGTTTCTTAGCACGTTACCATAGGTGCATTAATAATCTAAGAGATTACTAGTCAAATGCATTATTTCTTAGAGGTTGTCTCTAAATTTAATGATTTGGTGTTCATACATGGATGTGATTGGGCTATTAACCATTTTTACCTATGATAGCGTGTCAATGTTGTATCTTAGATAAGATACAACCACACACTCTCTCATCATTAAGTAATATGCCACATAAGCAAAACGTTTATGAACCCGCGCTAAGAAACCCTCATTGGGACAACCCTTATATCCCCTTTTTATCATAGAATGGAAGCATCCAAATTTCGTTAAAATTTAATGTGTGTTTATTGCCCTAGTTTTATAGGAAACTCAAAATGTCGTCAAACTTGTCCCCTTTTTGTTCTCTAAAATCCAATGATCTCTCTATCTCGTGTCTATTTACTCTAAAATTATATAGCAATTCACGATATGTACATTTTCTAACTCTTGCAATCCAAAAAGGTCCAGCTTGTAATTCGGTATAGATCAACTTCATAATTTTTAGTCTATGGAACATCTCAAATCAAATGGGGTAAACCTTAGGATCGACGACCTCTAGCGCACCGTTCCCTGCGATGTGTATGGGAGAGGAGGGGAGGGCATGTAAATGTCATGAAGGCTTTGAGTAGTCGGCCAATAGTCCAAACGAGGGAGCTGGATGATCGGACAAGAATCTTGAAGTGCCTACCTCCATCATCTTTCCTTTGATATTTCCACAAAGCCACCGTACGTGAAAAGAGCAAAGATTCATTCTGACGTCGAGAGAGACCACGACGAGAGGAGAGGAATCTGATCGGCGAAGACATGACTGAGAGTCGACGATCGCTAGGAGATGATGTGTAAACTGTAAACACAAAGAGATGGGATGAAATTAGCCAGAGAAGAACCGAATTAAGTTTGTTAAGTGGACTGGTAACGGACGCCGCTTTCGTCTTTGACCACTCCTGGATTCGTGCCCATCTACTCCGGAGGGCCCATCCCGGCCTCGCCCACCCGCCCCCGCCGCCTCCTTTTTGCCGCGGCCGTCGCTTTTCTTCCCCAGGCCGACCCAGCAAAGTGGCAGCCATACTACCAAGTGAAAAACAACGCACGAAAATACGCGAGCATCTCTCCTGGCGCAAAGCGAGGACGGGCGAGGGAGAGACCCCGGCACGACTCCCATCCTCTCCGCCGCGCCGCGCCGCGCCGATCGATCGGGGGTAGAGCGCGATGCGGAAGGGGTCGTCGCGGTCGGGGTCGGCGCGGCACCAGCAGTTCCGCGCCCGCGCCAAGACCCGCGTCGACGACCTCCAGGACATGTTCTCCGGCCTCCAGTACGCCCGCAAGGAGGCCCGCTCCACCGACGCCGTCGTCCTCGAGGCCCAGCTCCACCAGATGCTCCGCGAGTGGCGCGCCGAGCTCAGCGTCCCGTCGCCAGCTTCCTCCCTCCAGGTTCCCTTTCCCCTGCCTCCTTCACCCGCTTCAGTTTTTTTTTAGTACTACCGTGTGTTAGTGCGTTGATGTTTGATCCGGTGGCTGTGGTGGACGGCAGGGGAACAACCGGGAGCCGTCGGATCCGCCCTCCGAGACGCTGCGGCAGCTGCACCTGGCCGCGGCCAAGGCCGAGGAGGAGGACGACGCCACCAGCAAGCTCGTCGAGCAGCAGCCCCCACCCTCCGCTGATCAGGCCGTCAAGCACGAGCAGGGATGCCAGGATATGAAGTCCGAGCCGAAAGAGGAAGCGGTTGCGGATCCCGTGACGGTGGCGCAGCAGCCGCCGTCCCTGGCTCAGGGAGCTATGGCGACCGGTGGAGGATTGCTGACTCCACCTGCTGCCGTGTTCCACGATCAGGTAGTACAAACTGTTACCAATAGTTTGCTCAAGGAAGTCTCAATCTCTATATTGAATTGGCAGAATGGTTGAGTGAATCCATCTTGCCACGGAACCTGTGTTTGTTTTTGGAGGCCACAGAGGTGTTTGCGTTAGCTCCAACTAATTAGGCCGGCTCTGCTTGAGTGTGACTATATGATCGTTAGATATCTCTAGTATTTTTGTGTGTGTTTTAGCTGTATATCTTGTGACCTGCTAGTAACTTCCCTTCCCATCCTACATCCAGATGGTCATTTGATGAGTATTTCTGCATTTCCTTTGGACAAAATATTTCTGCCTTCGTGGGGAATGACATGTGATTCACTATCCTGATCAGTTGATCAGAATCAGGAACATACAAGTTTGGATTAATATGAAAATCTGTAGTTGATGTGCATATCGATCTAGCTAGGAGTTCGGAGACAAAATTAGAATTTTCTGTATATTTTAGAAATGCTGCAAGTTGGGAGAAAAAGCAAGGCGGATCATGCAACACCCAAATGAAGAAATCGCTTCATCAAGGCTTGGGCTACTTATGGCAACTTTTTTCTGATAGTGCCTTTTGTGATTTGGCTCCCGAGCTAATTTCATTGCAGTGATACTGATAGACCAGTCCTATTGTTTTCTTATGTAGTTGGCTTATCACTTTATTGTAAGGTAGAAATCTGTGCCTTCCACCATAATGGACAATTTGTTGCTCCAGGAGTTACATAGTTCCGATTATCCTTTCCTTTGTCTAACTTATCTTTGTTCAATTAATCTCCATCTCCGACGCCATCAGTTAAATCAAGTTTATACAAGCGTTCTGAGCTTTTGTGGTCAAATTCATAGCTTAAGATACATTTTCGGTTATTTGGCAATAGATTTCACCTTTGAACATAGCAAAACACTAAACTTCATCATTCTTCTACCCTTTGGAAATACATGAGCATGACAGAGCTGTATGGGAGGAGTTTTTGAAGGCTCATTAGGTTGGCCAAGAACATCGGGAGAGGACTTACCATGGCTGTGGTCCGGGCCAAATAGTATAGGCTGCTGGCCAGGCCAGCAGCGTAACAGCCACCCACCCATTATCCACACCGGAGGCCCTTGAAGGGAGAACTGTGAAAACGGGAGCCACCAGTACAAAATCATTTTATATTATTGGAAGAGTTCAAGTTATAGACCTTTACTTCCTTGGTTATGCATTGGATGCTTCATAAAAATCTTAAGGACTTCATTCCTCACAGCAAACAGCATGTTTTTGCTAATAAAGGTACCAATATGCGTATGCTTATCTTGTTCACGAAAGGTTTAAAGATATCGGTTGCCACATCTTCAGATAAGTTCAGTGCATAGTTTTTCTTCACATGAACTAATTTGCGTTGTTTGATTTCTAATTGCTGCCAAAGGTGCCGACAAAATGTCCTCCAGGGAAGAAGCTCAACTATAACCAGAATCTACATTTTTTCTCTACCTATCAGTTTCCAGTAATTAGCCCCGTTTTCATAATGGTCGTGATTTTTCGCATCATATGGTCTTGAATAATCATTATATACATGGTTTTGCACATTATTCTAGAACATAATAGATTCATGCAGACTGAAAAGCTGTAGGTGATCCGTGCTCCATTTAGCCAGACTACCTGCCTCCAGTTAGCTTAAGAAATTACAATTGTTGCCTGATATCTCGAAGGTTGCCTTTGTAGTTGGGACTGGTTATTTAAGCTGGTTCATAATGTACTTTAGTGTGCAAAGATACATGGAGAAGAAAACAAAAGCCTTCTGATGGTGAACAGGAATACTTTTCTTTTGTATTGGAATCGCGTAGCTATGGAGATGCCTGAAATTGTTCATGATTACTTCTGGCGTCGGGTTTAGTACAGAAAGTTACTGGTGCATGCATAGGTGGGATCTGAATGTTAGTTTTGTTCAGATGATTTACATAGGCCTTCTGTTGAATTATATTATGGTGTACAGATGCTTTATTTTCCTTCTTCAGTTGGATGTCATCCATTTCGATTTCCTTTTTCTGCCAGTTTCTATGCCTCTTTAGCATTGTAAATGCTCCTGCTGATTTTCTTCTTTTGATATGTGCCGCTTTATGCTGAATTTCAGCATCGCGAAGCACATAGACAGGTTAAAGTTTTTGTAGAAATAGCAGTAGCTACTTAGTTTTGTTGCGTATAGGAAAAAAAGACCCGCAAACCAAAAGCGAACAAGAAGGTCTACAAGGACAAGGAACAGCCTCAGCCATTGAGCAACGTTGGACCTACAGTTACTGCCTCTAGTAGCTGATCAAATCAAATCACCTAAGGTTACATTTCAGAGGTAATGGTGCCTGCAGGATTTCAACTTTCGGTGTCATGTCTTATGCACGCTATAAGATCTTGCACAGAGGGTTTGTTGGTTTGACGAACTTTTCAGCTTCTTTCGGTCCACCTGGATTGTAAGGTCGCCATACTTTCCCTTTTTAGACCGCCTCTATCTGCTGCTCATGATCCACAAGAGGATCAAAGCAGCATTCCCCCAGTCCCAAATGCCCAAACTGAAGCCCGGTGACCCTGAGCCTCACTGCCTATCTTGTCTTACCAAGCTTCGCTCAAAAAGGGTGACGGCTTCCAGCCTTCTGCGACAAAACGGAAAAAGGACTCATTGGGACACTTCTGCCTACCAAATGTAGAACGCCCCTTTAAGGGTGCCCATGGCCTCCTGATGTGGTTTTGATTTTGTTTGAGTAGAACCAATGAAGTTCCTTGCTGCACAGGGTGAGGCACCACACAATCTTGTCCCTGGGCCCTAGAATTAGTCATGAGTGTGCTACCTGCGGCATAGGACAGTAACTTCATCTCAGTGCTAAGACCACTCATAGTGGGAAGTAACATAGACCAGTAATATGCATACGATACTAGTATATGTTACTACCTCCATAGTGCATGGTATCATAAGGGCAGTATCATAAAAGACTTTATATTAGCTTGTAGAGTCATTTTCCCTTAGGATGTGCTAGGTTATTTCAATGCTCTCTCACCTCTTTAATTATTTTTCGCATCAGCTTTTTTGCCCATGTGGAATGCTTGGTATGTTAACCCCACTATGGGAGTTCTAAGATCATCAATCCGTTATTATTGAGAATAGCTGCCACTGTTATGTTTTGTACGTTAAATCTTGTTTAGTCTCGGCAGAGGTCCTTGGGTGCTTTGCCGTGCAACAGATGGTTATTCCAGAAGCTGACCATGTCCATGAATGTTGCTTGTCATTTTTTACCTTTCTGTCACTTCATTTCTTCAGCTTTTCTTCTGATGGATTGAGCTAATTTAACGTACTTTTTCCGTGTCCTTTCAGATGTACTATGTGAACCAGGAACTTACTGTTGAGGATTTTCTTTACAATGATGATTACAAGATAAACCTTCCTGGATCCAATCCAGAAATCCTCAATAACCTGGAAGGAATCTGTCACCAGGAATATCCGCAGTTCAATTTGCCACAAGAGTTACCCCCTAATGCATATCTTGATATGAACAACTATGGGCAGAGTGCTGAAGATGCTTTCCTTCACATGTCAGACTTGCTCACAACAATGTCTCCAGCACCTGCTGCATTCCTCAGGCCAAAATGCGCTCTCTGGGACTGCCCTCGGCCTGCTCAAGGATCAGAAATGTGGCAAGATTATTGCAGCATGTACCATGCTGAGTTAGCTGTGAAGGAAGAGGGCCCTCCAGGCACAATGCCCGTGATCCGTCCAAGAGGTATCGATCTTAAAGATGGTCCTTTGTTTGCTGCTCTTGGTGCGAAAACCCAAGGAAAGCATGTTGGTGTTCCTGTATGTGAAGGGGCTGCAACTGCGAAGTCCCCTTGGAATGCACCTGGTAAGTCGTTGCTCGTAACGCTTTGTGTTTTACACTGCATCTGCACTGATAAGTTTGTTCTAACTGTTGGTTCAATATATCGTTGCAGAACTTTTTGATCTCTACATTTTTGAAGGTGAATCTATTAGAGAATGGCTTTTCTTTGACAAACCAAGAACGGCATTTCACAGTGGAAACCGGAAGCAAAGGTCATTGCCAGATTATAACGGCCGTGGTTGGCATGAGTCCAGGAAGCAGGTGATGAAAGAATTTGGGGGTCTGAAGAGATCCTATTACATGGATCCGCAACCATCTAGCAGCTATGAATGGCACCTCTATGAATATGAGATCAATGATTGTGACACTTTTGCCTTATACCGGCTTGAGTTCAAGTCTTCAGATGCAAAGAAGAGCGCTAAATCAAAATTAGCTTGTAATTCACTGAATGAAATCCAGCAGCAACTGGTTAGACTGAGTGCAGATAGCCCTGTGGAAAACAAACGGACTGCCCGTGCAAGGACAAATGATGCTAATACGAACATGTACTCAGTTCAAAACAACACAGTTCAAGGTAATGTTCCTAACGCTTACCAGGCAGTGCCACAGGTGGACCAGATGACATTTTTGAATGGCAATGTTGTTTATGGACCTCATCTGCCATACGGTTACTCAACAGAAAGAAGTGACTTCTATTGGAACTCGAACGACGGGGCATGACGAGCATTGTTAACTTGCGGCATATTTTTCGCCTTCAAGTTCTAACAGTATCGGCTGTAATTAAGGGGTCTATTACTCTATTCTATTGGCAATGGCCCCCATAACTCTAATCGTAATGGGCCAAAAATCTATAGGAACCGTCTCCTTGAAGCAAGGGATGCATCATCCCTAGTGTCTGCGCTGCAGACCGCGTCAGTGTAATATACTCGTATAGTGTAGTGTCCTGACAGTAACATCTCCTTGGTGCACAGCGTATGATGAGAGATGAATTGCCAGATTTGATAGACGTGAACCCTTTGGTTAGGTCTATCAGCCATTTGATGGCCTTGTTTATCTGTTGTGTTGCATATGTTCTGCGAGTTACTGCCCGAATCTTGATGATCTTGGTGGCCTTTCAAGATTGTTGTCTTTCAGCCCAGATTACAGCACCGCGAAGCACCTGCTGCTGAATCCACAGATTTCGATTTCGTTCATGGTTGTGAGTTTGTCTTCTTTTAGGTCTGATTGCAGCATATGCGGAGTGTTGGCTTTGCTGTTGCGTCAATGACTCGAGAAATTCTGATTTTTTTCGTTGCTGGTGCTCAAGATGCTTCATTTATGATGGCTGAATCATCAATAAGCACATGAGCAAAGAGGAAGTTCTTTTGTAAAAACGACAAAAAAAAAAGTAAACAAAACAAAGAACCTGCGTGTCACAACACCCCGTACAAGAGAATATCTAGTGCTACCAAGTCTTTAGTGCTAACATTCTCTTATTTCAAAATAATAATTTTAAGTATTTCAATTTTTTTTGGAAAAAGTGTGAATTTTCACAATGTATATGTCTACAACGCATAAAAATTTCAGATCTAAATTCAAAATACACATTGGGAAACAAAAAGATAAATTTAGCATGAATAGTGTCACAAAAAAGACAAAAGCAAAATTGGCACTATTCACATATAGATGCTTTTTTCGATGTGTATTCTGAATTTGGATCTGAAAATTTCAAGGGTTGTAGACATATTTCTTGTGAACACTAAAAAAGAATTTTTTTAACGTTTAAAATTAGTTTTTAGAAATGGGAGCATGGTAACACCTAAGGGCTAAGGACGTGGTAGCACTAGATATTCTTTCGACAAACGTTGAACGAGCAGAGGCGAACAGAGGCCATGCAACAGATACTTGATCATCATCTTTTGGCAAGGAGGGCCCACCAGTCAAGGGGACAACCAGGGGTGGCGAGCGCCAAGGAATACAAGGATAAGCTGCATGCACTAAAGGAATAGAGACATTGTTTGCGGAAATTCAATTTGGCATATGAAATATATATGCTCCTCCCACCGGAAAACAACATTTTGAAATGTCAAAAAAACTGAAACAATATTTTTGCATATACATCTCGACATTCCATGTACCCACAACCATGGTTTGTCTAAGAAAAGGTGGAGAAGAGTGTCAAAAGTAAGGGAACCTCTCTCAAAACTCTTAAACTATGTTTAGCATGGAAGATTATGAGTTTATTTACCACCTAACCCTTGACGTGAACAAATAGCTCTCAAATAAAAAAAATCTTATGATTTCAAACAATCAAAGATCTCGCACATGTTAACCCTGCTTCTCTCTGCGAAGTGTTTATCCTTTTATTTATTGTTATGTCATCATCTTCTTCGAGCGCCAACTTATCGAGAGCATAATTGTCTATCCTAGTGTAACATGGTTTGTACAAATTGTACTTGAGTATTATTGAACGATGCCTGATTGTAATATCACTTGTTCTAAATCTTGATATCCAGTCTGTGGGATGTATGCCCAAGAGACAATAAAATATATCAGTTTCATGATTAATGTATTATGTTTTTATACTATAACTGTTATGGATATTGAATATGAGATTCAGAGGAAAACTCATACGTACTTCTAAAAACATAAACACACCATTATAACTCTTTGTCATGTCTCATAGACATAATCCTCGATATTAGATAACCATGTTTTTCTCGTCATTGACATTTGTTATGTCAATATTAATGGGAGTACATTGTTGTATCAATATTGTAGTTGGGTAGACCCAATTAGTTGAGATACTACGAGCTATGTTTTAGCATTGCTATAAATAATATCGCTAAGGTATGGTTAATTTGTTTGCTTCCTTTGACCATGAGAATATATGGTGATGATCACTGGAAAGTTTCTTTGGTGTAGTCAAGTATCACACCGTAAACTAGTTGATAAAAAAGGTTATTACCGGGTATTCTCGAAGGTGTTCATTTCATCGTGATAGTTCAAGACTGTGAATTACTCCTCTAGACAATAGAGAGAGAGACATCCAGGATCAACTTGGTGTAATAGTATCTGTTAATAAGTCTGTGCAGACAAAGACATGACAATAGTAATGGTGATACTATAACACGGTAACGAGTAAAAGGAATCATACTGGACATCGAGAATTATGTGATATGGTGATTAAAGAGTTTAATCACAGTCTTATCATTCATCTCGTCTCGAGGTATTGGTTGGTATTGTGAAGTAATGGAAACTTACTTAATAACCAATAAGTTCAACAGAGTTTCTTCGTATAACTTGTAGGAATCAATATGGACGTCCACGGTCCTGATGTTGATTATTCGTTAGTAAATGGTTTCCCGATCATGTCTACTTGTTGTCGAACCTGTAGGGGTCACACGCTTAAGGCGTCGAAGTCAGTTGTTCACATTGGATGGTCCAGAGAAAAGATCGGGTATCATCCGGATAATTCCGGTGTGATAGAATTAATATTCATGGAGATTACAAAGGACATGTGATGTCCCGATATCATATTTTTAGCATCAGTATATATGGTTGATGATTTTATCTATTGGGTTTATAGGGTTCCGGATGAGATTCGGGGGAAAAAATATGAGGGGGGAGTTGCTGGTCTACGTTGCAGAATTTAAAAAAAAACCGTCATATGTAGTCTGCCGAGATCACTATGCAAATAACGAGGCATGCCATACATGCAAGGATCAGGATCACGACTCACGGGGCAGCGGAATCGATACAGTCGAAGAAGAGATCTAAACAATTGTAGATCTTTACAACTAGGCCTAGTTCCAAGGATGTCGCTAAGCTTCCCTCGTCAAAAATTACACGTGCAATCCCTCTTATGGTGTGCACGCGTACGCTCGTGTCAACTCGTCAACACTCTACCGTCCAGGACTCGGCATAGACAAAGAGAGACAACCTTCTGGCGTTGCTAATTGGTAGCTCTAATCAACTGTGATTAGAGCTATATGAATTTGGAAGTTCTCAACACATGAGAGAGAAGAGCTAATTAGAGATAGATCTAATCAGGAGAGTAGAACTCTAAACCCAATTATAAGAGGCTCTAATTCAATTAGAGGGACTCTAATTAGAAGCTCTAATTATACCCTTTAATTCTACTAGAGAGAGAGAGAGAGAGAGAGAGAGAGAGAGGGAGGGAGGGAGGGAGAGAGAGAGAGAGAGACTTGAGAGCCAATTGTGTGTTTTGCTTTGAGCCTTGGGATACTTCATATAGTCGGAGGGAGGGGGAGACTTGCCAAAGGGGAGAGGGAGTCCTAGTTCAGCTAGGAGGGGCTTGGCCGCACCCCCTCCTCCTAGCCCAACTCAGATTGGACAAGTGGAGTCTAATCCCACCTCCCTCCTTTCCTTTTCCCCTTTTCTCTCCAATAAATTCAGGAAAAATACCGGATGACAAGTACCAATATGTGATGCCACTTGGTCCCACCTAGCAGCCCCTGTAATTAGGTTGCGGCCATGAGATGCATTTTTGCCCCCTTCCGGTACTCCCCTCCCCCCCTTGATTTTTGCCTGAAAGTATTCTGGAACCTTATGAACCCAAAAGATAAAACCATCAATATTATATTGTGATTTTAGAAACATATTTCTAACATCACAGGACATCTCATTTCCTCCTTTATCTCTCATATAAATTATGCCATACACCATCAAAATTTCTCCCTTACATTAAACTTCCCCAAAACCACTCCCATTGACACCGGACTTGTTTCTTTGACATCATATTGACACCAAACATTGATAAAACCAATAACAACATATTAATTTTCTCAACTAAAGGTTGCCATGGCTTAATTGTGTCACCCATAAAGGCTCGATAATACACAAACATGTTCGGGAACTTATCGAACAATAACCAACGGCGGGACCGTGGACGCCCATGATGGCTCACGTGTGTTCACGAAGAACGAGAGAATCTTATAAGTTACTCATTGCACCTATTACCTTAACTTAATGATACCAACGATATCACGAGTTGAGACTATGTGATCTTATCTGATCAAACTCTTTGATCATAACACATATAGAACTCGTTACCGATATCGTCCTATTTTCTCATTCATGTCCCCGATGTCCTTGAGATAAATCACACTGTGTTTGGCCAGACGATTGGTTGACATTGGTGATACTAAGAGGGTCCAAAGTGTGTATCTATCTATCGTCTAGAGGAATTAAGTACTAGTCTTGAACCATCTTAGTTCCATTACACTTTCTAGATTATACCCAAACATCATCGTTATGATCCCCAGTTACGGAAAGACAGTTGATGACATCCAAAGTATAACTTTCGATCGTGTGGTCACTAGATATTCCGTAGTATAGGAATTATAGTCAATGCCAACTTCATATGTATTTTGCTAAAATACATTACAATTGTTTAGTCTCTTTTAGCAAAAGAATATACTTGGTCGGTTCAATACTATTGTTACCCTAACAATAAACTCTTATGTTTTGCTAGACTTTTAATCAAGTCCATGGTCAGGAAAATGTGGTCATCTCATAAACCATAAGCTAATCTTAGAGACAAGATTAGGAACCCTTGTTTGTTTATATCTTCACACCCGCACAAAGATTTTTCTTTGAAAACTCGCTTTTCAAGTGCTATAGCGGTTGTAGCATGATGACATAAAATTAATTCTGAACTTGGAGATATAATAATAACTGAATATTATTGTCTCTATGACATTTCTCTAACAGGAGTGCCAGAAGGGGGCAGAAATGTCCAAGGGTTGCATCCAAATATTTGGTGGCTTCCAAGTGGGTTTACTTTCCCTAGAACTTTACATATATGATTTTTTGGCAAAATAAATAAAGGCCAAAAAATTAAATGGAAAAGGAAAGGAAGAAGGGGTCCTAAAGAGAAAGGACTCTCCCAATAGGAGAGTCCAATCTGAATTGGTTTGGGGGAAGGGTGTGGTTGCCCAAGGACTCCCTTGGCCGCACCACCACTTTCCTTGCCCTCCCCACCCCTCCCACTATATAAACCCACCCCTCTCTCATTGGGAGACTCAATTGGCCTTGTGTCTATTTCTAATTGAACTAGAAACTCTAATTATAGCCCCTCTAATTTAATTAGAGCTTCTTATAATTGGGTTTTGAGGTGTCCTCTCCCTATTAGATCTAACTCTAATCTCTCTCTCACATGTGTTGAGATCTCTCCACCTCAATATGCACTTGTGGTTCCTAGTTCTGAACGGCGAAGCGTTGTAGGACTTTGACGAACGTATGTGTGCGAGCTCGCAGAGGGGTAACATGTGAGACCCTCACTCTGCTGGATCCGGAAGGCTGGATACAGGAAGGCGGCAACATTCCAACCGCTAGACTTAGTCATGGGACTCTTCATTAGGCATTACCGACATCGTCATCAACACACGTTCTGTGCTCCGTGTCGGTAACGATCAAGATCTATAGTCGCATTTATCTTCATAGTAGATCTTGTGTGTTGCGTAAGACGAATTTTTAAATTCCTGCACGCGACCCAATAGTGGTATCAGATGGGTCTATGCATAGGTATAAGTACGATCTATAGCACCGATGTGTGCGGTTATTGCATAAGTTTTTACAAATATATTAGAAAATTATCTAATATTTAGATTGTGTATGATTGCTTCTCAATAAGTTGTGTCATTTTGTTTTTAACGACATAGTGATATTTTCTACAAATTTCGGCAATCCTAGAACGTTCGAGTTGCCCTTGGCATATCTCGTCTAGTGCGAAGAAGTGCTTCAATAGATTTGGATCTTGTTATAGTTGGACTCATGGATGACATAACAGACGGGGCATGTGGATTGGATCCACACAGGGGTCATGGTTATGAATACGTTTACATTGAGGCTCTAAACGCTTTCGTAATGTATGTGTTTCAGTCACCCTGCACTGTCAATATAGTACCATGAACAATCATGTCTGATGTTGTTCGTAGGTAGTGACGGTTCAATCCATGGAACCTACATCCACATAAAATTTCCAAACTCAAGCATTAGATCCTTCTAACTTGTTTTTACAGAGAATGTATGTGATGTGGTATAATTTGTTCTCATTCAAGTGTTGTATGAAATGCTATGCACTGTATTTTATTTTGACCTGCAAGTCAATTTAAAGCATGATGGATGGAAACCATATGATTGCTATCTTTGGCCTGCGTTCCCTATGCTTTCATTAAGTATATTGGAGATAGGAGAAGGATATGGAGGTGGCGATTCAATGTCATAGACCTCGACAATTATCCTTGGAGCAAAGAAGGAGTTTGGAGCCCAGAAGACGAAGAGGACCATATGATGGCGTGTAGACACACATTCGTTAGGAGACCCCAAGAGGAAGGTATGAAGAGTACAGCAGCTAGTTTTCCCCTCAGAAAGAAACCAAGATTTAATCGGACCAGTAGGAGAAGAAATCACTTCTGAAGGTTGTTGACAACTAATGTTGGCAGGGCACACTACCAGGCAAAAACGTGGAATCTGCACACAACACAACCAAGATACTTTGCCCAACGAAATAGTGAGGTTGTCAATCTCACCGGTTTTGCTGAACACAAAGGATTAGACATATAATGTGGAAAATGATGTTTGTTTGCACTGAAGGAAATGAGAATAGTGTTTGCATTAGGTTGTATTATCAGTGTAAAAGAATGGATCGAGGTCCATAGTTCACTAGTGGTGTCTCTCCAAAACAGATAAATAACATGCTGGGTGAAAAAATTACAGCTGGGCAATTGACAGAAATAGAGGCTACATCGTAGTGCATATGCATGACATGATGATTACTATGAGATTTATTTGGGCATTACAACACGATACATAAACCGTAATCCAACTGCATCTATGACTAATAATCCACCCTCAGGACGTCATCCGAGCAAACTTTGGGCATTAAGTTGCAAGCAGCAGATTATTGCGTTAAGGAATGTGCGTAATGTAAACAATAGAATTATCCTTAGACAAAGCATTGTTGTTTTATTCCTAGTGTCAACAACACATCCACAATCTTAGAAGTTATTGTCACTCTCCCAGATTACTGGAGGCATGAAGCCACTATCGAGCATAAATACTCCCTCTTGGAGTTACAAGTATCAACTTGGCTAGAGCATCTACTAGTAACGAAGAGCATACAAGATCACAAATAACATAAAAAAATATAGATCTATAATCAACTTGACATGGCATTCAATATTCATCAGATCCCAGCAAACACAACATGTAGAATTACAATAAGATGATCTTGATCATGTTAGACAGCTCACAAGATCTAAACATGATGCCACAAAAGGAGGAGAAGACAACCATCTAGCTACTGCTATGGACCCGTAGTCCAAGGATGATCTACTCACGCATAACTCCGGAGGCAGGCATGGTGATGTAGATCCCTCTGGTGATGATTTCGCGTCCCAGCAGGGGGGAGAGCTCCAGAACGCTCCCGGACTAGAGTTGACGATGACGACGGCTACGGAACTTTTCGTGGATGGAGGCTTAGGTCTTTAGGGTTTTCCCTAGGAAGAATTTAAATAGGCGAAAGGGCGATGTCGGTGGGCGCCCGAGGGGCCCACACCACGTGGTGGCATGGCCAAGGTGGGGTGCGCCACCCTATGGTGTAGCTGTAGGGCCTGCCCTTCGAACCACTGTTCAAGGACACCCCTGATATACATACATTCACGATCCCAGGAATTCAGTCGTGAACAACATATCAAGTTGGTACACAGATACAATATCCATTACACGGTTGCAAAAACACTTACATAAGGGGATTGGTCACTTGACCAAAACCTGAACAGCTGCCACACGGGGCAACACACAACACACACAGCGGAAGACTAAACACACTCATACGTGGTAGAGCCCAAGTCACGCCTTCACCGACAGGCTGCTGACCCGGAGACGATCCTAGTTCGCGTAGCCATCAGCTCCGTACTCCTCTTCGTCGATCTTCTTTCTGAGACTCCTTCTCAAAGTCTGGCAAGTAGATACCAGGGGCGAAACCATAATGAGTACATTTGAATGTACTCAGCAAGACGTCCATCATGTAACTTACCAAAGATGCAAATATGCTTATATGGTGTAATAGGTAGGCTATAAATTGTGATGGAGGGATGATAACCCGGTAGGCCAACGCCAAGGTGTAACTCGGCCCAAAGGACACTGCGTGAGATCCGGCTAGGGATAAAGGAACTTTTAGAAGGCCCAAATTTGTAGGCCTGGTAACCCGGATTGTGGGTTACGGTAAGGAAAGTTAGGGTTCTATATGCGGTGTCCGGGTAGGATTCAGGGTGTGCCTTGGAGGGCAAGCCAGGGGGTCCAGGTGCTTTATAAGCCGGCCCCTAGGTCTAGTTTAGGGAGATCCAAGAGTTAGAACAAGATTGCTAGGTATCGAGTATCCAGTGTAATACGAGAATTGAGATTAATATATCGAGATCGGAGACTCGGCGACTTGCTTGCCGGCTACCAGATCGCATATCATCATGTTTTCCTCTGAGCTAAACCCTCTCCCAAACACCAGTGTCGTCTTGCCCCAAGATAAGTTACCCCCGGTAACGTCTGCCGTGATTATCCCACGACAGTTGGCGCCCACCGTGGGGCCTGCGTCCAAAGGTGTTTACATCACGGGAGAAGCTCGGAAGAACATGGAGAATCTTGTCATCGGCGAGATCTACACCGACCGCGAAGGAGAGAAGATGGTGGACGATTCCGGCTGGGGGCCAGAGTCGGATCACCTCGAATCCGGATCTATCGTGACAATCGGCCGGGTCAACGTCTTCATCGGTATGGTACGTACTTCCGGTTCGATCCCTGACGACTTTGGATTTGATTCTGTGTCAGGGGAGGCCACCTACATTCAATCAGATGGAGAAGAATCAGTTGGGACGACAGATCCAACAGAAGAACCCACCACGAAGAGGGAACAGCCGGAGGAGCCGGCATGGACCCCGCGTGGCTGGGTCGAGAAAGAAGATGATACCGAATCTATCCTGCATCTGCTAGAGAATCGGTATGAGGAAAATAGCAGCTAAGAGGAACAGTATGAATTTGCGCCAAGCATTGTGCGCCGGGTTGCGGTTTACACGGCTCCCGCGACCAATCTCAACCAGGAGAACGTGACCGCGGCCGCGGTCGGAGCAGCACAAGCATTGGCCCAGCAGCAAGGTCCGGCTAACGGGAACCCGGTTTTGGCCCGAGTTGACGGAGAGTCGGCATCGGTTACCATTCAAGCGGCGGAAAACGAGTTACACGCGAACACGTTTGGATTCCTAGCAAACCGGACACCAGGAGCGGGTCCTTCCAATCCACAACACCCGGCCCTGTTCGACAACAATCTGATTCTAGATCCCATAGTTCTTGCCACCGTTATCACTCCAGAAAACGCGGAGGAACGTGTTAGGGACCTGGATATAGCCCGTCGTGCTTTGGAGCAACAGAGAAGACAAGTAGAAGCAGAAAGGCAAGGGATGGCCACACGCCAACGCGAGCTGGATGCACTGGAAACCCGGCTCCGAGAGGAAACGACTAGAATACATCAAAGGCACCAAACCAGATTACCAGCGTTGGGTGGAGTTATAAATCCGGCTACACTGTTTATCACACCTCAAGATCAGCCGATTCCAGCAGCGAACCAAGGAACTGCACCTCAACCGGCAACTGTGGGAACACAGCCGGCAAACGTGCAAGCCGGGTTACCTTTACCACAGACTGGAGTTACAACCGGCAATACATTACCACCACCACCACCGTCACGATTTCGCACACCGGCAGGTCATTACAACAATCCCATGGACAACGTGTACGCAGCAACACTCGCGTTGAATCAAATCCCCGTGAGAGAGTCACCCCACGCAGAGGAGACCCGGCGGGCGATAGATATGCTGCACACTGCGGTGGCGCAGCAAGCTAATTACCCGGATCACAGAAGTGGAATGCACGGGACACCATATGTCAGTCAGCAACGAGGCAATACCGGCAATATCCAGACAAGTTCAGCACGGCGGAGGGAAGAGCAGCAGCAAATGCCGCCTCCTCCGCGCGTTCAGGCAGCACCAACAGCATCAGCAGCACAAGCTATCGTGGATAGTTCCAGAGCCAGAAGAGCCGTGGCCGTGTCTGCGGTACATGGACCACCAGCAGCACCGCGTCCAGCCGTCCCCCCGTAGGATCACACGTTTCCCGAGTAAGGCCAGTTCCGACCAATCTTGCAGGACCTAAGTGTCTCTCGGATAGCATCAGGGCTGAACCTTACCCGGAAAAATTCAAAGAACCGGGTAAAGTAGTGAACTATGAGCCGACTATGGATCCAGAAACATGGTTGAGCAGTTATGAGATGGCTATGTCAATTCGCAATGCGTCCGAGAATCTTCAAGCCAAGTTCATGTACTTGATGATGTCATAAGGAGCTGCAAAGTTATGGTTCACCAATCTACCGGAAGGATCTATCAAGTCGTGGGAGGAGCTGAAAACTGCGTTTATCAAGCACTTTCATGGGACGTGCAGAAATTTATTCACTATTGATAACCTAGAACGATGCGTCCAGAAGAAGGGAGAGTCGGCACGCAGCTGGGTGCGCCGGGTTATGGAAATACTTCATTCATCCACAGATATTCAGCCCAAGGATGCGTTACAAGCTATGGCAAAAACGTGCAAGTACACACCTTTGGTGCAAAAGTTAACCCGCATGAAATCTAGTCGGAATGCTTCAGAGGTTACGATGGGAGAACTGATGGATGCATGCAACAAACACGCCGCAACGGACACTACAGAAGAGGAAGTTGATGACAAAAAAGCAAAAGCAAACACAAGTAATAATGGAAGAGACGGCAATGGATCAGCGCCGGGTAATAACGGAAACAGCCAGAACAAGCGCCCGTTCGAGGGAGGCTCTGAGTTTGTCGCCAGCACAGAAGCCGGGTCTTCGTGACCCAGGGCAGAAGGAAATTTCAATACTGGAAATCACAATGGAGGAAACTATCAAGGGCCGCCAAGGCCGAGTAACAATTGGGACATCTTCAGAATGGCGTGCTCGAAACACAGCAGGAACGGTAGGCCGGCTAACCACTCCTTGGAACAGTGCGCCGACCTACAGAGATGGAAGAACGAGGAAGTGAACAGAGCCATGCGAGGTGCAGGTCGGGGAGGAGGACCGGGTCCAGGTGGAAACCCGGGCAACGGCCCACCCCCAGCCGGTAACCCGGCAGCAGGAAATCAGGGTAACAACCAAGGGGGGGCCGGAGGTTTCCAGGCTAACCCCAAGCAGTTGGGTCAATATCACGTGCATACTACAGGAAATTCTAACAAGGACAAAAAGATACTGAAGCAAGCGGTAAACTCGGTTTCCTCGGCTGTTCCGAGATACCTGAGGTGGTCAGAGCAGGATGTAACATGGAGCAGAAGAGATCACCCGGAAAGAATAGAACACCCAGGAGTCTTAGCATTAGTAGTTACACCGCAGGTCAATGGGTATGAGCTGAAAAAGGTCTTGATGGATGGTGGAAGTAGCATCAATATCCTATATTGGGAGACCTTTCTACGCATGGGTCTCAAGGAGTCTGAGCTACAGAAAAGTTCAACAATTTTTCATGGGATAGTGCCGGGTCGCTCAGCGTGCCCCGAGGGAAAAATCGCATTGGAGGTAGCTTTCGGAGAATCAAAGGATAATTATCGAGTTGAGTGGCTCACTTTCGAGGTGGTCAAGTTGCCCAGTCCTTATCACGCGCTGTTCGGAAGGCCGGCTTATGCTAAATTCATGGCTAGGCCGTGTTATGTGTATCTATAGCTAAAAATCCCGGGTCCTAAGCAGACCATCACCATACATGGAAGCCGGGATATAGCGGCTGAGTGCGATGAAGGAGACGCAGCAATGGCTGAGCAAGCTTGCAGAAAAGAGGAACTCAAGCATTACCGGTCTCAAGCAGACCTGGATGACAGAACAACATTGAAAAGACCGAGTACTGAAGATGAAAGGGCAAAGTTCAAGGCAGCACAAGACACCAAGATGGTGGCTTTCATCGAGCATGATCCCTCCAAACAATCTGCCATAGGAGAAGAAATCACACGACCGTTTATAGTCATCCACGTCATGAAAATGCCTCACCCGGATTGGCTAGCAAATCCGGTACTCATAATAAAAAAGACCAACAAGTGGAGAATGTGTATTGATTACGTCAGTTCCGGACAGGCTCCCAAGAAGAACTAAACAATGTAACGGGCAGCAGGTTTCAGACGCACTCTTTTCCTATCCAGGGTACCTAAGGGGACTGGAAGGTTTTTAATGAGGCGGCCTGCTGACCCAAACTTTCTCGTATCAATAAAGAGATGGTTAAGCAATATATCTTCTTCACATGCGTTATCAAGTCTTATTTTGTCATGATCCTTACTTCGGTTACAGGTAAGTATTATTTATCGTTATCAGTACATCAGTTTCCTTAAGTATGTTGCATATATCTAGGTCTTGGGGGCTGATTGCTTGAATAGCACAGTTACAAACTCAAAGACCCGGCCTTGATGCCTATGAGTTATAAGGGCCGATTACTCGCAAACGAGTACGGCTGCAATCTTATAACCGGACAAAGGAGACAAATTTTCTTGACTTTTCTTACTTAAGCTCGATGTGACTCGCACTAAAGTGGCATGATTTGCTCGCTTACGATTACAATCAGCCATGAAGCCCAATAGGGACTTGCCTGACCCTGTTTTCGTACAGATGTAACAACATGATATCCACACGAAAGCCGGCTTATAGTACAAGATAGTCAAAAGGGTCATCTAAACCACAAGTTATGCAGAGTACAGGGCTAATAGCCGGAAACTCAACGTTTATTAAGCATAACTTCATACCCATGTGGCACGGCTCTAGGTTTTGGGCTTAGTAGAAAATAATTTGTTCTCCTGGAAAGACCACACATCCCAGACTCGGATTTCGAGTCTTGGGGACTCGGGATTTCGAAACAGAAACAAGTTGCTTCGTTACTAAGCTCGAAAAACCCTAACATCCGAGTCTTGGGGACTTGGGGACTTAGAGAAAAGTCCACTTGTCAAAACCCACGATACTCGGAAACCGAGTCTCACAAAAGGGAACCATAAAGAAAGTCGGATATCAAGAATAAGTTCAAAAACAGACAAGTATCAAATCCATCCAAAGGCCAGGAGAGGCACGAGATATATCAAGGAAATAAAGCGCATTACAAATCTCGTTAGTAGTATCAAAGGTGCACAGGCGCGCCGTCAAAAGAATATCCGTTTCCAACAAAAGCATCGAAAGACCAAGGTATCATAATGGCATCTGTTTACTCGGCTTCCTGAGTCGGGTCCACATCTTTGCCCTTGCCCTCCGGGTCTTGGTCCTGGGCTTGCTCTTCAGCTTTCCCAGCATCGTCACTCGGATTCTTCGCATCAGGACGGACAGGCGGGCGGAGAGCCGGCGTAGAGGTGGTTGGCCCTGATCCTAACTCGGCTTCCCTCTTCGCGGTTTCTTCCCTTTTCCTGGCCGAATCAGCATTTCATTTCTCCAAAATATCGAAGGGCAGGGGTGCTTCTTCCTGCACGATCTTGTTTTCAGCATCGTACGCACTCATAAACGTGCGCAGGTCCATACTATCGGCCAAAGTGGTTGCCGAGTGACGCACTGCGGATTGTACGGCCTTGAAATCCTTGGGCCCAAACTTGGAGCCATCCGCTTTGAATTCTGGAAACCCGGATATCACCTTTGCCGGCTCAAGCTTAGGAAAGTAAGCCTTAGCTAGCATAAAGGCCCGGGTCATACCAACCCGGCATGCCGAGCGTTTCCAGAGCTCGATCCACGCAGGCACGGTGGAGCATGCTTGGATAAGATTTTCTTCACCCGGATATGCCTCAGTTGGCCATTGCACGGCGTCCAATATCCACTTGGTGCCGGCGAAGAAGGTCCGGAGCACAGTCTTTAAAGTTTTAGCTTTTTTAACATCATCTTCTTCTGGGGCCGCAAGGTTAGCACCTGCAGTTGAAACAAGAAAGGCCATATCAGTAATTCCGAGTATCATGAATCAAGTAACAAAGCAGAGGCATGAAAGCAGTCAGCAGCAAGAAACTTACTAAGGAAGATACGATAAGTATCGGTAATTTGGTCCGATAACTTTTTCAGTGCGGTTTGAGCAGTGGTGCACCTTTTCTTGTATTTGGAAACATCTTTCTTCAAGGTTTCCACTTCAGCCTCAAGGGCCTCTCTCCGCTTTACCTCGGCAAGCAGAAGTTGTTCGGTTTAGAGAAAAATATCATCAGACCGGGTGGCCTGTGCCTGTAAGAGACCAAAGTATGAGAATTAGTCGGGTATCATGGCAAGCCGAGTATCGCACAGAGTACCGAGCACAACTTCAACAAGTTATACTCGGAACTTGGGGACTAGATGGATACGAAGAGATACCAGGTAACATTACCTGGTGCTCCGCTGCCATACGCTCTAGCACATCGTTCTCCGAGGCCTTCATAGCAAGGAGAGCGCTCATCATCTGATTGAAGGTATTGTTGCCCAATTTGGAAGACCCGGGATCTTGGAGACTCGGAGAAGGAGCTCTCGTCTTGGTGGGAGAAGGTATCCGGGTCGTCCGAGTATCGGAGTCTGGTGCCCCTCCTCCCGTGCCCAAGGCTGCAGCTTCATCCTCCTCGTGTGCGTGCAAGGCTATTGGATACTCGGCTTCTTGATCGGCCAGGTTTATTGGTGGCACTTGTTCTTCTCCGCCAGCTGTGGTAGTCATATCATCAATCGGGTTCTCCTTACCCGGGTCATCAGTTTCCATATTTTCTTGGTCGCTGGTAGTGACCGCGGCTCTATGGACAGTATAAGTAAGCAGTTAGCGTACAACTGGGAAAAAGTGACGGAAAGGTGATAAAGCATCAGGAAAGGAACTTTACCCGGGATTCACCATGTAGTCCGAGGGGAACTCGCTGCTGGACCCGGACGAAACTGAAAAACATCAAGCAAGACACGGAATTATCCCGTAAGAGGATGGTTCGGAAAGACTTTGATATTCAAAGAAAGGATTAGGTGAGTACCAGCGCGTCGAGCCGGAGACGACGAAATACCCGGATTAAGAGCACCATCACCCGGAAAATTCCGAGTCATTCTGCGCTTGGTCATGGGCGGTTCCTTCAGGTACGGCCAGCGGGATAACTCCAGGTTTAGCTCGCGCATGTTATCAAATGAATATGGTTTAGAGGCGAGGAAACGGTATGGAACCTTGAAGACGACCCCTCGGGGTTTTCTCTTTGTTCCGACCTTGATCGTCGGCTCAGCTTCATCTTCGTCGCTTGCGGATTCTACCTTGCCTTCAGTTTCTTCTTCTTCGTCCTTGTCCTCTTGTTCTGAAAGTTATCAAGGTTTACAGTCGGAAAATGAAGAAAGAGCAACAACGATATCAAAGAAACTAAGTGAAACTCGGAATGTACCTTCATCCGAGTTAACGGCGTCTTCTTTCTCCTCTGGGCTTTCAGAGTTAGGGGGAGTTTCAATCTTCCAAAAAACATCATCGGCCTGAGATGAGGATATAAGAATGAGGGTTAACAGCTGTATCAAGTGGAAAGTGTGAAGGTAAAAATGTGGAAGCCGGATCTTTACCTCAGGGGCCGGGTTCTCGCGCGTAAAGGGCTCTAACCCGGCTATATTACGGATTACCTCCAACTTCTCTGTCAAGAAGCCCTTGATAGTCTTGTTGGTGTCACCAGCTGCAAAGTTGTTGGTGGAGTATCGGAGCGCGTCCGTGGTGTGCCCCGAGTACTCGCACATTAACTTTTTGCGGATGGAATTGGGTTGGATCCGGAAATCAACCCAAGTTTTCACCAGGTTAAGCCCAATGAGACCTTGGGCCGAAACAATAGCAATTTTAGCCAGCAAAGGTTGGATTGCCTCCCTGTCCGAGTCAGGGGCAAAAGCGTTGAAGGTCTCGGAGATATCGAGGAGGCCCTCCGAGTAACCCGGCAGCTTCTTTTCACCGGGTGGGGAGGTGTCTCGGCAGTAAAAGTATGAGAGTTGCCAGTGTTTGACGTGGGAATTGAGTGTGAGAGGTAGCATGGGAGAATTTTTGCGACGCTGGATGGAGACCCCGCCGCAAGCAAGAAGTGCTCCGTCGCCGCTTTCGCGGCACGGCTTGCACTGGAAAAGTTCAATAAAGAGAGCCAAACTTGGCGGAGTGCACAAGTATGACTCGGATAAAACAATGAAATGGGTAATATTCAACATAGAGTTAGGCCCTATGTCAAATACCCGGAGGCCATAGTGACTCAGAACATCTCGAAAGAAGGGGTGACCCGGAGGACGGAACCCCCGGGTCACGTGTTCGACGAAGCAGATTACCTCGTCGTCGGCAGGCGTGGGCCAGGTCTCATCACCCATCACCCTCCAATGGATATCTTTCTGAGAAGGGAGAATCCCTAACTCGGCCAGCTCTTCCAACTTGGCCTTCGTAACAGTGGATCGCGCCCAGTTGGCGGATATGGAGTTGGTGGTCTTAGCCTTGGCTGGTTGTTTCCCCTACTTCTTGGGAGCCATGGGATTAACCTGCAAAGCACAAGATAAAAAGGTACAAGGAGTAAGACCCGGAAACCATGAGCTATCCGAGTATTTGCAAGCGATATCGAGAAAACATGGAAGCTAAGAATTATCCGGGTATCATCCTACGGAGCAAAGACTACAAATTATCCGGGTATCAGGTATCATTATAGAAACTACTGGGTACTTACGTATTGAAAAGTGTTTGAGGAAGACGGATGATTGTCCATGTATCTACTGCAAGCAAAAGAACCGGAAGAAAAGGATTTTCCGGGTGTCAATGAAATGCGCGGAAAATTGGGACGAAATGGATCTAGATTGGAAAACTTGCGGACGATTCAACGGAGAAATTAATGGTTAATGATGATAGGGGAGTGATATGTGCCCATCTATCATGTTATTGGATGAACTAGCGTGGGATTGTGGGGTTTAATTCGGCGCGGCAAGAAAAAATGACTCGCGGATTGACCTAGATCCAATCTGGAGTAAATCGAGAAATTACGAGGTCAAGCTAATGGATGCGAGAAACTTACTGGAGGAGATTGAAGTGAAGCCCGGCGGAGGCAAATAGCACAGTCCTGGTGCCCCTTAGCGATTCCCGGCGGGCAGGACAAGGGCGCGGTGGCGGATCTTGACGACGGCGTGGGGCAAGCCGTGGCGGAGCGTAGCCGGCGGCGGATTGGCTCCGGTGACGCACGCGAGGTCTCCGTGGCGGTGCTCTGCGAGTTTGAGTGCGGAAGTGAAGAGAAGGGGGAAAAGGGATCAATGAGCCGTTGGGGTTAGGCTAACCCCTAAGTACCTATTTATAAGGGTGCGGGCGGATAAACCTAGTCCAACGGGCGGGAACCGAAAATTTCGGAATAACGGCTATCTGCCCGGATTTTGTGAGATATGCTTTAAGTTCTGGACGAGATATCCGGACAGAGATAAGAAGGAGATCTCCGCAATATCGGGTTCAAATTATCGAGTAAAGTAAGCCGGATCTTTGACATTCTTATCAGGGCGTTGACCTGGAGAAAAGAAGGACCTAGAGAAAGCCGGGTTGCTATATGGCCACCTTGGAGTTAGGCCCAGCTGTTTATCAAAGCACCTTAACCCGGCCTCTTCGGATTTGTACTTCTGATATTTTTACAGGGAATAGCAAGCGCTTCAAGGAGGATCCCGTGAAGCCCAGGCTATTCTGGGGACTACTGATGGAGGGATGATAACCCGGTAGGCCAACGCCAAGGTGTAACTCGGCCCAAAGAACACTGCGTGAGATCCGGCTAGGGATAAAGGAACTTTTAGAAGGCCCAAATTTGTAGGCCTGGTAACCCGGATTGTGGGCTACGGTAAGGAAAGTTAGGGTTCTGTATGCGGTGTCCGGGTAGGATTCAGGGTGTGCCTTGGAGGGCAAGCCAGGGGGTCCAGGTGCTTTATAAGCCGGCCCCTAGGTCTAGTTTAGGGAGATCCAAGAGTTAGAACAAGATTGCTAGGTATCGAGTATCCAGTGTAATACGAGAATTGAGATTAATATAATGAGATCGGAGACTCGGCGACTTGCTTGCCGGCTACCAGATCGCATATCATCATGTTTTCCTCTGAGCTAAACCCTCTCCCAAACACCAGTGTCGTCTTTCCCCAAGATAAGTTACCCCCGGTAACGTCTGCCGTGATTATCCCACGACAAATAGGGTTCACTATCAATGGTGTTCATATAGGATGACACCATAGTTGCAATCAAGTTAATATGTATCTTCGTTGAAGAAGATACTTCAGAGGAAAATAATATAGTTTTTCTCTCTCTTGTAGATATCACATGTACAAGAGGTTTTGTAAAGCTTTGTTAAAAGAATATTTTCTCTTTGCAAAACTTCTTGGAATCAGTTTCCAGAATTCTTGCTTAGAGTAGAAAGGTTTTTATTTGCAAAGCCTTTTGTTTGTAAAACAACTTCTGGCTTTCCATCATTGGTATCTCCATGGTACAATGTTTCCTTCCTTTCCGAACTTCCCGAGTTCAACACCTTTTTGAAAACATCTTTTTGAAAACATTGACACAATGCTAGCTACATGGCCATTCAACTGTCCATATCCGAGGACGCGGCTTCTTCGAAAAAGTTGTACTCTGCAGAGGTGTACACATCCACCAGATACAGTACACCTGCCGTGAACAATCACGGACTGTAACAACAGTATGTGAAACATCAGATAACTGATCATAACTTTCCACTATGTTCAAGCTAGAATGTGTCTATCTCTCAGTTGAGTTTATTCTCCCCGTCAATCAAGTCCCGCTCTGCCTAGACGGGAGCCTCAACGAATGCGTCCGGAGGGAAAATTAATCCCACACTTTATATGTCTCAACATTGGGAGTTTTGAGGACATTCGGTTCGAGGGTACGACGCCCCTTATAGCAAGTGAGATAGCACACACTAACAAGAACAAACTTCAAGTTAAGCCCCGTGCCCATGTTGGGGTAGGGTGGCAGTACGGTAAAGGTTGTCCGGCGAAGACTAGGTTATGTGTCATTTGTGAAAACACCATTTTTCCCAAAAAATGACCACTTCCACATCCCTCCGGAGAATAAGGATCCACCTTTTCTCCGGGTTTTCCATAAATCCTTTGTTTTGTAAAAACACAGTTTTAGGGTGTCCACTTAGGGACTAATATTTGTGATGGTAATAAATACCATATGGTGGCTTATGGGCTTGGTATCACCAAGTATCAACTACTGGCATAAGAGTAGTATATATATAGTAGTAGTATTCACTCAAAAATAGTTTTTGGAAATCAAAGTTTTTGTAAAACTTTTCAGAAGTAAAACATGCATGATAGATAATGATAAGTGTAATATCAGCAAGCATCAGGATGGCTTGCCTTAAGTCTCTTAATGTCCCTGGCCTTGAAGTAACTTGAACTTGACGCACCGCTCCACAACTGCTTCTTCTTCTTCTTCTTCGTTTTCTAGCATCGTAAAAGAAATAAAAGACACACACTCAGGTCTAAAGACCAAACAACTAATCTAAACAACACATACAGCAAGCAAAGGTACAATAGTGCAACTCACAAGCGTTATTGAGAAAACTGCCTCACATAACTCTCAGGGTACAAAACTATCGTGAGACAACTAAGTATGGTTTAGAAAACCATATCCCACATCTTACATACCCTATATGGGGTGGTGTACCACTCTCATAACAAGGTATATAAGAAGCTAAAAATATAGCTTGTGGGTGCAAAGGGTTAGGTTACTATGATAAAATCATCAAGCAGGACAATACCTATGGCAGTGGGCATTATCCACCACAAGAAACTGTCACTTAATGTGTTCATGATTTAGTTGGATGTTTTAGTTTCATAAGATACTCTTAAACACAATAATAACACAAGTATAAACTCATGCCAAGGTAAATCACTCAAACATAAACCAATAAGCAAGCAAACAACACCACAGATGAATGGACTATTTATTTACTACGTTATTGTTTACTTGAAGTTTTGGAATCCATCAATCATGAAGATTTAACAAACAACCAGTAGCTAATATAAATTATAATCAAGTCATAAAATAATATAAAACACAATCATTACTCTAGATAATACTCCTATCAAAAGCATAGAAACATGACTGCACTAATAGCATACTAGTATGGAAAATCTACACAAGCATGCTATAAGAAATAATTATATTCTATAACTGTAGCACATGCAACTAAATACTTCATGTTATCATAACAGAAGTGATACTTCCTAAACATGCTATAATAAACTCATACACTCATAAAATAAAAGATGACAAAACTATAGCTAAAATCACCACTTTCTAGTGGTGACACTAGTTCAATACTAGAGAAGCAAACAATGCTATCATGATTGCTTAAACCTACACAATAAAGTCATGATCATAAATGTAACTAATAACAGTACACAAATCATAATAATGCTAGGAAGCAAAAACATCAAAATACTTCCATGAAACAACTATTAAGCATGCACAAATTAATTCTAGCAATTTCTGTTTTCCTAAACAATTTCTAGCAAGCAAAACATGGTAGAACCTACACAACCAGTAGCTATGCGCTTGATGAAAAGTTATATAAACCTTTTCAAAAAGCCAAACACTCAATTAAAAAAATCATTCACAAACAATCTATCAATCACAAGGAATTTATCTCATCTGCAAATAATTTAATTTAGCACCCAATAGTGAATCATTTCTTAACCTGATACTCCTAAGGAATATTATGCTAACAAATGGATCACATATAACATACTAGTATCCTATGATAAGAAACAAACTTCTCACTTGCATAAGTGAAATCAAACAATTATATTTTCCATGGTGGAAAAATAGAAATCAATCATTTAATTAAACATGTTAATCTCTCACAGGTGCATGGTTGGGGATTTCCATCCTCAACCAAGATGCAATGGAACCAGTGGGTTATGGGCCCACTAATACCAAGGCAAAAGAGGTACTAAGCCTCTGGTTACTCATGACAAAAATTAGTATAACAAAATAAAATATTACAAAGCCATTTATTCTAGTGAAAGCAATACTAGTGCATAAGAATAACAAAACCTACACATGCTTCACTATAAAAAGGCATGCAAGCTAACAGAGGTATTAACTTCAAAATAACAGTACCAAAATGGTACTGGATCCATAGCAATCATAGCACAAAATTTAATATACCCCTCACACAAAGATCTAGCTCTCCCAATAATTCCAAATAATAAAGCTAGAAGTTATCAACTGCTATCTCATTTTTATTTTAGTTTCCAAACATGCACACACTTTCTAGGGTATAGGTACTGTAAGAAAACAACTTAATACAAGCACTAACAAATTTATACAAGCTAGGAAACAAGATCAAAACATCCACACAACTCATTTCAAACAAGCACACAATTAAAAACAGAAACAGAAAAGTGTTGTTTCTAGATCTGTCCACCAAAAATAATATAGAGCTTCAAAAATTAATCTAACCTAGGATAAGATAGATCTAATCATTACAAAACTTATCCAATTGTATTTGCTCCAAAAATCATTTTTAAACTTCTTATAAAAATCATATAAAAGGCTACTGGACTTTTAGTAAACTGGATGGAATTTTTATTCTATAACTCACCTTGATGTGAGGTTAGGTGCATTGGATAGACATTTCCAATACCTATCCAGAACAGTTTAGTTTGTTCCATTTGGTCACATATTTTAAAAGTTATAGTTAAAACATTCCCACTGACAGTCTGTGGCAAAACATTTATTGTGTTCAAAATATGGGTCCAAAAGTAGATCTGCAAAGCTCCTATGGTTTAGATTTCATTTCTGTAGGTTCATGAAGTTTTACAGATTTTATTGCACTCGTTTAGTATTTTTACCACGTCCAAAGTGGAGGTACAAGTTTCTGTGAAAAAGTTAAATGAATAAAACCAACACAGAGTGGGCTGGCTCGGGTTGGCACGGCCCAGTTAGCGGGCTTAGAGGCCCAGCCGCATTGTGGGCGCGCGAGCGGGGAGGGAAGGCACGTGTTTGAAGGGGGCCGTCGATCTTAGATCGAACGGCTCGCCCTCATCTTCTTCCTCTCCCTCACAGCCTCTCTCTCACCCGACCGGAGAAGAAAAACGACGGACGAAAACCTCACCTTGGGGGGATCGGGGAGGGCTGAGCGGATCGGGGAAGGTTGTTGGGTATCAGGGGCACCGAGGGGAGGCGTTGGCGGCAACTGGCGCAGCCTCGAGCGGCGGCGCGCGGCAGATGCCCGCGGCGATACTCCGCGGACGGCGACGGCGGCTCCGGCAGGTAGAGGGTGGGGGAGCTTGTCTGGGAGGTTCATGGGAGTGTGGGGAGTCTAGCCATGGCAGTGGGAGGGGCTGGAAGAGAGGGGTGCAAGCAGGGCATGGCCGTGGCCGTGGTGGTCACCCCTCGGGCTAGAACTCGAGCTAGGGTTGCTTAGGGCTAGGGCTCGGGTAGAAAACGACCAGGGGAGGTAGGAGGGAAAGTGGGAGGTGCAAGGTGCAATGGTTGAGGCCTCTGTACTTTTATAGGAGTGAAAGAGAGGGTGAGGGCACTTTGGTCACCTTGGGTAGGTGCCAAGCTATGGCATTGGCTAGCCCTAGGGCTTTTGGACATTTCCAATGGTGAGCACAGGGTGCCCTAGGTCAAGGCCACGAGTGGAAAGGGTTTATCCAGGCCAAAGAGAGCAAGTGGGCAAGGCCAAAAATGTCAACACATGTGCTGCCCATTCCTGTCCTAGTCAGCCTTCTCTCTCCTCTCTTATCTTCAACCAGAAGGCTTCTAGAAGCAGGGTCAAAGGCTCTGGTTCGAGTAGATACTATGGTCAACACACTAGGCTTGGCCACACTTCCAAAAGATCAAGGAATCAATAAGAAATCAAAGGTGCAAAAGTGTATCTCCTACTGTTCACTGCAAAAAATTCAGAAAGTTCAGTCTTTAGGACTTAGAAATTTTCTAAGTGTTGAAAACAGACAGAAAGTTGAAAAAGTTGAGGTTGTTTTCAGTGCTTAAATGATTCTCAAAATTTGTTTTAAAAGCATGGATTTGTTAACCATGTTATATACTTTCATAAAAAACTTTTGAAAACAAATTTGAAATAAGTTAAGGCCATGAAAACATTGGAGGAAAAGGTATACTTTCTGTTTTTATCTGTTTCACAAAAATGTCTCTTTTCTGCCTTAATTTTATACCACAAACACATCAAGCAAAAGATAGTTTTTATTTCTCCAAAAATAGAAGTGAGCTTATTGGTTTGTAGTAAATATATCAAGGATTAATTAAAAGTCAAGAAATCATAAAATAGCAATTTATAGCTGGGTGAAAACAATGGTAGAAAACAGGTATTTGGCCTTATTCTCAGACATTGTTTCCTATAGGAAAGTTAAAAGAAAACTCCCATATATTATTTTGGAAACTTGTTTTCTTGGATTCAACAAGGTTAAAAGTTTGTTTTTAAGTTGCCAACCATAATGATCCAAGTCTTGGAATAAAATCTCTCAAGTGATAATAGGAAAACATCAGGGAAAAATAATAAGAATATTTTTCAGAAACAATTGGTTTCATATAGAAACAAAGCTTGTGTTGCAAAAATGTTTAAGATTACAAACACATGGTGGTTCAAACAATCATGTGGTTATAAAAAAAATTGTTGGCCCTAATTTTTGTCTTCTTGAGCGCAGTCCAAGAATCCAAAAACTGGGGTGTGACAGTAGCTGCCTCGGTGCCCCCCTACGGGTCTCCTCCGAACTCCGTGTACGTGACAGAAAAATAGGACACTGGGATTTTGTTTCGTCCAATGCCGAGAATATTTCCAGAAAACTTTATGAAACCTAAAACAACAGAAAACAGGAACTGGCGCTGTGGCAACTTGTCAATAGGTTAGTCCCAGGAAATCCATAAAAATGATATAAATTGTATAGAAAGCATGTAGCAATTGACATAATATCAACATGGAACACCAGAAATTTTATATACATTGGAGACGTATCAAGCATCCCCAAGCTTAGTTCTACTCGTCCTCGAGTAGGTAAAACAATAAAAACAAAATAATTTCTGAGGTGACATGCTACCAACACAATCTTGATCATCATTATTGTAAAATCATTGCAAGCTAAGATCATAGTACTCTAAACATAGGCATGATAGATATAATTTCAACAATGAAACTTAACAACTATGTTGCAATATGAAAAGTAACACAAACAAAAGATCATGAATAATAATGCGCGAAAAGTTATATGTTTGTGTCGAGCATAAAGAAAACATAGCAAAGTGGTATTCCGCTTGTATTTAAAGTGATAGAAAAACATAAATATTAGGTTCAAGTGGTGACTAGATACAAATAATTTGAGAACAAGTAATAACATAATCATGAATCAATCAATAATAAATTTTGGGACTCATGCACATTATACTGAAAATGACAACTATGCTCACTTAATTGGTGCATAAAGTTAGAAGATGAAAAATCAACATAAAAGTAAAAGAAACGCCCTTCGCAGAGGGAAGCAGGGATTAAATCATGTGCTAGAGCTTTTTATTTGATAAAAACAGAGGTATTGAAAACAATTTTGAGAGAGGTGTATGTCTATGTCAACGAATGGTAATGAAAAACTTATCATAACTCATGCCTAGCAAGGTTTTAGAATTTTCAGAGTGGTTTCCGTTGTTTATTTAGTTTGGCACTTCCCCCCACCATGCCTTTCAAAAACCATGGCTAGCCATATCCACGGGTACCCACCAAATTTCATCAAAACATGGGGAAGTGCCTTTTTGGTTAAATTAATTGGCACCAGCTCTCTGCAAATTTAGATGAGCACCAATTCCATACTCATCGGGTGAAAGAGGGAGAAGAACTTTGCTTGACATGAACCATAATAAACTTTAAACTACTTCCTCATGAGCTAAAAACAGAGCACAAAACAGGTTAATTTTGAACGTTTTAAAGGTAGCACATGAGAAATTTACTTTGGAGTGGCTGTTAAATACCACATATAGGTAGGTATGGTGGACACATTTGGCAAACTTTGGGTTTTTGGGAGTTGGATGCTCGAGTAGAGCTAATACTCAGTACAGGTGAAGGCTAGCAAGAGATTGGGAGCGAAAAATTAAAAGAGCAATAATGGCAATAATCATGCATAGCGACAAAACATTATTAATCAAAGAATAAATGATATTACAAGTCAAAAACTAAATGATCATAGAGGCTATAGGTGACTGGTTTGTCGTCATAACATGGTGTAAGCATGCGCCAAGTCAACCAAATAAAGCATTCGAAGGAGAATACCACAATATTATGCTCTGGTATGGTAAAAACAACTCATGATTTCTTTCAATGACACATTAAGCACTCTCAGATATTTGAGACAAGTCATGCTACATCAATAACTACTAAGCATAGAATTAAAATAATATCTAACATGACATGTTAAAGTCTAAGCCATTGTCTAAACAAGCTTCACTTGCACCGTTATAAGAATAAAATATTTTATTTCTTTCCAACACTAATAAATTTATTTCAACAAAAACTCTCTAAATAATTTATCAATGAAACAAGAGAGTACTACACTACAATAATTAACAACTTTGAATAAGAGATGCATGAAAAATATGAGCTAAAAGAATTGCTGCAGCTATATGATAAATGAAGAATACGAGTATTGATATGAAAAAGCGGAGCGTGTATCTCTCCCACACAAGAATGCTAGGATCCAACCAAGTTTATTACATAAAATAAAATAAAAACAGACGCTCCAAGTAAAATACATAAGATATGACCGAATAAAAATATAGTTTCACTAGAAGTGACCTGATAAGTTGTTGATGAAGAAGGGGATTGTCGCACCCGGACTTCTAGAGGATACTCGCAGTTCCATTGAACAGTAGTTGATTGGATTACGGGGCTTACCGGCACCCGCATCTCTTACGAGTAGGCCAACACACGTATGTGTGACAACCAACCCCTACTGTTCATCGTCTACGTAAACCATCCCATAGAAATCAGGATACTACCGTTGACGTACTTCATACCATAAACACATGGTACGTCAACGGCGTTTAACAGAATGATAACACAACATATCTCTAAGACACAAAAGATGGAAATAAGTTGCAAATAGCTCTCACTAGAGCAGAGATAGCAAATACAATCATCCAGAGGACACATGTCCCAACATAACATCATTACATCTCAGCGGAAGCATCCAAAGGGTTTGAGTACAGACAAATCCAAACAGGCTTAAGAAGCCGGAAACGAAAAGACGGAGCCCATCCACGATGTCTCGGATCCTGCTCAGGTCCCCTATCTACTCGTCAGCAGCCTCGTCAAACTCCACGTAGTAGCCGTCACGGGGATCCTCGTAAGCGTAGTCTACGGAAACCACAACCCCAAAGGGGTCAGTACATAAACGTACTGGCAAGCAAGACTCACAGTTCACCAAAGTGTAACCCGTCCACACCAAGCACAGATGCTTTGGGTTCAACGGAAGAAAAGGGGATACAAAAGATGCGGCAGCTGGCTGCACTAACCAACTACAGATACATACTACAACTTCCGGATAACAGAAAGGGGATAAGATAGCGTATCGTAACCAACTATAACTAACCACCAAACAAACCCATCCTGGATCTCGCCCCTTATCCAAAGAAGCAATCCGAGGATAACTCACACAGTTGGATTAATGAGGAATCAAGTTATTGTGGCAATAAAGCTATTACTAGTCAAGTTGTCATTAGTTAGGAGTAAGTTGTTCTGAGTACTTGTTAGCCAGTACTTTCACCAAGTTAACCATAACCGCGGAAAACACGGCTTCTCGAGAAGATTTATCCCTGCAGGGGTGCACCAATTTGGCCGTACACGTAAGAATATCCTGCCAGATGGGAATCAAACCCACCAAGCGAGGCACTCTACACAACTCAACTCTTCTTCGCATCAAGCCCAAAGAACCCCGTGCAGTGAGCGCACGGCTAATCAAGCCCCACGAAGAAAAGGGGACCCTCATAACACTCTAAGAACGTGTCTCCCTAAATGCCGACTACAAAAGTTCCACCCTGGTACCAAGGGTTCGCACCTGCATATGCATGCGGCAAATGGAAAACCCGAACTAAATGAGGCGATTTGGACGAGATGTGAATCGAATCAAATTGAGGGGGGCGCCCATACACGCTTCCCACATGCGGATAGTGCGCTCATCATGGATCAGTAGACAAGACCCTTTTCCTAATTAGGGTCGACACTAGCAGGCCTCAAAACCACGCCGGGCCTCCTGCCGGTGCCTTATCAGCAAATTATTATTACCTCAAAATTAACAGGTTGTTGTTTAACATCGAGCCCCAGAACATAATGTAAATATAGTAACGGAAAGTAACGGGTAACAGACTCGAGCAAACAACCCTAAGCATGCTAGTAAGACACGGGCAACAATCAATGGGGTTATAGGTGTGGAGGTGAGGCTATATCAGGGTTAAAGGATAACATGTGATAGGTTCGTAACAGAAGCAACTATTCATATGGCTAGCAGAAATAGACAACGGAAAGTATCGGTATCCAGTGTGGACAGGACACAATGGTTCATGTGAGTGAATACTTTCCTGCAAACTCAGTAGCCTGGTACTGAGCTAACTCCTCAGAAGTAGTGTCGTAAACCTCGTCGGCCTCAACGTCGTCGTCTATTCGAGAAGAAGCAAACAAACAACGCAAAGAGACAACCAATCAATAACATGGCATAATGCACAATCATAGGATGATGCATGACCATTTTATTGATGCATCAAAATAAACTAGTTGACATGGTAACAACATGATTAAATGGACCCACATGCAATTTGAGTTGCATATGAAAAGACCATGAATTATGGTTGAAACAATTGTTTTACAACTAACCAACAGGTGAAAGTGGATTAGTATGATGCATGGATGAGGAAAACAGAAAAATAACAACAATAGAACCAATTGGAAATAAGGTTTACCAAGTTTAGAAATTTATTTATTAAATTAAGAAATTTTTGTTCCTTAAAGGTGTTACACAAGCATTTGTTGTTTTCAGCAATTTAAATTGGTCAAAACAAATAACAAAGTTCATATTTGGAAAGAGCACAAAATTTTAGATGGATTACATGTTTCAAATATTGAAATAGGAATTACAATGATTTAATTATGAATTAAACAAGTTTAAACAAGATTTAAATGAATTAAATTCAAGTATGAATATTATTTGAATTTTATTTGTTCAAAACATAAATTCAAATTCATATTTGAAAAGTTTATACTTTTCTAGTTTGAAAACATATTTTATATGTCCAAAAATAATTTAATTTGAGCAAGTTATGAATTTAGCAAATTTAAATGATTTAAACAAGGTTTAAATTATTTAAGCAATTTTAATTATTCAAACCATGAAACAAAATTTATATTTGAAAAGATGGTTCAAAATAGCATGGAAAACATATTTTATTTGTGTGATTTGAATTAAGTATGAATTACTTATGCAATTAATTAAAGTTCAAATGAATTGTTTGAATTTGAAATTTGAATGCATTAGAATTATTCAAAACAGAATACAAATGTTATAAACAGGTAGAGAATTAAATTTGGTTCAACAAACATATTTTATTTTTATTATTTGGACTTATAAAATAAAAGTTATTAGCAATTTATTTTCAGGGACCAATCTGTAATAGAGTTGGACCTAAACTTAAAAGAAAATTGGGCAGAAAACATTTCCTACCCTGCAGTGGCTAGCCCAAGCCACTGACAGGGGGCCCTGGGCCAGCGTGGATGCACGCATGGCAGCACTGCCACAGACAGGTGGCCCCTGCATGTCAGTGGCCCAGCGCAAAAGAGTGGATTTTAATCGCGCGGGGCAGGGCTCGAACCTGCACCCGGGGGCGCGCGCGCAAGCGTTACAACCACTGCAGTACGAATCGCTCTTTGTCAGTATACGCGACGCAGTGAGGGTAACGTTCAGTTATCGAATCTGAATTTTTTTTTAACTGACGAACGTTTTCTGAATCCGTGACAGGGGGCACGGTGGCTCACCGGCGATCTGCTGCTGCGATGCGGCCGTGCTTCTGGTGCGTGAGCGTGCTGGTGTGCAGTGGTGAACGCGGAGATGAAGCAGAGTGGAGGGATCGGAGAAGGAAAGTGGCTGCTCACCCTCGCCGTAGTCGAAGCAGAGGCTCGGGGCAGGTCACTGTCGCCGGCGGCAAGGGAGGGGATGGCGGCGGCGTTGTGGTGACTCCGGTACGTCGAGGGGGTGTCGATGAGCTCGAGGACGGTGCGGCGGTTTGATCCCCGCAGTCAGCCAGGGAGGAGGAGCACTGCAGCGGCGGCGGGCATCGTGGGTTCAGGTAGGTGGCGCTCCGGTGAGGTTGGGGTGGTTGCAGAGAGTTGGATCGCCGGCAGAGAGGGAGGAAACAACGGCGGCGCGAGGTAGGTAGGGTGGGTAGGTAGCTAGGGCTACGCAGGGGCCTAGGGGGTAGGTTTTATAGGGGTCTAGGGGCGCTGCTGGCCGTGGCACTGCTACTGCCGGCGACGTGGCGCCGGTGGATGTGCTGCCGTACTGATAGAAGAAGACCCCGAAGGGGTACGGGCCGAGGGGGAGAAGAAAGATGGGCTGGGCCGTGCTGCTCCCCCCCCCTCTGAGCGCTTTTTCCTTTTTAATTTTTTTTTGTTCTGCTTATATTTTTTTTTGCTGATTTGAAAATAGGAAGAAAAGAAAGATTTTTGGGTTAGGAAAAATTATAGGAAAAATTGTGTTGAGTTAATTGGGTCAACAACAATCACTTGCCAAGCTCTGTTTTCCAAATAGTTCAAAAATAGTTTGCTGTTTGTAAATTGGTTTAAATTTGAATCATTTTGAGATTAAGTGATTAATGAAAACAAGATTTTAAATAGTTTGAATCTTATTGTTTAATTAGAAACAAATGATTAGAAATGTTTTGGTAATTTTCATAAGTTCAACTTGGGTGCTGCTTGGAAAATGTATTTTGAATTTGAATAACATTGGAATTAAGTGATTGATTAAAAGCCACCATTTTTAATAGTTGAACCTTATGGACTAAGTGGAAACAATTGAGGTTTTGAGTTGAACTATTTGTAACATAACAAGTATGAACAAAGCATTTGAAATATTGGTTTGAATTTGAAATAGAATACAATTGAAAACAGATGCAAACAAAAGGAAAACAAATGCAATGATTAAGATGCCATGATGCAAAAAAAGAATTAAACAAGAAGCAAACATTCTAGGGATGTTTTCATACTTGGGATGTTACAAAACGCCCCCCTTGAAGGAATCGCGCCCCGAGATTCCTTACTGAGAAGAGAAAAGGTCCGGATACTTCTTGCGAAGATCCTCTTCGGTCTCCCACGTTGCCTCTTTATCGGAATGATGCGACCACTGCACTTTCAAGAACTTGGTGCTGTTGTTGCGAGTCTTACGCTCGGTCTCATCGAGAATTCGAATAGGGTGCTCCTCATAAGATAGATCATCTTGCAGTTCAATGGAATCATGATCAACTGCACGATCTGGATCTTTGAAACACCTCTTGAGCTGTGACACGTGAAACACATCGTGCACCTTGGATAGTTTTTCTGGAAGTTCAAGACGATAGGCATTTTCCGCACGCCTTGAGAGAATGTTGAAAGGACCAATGTATCTTGGTGCAAGCTTTCCTTTCACACCAAAACGATGAGTGCCTCTGAGGGGAGTTACACGGAGATATGCCTTGTCACCAGGTGCATAGATCATATCCCTGTGCTTGCTGTCATAGTAGCTTTTCTGACGAGACTGAGCAATCTTGAGATTGTCACGAATGATGCGAACTTTCTCTTCGGCTTCCTTAACAATGTCAGGGCCTAAGAGTGAACGTTCACCATCTCCAGACCAATTGATTGGACTCCTGCATCTGCGGCCATAGAGTGCTTCAAATGGTGCCATGCCTAGGCTTGCCTGGAAGCTGTTGTTGTAGGAGAATTCAGCATATGGAAGGCAATCCTCCCATTTCATGCCAAAGGAGAGACCACATGCTCTGAGCATATCCTCGAGAATCTGATTGACTCTCTCGACTTGCCCTTGAGACTGAGGATGGTAGGCTGTGCTGAACAGAAGTTTGGTGCCCAATGCTTCCTGAAAGCTTTTCCAGAAATGATAAGTGAATATGCTTCCACGGTCTGAGCTTATTTCCAATGGAACACCATGAAGAGGAACAATCTTTGCTGTGTAGAGCTCTGCTAACTGGCTAGTTGAGATTGTTTCTTTGGCAGCAAAGAAGTGAGCTACTTTAGTGAGACGATCAATGACAACAAAGATTGCATCGTTGCCCTTCTTGGACTTTGGAAAACCAGTGACGAAGTCCATTTCATTCATGTCCCACTTCCACTCAGGGATTTTCAGAGGCTGGAGTAGACCAGCTGTTTTCTGATGGACTGCCTTAACACGTTGACAAACGTCGCATTCAGAAACGTATTGAGCAATTTCACGTTTCATGCCAGGCCACCAATACAGTGTCTTGAGATCCTGGTACATCTTTGTACTTCCAGGGTGTATGGAGAGAGGAGTTTCATGAGCCTCCTTGAGAATAACATCTTTGAGACTTTGAACTTGAGGAACTGCAATGCGTCCTTCGAAGAACACAGTTCCTTTGTCATCACTTGAGAAGGACTTAAATTTCTCCTTGCCTTCTTTGATGTGTTCTACCATCTTCTTGATTTCAGCATCACGAAGTTGTTCAGAACGAATCTTGTCCTCGAGAGTTGGACTGGCTGTCAAGCTTGCAAGATAGCCTTGAGGAACAAGACCAAGGTTCAGCTTCTGGAATTCTTCATGAAGTGGAGGTTGGCTTTCCATGATCATGAGATTATTGCAATAGGACTTGCGACTGAGAGCATCGGCCATAACATTAGCCTTGCCTGGAGTGTAAGAAATGGTGAGATCAAAGTCTTTAATCTTTTCAATCCATCTCCTTTGCCTGAGGTTTAGATCTAGTTGAGTGAAGATGTATTTCAGACTCTTATGATCGGAAAAGATTTCAGTGCGGTTACCCAACAAGTATTGCCTCCATTTCTTGAGGGCAAACACCACTGCTGCAAGTTCTAGGTCATGTGTGGCATAGTTTTGCTCATGTGCATTCAACTGACGTGAAGCATAAGCCACAACTTGACGTTCTTGCATAAGAACTGCACCTATACCTTGGAGAGATGCATCGCAGAATATCTGGAAAGGTTTGGTAGTATCTGGGCCGACCAGAACTGGTGTAGAAGTGAGTTTAGTCTTCAGGAGATTGAAACTTTCATCACATTGTGGAGACCAAACAAACTTCTTGTCCTTCTTTGTGAGATCAGTGAGAGGTTTGGCAATCTTGGAAAAGTTTTGGACGAACCGACGGCAATAGCTAGCCAAGCCAAGAAAACTTCTAACTTGCTTCACCGTCTTAGGAGGTTTCCAGTCAACAATTGCTTTAACCTTTTCTGGATCAATGGCTATGCCCTTGGCTGAGATGACATGACCAAGGTAAGCAACTTCTGGAATCCAGAACTCACATTTGGAGAACTTGGCATATAGACGATGCTCGCGAAGTTTCATGAGAGTGAGACGAAGATGTTCTCCATGATCTTTCTCAAATTTGGAGTAGACCAGAATGTCATCAAGATATACCACAACGAACTTGTCGAGGTATTCATGGAAGACAGAATTCATGAGTCGAGAGAATGTCGCCGGTGCATTGGTGAGACCAAAGGACATGACGGTGTATTCATATAGACCGTACCGAGTGGTGAAAGCTGTTTTTGGAATATCTTCCTTTCTGATCTTTATTTGATGGTAACCCATTCTCAAGTCCAACTTGGAGAATATTGAGGCTCCAGCAAGTTGATCAAAAAGATCATCGATACGAAGAATTGGATACTTGTTTTTGATGGTTTTCTCGTTAAGAGGACGATAGTCAACAACGAGTCTCTTTGTTTGATCCTTCTTTGCAACGAACAGAGTTGAGCAACCCCAAGCCGAGGAACTAGGTTGAATGTAACCTTTCTCCATGTACATATCGATTTGCTCCTTTAACAATTTCAGTTCAGGAGGAGCTATCTTGTATGGATGCTTAGAGATTGGAGCAGTACCTGGTTCAAGCTCGATCACGAACTCAACTGCTCTGTCCGGAGGCATTCCTGGCAATTCTTCTGGAAAGACGTCAGGGAATTCGCAAACCACCGGAACATTTTCGAGTAGAGGTAGAGGTTTTGCATCGAGTGTGTATAGCTGAATGGAACTTGATTCATATGGAGAATAGACTATCTGGCCAGAAGGGTGGGAGAGAGTTATTGACTTTTGAGCACAGTCAATTTTAGCTTTGTTGGTCTTCAACCAATCCATACCAAGAATGACATCAATGTTAGAATTTCCCAGCAACATGAGTGAAGCAAGGAATATGCGACCTCCAATTAGGATTTGATTGTCCATACTTATCTTGGAAGTCAACATTTGAGATCCCGGGGAGTGAACAGTGATTTGATTGCTTAGTGGAAGCACACTTAAGTTGTTTGTTGTGGCAAAAATCTTTGACACAAAAGAATGCGATGCTCCGGTATCAAACAACACTTTAGCTGGAAAAGAGTTTACGGGTAATATACCGAGAACGACGTCAGCAGCTTCCTCAGCTTTGTCGATCTTGACATGATTCACCCTTGCGGTCCTCCCGACAGGCCTGTTGTTGGAGTTGAAGGCTTTAGCCGGGGGAGCACGCACCATTGCCTGGTTTGTGTTGGGACGAGGTGGTGGTGGAGGTAGCTGCCTCTGCGTGCACTTGTCAGCGTAGTGCCCCGTCTGCTTGCATTTGTAGCAAGTGACGACACGAGGAGTATCTGGCCTTGGCTGCCCCATTGAAAACCTCTAACCATGCATCTGAGCTGGGTTGGGTGGGCGGGGAGCGAAGCCTGGAGAAGCTTGGGCATATGGAGCCCTAGTGACAACACCATTTGGCACCCAGATGCGGCGCTTCTGCGGAGGGGTGGTCATGTTGGAGGAGGAACCACCCTCACGCGAGTGCTTCCGAGACTCCTCGAACGCCTTGCACCCATTTTCTTCATTGAGCGCGGTGTTAACGAGCTCCTCGAAGTCTTTGGCCTTGATGTTGGTGAGGGCGTACTTGAGTTCCGGGTTAAAACCTCGGCGGAACCTTGCCATCTTCTTAGCCTCAGTGGACACCTCATCACCAGCGTAACGAGCGAGGCGATTGAACTAACTCTGATAGCCAATGACGTCCAGCTTTCCCTGCTTGAGTGAGCAAAACTCTTCACGCATCCTTTCCATGAGACCATCTGGAATGTGGTGCTTCAGGAAAGCTTCCTTGAAGCAACCCCAGGTGATTGGGTAGCCAGCTCTCATGGTCTGGTAGTTCTCCCACCAAGTAGCTGCCTGGCCCTTCAGTAGGTAGGAGGCATACTTGACCTTGTCTTCCTCAGCAACGTGAGCAATGTCCAGAGCCTTGGCCATCTCACGGATCCAGTCATCAGCATCCAGAGCCTCGCGTGTTGCCACGAAAGCTCTCGGCCCCAGACTCAGAAACTCCTTGATACTGACTCGTGGAGCGTTCTGGTTGTTGTGCTGATTAGCCTGGAACTGGGCCATCTGCGTCACGACCTGAGTCATCTGAGTCAACAGCTCCGTGATTGGCGGTGGCTCAGGCGGGTTGTTCCTTGTTGGCGGCATCCTGAATGGAAATGCATTTTAGCACAACAACAGAAAAAGGATAGACTTGGTAACCGAAAGAGAGATTATTCCGACGCATGAATAGATAACCAACAGGTACATCATCACATGTTCAAATACATCAGAATATCCAACACACCACAAATGGTTCGAATGCCAAAGGATAACTAAACATAGCTAAGAATGGATACATCGGTACTCCCATGCTCATCACGCAGGACGGCGGTGAGTAGTACGACGAGAGGTACGGTGAGGAGCATGCCCACGAAAGTAGGTAGAACGACAATCCACATAGATCTGACGTGGTCTGAGAGCGACTCTAGGTGTGGTGAAGTACATAGCGTCGACTCCCTGTGCTCCAAAGCGTGGAATCCCAGTGTAACCAGCACCGAGGTTGAGGAGTGGACCTCTGATCGGCTCGTAACCTCCAGCATCTGGTAGACGACGACCAACTGGTTGATCGAAACGTGCAAAGCGCTCATCTCCAACAAAGTCTGTGGTGTAAGTCGCCAGACGAGTCAAAGCAAGGTAGAGCTGCTCTCTGACTGAAGCCAACTCCTGAGATAGTGTGCTGGCAACTACGTCACTGTGCCTCACAAACTAAGCGGTGGTGTGCAGCCTGGAGTTATCATGCTCGTAGACATCCAGGTTGTCGTAGAGAGTGAAGTGAGCTTCCTCCGAAGTGATGTAACCACGGGGAATGTGGCGATAGATGGAATCGTCAAATCCCCAGTAGTCAGCACGAAGGACGGTGAGACTCACATAAGCTTCCTGCTGCACAGCCATATCCACTGTGGAACCTACTGCCTCGTAGCGGTGGACAACGCTCATGCCATCATCTGGTCAAACTCTCGCTGCTGCTCGTAGACCTGGTACTCTGGTGCCCAACGGAACCCCAGATAAGTGACCATGTCTCTCAGCATCTCCGGATAACCGGCGGTGCTCTCGCAACGAGTCATCCAAACCACCTGCGGGTAGAACCTGAGATCCATCTGCAGATGATCGGGGAAGTTTTGATAAGACGCCGGTAGAAGAACTGAAGTGGAAAGCAACAACAAGGTTTCAACGGACGAAAGGATGTTGAGAAGAACAGGATATCGAAGCAACAACGGGAAACACGAGACCAAAAACTCCTGAGGTACTACGGAAAAACCCATCCGGGCTTCTAAAGGATCAATATCTACTGCTTAAGGAATAGAGGATTTGCTTCCGGGGCTTACACGCCTCCGTTCTCAATCGTGAGTAGGCAACATGATAAATCACGTCACAACCCCCTCCATTCCTATGATCTAGTAGATATAACTATCCTAGAGAAACCAGGATTCGTGAAATCCTAACTTGAAAGTTTAGGTGAGAAGAGAAAAACAACGTTGCACTTCCTTACCAGAAAAGGGAGGGTGGGTGGGGAAAGAAATAAAATGGCAGAATTCCTACTCTCACGTTTCATTTTTCCTATATAGCTACAAAATAGTTTCTAGACTCAACTGCGACCAGTAAAAAGGGATCCTACAGGCAGACAGGCTCTGATACCATTTGTCGCACCCGGACTTCTAGAGGATACTCGCAGTTCCGTTGAACAGTAGTTGATTGGATTACGGGGCTTACCGGCACCCGCATCTCTTACGAGTAGGACAACACACGTATGTGTGACAACCAACCCCTACTGTTCATCGTCTACGTAAACCATCCCATAGAAATCAGGATACTACCGTTGACGTACTTCATACCATACACACATGGTACGTCAACGGCGTTTAACAGAATGATAACACAACATATCTCTAAGACACAAAAGATGGAAATAAGTTGCAAATAGCTCTCACTAGAGCAGAGATAGCAAATACAATCATCCATAGGACACATGTCCCAACATAACATCATTACATCTCAGCGGAAGCATCCAAAGGGTCTGAGTACAGACAAATCCAAACAGGCTTAAGAAGCCGGAAACGAAAAGACGGAGCCCATCCACGATGTCTCGGATCCTGCCCAGGTCCTCTATCTACTCGTCAGCAGCCTCGTCAAACTCCACGTAGTAGCCGTCACGGGGATCCTCGTAAGCGTAGTCTGCGGAAACCACAGCCCCAAAGGGGTCAGTACATAAACGTAATGGCAAGCAAGACTCACAGTTCACCAAAGTGTAACCCGTCCACACCAAGCACAGATGCTTTGGGTTCAACGGAAGAAAAGGGGATACAAAAGATGCGGCAGCTGGCTGCACTAACCAACTACAGATACATACTACAACTTCCGGATAACAGAAAGGGGATAAGATAGCGTATCGTAACCAACTATAACTAACCACCAAACAAACCCATCCTGGATCTCGCCCCTTATCCAAAGAAGCAATCCGAGGATAACTCACACAGTTGGATTAATGAGGAATCAAGTTATTGTGGCAATAAAGCTATTACTAGTCAAGTTGTCATTAGTTAGGTGTAAGTTGTTCTGAGTACTTGTTAGCCAGTACTTTCTCCAAGTTAACCATAACCGCGGAAAACACGGCTTCTCGAGAAGATTTATCCCTGCAGGGGTGCACCAATTTGGCCGTACACGTAAGAATATCCCGCCAGACGGGAATCAAACCCACCAAGAGAGGCACTCTACACAACTCAACTCTTTTTCGCATCAAGCCCAAACAACCCCGTGCAGTGAGCGCACGGCTAATCAAGCCCCACGAAGAAAAGGGGACCCTCATAACACTCTAAGAACGTGTCTCCCTAAATGCCGACTACAAAAGTTCCACCCTGGTACCAAGGGTTTGCACCTGCATATGCATGCGGCAAATGGAAAACCCGAACTAAATGAGGCGATTTGGACGAGATGCGAATCGAATCAAATTGAGGGGGGCGCCCATACACGCTTCCCACATGCGGATAGTGCGGTCATCATGGATCAGTAGACAAGACCCTTTTCCTAATTAGGGTCGACACTAGCAGGCCTCAAAACCACGCCGGGCCTCCTGCCGGTGCCTTATCAGCAAATTATTATTACCTCAAAATTAACAGGTTGTTGTTTAACATCGAGCCCCAGAACATAATGGAAATATAGTAACCGAAAGTAACGGGTAACAGACTCGAGCAAACAACCCTAAGCATGCTAGTAAGACACGGGCAACAATCAATGGGGTTATAGGTGTGGAGGTGAGGCTATATCAGGGTTAAAGGATAACATGTGATAGGTTCGTAACAGAAGAAACTATTCATATGGCTAGCAGAAATAGACAACGGAAAGTATCGGTATCCAGTGTGGATAGGACACAATGGTTCATGTGAGTGAATACTTGCCTGCAAACTCAGTAGCCTGGTACTGAGCTAACTCCTCAGAAGTAGTGTCGTAAACCTCGTCGGCCTCAACGTCGTCGTCTATTCAAGAAGAAGCAAACAAACAACGCAAAGAGACAACCAATCAATAACATGGCATAATGCACAATCATAGGTTTATGCATGACCATTTTATTGATGCATCAAAATAAACTAGTTGACATGGTAACAGCATGATTAAATGGACCCACATGCAATTTGAGTTGCATATGAAAAGCCCATGAATTATGGTTGAAACAATTGTTTTACAACTAACCATCAGGTGAAAGTGGATTAGTATGATGCATGGATGAGGAAAACAGAAAAATAACAACAATAGAACCAATTGGAAATAAGGTTTACCAAGTTTAGAAATGTATTTATTAAATTAAGAAATTTTGGTTCCTTAAAGGTGTTACACAAGCATTTGTTGTTTTCAGCAATTTAAATTGTTCAAAACAAATAACAAATTTCATATTTGGAAAGAGCACAAAATTTTAGATGTATTACATGTTTCAAATATTGAAATAGGAATTACAATGATTTAATTATGAATTAAACAAGTTTAAACAAGATTTAAATAAAATTAAATTCAAGTATGAATATTATTTGAATTTTATTTGTTCAAAACATAAATTCAAATTCATATTTGAAAAGTTTATACTTTTCTAGTTTGAAAACATATTTTATATGTCCAAAAATAATTTAATTTGAGCAAGTTATGAATTTAGCAAATTTAAATGATTTAAACAAGGTTTAAATTATTTAAGCAATTTTAATTATTCAAACCATGAAACAAAATTTATATTTGAAAAGATGGTTCAAAATAGCATGGAAAATATATTTTATTTGTGTGATTTGAATTAAGTATGAATTACTTATGCAATTAATTAAAGTTCAAATGAATTGTTTGAATTTGAAATTTGAATGCATTAGAATTATTCAAAACAGAATACAAATGTTATAAACATGTAGAGAATTAAATTTGGTTCAACAAACATATTTTATTTTTATTATTTGGACTTATAAAATAAAAGTTATTAGCAATTTATTTTCAGGGACCAATCTGTAATAGAGTTGGACCTAAACTTAAAAGAAAATTGGGCAGAAAACATTTCCTACCCTGCAGTGGCTAGCCCAAGCCACTGACAGGGGGCCCTGGGCCAGCGTGGATGCACGCGTGGCAGCACTGCCACAGACAGGTGGCCCCTGCCTGTCAGTGGCCCAGCGCAAAAGAGTGGATTTTAATCGCGCGGGGCAGGGCTCGAACCTGCACCCGGGGGCGCGCGCGCAAGCGTTGCAACCACTGCAGTATGAATCGCTCTTTGTCAGTATACGCGACGCAGTGAGGATAACGTTGAGTTATCGAATCTGAATTTTTTTTTTAACTGACGAACGTTTTCTGAATCCGTGACAGGGGGCACGGTGGCTCACCGGCGATCTGCTGCTGCGATGCGGCCGTGCTTCTGGTGCGTGAGCGTGCTGGTGTGCAGTGGTGAACGCGGAGATGAAGCAGAGTGGAGGGATCGGAGAAGGAAAGTGGCTGCTCACCCTCGCCGTAGTCGAAGCAGAGGCTCGGGGCAGGTCGCTGTCGCCGGCGGCAAGGGAGGGGATGGCGGCGGCGTTGTGGTGACTCCGGGACGTCGAGGGCGGTGCGGCGGTTTGATCCCCGCAGTCAGCCAGGGAGGAGGAGCACTGCAGCGGCGGCGGGCATCGTGGGTTCAGGTAGGTGGCGCTCCGGTGAGGTTGGGGTGGTTGCAGAGAGTTGGATCGCCGGCAGAGAGGGAGGAAACGGCGGCGGCGCGAGGTAGGTAGGGTGGGTAGGTAGCTAGGGCTGCGCAGGGGCCTAGGGGGTAGGTTTTATAGGGGTCTAGGGGCGCTGCTGGCCGTTGCACTGCTACTGCCGGCGACGTGGCGCCGGTGGATGTGCTGTCGTACTGATAGAAGAAGACCCCGAAGGGGTACGGGCCGAGGGGGAGAAGAAAGATGGGCTGGGCCGTGCTGCTCCCCCCCCCTCTGAGCGCTTTTTCCTTTTTAATTTTTTTTGTTCTGCTTATATTTTTTTTGCTGATTTGAAAATAGGAAGAAAAGAAAGATTTTTGGGTTAGGAAAAATTATAGGAAAAATTGTGTTGAGTTAATTGGGTCAACAGCAATCACTTGCCAAGCTCTGTTTTCCAAATAGTTCAAAAATAATTTGCTGTTTGTAAATTGGTTTAAATTTGAATCATTTTGAGATTAAGTGATTAATGAAAACAAGATTTTAAATAGTTTGAATCTTATTGTTTAATTAGAAACAAATGATTAGAAATGTTTTGGTAATTTTCATAAGTTCAACTTGGGTGCTGCTTGGAAAATGTATTTTGAATTTGAATAACATTTAAATTAAGTGATTGATTAAAAGCCACCATTTTTAATAGTTGAACCTTATGGACTAAGTGGAAACAATTGAGGTTTTGAGTTGAACTTTTTATTTGAAAAGTTGTAACATAACAAGTATGAACAAAGCATTTGAAATATTGGTTTGAATTTGAAATAGAATACAATTGAAAACAGATGCAAACAAAAGGAAAACAAATGCAATGATTAAGATGCCATGATGCAAAACAAGAATTAAACAAGAAGCAAACATTCTAGGGATGTTTTCATACTTGGGATGTTACAGGGATGCCTTGGGCATCCCCAAGCTTAGACGCTTGAGTCTTCTTGCAATTTGTTGGATGATCCACGGGGGCATCCCCAAGCTTAGGATTTTCACTCTTCTTGATCACATTATATCATCCTCTTCTCTTGACCCTTGAAAAATACCATCAATTGGTGTTGAGGCAGTTGGGTTTCCCTGAGAAGTTCATTTTTTGGGTGAAAATACTGTTGGAAATGGGCACTTCATCGGTGTTGGTAAATGGAGTCCCAGGCCGAAAGTTTAAGTGCAGAAGTGGAGTGAGGCAGGGTGATCCTCTATCACCATTGCTCTTTGTTCTAGGTGCAGAAATTCTTCAATATGTGGTTAATGATCTAAAAGAGAGGGGTTTATTGAAACTACCAATTGAGGTAGGTGATCCAGACTTCCCAGTGGTACAATATGCAGATGATACGATCTTGGTCTTACAGGCAGAGGTTTCTCAGTTGACTGTTTTGAAAAAGCACTGCAAGATTTTAGTGTATCCACTGGTTTACATGTCAATTTCCATAAGTCTTGCATGATGCCCATTAACATTTCGGATGAGGAGGTACATGATTTGGCTACGGCCTTTGGGTGTGTGGTTGGTTCGTCCCCTTTTACTTATTTGGGTCTCCCTCTGGGTAGTACGAGACCTCGTATTGTGGATTTAATGCCCCTGGTCACTAAGTTAGAGAGAAGGCTCACCGCAAGCTCTACTTTTTAGCCTATGGTGGTAGGCTGCAACTCATCAACTCCTGTTTATCTTCTATGCCGGTTTACTTCCTGTGCTCATTGGAACTGCCAGCTGGTATCTTGAAGCAAATCTATAGAATCATCAGACAGTGCCTTTGGAGAGGAAATCATCCTGATTCCAAGAAACAATCCTTAGCTTCGTTGGAAATGATTTGCAAACCTAGGAGTGCAGGCGGTCTAGGTATTGTGGATTTTCAGAAACAGAACCACGGTCTGCTCATCAAGAATTTGCACAAGTTTTTTAACAAAGCGCATCTACCTTGGGTTGATTTGGTGTGGAATTACTATCCAAATGGAGTCCCGCAAGCAACAGCACCCTGTGGTTCCTTTTGGTGGCGTGACATCATAAAACCGGCCCCTCTTTATTTTAAGGTCAGTAAGGTATCCATAGGAAAGGGTGACACTGCTCTATTCTGGTCTGATTACTGGCATGGTAGTAGGTTCTGTGATACATACCCGAGACTATATTCCTTTGTGATTGACACTAAGCTTTCAGTTCGGGAAGTGGTCAATTCAGTCGATAAGACTCAACTATTTGAACTCCCTCTTTCAAATTTAGCTTACCAAGAATTTCAGAGTTGGGAGCTCGCTTTGCAGCATGTTCAGTTAGACCAGTCGCTAGATTATCAATGGAATACTATTTGGAAAGAGGGTCTGTATTCCTCACATCGTTTTTACCACTATTGTTTTCGGGATCAGAAGGCTCCAAAAATCTATACCTGGATTAGAAAGAGTAAGGTACTCCTTCGCATAAAAGTATTTGCGTGGCTTTTGGTAAGTGATCGGTTGAACACTAGGGATATGTTGCGGCGCCGCCATTGGAATGTGACTGATATCTTTCACTGCGCCCTATGTCCAACACTACAAACAGAAGACTGGATGCATCTATTCTTCAAATACAACTTTAGTGCCCGTATGTGGACATACCTTCAGGTACACTGGGAAGATGGAGAAAGCTTTGATCAGATTTTCTATGATGCTCAGAAAAAGTTTGATAAACCATTTTTTGCAGAGGTGGTGATTATTGCTTTATGGCACATTTGGAAAGTACGCAATGAGGCTGTTTTTCAACACATTTTGCCAACTTTCAGGACTTGGAAAAGGAACTTTGTTCATGAAATCACCATGCATACGCATAGGGTGAGGGATAAACATCTACAAGTTTTGCTGCAGTGGATTCAGCATCTTGCTTGATCCTACTAGGGGTTTTTACCCGTGTATATATTGTAATCTTTGTACATTTATGATGGTATTTTTTAATAAATAAAATGCTATGGGGTTTTACCCCATAGTTTAGGTTAAAAAAAAAACTTCCTTCACACCAATCTCGAAGTAATTCTCATTAGAGGGTTAGGGCATAATAAAAAAACTCACATGTTCTCCATGGACACAAGCATTACTAATACTTTATAAACATAAGCTACAGCCACTAATGTTTTTTGGAGCAAAGAAATCCACTCAACATAGTAAAAGAGAGAATGCAAAGTAAAAGGCAGAATCTGTCAAAACCAGAACAATATGTAAAGACGAATTTTTTTGAGTCACTTAAGTTGCTCAAATCAGAAAACTCCAAACTAAGAAAAGTTTCGCAAATATATAAGGATCATGCTCAAAAAAATTCAGGTTGTTTCAATTTTCTAGAAATTGTGGTGAATTAAACGGTGGGTAGAAGAAATCTGTTCCTGTGCAGAAATCCAAATCTAGCATCAACTTTGCACTAAAGACTTTACTTGGCACAACAATTCGAAAAAGTAAAGATACAAAGTGGTTTCTAAAGAAGTAAACTACACCTTGACTCAAAGAAAACAAAATAAAACTTGCAGAAATAAAACATGGGTTATCTCCCAAGAGTGCTTTTCTTTAACGCATTTCAGCTAGGCACATAAAGAAAGAATCAAGTATTTTCAAGTGAAGAAGCATCCAAATCATAATTTTTTCTAATAATAGAATCAAAAGGTAGCTTCATTCTATTCCTAGGAAAGTGTTCCATACCTTTCTTGAGTGGGAACTGATATTTAATATTCCCCTCTTTCATATCAATAATAGCACCAACGGTTCTAAGAAAAGGTCTTCCCAAAACAATAGGACAAGAAGCATTGCATTCAATATTCATAACAATAAAATCAACGGGGACAAGGTTATTGTTAACCATAATAAAACATCATCAAATCTCCCCAAAGGTTTTTTCCTAGCATTATTGATACGTCTCCAACGTATCTATAATTTCTGATGCTCCATGATCATATTATGTCAATTGCTACTTTTTTTCTCCCTTATTTATAGAAAGTTTATACGTTTTCCGGGACTAACCTATTAGCAAGATGCCAAGTGCCAGTTCCTTGTTTTCTTATGTTTTTTGTTTCAGAAAAGTTGTTCTGGAAACATTCTCGGAATTGGACCCCACAAAGCCCGAAGTGCCTATTTTCCCCGGAAGCATCCAGAACACCGAAGAGGAGTCGAAGACTGGCACCAGAGGGGCCACACCATAGGGTGGTGTGGGTCCCCCTGGCCGCGCCAGCTATGGGTGTGGGGTCCCTGGAGCTCCACCGCCTTTGCCCCTTCGCGTATTTAATCCCCCTGGATGGAAAACCCTAAGCACCTGATAAAAAATCCCCGAAAAGTTCCGCAGCCGCCGTCACCGTCAACCCTAGATCAGGGGGGTTCTGAAGCTGTTTCCGGCACCCTGCCAGAAAGGAGATCATCACCGGAGGCTTCTACATCACCATGCCTGCCTCCGGAGTGATGCGTGAGTAGTTCATCCTTGGACTACGGGTTTGTAGCTGAAGCTAGATGGTTGTCTTCTCCTCATATGCCTCCATGTTTAGATCTCGTGAGATGCCTATCATGATCGAGATTGATCTTATGTAATTCTATATGTTGTGTTTGCTGGGATCCGATGAATATTGACCTTATGCCAAGTTGATTATAGTCTTTATTTGCGTATGCTATTTGTGATCCGTTGCTAGTGGTTGCTTTGGCCAAGTAGTTGCTAGTGACTCCAAGAGGGAGTATTTATGCTTGATAGTGGGTTCATGCCTCCTCACCACCTTGCTCGAGTGACATAAACGTGAAGGGGGAGGTGTAGGAAAACAGGGTAGGCTACACTAGCACAAATCAAAATTTCTACCGCGTCAACCAAGATCTGTTGCAAGATAAGATCACGAGATTACCGCTAGACGCGTTGTGCTAATCTCGGTGAAGCGGGTCGGGGCAGGGTAGTCTTACGAATCCTCTGGATCCCGTCGCTCCCATGAACAACTCCTCTTGGCGGCTCGTCCAAGTTCTACAGATGCATCACCTCTATCGGTATCCACACGTGCGGCGTGGAAGCACCGCTCGCCAGACTGGTTGGTCCGTGCGGGCGGCAAGGGCGTGGAGAGACGGTGGCTGCGGTGGAATGTGGTGCGGAATTAGCAACCCTAAAACACACATCCTCCTCTCCTTTATATAGACGTCCCCATAATGGGCTGCCACTAGAATAGCCCACTCTAGAGTCCATTTCCAGCCCATTTCGGATCCAATCTGAATTCCGCTTCTTCTGCCTTAAGTGTGTGACCCTATAGGTTCACGCACGTTTAGACATGACACGAGTACACCTACTCGGCCAATAGTTGGTAGCGGCTTCCAGCAAAACGTGCCAACTCCCAAACGTGCATAAAGATCACATCGGACGAACCATCACATGTTTATGCTATTCCTTTTGCCTCACGATATTTGATCATGCTCTTAGCTTATCACTCTTTCGTGATCTTGTGAATCGGAATCCTTTCCAGGTTAACTATTAACCTTATTCAGCATGGCCATGCATTTCTGGATCTGATCACTCGAGGGGCCCAAAGAAATATCTCTCTCTAGTGAAGAGAGGGGAAAATCCCATCTTGATTGACCATGCCTTGCAGCATGCTTCATGACAAACCCGAAAGCTACCTTTATAACTACCCTGTCACGGTGTAGTGTTTGATAGCCCCAAAGTAGGTCGATTCACATATCAAGAACATGCGACAATCTCAGGTCTAAGGACGAAGCAAGCACAATGTGTAGAGAGAGAACTATTAGCATTGTTGTAATGTCTCAAGCTGGGTCAGTCCAACACCATGTTCGTAACATGAGTTCATATTATTAGTTTGACATCACCACATCTATGACTTGCGAAACATAGCCATCAACTAATACTTGTGCTAGTCTAATGTTCAGGTGTGTCCTCACATGAACTCCGACTAGGGACATATTTAGAATAACCATGTAAGTAAAGAGTTTCACAAACAAGTCACATACTTGCCAAACAATACAAAGATATTATTCAAGACACATTATTACAAATCATGGATACATAGATATATCATCATCTCTATGATTGCCTCTTGGGCATATCTCCAACAGGAGGATGTGTTGTTGCCATTAGGGAGAAAACAACGGTGAGAGTGCCCGCGTGCATAATCATTGCTTACATTACACACTTTGTTTAATGCAGTTATCTGTTGCTTGCAACGTGATACCTAAGGGGGTTCGGATGATAACCTGAGGGTGGATTATTAGTCATAGATGCAGATGGAGGTCGGTCTATGTATATTGTTGTAATGCCTGCACTAAATATCATAGTAAGCATCATGTTATATTGTGCACTACGGTGCAAGCTCTATTTTTCAATTGCTCAGCTGTAATTTGTTCACCCAGCATGCTATCTTTTATGGAGAGACACCAATAGTGAACCTGTGAACCCCGGTCCATTTTCCACACTGTTAAACAAACCACAACAATTTCCTGCTTTCTTTACTTACTGCAAGCATACATCATTTTCTACACTATACGTCTAATCTTTGTTTTTAGCAAGACCAGTGAGATTGACAACCTCACTGTACTATTGGGATAAAGTATTTTGGTTGTGTTGTGTGCATGTTCCACGTTGTTGCTGACACCGGTGAAGCGTCAGCACCACCATCAGCGGCATCAACCTTCCTGAGATCCTCTTCCTCCTACTGGATTGATAACCTTGGTTCTTAACTAAGGGGAATTTCCTATCGATGTGCTCATCACACCCTCCTCTTGGGGTATCCCAACACACAACATCAAGGAAATTTCTGGCGTCGTTTCCGGGGAGGAAGAAGTCTTATGGCAAGGGGAGTCTCTCACTCTCAACCTCTTTATTTTGTTTATTGTCTTGTTTTTATTTTTGTCTTGTTTTTCTTTTCTATATTAAAAACACAAAAAAATTAGTTTACTTCATAGATGTTATTTATTTGCTTGCTTTTATTTCACTAGAATGAGTATTCCTGAAGTTGAGATTCGTTCTTTTAGGCAACAAGGGGGAGAGGGTTTAAAAGATGCTTGGTATAGAATAAATGATGCTCATAATAAATGTACATATTCTACCTTGATACTTTTGAGGAACTTTTATGTTGGTATTTCTGGTTGGTATAGGCATGTGTTAGATACTCTTACGGGTGGAAATTTTCTAGGAACTCCTGCTTTGGAAGCCTACAATTTGATTGAAAGTTTAGTAGGAGCACCCCCCCATTACAACTGTTAAAACTGAGATCACTTTGGAGGATATTATTGATAAACTAAACTCTTTGGAAATGAACTTGTCAATTTTCCTTGATAATTCTAGCAAAGTTAATGAATTAATAATTACTATTGATAAAAGAATCACTGCTCTAGAAACTAGCAACACTCATGATAATCTAAGTTTTAGGATTGGTAAACTAGAGGATGCTACGGGAACTTTAAGATCAACCTTTTCATATCTTAAATTCAAAAAGGAGAAAGCCTTTGTGTGAAAGGAGCAAAAATTCATGTATGCTCCTAAGATGGCTAAACCCAAATCTCAATATGTGCTGAAAATTGCTAAAACAATTAATGAAACTAAGAGTGACCTTCATGTTGAATCTTCAAAAACATATAGAGTGCCTATTGCTGCAAATAATGTTTTAGAGGAAGTTATAGAGGAGGCTTCTTCACTTGAAAATACTTGAGTTGCCCTTTTATGCCTAGATGAAAGGCGTTAAAGAACCCGTTTTATTTCGCTGTTTTCAACCTGTTTTCCTTTGTTTTCTTTTGTGTGCTTTGCACCTGGGTGTTTTCTATTTCCTTAGCAACCCCGATGTATATTTTCTTTTGAGTTTTTGTTGAGCCAAGTAAAGCGTCTAGTGGAAAGTTGAGGTTATATTTCGGATTTCTACGCAGGAAACAGATTTCTGCTGTCCACTGTTAATTCCGTAAAAAATCACAGAAAATTCATAATAAACTTAATTTTTTTGTGCTTAATCCTGAGTTATATACGCAATTTTTCTTAGTTGACCACTTTTTGATTTGAGCAACAGAAGAGTTTTGAAAAAAATCGATCTTTACCTGTTGTTCTGTTTTGACAGATTTCTGCCATTTATTGCATTTGGATCTTAATCTCTTTCTTTTGGTGTTCTTTTGAGAAAAAGAGTTTTTAAAGAAGTTTTGATAGTAGTTAATGTGTTTGTTAGTGTTAGACTTGTGTTGAAACTGAACCATGTGAATTAATTATTTCAATTGCACTAACGTTGCTAATGAAGATTGTGAGAAGTTTGGTGTGAAGGAAGTTTTCATGGGTCAAGAGAAGAGGATGATATAATGTGATCAAGAAGAGTGAAAAGCCTAAGCTTGGGGATTCCCCGGTGGTACATCCCAGCAAATTCCAAGAATACTCAAGTGTCTAAGCTTGGGGATGCCCAAGGCATCCCCTTCTTCATCAACAAATTATCAGGTCACTTCTAGTGAAACTATATTTTTATTCGGTCGCATCTTATGTGCTTTACTTGGAGCGTCTTTTATTTTTGTTTTCAGTTTTTTTTTCTTTCAGTTTTTTTTTACTTTTTCAATAAGCTTGGTTGGACCCCAGCATTCTTTTATTGGAGAGTGACATGCTCCGCTTTTTCATGAGAATACTTTGTATTCTTAATCTCTGTCTAGCTGCTGCATTTATTTAGCTCCTGTTTTGCATGCATCTCTTATTAGAGCTGTTAGTTTTGGTAGTATTATGTGAGTACTCTCATGGTTGCTTTCTGTATCATAAATATTATTATTTTTAAATCATGTTTTGTATGGTGCTTGTTGCGAGAAAGAAAATTGCTGCTTGAAGTAGAATTTATAACAGTGCTAGTAGAAGCTTGTATAGACTGTCACTAGAACTTTTTCATGCCATGCTAAATGTTATTTTAGTTTTAAAGACTTGTGGTTATTTAGTATCATGATTAGCCTAAAATAGCTGAGAGTGTTTAATATGTCTTGAAAGATCCATGAGTTGTTTTTGTCATAGTAAAGCATCAATATATGGTATTCTCTTTCGAATGTTTTATTTGGTTGACTTGGCGCATGCTCACACCATGTTTATGACTACAAACCAGTCACAAATAGCCTCCATGACCACTTAGTTTTTTAACTTGTGATACTGCTTATGTTTTAATTAATGATGTTTATGTCGGTATGCATGATTATGGCTCTTATGATCTCTTGATTTGTCGCTCCCGGTCTTTTGCTAGCCTCCACCTGTACTGAGTATGAGCTCTACTCGTGCATCCAAACTCCCTTAAACCAAAAAAAATCCTATGTTGTACACCATACCTATCTACATGTGGTATTTAACTGCCACTCCAAAGTAAATTGCTCATGTGTTACCTTTAAAACCTTCAAAATTACTCCTGCTTTATGTTCCTGTTTTTTCTCATGAGGACGTAAATAGAGAATCTTTATCTCACTTGTTGATTGGATTTCACAGCCTGGACTAGTGGCTTCATCCGCTTATCCAAATGATAGAAGAGCTGGCAGGGGGTGCCCAGCCCCAAATTAATGCATACAAATTCTCTTCACTATTTTTGCCCCTGATTTATCAGTCAAAGACTAATTGTGTAAAAAAAAGAGAAAGAGGGATGACCTTCTACACAAGTTGCGTCCTTCACCATGGGAGCCGCTCTTGTGAATCCAATTGGCTTGTGACATACTGTATTTTCTGTTTACCATTCGTTGACATTAGCATACATCTCCCAAAATATAGACACTCCTCCACGGTATGTGATTGTTGGCAGGGACCCGAGGATTCGTTTAGCCATGGTTTGTGAAAGATGGATGGGAGGAGTGTCAAACTTTTAATACCTCTGTTTAATAAAATAAAAGATCTAGCACATGAATGATCCCTGCTTCCCTCTGCGAAGGGCCTTTCTTTTACTTTTATGTTGAGTCTCCATCTTCTAACTTTATGCACAGCTGAGAGAGCATTTTGCCATACTGAGTTCTATGTGCATTTGTCCCATAAACATCAATAATTACTTCATAATGTGATATTATTTTTTCTTAAATTATTTATTCTAGTCTTCCTCATGAACTTTGAAGGTGTCCTGGCATTTATGTTTTGCCCCACTCTTAAGGACTAGCAAAATATCACTTTTCCATGCTTTCTCTATACCGGAAACAAACGTCTACCTTTCTTTGCATTATTATTCACGATACTTTATTTGAGATACTCTTCATGATGCAAAGTAATTGCTATGCTTTATTATTAAAGTTCCATTTATCATGTTTGTGTTTGAAGTTCTGTGATCTCAGCGTGCATATGCTTTTACATTAGATTGATCAAGTTTATGTTAGTAGCATGTCACCTCAGAAATTATTGTTTTATCGTTTACCTACTCGAGGACGAGTAGGAACTAAGCTTGGGGATGCTTGATACGTCTCCAACGTATCTATAATTTCTGATGCTCCATGATCATATTATGTCAATTGCTACTTGTTTTCTCCCTTATTTATAGCATTTTTATACGTTTTGTGGGACTAACCTATTAATAAGATGCCAAGTGTCAGTTCCCTCTTTTCTGCTGTTTTTGGTTTCAGAAAAGTTGTTTTGGAAACATTCTTGGAATTGGACCCCACAAAGCCCGAAGTTCCTATTTTCCCCGGAAGCATCCAGAACACCGAAGAGGAGTCGAAGATGGGCACCAGAGGGGCCACACCATAGGGTGGCGCGGGCCCCCCTGGCCGCCCTAGCTATGGGTGTGGGGCCCCTGGAGCTCCACCGCCTTTGCCCTTTCGCCTATTTAATCCCCCCGGATGGAAAACCCTAAGCACCCGATAAAAAATCCCCGAAAAGTTCTGTAGCCGCCGTCACCGTCAACCCTAGATCAGGGGGTTCTAAAGCTGTTTCCGGCACCCTGCCAGAAAGGAGATCATCACCGGAGGCTTCCACATCACCATGCCTGCCTCCGGAGTGATGTGTGAGTAGTTCATCCTTGGACTACGGGTTCGTAGCTGAAGCTAGATGGTTGTCTTCTCATCATATGCCTCCATGTTTAGATCTCGTGAGCTACCTATCATGATCGAGATTGATCTTATGTAATTCTATATGCTGTATTTGCCGGGATCCGATGAATATTGACCTTATGCCAAGTTGATTATAGTCTTTATTTGCATATGCTATTTGTGATCTTTCCTCCTTTCCGTTGCTAGTGGTTGCTCTGGCCAAGTAGTTGCTAGTGACTCCAAGAGGGAGTATTTATGCTTGATAGTGGGTTCATGCCTCCTCACCACCTTGCTCGAGTGACAAAAACGTGAAGGGGGAGGATGTGCTGTTGCCATTAGGGAGAAAACAACGGTGAGAGTGCCAGTGTGCACGATCATTGCTTACATTACACACTTTGTTTAATGCAGTTATCTGTTGCTTGCAACTTAATACCTAAGGGGGTTCGGATGATAACCTGAGGGTGGATTATTAGTCATAGATGCAGATGGATGTCGGTCTATGTATATTGTTGTAATGCCCACACTAAATATCATAGTAATCATCATGTTATATTGTGCAGTACGGTGCAACCTCTATTTGTCAATTGCCCAGCTGTAATTTGTTCACCCAGCATGCTATCTTTTATGGAGATACACCACTAGTGAACCTATGAACCCCGGTCCATTTTCCACACTGTTAAACAAACCACAACAATTTCCTGCTTTCTTTACTTACTGCAAGTATACATCATTTTCCACACTATACGTCTAATCTTTGTTTTTAGCAAGACCGGTGAGATTGACAACCTCACTGTACTGTTGGGACAAAGTATTTTGGTTGTGTTGTGTGCAGGTTCCACGTTGTTGCTGACACCGGTGAAGCACCAACACCACCGTCAGCGGCATCAACCTTCCTGAGATCCTCTTCCTCCTACTGGATTGATAACCTTGGTTCTTAACTAAGGGGAATTTCCTACCGTTGTGCTCATCACACCCTCCTCTTGGGGTATCCCAACACACAACATCAATTATCAGCAAGACGAACATCCAGATAACAATGTTCCAAAGGTGGTAAATCAAGCATATCATAGAGTTTCTTAGGCATAACAGAGATACTAGCACCAAGATCACATAAAGCATTAAAATCAAAATAATTCACCTTCATTTTAATGATGGGATCCCAACCATATTCTAACTTCCTAGGGATAGAGGATTCACGTTATAACTTTTCTTCTCTAACTTTCATGAGAGCATTTGTAATATGTTTTGTGAAATCCATATTTGTAGAACTAGCATTAGGACTTCTGGCTAGCTTTTATGGGAACATAATTACTTCAGAAATATTGCAACCATCAAAATAAAAATCATTATTATCAAATTTAATGGGACCATTGTCTCCCATGTTTCAAAAAAATTCAGCATTTTTATCAGGAACAATTTCTGTGGTTTCAGGCAATTTTAAATGTTTAACAGAAGAAGTGGAAATATTGCCTACACCAATTAATTTACCATTAATAGTAGGAGGTTTACTAGCATTTCAAACAACATTAATAGTGGTGGTAATAGTACAAACTCTGGTTATATTGTTCCTTCTAGCAATTCCATCTTCTCTTTCCCACCTAGCATGCAATTCAGCCAACATCCTAACATTATGAACAATTCTAACTTGAATGACATTCAAAGTTTTGATTTCTTTAACATCATGATGCATAACATTTAATTTCATAATATCAACATCTAGAGCAAGGCTATCATCTTTAGAAGCAAGAACATCAATTTTCCAAACTTTTCCTCAATAGATTTATTAAAAACAGTTTATGTACTAATAAAGTCCTTAAGCACGATTTCAAGATCAGGAGGTACACTTATATTGTTGTTATAGTGATAACCATAGGAATTGACAAACCCAATACCACTATTAGAAGGATATGACCTATAATTGTTACTACCAAAATTATTTCTATAAGAATTGTTATAAAATTGTTGTTTTTAATGAAGTTCACATCAACATGCTCTTCTTGAGAGACCAAAGAGGCTAAAGGAACATTATTTGGATCAACATGAGTTTTACCAGTCACAAGCAGAGACATAATAGTATCAAGCCTAGCACTCAAGGAAGAGGTTTTTTCAACAGAATTTACCTTGTTACCTTGTGGAGTTCTCTTGGTGTGTCATTCAGAATAATTTACCATCATATCATCAAGAAGCTTTGTTGCAGCACCCAAAGTGATGGACATAAAGGTACCTCCAGCAGCTGAATCTAGAAGGTTTCTTGAAGAAAAATTTAGACCTGCATAAAAGGTTTGGATGACCATCCAAGTAGTCCGTCCATGGGTGGGACAATTCTTTACCAAAGATTTCATTCTTTCCCAAGCTTGAGCAACATGCTCATTATCAAATTGTTTAAAATTCATAATGCTACTTCTTAAAGATGTAATCTTAGGAGGAGGATAATATTTTCCAATGAAATCATCTTTACATTTAGTCCAAGAATCAATACTATTTTTAGGCAAAGATAGCAACCATTCTTTTGCTCTTCCTCTCGAAGAGAAAGAAAACAATTTCAGGTTAATAATATCTCCATCTATATCCATATACTCTTGCATCTCACAAAGTTCAACAAAATTATTAAGGTGAGCAGCAGCATCATGAGTACTAACACCAAAAAATTGCTCTCTCATAACAAGATTTAGCAAACATGCTTAATTTCATAAAAATCTACATTAGGGACAGGCGGAGCAATAGGTGTACAAATAAAATCATTGTTGTTTGTGATAGTAAAGTCACACAACTTAGTGTTCTCAGGATTACTCATTTAAGCAATTAAAACATGATAACAAAAATAAGAACTATAATAGGAACTAATTTTTTTTCTGTTTTTGATACAAAGAAGCAAATAAGACAAAATAAAATAAACTAAGCAAAACAATAACAAAGTAAAAAAGATTGGAGGTGAGAGACTCCCCTTGTAGAAATCCTCTTCCCCCCCACCAACGGCGCAAGAAAAAGAGCCTGATGGAGTGTAGACACACGTTCGTTGGGAGACCCCAATAGGAAGGTATGAAGAGCACAACAGCTGGTTTTCCCTCAGAAAGAAACAAAGGTTTAATCGGACCAGTAGGAAAGAAATGATTTATGAAGGTTGTTGACAACTGATGTTGGTAGGGCTCACTACCAGGCTCAGCAGCAACGTGGAATCTGCACACAACATAACCAAGATACTTTGCCCCAACAAAACAGTGAGGTTGTCAATCTCACTGGTTTTGTTGAACACAAAGGATTGCACGTATAATGTGGAAAATGATGTTTGCTTGCACTGAATGAAATGAGAACAGTGATTGTTGTAGGTTGTATTACCAGTGTAATGAATGGACCGGGGTCCATAGTTCACTAGTGGTGTCTCTCCAAAAAAATATAAATAACATGTTGGGTGAACAAATTACAGCTGGGAAATTCACAGAAATAGAGGTTGCACCATAGTGCATATGAATGACATGATGATAACTATGAGATTTATTTGGGCATTACAACATGATACATAGACCGTAATCCAACTGCATCTATGACTAATAATCCACCCTCAGGATGTCATCCAAGCAAACTTTGGGTATTAAGTCGCAAGCAACAGATTATTGCATTAAGTAAAGTGCGTAATGTAAACAAAAGAATTGTCCTTAGACAAAGAATTGTTGTTTTATACCTAGTGTCAACAGCACATCCACAATCTTAGAAGTTATTGCCACTCTCCCAGATTACTGGAGGCATGAACCCACTATCGAGCATAAATACTCCCTCTTGAAGTTACAAGCATCAACTTGGCCAGAGCATCTACTAGTAACGGAGATCATGTAAGATCACAAATAACATAAAAGAGATCGATCTATAATCAACTTGACATAGCATTCAATATTCATCGCATCCTAGCAAACAAAACATGTAGCATTACAATAAGATGATCTTGATCATGTTAGGTAGCTCACAAGATCTAAACATGATGGCACAAAAGGAGGACAAGACATCCATCTTGCTACTGCTATGGACCCGTAGTCCAAGGTTGAACTACTCACGCATCACTCCGGAGGAAGGCATGGTGATGTAGAGCCCTCCGGTAATGATTTCCCCTCCCAGCAGGGTGCCGCGGAGAGCTTCAGAACCCTCCCAAACTAGGGTTGATGACAACAGCGGCTATGGGGCTTTTCGTGGATGGAGGATCAAGTCTTTAGGGTTCTCCTGAGGAAGACTTTAAATAGGCGAAAGAGCAATGTCGATGGGATCCCAAGGGGCCCACACCACGTGGTGGCGCGGCCAAGGGGGGCCGCGCCACCCTATGGTGTGGCTGCCTCAGTGCCCCCTGATGCGCGTGTAACACACGTTCCTTGGGAGACCCCAAGAAGAAGGTATGAAGAGCACAGTAGCAAGTTTCCCTTAGAAAGACACCAAGGTTGAATCGACCAGTAGGAGAAAGAAATCACTTCCGAAGTTTGATGTAGCTGATGTTGGCAGGGCGCACTAACGGTTCAGAAGCAACATGGAACCTACACAACACAATCAAATCACTTTGCCCCAACAAACCAGTGAGGTTGTCTATCTCACCGATTTTGCTGAACACAGAGAGGTTAAACGTATGGTGTGGAAAACAGTACTTGTTTGTATTAGATGAAAAGTGAATAGTGATGGCAGTTGGAAAACATTAGTAACATTATGAAAACGGTGATTGTAGTTGTTGTATTGTCAGTATAAAGTAAATGGACCGAGGTCCACAGTTCAATAGTGGTGTCTCTCTAGAACAGATAGATAGCATGTTGGGTAAACAAATCATAGATCGGCAATTGACACATATAAAGGCTGCACCGTAGTGCATATGAATGACATGATGATTACTATGTGATTAATGTGGGCATTACAACAAGATTCATAGACCGTTATCCAACTGCATCTATGACTAATAATCCACCCTTAGAATGTCATCCGAGCAAACCATGGGTATTAAGTTGCAAGCAGCAGATAATTGCATTAAGCAAAGTGTGTAATGTAAACAATGTAAACATTGTTATTTTCTCCCTAATGGCAACAACACATCCCCCACCTGTTACGTTTATGTCACTCGAGCGTGAGTAAAAGGGAGGTGTGAACCCACTATCGAGCATAAATACTCCCTTTTGGAGTTACCAGCGTCTACTTGGCCAGAGCATCTACTAACAACTGAGAGCATGCAAGATCATAAATAACATACACATGAATGAAACATGATAGATTGATAATCATTGGACATAGCATTCAATATTCATCGGATCCTAGCAAACACAACATGTAGCATTATAATAAGATGATCTTGATCATGTTAGAAAGCTCACAAGATCTAAACATGAGGCATAAAGAGGAGAGAACAACCATCTAGCTACTTCTATTGACCCGTAGTCCAAGGATGAACTACTCACGCATCACTCCAGAGGCAGGCATGGTGATGTAGAGCCCTCCGGTGATGATTTCCCCTCCCGGCAAGGTGTCGGGGAGAGCTTCAGAACCCTCCCGAACTAGGGTTGACGATGACAGCGGCTACGGAACTTTTCGTGGATGGAGGCTCGGGTCTTTAGGGTTTTCCCGAGGAAGGCGAAAGGGCGATGTCGGTGGGCGCCCGAGGGGCCCACACAACGTGGTGGCGTGGCCAGGGGGCCGCGACACCCTATGGTGTAGCTGCCTTTGTGCCTCCTGACATGCGTGTAACACACGTTCGTTGGGAGACCCCAATCGGAAGGTATGAAGAGCACAGTAGCAAGTTTCCCTCAGAAAGAAACCAAGGTTGAATCGACCAGTAGGAGAAAGAAATCACTTCTGAAGGTTGAGGCAGCTAATGTTGGCAGGGCGCACTACCGGTTCAGAAGCAACGTGAAACCTACAAAGCACAATCAAATAACTTTGCCCCAATGAATCAGTGAGGTTGTCAATCTCACCGGTCTTGCTGAAAACAAAGAGGTTAAACGTATGGTGTTGAAAATAGTACTTGTTTGCCTTAGATGAAAAGAGAACAGCGATGGCAGTAGGAAAACAGTAGTAATAGTATGTAAACAGTGATTGCAGTGGTTGTATTATCAGTATAAAGGAAATGGATCGGGGTCCACGGTTCACTGGTGGTGTCTCTCCAGAACAGATATATAGCATGTTGGGTAAACAAATTACAGCTGGGCAATTGACAGATATAAAGGTTGCACCGTCGTGCATATGCATGACATGATAATTACTATGTGATTCATGCGGGCATTACAACAAGATTCATAGACCGTTATCCAACAGCATCTATGACTAATAATCCACCCTCAGAATGTCATCCGAGCAAACCTTGGGTATTAAGTTGCAAGCAACAAATAATTGCATTAAGAATAGTGTGTAATGTAAACAATGTAACATCGTTGTTTTCTCCCTAATGGGAACAACACATCCCCCACCCGTTACGTTTCTGTCACTCGAGTGTGAGTAAAAGGGAGGCATGAACCCACTATCGAGCATAAATACTCCCTCTTGGAGTTACACACATCTACTTGGCCAGAGCATCTACTAGCAACAGAGAGAATGCAAGATCATAAATAACATACACATGAATGAAACATGATATATTAATAATCATTGGACATAACATTCAATATTCATCGGATCCCAGCAAACACAACATGTAGCATTACAATAAGATGATCTTGATCATGTTAGGCAGCTCACAAGATCTAAACATGAGGCATAAAGAGGAGAGAACAACCATCCAGCTACTTCCATGGACCCGTGGTCCAGGGATGAACTACTCACGCATCACTCCGGAGGCAGGCATGGTGATGTAGAGCCCTCCGGTGATGATTCCCCCTCCCGACATGGTGCTGGGGAGAGCTCCAGAACCCCCCAACTAGGGTTGACGATGACGGCGGCTGCGGATGTTTTTGGTGGAAAAGGCTCGTGTATTTAGGGTTAACCCGTGAAGAGGTATAAATAGGCGGAAGGGCAACGTTGGTGGGAGGCCAGGGGGCACACCACCCCTGGGCGCTGCCCTATGGTGTGGAGCACATGTGGCCCCCCTCCGCGTCCCCTCCGGACTGAGTGTACTCGACAGATTTCTAAGACTTTTGGTTTTCGAATTGTCCAATTCCGAGAATATTTCTAGAACAACTTTTCTGATATAAAAAACATCATAAAACAGGAACTGGCTCTGTGGCATCTTGTCAATAGGTTAGTCCCAGAAAATCGATAAAAATGGCATAAAGTGTATAGGAAACATGTAGCATATAGTATGAAAACAACATGGAACATCAGAAATTATGGATACGTTTACGACGTATCAACATCCCCAAGCTTAGTTCCTACTCGTCCTCGAGTAGGTAAACGATCAAAACAAATAATTTCTGAGGTGACATGCTACCAACATAAACTTGATCATCATAATGTAAAAGCATAAGTACGCTGAGATCATAGTACTTTAAACATAGGCATGATAGATATAATTTTAACAATGAAACTTAGCAATCGCCTTGCATCATGAAAAGTAACACAAATAAAATATCATGAATAATAATGCACTTGAAACTTATACGTTTGTTTCGAGCATAAAGAAAACATATCAAAGTGATATTTCGCTTGTCCTTAAGAGTGGGGAAAAACATAAATGCCAGGACACCTTCAAAGTTCAAGTGGATGAATAAATTGAGAGCAAGTAATAACATATCATGAATCAATCAATAATAATCTTTGGGATTGATGCACATTAAACTCAGAATGGCAACTACGCTCTCTCAACTGTGCATAAAGTTAGAAGATGGAGGCTCGACATAAAAGTAAAAGAAAGGCCCTTCACAGAGGGAAGCAGTGATTAACTCATGTGCTAGAGCTTTTTTTTATTAAGCAGAGGTATTGAAAACTTTTTTAGAGAGGTGTATGCTTATGTCAACGAATGGTAAACAAACAATACATTACGTCACAAGCCAACTAGACCTTACAAGAGCGGCTCCCACTGAAGGACGCTACTGGTGTAGTAGATCATCCCTCTTCTCTTTTGTTTACACAATTATGCTTTGACTGATAAATCAGGGGCCAAAATAGTGAAGAGAATTTAATAGTAACCAATTTTGGGGTTGGGCACCTCTCTGCCAACTCTTCTATCATTTTGGATAAGCGGATGTGCCACTAGTCCAGGTGTGTAAAGTCCAATCAACAAGTGAGATAAAGATTATCTATTCACGTCCTCATGAGCTAAAACAGGGGCAGAAAACAGGAATAATTTTCAAAGTTTAAAGGTAGCACATGAGAAATTTACTTGGAGTGGCGGTTAAATACCACATGTAGGTAGGTATGGTAAACACATTTGGCAAACTTTGGTTTTGGGGAGTTGGATACATGAGTAGAGCTCATACTCAGTACAGGTGGAGGATAGCAAAAGACTGCGAGCGACAAATCAAGAGAGCAACAATGGGCATAATCATGCATAGAGACAAAAACATTATTGATCAAAGCATAAACGGTATTACAACCCAAAAATTAAATGATCATAGTGTAACATCCCAAATCTTGCTACATTAGGGTGTGTGGTGTTGTTCATATCATACATGCATGAAACCACAAATTTAAACCATGTTGAAACAATTTAAATTGTGAATTTAAATGGTTTTACAAAAATCTCACAAATAGTACTTATTTTGGTTTCCAAAATGTTGTATTGAAAAATATTTTGTTTACACCAAAACAAAACATTGTTTGGTTGGAAATTTCATAAGCTTTCCAAAAGGTATTTTTGCCAAATTTTTACTTTGCAAAAAGGCCCTCAAACATTCAAGTTATGTTGCTGTTTTGGGGCAGATAAGGACCTCTTTGTATTTTGTTAAACTTTCCAGGGGGTTTTGCGAAAATTGTTTTTATTCCTCTTTCTTCTACCTTGGGACAGAAGGATGCAGTTGCGTGTACTGCATGCCGACGATGGTGCCACGTCCCGCTAGCCCCCTTGCGCGGATGAAGGTGCCAGGACGACGCCGTGCCCTCTTTCTCCCCCCTCCTCCATCCACTCGAAATCCCTCTCTCTCTCTCTCTCTATCTCTCTCTCTCTCTCTCCCTCTGTGTCTCCTGCGACCGAACCCTAGCTCGTCGTGGCCACCGTCTATTGCCGCCTCTCCGGCCGCCCCCGGACTAATTGACACCGCAGGAAGCCCCGCCAACCTTCCCTTTACCTCTCCCTCAGGCGAATCGAGCACGGGAAGCTCGGAGACGCCGCCCCGACCTCGTCTTTTCCAAGTCCGGTCGCCGGCTGCCGGGCTCAATGCGGCCGACTCCGGCCTCCTCTGCCTTCCCCGACCCCCTCCGGCCGTTCCTGGTGAGCTCCCGAGCATGGCAGTACTCTTCTCTGCCTCCCTCCTCCTCTGTTTTGGCCTGCCACCGTGCACCTCCCACCGCCGCCGCGGTTCTTCACGCCGGCGAGCATTCCGGCGACCATTTGGTCACCGGATGGTACCCCTCAACTCCCCTCGATATCCTCTCCGTCGTGGTGTATTTTGCTTCAACCAATTTGCTACGGATTGATCAATTGCTTGATCAACAGATGAATTTGCCTCCGCATGATGTCACAGTGACATCTTTGTGATGTCATAACTCCCTCTTTTTAATAATTCTATTAAATTCCAGAAAATGAATAATATTGAGTAATTAATATCTTCCAAAATATATCTCAAAAAAATAAAATGAAAGTGTGGTTATGTTCAGAAAAATGTAATCTACCCAAATATGTCATTTTCAATCATGTTTGAGAAATTTGAAAAATGACCTCTATTTAATGTTATTTAATTCTTTTAAAATGGAAAAATAAGTTTTTATTCAAAAAATTAGAAACTTAAAAGTTATATATCAAAATGCTCAAAATGATAAATGCAATCTAGTTATGGTGTTTTCAAACCCATTTGAGCAACTAAAATTGTACTCACCTTCAGAATCACCCGAATTGCCCTCCGGGGCCTATTTTGGGATAATTTCAGTAAAAATGTATAACTGACATACGAACCCTAGCAACCCAACGAACATGTTTAGGGCTTTATTTCAGTGCATTAACTTGCTCATGCATACATATTGCGCATTGCATCGATGCCATGTGTTGATTGTTATTCTTCTTTTCGGTGTTTGTTCCCCCTCAGTAGAACGTGACTCCGAAGAGAAGGCCATCAATCCAATGACGAATACTTGATCCTAACCGACAAGTCAAGCACTTATTCTAGAAGATCTTTATCTGGTTTTCTTATAACCAAGGCAAGCATAACATCTTCTCTGCTCATATATGGTTTTCGAAGTGTTTTGGAATCTCGTATATTGCATGCGGTTCAAAGTATTTATGGTCTTAGATAGAGTTCTCCTATACTTATTGCATCGCCTAAAATATCCTGATCCACTGCTCCTAGCAGCTATAGATTTGATTGTGTGTGCCTCGTTAAAGCATGTGAGTCTTGCTTAGCCATGCCTAGTTGTGATCTGATCCATCCGGTTGATGAATCTGGTCAATACGTGAATCTTTTATGTCAAGTTGTTGTGAATTGCATTATCTTTGATAACTTGACTAAATAACGGCATGGATGTGAGGCCACAATGGGTTGTGGCGTTTTGTCTTGTTCATGCCCCTAGGAGCGAGTTCTCGCCTTCGAAGCCAAGACTGAGCGTGCAACCACACACGGGGCCTAACAGACTGCGCTCGACCAACTAACTTGTTTGGCCACGTCCATGAGTCACGTAGTTTGATCTTTCCATCTGCGTGTGAGTCAAAAAACGATTTGGAGAAAACTTAGGGCGTGACCGGGACAAGTGATGGACGTACTCGGATCTTGATCCCGACTCACAGAACAGGTGCCGTCAGGAGGTGGCCAACTCCATGTTGACGGGGTGGCCCTGTTTGGGTTGAATCATTGATTGGTCGAGCAAGGTAAAGGTCGTGGCCAGCCACCCTCTGCCGCGCTCCATGGACGAGCGTACATGTGGCGTTAAGAGTCGGATGGTACGTGTGGGTAAAGTGTACCCCCTGCAGGGATAAATCTCCTCGAGAAGCCGTGTCCACGGTTACTGACGACTTGGCAACGGATTCTGTGGTCATAGATAACTTCAACGGAACGACTAAAACTTGATAACCATGATTGAAGGGTGCCTCCTCGGAGATGCCGAGAGGGGTGATCCTTGTAGCATGAGATAGTGTGGGATGAGAAGGAATTGGTGGGATACAAGAAGATGATGATCTCAGTATTTGAGTAGCTTTCTCATCTGTTTTGAAAACATTCTATGATACGTGCTATTCCTCCTCGATTTGGAAAACAAAGATTGCTTTACGCAAAATAGCCTTCATAAAACCCTTTCTGAATATAGCAGACATATAATAGGTTAATTAAGTCTTGTTGAGTACCTCCCGTACTCAGGTTTGCTTAATTTTGGTTCAGGTGAAGTTCCTCACTTCAATGGTAAATCAACGTGGACATCGACGAGTAGTTTGGGGTTCCCAGGTAGCATCCTGGAATCTATGGGCTGGGACGTCGCCTTATGTTGCGGCCTCTTAGGCCTTTTTGGTTCTTGTTGATTAGCAACATAATTTGCCTTCCGTTGTCTGATGTAATGTTGGGTCATGTGACCTCTGCTTGTAAGCTATACTCTACTAACACCTGTTTAATACAACTTCAATGTCTAGAGTACTGCTTTGATCGGTTGTTGGTTTCGAGCTCATTGTTATACAGTTTTGGCTATGCCTGCATAGTTGTCGCAGTCGAGGGGTTGTGGAGCCGATGATCCATGTCCGAGCCCGCATGCCGATGTGATCGGCCTGGGGCGAGGTAACCCCAGTAACCCTCGATTGTTGTTGCACTTTCTGGACACATAGCATCTCTGTATAGCTTTGGTCCCGTTTCCTTCAGTTTCATACGATTCGTGGACGCTTTGATATGCATAGTTGGTTATGACTAGCATGGACACAAGGAGTAGTAGACTGGGGATCCGGACTACGTGCCGATGAATCCAGTCTGCCTGCCGTTGTTTGTTGCGGCCGGGGCTGGTAACCCTGAAGCCCTTGTGGGTCCATGACTAGGAGCACATAACAGTATGTATATCTTGGGGTCCGGGGTCGCGACAGGTCATGGTATCTGAGCAGGACTGCCTGTAGGAAAACCTTACTGCTTGGTCGATGTTGAGTCTAGTGGTTGTGAAAAGTATTTTGGAAACTCCAAATGGTTTGTGAAAACCCTTCTTAGGATTCTTTTTACTCCGTATCTGGTATCACTCTAACTCTGGGTCACCTTATCTGTTTTGATTTGAAAAGTTTTGATATCTCTTCTAGTCATTCAAAACTTAGGTGCCTTCTTTGGCAAGGACGTCTTTTACCCAAGTTGACCTAGTGTTCAGTTTCTAGAGTCGTGTGTGTTCTGAAGTCCGTTATCTCTTAAACTGGGAGATTTCCTCTCCATCCTAGTCTCTCAGAGTTATGTGGATTCCATATTCTTACGTGTTCTAAAGTCTCTAAATCCCGAACCTCGAGATTTCCTTTTCATCTCGAATGTATCTGTTATCCTCTGCTCAAGTTCCTCCGGAGTTAAGTTTTCTTTGGAAAGATACCTTGTGATTGCTACTCGTAGTGTCCTTCAAGGCACTCAGATAGTAGTTACTCCTTTATTTTGGTTTTTAACCTTGGACTTGAACCGAAGGTCCCGGAATGTGCTGAATTGCGGTGGGTTGAATCATGTGGTTATAACCATGTGATGCTCATGCTATCACTACAGGATGCTGACCTTTAACCCAAGTTCTGCTTCTTTGGATCCTGAAGAATCTGTTCTACCTCAGGATGGCTAGGTAATCTCAACTCCAATAGCCATAGGTTTTCTCTAGGAATCAAAAGGATCACGACAAGAGTGTTCTTTATGATTCTCATATCTTTGTTCTTGGTTCAGCTATACCAACCTTTTGGCATGGGTTCTACACATGAGTATTACCCCGTGCATCCAACGTGATCTCAGGATTTTCCAGAGCACGTTCCTACTCTTTAATTGCTTTCCGAACTTCGTCCGTTGTTTGGAAACCAAGTTACATACGGTGTTGGATTCTTCCAATGCATTTGCTCCTGTTTTCCGTCAAAACATTCCACTTTGGAATGTCAGGAGAAACAAACTCCAGAACCTCGTTCATCTCTAGGACAAGGTCAAAGTTTTGTAATCCGCAGATTAAAGAAGTTTCATCAGTTTCTGTTCTGTTCCACCTTCCAGTATCACACTCTTTTATATCAAGAGGTCGTGGCAAGTTTCATGGCCTTAATGATGAAGTGATGCTCTCACACATCTTCACTCCCCCTTCCTCCAAGCTTGAATGCCTGAGAATGATGGGTCTGTTCATCGACATGTGTATCAGATGTTCCTAGCTATTCTTATTGCTTGAAAAATCTAAGAAACATCTGTATCCTTCTTAGCACTATTGGTTACCCGGTCTCTACTTAGAAGTTGACTGTGTTACCAAATCCGTTCATTCTGGTGCATGTTCTTGGTCAGAGAGTTAGGTTCATGCCGAAGCTCTCATGTTCATATCGGTTGCTTCTAAAAGCAAGATTCCTTTTGAACTCCAAGACATACCGGTAGGTTGTGATATTCTGGTTGTCTTTCTAGAAGTATCACCAGGTTGTTACCTGACCGTGATGTCTAAACAAGGGGTAGTTTGAACCACTCCTCTCTCCAAGGAACCCTGCTGGATATCCTGGACTAGTTGGTTGAGCTTAACCACTAACTTGGAGAGTTGAAACACAAGAGCTCTTCCTAACTTGTTCCTTTGCAATGGGATGTCCAGTTTCCTCTATGTTGAAGCTTGATAGTATATCCTCAATGGACATGCTACCATTCCACTCTTGATTTGATTTGGGCTATCGTCAATTCAAGATCAGATTCAAGGACTATCTTGATGGTGTTTCCACTCATGGTGATTTTTTCCCGAGCACACCTTCATATCCTTTGGTCTGACCAATATTCTGCCTTGTTCATATATCATATGAATACCTCTCCTTGAAGTGTCTTGATACGCGTGTTGTCGAGCCCATCGATGACATTCCTATTTCTTCCAAGTTGCAAGAGGTTCATGCTGAACACTTGGCACTAATGTTGGAAACTTTCGAGAACCATCTTTGTTTCATTATGAAGATTATGTTCTGGATGTTCGAAGTACCTTACCCCGGTCCATGTGTTTTTGATGAAAGTTGTTGCCATGGATTCGAGTAAAGTTTTCCTGTTCCCTCGGGAATAATCCCCAGTCGGTCATGCATGTGTGGAGTATTCTTGAGATGGTTGGTTTTTACCTCCATTCACTTATAAAAAGTTTGCATCCATGCTAAGCCACTGACTGATTTTCCTTGAGAGAAGAAGTCCAAGATCTTGGTGATCTTTGTTATCATCTTCCCAACAAGGACTCCGATGTGTTTTGTTGCAAGTAATCCATGTAGGTGCAACCACCTTCCACAAGTTGCTAATACATGAGTTCTGCAATCTTGCTCATCCTCTTGAGCTTGACATCATAGTCCATATCTTGAGAATCTAGTAAATGCATCTTGTTGGTAACCGGTGCAATCTCTTTGATCAAACATACCGAGCCTGAGCTATAAATCCACTACCCAGAACTGAATCTCAAGCAGCAACGATGGTTAGTGTTTCCTCAAGAGTATTGAATCAGGTCTTTTCAAAATCCGGCATGGTTGATGTTGTGGTTGACACAATTAGCCGAAAGGCCTAATGTCATATCTCTTTGAGTCCGTAAGAACAACCACTCCCCGTGAGAATTCCTGTGTGGCTCATTCTAACAAGTTTTCCTCACCGATCTTTTGACGAAGTTTAACTTCCACTTGATGACCTATAGAAGACTTATCATGAGCCTGCTGTCGGTATCTAAAACATCAAGGATAAGTTGGAAGTTGATCTTTCCAATATCTTTCCGTTGAACCTCCAAAACCTTTGTCTTAATGGAAACAAGTTCATCGTGAAAAACATCTCGTGGTGTTTTGTAACCGCCATTGATCAGTTCCCTTTCTCAAGTTGTTTATACTTGAAGGTCTGTTCATCTCACACATTGTGTGAATTTGTCAGTCACTTCAGCCATGGGATCTTAACCATGTGGTAGATGTATTTCTACGTCCAAACCACAATAGGAAAGAGATTCCCTATTCCTTCTGGTGTTTCAATCCTCATTGGTTACCCATCCTTATGGTGTGATCAAGAATTCCTCCTTTGTTATGGTGTTTCCACATCTTTCAGTTACTCATCTTCTGTTGTGAAGTAACATTCCGATCTTTGATAAAGTTTTCGACAAACTTTAATGGAATGAAAGTTCCTTCATCTTTCGTGTCCACTCCGAAGAGTGAACATGATCTGTATCAAATTTTTCTCCGACGCACGGTTACTGTGTTTTATCGTGTTTTCCCTCATCTGTGGATATTATGTTTTGGTATCCAAGACCATCCTTCCCATCTTGGTATTTTATTTCGAAGAAACCTTTATGTCATAAGTTGTCCAACCTTTCTTTTCCAAAAGGATTTAAAGTCTTGTGCAAAGCTCATATTCTAAATCCTTTCAAGAACCATCATCCACAAACTTGAAACCATCTCCTATTCACTCTGTTACCTTGATGTGTTTCATGTCTGATAACTCAAAAGTTCTTTATGAACACCCTGTCATGAGTTATCCATGAGATACTCGATCTTCGTGAAGATCAATTCCTTAGAGTTTTCCCTCATACCTAAGGTGTAGCCTCTGGATATCTTCGCAAGTGCTACGGATAAACCTCTTCAAGAAGAGAACCGTAAGGTTCGAGAAGATCGTTCAAAACCGGTGTTCCTTCTTCCTTCTCCTTCGGGAATCTCGGGACGAGATTCTTGTAAGGGGGGTAGATTTGTAACATCCCAAATCTTGCTACATTAGGGTGTGTGGTGTTGTTCATATCATACATGCATGAAACCACAAATTTAAACCATGTTGAAACAATTTAAATTGTGAATTTAAATGGTTTGACAAAAATCTCACAAATAGTACTTATTTTGGTTTCCAAAATGTTGTATTGAAAAATATTTCGTTTACACCAAAACAAAACATGGTTTGGTTGGAAATTTCATAAGCTTTCCAAAGTTATTTTTGCCAAATTTTTACTTTGCAAAAAGGCCCTCAAACATTCAAGTTCTGTTGCTGTTATGGGGCAGATAAGGACCTCTTTGTATTTTGTTAAACTTTCCAGGGGGTTTTGTGAAAATTGTTTTTATTCCTCTTTCTTCTACCTTGGGACAGAAGGATGCAGCTGCGTGTACTGCATGTCGACGATGGTGCCACGTCCCGCTAGCCCCTTGCGTGGATGAAGGTGCCAGGACGACGACGTGCCCTCTTTCTCCCCCCTCCTCCATCCCCTCGAAATCCCTCTCTCTCTCTCTCTGTGTGTGTCTCCTGCGACCGAACCCTAGCTCGTCGTGGCCGCCGTCGATTGCCGCCTCTCCGGCCGCCCCCGGACTAATTGACGCCGCAGGAAGCCCCGCCGCCCTTCCCTTTACCTCTCCCTCAGGCGAATCGAGCACGGGAAGCTCGGAGACGCCGCCCCGACCTCGTCTTTTCCAAGTCCGGCCGCCGGGCTCGATGAGGCCGACTCCGGCCTCCTCTGCCTTCCCCGACCCCCTCCGGCCATTCCTGGTGAGCTCCCGAGCATGGCAGTGCTCTTCTCTGCCTCCCTCCTCCTCTGTTTTGGCCTGCCATCGTGCACCTCCCACCGCCGCCGCGGTTCTTCACGCCGGCGAGCATTCCGGCGACCATTTGGTCACCGGATGGTACCCCTCAACTCCCCTCAATATCCTCTCCGTCGTGGTGTATTTTGCTTCAACCAATTCGCTACGGATTGATCAATTGCTTGATCAACAGATGAATTTGCCTCTGCATGATGTCACAGTGACATCTTTGTGATGGCATAACTCCCTCTTTTTAATAATTCTATTAAATTCCAGAAAATGAGTAGTATTGAGTAATTAATGTCTTCCAAAATATATCTCAGAAAAATAAAATGAAAGTGTGGTTATGTTCAGAAAAATGTAATCTACCCAAATATGTCATTTTCAATCATGTTTGAGAAATTTGAAAAATGACCTCTATTTAATGTTATTTAATTCTTTTAAAATGGAAAATAAGTTTTTATTCAAAAAAATTATAAACTTAAAAGTTATATACCAAAATGCTCAAAATGACAAATGCAATCTAGTTATGGTGTTTTCAAACCCATTTGAGCAACTAAAATTGTACTCACCTTCAGAATCACCCGAATTGCCCTCCGGGGCCTATTTTGGGATAATTTCAGTAAAAATGCATAACTGACATACGAACCCTAGCAACCCAACGAACATTTTTAGGGATTTATTTCAGTGCATTAACTTTCTCATGCATACATATTGCGCATTGCATCGATGCCATGTGTTGATTGTTATTCTTCTTTTCGGTGTTTGTTCCCCCTCGGTAGAACGTGACTCCGAAGAGAAGGCCATCAATCCAATGGCGAATACTTGATCCTAACCGACAAGTCAAGCACTTATTCTAGAAGAGCTTTATCTGGTTTTCTTATAACCAAGGCAAGCATAACCTCTTCTCTGCTCATATATGGTTTTCGAAGTGTTTTGGAATCTCGTATATTGCATGCGGTTCAAAGTATTTATGGTCTTAGATAGAGTTCTCCTATACTTATTGCATCGCCTAAAATATCCTGATCCACTGCTCCTAGCAGCTATAGGTTTGATTGTGCGTGCCTCGTTAAAGCATGTGAGTCTTGCTTAGCCATGCCTAGTTGTGATCTGATCCATCCGGTTGATGTATCTGGTCAATACGTGAATCTTTTATGTCAAGTTGTTGTGAATTGCATTATCTTTGATAACTTGACTAAATAACGGCATGGATGTGAGGCCACAATGGGTTGTGGTGTTTTTTCCTGTTCATGCCCCTAGGAGCGAGTTCTCGCCTTCGAAGCCAAGACTGAGCGTGCAACCACACGCGGGGCCTAACAGACCGCGCTCGACCAACTAACTTGTTTGGCCACGTCCATGAGTCACGTAGTTTGATCTTTCCATCTGCGTGTGAGTCAGAAAACGATTTGGAGAAAACTTAGGGCGTGACCGGGACAAGTGATGGACGTACTCGGATCTTGATCTCGACTCACAGAACAGGTGCCGTCAGGAGGTGGCCAACTCCCTGTTGACGGGGTGGCCCTGTTTGGGTTGACTCATGGATAGGGTCGAGCAAGGTAAAGGTCGTGGCTAGCCACCCTCTGTCGCACTCCATGGACGAGCGTACATGTGGCGTTAAGAGTCTGATGGTACGTGTGGGTAAAGTGTACCCCCTGCAAGGATAAATCTCCTCGAGAAGTCGTGTCCACGGTCGAGGACGACTTGGCAACGGATTTTGTGATCATAGATAACTTCAACGGAATGACTAAAACTTGATAACCATGATTGAAGGGTGCCTCCTCGGAGATGCCGAGAGGGGTGATCCTTGTAGCATGAGATAGTGTGGGATGAGAAGGAATTGGTGGAATACAAGAAGATGATGATCTCAGTATTTGAGTAGCTTTCTCATCTGTTTTGAAAACATTCTATGAGACGTGCTATTCCTCCTCGATTTGGAAAACAAAGATTGCTTTACGCAAAATAGCCTTCATAAAACCCTTTTTGAATATAGCAGACATATAATAGGTTAATTAAGTCTTGTTGAGTACCTCCCATACTCAGGTTTTCTTAATTTTGGTTCAGGTGAAGTTCCTCACTTCAGTGGTAAATCAACGTGGACATCGACGAGTAGTTTGGGGTTCCCAGGTAGCAGCCTGGAATCTATGGGCTGGGACGTCGCCTTATGTTGCGGCCTCTTAGGCCTTTTTGGTTCTTGTTGATTAGCAACATAATTTGCCTTCTGTTGTCTGATGTAACGTTGGGTCATGTGACCTCTGCTTGTAAGCTATACTCTAGTAACACCTGTTTAATACAACTTCAATGTCTAGAGTACTGCTTTGATCGGTTGTTGGTTTCGAGCTCATTGTTATACAGTTTTGGCTATGCCTGCATAGTTGTCGCAGTCGAGGGGTTGTGGAGCCGATGATCCATGTCCGAGCCCGCCTGCCGATGTGATCGGCCTGGGGCGAGGTAACCCCAGTAACCCTCGATTGTTGTTGCACTTTCTAGACACATAGCATCTCTGTATAGCTTTGGTCCCGTTTCCTTCAGTTTCATACGATTTGTGGACGCTTTGATATGCATAGTTGGTTATGACTAGCATGGACACAAGGAGTAGTAGACTGGGGATCCGGACTACGTGCCGATGAATCCAGTCTGCCTGTCGTTGTTTGTTGCGGCCGGGGCTGGTAACCCTAAAACCCTTGTGGGTCCATGACTAGGAGCACATAACAGTATGTATATCTTGGGGTCCGGGGTCGCGACACATAGAGTCTATAAGTGACTGGTTTGTAGTCATAAACATGGTGTAAGCATGCGCTAAGTCAAACAAATAAAGCATTCGAAGGAGAACACCACAAATTCATGCTTCAATATGATAGACACAAGTCCTGATTCTTTCAATGGCACATTAAGCACTCTCAGCTATTTGAGACAAGTTATGCTACAATAACAACCACTAAGCATAGAATTAAAATAACATCTAGCACGACATGAAAAAGTCTAGCCACAGTTTATACAAGCTTCCTTTTGCACCTTTATAACATATAGCAATGAAACAAGAGAGTACTAACACTACTCTACTAGAATTAACAACTCTGAATAAGAGATGCATGAAAAACAGGAGATAAAAGGATTGCAGCAGCTAGAAGAAAAACTAAGAATACGAGCATGGGAGAAAACGAGTATTCATATGAAAAAACGGAGCGTGTCTCTCTCCCACACAAAGAATGCTGGGTTCCAACTATATTTATTGCAGCAAGGAAAACAGAAGAAAACAAAACAAAAACAAACAAACGCTCTAAGTAAAATGCATATGATGTGACCAAATAAAAATATAGTTTCATTGTTGATGAAGAAGGGGATGCCTTGGGCATCCCCAAGCTTAGACGCTTGAGTTTTCTTAGAATTTGCTGGGATGAACCACGGGGGCACCCCCAAGATTTGACTTTTCACTCTTCTTGATCACATTATATCACCATCTTCTCTTGACCCTTGACAACTTCCTTCACACCACACTCAAAGTAATTCGCATTAGAGGGTTCGTGCACAATCAAAACTTCATATGTTCTGCATGGACACAAGCATTATTAATAATTTTAACATTATCTACATCCATTGATGTTTCGTGAAGCGAAGAAATCCACTCGACATAGTAAAAGAGAGAATGCAAGTAAAAAGGCAGAATCTGTCAAATCAGAACAACCTGTAAAGACGAATTTTTTCGAGGAACTTACGTTGCTCAAATAAAAAAATGTAAAGGTAGAAAAAGTTCCGTAATTGGCTGAGAAATAATCACAAAAATTTGCAAGTCATTTTTATCTTTCTGCGATTTATGAGATTTTATACGATGGACAACAGAAATTTGTTTCGTGCGCAGAAAACCAAAACCAACCTCAACATTCACTAGAGACTTTACTTGACACAACAAATGCGAGAAAATAAATATACAAAGGAGTTGCTACAGAAGTGTAGAACACCTTGACTCAAATAAAACAGAGAAAAACAAAGAAAAAATAAAACCATGGGTTATCTCCCAAGAAGTGCTTTTCTTTAACACCATTCAGCTAGGCATAGAAAGAGAAAATCAAGTACTTTCGAGTGAAGAAGCATTCAAATCAAGATAAGACAACTCCTTAATAATGAATTGTATTTTATCTAAATGATTTTCAGATGTTCCTCTCTTAGAACTTTTAGGTTTACTACTCTCATCAAATCAATTTTCAGGAACAATCCAGTCAAAATTCTTTTCTTGGGCTTCATGCCGTGCTACTAATTTAAAGGGGATTGGTATTTTCTTATCCTTTTCACTTTTAGGTTCAGATTTTTCAAGATCACCAACAACATTTACCCATGAGCCTGGCAATATTAAAACGATCAAAAACTTTTCTAGCTTCTATAGCAACATCTCCAAATTCTTTAAGCATGATTTCTAAGATAAAATTTCTTTTCTCAATATCTTTAATATTATTCAAGTTGAGGAACATTTGCTGCAGTATGGAGTGAAGTTTAACAAACCTAGCTTCTAACATGTGGATTGAAGAAGTTGCAGCAGTTTCATAATTTGGAGCAAGCTCTATTATGGATTTTTCCTCAAAATTTTCATGCTTACTAACATGATCAAAGAATTATTTAATGGTATCCTTTCCAAGTATAGAACCACTAACAACTGATAGTTCTTTCAGGGTGAACTTAGGGAGCAACATAATGAAAAATAACAAGAGGGTAATGATACGTCATAAACGTATCCTTAATTTCTAATGTTCCATGTTGTTTTCATGTTGTTTCCCACATGTTTGCTATACACGTTATTTCATTTTTATCGATTTTCCAGACTAACCTATTGACAAGATGCCACAGAGCCAGTTCCCTATTTTCTGTTGTTTTTAGTTTCAAAAAGTTGTTCTGGAAATATTCTCGGAAATGGAAAATTCGAAGCCCGGAAGTCTTAGAATTCAAGAAGGTTCCACGGAGTCCCAAAGAGACCCGGAGGGGGGCCTCAGGGGGCCCACACCATAGGGCGGTGCGCCCGCTAGCCGCGCCATGGGGTGGTGTGGGGACCCCGGCCTCCACAGCCTTTGCCCTTTGGCCTATTTATACCCCCGAGATGTAAACTTAAATATATACCACTTCGTCCCGAAAAACACCCGAGGCCGCCGTCATAGTCATCCCGAGACCAGGAGGGTTCTGGAGATCTCCCCGTCACCCTCCCTGGAGGGGACTTCATCATCGGAGGGGTCCACACCACCATGCCCTCCTCCGAAGTGATGCGTGAGTAGTTCATCCCTGGACTACGGGTCCATAGCAGTAGCTAGATGGATGTTCTCTCCACTTTGTACCTCATGTTTAGACTCATGAGCTGCCTCACATGATCGAGATGATCTCATGTAATGCTACATGTTGTGTTTGCTGGGATCTGATGAATGGTAAATGCTATGTCTTCTGATTATCAATCTATCATGTTATCTTCATGCATATGTTATTTATGATCTTGCATGCTCTCCATTACTAGTAGATTCTCTGGCCAAGTAGATGCTAGTAACTCCAATAGGGAGTATTCATGCTCGATAGTGGGTTCATGCCTCCTTTGCATCTGTGCTCGAGTGACCGAAACGTTACGTATGGAGGATGTATTGTTGTCATTAGGGAGAAAACCCCGGTGTTTATCTAGTTTACATTGTTTACATTACACACTTTGCTTAAGGTGATAATCTGTTGCTAGCAACTTAATACCAAACGTTTCTTTAGATGATATTCAGGGGGTGGATTATTAGACAGATGCAGCTGGATGACGGTCTATGTATTTTGTTGTAATGCCCGCATGAATCACATAGTAATCTTTATGTCATGCATATGCACTACGGTGTGGCCTTCATTTCAGTCAATTGCCCAGCTGTAATTTAATCACCACACATGTTATTTATCTTTCACGGAGAGACACCACTAGTGAATTGTGGACCCCGGTCCATTTTCCTCATACTGATAAAACACCTACTGCTTTCATAATGTTCCTACTGTTTTCCCTCGATCCAGCGGGGCGCGGAAGTAGAGGATCCCTCGGAAATCCAGCAGCACGACGGCGTGGTGGTGGTGAAGAGTCCCACGGTCAGGGCTTCGCCAAGCCAGAGACCATGGAATTGAGCAGCGGGTGGAGAGGAAATAAGGTGGGCAAGTGTGTGGAGAAGAGGGAGCTCTCACCCTCCCTTTATAGGGGAGGGGGAGGCCGCCCAAGAGGGGGTGCGGCCAGCCATGGGTGCCCCCACCTCTTCCCCTCTTCATGTGAGTGGAAGCCCCACTCACACCCACTCATGCTCCCTTAATTTTCCACTTAGAAAATCCAAAGGTTTTTCTTTAATAAATAAATAAAACATTTTTATTTCTTTATTTATATTTGTTAATTACATTAACAAACATTTGCATGCAGCACCTCGAATCATTTGTTAATTCTATTAACAACCATTCGACGAAAAAAAACCCTTGAACTATTTCAATTTTCCCCGAAACAATTTCGGAGCTGCTCAAAATATTCTTCGATATTCCGTATCCTCTCAAACGCGTCATCGAAACTTAAGTGTGTCACCCTACAGTTCGCGAATAAGATAGACATGATCGAGACTCCTCTCCGATCAATAATCAACAGCGGGATCTGGAGATCCGTGATGACTCCTATATATTCAATGATGAATCTCGTGATCGTGTGAACCAACAACATCGTGACTAATTACCTTTGTCTCGCGATATTTTACTTGTCCGAGATTCGATCATTGGTATCAACCATACCTTGTTCAATCTCGTTACCGACAAGTACTCTTTTCTCGTTCCCATGATATAGCATCCTTGTGATCATATCACGTGCTTGCAAGCGGTGTCGATGTGATATCACCGAGAGGGCCCAGAGTATATCGCTCCGTCATTTTGGATGGACAAATCCCACTCTTGATCCATGATCCTCAAATAATACTTTCCGGATACCTAACGGCACCTTTATAGTCACCCTGTTACGGTGTGACGTTTGATGACATCAAAGCACCCTTCCGGTATCAGTGATTGACATGATCTCATGGTCTAAGGAATAAGTTACTTCGTATGTTTGATATAACAATGTAAACTTAATGACTTGATCGCATTGCTATATTCACTTTGGGTATATGTTCATCACATCATTCTTCTAATGACATGACCCCGTTATTAACAACATCCAATGTTCATGATCAAGAAACCATGATCATTTATTAATCAACGAGCTAGTTAAAAGAGAGGCTTTACTAGGAACCATTGTTTGTTTATTAAAAACACATGTATCAACGTTTCCGGTTAATACAATTCTAGCATCAGAAATAAACATTCATCATAAACAAGGAATAAGATAATAACCATTTTATTATTGCCTCTCGGGCATATTCCCTTCAGTCTCCCACTTGCACTAGAGTCAATAATCTAGTCTGTAAGCACTTAACACATATGGTGTTCCAGTGTTATTACCATGCTTCGCATGTGGTAAACATCATCAAAAAGACCTGAACTGTTCAGGTCCTATTGTATTTGCATGTTCTTTGCGTCTACACGCATCACTCATTCTCTAATGAGATGATTTTGTATATATATGGTCAATCGGTGAAACCTTAATTCCTCGGCTTAAACCGATGTCACTAACATTGTGAAAATGTAGCTTCATGGTGTCAGCATTCTTGGAAACTCACCAAGTTAAATAAAGAACTCCTTGACACAAAATACGCTTATCATCAGTTGTCAACACAACGATATACTTTAGCCTTTGTTGCAATATCTGTCACAATATTTTAATTTTGAAACTCTTTCAAATCCAGCATGGAACTTTCTTCCAGCCTATTGTGCTACCCTTCATCACATATTTTAATTGAGATAACATTACTTGAATAAATGACAAGACTATTAGTGTAAAATATTACAACTAATATTTTGTCATTACTAGATAGGAAAACATATCCTTAGCATTTCTAAAATGACACAAGGATCTCTCCCACTGTTGTCTAGTCATCATATGAATTATCCTGCTATAACATTTTATAGCATAGGACTTATCTGGTTGTGTACATAGAATGGAAACATGACTTAGAAATCTCAATTTCAATGATGCTCATCATGTGTCAAAACACTTGAATCTTGCTCAATTATTTTCCATGTGACAAGAACTCCTTCTTGTCATTTCGATATTGACTTACTTCAATATTTCATCTATGTAATTTGACTTCAATCATATCAGGCGCTTCAATCCATCTCTTATAGATATCGATGCCCAATATCTTCTAAGCCTTTCATCAATAAGAAAATCTTAACCTGTGTTAATTTAAAATACATATTTTTCAATCAACCATATGTCATCTACATAAAGTATTGGAAATATGTCATAGCGCTCCCACTTAATTTCTTGTAACTCTACAACTATCTTTATCGTTCATGATGGAATCAAACTCTTTTGATAACTTCATTAAGGTAAAGATTTCAACTTCATTATGCTCACTTCAACCATTGATGTGTGCATACCTTTCTAGCTACCTTTTGAATTTTACAAAACTCTCAGACTGTGTCAAGTACACATCTTTGATCAAACTTCCTCGAGAGGAGAGTTGGTTTTGTTATTCAACTGCCATATCATAATATGTAACTTTTGCTAGAACTATCCGCAAAGACTAAAACATCACTACAGAAGATCAAAATCTTGTAGTAGTCAACTCTTTGAACTTCATCGAAAACAACTTTTCGATAAGTACAACTTTCAAAGGATGTAAAAATCCATGTCTTTGTCGCTATATAGACCCTTTTGCTATCGTTAGGCATCATGCATATCGAAAGGACTACCAAGTCATATACTTGATATTCATATAAGGATATTATGGCGGATATAATGACTCATAGTCAATTTTATGAAGTCATGGCCCATCATTTGCTTCCTTTATAAGGTCCATGTCCTTCTGTTGTCAAAATAACACTTTACTCTTAAACCACAATTTGGTCTAAGTATAAAGTTTTAGTACTTTTGTGGTTCAGTACGCAAACTCATCCGAAGTATCTACAACACATGTAGTGTCTTCTACTTTGTCAAAATAGCAAACCCCGGAACAACTTCCAGTGCTGCGCTACTCTTGACATGATAACGAAGATTCTCTAATCTCGTTGAGTTTGTACTGTGCTCCCACTCACTTATTTCGCAAGAACTACTTTCTCGAGAAATCAACCCTTTCTGACAAACAACATTTGTCTTTTGGTTTGGTGATAGGAGAAATACCAAATGTTTTATTTGGGATAACCTTATAAACATATATTTATCCTATTTTGGTTGTAAACATTTTACACATGCTATGCATACCAAAACTTAAGAAAATGACAATTCGGGTCACTACCCAAACCATATCTTATATGTTGTCAATTTCAACGGATCATGATGGTGCTCTTTTCAGTGGAAAAAACGGTTGTTACTAATGTATAAACTACAAAATTATAATGGCATTTTTATTAATGTTACCATGTCCAACAAGGTTTGATTTTGTCTCTTGAATACTCCAAACTAATGTGGGGTATTCGAGAAGTATAAGTTGTAGAACAATTCTGCAACTCCTCAGATGTTTTGCTAAACTTGTAACTCAAACTTTATCCTTTATGATCCAATCATAAATACTTGATTATATTGTTACATTGATTTTTACTTCATATTAACAACCTTTTGAACCAATTCAAAATGTCAAACTCCGTTCTCTTTAAATAGATAAACTCACATATCTACTCAAATCATCGACATAATTTTATGAAGGAAAAATTAATCCACCATACATGACTACACATAATGGACTATATACATCAATATGTATAATCTCCATTAAATTAGTCGTCCATTCTACTTTGGACTAAGAACGGAATTCTAGTCATCTTTTCGAAGAGGTCTCACAAGCGTCAATTTATTCAAAACAAAATGACTCCGGAAGTCCATCAATATGGAGTTCCTTCATGTTTTCCTTTCCGATATGAACTAAAATGGTGGTGTCACAATTTAAGTGAAAGTCTTTTATGTCTTGCAATGTTTAGCATTTAGTTTTATAGATGTTTACTTTACCAACATGATTTATATTAACATATCCATCAATTATGGAATATGGTCATAGTTTGAACAATATCATTTGTTCTCACAAAAGACCAGAACAAAATAACAACTTATTAAGTTCTTAAAATAAATCTTGAATGTTTGGTTCGATACAACAATGAACACAATAACACTTTATTTCTGTTCTTGTCATAATCGATTCCACATATATTACTTGTTTCTTTTAGGCCCTTGTATTTCTTGCATTGTGTTGCTTTGTATGACAACTCACACCAACCAATGCGGTATCAAAATACCCAAAAATACTTTGTTAACTAGTAATACATCTATAACTTGTATATGAGACATATACTCCTGAGCTGGACTTTTCCAGTTATCTTCTCTTTCTGCCATATATCTTTTTGTAATTCTATTTTCAATATTCCCTTTCCTTTACAGAAGAATCATTCAACATCAAACAATGCTAGTCGTACTAGCTCATTTTCTTTGGCGTGTTAGTCATATACTATCACCCATTGAGTCATACTTTGAGTTTGATTGTTCTACTAATATCACCATATTAATAGTATTCTTCTAGATTCCACTCTTAGCAATCTCCAAGTAAGGTAAACGACTTTACCCATACTTTTAATCCATCCCATCATAACAAATTTATGATTAAGCTACTATAGCTCGAAGGAAGGAATTTAGAGGATAATGTTTACCGCCCAATTTCTTGGAATATTCAAACGCCTAGCGTCTTCAATCATTGCATATATTCAAATAATATAAGCATACATTGTCACGCTAAATTATACTCGGTCATGTTGCTACAAATAAGTTTCTAGATATCAATATATCTTTCACTTGATTGTTTCTGAAAACAACTCTTTTCAGTTCCTAAATCACCTTGATCAACAAAACATTCTTTTGAAGATAAAGTAATATGGAAGCAACCATGACTATGGATTCTAAGTAGGAATTATTTGCTCTCTAGATCAATCAATCATTAACCATATGAGCTAGGTAGGAAATACCAAAAATCTACAATAGGACTCAATTTTAAATTTCACTAATACGGTACCAATCTTAAATGGTATTTACCAGATCACAACAGTTATATCTCAATTAACAATCTAAGAGTAAGGTAGTTTTGTAGATGCCAATGAATACTACAATTTGTGCAAATTCATTCTGATTGGTTGTTCATTATAAATAAGTTAAAGTTAATTCAAAATTATGCCATGAACTCCCACTAAAAAACAACATCCCTCCTAGTCGTCTTTAGTGATTACACGAACCAAATTCACTACACCAAAACCGATCATCGTGTGAGATGATGTAGCTTCAAAGGCGAACATCGACATGTTCATCATATCATCCATATGACTCATGCTTTACCTTTCGGTTACGTGTTCCGAGGCCATGTCTGTACATGCTAGGCTCGCCAAGTAGAACCGTAGTATTGTGTGTATTTCAAGGCCATGTTTGTACATGCTAGGCTTGAAAACACCCGTTGTATGCGAACGTTGAGTCTGTCACACCCGATCATTATGTGGTGTCTCGAAACGACGAACTTTCTTATCGGTGCATACTTAAGGAAGAACACACTATTATCTTGATATTAAGTGAGAGGGATCATCTTGTAATGCTACCGTCGCTATCTAAGCAAAACAAGATGCATAAAAAGGATTAACATCACAGATATCACATGAAGGATAACATCATATGATATGGTCCTCCTTGCACTTGATCTCCATCATGTGCATCATGGTATGATCTCCATCATTCCACCGGTGTGGTACTAAGTACCATGGCACCCCAATCTTGATTGTCCATCAATAATAAGACAACCATATGGATACCTTCCGGTATATCAATAATTTACAAAATAGATCATCTCATAATCAAATTGGTAACATTGACCATATCAATTCACATGCCCAGCAAAAAACTAGTTAGACGCCTCTAATTTATTTTTTGCATATTTTACGTGGCTTAGGGATTTCGAGGATAGAACCGTTTCTACCTATGAACATCAACCACAACGTTGATAAATATATTTTTAACAACCCTTCGTAGATTAGATCTTAACTATAGTAGGAGAAACAGACACCCGCAAGCCACTTATGCAATACAAGTTGCATGTCAGTTGTGGAACAAGTCTCATGTACGTGGACATGTAAGGTTAGTCCGGGTCGCTTCATCCCACTATGCCACTAAGATCATAAAATAATCAAGGAGGTAATAACATGATCATCAACGCCCACATACACTTATGTGTTCTACCCGTACAAAACATCTACGCATAGATCCGGCTCTGATACCACTTAAGGGGTCGTTGCATAGAAAACAAAAAATTTCCTACGCGCGATAAACCTGAATGGCCAAGATCTAATCTATGAGATGAAAGGAAACGGGGAGAAAGAGAGTCTTGAGATAACATACCCTCGAAGACTCAAAGTGGTACGAGATAAAATCTCGTTGTTGGCGTAGTCGTACTCACGCCGATCCCGAGCGAGAAGAAGTGCAGCGCAATCCGGCGGTGCCTCCGTAATCGGTCACACGTTCAGCTCGATGAAGACTTCCGTTCCCTCGATCCAGCGGGTAGCGAAAGTAGAGGATCCCCGCGGAACTCCAACAACACGACGGCGTGGTGGTGGTGAAGAATCCCACGGTCAGGGCTTCGCCAAGCCGGAGACCATGGAATGGAGCAGCGGGTGGAGGGAAAGGGAGTGGGAAAGTGTGTGTAGAAGAGGGAGCTCTCACCCTCCTTTTATAGGGGAGGGGGAGGCAGCCCAAGGGGGGTGCGGACAGCCATGGGTGCCCCCACCCCTTCCTCTCTTCATGTGAGTGGAAGCCCCACTCACACCCACTCATACTCCCTTAATTTTCCACTTAGAAAACCCAAAGGTTTTTCTTTAATAAATAAATAAAATATTTTTATTTCTTTATTTATATTTGTTAATTCCATTAACAACATTTGCATGAAGCACCTCGAATCATTTGTTAATTCTATTAACAACCACTCGATGAAAAACCCCTTGAACTATTTCAATTTTCCCCCAAAACAATTTTTCGGAGCTGCCCAAAATATTCTTCGGTATTCCGTATCCTCTCTAACGCTTGATTGAACCTTAAGCGTGTCACCCTACGGTTCGCGAATAATATAGACATGACCGAGACTCCTCTCCGATCAATAATCAACAGCGGGATCTGGAGATCCTTGATGACTCCTATATATTCAACAATGACTCTCGTGATCGTGTGAACCTTTCAACGTCGTAACGATTTCCCTTTGTCTCGCGATATTTTACTTGTTCGAGATCCGATCATCGGTATCCACCATACCTTGTTCGATCTCGTTATCCGACAAGTACTCTTTTCTCGTTCCCGTGATATAACATCCTTGTGATCATATCACGTGCTTGCAAGCGGTGTCGATGTGATATCACCGAGAGGGCCCTCAGTATATCTCTCCGTCATATTGGATGGAAAATCCCATTCTTGATCCATGAGCTTCAACTAACACTTTCTGAATACCTAATGCCACCTTTATAGTCACCCTGTTACTGTGTGACGTTTGATGTCATCAAAGTATTCTTTCGGTATTAGTGATTAACATGATCTCATGGTCTAAGGAACAATGTTACTCCGAATGTAAGACATAACAACAAAACTAAATGACTTGATCGTATTGTTATACTTAGTTAGGGTCTAAGTTCATCATGTCATTCTCCTAACGACATGATCCCGTTATTAACAACATCCAATGTCTATGATCAGGAAACCTTGATCATCTGTTAATCAACGAGCTAGTTAAAAGAGAGGCTTCACTAGGAACGTTGGTTTGTTTATTAATCACAGATGTATCAACGTTTCCGGTTAATACAATTCTAGCATGAGAAATAAACATCTATCAATAACATAGTAAACACTTTATTATTGCCTCTCGGGCATATTCCCTTCAGTCTCCCACTTGCATTAGGGGCAATAACTTATATTACATAGTGATGAATCTAACACCCATTGAGTTCTGGTGTTTATAATGTTTTTCCCTTGAGAGGGTTTTAGTCAACGGATCTGCCACATTCAGATCCGTATGTACTTTGCAAATCTTCACATTCCCATCTGCGGCATGCTCACGGATGGAGTGAAAACGGCACTTGTTATGCTTGGAATTCTTGTGATACCTTGGCTCCTTAGCATTGGCTATGGCACCATTGTTTTCACAATAGATAACCATTGGATCCAACGCACTCGGAACCACGCCTAGTTCGGATATGAACTCCTTCATCCAAACTGCTTCTTGTGTTGCCTTTGAGGTAGAAACATATTATGCTTATGTTGATGATCTCGCCACCACGGATTGCTTGGAACTCCTCCAGCTTACAGCTCCTCCATTCATAACAAATACGTACCCGGACTGATACTTAGAGTCATCCGGATCAGTGTCAAAGCTAGCATCGACGTAACATCTTGCGACGAGCTTTTCTTCACCGCCATATATGAGAAACATATCCTTAGTTCTTCTCAAGTACTTAAAGATATTCTTGACCGCCTTCCAGTGTTCCAAACCTGGATCGGATTGGTACCTACTAGTCAAACTAATAGCATGTGCCACATCCGGTCTTGTACATAGCATAGTATACATGATAGAACCTATGGCTGAAGCATAGGGAATCTTATTCATTTTCTCTCTATCTTCTATTGTAGCTGGACATTGAGTCTTACTCAACGTTTTGCCTTGCAACATAGGTAAGAACCCCTTCCTACTCTCTTCCATTCTGAACTTCTTAAGAATCTTGTCAAGGTATGTACTTTGCAAAAGTCCAATTAAGTGTCTTGATCTATCCCTGTAGATTTTGATGCCTAATATATAAGCTACTTCACCGAGGTATTTCATCGAAAAACTACTGTTCAAATAACCTTTTACGCTTTTTAAAAGTTCTATATCATTTCCAATCAACAATATGTCATCCACATATAGTACTAGAAATACTACAGAGCTCCCACTCACTTTCCTGTAAATACAAGCTTCTCCGTATGTTTGGACGGATCCAAACCCTTTGATCACCTTATCAAAATGGAGGTTCCAACTCCGGGATGCTTGCTTCAGTCCATAAATGGAACGTTGAAGCTTGCACACCTTGTCAGCATCCTTAGGATCAACAAGACCTTTGGGTTGCATCATATATAACTCTTCCTCAATGTCACCATTAAGGAACACCGTTTTGACATCCATCTGCCAGATTTCGTAATCGAAAAATGCAGCAATTGCTAACATAATCCTAACTGACTTAAGCATCGCTACTGGTGAGAAAGTCTCATCATAGTCAACTCCTTGAATTTGTCGGAAACCTTTTGCGACAAGTCGAGCTTTATAGACGGTCACATTAGCATCAGCGTCAGTTTTCTTTTTAAAGATCCATTTGTTCTCAACGGCCTTGCGGTCATCGGGTAAGTCCACCAAAGTCCAAACTTGGTTTTCGTACATGGATCCTATTTCGTATTTCATGGCTTCAAGCCATTTGTTGGAATCTGGGCTCATCATCACTTCATCATATGTCGCAGGGTAATCATCTCCATCTACCATGAAGTTTAATACGGGATCTCCGTACAGTTCAGGAGTTGTACGTTCCCTAGTTGAGCTGCGAGGTGTGGTAGTTTCCTCTACTAGAGTTTCATGATCTTGATCATTAGCTCTCTCTTCAACTGACGGGGTCGGCACCGGAACAACTTCCGGCGCTGCGCTACTCGCCATTCCAAGAAGAGAAGGTTCAATAATCTCGTCGAGTTCTACCTTCCTACTTTTCACACCTTTCGAGAGAAACTCCTTCTCCAAAAAGGATCCATTCTTGGAAACGAAAATCTTGCCTTCGGGTCTGTGATAGAAGGTGTACCCTATTATTTCTTTAGGGTATCCTATGAAGATGCATTTTCCGCTTTGGGTTCGAGTTTATCAGGTTGAAGCTTCTTCACATAAACATCGCATCCCCAAACTTTTAGAAATGATAGCTTAGGTTTGTTTCCAAACCATAATTCATACGGTGTCGTTTCAACGGATTTAGATGGTGCCCTATTTAAAGTGAATGCAGCGGACTCTAGTGCATAACCCCAAAATCATAGTGGCAAATCTGTAAGAGACATCATAGATCGAACCATATCCAATAAAGTACGATTACGACGTTCGGAAACACCATTACGTTGTGGTGTTCCGGCAGGTGTGAGTTGTGAAACTATTCCACATTGTTTCATATGCATGCCAAACTCGTAACTTAGATATTCACCTCCACGATCAGATCGTAGAAATTTAATCTTTCTGTTAAGATGATTTTCAACTTCACACTGAAATTCTTTGAACTTTTCAAATGTCTCAGATTTGTGTTTGATTAAGTAAATATACCCATATCTACTCAAATCATCTGTGGAAGTGACAAAATAACGATATCCACCGCGCGTCGATACACTCATTGGTCTACACACATCAGTATGTATGATTTCCAGTAAGTCTGTCGCCCGTTCCATGGTTCCAGAAAACGGGGTTCTAGTCATCTTGCCCATAAGGCATGGTTTACATGTTTCAAATGATTCATAATCAAGTGATTCTAAGAGTCCATCGGAATGGAGCTTCTTCATGCGTTTAACACCAATATGACCTAAGCGGCAATGCCACATGTAAGTAGCAATATCATCATTTAACTTAATTCTTTTGGCATTCACATTATGAATATGTGTATCAATACTATCAAGATTCAAAAGAAATAAACCATTCTTCTCAGGTGCATGACCATAAAAGATATTATTCATATAAATCGAACAACCATTATTCTCAAACTTAAAGGAATAACCATTCCGCATTAAGCAAGATCCAGAAACAATATTCATGCTTAATGCAGGCACCAAATAACAATTGTTGAGGTTTATAACTAATCCCGATGGTAGACGTAGAGGCAGCATCCCGACGACGATCACATCAACTCTTGATCCATTGCCGACGCGCATCGTCACCTCATCCTTTGCTAGTGGTCACTTATTCTGCAGCTCCTATTTCGAGTTACATATGTGAGCAACCGAACCAGTATCAAATACCCAGGTGCTACTGCGAGTACTAGTAAGGTACACATCAATAACAAGTATATCATATATACCTTTGTTCACTTTGCCGGCCTTCTTATCGGCCAGATATTTGGGGCAATTGCGCTTCCAGTGGCCAGTACCCTTCAGTGGTATCAGAGTCGGATCTATGCGTAGATGATTTGTACGGGTAGAACACATAGGTGTATGTGGGCGTTGATGATCATGTTATTGCCTCCTTGAGTATTTTATGATCTTAGTGGCATAGTAGGATGAAGCAGACCGGACTAACTTTACATGTCCACGTACATGAGACTTGTTCCACAACTGACATGCAACTTGTATTGCATAAGTGGCTTGCGGGTGTTGGTTTATCCTACTATAGTTAAGATCTAATTTACGAAGGGTTGTTAAAAATATATTTTATCAACGTTGTGGCCCTTGTACATAGGTATGAACGGTTCTATCCTCGTAAGTCCAAGCCACGTAAAATATGAAAAAATAAATTAGAGGCGTCTAACTTGTGAATATCAACGTATTGATACGTTGAAGACGTATCACTATACTTCGTCATAATTTCATGTGATGGTTAATTCTTTTTATGCACTCTTTTTATTGCGCAGTAGTCATGTAGGGTGATTACTTACTTGAAAATATCAAGGTGATCGTGCTCTTCAAAGTTGTGCGCCGTCAAACTAGTTCGGTTTCGCGTCCACCACTTGGATACCAGGATCGGTGTGTTCTTGTAACCTTAGAGGCAGATATGGATTGATCGCTTGGATACGAGGGTCAATCATAGACATCAGTGGTTGGTTTTCTTGACGCTCTGGCATGATAGTCATGAACTCGGAGCACATATATCGAAAGATGAACGAGAATCACATGAGATGTGATTGTCTTGGTGACCTACCCTTTAGGGTTATGATTAGTTGGCTAGATGGAAACGTCCTTCTAATCATAATTCTAATATGGATCTGGAGTAACTGAATATTGATTTTGAGAAATATCTATTCAGTGGGAGCACACATTTAGTTAAATATTTGGTTTTAACTAAGGTGCAATTAATCATGATAGTAACTAGAAGGATGCCCCGCGCGTTTCGGCGGGGATCCTTATAGTAAATGGCATATATTTTTTTATGTAGAGTCCAAGGGTCTTAACCTCCTTTTCTAAAAAAAACAGCATGATACATTATACAGTCTAAACAAATATGGAAAATTAGGTTGATCATACTTGAGACACTAAATTTTATAGACATGCGATGTGTATTATAAACCATTAGTGTCGAGACATCATGGTAAGGATCATAGACGGGGGTGCCATGAGCAACTGTTCTTCATTGTTGTCCATCTTGAGATAAAGTCGACATACGACTCGTCTTCATATTGTACGTAACGGTTCAGCTGGTTTATACTCTTAGGAAGTTTGTACGTGCCCCGGAAGTGCTGAGCGAATACTTTCGCCATATCTTCCCAGCTGTCGACAGTTCTTGATGGTAACCCATTGATCCAATCTATGGCTCCGTCTAATAACATAAGGGGAAGAAACTTCACAACCTCCAAATCTGTCCCTTTATAAATCTGGACAACAGTATAGTAATCTGAAAGCCATGTATCCGGGTTTGTGCTTCCGGTATACTTTTAATAAGTTGGACCAACTTTGGCGAAACCATAATGTAGACTAATTCTTCGGATCCTGTCAGTGAAGTACTTAGGTCCAAAGTATAGATCGTCTCTTTCCGCCTTATCGACGTGTGCGAAATATCTGTCGGTTGAATGGACAGAAGGGGATCTGCTCCTTTTTGGCCCACTGTTGCGCGAATGCGCTCTTTCAGATTATCTCTATTTCGTCCGTTGTCATGTCCTTTGGAATAAGGTGGAGTTCTACTCCTTGGCCTTTCTTTGTTCCTAGGAAGAGTACATGATCTCTCACGTCTGTGAGGATTATCATATCTTCCGCCTTTTTCAGCTGGGCGTCTCAGAGGCGGCATTATTTTCCGTCTTTCCGGTTTTGTTCCTACTGTTCCTTCTGATCACGGAGATTATTTCCACCTTTCGGCAGATGGGATCCCGTTCTGGACGCTTCATCCCTATTTTCCGGGATTTTCTTGTCCTTCTTAGGATCTACCTTCTTTTCCTTAGAATCGCCTAAATCTCCAGGTTCCCCAGGTCCAGGTGCTCCAGCGGCGCATGTGGCAGTTTTGCATAGGGCCGAGTAATCGTGCAACTTCCCTCATGTCGCACCTGGACTTCTAGAGAATACTCACAGCCCACTAAACAGTAGAACAAATGGCTTACGGGGCATACCGGCACCCGCATCTCAATATGAGCAGGCCAACACGTAAACATGTGACAACCATTCTCTACTGTCGATTGTCTGCGTAAACCATCCCATAGAAATCCGACTACTTCCATTGACGTACTTCATAACATACACACATGGTACGTCAATGGCATTTGAACAAGTGATATCACAACATATCTCTAAGACACAAAAGATTGAAATAAGTTGCAAATAGCTCTCACTAGAGCAGAGATAGCAAATACAATCATCCAGAGGACACATGTCCCAACAATTCATCATTACATCACAGCGGAAGCATCCAAAGTGTCTGAGTACAGACAAGATCCAAATAGGCCTAAGAGGCCGGAAACGAAAAGACGGAGCCCATCCACGATGTCTCGGATCCTGCCCGGGTCCGCTATCTACTCGTCAGTAGCCTCGTCATACTCCACGTAGTAGCCACCATGGGGATCCTCGGAAACGTAGTCTGCGGAAACCATAGCCCCAAAAGGGTCAGTACAGACAAGTACTGGCAAGCAAGACTCACAAGATACCAAAGCGTACCCGGCAACACCAAGTACAGATGCTTTGGGTTCAACGGAAGAATAGGTGATACAAAAGTGCGGCAGCAGGCTGCTCTAATCAACTACAGAAACACGCTACAACTTCCGGCTAAAAGAAGGGGATAAGTTAGCGTATCGTAACCAACTACCACTAACCTCAAACAAACCCATCCTGGATCTCGCCCCTTATCCAAAGAAACAATCCGAGGATAACTCACACGGTTGGATTAATGATGGTTCAAGTTATTGTGTCAATAAGACTATTACTAGTCAAGTTATCATTAGTTAGATGTAAGTTGTCTAATCCTTGTTAGCCAGCCCTATCACCAAGTCATCCATAATCGCGGACAACACGGCTTCTCGAGAAGATTTAACCCTGCAGGGATGCACCAATTTGGCCGTACACGTAAGAATACACCGCCAGATTGGAAATGCACTTCCACCAAGCGAGGCACTCAACACAACCCAACTCTTCTTCGCATCAAGCCCAAAGAACCCCGTGCAATTGAGCGCACGGCTAATCAAGCCCCACGAAGAAAAGGGGACCCTCATAGCACTCTAAGAACGTGTCTACCTAAATGCCGACTACAAAAGTTCCACCCTGGCCTCGGGTTCGCACCTGCATATGCATGCGGCAAATGGAAAACCCGAACTAAATGAGGCGATTTGGACGAGATGCGAATCGAATCGAATTGAGGGGGGCGCCCATACACGCTTCCCACATGCGGTTAGCGCGCTCATCATGGATCTAGAGGACAAAGACTTTTCCTGAGTTCGACACTAGCAGGCCTCAAAACCATACCCGGCCTCCTGCCGGTGCCTTATCAACAAATAGCATTACCTCAAACATTAACAGGTTGTTGTTTAACATCGAGCCCAGAACATAATAAATATGGTAACAGAAATAACGGACAGCAGACTCGAGCATAAACAACCCTAAGCATGCTTGTAAGACACAGGCAACAAGCAACAAGGTATCGGTGTGGAGGATAGGCTATATCAGGGTTACAGGATAACATGTGATAGGATCGGAACACAAGCAACGAATCTTAAGGCTAGCAGAATAGACAACGGAAAGTATCAATATCTAGTGTGGAAAGGACACAATGGTTCATATGAGTGGATACTTGCCTGCAAACTCAGTAGCCTCGTACTGGGCTAACTCCTCAGAAGTGGTGTCGTAAACCTCGTTTGTCTCAGCGTCGTCGTCTATTCGAGAAGAAGCAAACAAACAACGCAGAGAGACAAACAATCAATAACATGGCATAATGCACAATCATGGGATGATGCATGGCAATTTAATTGATGCATCAAAATAGGCTAGTTGACATGGTAACATAATTAAATAGACCCATATGCAATTTGGATTGCATATGGAAAGCCCATGAATTAAGGTTGGATTAAATGATCTACGACTAACCATCATGTGGAAGTGGATTAGGATGAGTCATGGATGAAGAAAACAATGAGAAAACAACAATAGCTTCAAATGGAAATGTTGTTTACCAAGTTTGGAATACATGTTTCATTTGTTGAAAATGGATTTAAAATTAATTAATTATGAATTAAACAAGTTTAAACAAGATAAATGAATTTAATTCAATTATGAATTTATTTGAATTTTTATTTGTTCAAAACATTAAATAAAATTCATATTTGAAAAGATTTTATTTTTCTGGTTTGAAAACATATTTTATGTGTTCAAAAAGAATTTAATTTGACCAAGTTATGAATTTAGCAATTTTAAATGATTTAAACAAGGTTTTAATTGTTTGACCAAATTTAATTATTCAAAACAGGAAACAAAGTTTATATTTGGAAAGGTGGTTCAATTTGGCATGGGAAACATATTTCATATGTGACATTTGAATTAAATTTGAATTAGTTATGAAATTAACCAAATTTGAAATGAGTTATTTGAATTTGAATTTTGAAAACATTTGAAATGTTCAAAACAGTAAACAAATGATTTAAACAGGTAGAGAATTAAATTTGGTTCAGAATACATATTTTATTTAGTTAATTTGGATTTGAAATACAAAAGTTATTTGTATTTGAAATTCAGGGACTAAACTGTAAATAACATGGACTGGAATTAAAAGAAAAGGGCCCAGATTTGGTTTCCACATCGTAGTGACCCAACCTGGGCCACTGACAGCGGGCCCTGGTCACCGTGGCGCTTAGGTGGCGGTGTGTGCGTGCTGACTGGGCTCGCAGAGCCACAAACAGGTGGGCCTAGGCGAGGGATTTATTCCCTAAAAAGATTGCGCGCGGGGGGCTCGAACCCACGACCTCGCGGGTGTGTGCGCTGCGCGGTGCCACTGCGCTGTGCTCGATTTCTTGTCAGGTTAGGGGGCGTGGGGGGAATGAGCTTCAGTTTCGGCTGTTAACTGAACTGAATAAAAATTCAGTTAACTGAACCTCTGACGGAAGCGGACGGCCGCCGGCGGTGATCGTTGCTGCGGTGCTGCTGCTCGCGTGCGTGGACAGGTGCAGGGCACCATGGTACGTGCGCGTGATGTCGAGAAGCAGAGAGGGAAGGAACGAGGTGGTGTTCACCGAGGGAAAACAGAGGGGAGGTGCTCGGTGCTGCTGCGGTGGTGGTGGCCGGCGACGGGGTTGGAGACGGCGGCGGCGATGCAGGCCCTCCCCGTCCTCGCTGCGGTGTCGAGGAGGTAGAGGAAGCAGAGGGGAGGCGGTTCCCGTGCTTATCCCGCGTGGAGGCGCAGCATGGCGACGGCGATCGCCGGAGTTCAGTCGCGGTGGTGGTGCGGTGGAGGTGCAGAGACAGAGAAACAGAGGGAGGTGGAGGAAAGAAATCGGCGGCGGCGTGAGAGAGGAAGGTGGAGGAGGAAGCTAGGGCACGGGGTGGAGGCAGTCGGCATGGTTAAAAGGAGGGGGAAGCTCGCTGCTGGCCGTCCCCTCTCTGCGTTGTCGACGTGGCCACGCCCGATGGGCAGCCGTACAGAGGTAAGGGACGAGGGGGGTAAGCAGGCCGTGGCTGGTGGGCTGGGCTCAGCCCTTGGCCTGCCCTCTCCCCTCTCTGTTATTCCTTTTTATATATTTTTTTTTTCTTTCTCTTTTTTTTTTGCAGAAAAGGAAAAGGGGAAGAAAAGAGTGGGTTTTTGGGGTTAGAAAATTTAGGAAAAATTTGTATAGGTTAGTTATTGTAACAGCACCAATGTGCAAACTTTTGTTTTTCAAAAATTTGAAATTAGTTGCTGTTTGTATTTAATTTGAATTTGAGTGAAATTTGATGTTAAATGAATTATTGAAAAGAACAATTTATTAGTTTGAACTTTCTATTTTAATGGAAACAAAAAGATGTTTTTATTTGAATATTTTTATTTGAAAATTGTAACAGAACAAGTATGAAACAAGAATTTGAAAATTGGTTTGAAATTCAAATAGAAAAACAAGGGAAAACAAATGGAAAACAAAGGAAAACAAATGGAAAACAAAGGAAAACAAATGCAAAGCTTATGATGACATGATGCAAAACATAATTTAATCAAAAAGCAAACATTCTAAAGGTGTTTTCATACTTGGGATGTTACAAAACGCCCCCCCTTGAAGGAATCGCGCCCCGAGATTCCTACTGAGAAGAGAAAAGGTCTGGATACTTCTTGCGAAGATCCTCTTCGGTCTCCCACGTTGCCTCTTTATCGGAATGATGAGACCACTGCACTTTTAAGAACTTGGTGCTCTTGTTGCAGGTTTTACGCTCGGTCTCATCGAGAATACGAATAGGGTGCTCCTCATAAGAGAGATCTTCTTGCAGTTCAATGGAATCATGATCAACTGCACGACCTGGATCTTTGAAGCACCTCTTGAGCTGTGACACGTGAAACACATCGTGCACCTTGGATAGCTTTTCTAGAAGTTCAAGACGATAGGCATTTTCTGCATGCCTTGAGAGAATGTTGAAAGGACCAATGTATCTTGGTGCAAGCTTTCCTTTGACACCAAAACGATGAGTGCCTCTGAGGGGAGTTACACGGAGATATGCTTTGTCACCAGGTGCATAGACCATATCCCTGTGCTTGCTGTCATAGTAGCTTTTCTGACGAGACTGAGCAATCCTCAGATTGTCACGAATGATGCGAACTTTCTCTTCGGCTTCCTTAACAATGTCAGGGCCTAAGAGTGAACGTTCACCAGCTCTAGACCAATTGATTGGACTCCTGCATCTGCGGCCATAGAGAGCCTCAATTTGTGCCATGCCTAGGCTTGCCTCGAAGCTGTTGTTGTAGGAGAATTCAGCATATGGAAGACATTCCTCCCATTTCATGCCAAAAGAGAGACCACATGCTCTGAGCATATCCTCGAGAATCTGATTGACTCTTTCGACTTGCCCTTGAGACTGAGGGTGATAAGCTGTGCTGAACAGAAGTTTGGTGCCCAATGCTTCTTGAAAGATTTTCCAGAAATGAGAAGTGAATATGCTTCCACGGTCTGAGCTTATTTCCAATGGAACACCATGAAGAGGAACAATCTTTGCTGTGTAGAGCTCTGCTAACTGGCTAGTTGAGATTGTTTCTTTGACAGGAAAGAAGTGAGCTACTTTAGTGAGACGATCAATGACAACGAAGATTGCATCGTTGCCCCTCTTGGACTTTGGAAAACCAGTGACGAAGTCCATTTCAATCATGTCCCACTTCCGCTCAGGAATTTTCAGAGGTTGGAGGAGACCGGCTGTTTTCTGATGAACTGCCTTAACACGTTGACAAACGTCGCATTCAGAAACGTATTGAGCAATTTCACGTTTCATGCCAGGCCACCAATACAGTGTCTTGAGATCCTGGTACATCTTTGTACTTCCAGGGTGTATGGAGAGAGGAGTTTCATGAGCCTCCTTGAGAATGACATCTTTGAGACTTTGAACTTGAGGAACTGCAATGCGTCCTTCGAAGAACACGGTTCCCTTGTCATCAATTGAGAAGGACTTAAATATCTCCTTGCCTTCTTTGATGTGTTCTACCATCTTCTTGATTTCAGCATCACGAAGTTGTTCAGAACGAATCTTGTCCTCGAGAGTTGGACTGGCTGTCAAGTTTGCAAGATAGCCTTGAGGAACAAGACCAAGGTTGAGCTTCTGGAATTCTTCATGAAGAGGAGGTTGGCTTTCCATGATCATGAGATTATTGCAATACGACTTGCGACTGAGAGCATCGGCCATAACATTAGCCTTGCCTGGAGTGTAAGAAATGGTAAGATCAAAGTCTTTAATCTTTTCAATCCATCTCCTTTGTCTGAGGTTTAGATCTGGTTGAGTGAAGATATACTTCAGACTCTTATGATTGGAAAAGATTTCAGTGCGATTACCCAACAAGTATTGTCTCCATTTCTTGAGGGCAAACACAACTGCTGCAAGTTCAAGGTCATGAGTGGGATAATTGAGCTCATGTGCGTTCAACTGACGTGAAGCATAAGCCACAACTTGACGTTCTTGCATAAGAACTGCACCTAGACCTTGGAGAGAAGCATCACAGAATATTTGGAAATGTTTGGAAGGATCTGGGCCAACCAGAACTGGTGTAGAAGTGAGTTTAGTCTTCAGGAGATTGAAACTTTCATCACATTGTGGAGACCAAACGAACTTCTTGTCCTTCTTTGTGAGGTCAGTGAGAGGTTTGGCAATCTTGGAGAAGTTTTGGACGAAACGACGGCAATAGCTAGCCAAGCCAAGAAAACTTCTTACTTGCTTCACCGTCTTTGGAGGTTTCCAATCAACAATTGCTTTAAACTTTTCTGGATCAATGGCTATGCCCTTGGCTGAGATGACATGACCAAGGTAAGCAACTTCTGAAATCCAGAACTCACATTTGGAGAACTTGGCATAAAGACGATGCTCACGAAGCTTCATGAGAGTGAGACGAAGATGTTCTTCATGCTCTTCCTCGGATTTTGAGTAGACAAGAATGTCATCAAGATATACCACAACGAACTTGTCGAGGTATTCATGGAAGATAGAATTCATGAGTCGAGAGAAAGTCGCCGGTGCATTGGTGAGACCAAAGGACATGACGGTGAATTCATATAGACCGTAGCGAGTGGTGAAGGCTGTCTTTGGAATATCCTCTTTTCTGATCTTTATTTGATGGTAACCCATTCTCAAGTCCGACTTGGAGAATATTGAGGCTCCAGCAAGTTGATCAAAAAGATCATCGATACGAGGAATTGGATACTTGTTTTTGATGGTTTTCTCGTTAAGAGGACGATAGTCAACAACGAGTCTCTTTGTGTGATCCTTCTTTGCAACGAACAGAGTTGGGCAACCCCAAGCCGAGGAACTAGGTTGAATGTAACCTTTTTCCATGTACATATCAATTTGTTCCTTCAACAACTTCAGCTCGGGAGTTCCTATCTTGTACGGATGCTTAGAGATTGGAGCAGTACCTGGCTCAAGTTCGATCACGAACTCAACAGCTCTGTCCGGAGGCATCCCTGGCAAGTCTTCTGGAAAGACGTCACGGAATTCGCAAACCACCGGAACATTTTCAAGTGAAGGTAGAGGTTTTGCATCGAGGGTGCATATCTGAATGGAACCTGATTCATTTGGAGAATAGATTATCTGGCCAGAAGGGTGGAACAGAGTTATTGACTTTTGAGCACAGTCAATCCTTGCCTTATTAGCTTTCAGCCAATCCATACCAAGAATGACATCAATGTCAGAACTTCCCAGCAACATGAGAGAAGCAAGGAATATGTGGCCTCCAATTAGGATTTGATTGTCCTTACTTATCTTGGAGGTCAACATTTGAGATCCCGGGGAGTGAACAGTGATTTGATTGCTTAGTGGAACCACAATTAGGTTGTTTGTTGTGGCAAAAATCTTTGACACAAAAGAATGCGATGCTTCGGTATCAAACAACACTTTAGCTGGAAAAGAGTTTACGGGTAATATACCGAGAACGACGTCAGGAGCTTCCTCAGCTTTGTCGATCTTGACATGATTCACCCTTGCGGTCCTCCCGAAAGGCATGTTGTTGGAGTTGAAGGCCTTAGGCGGGGGAGCGCGCACCATTGCCTGGTTTGTGTTAGGGCGAGGTGGTGGTGGAGGTAGCTGCCTCTGCGTGCACTTGTCAGCGTAGTGCCCCGTCTGCTTGCACTTGTAGCAAGTGACGACACGAGGAGGCCCTGGCCTTGGCTGCCCCATCGAAGCCCTTGGATCATGCATCTGAGCAGGGTTGGGTGGGCGGGGAGCGAAGCCTGGAGAAGTTTGGGCGTATGGAGCCCGAGTGACAGCACCATTTGGCACCCAGATGCGGCGCTTCTGCGGAGGGGTGGTCATGTTGGAGGAGGAACCACCCTCACGCGAGTGCTTGCGAGACTCCTCGAACGCCTTGCGCCCATTTTCTTCATTGAGCGCGGTGTTAATGAGATCCTCGAAGCTGTTGGCCTTGACGTTGGTGAGGGCATACTTGAGATCCGGGTTAAAACCTCTGCGGAACCTTGCCATCTTCTTAGCTTCAGTGGACACCTCATCACCAGCGTAGCGAGCGAGGCGATTGAACTCACTCTGATAGCCGATGACGTCCAGCTTGCCCTGTTTGAGTGAGCAAAACTCTTCACGCATCCTTTCCATGAGACCATCTGGAATGTGGTGCTTCAGGAAGGCTTCCTTGAAACAACCCCACGTGATTGGAATGCCAGCTCTCATGGCCTGGTAGTTTTCCCACCAAGTAGCTGCCTGACCCTTCAGCAGATAGGAGGCATACTTTACCTTGTCTTCTTCATCTACATGAGCAATCTCCAGAGCCTTAGCTATCTCACAGATCCAGTCATCAGCGTCCAGAGGCTCGCGTGTGGCCACGAAAGCTCTCGGACCCAGACTGAGGAACTCCTTGATGCTGACTCGTGGAGCCGTCTGGTTGTTGTGCTGATTAGTCTGAAACTGGGCCATATGTGCCATGACTTGGGTCATCTGAGACAACAGCTCCGTGATTGGCGGTGGCTCAGGCGGGTTGTTCCTTGTTGGCGGCATCCTGAATGGAAATGCATTTTAGCACAACAATAGAAAAGGATAGACTTGGAAACCGAAAGAGAGATTATTCCGACGCATGAATAGATAACCAACAGTTACATCATCACATGTTCAAATACATCAGAACATCCAACACACCACAAATGGTTCGAATGCCAAAGGATAACTAAACATAGCCAATAATGGATACATCGGTACTCCCATGCTCATCACGCAGGACGGCGGCTAGAAGTACGGCGAGAGGTACGGTGAGGAGCACGCCCACGAAAGTATGTGGAACGACGATCCACGTAGATCTGACGTGGTCTGAGAGCGACTCTAGGTGTGGTGAAGTACATAGCGTCGACTCCCTGTGCTCCAAAGCGTGGAATCCCAGTGTAACCAGCACCAAGGTTAAGGAGTGGACCTCTGATCGGCTCGTAACCTCCAGCATCTGGCAGACGACGACCAACTGGCTGATCGAAACGTGCAAAGCGCTCATCTCCAACAAAGTCTGTGGTGTACGTCGCCAGACGAGTCAAAGCAAGGTAGAGCTGCTCTCTGACTGAAGCCAACTCCTGAGATAGTGTGCTGGCAACTGCGTCACTGTGCCTCACAAACTGAGCGGTGGTGTGCAGCCTGGAGTTATCATGCTCATAAACATCCAAGTTGTCGTAGAGAGTGAAGTGAGCTCCCTCCAAAGTGATGTAACCACGGGGGATGTGGCGATAGATAGAATCGTCAAATCCCCAGTAGTCAGCACGAAGGACGGTGAGACTCACATAAGCTGCCTGCTGCACAGCCATATCCACTGTGGAACCTACTGCCTCGTAGCGGTGGACTACGCTCATGCCATCATCTGACAGAATGTAGACGATAGCCTGGTAGTAGGTCTGGTCAAACTCTCGCTGCTGCTCGTAGACCTGGTACTCTGGTGCCCAACGGAACCCCAGATAAGTGACCATGTCTCTCAGCATCTCCGGATAACCGGCAGTGCTCTCGCAACGAGTCATACGAACCACCTGCGGGTAGAACCTGAGATCCATCTGCAGATGATCGGGGAAGTTTTGATTAGACGCCGGTAGAAGAACTGAAGTGGCAAGCAACAACAAGGTTTCAACGGACGAAAAGGATGTTGAGAAGAACAGGATATCGAAGCAACATTGGGGAAACACGAGACCAAACACTCCTAAGGTACTACGGAAAAACCCATTCGGGCTTCTAAAGGATCAATATCTACTGCTTAAGGAATAGAGGATCTGCTTCCGGGGCTTACACGCCTCCGTTCTCAATCGTGAGTAGGCAACATGATAAATCATGTCACAACCACCTCCATTCCTATGGTCTAGTAGATATGACTATCCTAGAGAAACCAGGATACGTGAAATCCTAACTTGAAAGTTTAGATGAGAAGAGAAAACAACGTTGCACTTCCTTACCAGAAAAGGGAGGGTGGGTGGAGAAAGAAATAAAAGAACAGAATTCCTACTGTCACGTTTCATTTTTCCTATATAGCTACAAAATAGTTTCTAGACTCAACTGCGACCAGTAAAAGGGATCCTACAGGCAGACGGGCTCTGATACCATTTGTCGCACCCGGACTTCTAGAGGATACTCATAGCCCACTAAACAGTAGAACAAATGGCTTACGGGGCATACCGGCACCCGCATCTCAATATGAGCAGGCCAACACGTAAACGTGTGACAACCATTCTCTAATGTCCATCGTCTGCGTAAACCATCCCATAGAAATCCGACTACTTCCATTGACGTACTTCATAACATACACACATGGTACGTCAACGGCATTTGAACAAGTGATATCACAACATATCTCTAAGACGAAAAGATTGAAATAAGTTGCAAATAGCTCTCACTAGAGCAGAGATAGCAAATACAATCATCCAGAGGACACATGTCCCAACAATTCATCATTACATCACAGCGGAAGCATCCAAAGTGTCTGAGTACAGACAAGATCCAAATAGGCCTAAGAGGCCGGAAACGAAAAGACGGAGCCCATCCACGATGTCTCGGATCCTGCCCGGGTCCGCTATCTACTCGTCAGCAGCCTCGTCATACTCCACGTAGTAGCCACCATGGGGATCCTCGGAAACGTAGTCTGCGGAAACCACAGCCCCAAAGGGGTCAGTACAGACAAGTACTGGCAAGCAAGACTCACAAGATACCAAAGTGTACCCGGCAACACCAAGTACAGATGCTTTGGGTTCAACGGAAGAATAGGTGATACAAAAGTGCGACAGCAGGCTGCTCTAACCAACTACAGAAACACGCTACAACTTCCGGCTAAAAGAGAGGGATAAGATAGCGTATCGTAACCAACTACCACTAACCTCAAACAAACCCATCCTGGATCTCGCCCCTTATCCAAAGAAGCAATCCGAGGATAACTCACACAGTTGGATTAATGATGGTTCAAGTTATTGTGTCAATAAGACTATTACTAGTCAAGTTATCATTAGTTAGATGTAAGTTGTCTAATCCTTGTTAGCCAGCCCTATCACCAAGTCATCCATAACCGCGGACAACACGGCTTCTCGAGAAGATTTAACCCTGCAGGGATGCACCAATTTGGCCGTACACGTAAGAATACCCCGCCAGATTGGAAATGCACTTCCACCAAGCGAGGCACTCAACACAACCCAACTCTTCTTCGCATCAAGCCCAAAGAACCCCGTGCAATTGAGCGCACGGCTAATCAAGCCCCACGAAGAAAAGGGGACCCTCATAGCACTCTAAGAACGTGTCTCCCTAAATGCCGACTACAAAAGTTTCCACCCTGGCCTCGGGTTCGTACCTGCATATGCGTGCGGCAAATGGAAAACCCGAACTAAATGAGGCGATTTGGACGAGATGCGAATCGAATCAAATTGAGGGGGGCGCCCATACACGCTTCCCACATGCGGTTAGCGCGCTCATCATGGATCTAGAGGACAAACACTTTTCCTGAGTTCGACACTAGCAGGCCTCAAAACCATACCCGGCCTCCTGCCGGTGCCTTATCATCAAATTAGCATTACCTCATACATTAACAGGTTGTTGTTTAAACATCGAGCCCCAGAACATAATAAATATGGTAACAGAAATAACGGACAGCAGACTCGAGCAATAAACAACCCTAAGCATGCTAGTAAGACACAGGCAACAAGCAATGGGGTTATAGGTGTGGAGGTGAGGCTATATCAGGGTTACAGGATAACATGTGATAGGATCGAACACAAGCAACGAATCTTAAGGCTAGCAGAATAGACAACGGAAAGTATCGATATCCAGTGTGGAAAGGACACAATGGTTCTTGTGAGTGAATACTTGCCTGCAAACTCAGTAGCCTGGTACTGGGCTAACTCCTCAGAAGTAGTGTCGTAAACCTCGTCTGTCTCAGCGTCGTCGTCTATTCGAGAAGAAGCAAACAAACAACGCAGAGAGACAAACAATCAATAACATGGCATAATGCACAATCATGGGATGATGCATGACAATTTAATTGATGCATCAAAGATAAATTAATTGCCATGGTAACATCATTAAATGGGCCCATATGCAATTTGGATTGCATATGGAAAGCCCATGAATCAAGATTGTATTAAATGATCTACAACTAACCAACATGTGAAAGTGGATTAGCATGATGCATGGATGAGGAAAACAAAAAGAAAACAACAATAGATTCAATTTGAAAAGGTGTTTACCAAGTTTGGAATTTTATTTATTAAGTCATGACATTTTTGGCTTCTTAAAGGAGTTACACAAGAATTTGTTGTTTTCACCAATTTTAATTGTTCAAAATAAATAACAAAATTCATATTTGGAAAGAACACAAAATTTTAGGTGGAATACATGTTTCATTTATTGAAAATGGATTTAAAATGAATTAATTATGAATTAAACAAGTTTAAACAAGATTTAAATGAATTTAATTCAAGTATGAAATTATTTGAATTTTTATTTGTTCAAAACATTAAATAAAATTCATATTTGAAAAGATTACAATTTTCTGGTTTGAAAACATATTTTATATGTTCAAAAAGAAATTAATTTGACCAAGTTATGAATTTAGCAATTTTAAATGATTTAAACAAGGTTTAAATTATTTAACCAAATTTAATTATTCAAAACAGGAAACAAAGTTTATATTTGGAAAGGTGGTTCAATTTTGCATGGAAAACATATTTTATAGGTGCCATTTGAATTAAGTTTGAATTAGTTATGAATTTAACCAAATTTGTAATGAGTTGTTTGAATTTGAATTTTGAAAACATTTGAAATGTTCAAAACAGAAAACAAATGATTTAAACAGGTAGAGAATTAAATTTGGTTCAGAATACATATTTTATTTAGTTAATTTGGATTTGAAATACAAAAGTTATTTGTATTTGAAATTCAGGGACTAAACTGTAAATAACAGGGACTGAAATTAAAAGAAAAGGGCCCAGATTTGGTTTCCACATCGCAGTGACCCAACCTGGGCCACTGACAGCGGGCCCTGGCCACCGTGGCGCTTAGGTGGCGGTGTGTGCGTGCTGACTGGGCTCGCAGAGCCACAGACAGGTGGGCCTGGGCGAGGGATTTATTCCCTAAAAAGATTGCGCGCGGGGGGCTCGAACCCACGACCTCGCGGGTGTGTGCGCTGCGCGGTGCCACTGCGCTGTGCTCGATTTCTTGTCAGGTTAGGGGGGCGTGGGGGGTATGAGCTTCAGTTTCGGCTGTTAACTGAACTGAATAAAAATTCAGTTAACTGAACCTCTGACGGAAGCGGACGGCCGCCGGCGGTGATCGTTGCTGCGGTGCTGCTGCTCGCGTGCGTGGACAGGTGCAGGGCACCGTGGTACGTGCGCGTGATGTCGAGAAGCAGAGAGGGAAGGAACGAGGTGGTGCTCACCGAGGGGAAACAGAGGGGAGGTGCTCGGTGCTGCTGCGGTGGTGGTGGCCGGCGACGGGGTTGGAGACGGCGGCGGCGATGCAGGCCCTCCCCGTCCTCGCTGCGGTGTCGAGGAGGTAGAGGAAGCAGAGGGGAGGCGGTTCCCGTGCTTATCCCGCGTGGAGGCGCAGCATGGCGACGGCGATCGACGGAGTTCAGTCGCGGTGGTGGTGCGGTGGAGGTGCAGAGACAGAGAAACAGAGGGAGGTGGAGGAAAGAAATCGGCGGCGGCGTGAGAGAGGAAGGTGGAGGAGGAAGCTAGGGCACGGGGTGGAGGCCGTCGGCGTGGTTAAAAGGAGGGGGAAGCTCGCTGCTGGCCGTCCCCTCTCTGCGCTGTCGACGTGGCCACGCCCGATGGGCAGCCGTACAGAGGTAAGGGACGAGGGGGGTAAGCAGGCCGTGGCTGGTGGGCTGGGCTCAGCCCACTGGCCTGCCCTCTCCCCTCTCTGTTATTCCTTTTTATTTATTTTTTTTCTTTCTCTTTTTTTTTGCAGAAAAGGAAAAGGGAAGAAAAGAGTGGGTTTTTGGGGTTAGAAAATTTAGGAAAAATTTGTATAGGTTAGTTATTGTAACAGCACCAATGTGCAAACTTTTGTTTTTCAAAAATTTGAAATTAGTTGCTGTTTGTATTTTATTTGAATTTGAGTGAAATTTGATGTTAAATGAATTATTGAAAAGAACAATTTATTAGTTTGAACTTTCTATTTTAATGGAAACAAAAAGATGTTTTTATTTGAATATTTTTATTTGAAAATTGTAACAGAACAAGTATGAAACAAGAATTTGAAAATTGGTTTGAAATTCAAATAGAAAAACAAGGGAAAACAAATGGAAAACAAAGGAAAACAAATGGAAAACAAAGGAAAACAAATGCAAAGCTTATGATGACATGATGCAAAACATAATTTAATCAAAAAGCAAACATTCTAAAGGTGTTTTCATACTTGGGATGTTACAAAACGCCCCCCCTTGAAGGAATCGCACCCCGAGATTCCTACTGAGAAGAGAAAAGGTCCGGATACTTCTTGCGAAGATCCTCTTCGGTCTCCCACGTTGCCTCTTTATCGGAATGATGAGACCACTGCGCTTTTAAGAACTTGGTGCTCTTGTTGCAGGTTTTACGCTCGGTCTCATCGAGAATACGAATAGGGTGCTCCTCATAAGAGAGATCTTCTTGCAGTTCAATGGAATCATGATCAACTGCACGACCTGGATCTTTGAAGCACCTCTTGAGCTGTGACACGTGAAACACATCGTGCACCTTGGATAGCTTTTCTAGAAGTTCAAGACGATAGGCATTTTCTGCATGCCTTGAGAGAATGTTGAAAGGACCAATGTATCTTGGTGCAAGCTTTCCTTTGACACCAAAACGATGAGTGCCTCTGAGGGGAGTTACACGGAGATATGCTTTGTCACCAGGTGCATAGACCATATCCCTGTGCTTGCTGTCATAGTAGCTTTTCTGACGAGACTGAGCAATCCTCAGATTGTCACGAATGATGCGAACTTTCTCTTCGGCTTCCTTAACAATGTCAGGGCCTAAGAGTGAACGTTCACCAGCTCCAGACCAATTGATTGGACTCCTGCATCTGCGGCCATAGAGAGCCTCAATTGGTGCCATGCCTAGGCTTGCCTGGAAGCTGTTGTTGTAGGAGAATTCAGCATATGGAAGACATTCCTCCCATTTCATGCCAAAAGAGAGACCACATGCTCTGAGCATATCCTCGAGAATCTGATTGACTCTTTCGACTTGCCCTTGAGACTGAGGGTGATAAGTTGTGCTGAACAGAAGTTTGGTGCCCAGTGCTTCTTGAAAGATTTTCCAAAAATGAGAAGTGAATATGCTTCCACGGTCTGAGCTTATTTCCAATAGAACACCATGAAGAGGAACAATCTTTGTTGTGTAGAGCTCTGCTAACTGGCTAGCTGAGATTGTTTCTTTGACAGGAAAGAAGTGAGTTACTTTAGTGAGACGATCAATGACAACGAAGATTGCATCGTTGCCCCTCTTAGATCTGGTTGAGTGAAGATACACTTCAGACTCTTATGATTGGAAAAGATTTCAGTGCGATTACCCAACAAGTATTGTCTCCATTTCTTGAGGGCAAACACAACTGTTGCAAGTTCAAGGTCATGAGTGGGATAATTGAGCTCATGTGCGTTCAACTGACGTGAAGCATAAGCCACAACTTGACGTTCTTGCATAAGAACTGCACCTAGACCTTGGAGAGAAGCATCACAGAATATTTGGAAAGGTTTGGAAGGATCTGGGCCAACCAGAACTGGTGTAGAAGTGAGTTTAGTCTTCAGGAGATTGAAACTTTCATCACATTGTGGAGACCAAACGAACTTCTTGTCCTTCTTTGTGAGGTCAGTGAGAGGTTTGGCAATCTTGGAGAAGTTTTGGACGAAACGACGGCAATAGCTAGCCAAGCCAAGAAAACTTCTTACTTGCTTCACCGTCTTTGGAGGTTTCCAATCAACAATTGCTTTAACCTTTTCTGGATCAATGGCTATGCCCTTGGCTGAGATGACATGACCAAGGTAAGCAACTTCTGAAATCCAGAACTCACATTTGGAGAACTTGGCATAAAGACGATGCTCACGAAGCTTCATGAGAGTGAGACGAAGATGTTCTTCATGCTCTTCCTCGGATTTTGAGTAGACAAGAATGTCATCAAGATATACCACAACGAACTTGTCGAGGTATTCATGGAAGACAGAATTCATGAGTCGAGAGAAAGTCGCCGGTGCATTGGTGAGACCAAAGGACATGACGGTGAATTCATATAGACCGTAGCGAGTGGTGAAGGCTGTCTTTGGAATATCCTCTTTTCTGATCTTTATTTGATGGTAACCCATTCTCAAGTCCAACTTGGAGAATATTGAGGCTCCAGCAAGTTGATCAAAAAGATCATCGATACGAGGAATTGGATACTTGTTTTTGATGGTTTTCTCGTTAAGAGGACGATAGTCAACAACGAGTCTCTTTGTGTGATCCTTCTTTGCAACGAACAGAGTTGGGCAACCCCAAGCCGAGGAACTAGGTTGAATGTAACCTTTTTCCATGTACATATCAATTTGTTCCTTCAACAACTTCAGCTCGGGAGTTCCTATCTTGTACGGATGCTTAGAGATTGGAGCAGTACCTGGCTCAAGTTCGATCACGAACTCAACAGCTCTGTCCGGAGGCATCCCTGGCAAGTCTTCTGGAAAGACGTCAGGGAATTCGCAAACCACCGGAACATTTTCAAGTGAAGGTAGAGGTTTTGCATCGAGGGTGCATAGCTGAATGGAACCTGATTCATTTGGAGAATAGATTATCTGGCCAGAAGGGTGGAACAGAGTTATTGACTTTTGAGCACAGTCAATCCTTGCCTTATTAGCTTTCAGCCAATCCATACCAAGAATGACATCAATGTCAGAACTTCCCAGCAACATGAGAGAAGCAAGGAATATGTGGCCTCCAATTAGGATTTGATTGTCCTTACTTATCTTGGAGGTCAACATTTGAGATCCCGGGGAGTGAACAGTGATTTGATTGCTTAGTGGAACCACAATTAGGTTGTTTGTTGTGGCAAAAATCTTTGACACAAAAGAATGCGATGCTCCGGTATCAAACAACACTTTAGCTGGAAAAGAGTTTACGGGTAATATACCGAGAACGACGTCAGGAGCTTCCTCAGCTTTGTCGATCTTGACATGATTCACCCTTGCGGTCCTCCCGACAGGCCTGTTGTTGGAGTTGAAGGCCTTAGGTGGGGGAGCGCGCACCATTGCCTGGTTTGTGTTAGGGCGAGGTGGTGGTGGAGGTAGCTGCCTCTGCGTGCACTTGTCAGCGTAGTGCCCCGTCTGCTTGCACTTGTAGCAAGTGACGACACGAGGAGGCCCTGGCCTTGGCTGCCCCATCGAAGCCCTTGGATCATGCATCTGAGCAGGGTTGGGTGGGCGGGGAGCGAAGCCTGGAGAAGTTTGGGCGTATGGAGCCCGAGTGACAGCACCATTTGGCACCCAGATGCGGCGCTTCTGCGGAGGGGTGGTCATGTTGGAGGAGGAACCACCCTCACGCGAGTGCTTGCGAGACTCCTCGAACGCCTTGCGCCCATTTTCTTCATTGAGCGCGGTGTTAACGAGATCCTCGAAGCTGTTGGCCTTGACGTTGGTGAGGGCATACTTAAGCTCCGGGTTAAAACCTCTGCGGAACCTTTCCATCTTCTTAGCTTCAGTGGACACCTCATCACCAGCGTAGCGAGCGAGGCGATTGAACTCACTCTGATAGCCGATGACGTCCAGCTTGCCCTGTTTGAGTGAGCAAAACTCTTCACGCATCCTTTCCATGAGACCATCTGGAATGTGGTGCTTCAGGAAGGCTTCCTTGAAACAACTCCACGTGATTGGAATGCCAGCTCTCATGGCCTGGTAGTTTTCCCACCAAGTAGTTGCCTGACCCTTCAGCAGATAGGAGGCATACTTTACCTTGTCTTCTTCAGCTACATGAGCAATCTCCAGAGCCTTAGCTATCTCACGGATCCAGTCATCAGCGTCCAGAGGCTCGCGTGTGGCCACGAAAGCTCTCGGACCCAGACTGAGGAACTCCTTGATGCTGACTCGTGGAACCGTCTGGTTGTTGTGCTGATTAGTCTGAAACTGGGCCATATGTGCCACGACTTGGGTCATCTGAGACAACAGCTCCGTGATTGGCGGTGGCTCAGGCGGGTTGTTCCTTGTTGGCGGCATCCTGAATGGAAATGCATTTTAGCACAACAGTAGAAAAGGATAGACTTGGAAACCGAAAGAGAGATTATTCCGACGCATGAATAGATAACCAACAGTTACATCATCACATGTTCAAATACATCAGAACATCCAACACACCACAAATGGTTCGAATGCCAAAGGATAACTAAACATAGCCAATAATGGATACATCGGTACTCCCATGCTCATCACGCAGGACGGCGGCTAGAAGTACGGCGAGAGGTACGGTGAGGAGCACGCCCACGAAAGTATGTGGAACGACGATCCACGTAGATCTGACGTGGTCTGAGAGCGACTCTAGGTGTGGTGAAGTACATAGCGTCGACTCCCTGTGCTCCAAAGCGTGGAATCCCAGTGTAACCAGCACCAAGGTTAAGGAGTGGACCTCTGATCGGCTCGTAACCTCCAGCATCTGGCAGACGACGACCAACTGGCTGATCGAAACGTGCAAAGCGCTCATCTCCAACAAAGTCTGTGGTGTACGTCGCCAGACGAGTCAAAGCAAGGTAGAGCTGCTCTCTGACTGAAGCCAACTCCTGAGATAGTGTGCTGGCAACTGCGTCACTGTGCCTCACAAACTGAGCGGTGGTGTGCAGCCTGGAGTTATCATGCTCATAAACATCCAAGTTGTCGTAGAGAGTGAAGTGAGCTCCCTCCAAAGTGATGTAACCACGGGGGATGTGGCGATAGATAGAATCGTCAAATCCCCAGTAGTCAGCACGAAGGACGGTGAGACTCACATAAGCTGCCTGCTGCACAGCCATATCCACTGTGGAACCTACTGCCTCGTAGCGGTGGACTACGCTCATGCCATCATCTGACAGAATGTAGACGATAGCCTGGTAGTAGGTCTGGTCAAACTCTCGCTGCTGCTCGTAGACCTGGTACTCTGGTGCCCAACGGAACCCCAGATAAGTGACCATGTCTCTCAGCATCTCCGGATAACCGGCAGTGCTCTCGCAACGAGTCATACGAACCACCTGCGGGTAGAACCTGAGATCCATCTGCAGATGATCGGGGAAGTTTTGATTAGACGCCGGTAGAAGAACTGAAGTGGCAAGCAACAACAAGGTTTCAACGGACGAAAAGGATGTTGAGAAGAACAGGATATCGAAGCAACATTGGGGAAACACGAGACCAAACACTCCTAAGGTACTACGGAAAAATCCATCCGGACTTCTAAAGGATCAATATCTACTGCTTAAGGAATAGAGGATCTGCTTCCGGGGCTTACACGCCTCCGTTCTCAATCGTGAGTAGGCAACATGATAAATCATGTCACAACCACCTCCATTCCTATGGTCTAGTAGATATGACTATCCTAGAGAAACCAGGATACGTGAAATCCTAACTTGAAAGTTTAGATGAGAAGAGAAAACAACGTTGCACTTCCTTACCAGAAAAGGGAGGGTGGGTGGGGAAAGAAATAAAAGAACAGAATTCCTACTGTCACGTTTCATTTTTCCTATATAGCTACAAAATAGTTTCTAGACTCAACTGCGACCAGTAAAAGGGATCCTACAGGCAGACGGGCTCTGATACCATTTGTCGCACCCGGACTTCTAGAGGATACTCATAGCCCACTAAACAGTAGAACAAATGGCTTACGGGGCATACCGGCACCCGCATCTCAATATGAACAGGCCAACACGTAAACGTGTGACAACCATTCTCTACTGTCCATCGTCTGCGTAAACCATCCCATAGAAATCCGACTACTTCCATTGACGTACTTCATAACATACACACATGGTACGTCAACGGCATTTGAACAAGTGATATCACAACATATCTCTAAGACGGAAAAGATTGAAATAAGTTGCAAATAGCTCTCACTAGAGCAGAGATAGCAAATACAATCATCCAGAGGACACATGTCCCAACAATTCATCATTACATCACAGCGGAAGCATCCAAAGTGTCTGAGTACAGAAAAGATCCAAATAGGCCTAAGAGGCCGGAAACGAAAAGACGGAGCCCATCCACGATGTCTCGGATCCTGCCCGGGTCCGCTATCTACTCGTCAGCAGCCTCGTCATAATCCACGTAGTAGCCACCATGGGGATCCTCGGAAACGTGGTCTGCGGAAACCACAGCCCCAAAAGGGTCAGTACAGACAAGTACTGGCAAGCAAGACTCACAAGATACCAAAGCGTACCCGGCAACACCAAGTACAGATGCTTTGGGTTCAACGGAAGAATAGGTGATACAAAAGTGCGGCAGCAGGCTGCTCTAATCAACTACAGAAACACGGTACAACTTCCGGCTAAAAGAAGGGGATAAGATAGCGTATCGTAACCAACTACCAGTAACCTCAAACAAACCCATCCTGGATCTCGCCCCTTATCCAAAGAAGCAATCCGAGGATAACTCACACAGTTGGATTAATGATGGTTCAAGTTATTGTATCAATAAGACTATTACTAGTCAAGTTATCATTAGTTAGATGTAAGTTGTCTAATCCTTGTTAGCCAGCCCTATCACCAAGTCATCCATAACCGCGGACAACACGGCTTCTCGAGAAGATTTAACCCTGCAGGGATGCACCTATTTGGCCGTACACGTAAGAATACCCCGCCAGATTGGAAATGCACTTCCACCAAGCGAGGCACTCAACACAACCCAACTCTTCTTCGCATCAAGCCCAAAGAACCCTGTGCAATTGAGCGCACGGCTAATCAAGCCCCATGAAGAAAAGGGGACCCTCATAGCACTCTAAGAACGTGTCTCCCTAAATGCCGACTACAAAAGTTCCACCCTAGCCTCGGGTTCGCACCTGCATATGCATGCGGCAAATGGAAAACCCGAACTAAATGAGGCGATTTGGACGAGATGCGAATCGAATCAAATTGAGGGGGGCGCCCATACACGCTTCCCACATGCGGTTAGCGCGCTCATCATGGATCTAGAGGACAAAGACTTTTCCTGAGTTCGACACTAGCAGGCCTCAAAACCATACCCGGCCTCCTGCCGGTGCCTTATCAACAAATTAGCATTACCTCAAACATTAACAGGTTGTTGTTTAACATCGAGCCCCAGAACATAATAAATATGGTAACAGAAATAACGGACAGCAGACTCGAGCATAAACAACCCTAAGCATGCTAGTAAGACACAGGCAACAAGCAACAGGGTATAGGTGTGGAGGATAGGCTATATCAGGGTTACAGGATAACATGTGATAAGATCGGAACACAAGCAACGAATCTTAAGGCTAGCAGAATAGACAACGGAAAGTATCGATATCCAGTGTGGAAAGGACACAATGGTTCATATGAGTGAATACTTGCCTGCAAACTCAGTAGCCTGGTACTGGGCTAACTCCTCAGAAGTGGTGTCGTAAACCTCGTCTGTCTCAGTGTCGTCGTCTATTCGAGAAGAAGCAAACAAACAACGCAGAGAGACAAACAATCAATAACATGGCATAATGCACAATCATGGGATGATGCATGGCAATTTAATTGATGCATCAAAATAGGCTAGTTGACATGGTAACATAATTAAATGGACCCATATGCAATTTGGATTGCATATGGAAAGCCCATGAATTAAGGTTGGATTAAATTATCTACAACTAACCATCATGTGGAAGTGGATTAGGATGAGGCATGGATGAAGAAAACAATGAGAAAACAACAATAGCTTCAAATGGAAATGTTGTTTACCAAGTTTGGAAAATTATTTATTAAGTTATGAAATTTTGGCTTCTTAAAGGAGTTACACAAGAATTTTTTGTTTTCACCAATTTTAATTGTTCAAAATAGATAACAAAGTTCATATTTGGAAAGAACACAAAATTTTAGTTGGAATACATGTTTCATTTGTTGAAAATGGATTTAAAATGAATTAATTATGAATTAAACAAGTTTAAACAAGATTTAAATGAATTTAATTCAATTATGAATTTATTTGAATTTTTTTGTTCAAAACATTAAATAAAATTCATATTTGAAAAGATTATATTATTCTGGTTTGAAAACATATTTTATGTGTTCAAAAAGAATTTAATTTGACCAAGTTATGAATTTAGCAATTTTAAATGATTTAAACAAGGTTTTAATTGTTTGACCAAATTTAATTATTCAAAACAGGAAACAAAGTTTATATTTGGAAAGGTGGTTCAATTTGGCATGGAAAACATATATCATATGTGACATTTGAATTAAATTTGAATTAGTTATGAAATTAACCAAATTTGAAATGAGTTGTTTGAATTTGAATTTTGAAAACATTTGAAATGTTCAAAACAGTAAACAAATGATTTAAACAGGTAGAGAATTAAATTTGGTTCAGAATACATATTTTATTTAGTTAATTTTGATTTGATATACAAAAGTTATTTGTATTTGAAATTCAGGGACTAAACTGTAAATGACAGGGACTGAAATTAAAAGAAAAGGGCCCAGATTTGGTTTCCACATCGCAGTGACCCAACCTGGGCCACTGACAGCGGGCCCTGGCCACCGTGGCGCTTAGGTGGCGGTGTGTGCGTGGATTTATTCCCTAAAAAGATTGCGCGCGGGGGGGGGGGGGGGCTCGAACCCACGACCTCGCGGGTGTGTGCGCTGCGCGGTGCCACTGCGATGTGCTCGATTTCTTGTCAGGTTAGGGGGGCGTGGGGGGTATGAGCTTCAGTTTCGGCTGTTAACTGAACTGAATAAAAATTCAGTTAACTGAACCTCTGACGGAAGCGGACGGCCACCGGCGGTGATCGTTGCTGCGGTGCTGCTGCTCGCGTGCGTGGACAGGTGCAGGGCACCGTGGTACGTGCGCGTGATGTCGAGAAGCAGAGAGGGAAGGAACGAGGTGGTGCTCACCGAGGGGAAACAGAGGGGAGGTGCAGCATGGCAACGACGATCGCCGGAGTTCAATCGCGGTGGTGGTGCGGTGGAGGTGCAGAGACGGAGAAACAGAGGGAGGTGTGTAAGGACCCCAGACCGGCAGTCTGAAACCCTACGTATGCATACATTCACGATCCCAGAAAGATCAGTCGTGAACAACATACACAGTTGGCATACAGAAATACATCATCCATTACACGAATACATAAAGGTATTACACAAATGATCACATGATCAAGTTTAACGCAACTGCCACATGGGGCAGGCAACTTATCAAACACAGCGGAAGACAATTAAAACACAACGTAGTTGAGCCCAAGTCACGCCTTAACCTACAGGCTGCTGACCCGGAGACGATCCTAGTTCGCAAAGCCGTCAACTCCGTACTTCTCTTCATAGATATCCTTTGGAGGCTCCTTCTCCAAATCTGATAAGTAGATACCAGGGGCGAAACCATAATGAGTACATTTGAATGTACTCAGCAAGACATCCATCATGTCACTTACCAACATGCAACTATGCTTATATGGTGGAATAGGTAGGCTATAAATAGGGTTCACTACCAATGGTGTTCATATATGATGACACCACAGTTGCAGTCAGGTTAATCTGTATCTTCGTTGAATAAGATACTTCAGAAGAAAATAATATAGTTTTATTTCTCTTGTAGATCTCACATGTACAAGAATTTTTGTAAAACTTTGTTAAAGAATATTTTCTCTTTGCAAAACTTCTTGGAATCAGTTTCCAGAATTCTTGCTTAGAGTAGAAAAGGTTTTCTTTGCAAAACATTTTGTTTTGTATAACATCATCTGGCTTTTCATCATCGACGATACCTCCACGGTATATGTTTCCATTCCTTTCCGAACTTCACAAGTTCAGCACTTCCTTTCCAAAATTCCCTTTTCAAAAACTTCCTTTTTGAAAACGTTGACACAATGCTAGCTACATGGCCATTCAACTGTCCATATCCGAGGACGCGGCTTCTTCGAAAAAGTTGTACTCTGCAGAGGTGTACACATCCACCAGATCCAGTACACCTCCCGTGAACAATCACGGACTGTAACAACAGTATGTAAACATCAGGTATCTGATCATAACCATCCACTATGTTCAAGCTAGAATATGCCTATCTCTCAGTTGAGTTTTACCACATCCCCGGCACCGAGCTAATCCCCGCCAAGCCAGGATGCCTCAACTGATGCATCCGGAGGGAAAATTAATCCCACACTTTATATGTCTCCACGACATTCGGTTCAGAGGATCGCATCCCCTATAGCACATTGAGATAGCACACACTAATAAGAACAAACTTCAAGTTAAGCCCCTTGCCCATGTTGGGGTAGGGTGGCAGTACGGTAAAGGTTGTCCGGCGAAGACTAGGTTATGTGTCATTTTTGAAAACACCACTTTCTCAAAAATGACTACTTCCACATTCCTCCGGAGAACAAGGATCCGCCTTTTCTCCGGGTTTTTCCGTAAAGCCTTTGTTTTGTAGAATCACAATTTTAGGATGTCCACTTAGGTACTAGTATATTTGATGGTAATAAATACCATATGGTGGCTTATGGGCTTGGTATTACCAAGTTTAACTATTGGCATGATAGTAACCTATATAATAGTATAGTAGTAAATTCCACATCAAAAATAGTTTTGATAACCAAGTTTTTTGTAAAACTTCAAAGGTAAAACATGCATGATAGATAATGGTAAGTATTGTATCAGCAAGCATCAGGATGGCTTGCCTGGTATCTCCTTGTGTCCCTGGTTTTGGAGTGACTGGAACTTGAAACAGAGCTTCACGACACTTCCTTCCTCTTCGTTTTCTAACGTCGTAAAAGGAATAAAGGACACACATTCAGAACCAATCAAGGAAAGAAACAATACACAACAATACATACAGCAAGGAAATCTAATAATAACAAATCACACAATTTATTAATGGAGGCAAACAATCAAACAAACACACTTGGCAGAAATGCCATTTAATAAGACAGCTTAAGGTTGGAGGAACATATCTCACAACCTTAATATCATGGATTCAGTGGGTGTGCCACTCTCATACCAAGATATTAATAAGCCCAAAATACACTTAGTTTCACAAGGGTGAGACTACTGAAAGTATATAAAACATGCACAAAAATAATTATGGCAATGGGTCTATCAACCACACAACAAAAAGAATAAGGTAGCTAAGCTACTAAGTCTAAATTCTCATCAAGAATAAAGTAGACACATGATTTGAAAAAGTTACTTTTACAAATCAGTGAGCCTACACAAGTGCAACAAGTCAATATATTCATCACAAAACACACAACTTCTCATAGTGAGAATAATAGAAACACTGACTAAAAGGAGGAATCCTATAGTCATGTTTCTAATAAAAGTTTGCTATGCAAGCATGCATAATATGTAAAGTAATAACATGCAAATAAGGAACCATGTTATCATTATGGTAAATGAAAACCTGTCTTTATGCAAGGATACATAAACATCTACCAAACACAAGTTGGCAGGAAAAACAATTCAACACAAAAATAACTGCTAAGGAAACTAGTACTACTCACACATGAAGAATCAATGGATGCATTTCAATAAAGTAATTGAAATACAACCAGAGGGTCCATGCCACAAAAACAGTAGGGAAAAATATCTATACTTGCTATAACAAAAATATCCCATTTAGCAAAACAATGCATCAATTTGCAGGGCAACTCCTACATACTAGTAATAATAAAAAGGGCATTACTAGAGGAATCAAACAACACTCCAAGAATGTATTTTTCCTAGCAAGCCACACATGATTACAACCACTTACAAACAGAAGCATACCCATTTTTGTTTAGCACAAAAAAATTTCCAAAGCAAAAATACTAAGCACTCATTAGTTATAGAACTATATGAAAGAAATACATCTAGTTTGGGGAAATAATGTTTCCACCAAAAATGCAATGAAACCAGTGGGTGTTCCACTAGCATATCAAAGCATTAAGAGGTCACAAAGCCTCTGGTCACACTTGACAACAATTAGCAAAAACCTAAACTAGCACCTAGTGCAATAACAATACTAGCAGAAAATAATAGGGTGCTTAAATAAGCAAGGCACTGCTACTCATGTTATTGTTTTCACACAAGTGAAAACTTTAGGGGTCAAGTACTCATAACAAACTTATCAAAATGCTACTGTCCCTATGAATACAACCCAAAAATATGTGGCTACACAATCACAAATGTTCATGTCAAAAATTCCACACATGAGGGAATATTTCCATAACATTCTCATAGTAATGATTAAACTACTCATGCTTTTCTACCAACTCAAATGCAAGCTATCAGAGGTGATAACAACACAAAATAAGTACCAAAATGGTACTGGATACAATCAAAAATCCAAGTGGTTGCACATAATTTCATCACTCAAAAATCCTATGCAAATATTAACTAGAGAATAATCATATGTTAATAACAAAAATCCTATTTCTTCTACACTCAAGTCCACACAATCTAACATGATAAAATAACTAAGTAACAATTAGAAAACAAGTTCACACCACTTGTACATGCTAGAAAATAATATTACAACACAAAAACATAATCACACAATTTAATTTCTTAAAATGCCAAAATGGCAGAAATAAGCAAATCAAAGATCTGTCCACCAAAATTTATAGGATGTTCTAAAAATTAAACCCTTATATGTTTGGATAGCCCTGAACATATACAAGACCATCCAGTTGAGTTTGCATCAAAATTCATTTTTAATAATTTTATAAAAATCACCAAAGTGCTCTCTGGTGTTTTACCAAATTGCATTCCATTTCAAAAATACACAGAATTTGGAAGCAAGGTTAACTTCTTCAGTTAGGAAATTTCAAGGGCTTTCCAATGCAATTGGCCTCACTTCATTCTGAGTTGTGAAATTAAAATGGTGCTCATTTTGGTGTTTCTGGTACCTGTTGCCAAATCATTTTTCATTTCCAAAATATACATCCAAAAGTAGATCTACAAGTTGGAGGTGGTTCATATTTTGTTGCTTTACATCTGTGAATTTTGGTTTGGTCAAATCCATCTTTTAGATAGGTTTTTAGAGCCTAAAGCAAACAGGTATCAATCTGTGAAAAAAGAAATGGAAAAAGAAACTAGACTTGGGCCAGATCCAGAGTGGGCCGGCCAGATCTTTTTCCACCGCGACAGATCCCAGCCACTGAGGCTGACGCGCGGGCCAGGCTGCCACGGGGCTGCCACGCAGGCGATGCGCGGGGCCACCAGCCGGTTCAAATCCACGCGCGCGGGTCAAGGGCGGCTGGCGTCAGCGTGACGCCACCGCGGCGTCACCCGCCGGCGGGGAGATCTCCGGCGAGGCATAACCGACGACAACGACCATCGTTTCGCGATTCAAAACCATCTACGTGATGCCTACTACACGGGGAACCAACTGAGAGGGGTCTCGTTTCCAGGGAAGTGGCCGTAAAGCGGCGGCGACGGCGTGCGGCGGCGGCCGGACGGCCACCACGGCGCGTCCACGTTAGAGAGGGGGAGGGAGAGGGGAAAATGCTCGGGGGGAATCCCCTGCTCACCATGAACGTGTGGGACGGCTCGGATAGGGAGGAGGAAGCTCGTGGCGGCGTGAATAGCTCGCCGGAGCTCGCCGGCCCCGAAGACGAAAATGCACGGCGCGGGCTCCTGGCGCCATCCCGCCTCGATTCCTCTCGCAGGGGCGCTCAGCAAGACTAGGCGGAGGCTATGGGAACCACGGCGACCGGTGGCGAGGTCCTCTGTGGCCGAATCGATTGTGAGCTTTTTCGGGCTAGGGTTCCGATTTGGGGTTCCTTGTACCGTGAGAGAGAGAGGATGCTTGAGGGGAGAGAGAGGGGGGGCATGTGGGCAGACAAGCACATGGGGGGCCTCTTTATCCCCAAGGGTTCCTTCCCTTCGAAGCCATGGCCTAGGTGTGCTGTTCTCTACAGGGAGCTAGAGGTTGAAGATGACTCGGATTACAATTTGATCCCTGGATAATTACAAATAGGTCCCTGTACTCTCTGAAAAAGCCTGTTTTCACCAGTCAAACAAAGTTTAAATTTTAAATCCTTTTGCCCAAAATTCTAATTAGTTGATATGTACAACATATATGAAAATTGGCTCAATTAGATAAACTTGATAATTCAAAGTTGTTCAAAATTGAATTCTTACATAAATGGACATTGAATTTATTAACCTACTTAGGAGCTTCCAAAAATGATAATTTTTGGCACACATTCCTTATTTGATGTGTTCCTTGTGTGGTAGAAAATTAAAGTCATTTTGAGTTACTTCATAGAACAAACTTGTTCAAATTTTAAAAAGGTGCTGTCAAGAAAACAGGGGTTTTTGGCAACTTAAATTATTCAAAACCTTATGCCCTTTTGGTTTTCATCCTCATTTATGATATAGAACATGTGGTATTTATTTCATGGCATTTGGAAAAAGTTTGTAGAGCAAACTTGTTCAAAATCCCAAATGTTGCTGTGGAGAAAATTCATGTTTTCAGGGCTTTAATGGATTCAATTCTTTGTCTCCTCTTGTGTGTGTTCCTTATTTTATATAAGGAAGCAATGGTATGAATTTCAGATCATTTTAATAAAGTTCCCAATAGTAACTTGTTTTAGTTTTCTGTTTCTGGAAATATTGGAATTTCTATTTAATAAGGCACTTGGCTTTTCTTTAACAATGCTTTGCCAAAATATTTATGTGACTAGATCTAGCAAGTAAATGCTCTCCAATACCTTTGTTTTTAATCTTGCAAGGTTGGAAAAATATTTGATAATATTTTGGTGAAGCATTTAAGAATGCCTCTTTTTTCTGATAATCTTTTAGGGAAATTTATTAAGTGTTTCCTCTTTCTTAATTTAGGCCTTGGAATAATATTCAACAAGTATGAGTTTTATAAGGTAGTTTGGAAAAATCTTTGATCAATATTTACTTTAGAAAATATTGTCAAAGTCATTGGAACAATATGTTGAATATTTTTATCCCTGGAACAATATGTTGAATATTTTTAGTTCACTGCTTTGCTATCCTTTTTAAGTTTGCAAGTTTATATAATTAGTTTGTTTGGTTGCACTTAAACAACCACAAACAAACACAACCAAGGTTTATTAGTAAAGCAATTAGCAAAACAACTGTGTTAACAGGTATTCCAAAATTGGGATGTGACAGGTCTTCCCCCCTTAAAAAGAATCTCGTCCCCGAGATTCACAAGCGAGGACTTAGGGAGGGCCAACAAACACAATGTTAGTGTTGGAGTGCAGGTGCTTCCCCCCTTTGACTTTTCTTGGGAGGTGGGGTACATCCCTAAATTTAGCAAATTCTTCAAAGAAAATTCTTTAGCTATCAATTTACTCAACCGCCAATTTTTAGAATTTGTGATAACGTCACTACAAAATTAAGGTTAGTGCAGAACTACCTGGAAAAATACCGTTAATTATTACATGAGTTCTTAGCTAAATCCCACATATTACATACCACATATGGAGTGGTCTACCACTCTCATAACAAGGTATATAAGAAACTAACCATATAGCTTGTGGGTGCAAGAGGTTAGGTTGCTAAGGTAAAACAAACAGACAGAACAATACCCATGGCAGTGGATATTACTCACCACAAGCAACTATCACTTAAAATGTTCATGATTTTAGTTGGATGTTTTAGTTTCATAAGATACTCTTAAGCACAATCATAACACAAGTATAAACTCATGCTAAGGTAAAACATTTACAACATCCAAAAAGCAAGCAAACAACACCACATATAAATAGACTATTTATTCACTAGGTTATTGTTTATTAGAGGTTTTGGAACCCATCAATCATGAACAATTAGCAAACAACCAGTAGCTAAAAACCAATGAATTCAATCATAACGATACTATAAAATACCATCTTTACACAAGATAAAACTCCTATTACACAGGCATAAAAAAAACAGGACTACACAAATAACACACTAGTATGAAAAATCTACACCAGCATGCTATAAGAGATAATCATATCCTATAACCATAGAACATGCAACTAAATAATTCATGGCATGATAACAGAAGTAATAACTTCCTAAACATGTTATACCAACTCATATACTCATAAAATAAAAAGAGGGTAATACTAGAGCAAAAATCACCATTTTCTAGTGGTGAAACTAGTTTTCGCGCTAGAGAAGCAAACAATGCTATCATGATGTTTAAACTTAAACAAGCAAGTCATGAATATAAATGTACCTAATAACAGTACACAAAACTTACTCATGCTAGTAAGCACAAACATCAAAACAATCCCATGAAACAACTATTAAACATGCATAAATTAATTCTAGCAATTTATGTTTTTCTTTAACCAATTGCTAGCAAACAAGCAAGGTATAACTCACACAACCAGTAGCTATGCAATTAGTGAAAAGTTATCTAAACCTTTTCAAAAATCCATACACTCAATTTAAAATCATTCACAAACAATCTACCAATCAAGAGGCATTTATTTTTATTTGCGAACAATTTAATTTCAGCACACGATAGTGAAACATTTCTTAACATGATACCCCTAAGGAATATTATGCTAACAAAAGGATCACACCTAAACATATTAGTATTTACTAATAAGAGATAAACTTCTCACTTTCATAGGTGAGAACAAACAATTATATTTTCCATGGTGGAAAATAGAAATCAATCACATAGTGAAACATGCTATTTTCACACAGGTGTATGGTTGGGGATTTTCATCCTCAAGCCAAAATGCAATGGGACCAGTGGGCTATGGCCTACTAATACCAAGTAAAAAAAATAGGTACTAAGCCTCTGGTTACTCATGAAAAACTTTGCATACAAGATAAAAATATAAGGCTATTTCATCTAGTGAAACAATACTAGTGCATACTGATAGTAATGCTTACATATGCTTTACTATTAAGAGACATGCAAGCTAACATAGGTACAAGCATCAAAATAACAGTACCTAAATGGTACTGGACTCAAGGAAAAACATAGCACAAAATCTACTACGAAAGTATACACAGATCTAGTTCTCACAATACTTCCAATTAATAAACTAGAAGGTAACAAATGCTATTTCATTTTTATTCGAGTTTTCAATCATGCACACACTTTCTAGGGTAGATTTATTGTAATAAAATAATATAATAACAAGTCCTAACAAGTCCATATAAGTTAGGAAGCAAGATTGAATAAAACACAAATTTATTTCAATCAAGAGCACACAAAGGAACAAGAACAGGAAAACTGTTGTTTCCTAGATCTATCATAACCATTCCATCGTTCACTTAATTTTTGAACCCCGAATTTCATAGTACCTACAATGTCTACTAAAATTTGGTTTCCAAAGTAGATACACATGATATCCTATTGACTATTAAACAAATAGGTCATCATCTTATTTTCTCGTGACTTCTCCTTTTACAAACTAGATTAAAAGGTGTCCCACGTCACTTAATTTCTTGGTTTAGAACGAGTTGTCAGTAGTTCACATGCTTTGGTTAGGTGTCAACCTAAGATTATACCAAACATGTTAGTCTTGTTAGCTTTCTATTTAATCATGTTTGTCCGACAAGATACGACTAGCGTCATACGTCGAATATTGAATTGTGCTCTTTTGATTGGCTTTTGAGGGGATTGCGCATCATGGCATGTGGAGACTTCTTTTGCACCTTTCTCCAGAGGAGGGAGGTATATAACTTTCTAAAGGGGATCTCTTTAGTTTGGTCTTTTAAAAGGGGACATAAAAAAAGTGCGACATTTAGCCAACAGGGTAAAAAGAGTCTTTTGCAAACAGACAAACATAGAAGTTTTGGTCAGTAGTGGTTGGTTTTCTTCACGCCCTTTCTTCTTTGAGGGTTGTCGTTGTTGGAGCTTTATCCGTTGGAGTGCATCACTGGTAGCAACGCTATCAGCTCGTGTGGCTTGATGGTCCTCTATTATTAGGCACAACGGTGCTTTCATTGATGGTGAGGGAGATGGTGGTGGTTCACGACGGGTCGCATTATGAAGCGAAAACAAGTATAAGTCTAAGCAACAAATTCTTGTTTTTGAATGCTATACAAACATTTTTGCTTGCAAAAATTTAACAAGAGGCGATTCATAAACAAGAGCGGGGCAAGCACAAATCTGTAAATTTTGAGCACCCCACAAACATATAGAAGCCTAGATGAACCAAAATCTACACCACACAATAGCACAAAGTCCTACGGATACACATAAACAAGCCAAAACACACAAACAAGACTCCATTGGGGCTACGTCGGGGGATGATCCAAAATCCTAGTAGTGGCTGAAGAACTATTTCTACTGCTGACCAACATTACTGTAGAGCTAGGCAATTATTTTGGTCTTCTCGGGACATCGGCAAGTATAAAAGTTTTTGTATAGAAACAAGACAAATAGAAGTAAAGTTTTGATGAAACTTTATGCAACAATCTGTTTTTGAAACTCCAACTATTTTCTGGACAGAAAACTTCAAAGACGAGAGATGTTTCAAAAACAGAGCGGAGCAGTTGCAAACAAGTAAGAAATAAACTCTTAACCGAGAGAGATACCAATTCTGTAAGGCCCGCCCTTCGAACCACTGTTCAAGGACGCCCTTGATATGCATTTAGAATCTTTTGAAAAGATCAGAAGGAGGGAAAATATACTAAAATTCCCTTAGATATAAATAATTTAGATAGTAAATAGGTTTTTACTCAAAAATACTTTTCTTTCCTATCTGACGTCCATGCTAACTAAGGTCTCCTAAGGTCAGGATGGCTCTGATACCAACTCTGTAAGGACCCCAGACCGGCAGTCTGAAACCCTACGTATGCATACATTCACGATCCCAGAAAGATCAGTCGTGAACAACATACACAGTTGGCATACAGAAATACATCATCCATTACACGAATACATAAAGGTATTACACAAATGATCACATGATCAAGTTTAACGCAACTGCCACATGGGGCAGGCAACTTATCAAACACAGCGGAAGACAATTAAAACACAACGTAGTTGAGCCCAAGTCACGCCTTAACCTACAGGCTGCTGACCCGGAGACGATCCTAGTTCGCAAAGCCGTCAACTCCGTACTTCTCTTCATAGATATCCTTTGGAGGCTCCTTCTCCAAATCTGATAAGTAGATACCAGGGGCGAAACCATAATGAGTACATTTGAATGTACTCAGCAAGACATCCATCATGTCACTTACCAACATGCAACTATGCTTATATGGTGGAATAGGTAGGCTATAAATAGGGTTCACTACCAATGGTGTTCATATATGATGACACCACAGTTGCAGTCAGGTTAATCTGTATCTTCGTTGAATAAGATACTTCAGAAGAAAATAATATAGTTTTATTTCTCTTGTAGATCTCACATGTACAAGAGTTTTTGTAAAACTTTGTTAAAGAATATTTTCTCTTTGCAAAACTTCTTGGAATCAGTTTCCAGAATTCTTGCTTAGAGTAGAAAAGGTTTTCTTTGCAAAACATTTTGTTTTGTATAACATCATCTGGCTTTTCATCATCGACGATACCTCCACGGTATATGTTTCCATTCCTTTCCGAACTTCACAAGTTCAGCACTTCCTTTCCAAAATTCCCTTTTCAAAAACTTCCTTTTTGAAAACGTTGACACAATGCTAGCTACATGGCCATTCAACTGTCCATATCCGAGGACGCGGCTTCTTCGAAAAAGTTGTACTCTGCAGAGGTGTACACATCCACCAGATCCAGTACACCTCCCGTGAACAATCACGGACTGTAACAACAGTATGTAAACATCAGGTATCTGATCATAACCATCCACTATGTTCAAGCTAGAATATGCCTATCTCTCAGTTGAGTTTTACCACATCCCCGGCACCGAGCTAATCCCCGCCAAGCCAGGATGCCTCAACTGATGCATCCGGAGGGAAAATTAATCCCACACTTTATATGTCTCCACGACATTCGGTTCAGAGGATCGCATCCCCTATAGCACATTGAGATAGCACACACTAATAAGAACAAACTTCAAGTTAAGCCCCTTGCCCATGTTGGGGTAGGGTGGCAGTACGGTAAAGGTTGTCCGGCGAAGACTAGGTTATGTGTCATTTTTGAAAACACCACTTTCTCAAAAATGACTACTTCCACATTCCTCCGGAGAACAAGGATCCGCCTTTTCTCCGGGTTTTTCCGTAAAGCCTTTGTTTTGTAGAATCACAATTTTAGGATGTCCACTTAGGGACTAGTATATTTGATGGTAATAAATACCATATGGTGGCTTATGGGCTTGGTATTACCAAGTTTAACTATTGGCATGATAGTAACCTATATAATAGTATAGTAGTAAATTCCACATCAAAAATAGTTTTGATAACCAAGTTTTTTGTAAAACTTCAAAGGTAAAACATGCATGATAGATAATGGTAAGTATTGTATCAGCAAGCATCAGGATGGCTTGCCTGGTATCTCCTTGTGTCCCTGGTTTTGGAGTGACTGGAACTTGAAACAGAGCTTCACGACACTTCCTTCCTCTTCGTTTTCTAACGTCGTAAAAGGAATAAAGGACACACATTCAGAACCAATCAAGGCAAGAAACAATACACAACAATACATACAGCAAGGAAATCTAATAATAACAAATCACACAATTTATTAATGGAGGCAAACAATCAAACAAACACACTTGGCAGAAATGCCATTTAATAAGACAGCTTAAGGTTGGAGGAACATATCTCACAACCTTAATATCATGGATTCAGTGGGTGTGCCACTCTCATACCAAGATATTAATAAGCCCAAAATACACTTAGTTTCACAAGGGTGAGACTACTGAAAGTATATAAAACATGCACAAAAATAATTATGGCAATGGGTCTATCAACCACACAACAAAAAGAATAAGGTAGCTAAGCTACTAAGTCTAAATTCTCATCAAGAATAAAGGAGACACATGATTTGAAAAAGTTACTTTTACAAATCAGTGAGCCTACACAAGTGCAACAAGTCAATATATTCATCACAAAACACACAACTTCTCATAGTGAGAATAATAGAAACACTGACTAAAAGGAGGAATCCTATAGTCATGTTTCTAATAAAAGTTTGCTATGCAAGCATGCATAATATGTAAAGTACTAACATGCAAATAAGGAACCATGTTATCATTATGGTAAATGAAAACCTGTCTTTATGCAAGGATACATAAACATCTACCAAACACAAGTTGGCAGGAAAAACAATTCAACACAAAAATAACTGCTAAGGAAACTAGTACTACTCACACATGAAGAATCAATGGATGCATTTCAATAAAGTAATTGAAATACAACCAGAGGGTCCATGCCACAAAAACAGTAGGGAAAAATATCTATACTTGCTATAACAAAAATATCCCATTTAGCAAAACAATGCATCAATTTGCAGGGCAACTCCTACATACTAGTAATAATAAAAAGGGCATTACTAGAGGAATCAAACAACACTCCAAGAATGTATTTTTCCTAGCAAGCCACACATGATTACAACCACTTACAAACATAAGCATACCCATTTTTGTTTAGCACAAAAAAATTTCCAAAGCAAAAATACTAAGCACTCATTAGTTATAGAACTATATGAAAGAAATACATCTAGTTTGGGGAAATAATGTTTCCACCAAAAATGCAATGAAACCAGTGGGTGTTCCACTAGCATATCAAAGAATTAAGAGGTCACAAAGCCTCTGGTCACACTTGACAACAATTAGCAAAAACCTAAACTAGCACCTAGTGCAATAACAATACTAGCAGAAAATAATAGGGTGCTTAAATAAGCAAGGCACTGCTACTCATGTTATTGTTTTCACACAAGTGAAAACTTTAGGGGTCAAGTACTCATAACAAACTTATCAAAATTCTACTGTCCCTATGAATACAACCCAAAAATATGTGGCTACACAATCACAAATGTTCATGTCAAAAATTCCACACATGAGGGAATATTTCCATAACATTCTCATAGTAATGATTAAACTACTCATGCTTTTCTACCAACTCAAATGCAAGCTATCAGAGGTGATAACAACACAAAATAAGTACCAAAATGGTACTGGATACAATCAAAAATCCAAGTGGTTGCACATAATTTCATCACTCAAAAATCCTATGCAAATATTAACTAGAGAATAATCATATGTTAATAACAAAAATCCTATTTCTTCTACACTCAAGTCCACACAATCTAACATGATAAAATAACTAAGTAACACTTAGAAAACAAGTTCACACCACTTGTACATGCTAGAAAATAATATTACAACACAAAAACATAATCACACAATTTAATTTCTTAAAATGCCAAAATGGCAGAAATAAGCAAATCAAAGATCTGTCCACCAAAATTTATAGGATGTTCTAAAAATTAAACCCTTATATGTTTGGATAGCCCTAAACATATACAAGACCATCCAGTTGAGTTTGCATCAACATTCATTTTTAATAATTTTATAAAAATCACCAAAGTGCTCTCTGGTGTTTTACCAAATTGCATGCCATTTCAAAAATACACAGAATTTGGAAGCAAGGTTAACTTCTTCAGTTAGGAAATTTCAAGGGATTTCGAATGCAATTGGCCTCACTTCATTCTGAGTTGTGAAATTAAAATGGTGCTCATTTTGGTGTTTCTGGTACCTGTTGCCAAATCATTTTTCATTTCCAAAATATACATCCAAAAGTAGATCTACAAGTTGGAGGTGGTTCATATTTTGTTGCTTTACATCTGTGAATTTTGGTTTGGTCAAATCCATCTTTTAGATAGGTTTTTAGAGCCTAAAGCAAACAGGTATCAATCTGTGAAAAAAGAAATGGAAAAAGAAACTAGACTTGGGCCAGATCCAGAGTGGGCCGGCCAGATCTTTTTCCACCGCGACAGATCCCAGCCACTGAGGCTGACGCGCGGGCCAGGCTGCCACGGGGCTGCCACGCAGGCGATGCGCGGGGCCACCAGCCGGTTCAAATCCACGCGCGCGGGTCAAGGGCGGCTGGCGTCAGCGTGACGCCACCGCGGCGTCACCCGCCGGCGGGGAGATCTCCGGCGAGGCATAACCGACGACAACGACCATCGTTTCGCGATTCAAAACCATCTACGTGATGCCTACTACACGGGGAACCAACTGAGAGGGGTCTCGTTTCCAGGGAAGTGGCCGTAAAGCGGCGGCGACGGCGTGCGGCGGCGGCCGGACGGCCACCACGGCGCGTCCACGTTAGAGAGGGGGAGGGAGAGGGGAAAATGCTCGGGGGGAATCCCCTGCTCACCATGAACGTGTGGGACGGCTCGGATAGGGAGGAGGAAGCTCGTGGCGGCGTGAATAGCTCGCCGGAGCTCGCCGGCCCCGAAGACGAAAATGCACGGCGCGGGCTCCTGGCGCCATCCCGCCTCGATTCCTCTCGCAGGGGCGCTCAGCAAGACTAGGCGGAGGCTATGGGAACCACGGCGACCGGTGGCGAGGTCCTCTGTGGCCGAATCGATTGTGAGCTTTTTCGGGCTAGGGTTCCGATTTGGGGTTCCTTGTACCGTGAGAGAGAGAGGATGCTTGAGGGGAGAGAGAGGGGGGGCATGTGGGCAGACAAGCACATGGGGGGCCTCTTTATCCCCAAGGGTTCCTTCCCTTCGAAGCCATGGCCTAGGTGTGCTGTTCTCTACAGGGAGCTAGAGGTTGAAGATGACTCGGATTACAATTTGATCCCTGGATAATTACAAATAGGTCCCTGTACTCTCTGAAAAAGCCTGTTTTCACCAGTCAAACAAAGTTTAAATTTTAAATCCTTTTGCCCAAAATTCTAATTAGTTGATATGTACAACATATATGAAAATTGGCTCAATTAGATAAACTTGATAATTCAAAGTTGTTCAAAATTGAATTCTTACATAAATGGACATTGAATTTATTAACCTACTTAGGAGCTTCCAAAAATGATAATTTTTGGCACACATTCCTTATTTGATGTGTTCCTTGTGTGGTAGAAAATTAAAGTCATTTTGAGTTACTTCATAGAACAAACTTGTTCAAATTTTAAAAAGGTGCTGTCAAGAAAACAGGGGTTTTTGGCAACTTAAATTATTCAAAACCTTATGCCCTTTTGGTTTTCATCCTCATTTATGATATAGAACATGTGGTATTTATTTCATGGCATTTGGAAAAAGTTTGTAGAGCAAACTTGTTCAAAATCCCAAATGTTGCTGTGGAGAAAATTCATGTTTTCAGGGCTTTAATGGATTCAATTCTTTGTCTCCTCTTGTGTGTGTTCCTTATTTTATATAAGGAAGCAATGGTATGAATTTCAGATCATTTTAATAAAGTTCCCAATAGTAACTTGTTTTAGTTTTCTGTTTCTGGAAATATTGGAATTTCTATTTAATAAGGCACTTGGCTTTTCTTTAACAATGCTTTGCCAAAATATTTATGTGACTAGATCTAGCAAGTCAATGCTCTCCAATAACTTTGTTTTTAATCTTGCAAGGTTGGAAAAATATTTGATAATATTTTGGTGAAGCATTTAAGAATGCCTCTTTTTTCTGATAATCTTTTAGGGAAATTTATTAAGTGTTTCCTCTTTCTTAATTTAGGCCTTGGAATAATATTCAACAAGTATGAGTTTTATAAGGTAGTTTGGAAAACTCTTTGATCAATATTTACTTTAGAAAATATTGTCAAAGTCATTGGAACAATATGTTGAATATTTTTATCCCTGGAACAATATGTTGAATATTTTTAGTTCACTGCTTTGCTATCCTTTTTAAGTTTGCAAGTTTATATAATTAGTTTGTTTGGTTGCACTTAAACAACCACAAACAAACACAACCAAGGTTTATTAGTAAAGCAATTAGCAAAACAACTGTGTTAACAGGTATTCCAAAATTGGGATGTGACAGGTCTTCCCCCCTTAAAAAGAATCTCGTCCCCGAGATTCACAAGCGAGGACTTAGGGAGGGCCAACAAACACAATGTTAGTGTTGGAGTGCAGGTGCTTCCCCCCTTTGACTTTTCTTGGGAGGTGGGGTACATCCCTAAATTTAGCAAATTCTTCAAAGAAAATTCTTTAGCTATCAATTTACTCAACCGCCAATTTTTAGAATTTGTGATAACGTCACTACAAAATTAAGGTTAGTGCAGAACTACCTGGAAAAATACCGTTAATTATTACATGAGTTCTTAGCTAAATCCCACATATTACATACCACATATGGAGTGGTCTACCACTCTCATAACAAGGTATATAAGAAACTAACCATATAGCTTGTGGGTGCAAGAGGTTAGGTTGCTAAGGTAAAACAAACAGACAGAACAATACCCATGGCAGTGGATATTACTCACCACAAGCAACTATCACTTAAAATGTTCATGATTTTAGTTGGATGTTTTAGTTTCATAAGATACTCTTAAGCACAATCATAACACAAGTATAAACTCATGCTAAGGTAAAACATTTACAACATCCAAAAAGCAAGCAAACAACACCACATATAAATAGACTATTTATTCACTAGGTTATTGTTTATTAGAGGTTTTGGAACCCATCAATCATGAACAATTAGCAAACAACCAGTAGCTAAAAACCAATGAATTCAATCATAACGATACTATAAAATACCATCTTTACACAAGATAAAACTCCTATTACACAGGCATAAAAAAAACAGGACTACACAAATAACACACTAGTATGAAAAATCTACACCAGCATGCTATAAGAGATAATCATATCCTATAACCATAGAACATGCAACTAAATAATTCATGGCATGATAACAGAAGTAATAACTTCCTAAACATGTTATACCAACTCATATACTCATAAAATAAAAAGAGGGTAATACTAGAGCAAAAATCACCATTTTCTAGTGGTGAAACTAGTTTTCGCGCTAGAGAAGCAAACAATGCTATCATGATGTTTAAACTTAAACAAGCAAGTCATGAATATAAATGTACCTAATAACAGTACACAAAACTTACTCATGCTAGTAAGCACAAACATCAAAACAATCCCATGAAACAACTATTAAACATGCATAAATTAATTCTAGCAATTTATGTTTTTCTTTAACCAATTGCTAGCAAACAAGCAAGGTATAACTCACACAACCAGTAGCTATGCAATTAGTGAAAAGTTATCTAAACCTTTTCAAAAATCCATACACTCAATTTAAAATCATTCACAAACAATCTACCAATCAAGAGGCATTTATTTTATTTGCGAACAATTTAATTTCAGCACACGATAGTGAAACATTTCTTAACATGATACCCCTAAGGAATATTATGCTAACAAAAGGATCACACCTAAACATATTAGTATTTACTAATAAGAGATAAACTTCTCACTTTCATAGGTGAGAACAAACAATTATATTTTCCATGGTGGAAAATAGAAATCAATCACATAGTGAAACATGCTATTTTCACACAGGTGTATGGTTGGGGATTTTCATCCTCAAGCCAAAATGCAATGGGACCAGTGGGCTATGGCCTACTAATACCAAGTAAAAAAAATAGGTACTAAGCCTCTGGTTACTCATGAAAAACTTTGCATACAAGATAAAAATATAAGGCTATTTCATCTAGTGAAACAATACTAGTGCATACTGATAGTAATGCTTACATATGCTTTACTATTAAGAGACATGCAAGCTAACATAGGTACAAGCATCAAAATAACAGTACCTAAATGGTACTGGACTCAAGGAAAAACATAGCACAAAATCTACTACGAAAGTATACACAGATCTAGTTCTCACAATACTTCCAATTAATAAACTAGAAGGTAACAAATGCTATTTCATTTTTATTCGAGTTTTCAATCATGCACACACTTTCTAGGGTAGATTTATTGTAATAAAATAATATAATAACAAGTCCTAACAAGTCCATATAAGTTAGGAAGCAAGATTGAATAAAACACAAATTTATTTCAATCAAGAGCACACAAAGGAACAAGAACAGGAAAACTGTTGTTTCCTAGATCTATCATAACCATTCCATCGTTCACTTAATTTTTGAACCCCGAATTTCATAGTACCTACAATGTCTACTAAAATTTGGTTTCCAAAGTAGATACACATGATATCCTATTGACTATTAAACAAATAGGTCATCATCTTATTTTCTCGTGACTTCTCCTTTTACAAACTAGATTAAAAGGTGTCCCACGTCACTTAATTTCTTGGTTTAGAACGAGTTGTCAGTAGTTCACATGCTTTGGTTAGGTGTCAACCTAAGATTATACCAAACATGTTAGTCTTGTTAGCTTTCTATTTAATCATGTTTGTCCGACAAGATACGACTAGCGTCATACGTCGAATATTGAATTGTGCTCTTTTGATTGGCTTTTGAGGGGATTGCGCATCATGGCATGTGGAGACTTCTTTTGCACCTTTCTCCAGAGGAGGGAGGTATATAACTTTCTAAAGGGGATCTCTTTAGTTTGGTCTTTTAAAAGGGGACATAAAAAAAGTGCGACATTTAGCCAACAGGGTAAAAGAGTCTTTTGCAAACAGACAAACATAGAAGTTTTGGTCAGTAGTGGTTGGTTTTCTTCACGCCCTTTCTTCTTTGAGGGTTGTCGTTGTTGGAGCTTTATCCGTTGGAGTGCATCACTGGTAGCAACGCTATCAGCTCGTGTGGCTTGATGGTCCTCTATTATTAGGCACAACGGTGCTTTCATTGATGGTGAGGGAGATGGTGGTGGTTCACGACGGGTCGCATTATGAAGCGAAAACAAGTATAAGTCTAAGCAACAAATTCTTGTTTTTGAATGCTATACAAACATTTTTGCTTGCAAAATTTAACAAGAGGCGATTCATAAACAAGAGCGGGGCAAGCACAAATCTGTAAATTTTGAGCACCCCACAAACATATAGAAGCCTAGATGAACCAAAATCTACACCACACAATAGCACAAAGTCCTACGGATACACATAAACAAGCCAAAACACACAAACAAGACTCCATTGGGGCTACGTCGGGGGATGATCCAAAATCCTAGTAGTGGCTGAAGAACTATTTCTACTGCTGACCAACATTACTGTAGAGCTAGGCAATTATTTTGGTCTTCTCGGGACATCGGCAAGTATAAAAGTTTTTGTATAGAAACAAGACAAATAGAAGTAAAGTTTTGATGAAACTTTATGCAACAATCTGTTTTTGAAACTCCAACTATTTTCTGGACAGAAAACTTCAAAGACGAGAGATGTTTCAAAAACAGAGCGGAGCAGTTGCAAACAAGTAAGAAATAAACTCTTAACCGAGAGAGATACCAATTCTGTAAGGCCCGCCCTTCGAACCACTGTTCAAGGACGCCCTTGATATGCATTTAGAATCTTTTGAAAAGATCAGAAGGAGGGAAAATATACTAAAATTCCCTTAGATATAAATAATTTAGATAGTAAATAGGTTTTTACTCAAAAATACTTTTCTTTCCTATCTGACGTCCATGCTAACTAAGGTCTCCTAAGGTCAGGATGGCTCTGATACCAACTCTGTAAGGACCCCAGACCGGCAGTCTGAAACCCTACGTATGCATACATTCACGATCCCAGAAAGATCAGTCGTGAACAACATACACAGTTGGCATACAGAAATACATCATCCATTACACGAATACATAAAGGTATTACACAAATGATCACATGATCAAGTTTAACGCAACTGCCACATGGGCAGGCAACTTATCAAACACAGCGGAAGACAATTAAAACACAACGTAGTTGAGCCCAAGTCACGCCTTAACCTACAGGCTGCTGACCCGGAGACGATCCTAGTTCGCAAAGCCGTCAACTCCGTACTTCTCTTCATAGATATCCTTTGGAGGCTCCTTCTCCAAATCTGATAAGTAGATACCAGGGGCGAAACCATAATGAGTACATTTGAATGTACTCAGCAAGACATCCATCATGTCACTTACCAACATGCAACTATGCTTATATGGTGGAATAGGTAGGCTATAAATAGGGTTCACTACCAATGGTGTTCATATATGATGACACCACAGTTGCAGTCAGGTTAATCTGTATCTTCGTTGAATAAGATACTTCAGAAGAAAATAATATAGTTTTATTTCTCTTGTAGATCTCACATGTACAAGAGTTTTTGTAAAACTTTGTTAAAGAATATTTTCTCTTTGCAAAACTTCTTGGAATCAGTTTCCAGAATTCTTGCTTAGAGTAGAAAAGGTTTTCTTTGCAAAACATTTTGTTTTGTATAACATCATCTGGCTTTTCATCATCGACGATACCTCCACGGTATATGTTTCCATTCCTTTCCGAACTTCACAAGTTCAGCACTTCCTTTCCAAAATTCCCTTTTCAAAACTTCCTTTTTGAAAACGTTGACACAATGCTAGCTACATGGCCATTCAACGTCCATATCCGAGGACGCGGCTTCTTCGAAAAAGTTGTACTCTGCAGAGGTGTACACATCCACCAGATCCAGTACACCTCCCGTGAACAATCACGGACTGTAACAACAGTATGTAAACATCAGGTATCTGATCATAACCATCCACTATGTTCAAGCTAGAATATGCCTATCTCTCAGTTGAGTTTTACCACATCCCCGGCACCGAGCTAATCCCCGCCAAGCCAGGATGCCTCAACTGATGCATCCGAGGGAAAATTAATCCCACACTTTATATGTCTCCACGACATTCGGTTCAGAGGATCGCATCCCTATAGCACATTGAGATAGCACACACTAATAAGAACAAACTTCAAGTTAAGCCCCTTGCCCATGTTGGGGTAGGGTGGCAGTACGGTAAAGGTTGTCCGGCGAAGACTAGGTTATGTGTCATTTTTGAAAACACCACTTTCTCAAAAATGACTACTTCCACATTCCTCCGGAGAACAAGGATCCGCCTTTTCTCCGGGTTTTTCCGTAAAGCCTTTGTTTTGTAGAATCACAATTTTAGGATGTCCACTTAGGGACTTAGTATATTTGATGGTAAGAATTACCATATGGTGGCTTATGGCTTGGTATTACCAAGTTTAACTATTGGCAAGATAGTAACCTATATAATAGTATAGTAGTAATATTCCACATCAAAAATAGTTTTGATAACCAAGTTTTTTGTAAAACTTCAAAGGTAAAACATGCATGATAGATAATGGTAAGTATTGTATCAGCAAGCATCAGGATGGCTTGCCTGGTATCTCCTTGTGTCCCTGGTTTTGGAGTGACTGGAACTTGAAACAGAGCTTCACGACACTTCCTTCCTCTTCGTTTTCTAACGTCGTAAAAGGAATAAAGGACACACATTCAGAACCAATCAAGGCAAGAAACCATACACAACAATACATACAGCAAGGAAATCTAATAATAACAAATCACACAATTTATTAATGGAGGCAAACAATCAAACAAACACACTTGGCAGAAATGCCATTTAATAAGACAGCTTAAGGTTGGAGGAACATATCTCACAACCTTAATATCATGGATTCAGTGGGTGTGCCACTCTCATACCAAGATATTAATAAGCCCAAAATACACTTAGTTTCACAAGGGTGAGACTACTGAAAGTATATAAAACATGCACAAAAATAATTATGGCAATGGGTCTATCAACCACACAACAAAAAGAATAAGGTAGCTAAGCTACTAAGTCTAAATTCTCATCAAGAATAAAGGAGACACATGATTTGAAAAGATTACTTTTACAAATCAGTGAGCCTACACAAGTGCAACAAGTCAATATATTCATCACAAAACACACAACTTCTCATAGTGAGAATAATAGAAACACTGACTAAAAGGAGGAATCCTATAGTCATGTTTCTAATAAAAGTTTGCTATGCAAGCATGCATAATATGTAAAGTACTAACATGCAAATAAGGAACCATGTTATCATTATGGTAATGAAAACCTGTCTTTATGCAAGGATACATAAACATCTACCAAACACAAGTTGGCAAGGAAAAACAAATCACACAAAACTACTGCTAAGGAAACTAGTACTACTCACACAAATGAAGAATCAATGGATGCATTTCAATAAAGTAATTGAAATACAACCAGAGGGTCCATGCCACAAAAACAGAGGGGAAAAATATCTATACTTGCTATAACAAAAAAATCCCAATTGCAAAACAATGCATCAATTTGCAGGGCAACTCCTACATACTAGTAATAATAAAAAGGGCATTACTAGAGGAATCAAACAACACTCCAAGAATGTATTTTTCCTAGCAAGCCACACATGATTACAACCACTTACAAACATAAGCATACCCATTTTTGTTTAGCACAAAAAAATTTCCAAAGCAAAAATACTAAGCACTCATTAGTTATAGAACTATATGAAAGAAATACATCTAGTTTGGGGAAATAATGTTTCCACCAAAAATGCAATGAAACCAGTGGGTGTTCCACTAGCATATCAAAGAATTAAGAGGTCACAAAGCCTCTGGTCACACTTGACAACAATTAGCAAAAACCTAAACTAGCACCTAGTGCAATAACAATACTAGCAGAAAATAATAGGGTGCTTAAATAAGCAAGGCACTGCTACTCATGTTATTGTTTTCACACAAGTGAAAACTTTAGGGGTCAAGTACTCATAACAAACTTATCAAAATGCTACTGTCCCTATGAATACAACCCAAAAATATGTGGCTACACAATCACAAATGTTCATGTCAAAAATTCCACACATGAGGGAATATTTCCATAACATTCTCATAGTAATGATTAAACTACTCATGCTTTTCTACCAACTCAAATGCAAGCTATCAGAGGTGATAACAACACAAAATAAGTACCAAAATGGTACTGGATACAATCAAAAATCCAAGTGGTTGCACATAATTTCATCACTCAAAAATCCTATGCAAATATTAACTAGAGAATAATCATATGTTAATAACAAAAATCCTATTTCTTCTACACTCAAGTCCACACAATCTAACATGATAAAATAACTAAGTAACACTTAGAAAACAAGTTCACACCACTTGTACATGCTAGAAAATAATATTACAACACAAAAACATAATCACACAATTTAATTTCTTAAAATGCCAAAATGGCAGAAATAAGCAAATCAAAGATCTGTCCACCAAAATTTATAGGATGTTCTAAAAATTAAACCCTTATATGTTTGGATAGCCCTAAACATATACAAGACCATCCAGTTGAGTTTGCATCAACATTCATTTTTAATAATTTTATAAAAATCACCAAAGTGCTCTCTGGTGTTTTACCAAATTGCATGCCATTTCAAAAATACACAGAATTTGGAATCAAGGTTAACTTCTTCAGTTAGGAAATTTCAAGGGATTTCCAATGCAATTGGCCTCACTTCATTCTGAGTTGTGAAATTAAAATGGTGCTCATTTTGGTGTTTCTGGTACCTGTTGCCAAATCATTTTTCATTTCCAAAATATACATCCAAAAGTAGATCTACAAGTTGGAGGTGGTTCATATTTTGTTGCTTTACATCTGTGAATTTTGGTTTGGTCAAATCCATCTTTTAGATAGGTTTTTAGAGCCTAAAGCAAACAGGTATCAATCTGTGAAAAAAGAAATGGAAAAAGAAACTAGACTTGGGCCAGATCCAGAGTGGGCCGGCCAGATCTTTTTCCACCGCGACAGATCCCAGCCACTGAGGCTGACGCGCGGGCCAGGCTGCCATGGGGCTGCCACGCAGGCGATGCGCGGGGCCACCAGCCGGTTCAAATCCACGCGCGCGGGTCAAGGGCGGCTGGCGTCAGCGTGACGCCACCGCGGCGTCACCCGCCGGCGGGGAGATCTCCGGCGAGGCATAACCGACGACAACGACCATCGTTTCGCGATTCAAAACCATCTACGTGATGCCTACTACACGGGGAACCAACTGAGAGGGGTCTCGTTTCCAGGGAAGTGGCCGTAAAGCGGCGGCGACGGCGTGCGGCGGCGGCCGGACGGCCACCACGGCGCGTCCACGTTAGAGAGGGGGAGGGAGAGGGGAAAATGCTCGGGGGGAATCCCCTGCTCACCATGAACGTGTGGGACGGCTCGGATAGGGAGGAGGAAGCTCGTGGCGGCGTGAATAGCTCGCCGGAGCTCGCCGGCCCCGAAGACGAAAATGCACGGCGCGGGCTCCTGGCGCCATCCCGCCTCGATTCCTCTCGCAGGGGCGCTCAGCAAGACTAGGCGGAGGCTATGGGAACCACGGCGACCGGTGGCGAGGTCCTCTGTGGCCGAATCGATTGTGAGCTTTTTCGGGCTAGGGTTCCGATTTGGGGTTCCTTGTACCGTGAGAGAGAGAGGATGCTTGAGGGGAGAGAGAGGGGGGGCATGTGGGCAGACAAGCACATGGGGGGCCTCTTTATCCCCAAGGGTTCCTTCCCTTCGAAGCCATGGCCTAGGTGTGCTGTTCTCTACAGGGAGCTAGAGGTTGAAGATGACTCGGATTACAATTTGATCCCTGGATATTTACAAATAGGTCCCTGTACTCTCTGAAAAAGCCTGTTTTCACCAGTCAAACAAAGTTTAAATTTTAAATCCTTTTGCCCAAAATTCTAATTAGTTGATATGTACAACATATATGAAAATTGGCTCAATTAGATAAACTTGATAATTCAAAGTTGTTCAAAATTGAATTCTTACATAAATGGACATTGAATTTATTAACCTACTTAGGAGCTTCCAAAAATGATAATTTTTCGCACACATTCCTTATTTGATGTGTTCCTTGTGTGGTAGAAAATTCAAGTCATTTTGAGTTACTTCATAGAACAAACTTGTTCAAATTTTAAAAAGGTGCTGTCAAGAAAACAGGGGTTTTTGGCAACTTAAATTATTCAAAAACTTATGCCCTTTTGGTTTTCATCCTCATTTATGATATAGAGCATGTGGTATTTATTTCATGGCATTTGGAAAAAGTTTGTAGAGCAAACTTGTTCAAAATCCCAAATGTTGCTGTGGAGAAAATTCATGTTTTCAGGGCTTTAATGGATTCAATTCTTTGTATCCTCTTGTGTGTGTTCCTTATTTTATATAAGGAAGCAATGGTATGAATTTCAGATCATTTTAATAAAGTTCCCAATAGTAACTTGTTTTAGTTTTCTGTTTCTGGAAATATTGGAATTTCTATTTAATAAGGCACTTGGCTTTTCTTTAACAATGCTTTGCCAAAATATTTATGTGACTAGATCTATCAAGTCAATGCTCTCCAATACCTTTGTTTTTAATCTTGCAAGGTTGGAAAAATATTTGATAATATTTTGGTGAAGCATTTAAGAATGCCTCTTTTTTCTGATAATCTTTTAGGGAAATTTATTAAGTGTTTCCTCTTTCTTAATTTAGGCCTTGGAATAATATTCAACAAGTATGAGTTTTATAAGGTAGTTTGGAAAACTCTTTGATCAATATTTACTTTAGAAAATATTGTCAAAGTCATTGGAACAATATGTTGAATATTTTTATCCCTGGAACAATATGTTGAATATTTTTAGTTCACTGCTTTGCTATCCTTTTTAAGTTTGCAAGTTTATATAATTAGTTTGTTTGGTTGCACTTAAACAACCACAAACAAACACAACCAAGGTTTATTAGTAAAGCAATTAGCAAAACAACTGTGTTAACAGGTATTCCAAAATTGGGATGTGACAAGGTGGAGGAAAGAAATCGGCGGCGGCGTGAGAGAGGGAGGTGGAGGAGGAAGCTAGGGCACAGGGTGGAGTCCGTCGGCGTGGTTAAAAGGAGGGGGAAGCTCGCTGCTGGCCGTCCCCTCTCTGCGCTGTCGACGTGGCCAGGCCCGATGGGCAGCCGTACATAGGTAAGGGACGAGGGGGGTAAGCAGGCCGTGGCTGGTGGGCTGGGCTCAGCCCACTGGCCTGCCCTCTCCCCTCTCTGTTATTCCTTTTTATATTATTTTTTTCTTTCTCTTTTTTTTTTGCAGAAAAGGAAAAGGGGAAGAAAAGAGTGGGTTTTTGGGGTTAGAAAATTTAGGAAAAATTTGTATAGGTTAGTTATTGTAACAACACCAATGTGCAAACTTTTGTTTTTCAAAAATTTGAAATTAGTTGATGTTTGTATTTCATTTGAATTTGAGTGAAATTTGATGTTAAATGAATTATTGAAAAGAACAATTTATTAGTTTGAACTTTCTATTTTAATGGAAACAAAAAGATGTTTTTATTTGAATATTTTTATTTGAAAATTGTAACAGAACAAGTATGAAACAAGAATTTGAAAATTGGTTTGAAATTCAAATAGAAAAACAAGGGAAAACAAATGGAAAACAAAGGAAAAGCTTATGATGACATGATGCAAAACATAATTTAATCAAAAAGCAAACATTCTAAAGGTGTTTTCATACTTGGGATGTTACACCTCATCTTGCATGTCCTCGTTGTTGTTGTTGTAATGCTTTTCCTAGGAAAGCATACACTCCCTAAAGTTTTTCGTTGTTGGAGTACAGATCATCATTAAGGATGGCGAACGCGGCTTCCGCATTTTCAGCTGCGGTTTTGTAGATGCGTTCACCCTTAGTGTTTACGCTGTTAACCTGTCTTTGCCAAAAAGGGTCTTGCAATCGTTCTTTTGCTGGCAGCGCTTCCGGCCTTGCGATTCCAGGTAATCTCGTGGGTTTTATCCCAGACATATTCCGTATTTCAAATTCTTCAATTTCCTCCTACTTTGCTTTTACGGTAGCTTAGGCTTTGAGGAGGTTTTCTTGAGATCAGAATAGGTGTTGTTGCTGCCGCATAAGGGCTTGCCTTCTGGCTTCCAGCACTTCCCGTGGTTCGTGAGGTCTGACCGGGGTTTTGATCAGATCGATCTCGTCCTGTTCCGACATTTGGGGAACAGGGATTTCTTTCTTTTTCTTCTCCACATGCGTGGCTCCGCTTCCTCCTCCTACTTCCAGTTTTTGATTAGCAATATCTGCCAACCTTTTCTTCTATAGTTTGTACTGGAGTTTCTTGGCATTCTTATTTTTCTTTTTGGAAGAAGGAGGCTTTTTTCAAGGTTCTTCCTCTGTCAATTCCTTGACATCAGGGTAGGTGGAACTGGTTTTGCCATCCTCTTTTTCCTCATCTGGCGGAGGTGTTTTGGGGTCCTCATATTCTTCGGCATCCGATTTTTCGGTCAGTTTTGCCATAAGTACTTCATGGAAGCTCCCCTGCATAGATTTGACCTTTCTTTCAAAAGCGTCTTCATCTTCATCTTCCGAATCTATGTCTTCAGATCCGGGTTCCAACTCCAACCTTGCTTCTATAGCAGCTAACACAGAGTCGGCTTCCGAGTTCGTCGTTTCACTGACGGGTATCGGATCTTCCACTTGTTCTGTGGGAGTATTGTTTTCTGCTTCTTCCACGGGATTGGTTTCTTCCATGTTATCCACGACCTCAGATTGCACCATGCCGATAAAGTGTGATCTGATTGCAGGCATCTCCGAAGAGGCGGCAATTTCAGTACAGTTTTGGCGGTTTGAGCAGAATCCGGTATCGTAGATTTCCTCAATAGGGTATAGGGCGGGTGGGATACATTTGCTTCCACCACAGAATCCCATAGCCTCTGCTGTTAATCCGATAAAAAAATTTGCAGATCCAATCGGTAAAACGCAGACACTTACCAGGTGATTCCGTGCTGGCATGTATGATTCATTGTCGAGAAAGCGCCCGACGTCGCCATCGAAATCCAAGCTTCCGACAGTTATTGAACTACCGATTCCGCCAAGTATCCCCAATCAAAACGTAACTCCTGACGCCGCTGGCCCCACGGTGGGCGCCAACTGTCGAGACATCGTAGTAAGGATCATAGACGGGTGTGCCATGGGCCTACGGGTAGAGACGTGGGGTATGTGGTAGTACGACAATCGGGAACACCAGGTTCGGTACGTCGCTACTAGGCGACGTTCCTACTCCTGCAATCTCACTAAATCAGGGCTGATGCCTGAAGTATACAAAGTACAATGTGAGTATGGATTCGCTAACTCGGCGAGGATCAACTTCTCGGTGAGTTGGCTTCTAGCTAACTGTTCTCCGTTTCGTCTCTCCCGTCCGGGTTTATATAGATAGTTGGGTTAGGGCTTACAGGAAGGAAACCTAGAAGACTACGGAAAGTATTTAACTTGGAAAGTAAGGAATCCGTCTTCTTCTCCAAGCCGCACCACTTTGGGCCATGGTCCGGGTTCTTCTAGAATCTGGCTTCCTGCGCATCAGCTTACTGGGCCGCCCAATGGATCGTGATCCATTACCAACAGGCCACCGTGGTAATTAGGCTCTTTAGGCCAATGCCGGACATACCCCTAATCAGTATATATCCGACAATTAGTTTGCAAAATGGATGGTTTCAGGAATGTATGATATGAACAAATATGAAAATTTTGGTTGATCATACTTGAGACACTAAATTTTATAGACATGCGATGCGTATTATAAACCATTAGTTTGAAAAATGGATGGTTTAAGGAATGTATGATATGTAGCTTGCATAAATCAGTAAATTGAAAAGTGATGGTTAAAATAAATGTATGATATGTAGTTTGCATGTAATAATTAATAAATATTAGAGAATATGACACGGACAATTGATTGGCTAAAAAGATGAATTATGTGGATAGCTTGCATGTTGAGATAGAAAAATAACTAATGCATGTTAGTGGAGTTTTGCTTTATAAGAAGTACTAGAAAAATACCCCGCGCGTTGCATCGGGAATCTCATTAAAAAAATCTCTAAAAAATGGATACATATAAGACACACGAATTATTTAGTTGGCAAGATTCGATTGATCACAGTATTCGATATACTAAATAAATTCAGGGGAAATTGTTTTTATATTTGAATACTAAATATTAGTAACGTGGAAAATTATATGGCTTACAAAAGATGGCATGCATATTGCAAGAAAGATTTACTATTATTAATTATTTGTTAGTGAAGATTGAAAGGGCATTTTGTGCTATACCCGTTTTGGAGTTTGACGACAACACTGTTAGGGTATCTAATGGCTTTTGTGCTTCTCTTAGTCTACAGATTCACCTGTGATTTCCCCTCTCAAAAAGAAGAGCGCTCGGTTTTATGAAGAAAACACTTTTGCTCTGAAATTGCGGTAGTACCGCAGTTTCCACGCTAGTACCGGGCGTGCGGTACTACCGCTACTACCGCATTTGGCCTATTTAGGGACAACATGGTACTGGAACTGGTGCGTTAGTGGCCCCGGTAGTGGTCCGGTAGTACTTCCTTCGCAGTAATACCGGCGCAATTTCTGGTACTACCGGGGCCATGGTACTACCGTGGTTGCTCAATCTCAGCATTGTGGCGTACTGACTTCAGTCCGGTAGTAGGTCGGTACTACTGCCTTGTGGTACTACCGACGTACCTTCCGGTACTACGGGGCTGCGGAAGGAGGGGCTCCCAGCGTTTCAACCGTTGGAAGAAAAGAGGACCCAGTACTACCGGGATTTAGTCCGGTAGTACCGACTGTGCGGGCGCTGCACAACCACATTCGTGGAGAGAGAGAGTATAAAAGGAACCCACCTTTTTCCTAGTTGGTTAAGCTTCACACTCTCTCTCCTTGCCATTAATGCGAGCTTCAACTACTTAGATCTCCCTCTCCAACCACCCAAACACTCCGATACTTTGTGGATAGCTAGAGGAGACCTAGATCCGTGATTCCACCTAAGGAATAGCAAATCCATCCACCATATCCTAGTAGATCTAGAAACCCACTTGGGACTTAGAAACCCTAGTGTAACTTGTGCTTGGAGCTTCCACCTTGTTGCAAGAAGCTTCGGATAGATTGAGAGCCTCCATCCATCTTGTGGATTGTCCTCAAACTTGTGTAAAGGTTTGGTCAACACCTTCAAGTCGACCTCATAGTGGAAACAAGAATCTCCCTCACCGGAGAAGCTCAGGGAGAATAAGGTGTGCACATTCGTGCTATTGAGGAGTGCCTAGATGGCTCTCCACCTCTCAAGCATACATGTACTTCTCTTGAAAAAGAACTACGGGTAACATATCCTTGTCTCCTTGTTTACACTTGTGGTTATCTTGTTACCTTCCATATTGCTTCGGTTGTGTATTGTATTTTGTATCACAATAGGTTGTTCATCTAGTTACACATATAGATAACCTTGTATTACTTGTTTAGCCCAATCTAACAAGGAAAAGAAAAAGAAAAATTGGTAGTCAACCTATTCGACCCCCCCTAGTTGACCACATTGCACTTTCAATTGGTATCAGAGCCTCGACTCTTACTAAAGGTTTAACCGCCTAAGAGTATAATGGTCAATGAAAGTGAGCCGACGCTTCTAGTGCGGAAATCGCCAAGATGACCGACACTATAACTAACCTACAAGAAACGGTTGGAACCATCCAAGCCAAAATGTCCAAGGTTAGCTCTAGTGTTGGAGGCCATGATGGGGAAAACCAAGGAGTCTGAGGAACTTCCCTCTATGGCAGATGATGTTAGCTCAGATGATGATTCCATTCCGGACATTGCCGAAATGGAGGCTAACATTGCTATAGCCAAGGCGAAAGCCGATAAAAAGGCTAAGGGCGGTGAGAGTTCCGAAGGCTCCAAGTCTCAAACGGCTAATGGTTCGGGGTATAACTCAAAAGTTCCACCACCTCCCAATTATGACTCTATTCATTCCATTGATACTACGCCACACATTTTAAAGGTTGGACTTCCTCTCATGCTTAACACTAATGAATTTTCTTCTTGGAAGTTCGAAATGGAGTCTCATATTTCCGGCTCTTGCACCGCCTTGTGGATAAGTGTTCTCCATGGGTTCCATCCTCATGATGCAAGCAACTTGACTCCAAGAGAGGATACTGAATTTCAACTCAACAAGACCGCTCTTGTCACCATTCAAAAGGCTCTCCCAAGAGAATATCTCACTCACATCCGTGGTATCAATACCGCCAAGGAGGCTTGGGATAAACTTGACACCTTGTTACAAGGAAATGCTAGCATCCAATCCTCCAAGTATGATGTTGCAATTAAAAAGTCCGAGAACTTCGTCATGCAAGAGGATGAGAGCCCCAGATAACTATATAGAAGAGTTGTCACCCTTTCTAATCAATTGAGGGGCTTTGGAAAGGAGGAAATCTCCGATGAGTCGATCAAGAGAAAGTTTGTCAAGGCCATAACTCCCTTTGAGAAGAACCCCTCCACTAGCATCCGAACAAGAGAGGACTACAATTCACTCAACTCCATTGGCGTTCTTAGTGAGTTCATAGCCATATCTCTATCTCACAAGAGTGCGGATGATGCTCTCGCTGGCTCTAGAGGAATGGGAAAGTCTCCCAACCTTGCCTTGAAGTCCAAGGCGGTTTCTCGGATAGAAGAAGTTTTTTTTACGGGTAGAAGAAGTTGATGAGGATGATGATGATGGAGAGGATTATGTGGACACATATAAGGGTGCTCACAAGTGCATTGCTCTTGCTATGCATGGCTATTGGAAGAGATGTGAAGCTCATAAGGCCGGAGCTCCTAGACCCTCAAGAAACAAGGTTTACAAGAAGAAGGGGTAGTGGCCAAGGACATGCTACAATTGTGGAAGAGCAAATCACTTCATCAAAGAGTATCTTTTTGATCCAAGAGAAGAGAATGAAGGCAAGCTTGTTCGGAAGGACAAGACCAAAGCTCCACAAAACAAGAACCTTGCTAGAAGAGTCTCAAATGCTATATATGTTCAAGAATGGACCGTATTGGAAACATACTACTCTGGATATGAAGGAGAATATGAAGTTGTAGGTGTGGCCCATGTCGCCATAGCTATGTCTTCCTCTTCATTGGCCTCTATATTTGAATCCCCCAATGAGAAGGCGTTTATTCTACCTACATGTCTCATGGCAAAAGCCACCGCGGTAATCTCTTCCACCTCCAAGCCTATTGAAACTAGTCCTCCCTAATTATTGGATTGTGTTGAAAATATTGTTGTTGATGATGAGGAGGCTAAGAATCTAGGCTCTTGGTTGTCTAGCCTTGAAGGTGAAACCAAGGAAAAGGTAAAAGCCCTTTTGAGGCAACTTGATGATGCTAACTCTCTTATAGATGAGAAGGAAGAGATCATAGTGACCTTGGAGACTTATGGTGGTGTCCATCATAACAATGACAAGGATCTTGTAGAAGCTCTTGATAAAGAGCGATCCATTAGAGCCTCTCTTGAAGAGAGACTATCTAGTCTAGAAGAGACTTATGCTATTAGTGTTTCTAAACTTAGGAAGGATAATGTTGCTCTTGTTAATAATCTTGAAGAAGAAAAGCTGAAGCTAGGAATGGCTCATGAGAGACTTGTTGAATGACATGGAAAACTAGAAAAGGAGTTCACGTCTCGTAAATAAATCCATAAGAAACTAACCATGTCTCGTAATAATCTTATAGCTCAACAATCTAATAAGCAAGTGATACCTTCCTCTACTAGCACTGTTATCACGCCTATCTCTTGTGCTACTCCTAACATTGTAGGAAAAGAAAAAGTCTCGATGATGACATAAGCTCTCAAGGAGCTAAGAATGGGAAGGAAGGGTTTGGCTTTGTTGCCAAGTCGAATAAGAAGAACAAGAAGAAGACCAAGAATGTCACCTCTCCTTCTAAAAATATTGTCTTTGTGAAGGAGGGTGACGAAGGAATGGATCTTAGACCCTGCGGGTAAGGACACCCCGTCTCAGGCCCGACGTTAAGGCCTAAGAAGGGAAGCCCTTGGAGTATTCTAGAAGGCCCAACAGAAGCCCACCCGCAAGACTTGCGGGTCAAGACAAGAACTCCTATACGTAATCTAATAGGACTCATGTAACCCCCTCCTGGCTGCATATATAAAGCGAGGAGGGAGGAGAGAAAAAGGGGGAATGAATCTAGGGATTCAATCTAGAGAGAGGAAGATACAAGCCACAACTAGACTAGGCAATACACGGGATACCCCGTACGCCTCACCATGGCATCGCCATTGTAACAGCTCGACTATTCGCCATAATACAGATCAGACAAGCAGGAGTAAGGGTTTTACCTCTACGAGGGCCCCGAACCTGGGTAAATCTTTCTCCTTGTTAGCCGTCGAGGTCACCAGCGCGTACATCATTCCTCTACTCGAAACCCTACCGGCTCATCCGAGGGATTTGTCGACACGACTCTTCGACAATTGGCGTCGTCTGTGGGAACGACACGCGCTGGATCTACGGTCTCGCCGGCCTCATCTACATCAAGCTACGGGTCCTCGACCCAATGGATTCGATCACTACGGCTCCTTCAACTTCATCGAGCACTCGCCGGCCTCGCGCACGGCCTTCATCAACTACAATCGAAAATCGACATCGTTCTTCACGCGCAGGTTGCAGAACAGCAGCAACGTACATATTGCGGACGTCATCAACGGCGGCTCGAAACTCATCTGGAAAATTCCTTCGGTGGAAAGATGCGAAATCAAATTATCTACCGGCTCCAAAAAGAATCGGCGAATTCCGACGGTTAGATCTCCGTGGATGATCCGAACACTGAAGCCCTTTCAGAATCTGACGGAACTCCGCGCGACTTTGGGAAAACAATTCTCACAGTCGACTCGGACATCAATTCGAAAATCACACCATTGAAAAGCTGGGGAATACAATCTCGCACCACTCCGTCGTTTTTGAGCCAATTCCAACGGTTAGATCTCCGTCAGCGTCTCGCGCACCGAGACACGTTTTTGGATCTCTGCGAGTTCGCGGATCCGAATCGTATTTCGGCAAATTTGCGAGTCGACACAAAGGCCACGAAACGTCAATAAAACATGGCGACTCGCCATACTAGTGCCCGGGGGCTCGACATCAACATTGCCCTCCGTGTACACGCAACAAACATCGCGACTCCGCCGCGTCGACTCGGTCCGCCGCGTCGAGTCTTTCGGACAAACATCCCGACTCCGCCGCGTCGACTCGGTCCGTCGCGTCGATTCCTCCGGACGAACATCACGACTCCGCCGCGTCGACTCGGTCCGCCGCGTCGAGTCCTTCGGACGCACATCGCGACTCCGCCGTGTCGACTTGGTCTGCCGCGTCGAGTCCTTCGGGTAAACATCGCGACTCCGTCGCGTCGACTCGGCCCGCCGCGTCGAGTCCTTCGGACAAACATGGCTCCGCCGCGTCGACTCGGTCCGCCGCGTCGAGTCCTTCGGACAAACATGGCTCTGCTGCGTTGACTCGGTCCGCCTCGTCGAGTCTTTCGGGTAAACATCGCGACTCCGCCGCATCGAGTCCTTCGAGCAAACATCGCGACCCCGCCGCGTCGAGTCCGTCGGACAAACATCGCGACTCCGCCGCGTCGACTCGATCCACCGCGTCGAGTCCTTCGGGAAGCATCGTGACTCTGCCGCGTCGACTCGGTCCGCTGCGTCGAGTCCTTCAGGAAGCATCACGACTCCGCCGCGTCGACTCAGTCCGCCTCGTCGGGTCCTTCCGGGAAACATCGCGACTCCGTCGCACAACTCCACTACATCGAATTCTCTCGACTAAGCGTCTCGGGGGCTGTCCTTCGCCGCAGCCACACTCGTTGCTCGGGGGCTATGCTGCAAAGTAGACGCACTCGAGAATTCGCCGCAGCTGCACTCGACACTCGGGGGCTGAGGCGCGAAACAGCCGCACTCGACACACGAGTCCAGATCATCGATTCCGGCAATATCACTCGGCACCGCCTCGTCGACCACGGCAGCGTTATACAAAGATAAGTTCCTCTCATACGAGTTGACATATTTACCTTTTTTATGTGTTTCTAATCTGCTGTGGAGCTACACCTGACACTCGGGGGCTGCGCCCCGTAAACTACATGTATACTCGACACCCGTCATTTTGCGCGTTACACTACCACATTTACACGCTACAACCCGAGTAGCTAATACTGCCTGACGTCAACCCTTGACTCCGACCCGGTTTGCAGCAGCAACTGACAGGTCAGTAAGGAGCATAGACAATGGCTGTCAGGCTAACGAAAGGGCACAGCGTACGATGCAAAAGTGTCGCGTAGGATCAAATCATTGCCTACTAACAGGCCATACTCGACTCTGCGAGTCGATAAATGTTGGTTCACAACCAAGATTAATCCGAGCAACAATTTGTTCCGTACATTTTTCTATACACAGCACTACTGCTGCATTATTTAACCACATCCGATTATATGGCTGCAACTGCAACGCAGGAACCACCACGTCGACACATCCTCCGCTCGGAGTCGACACATACCCTCCTCTGGGAGTCGACGCATATCCTCCTCCGCGAGCCACCAGAAGACAAGCACAAGGGGTTAGCTTCAGAACAACATGAGCCTATGCCCGACTCTGCGAGTCAAGCATAGCCTCGGGGGCTACTCTCATCGGGAGCACCGCCGTGCACCCGATAAATCGAAGAAGCAACGTTGGAAGATCTTTGAGTCTAAGCCCGATTAGAAATAATCGCACATAGACTCGGGGGCTACTCCCATCAGGAGTGATGATCGCGCAACCGACGAACGCTACACGCTCACTCGACGTAATACCACGTCGGAAGCATCTAACACGCTGGCCGCGTATCTGAGGAGCTCTGTCAGATTTCTTCGTCCAGGTCCTTATTGTGGTCGTACAAACCGCATATTAACTCGGATGAAGAAAAGCAAAACATCAAATTTGTCCGTCTCGACGAGGCGCATAAGACAACACGAGCCAATTCGCGAAATCAGAACATCTTGAAGACTTTTCGGGTCCATCTTCTTATGTGGACTAGGTGGCTGGGCGTCCGCGTCAACTACACGACTTCCACGTCGTCGTGCGACTCCGCCACGTCCGCGTCAACTACACGACTTCCTCGTCGGCTCCGTCCGCCGTGTCGAGTACACCTCCACCGCGTCGACGTCATCCGCCTCGTCGACTACACGACTTCCTCGTCGACTCCGTCCGCCGTGTCGAGTACACCTCCACCGCGTCGACTCTGTCCGCCGTGTCGAGTACATCTCCACCGCATAATTACGTCATTGCGCACCTCATAACACGAAATCTCTTTCGTATGGGTATATCAAGACGCGGAATTTCTTTCGCATAGTCACCCTGACACGAAATCTCTTTCGTATGGGCACATCAAGACAAAATTTCTCTCGCGAAAACTTCATAACGTGAAATCTTTTTCGCACAAGATCAAGAAGGAAGATCTCTTCACCCGAAGAATTGCAAAACATGATTAAGGAAAAATCGCGAGTGTGCGGCTCCCGCAGCTCTACCACACGATGTATTTACATATCCTTATCCTGTATCGTTCGGCCGACTAGGCACATCCGGATGCCGTATTCTCTCGAGTACGAAGGTAAGACCCAAAAGATCTCTCTTGAGGGCCTGGAATCGCACCCAAGCTGCGTCCTCCGGTAAATTTCTGTGTCAACAACACGAAGAAAAATCCTAGCGGACGCGCCGGGTACCCCTTTAGGTTAAGTTCGACTCGGTAAGACCTCAACGGCCCAGTCGCAACAATCACCTCGCCGGATTCGAGTCGGAGGTCTCGAATTCTTGTAGGCCAGAACCGTTTTTGCCCTAGATGCAATTAATTGGCCCTGATCTTTCGGGAGAGCCAAGGGACTGAGCCGCATCCTTCTGCAAAAACAGCCAACACAAGGCACATTTACCACTCGATGCTCGAGTACAGAAGCGCATCGTGCACAGGGTATACACCCTCAAAACCAGACGATTGAATAACCAATCGAAGATATCAAGAACGGACTTTGAGCGTCTACCCGACAGATTCTCAATCGAGTAAACGATCGGGGGCTACTGACAAAGGAATGGATCTTAGACCCTGCGGGTAAGAACACCCCGTCTCAGGCCCAACGTTAAGGCCCAAGAAGGGAAACCCTTGGAGTATTCTAGAAGGCCCAACAGAAGCCCACCCGCAAGACTTGCGGGTCAAGACAAGAACTCCTATACGTAATCTACTAGGACTCATGTAACCCCCTCCTGGCTGCATATATAAAGCGAGGAGGGAGGAGAGAAAAAGAACATCCAATCTGGACAACGAATCTAGGGATCCAATCTAGAGAGAGGAAGATACAAGCCACAACTAGACTAGGCAATACACGGGATACCCCGTACGCCTCACCATAACATCGCCATTGTAACAGCTCGACTATCTCATCATAATACAGATCAGACAAGCAGGAGTAAGGGTTTTACCTCTACGAGGGCTCTGAACCTGGTTAAATCTTTTTCTCCTTGTTAGCCGTCGAGGTCACCAGCGCGTACATCATTCCTCTACTCGAAACCCTACCGGCTCATCCGAGGGATTTGTCGACACGACTCTTCGACAGAGGGAGAGGTGATCAAGGAGAGAGAGACCAACACCACTGTAGGTGGTGATACCTCTAGGGGGAGCGCCACTCACAATGACTTTGCCAGAAAATATAACCCGTATTATGTTCTTATGAAATCTAGAGATGGTCATGTTTATGCCAAATATGTTGGTACTTCTTATGGTGATGATTATCATTGGACTATTTGGGTTCCTAAGACCCTTGTTACTAACATAAGAGGACCCATTGAAGGATGAGTACCTAAATCAAGAAATTGATCTCTTGTAGATAAGTGCTTCCGGGTCGGGTAGATGGACGGTGGATAGTGGTGCATCCCAACATATGATCAGAAGCAAGGACGCAATGAGTAATCTTGAACCTCCATCACCATATCTCAATTGCGTCACTATTGGTGACAATCCCGAGCTTAAGGTATTGGGACGAGGCAGGGTGGCTATCTCAAAAGATTTATCAATTGAGAATGTCCTTCTTGTTGAGTCCCTTGGTTACAACTTGATGTTCGTTCTTCAACTTGAAAATTGTGGTTTTACCTTGTTCTTTAATAAAGAGAATGCGATTTCCCCTTGGGAAACAACTCTTAAAGTAGCCTCTGTTGGGTTTGTCGAGAACGACATGTATGTAGTGGACTTCTCCATAGGAGACACGTGTGCCGCGACATGCCTAATGGCTAAAGTTGATGTGGGTTGGCTTTGGCACCGACGGTTAGCCCACACCAATATGAGGATGTTGCATGACCTTCAAAGTGGCAATCATTTTCTAGGACTAACCAAGGATAACTTTGCTAAAGATCGTGTGTGTAGCTGATGTGTACGCACGCTTGTATTCTTGTAGACAGTGTTGGGCCTCTAAGTGCAGAGCTTTGTAAGACAGCAACAAGTTTCCCTTAAGTGGATCACCCAAGGTTTATCGAAATCAAGGAGGTAGAGTTCAAAGATATCCCTCTCAAGCAACCCTGCAATTACGATACAAGAAGTCTCTTGTCTCCCCAACACACCTAATACAATTGTCAGTTGTATAGGTGCACTAGTTCGGCGAAGAGATAGTGAAATACAAGTAATATGGATGATTATAAGTGATAATAGCAATCTGAAATAAAAATGACAGCAAGCAAACATGTAGCAGAACTGGTTGTAAACGGTGTTTCAATGCTTAGAAACAAGGCCTAGGGATCATACTTTCACTAGTGGAAACTCTCAACAATAATAAACAATTGAATACATAAATATCTTCTCTTCACTATGCTACTCCAAACCACTCTCTGGTTGGATAACGAACACCAATTCATTGCGTAGGGCTACAAAAGCACACCTTAAAGTTGCATTCCCAACTAGGTAACCCCACACTATCACCTTGAGCCCTAGATGGTTCCAGAAAAATACCAAAATTTCATAGGGTCATCCAACACAAAATATATAAATCATGATAAGCCACACACACAGTGCACACACTGTCACCTTTAAACCATGGGACAAAGTTTCTACGGAGTTCACATTAATAAAACCACTTGAGTAGCATAACAGATGAAGAGTAACATCTACTTATTCAACTAGATTACAAAACTCATGGTCACATAAAGATCACACCATGGGAGAGAGAGATGAAACACATAGCTACCGGTAGAGCCCTCATCCTCGGGGGACAACTACTCCCTCCTCATCATGGGAGTCAGCAACGGTGATGAGGCGGTGGAGTCGATGGAGATGGCTCCCCCAAACTAGGGTTGACGACGGTGGCGGCTACAGAACTTTTCGTTGATGGAGGCTGGATGATTTAGGGTTTTGGCGTCGGGGGGATTATATAGGTGAAAGGGCGATGTCGGTGGGCGCCCGGGGGGTCGCACCATGTGGTGGCGCGCCCAGGGGGTGTACGCCACCTCATTGCCCCCCTCCGAGTCTCCTTTGGACTCCGTTGACGTGCCGGGAAAAATAGGACCCTGGGATTTTGTTTCGTCCAATTTCGAGAATATTTCTGGAACAACTTTTCTGAAATCAAAAACAGCGGGAAACAGGAACTAGCGTTGTGGCATCTTGTCAATAGGTTAGTCCAGAAAACATCCGGAAAACGAAGGAAAACATGTGAAAAAATAAAGACATTGGATAGAAAACAAGCATGGAGCATGAAAAAATATAGGTACATTTGAGACGTATCTAGCATCCCCAAGCTTAACTCCTGCTCGTCCTCGAGTAGGTAAGTGATAACAAAAATATTTTTTGAGGTGACATGCAGCCAACACAATCTTGATCAATGTTATGTAAAAGCAATGCAAGCTGAGATCAAAGTACTCTAAACATAGGCATGATAGATATAATTCCAACAATGTAACTTAGCAACTATGTTGCAACATGAAAAGTAACACAAACAAAAGATCATGAATAATAATGCCCTTGTAAGTTATATGTTTGTCTCGTGCATAAAGACAACATAAAAAAAGTGGTATTCCGCTTGTCCTTAAAGTGAGAGCAATACATAAATTCCATGACACCGTTAAAGTTCAAGTGGTGATTAGAAACAAGTAATTTGATAACAAGTAGTAACATAATCATGAATCAATCAATAATAATCTTTGGAACCTATGCACATTATACTCAGAATGACAACTATGCACTCTTAATTGTGCATAAAGTTAGAAGATAAAGACTCAACATAAAAGTAAAAGAAAGTCCCTTCGCAGAGGGAAGTAGGGATTAACTCATGTGTTAGAGCTTTTTATTTTATTAAAACGGAGGTATTGAAAACAATTTTGAGAGAGGTGTATGTCTATGTCAATGGATAGCAAACAGACAATAGAGTACGTCACAAGTTAACTAGACTTTACAAGAGCGGATCCCATTGAAGGACGTTCTTTCTACTGGGGTTAGTAGATCATCCATCTTCTCTTTTGTTTACACAATTATGCTTTAACTTATAAATCAGGGGCAAAAAGAGTAAAGAGAATTTATAGTAACCAAGTTTGGGGTTGGGCACCCCGTTGCCAACTCTTCTATCAATTTGGATAAGCGGATGTGCCACTAGTCCAGGTGTGTAAAGTCCAATCAACAAGTGAGATAAGTACCGTCTACCTACGTCCACATGAGCTAAAACATGGGCACAAAACATGTATAATTTTGAAGGTTTTAAAGGTAGCACATGAGAAATTTACTTTGGAGTGGCGGTTAAATACCACATATAGGTAGGTATGCTAGACACATTTGGCAAAATTTTGGTTTTTGGGAGTTGGATGCACGAGTAGAGCTCAAACTTAGTACATGTGAAGGCTAGCAAAAGACTGGTGAGAGACAAACTAAGAGAGCAATAATGGCCATAATCATGCATATCGACAAAAACATTATTAATCAAAGCATAAATGATATTACAATTCAAAAACTAAATGATCATATAGGCTAGAGGTGACTGGTTTGTAATCATAACATGGTGTAAGCATGCGCCAAGTCAACCAAATAAAGCATTCGAAGGAGAATACCACAGTATTATGCTTCGATATGATAAAAACAACTCATGATTTCTTTCAATGACACATTAAGCACTCTTATCTATTTGAGACAAGTCATGCTACATCAATAACTACTAAGAACATGATTAAAATAACATCTAATATGGCATGATAAAGTCCAAGCCACAGTGTAAAAAAGCTTTCCATTGCACCACTATAAGCATGAAATATTTTACTCTTCTCCAACACAAATTAACTTGTTTGAAACAAATCTCATAGATAGTATTCATCAAAGACCAGAGAGCTAATCATATAAAACTGAAGCAAAACAATAATCTCTAAACAAAATACGAGTGGAAAACAAGGGCTAAACGCAGTACTAGCAAAAAGTGAACACTCACAAAACAATAAGAGTGAAAACTAGAGTGTTCTAAGCAATGAAAACGGAGTGTGTCTCTCTCCAAACAAAATATGGTAGGATCCAACGATATACTACAAAAAATAAACAAAACAAACTGAAATCAAAAATCATTTACGCTCCAAGAACAACACATATCATATGAAGCAATAAAAATATAGTGTCTTGAAAGAGGGCGTGATATTTTTGTTGATGAAGAAGGGGATGCCTTGGGCATCCCCAAGCATTGACGCTTGTACTTCTTGGATATATCTTGGGGTGATATGTGCATACCCAAGTTTGAGCATTTATCAATCCTTCATCTCATCGTATCATTCTTCTCTCCCTACACTTGAAAACTCACTCCATACAAAACTTCACACAATTTTCATTAGACACGTTAGTGTAATCAAAATAATAAATCCACTTTGGTTCAGTTTCAACACAAGTATAACACCCATTAAAATATTAGCTACTGTCACCACTTATTTTAAAGCTCTTTTCCTCAAAAGAACACAAAAAGAAAAAGATTAAGAGGCAAATGCAAATATTGGCAGAAACCTGTCAAAACAGAACAACAGGTAAAGATTGATTTTTTTTATAAAATCTTATATTGCTAAAATCAAAAATTGCAAAACTAATGAAAGATATATAATAACCTGGGGCATGTGCAAAAAAAATTAAGATCAATTCGACGTTCTGGCTAGGAGAATTAATTTTTTCTGTGGTAGCACAGAATCTATTTCAGGACAACAACTTCCCCAAATCTTACTTCCTCCATATTAGAGGATACTCTTGGCACAAAACGAAATAAAAAAGATAAGGAGAGGTTTCTACAGAGATAACAACTTCTAAGAATCAAATAAAACAAAAGGAAACTGAAGGCAAAAGTATAATGGGTTGTCTCCCAAAAGCGTTTTTCTTTAAAGCCTTTTAGCTAGGCATAGTAATTCTTATGATGCTCACATAAGGATAAGAGTTGAAAAATAAAAGAGAGCATCAATAAGCATATATAAAACATTTTTATACCTAACACTATTCCTATGCATAGGAGTATTGTAAGAAAACAAATCAATCAAGCACAAAGCTGGCATAGGAAGGCAAAACAAGTGCAACTTCAAAACTTTTAACATAAAGAGAGGAGACTTAATATTATTGAGATATAGGAAACTGTGTCTTCCTCTTTCATAATGATCAGTGGGTCTTAGAAAAACTAGCATATAGAAGCAACACGAGAGAAAGCTCAAAAATTTCATCACAAAGAGAGGAAATTTAATAACATGAAGATTCCCATAACCATATTTTCCTCTCTCAAAATAATTCTCAGTAGCATCATGAATAGACTCAACAATATAGCTCTCAGATAAATCATTTTTATCATGATTAAGAAAAAAATTATCATCATTACTCTCCACATAAGTAAAGTCCTTCTCATTTGTAATAGTGGCAGTAAAACTATCACATCCATCATTGCAATCATCATAAATTGGAGGAATAGTATAATCATAATGAACTTTATCCTCAATAGTAGATGGACTTCAAATAGCATGTTCATCATTGTAAACATCATATACAAGAGGCATATCATGATCACAATGAAATTTATCATCAATAGTAGGTGGAACTAGAATACCACAATCATTATAATCATCATATATTGGAGGCAAAGTATCATCAAAGTAAATTTCCTCCTCAAAACTTGGGGTACTAAAAATATCATATTCATCAAAACCATCTTCCCCAAGCTTAGAACTTTCCATGGCATTAGCAATAATGGTGTTTAAAGAATTCATACTAATAACATTGCTACTAGAATGAAAATAAACATCCATAGGTTTTTAAATTTTCTCTTCAAAAGCATCATGCCCTAATTAAGAAACAGTAAAACGCGTCAAGCTATGGCATCATACAACGATTTTGCACCTTGAACCGTCCGATCTCGCGCATTAACGGTTGAGATCTCCTGATCGAGCCAAAACGTGGCTGGAACCGATCCCAGCGAAAATTCACGTCAAGAAGGCAGCCCAAACTGCCCAAACTTATATGGGCCGCTACTCTGCAGGCCGATCTGGACGTTCTCTCATTAATCAGGCCGGGAATGGGCCTCCATATCCCTCTCAGCGATTACCAGCCTACCAGGCTACGACCCAATTCCTTGTTAGCCCTTCAGAGCAGCCAGGGGGCGGTCCTTTTGAGTTTTGACCAGGACCAGAACCGAGAAGGCGGAGCGGCCGCTGCTATTGATTCGTCCGTTTAATGGCGTTGCCCGTTTTTTTCTTTTCGATGGCTGACGACCGTTCACCGCCCCGCCTTCCTATCTTCACTCCCTGGTTCCTCTTATAAGCTGCTCATTATCGTTTTCCAATTGCCACACCATCAAACTCCCGTCATTCCTCTTGGTCTTCGCTCTAAGTTAATTTACTACGATACACCCCCTGTACTTGTGGGTCATCAACCCCGGTCCTTTTTCCTCATATTGGTAAAACACCTACTGCTTTCATACTTTTACTACTACTCTCAAATTGTTTTCCACACCATACATTTAACCTCTTTGTGTTCAGCAAAACCAGTGAGATTGACAACCTCACTGCTTCGTTGGGGCAAAGTGATTTGCTTGTGTTGTGTAGGTTCCACGTTGCTGCTGAACCGGTAGTGCGCCCTGCCACCTCAGCTGCATCAACCTTCAGAGATTGTTTGTCCTCCTACTGGTCGATTCAACCTTGGTTTCTTTTCTGATGGAAAACTTGTCGTTGCACTCTTCACAACCTTTCTCCCGGGGTTTACCAACGAGAGCAAGTAGCCTCCCATCACTCGTCCATCGATCCTTGCACTCGTGGACAAGATCAAGGATTATAAAGCTCTATCATATTTTTGTTGTTTTCCATTAAGCCTAACTAAAAAAAGGAACAAGTAAAAATAAGCCTAACTAGTGAAAACAAAAATAAGAAACAAAAAGATATAATTGCATAATCTAAAGTAAATAACTTCGAGCACTCACACACCAACAAGAGTACTAGAAAATAGCTTAGTAGCCATAGGATGTACCTTTTACCTTACCTGCCCGTCAACGGCGCCAGAAAAGAGCTTGATGTTTACACACGCTTCTATTCTTGTAGAGAGTGTTGGGCCTCCAAGTGCAGAGGTTTGTAGGAAAGCAACAGGTTTCCCTTAAGTGGATCACGCAAGGTTTATCGAACTGAGGGAGGTAGAGGTCAAAGATATCCCTCTCAAGCAACCATGCAATTACAATACAAGAAGTCTCTTGTGTCCCCAACACACCTAATACAATTGTCAGTTGTATAGGTGCACTAGTTCGGCGAAGAGATAGTGAAATACAAGTTATATGGATGATTATAAGTGATAATAGCAATCTGAAATAAAAATGACAGCAAACAAACATGTAGCAGAACTGGTTGTAAACGGTGTTTCAATGCTTAGAAACAGGTCTAGGGATCATACTTTCACTAGTGGACACTCTCAACAATAACGACATAATTGAATACATAAATATCTTCTCTTCACTATGCTACTCCAAACCACTCTCCGGTTGTATAACAAACACCAATTCATTGTGTAGGGCTACAAAATCACACCTTAAAGTTGCATTCCCCACTAGGTAACCCTAGACTGTCACCTTGAGCCCTAGATGGTTCCATACAAACACCACAATTTCATAGGGTCATCCAACACAATATATATAGCATGACAAGCCACACACGGTGCACACACTGTCACCTTACACCGTGGGACAAAGTGTCTACAGAGTTTACATTAATAAAACCACTTGAGTAGCTTAACAGATGAAGAGTAACATATACTTATTCAACTAGATTACAAAGCTCATGATCACATAAAGATCACACCATGGGGGAGAGAGATGAAACACATAGCTACCGGTAGAGCCCTCGGTCTCGGGGGAGAACTATTCCCTCCTCATCATGGGAGTCTGCAACAATGATGAAGATGGCGGTGGAGTCGATGGAGATGGCTCCGGGGGAACTTCCCCATCCCGGTAGGGTGCCGAAACGGAGATTTCTATCCCCCAAACTAGGGTTGATGACGGCGGCGGCTACAGAAATTTTCGTGGATGGAGGCTGGATGATTTAGGATTTTGGCGCCGGGGGGAATATATAGGCGAAAGGGCCATGTCGGTGGGCACCTTGTGGGGGCCACACCATGTGGTGGTGCAGCACCAGGTGGTGTGTCCACCTTATTGTCCCCCTCCGGGTCTCCTTTGGACTCTGTTGACGTGACGGGAAAATAGGACCCTGGGATTTTGTTTCGTCCAATTCTGAGAATATTTCTAAAACAACTCTTCTGAAATAAAAAACAACAGAAAACAGGAACTGGCGTTGTGGCATCTTGTCAATAGGTTAGTCCATAAAACATCCGGAAAACGAAGGAAAACATGTGAAAACAAAAAGGTATTGGATAGAAAACAAGCATGGAGCATCAAAACTTATAGATACGTTTGAGACGTATCAGTAGCTCTTGCACCTTTGGGAAGCAACATGGAGAACTCCAATCAACCAAGACCACCATCTCCACCACAAGAATTCTCCATCTTATTCATTTGGACCTCTTTGGTCCACTATCCTATGATAGTCTCGGAGGAAAGAAGTATTGCTTGGTGATCATGGATGACTACTCAAGATATTGGTGGGTGTATTTCTTCAATATAAAGAGTGAAACTAAAAAGAGAGTCATTGAGTTCATCACTTTGGTTGAGAGCCAACACAATGCTAGCATCATGGCCATCTAGAGTGATAATGTCTCGAAGTTCAAGAACTATACCGTTGAGGGTTTTCTTAGTGAAGAGAGAATTTCTCATCAATATTCCACTCCCTATACCCCTCAACAAAATGGTTTAGCAGAAAGGAAGAACCAGACCTTGATGGATGCGGAAAGGATAATGATTGCGGAGTTCTCTTCTCCTTGTAACTTTTGGGCCAAAGCCGTCTCCACCACATGTCATGCCACCAACCGGTTATACCTTCGCAAGATCTTGAACAAGACTCCCTATGAGATTCTCACGTGCAAGAAGCCGACGTATCTTACTTCAAAGTCTTCGGTTGCAAGTGCTTCATTCGCAAAAGAGGTAAACGTTTGTAAAAGTTTGAGACCAAATCTTATGAGGGTATCTATGTTGGTTATGCCACAAATTCTCACACCTATAGAGTCTACAACAAGTCCACCGGACAAGTTAGAAGCTATAGACGTGGTGTTTGATGATGATAATGGCTCCCAAGGGGGGCGTATAGATCATGGTGTTGTATGATATGCAATTCCTCCAATCGTCATAAGAAGAATGGGGATTGGTGAAATAATCCCCATTGAGGGTTACCGGATGAAAAAGGGAGGAGGATTATGCTCTACTCAAGTGCAGCCATTGACTACACCCATTTATACACAAGCTACCCAACAAGATGCACCAAGCCCTCAAGCTAATGATCAAGGTCGAGCTAATGAACAAGGCCAAGAAAGTAATCAAGTCCAAACTAATGAACAAGGCCAAGCTACCAATCAAGCCAAGATCAATGTCCCCTAATTGCTGAGAAAGCTCAACCTAGTGGCGATCCTTCATCCATTCATGATCAAGTCCAAGACGAAGATGGACATGACTCCGATGGAGAAGGTGATTCTCAAGCCATCTAAGGAATCTTTGGAGGAGATGCTAGCTCATAGAGCAAAGAGAAGACTAGAAAATCTTGAGCGTGCGGGTCACACGGAGGACAAGATTCTTGGGCAAGTTCGTGGAAGGGTTGTCACTAGGAAGAAATTGGCGGGTTTTAGCCAGGATCGTGATTTGTCTCTTTGATTGAGCCCAAGAAAGTTTATGAAGATCTCAAAGATCAAGATTGGCTTTAAGCCATGCATGATGAACTCAACAACTTCGAGCGCAACAAGGTTTGGAAGTTAGTGCCAAGACCCAAGGATTGCAAGAACGTTATTGGCACCAAATGAGTGTTCAAGAACAAGCAAACAAAGATGCTATGTTCATTCGCAACAAGGCGAGATTGGTGGCTCAAGGGTTTTCTAAAGTCAAAGGTGTTGATTTCGGTGAAACCTTTGCTCCTGTAGCTCTTCTTGAATCTATTCGCATCTTACTTGCTTATGCATCTGATGGTGCAGATCTTGCACTCGTTGGAAGACCCCAAGAGGAAGGTATGATGATCACAACATCAGTTTTCCCTCAGTAAGAAACCAAGGTTTAATCGACCAGTAGGAGGAAGGAGTAACTTCACAAGGTTGAAGCAGCTGAGATGGCAGGGCGCACTACCGGTTTAGAAGCAATACGGAACCTACACAACACAATAAAATAACTTTGCCCCAACGAAAAAGTGAGGTTGTCAACCTCACCGGTTTTCTTGTACACGAAGAGGTTAAACATATGGTGTGGAAAACAATAGGAAAACAGTATGAAAGCAGTATGAGAGCAGTATGAAAGCAGTAGGTGTTTTATTAGTATGAGGAAAAAGGGACCGGGGTCCACAGTTCACTAGTGGTGTCTCTCCGCGAAAGATAATTAACATGCGTGGTGAACAAATTACAGCTGGGCAATTGACATAAATGAAGGCTGCACCGTAGTGCATATGCAAGACATAAATATTACTATGTGATTCATGCGGACATTACAACAAAATACATAGACCGTTAGCCAACTGCATCTATGACTAAAAATCCTCTTCCGGATATCATCCGAACAAACGTTGGGTATTAAGTTGCAAGCAACAGATAATCGCAGTAAGAAAAGTGTGTAATGTAAACAATAACATCATCCTTAGACAAAGAAATGTTGTTTTCTCCGTAATGGCAACAACACATCCTCCATCCATCACGTTTCTGTCACTCGAGCACAGATGAAAAGGAGGCATGAACCCACTATCAAGCATAAATACTCCCTCTTGGAGTTAGTAGCATCTACTTGGTCATAGCATCTACTAATAACGGAGAGCATGCAAGATGATAAATAACATAAGCATGAAGATAACATGATAGATTGATAATCAGAAGACATAGCATTCAACATTCATCAGATCCCAGCAAACACGACATGTAGCATTACATAAAGATGATCATGATAGGCAGCTCACAAGATCTAAACATGAGGTACAAAGTGGAGAGAACAACCATCTAGCTACTGCTATGGACCCGTAGTCCAGGGATGAACTACTCACGCATCACTTCGGAGGAGGGTATGGCGGTGTAGACCCCTCCGGTGATGATTTCCCCCTTCGGTAGGGTGCCGGGGAGAGCTCCAGAACCCTTCCAATCTCGGGATAACCGTGACGGCTGCCTCGGTGTTTTTCGAGAAAAGTGGTATCCTCCTAGGGTTTATGTCTCGGGGGTATTAAATAGGCGAAAGGGCAAAGGCGGTGGACCCCTAGGGGCCCCACACCACCCCCCCTGCGCGGCCAGGGGCGCGCCTCCCTATGGCGTGGCCCCCCTGAGGGTCTCTTCGAGACTCCGTGGAACCTTCGGGAATTCTAAGACTTCCGGGCTTCGAATTTTCCAATTCGAGAATATTTCCAGAACAACTTTTCTGAAACTAAAAACAACAGAAAACAGAGAACTGGCTCTGTAGCATCTTGTCAATACGTTAGTTCGGAAAATCGATAAAAATGACATAAAGTGTATAGAAAATATGTGGGAAACAATAAGAAAACAACATGGAACATCAGAAACTAAGGATACGTTTATGACGTATCAGCATCTCATCATGATTTCAAGTTACAACAAATGGATGTTAAGAGTGCTTTCCTAAATGGTCCCATTAATGAGTTAGTATATGTCAAGCAACCTTCGGGCTTTGAGGATCCCAACAGCCCCGATTATGTCTATAAACTCGATAAGGTGCTCTATGGACTTAAACAAGCTTCGCGTGCGTGGTACGAGCACCTTAAAGAGTTTTCAGTGGATCGTGGGTTTAATGTTGGTTTAATCGATCCCACCCTATTTACCAAGACGGTTGGAGGTGACTTGTTCATATGCCAACTCTATGTGGATGACATCATTTTTGGGTCTACTAACACTTTGTTCAATGAAGAGTTTTGCAAGATAATGACCGATAGGTTTGAGATGTCCATGATGGGGGAATTGGAGTATTTCCTTGGCTTTGAAGTGAATCAATATCATGAAGGAACCTTCATCAAACAAGCCAAGTACACCCAATACATGCTCAAGAGGTTCAATATGCATGATGCCAAGCCTATGAAGACTCCCATGTCCACAACCCTTGACTTGAAACCCGATCTGAATGGTAAAAAGGCAGATCAAAAGATATACCACTCCATGATTGGCTCTTTGTTTTACCTTTGTGCATCTAGACCGATATCATGTATAGTGTTGGTAAATGTGCAAGGTTTCAAGCCTCTCTGAGGCAACGTCATTTGGAAGCGGTTAAACAAATCTTTCGATATTTAGTTCATACCCTAAATTTTGGTCTTTGGTATCCCAAGGGTTCAAGTTTTTAGCTCATTGGGTATTCAGATGCAGATTATGCGGGAGAGAAGACGGATAGGAAGTCCACATCCGGGGGTTGCCAATTCCTTGGTCACTCTTTGGTGTGTTGGTCTTCCAAGAAGCAAAATTGCATTGCTCTCTCCACCACTGAGGCCGAGTACATCTTCGGGGCTAGTTGTTGTGATCAATTGCTTTGGATGAGGTAAACTTTGAAGGATTATGGTGTCATTTTTGACAAAGTTCCTCTTATTTGTGACAATGAGAGTGCTATCAAGGTCGCCTACACCCCGTCCTTCACTCCAAGATGAAGCACAATGAGATTCGTCGCCATTTTATTTGGGATCATGTTCAGAAGGGTGATATTGATCTCTCATATGTGTCAACCAAGGATCAGCTTGTGGATATCTTCACAAAGGCCCTTTATGAACCAATATTTCGAGCTTTGGGGAATGAACTAAATGTCATAGATTCGTCTAAATTCACTTGATACCTTGCATAGGTTTCGAGCCTTCGAAGGTGTACTCTCGTGATCGTCGAAGCGCCCTCGTGTGGTTGAGTAAGATAGTCACTCTAGCTCTTCCTCAGATGTGGGTGAAGATGAGATTCTCCCCACCGGTCAGTTCCACTCGCTAGGCTGCCCTTGACAAGCACAAGATCCAGCAGACTGGCAAGGCTAGAGTCAAGAAGACCGTGCATCCGCCCGGCTCTCTTAAAACCTTTGACAAGTGGAAGTGGGCAGATTACAAGAAGCCGAGGGAGCAGAATGTCTATGCTATTCAACGCAACCGTCGTGTGTCAAATCTCCACTTATACACCAATGACCAGGAGATCATTTATCAACAGGTCTATCAAGCTAAAGGTACCCGGGTCACTAAGCAATGCTTCATCAACATTCCTCACTTGCTCCTCGAGAAGCATGCCGCCTACTTTGCTGAGGCCCTCGCCATGTGTGAGGAGTTCAACCTCATTCCTCTCATGAAGGTTCATCAAGACTATGATGACCACTACATCAACCTGTTCTACTCCACGGACTACTTTCATGATGATGATGCGAGGTCCTTCACTTAGATGACCGAGGGCACCAAGCTCACTGCTACTTGGGCTGAGTTCTCTGAGGTTCTTGGGTATACCATCAACGGTGAAGATGATGGATGGCATTGTCATGCCAAGGGCACGTCTGGTGGGAGGAAGGTGCTTCGCGATGTCACCATGGTGGGTGGTATCTGTGGGCAAACTGGGGATCTTGTGCCCACCTTTGAGATTATGCACCGCATCTACCGCGAGACTATTGCTCCCCATGTGGGCAATTGGGATCAAGTTCATGTCTTTGTCTTCGATCTCCTTTCTATGACCTTCAAGCAACAAGGCAAAGGCCAGCCCCTCGATGTCATGGATTTCAAATACCAGGAGATGTGGTTCAATGTGCTTGATAGGAGGGCTCCATCTTATGGCCCTTATGTGATGAAGCTTCTTATTGCCAAGTATGTCGAGGAGAAGAATGGTGCCAATCTTGTGGATGGCCTCACATTTGAAAGTGCATTTCGTTTTCCCGTTGTTTTGTGTGTTAGTTGAAAATACTAAGTACATTATTTATCGAGGTGTTTAGTGTGCATGTGTTATACTTAACATCCGCATCGATCACCAAAAAGATCGGTGAAGATTGGCCATTGAGATTTGGGACAGAGAGGAGCCGGATTATTCTAATCGGATTATTCTGGGCAACCGGATATTCCGGTTAGGGTGGTCTATGTCCAGTTCGGGACAGAGATGAGCCGGAATATTTGAACCGGATTATTCATGAGGAACTGGATATTCCGATTGAGGTAGTTTTGCTCAAGGTCTACTAAGGACTCAAACTTCAAGTCACAACAGCCAGCCGGATTATTTGAACCGGATTATTCTGTGTCAATCAGAATATCCGGTTCAGGTGCCTGCGCGGGACAGAAGCCAGCCGAATTATTGGTACCGAATTATTCAGTCCCAGTCGATTATACGGTTGAAGTCAACGAGTTTGTTTTAGATCTGGAGAAAGAAGCCAACCGGATATTCCGGTCCAAACTTGGACGGAATATTCTGGTACATGTTTTCCTGCTCAAACGGCTAGATTTGAGGAGGGGGTATAAATACCCGTCCTCTTCCTCCTTGAGCTCTAGTTCGTCCAAAGCATTGAATAGAATTTATTGAGCTCACAAAATCTTCAATTACTCCCAATCCCTCCCACCAAACTTGTTGATCTTCAGAGGATTGAAGGAGAAGGCCCCGATCTACATCTTCACCGAGTCGTTCTTCATTCCCCCCTCATTCTCTTGAGGGATTCGAGTCTAGGGTTTCCATTTGTGGAGAACCTAGACCTCTTGCTACTCTTGGTGTTGGGATCCCCCAGTTTGGTTATGGGTGTGTGCCCTAAGCTACTTTGTAAAGGATTCGATTCCCGCCTCAAAGTGGATCAACAGTGGAAGGTGGACTAGGCCTTTATGGCGGGGTTCATTGGAGAATAGGGTGAAGCCTTTGTGGCATTGAGTAGGCCTTTGTGGTGAAGCTCACACCCCTCCAACGAGACGTACTCCCTTAACAAGGAGGAACTCGGGATTACATCGTGTCTCCGCGTGCTTCATATCGGTTACCTTGTTCCCTTCGCCTTTACTTGTGCTTGTATTGTGTTTGTGCTTGTTGTTGTCATATAGGTAAATTCACCGTAGTTGCATTATCTAGAGAATTTACCTTTATGTCAAGCCTAATCTTGAAGAAAAATTAAAATTGGTCGTAGCACCTATTCACTCCCCCTCTAGGTGCCCTCGCTATTCGTTCAATTGGTATCAGAGCCTCGGCTCTTTTATCGGGCTTAACCGCCTAAGAGTTTTAGTATGTCGGGTGTTCCAGATGTCGTCGGTTCCGTGGAGAGTGTCTCGATGGATAATCTCAATGAGTTAAAAAAAATCATTGACCTCATCCATGGAGAGCAAAATCGATGAATTGCGAACACTCATGTTGCAATACATGAAAGCCAAGGAAACGGAAACCTCCACTACATCCCATACGGTTGAACCACCGGAGGGTGCCAAGATTGGGGAAGATGGTGAACCACTTATAGATGCTTCCGCTAAGAACCCCACCGATAAGGGTTCGGAAGGAAAAGGAGAATTCCACTCCGTCGAAGGATGCTATTCCCCCGATCCTCCCGTCCCACATCCCCATATAATTCCTAGAGGAGATCCACCTGAAATTGATGCACATTATTTTGGTGAATGACAATATTATATGGAAACTCACTTGAACTCTTCTTGTATAGAACTTTGGAGGGTCACTCGAGATGGATACAAGCCACATGACCCTAAGAACTTGACAATAAGATAAGTCGAAGATTGTCAACTCAACTACACCGCCTTGTCTATTCTTCAACAAGTCGTGGGTCCTAACCACATGCCTCATCTTCAACAATATTCCACCGCCAAGGAAACATGGGACACTCTTGTCGTCATGTTTGTGGGCAATGATAGTATGCAAAGGAATAGCTATGATGCCTTGAGCAATAAGGACGAATGGTTCTATATGCATGATGGTGAGAGCCATGAAGACATGTACCAAAGGCTCAAGACACTTGCCACCGCATTCAACAATGTTGGTGCCAAGTATATTGATGATGCTTGGATCAAGAGGAAGTACATGATTGCTCTCATGCCATTTGAGCCTGCGGACTTGAAGAGCATTCAAGGAAGACATGACTTTGCTTCTTTGACCCAAACTCAAGTTATGCAAGAGGTGTGCTCCTATTAAATGCAAACCAATAATGCTCTTGACAACCATGCTAGATCCCTAGGAATGCACAAAGGGGCATCGCTTGCTTTGAAGGCCAAGGTTGTGTCAAGGGAGGTTGAGTATGAAGAAGATTGACATGAGGACTTAGCTCCATCGAAGGATCAAGAATATGATCCCGTGCTCAAATATGTCATTGCTCTTACCGTGCAAAAGTTTTGGAAGAATCCATCCAAGGCCAAGGCATTTGTTGAGGAGAAGACCAAGTCTCTCTATGGCAACGAAGGGACTCAAAGAGTGAGGTCTTGCTTCAATTGTCAAGACAAGCACCATTTCATTGTAGAGTGTCCCTATGAAAATAGAGAACTCCATAGTGGCAAGCTCATTCGCAAGTACAAGTCCAAGGTTGCTCACAAGAAACCTCACTACAAGAATAAACATTTCAACAAGAAGTCTCCCACCAAGTTTGTGCTAGTGACTCAAGAGGAGTATGATTTCGGAAGTGATGAAGAAGAAGAAACCACAAGTGAAGTGGCCGCTCTTGCTATTGCGACAACTCCACCATCTTCATCTCTCTTTGAATCCCCCAATGAGAATAATCCTCACCTCAATGACAAGTGCTTCATGGCTAAGTCTTGAGAGGTATCACCTTCTCCAAACTCTAAGACCCCAAATGTATTGGAAAATCATGCTAGTCCTATAGTAGAAGATGAAATTTTATCTTTGGAATGTTTTATGTATAATGTGCAAGGGGATACCAAGAAGTACTTTGATCATATAATGAGTCAATTTGGAGAGGCACATGAATCTCTTAAGAAGAAAGGTGAGGTTGAACGAAGGGATGCGGATGAGACAACATCTCTCTCCATGACCCTTGAGGAAGAGCATGATGGTAGAGTTTATCTTGAGGAGGAACTTGAATCTATGGAAGATTCACATGATGAACTTGTTTATAATATCACTAAGGAACGTGACCTTGAAATTGCTAAATATAAAAAGGCTAAAAAGGATAAGGTCGAGTTTGGGGTTGGTCATGATAAACTAACCGAGGAGTTTGAGAAGCTCACCAAGGCTCACAAGGCTTTGGAGAGTCAACACTCTACCCTCAAAGAGTTACATGAACTACTTCAAACTCAACTAATCAATACAACAACCCTAGCACCTCTACTTCTTCTTGTGATCATGCAAATATTATTGAGGAAAATGCTAGGTTGAAGGATGAGCTAGCAAGGCTCAAGGGCAAGAGCCCTCAAGTTGAGAATGTTGTGGCCTCTATCCCACAAGTGGTTTCCCCTATTCCAAAAGTGGTTTCCTCTAGACCACAAGTGAGTGCTCCAAGGCAACAAGTGGGCAAGAAAGGTCTTGGCTATGCTGCCAAGAAGAAGAACAGGAAGAAGAAGAGCAAGAAGAAGGCCAACAATGTTGCTTCGGGTGGTATTTTCATTAGGTACAACACTACTCGTAGCACTCCCGCACAAGCTAAATATTTTGCTTTGAGTGGTGGTGTCATGAGGGACAACACTACTCGTAGCATTTCCGCGGGAGCTAACAATACACACCATTTCTTATACGTTGATTATTATGGTGTTGTGCAAGCTAAATACGTTGGTCCTATTGAAGGTTACATTGACTATACTATTTGGGTTCCAAAGACCCTTGTTGCTAACATGAGGGGACCCTCCTCAGGTCCTAACTCTAGTCAATGATCTCTTGCAGGACTATGATTCCGGTGGGTCTAAATGGATAATTGATAGTGGATGCACTAGTCATATGACAGGAAGCAAAGAACTTGTGACGGAGTTGCGCCCAAATGATATTGATGCAACCGTCACTTATGGAGACAAGTCCAAGTCTAAGGTATCGGGGTTTGGCAAGGTTGTGATTGCTCCTGATATCACTATCGTGGACGTCATGCTTGTTGAATCCCTTGGTTACAATTTACTTTCAGTTCGTTCATTAGGGAAGATGGGTTTCTCCGTCTTCTTTGATCCTGATATTGTGGTCCTTTTGAGGAGCAAGACTCTTGACGTCGCATACGTGGGACATGTTGAAAATGAGTTGTTCGTGATGGACTTTTCGGAGTCTACCAACTCTCAATCAATGTGTCTTTTCGGAAAGTAGGACGTGGGGTTGTTGTGGCATCGCTGCTTATCCCATGTCAACATGAGAACTTTGCAAAGTCTTCACAAAGGTGGCCTTATCCTCGGACTAAAATAAAACGTTTACTTTTACAAAGATCACGTTTGTAGGTCATGTGTAAGGAAAGATGCATGATGCCGCCCACAAGGCCAAGACTATTATCTCATCAAAGAGGATCTTGGAGCTTCTCCATGTTGATATCTTTGGTGTCGTGCCCGAGGCAAGTCTTGGAGGCAAGAAGTATTTCTTGGTGATTGTCGATGACTATTCAAGATACACTTGGGTTTATTTCTTCAAGTGCGGGAGTGAGACCCAACAAACTATCACCGACTTCACCAACCAAGTGCAACGTCAACATAGTGTCCAAATCATGGACATTAGGAGTGATAATTGTTGGAACGCGTAGAGATAAACAAAACTTTTCCTACGCGGTACTTCCAAGATCTAGTCGAGGTAGAAGGCCACGATGATTACCACTAGACGCGCGGTTGCGGATTATCGATGAAGAGCGCCGGGGCGGTGCAGTCCACGATCCGATCTAGCCGATCGGATCCTGCGAACGTCGAAGTGCTGAACGTACAACACCTCTGCCGGTATCCACACGTACGAGGAGGAGCTCCGACAGCGGACTGCTAGGTCCGGTGCGACGGCTGGACTGAGTGGGGCTAGGGTTCCCAACGCATGGGAGAGTGGACCAACGTGCCCGCTGGGCAACCTGTGCCCCTCTTTATATAGCGTATGGTAATGGGCTTCACAACACTTGTGGCCCATTCCCTCTGTGAGTCCAACTCACAAAACCAGTCCATTTCCGGTTCGGGTCCAACCCGACCAATACTTGCTCCCGCTCTTAAGTGTGCGACCCTGCAGGCTCATGGCGACTTGGACACGATTGGAGTCCAACTCCCAATCGATCAATCGGTAGCGACTCCTAGAAGAACGTGCCGACTCCCAAGTACCATTGATTCATGACGACATACCTTTCAATGTGATATTCATCTTAGTCCCTTTTGCCTCACGATATACCTTGTCGAGTTATAGGCGATTTATCGTCATCCCTTAAATAGCTCAACTCTCTTCTCGATCTGTGACATGTGATTCATCTGACTAACTCTTAGTCAACCGACAGAGTTAACACTTAACTGAGTCGCGCATGGCCATGCTTCCTGAATCATATCACTCGAGAGGGCCCAGAGAATATCTCTCCATTCGGAGGGGCAAAATCCCATCTTGATTATCCACATCACGCAGCTTGCTTCTCATTCGACCTGAACTCTGCCTTTATAGTTGCCTTGTCACAGAACAACGTTTGACAGAACCTAAGTCGGTGATCCACAACTCGGATTGTGCGACAACCTCAGGTCTAAGGATTACATTGATTGAGACATGCAAATGACGACTTGATCGTTGCATCTCAATGTGGGTCAGTCCGACTTGCTAAACTCTTTAGCCAAGTCCGTGAACGTTGGAATGGCATCACCATGCCCATGACAAGTGGAACCGTGTCATCAGCCAACACTCACATTAGTCTAGGGTGTGTGTCCAGCACAACCTAAATGACCAAGGACAATCTAGTATGAACAACATGAATATATAGTTCCACAATCGAATCACATATTCAATGACATATATCAGATGTTCAAAACAAGGACAACTTAATAACGTTATGAATACAATGGGAATTACATCATACATGATTGCCTCTAGGGCATATTCCCAACAATAATGGCTCCAAGTTCAAGAACAACATTTTGAATGAATTCCTTAGTGGTGAGGGTATTCGTCATCAATATTCCGCCACCTACACCCCTCAACAAAATGGTGTAGCCAAGCGGAAGAATAGAACTCTATTGGATATGGCAAGGACAATGTTGGCGGAGTATTTTTCTCCCTGATATCTATGGGCGAAGGCTATTTCCACCGCATGCCACTCCTCCAACTGCCTCTACATCCGCAAGGGCTTGGACAAGACTCCATATGAGATCCTCACCGGCAACAAACCCAACGTCTCCTACTTCCTTGTATTCGGTTGTAAGTGCTTCTATTTGATCAAGGGTGTTCGGTTGTCTAAATTTCAATCCAAAACTATCGAGGGTATATTTGTTGGTTACGGTGCCGAATCCCACACTTATAGAGTCTTTGACAAAGCCTCACGGATTGTCATATAATCTTGTAGTGTGGTTTTCAAGGAAAATGATGGCTCCCAAGTGGCGCAATTTCATGTTTCTAATGTAGATGTTGAAATGCCTCAAGAAGCCATAGGAAGGATGGGCGTGGGATTTGTCCGCCCCATTGAGGGACACCTTATGGCGACTCGGGAAGGACTATGCTCTACTCAAGTGGAGCCCTCATCTACAATAGAAGAACAATCCAAGGAGCCAAGTGATGCACCTAACCAAGAACTTGATGAAGACCCTCCTCTCATTGACCAAGTTACTACGCAAGATGCAACCACTCCTATCATTCAAGCTAGTCAAGGTCAAGGACAAGATCAACGATCCTCATACTCCTCTCCTCAAGTTGAATATAGTGTTGAAGATGTTGTTGTTTATGATGATGATGATGACCAAGGACAAGTTGGTCAAGACGGGGACCCAAATGATCAAGATGACAAAGTGATTCCTCCTTGCAATAATGAGGAGATCGAAGACCGTCGTGCTAGAAGGATAAGAAGAGCTTTGAAGCATATTGATGCCCAAGACAACAAAGTGTTGAAGGATGTTCAAGCTAGAAGATCCACAAGAATGCAATTGCCTCATTTTAGTGAGCATCAAGCTCACATATCTATGGTGGAACCAAAGAAAGTGTTTGAAGCTCTTGAGGACTCCGATTGGGTTGAAGCTATGCATGATGAGATCGATAAATTTGAGCGCAATAAAGTTTGGAAGCTAGTTGAGAAGCCCAAAGATTGCCACAATGTTATTGGCACTAAGTGGATACTCAAGAACAAACAAGATGAGAATGGTATTGTCATAAGGAACAAGGAAAGATTGGTGGCTCAAGGCTACACTCAAGTGGAAGGAATTGACATTGATGAGACCTATGCTCCCGTGGCTCACCTTGAGTCCATCTGTATCCTTCTTGCATATGCATCTTTGCATAATTCCAAGTTGCAACAAATGGATGTCAAAAGTGCTTTCTTGAATGGCACACTCAAAGAGGAGGTATATGTTAAGCAACCTCCGGGGTTCGAGAACCTCAACTTTCCTAACCATGTCTACAAGCTTGATACGGTGCTCTATGGAGTTAAACAAGCACCACGTGCGTGGTATGAGCACCTTAGAGACTTATTGGAAAACCGTGGTTTTGAAGTTTGGAAGATCGACCCCACCCTTTTCACAAAGAGGGTAAAGGGAAAGCTTTTCATATGCCAACTCTATGTGGACGATATTATCTTTGTCTCAACTAACCCAGCTTTTAATAATGAGTTCTCAAAGCTTATGACTGACAGGTTTGAGATGTCCATGATGGGAGAGCTTAAATTCTTCCTTGGCTTTGAGATCAAGAAATTGGCTCATGGGACTTTCATTTCTCAAGCCAAGTACACCCAAGACATGCTCAATAGGTTTAATTTACAAGGTGCAAAAATAAAGCCATCCCCTATGCAAGTCAAATGCCACCTCAAGCGCAATCCTCATGGTAAAGATGTGGACCAAAAGTTGTATCGTTCTATGATTGGTTCTTTGCTTTACCTTTGTGCATCTAGGCCCGATATCGTTTTGATTGTATGTGTGTGTGCAAGGTATCAAGTGGATCCTAAGGAAAGCCACTTAGTGGCGGTCCATAGGATCTTTCGGTATTTTGTTGATACCTCAAGGTTTGGTTTGTGGTACCCAAAGGGGGCACAATTCTCTCTCAAGGGCTACACACACTCAGATTGGGCTGGTGATCAAGATGATAGTAAGTCTACTTCCGGGGCTTTCCAATTTCTTGGCAGGTCCTTGGCGAGTTGGTCTTCCAAGAAGCAAAATTGTATATCTCTCTCCACTGCTGAAGCCGAGTATGTGGCGGCCGCTAGTGCTTGCACCCAATTTCTATGGATGAGGCAAACCCTCAAAGAGTATGATGTTCACCTGGAGAAGGTGCCTCTCATGTGTGACAATGAAAGTGACATCAAGATCGCCTATAACCCCATGCAACACACAGGTACGAAGCATATTGAGATTCGTCATCATTTCAACTGGGATCATGTGGAAAGAGGTGATATTGAGCTAGCATATGTCCCCACCAAGGATAATATCGCGGACATCTTCATGAAGCCTCTTAATGATGCAATATTCATGTTCTTGAGGAATGAGCTAAATATCATTGATTCTAGGAGTTTGACTTGAAGATCTTGCACACACCCCTATAGTTGATACGTGTTTGGGTTTAGGTGTAGGCATGGACATAGGGGGAGTGTTATCCTAACACATTGGGTTCTCCCTCTCCCCATTATGCCCAAAGCAAAAATTCATTGTTATCTCTCTTTTTTCTAATGTTAAATTGTGACCTTCAATGTTGAGTATTGGCCATGCACCCAAGATATATCTTCGCGATGTCATACCATGATCTCTTACATGGTGGCTTAGGCCACCAACCTCTTCTTTGTGAAGAGTTGGATCTTAGTTGGGGTTTTATTTGATTTTCATTGCATTTTCTCATGTTTTCCCTTGCTAAGTGTTTTCGTAGGAAAATCTCACTCACTTGGTCTTTGTTGTTTGATTCCTGTAAATGAGCGAGATAAGTACTACTTCCAGTTTGGTGTTTCTATCATAAGCCTATCTACCCAAAAACCAGACTCTATCTAGCACATTTGTCGCTCCATTGAAACTAGGAAGTTTCGAATCAGAAGGCAGTCGGAATATCCGGTACAGTTCTGTACCGGAATATCCGGGTGGACTCGGAATATCTAGTTCAAACTTGAACCGAAATATCCGGGCTGGCGAATCTCCACATATCTGGAGGGACACAGGGTGGAGAGGCAGTTCCTGTCTTTCTCCCCCAAGTCCTCTTCTCCACCAAATCGCCGCCCCTCCGATTCTTGGCCTCCCGGGCCACTTCCTCCACGGGATTTGCGTGTTTTATGCCGGATCTTGTTCCCCATCTCCTTGGGATCATCTCCATCCAAGCATATTCATCCATGGAAGCGGGTAATGTTCAACCTCTTTGAATCTTGGTGCCATAACCCTACCCCTCCATGGATTCTTGTTTTTCTTGTCAATTCTTGATAGTGGATGTTCCCTAAGGTATCTATTGCATGCTAGAAACAATAGGTCAGCACCTCGTATCACCGATCTAGTTTGAATCTATGGGAAGATGATATCAGTGTTGTTTTCGTGGACCCGGAATATCCGGTTCAATACTGAACCGGAATATCCGGTTGGGTTCTGTCCCAAATTTTCAGTACTGTTTTTTAGCATCCCTAGAATTGTTACTTGATTGGTATGTGGTTGCTTTCCTATTGTTTTATCAGTATGATTCCTTCATTGATGACATGTGTGCACTTACCCCATTGCTTCCTTCTATGTTATGCTTTCACAAGTAGCTCTCACGCTGACAAGTTGGGCCCTCGCAAGCGTCCTTCGTACAAGGGCACTAGTGATGAGGACCCTAGTGACCCTTTTCCTCCAAGGAAAGTTGTTGCCAAGGGGAAGGCCAAGTTTGTTGCCACTAAGCCATCCAAAAAGAAGAAAAAGGGCAGAGAAGTCAGGAGAGTTACAAGTATGATGTGACCACTCAGGAATTTTCGCATATTCGTCAGAGGGATTGGTACAACACTCCCAGAGATATGGAGTGTGAGGATGCTCGGTTCTGGTGCAAGGAGCAGTCCTACATCTTTGCTGACATTTATTCTGATTACAAGTTTCCAATCCGTCAGATGCATCCTACCAAGTTCCAGTTCATCAAGGATAAGGAAGAATTTGCTGATGCTGCTAGTATCATTGAGAGGTTTAGTCTTGTGAAGCTCTTGGAGACTCGTTGCCCCTACAATACCGATCTCGCGGTTCAGTTCATGTCCACGCTGGCTTTTGACTCAGGTGTTCGTGCAGTTTGAAGTGGATGACCCAGTCCACTCCTTGTGAGGCTCCATTTCACAGGCTGGGCCATTTGCTTGGTTACAAGCACCGCTCTCATCCTCCACTTGGTCACCAGTATGCATGATGTGGAGAGACCCCAGCGAGAGAGGACTATGGCTAAGATGTATGCTCCTGGTTTTACTGTTGGCAAGTTGGAAGGGCTTCTCCCATTCTATGATCAGCTCATGCGCCTCTTCCGGTCCTTCTTGGTTCCTAGTGGGGGTAACAATGATGCTCTCACCAGTCCGCTTTGCAACCTTCTGATTCTAGCAAAGCAGTGTATGGAGGATGAGGACCCTACAACTTCCTACACTGTGGATGTTATGGATATCATCTTCAATGAGCTTCGCAATGCTATGATTGGTGGGAACACCATCCCATATGGACCTTATATTATGATGTTGATCATGGATAACATGCAAATGCACTTCAATGAGCTTCCTTTACAAGACCATGCCTTCAAGAAGATGTATGTCAAGAAGAAGGTTGTTCCTGCTCCTACTCATGAGGGTGGTTCCTCTATGGGAGGTGTGGCCCCTTCCAGTGCTCGCATGACTGACTCTTCCACTACTATGTGCTAAGTGAGGAAGTTGTCCTGGTTTCAGCACAATGTGTTGTGCATGAAGGTGGATATACACAAGGAGCAGTACCAGGCCTACCGCGGGGACACTTCTATGTCCAGCTCTCAGCGTCAGATTCTTCACCATGTGAGTGGTGCTACTCGTAATCTTCTTGCTGCCCTTGTTCCAGAGTCTTATTCTCAGTGGGCTTCCAGAGACTGTACCCCTTGGGTGCGGATTGAGGAGTCTCTTCGTGCCACTCCTGCTTCTTCTAGTACCCATGTAGGTGATGATTTCGAGGAGGAAGATGAGGATGTGGACGAGGATCAGGAGTCGGCTGGGGAGTCGTGTGAGCACTCGGATGCTTAGCTTGTCTATGGGACTCTAGCACCACTACCTATCTCCTTTTTGGTGTCTCGATGCCAAAGGGGGAGAAGTAGTCTTAGGCCTACGGGATTTGCATGGGTTTCGGGCACAAGCATATGATTTTACCATTTCTTGAGAGCTTGTGTCCATTTAGTCTTATTCGTGCACTATTTGCTATTTGTTGCCTCGTTTAAAACTATGTGCTATTATGTGTTGTGAGACTATGGTGACTATGGTTATTTGGTTATCTATGATTATCTATGTTGAGGATATTATCTATTATTGTGCTTTGGTATACTTGACATTATCTCTTCGCACAAGGTATCTCTTTCAAACTTCCTCAATATATTGGTTATAGTTTTGTTGGCATGTTTGTTTTACTTGTTGGAAATTACTCTCTGTATGGATATTGCACATTTTGCATTTGAGGCAAACAAAAGATATGCATATGTGTAGGGGGAGAAATTTCTATGTCATTTCAAACATGTACTCGTCAAGGTTTTATTGCAAATCTTAGTATTGTCGTCTAACACCAAAAAGGGGGAGATTGAAAGTGCATTTCGTTTTCCCGTTGTTTTGGGTGTTAGTTCACAATACTAAGTACATTATTTATTGAGGTGTTTAGTGTGTAGGTGTTATACTTAACATCTGCATCGATCACCAAAAAGATCGGTGAAGATTGGCCATTGAGATTTGGGATAGAGAGGAGCCGATTATTCTAACCGGATTATTCTGGGAAACCGGATATTCCGGTTAGGGTGGTCTCTGTCCAGTTGGGCAACCGGATTATTCATTAGGAACCGGATATTCCGATTGAGGTAGTTTTGCTCAAAATCGACTAAGGACTCAAACTTCAAGTCACAACAGCCAGCCGGATTATTTGAACCTGATTATTCCGTGTCAACCGAATATCTGGTTCAGGTGCTTGCGCGGGGCAGAAGCCAACCGGATTATTGGTACCGAATTATTCAGTCCCATACGGATTATCCGGTTGAAGTCAACGAGTTCGTTTCAGATCTGGAGAAAGAAGCCAACCGATATTCCGGTACATGTTTTCCTGCGCAAACGGCTAGATTTGAGGAGGGGGTTTAAATACCCCTCCTCTTCCTCCTTGAGCTCTAGTTCGTCCAAAGCATTGAATAGCATTTATTGAGCTCACCAAATCTTCAATTACTCCCAATCCCTCCCACCAAACTTGTTTATCTTCGGAGGATTGAAGGAGAATGCCCTGATCTACATCTTCACCGAGCCATTCTTCATTTCCCCCTCATTCTCTTGAGGGATTAGAGTCTAGGATTTCCATTTGTGGAGAACCTAGACCTCTTGCTACTATTGGTGATTCTTGGTGTTGGGAGCCCCCAATTTGGTTGTGGGTGTGTGCCCCCAGCTAGTTTGTAAAGGATTCAATTCCCGCCTCAAAGGGGATCAATAGTGGAAGGTGGACTAGGCCTTTGTGGCGGGGTTCATCGGAGAATAGGGTGAGGCCTTTGTGGCGTTGAGTAGGCCTTTGTGGCGAAGCTCACAGAACCTCCAACGAGACGTACTCCCTTAACAAGGATGAACTCGGGATTACATCGTGTCTCCGCGTGCTTCATATCGATTACCTTGTTCCCTTCCCCTTTACTTGTGCTTGTATTGTGTCTGTGCTTGTTGTTATCATATAGGTAAATTCACCGTAGTTGCATTATCTATAGAATTTACCTTTATTTCAAAGCCTAATCTTGAAGAAAAATTAAAATTGGTCATAGCACCTATTTACCCTCCTCTAGGTGCCCTCACTATCCGTTCAACATTGACCCCACACAAGCCCAAGAGTCTCCGAGTCAAGGATCATCTTCTTCATTCGGAGAGGTCCAAGATGAAGGGCCAAGACTGCTTCTAACACTGCCACTCCCTCCTCCTCGAGGGTTCCTGATGATAAGCCCGGATGGTTTGCCAAGTTTTCCTCAAAGGTCAAGGACTCAGTTTGCTTCCGCAATGACTGCCTCTATGATGCTCACCTTGCTTCCCATCACTCCGAGAGACGTCATAAAGAGATCATGAGTGCATTGCATCTCCCCCACTCTCCTGTATATACTAATCCTCCAGAGAAGGCTGCTAGGCTTCGTGCTCATGGTGTTTCATGGAGCGATGATGATGATGCTCATGATGGTGCTGAGACCACGGCTCATGAGGGCGGTGATGATGATCCGGAGCGTACTGATGCTGGCAAAGCGTGTTGGGAACCCCAAGAGGAGGGTGTGATGAGCACAGTGGTAGGAGTTTCCCCTCAGTTAAGAACCAAGGTTATCAATCCGGTAGGAGAAAGAGGATATTCGGAAGGTTGATGCCACTGACGATGGTGATGGCGCCTCACCGGGGTCAGCAACAACGCGGAACCTGCACACAACACAACCAAAATACTTTGTCCCAATGGTACAGTGATGTTGTCAATCTCATCGGTCTTGCTGAAAACAAAGATTAGACGTATAGTGTGGAAAATGGTGTATGCTTGTAGTAAGTAAAGAAAAGCAGGAAAATTGTAGAGGTTTGTTTAACAATGTAGGAAAATGGACCGGGGTTCATAGGTTCACTAGTGGTGTCTCTCCATAAAAGATAGCATGTTGGGTGAACAAATTACAGCTAGGCAATTGGCAAATAGAGGTTGCACCATAGTGCACATTCATGGCATGATGACTACTATGATATTTAGTGCGGGCATTACAACAATATACATAGACCGTAATCCAACTGCATCTATGACTAATAATCCACCCTCGGGTTATCATCTCAACCCCCTTAGGTATTAAATTGTAAGTAACAGATAATCGCATTAAGCAATATGTGTAATGTAAGCAATGATTGTGCACGCGGCACTCACACCGCTGTTTTCTCCCTAGTGGCAACAACACATCCTCCCCCGTCACGTTTCTGTCACTCGAGAACAGGCGAAAAGGAGGCATGAACCCACTATCGAGCATAAATACTCCCTCCTGGAGTCACTAGCAACTACTTGGCTAGAGCAACCACTAGCAACGGAAAGCATGCAAGATCACAAATAACATATACAATAAAGACTATAATCAACTTAGCATAAGTTCAATATTCATCGGATCCTAGCAAACACAACACATAGAGTTACATAAGAACAATCTCGATCATGTTAGGCAGCTCACGAGATCTAAACATTGAGGCATAGGAGGAAAATACAACCATCTAGCTACTGCTATGGACCCGTAGTCCAAGGATGAACTACTCACGCATCACTCCGGATGCAGCCATGGTGATGAAAAGGCCTCCGGTTATGATCTCCTCTCCGGCAGGGTGCCGGGAGACAGCTTCAGACCCCCCCGATCTAGGGTTGACGACGACGGCAGCTGCGGAACTTTTCGGGGATTTTTTATCAGGTATTTAGGTTTTTCCTTCGGAGGGGATTAAATAGGCGAAAGGGCAAAGGTGGTGGAGCCCTGGGGGCCCCACACCACCACCCGACGCGGCCAAGGGGGGCGCCTCCCCATGGTGTGGGCCCCCTGTGGCCCTTCTCCGGGTCTCTTCGACTCCGTGGAACCTTCGGGAATTCTAAGACTTCCGGGCTTCGAATTTTCCAATTCCGATAATAATTCCAGAACAACTTTTCTGAAACTAAAAACAGCAGAAAAACATGGAACTGGCTCTGTGGCATCTTGTCAATAGGTTAGTCCGGAAAATCAATAAAAATGACATAAAGAAGGGAGAAAACATGTAGCAATTGGCATAATATCATCATGGAGCATCAGAAATTATAGATACGTTAGAGACGTATCAAGCATCCCCAAGCTTAGTTCCTACTCGTCCTCGAGTAGGTAAACGATAAAACACAATAATTTCTGAGGTGACATGCTACTAACATAAACTTGATCATAAAGATGTAAAAGCATATGTAAGCTGAGATCATAGAACTTTTAACACAAACATGATAAATAGAACTTTAATAATAAATCATAGCAATCACTTTGCATCATGAGAAGTATCTCAAATAAAAGGTCATGAATAACAATGCAAATAAAGATATACGTTTGTTTCAAGTATAGAGAAAACATGGCAAAGTGGTATTTCGCTAGTCCTTAAGAGTGGGGCAAAACATAAATGCCAAGACACCTTCAAAGTTCATCAGGAAGACTAGAGCAAATAATTTGAGAACAAACAATAACACATCATGAATCAATTAATAATTTTTCTGGGACAAATGCACATAAAACTCAGAATGAAAAATGCTCTCTCAACTGTGCATAAAGTTAGAAGATGGAGATTCAACATAAAAGTAAAAGAAAGGCCCTTTGCAGAGGGAAGCATGGATCACTCATGTGCTAGAGCTTTTTGTTTTATTAAACAGAGGTATTAAAAGTTTGACAATGGGTGTCTATATTTTGGGAGATGTATGCTAATGTCAACAAATGGTAAACAGAAAATACAGTACGTCACAAGCCAACTAGATTTCACAAGAGCGGATCCCATATGAAGGACGCATCTGGGTAGAAGGTCATCCCTCTTTCTCTTTTGTTTACACAATTATGCTTTGACTGATAAATCACGGGCAAAAATAGTGAAGAGATTTTGTGTGCATTAATTTGGGGCTAGGCACCCCGCTGCCAGCTCTTCTATCATTTGGATAAGCTGATGAAGCCACTTGTCCAGGGTGTGAAATCTAATCAACAAGTGAGATAAAGATTCTCTATTTACGTCCTCATGAGCAAAAACAGGAACATAAAGCAGGAGTAATTTTGAAGGTTTTAAAGGTAACACAAGAGCAATTTACTTGGAGTGGTAGTTAAATACCACATGTAGGTAGGTATGGTGGACACAATGGGAAAACTTGGTTTTAGGGAGTTTTATGCACGAGTAGAGCTCATACTCAGTACAGGTGGAGGCTAGCAAACGACTGGGAGCGACAAATCAAGAGAGCATAAGAGTCATAATCATGCATAGCGACATAAACATCATTAATTAAAGCATAAGCGGTATCACAAGTTCAAAAACTAAATGATCATAGAGGCTATTAGTGACTGGTTCATAGTCATAAACATGGTGTGAGCATGCTCCAAGTCAACCAAATAAAACATTCGAAAGAGAATACCATAAATTTATGCTTTAGTATGACAAGAACAACTCATGAATCTTTCAATGGCACATTAAACACTCTCAGCTATTTGAGGCTAATAATGCTACTTAATAACCACAAGGCTTTAAAACTAAAATAACATCTAGCAGGATACGAAAAAGTTCTAGCCACAGTCTATACAAGCTTCTACCTGCACCATTAAAAATTCTACTTCAATGTGGTATCCTCGCGCAGGGCTCAGTAGGATTAATAGGATACTCATATCAATAAGTTGCAACTTCTTTTTCGGAAGCTCATCTGGAAAGAACTCCAGTGTTAAGCGTGCTTAGCCTGGAGCAATTTGAGGATGGGTGACCGAACGGGAAGTCCTTCCCGGGTGCGCATGAGTGAGGACAAAGTGCGCAGGAAAGAATAGTGTTGGTCTGTGGGGCCAGTCTATAGATCCTACAGAGCTACTAGGGGTGACAGCCGCCGGCTACGAGGCGGCCGGGGTGTTACACTTGGTATCAGAGCCGACCCTCACGGTTACACGGGCGTGTGCGGGTCAGTGGGTGGACATGTGGGACATGTGCCGGCACTGGGCGCATAGACGAGTGCCAAGAGGGGAAGTTCCTGAACTGTAGGTTGGCCGACGAGGGCGTCGGTCTTATAAGGGGGGAAGGATGTGTTATCCTGGCGCAGGGCTCAATAGGATTAATAGGATACTCATATCAACAAGTTGCAACTTCTTTTCCGGAAGCTCATCTGGAAAGAACTCCAGTGTTAAGCGTGCTTAGCCTGGAGCAATTTGAGGATGGGTGACCGACCGGGAATTCCTTCCCGGGTGCGCATGAGTGAGGACAAAGTGCGCAGGAAAGACTAGTGTTGGTCTGTGGGGCCAGTCTATAGATCCTAGAGAGCTGCTAGGGGTGACAGCCGCCGGCTACGAGGTGGTCGGGGTGTTACATTCAAGCAGCAGTTTCTTCTCCCAGCACCATACAAGATATGTTTTAAACAAGAATACTCTTCATGATACAGCAAGAAAACATGAGAGCACTCACATAACACTACTAAAACTAACAACTCTTAGATAAGAGATGCATGCAAAACAGGAGCTAAATAAATGCAACAGCGAGACAAAGATTAAGAATACAAAGTATTCCCATGAAAAAGCGGAGCGTGTCACTCTCCAATAAAAGAATGTTGGGGTACAACCAAGCTTATTGCAAAAATAAAAACATAGTGAAAGCAAAAATAAAAGACAATCCAAGTAAAGCACATAAGATGTGACCGAATAAAAATATAGTTTCACTAGAAGTGACCTGATAATTTTTCGATGAAGAAGGGGATGCCCAAGCATCCCCAAGCTTAGACGCTTGAGTCTTCTTGGAATTTGCTGGATGTACCACCGCGGAATCCCCAAGCTTAGGCTTTTTCACTCTTCTTGATCACTTCATATCATCCTCTTCTCTTGACCCCTGAAAACTTCCTTCACACCGAACTTCTCACAATCTTCATTAGCAACGTTAGTGCAATCGTAATAATAAATTCACATGGTTCAGTTTCAACACAATAATAACACTCGTAAACACATTAGATACTGTTACAACTTCTTTTAAAACGCTTTTTCTCAAAATAACACCAAAAGAAAGAGATTAAGATGCAAATGCAATTATTGGCAGAAATCTTTCAAAACAGGACAGCGGGTAAAGATGATCTTTTTCGTAAATATTCTGTTGCTCAAATCAAAAGGTGGTAAACTAATAAAAGTTGCGTATATATCCCAGGATTACGCACAAAAAAACTCGTGTCATTTTGAATTTTCTGTGATTTTATACGAATTAAACAGTGGACAACAGAAATCTGTTTCATGCACAGAAATCCGAAATATAGTCTCAACTTTCCACTAGAGACTTTACTTGGCTCAACAAAGACACAAAACAAAATATACATCGGGGTTGCTAAGCAAATAGACAACACTCAGGTGCAAAGAAAACAAAAGAAAACGACGGAAAACAGGTTGAAAACGGAGAAATAAAACGGGTTGTCTTCCGGTAGCTCTTTTCTGTAACGCCTTTCAGCTAGGCATAGAAAAGTGGAATCAAGTAGATCCTCACATAAGAAGTATGAATTGAATCAATAGAGAGCATCAAGAAGCAATAATAAAACAAATTTAAGTCTAACCCACTTCATATGCATAGGAATCTTGTAAAGAAATAAATTAAAGAATCTCAAACTAGAAATCATGGGAAGGTAGAACAAGAGCAACTTCAAAACTTTCAACAAAAAGAGAGGTGTTTTAGTAACATGAAAATTCCTACAACCATATTTTCCTCTCTCGTAATATTTTTTCAGTAGCATCATGAACAAACTCAACAATATAATTATCATAAAGCATGTTTGTCATGGTCTAAAAGCACACAATTCATACCAAGCTCAAAAATAGTGGGATCAAAATTTAAAATCAGCTCTTCTTTTTCCCACTTTTAGCAATAGAAAAACAAGATGATTGATCACTCTTAAAAGGTATAGGACACATTATAGCAATCCTATTTTCAGTAGCATTATAATTTATAACATCAAGTAACATAGGACCATCATCAAAAGCATTATCATAAGATTTATCCAAGTAGCATGGATTATCACACATAATAGTAGAAATATCATTCTCACAAGTTTCATTCATAGTAGTATCAAGGTCACAAGTATAGCAAGTATCAATTTCATCAAATAATGTATGAGTTAAAGAGTTACTATCATTGGGAGGTATACATGGGTAGCTCCATTCTTCCTCCCCTTGATCATCACTCTCCTCCACTTTTTCACCCAATGAGCTTCCAGATTTAGCAATTTCTTCTTCCATAGGTTCCTGCAAGGCATCCGTTACTTCCTTAGGTTGTGATAATTTATTAAGATATTCCATTATGTAGTAATTACAATCCTTGTAATTATCAAATAAATATTCAAGTATAACATAAGTCTCATATTTATAAGGTGAATCATCAATACTTTCAAGCAAATAGGCAATTTAGAATGCACCCTTCCAAGCAATAAATTCTTCAATTTGTTCCACATCATATAATTCATAATTTCCCTTAACATAAGAAGATATGGTAACATTATCATTATACTCACATTGAAAAGGGAGGTGTTTATACCTCCTACAGTAACAAGATTTATCAAAGCAATAAGTAACATTATAAGTAGAGCACAAGTTTTTAGCATAGTCATGCAATTTATTAATTTGCTCCCATAAGTGTACCCCTTTTTGTGACAAACGGTGTTCCTTATAATGTTTTTGTTGTTCAACCGTGAACCCACCTTGCCTAAAAGATCTAGTTTCAAAGACATCAAACATTGATAGCAAGCATGATAAAGCAAAAAATAACAGCTAGAATAAGAACTATTTTCTTGTGTTTTTGATATAAAGAAGCAAAACAATACAAAAAAATAACAACAAGACAATAAATAAAATAAAGAGGTTGAGAGTGAGAGACTCCCCTTGCCATAAGACTTCTTTCTCCCCGGCAACGGCGCCAGTATAAGTCCTTGATGATGGCAAAGCGTGTTGGGAACCCCAAGAGGAGGGTGTGATGAGCACCACGGTAGGAATTTACCCTCAGTTAAGAACCAAGGTTATCAATCCAGTAGGAGAAAGAGGATCTTAGGAAGGTTGATGCCACTGACGGTGGTGATGGCGCCTCACCGGTGTCAGCAACAACGCGGAACCTACACACAACACGACCAAAATACTTTGTCCCAACGGTACAGTGAGGAGGTTGTCAATCTCACTGGCCTTGTTGAAAACAAATATTAGACGTATAGTGTGGAAAATGGTGTATGCTTGCAGTAAGTAAAGAAAAGCAGAAAATGGTGTATGTTTAACAGTGTAGGAAAATGGACCGGGGTTCATAGGTTCACTAGTGGTGTATCTCCATAAAAGATAGCATGATGGGTGAACAAATTACAGGTAGGCAATTGACAAGTAGAGGTTGCACCGTAGTCCACATTCATGACATGATGACTACTATGATATTTAGTGCGGTCATTACAACAATATACATAGACCGTAATCCAACTGCATCTATGACTAATAATCCACCCTCAGGTTATCATCTAGACCCCCTTAGGTATTAAGTTGCAAGCAACAGATAATTGCATTAAGAAATGTGTGCAATGTAAGCAATGATTGTGCACGCGGGCACTCACACCGCTGTTTTCTCCCTAGTGGCAACAACACATCCTCCCCCGTCATGTTTCTGTCACTCGAGCATAGACGAAAAGGAGGCATGAACCCACTATCGAGTATAAATACTCCCTCTTGGAGTCACTAGCAACTAGGCCAGAGCAACCACTAGCAACGGAAAGCATGCAAGATCACAAATAACATATGCAATAAAGACTATAATCAACTTGGCATAAGTTCAATATTCATCGGATCCCAGTAAACACAACACATAGAGTTACATCAGAACAATCTCGATCATGTTAGGAAGCTCACGAGATCTAAACATTGAGGCATAGGAGGAGAAGACAACCATCTAGCTACTGCTATGGACCCGTAGTCTAAGGATGAACTACTCACGCATCACTCCGGATGCAGGCATGGTGATGAAGAGGCCTCCGGTGATGATCTCCTCTCCGGCAGGGTGCCGGAAGACAGCTTCAAACCCCCCCGATCTAGGGTTGACAACGACGGCGGCTACGGAACTTTTCGGGGATTTTTTATCAGGTATTTAGGGTTTTCCTTTGGAGGGGATTAAATAGGTGAAAGGGCAAAGGCGATGGAGCCCTGGGGGCCCCACACCACCCCCCGGCGCGGCTAGGGGGGCGCCACCACATGGTGTGGGCCCCCTGTGGCCCCTCTTCCGGTCTCTTCGGGACTCCGTGGAACCTTCGGGAATTCTAAGACTTCTGGGCTTCGAATTTAACAATTCCGAGAATATTTCCAGAACAAATTTTCTGAAACTAAAAACAACAGAAAACAGGGAACTGCCTCTGTGGCATCTTGTCAATAGGTTAGTCCGGAAAATTGATAAAATGACATAAAGAAGGGAGAAAACATGTAGCAATTGGCTTAATATCATCATGGAGCATCAGAAATTATAGATACGTTAGAGACGTATCACGTACACCTTCGAGGGGCTCTCAGGAGTGATCTCCTAGGGATTCTAGTATCATGCTTCTCTCTTTTTGATATCTTTGATGCCAAAGGGGGAGAAGTGATCTATTAGGATTGCGGGTGTTTGCATGGGAGGTCCACAAGCCTATTTCTTGGCTGCTCTTCTCGTTTGGCTTGCGGACTTGTTATTTTCTTTATCGTGTTTCGTGTTCAAAACTATGTTCTTATGTGTGAGACCTATCTTTATTCAGTTGCATGAACCTATATCCGTTGATCTAAAGTTCATTATGTCTATATTTAGCAATCCTCCTTGTGTACTAACTTGTGTTGTCATCAAAAACCAAAAAGGAGGGAGATTGAAAGGGCATTTTGTGCTATACCCGTTTTGGAGTTTGACGACAACACAGTTAGGGTATCTAATGGCTTTTCTTATTCTCTTAGTCTACAGGTTCACCTAAGATTTCCCCTCCCAAAAAGAAGAGCGCGTGGTTTCATGAAGAAAACACTTTTGCTCTGAAATTGCGGTAGTACCGCAGTTTCGTCCGATAGTACCGAGCGTGCGGTAGTACTATCGCCACTACCGCATTTGCCTTATTTCGGGATAGCAAGGTACTAGAAAGGGTGCGGTAGTGGCCTCGGTAGTGGTCCGGTATACTGCCTTCGCAGTACTACCGACGTAACTTCTGGTACTACCGGGGCCAGCGGTGCTACCGTGGTCAGTACCGAGGTTGCTCGATCTCAGCACTGTGGCGTACTGACTTCAGTCCGGTAGTAGGCCAATACTACTACCTTGTCGGTACTACCGACGTACCTTCAGGTACTACCAGGGTTGTGGAAGGAGGGGCTCCCGGTGTTTCAAACGTTGGAAGAAAAGAGGACCCAGTACTACCGGGGTTTAGTCCGGTAGTACCGGCTGTGCGGGTGTTGCACAACCACATTCGTGGAGAGAGAGTATAAAAGGAACCCACCTTCTTCTTAGTTGGTTAAGCTTCACACTCTCTCTCTCCTTTCCATTAATGCAAGCTTCAACTACTTAGATCTCCCTCTCCAACCACCCAAACACTCCGATACTTTGTGGAGAGCTAGAGGAGACCTAGATCCGTGATTCCACCTAAGGAATTGTAAATCCATCCATCACATCCTAGTAGATCTAGAAACCCACTTGGGGTCTAGAAACCCTAGTGGAACTTGTGCTTGGATCTTCCGCCTTGTTGCAAGAAGCTTCGGATTGATTGAGAGTCTCCATCCATCTTGTGGAGTGTCCTCAACCTCGTGTAAAAGTTTGGTCAGCGCCTTCAAGTCGACCTCATAGTGGAAACGAGAATCTCCCTCACCGGAGAAGCTCATGGAGAATAAGGTGTGCACATCCGTGCTATTGAGGAGTGCCTAGGTGGATCCCTACCTCTCCAACGTAGAAGTACTTATCTTGAGAAGGAACTATGGGAAACATATCCTTGCCTCCTTGTTTACACTTGTGGTTATCCTGTTACCTTTCATATTGCTTCTGTTGCATATTGTATTTTGTATCACATAGGTTGTTCATCTAGTTGCACATCTAGATAACATTGTATTACTTGTTTATCCCAATCTAAAAAGGAAAAGAAGAAAAATTGGTAGTCAACCTATTCACCCCCTCTAGTTGACCACATTGAACTTTCAAAGACGACGTGGATAATTGATTGGCTAAAATAGTGGGTGATGTGGATAGCTTGCATGTTGAGATAGAAAAAACATAAATGCATCTTAGTGGGGTTTTGTCTTATAAGAGATATAGATTAGTGTAACATAAATTGTTATAGAGTTGGCATCTGTTTCCCGCATACACATTTAGTTTATTGATTGAGTTAAATAGATATCTGATTGTGAAAACTTACGGACTTGTTTCAAAATTTGAGGGTTCCCTTAGAATGTCAAGGAAATGTTCTAGTGCAATATTTAGTAATACTTGTTTAGCTTATGTCAATGAATGAAGATGTCAATGTTCTGAAGTCTAACATGCACTTGTTGACATAAGGACGGGTGTGTATAGTATTATACACACATGCAGGCAATTGACTGATACATGTCTATTAATAGACAAGAGCTGAAAAGGTTATTTCAGATACAAACAAGTATGAGACATTTCAAGAACTAGTTTGATAGGGATATCATAGAGGGTCATGAGGTTTATTCATGCTTGAGTTGGAAGGAAATATTAAGCCTCACTATTGTTCATGATAAGGTGAATTCTTTCCTAATAATAAATAATATTTGTGTTTATAAGAATGTTATACTACCTAAGTCTATGCATTATGTATTATCAGGATTATTGATAACACAAGCATTGGCGAAGCAATGGAGCTGGTTGAAGAGGATGGCAAGCACGAGGGAGGCGAGGGAGGAAGTGGAGCCATCAAGGAAAGGATATTCGGTTCGGACTGGCAGAAGTCCCGAATTTGAAACGAGCATGGACTCTTCATACGGACTCCAAATAAAGCAAATGAGCACAATCTGAAACAGAATTTTGAAGGGCTTTCCAATGGATCCGGCCCCACGCACCGATTCGACTCGTACAAGACGTGGTGACCAAAACAATGCACGAATCATTTTCTGCCAGTTTCCAAATAGAGTCCTGTCAAGTTAGGAAACTTAGAGATTTGTTTGATTTCGACCCCAACACTAGGTTGGACGTCCAGCAGCCCTTATAAGGCTTGTAATTCGCATTATTAGAGATTAGACTACGTTAAAACACAAACCCTAGATCTCTAGATTGAAACAACTTGTAAGCCTTCATCTGGAAGTTCATCTGCAAACTTTACGTGTTACCTGTTGTTCCACTGGGAATAAGACGGTACAGGACCACTTGTAGTCGGTGGATTACTTGTGCAAGAGTGTGGAGTTGAGAATATCCTTGGGGTTGCTATATTTTGCATTGGCATCAGGGATCAGCCGGGAGAGTTCTTAGTGGCGCACTAGTTATCATTCAGAAGTTATTTGTGAGTTCACTGAAAAGATTGGGCCACCCCTTATCATCTTGTATCGGATTTACAGGTTGCCTCGGTGAGCTATCATATCTTCCCTTTAGATTCGAATGTTTTTCTTCCTATACAGAAAATTGCCCCACAAAAATAGTTGTAGTTCGTGCCATAGCCTTAGATCATCCCCAATTTGCAATACCTAGTTGCTGTTCGTGTTGATTTTGTGTTTCTTTTTCTCCTTTTGTGTCTTTTAGATTTCGAGTTAGAGTTAGGGTTCTTGTGTTCTTCGTGTTCTTCCAAAGAGTCCACCGAAATCCCTCTTATTTTTTCCAATCCGAGTGGTGGTTATCCTCTAGTTCGAGTTGGATTCGTTTTCCTGCCGTGGCAGGAATTTTCGCCAAAACGCTGCCGTACCGAATCCCTGCCGCAGTCGGTTTCCGTCCCTCCCACGCTTTACAAATTCACAGCGCGCACCTATCTCACGCTTACCAGCAGCATCACTCGCGCGCTGCCGCGGCAGAAGTTCGGCGAGTTTCTCTGTCGCGCGCGCCTGCCCCTGCCGTGAGTTCCTACCTCTGCCGCGCTCGTTCGCTCCATCACGCAAACATACCGCGCGCGCACGGCTGCGCCCGCAATTAGCTACTGCCCGCGCTGCCGCGGCAGAAGAACGGCGAGATTCTTTGCCGTGTGAAAAATCCCTGCCGTGGGTTGTCTAGTAGGTTTTCTGAGCTGGTTTTCTTTGCCAATTTCGTAGTAATTCCACTCCGTATCTTTGAGAACCATAGCCACGACCTATCTATATATCAAATTAGGAGCATACCCATATTAGACTAGCTCGTTTTTGTGCTCACAGGCTGCTCAACTGATCATTGGATTGTGCTGTTTTTATGTCCGTACAGTCCGTACAAGAGGCATAATTTGGCCCAAAAGAGTGAAAAAATAAGAGAGAAAAACAGAAAAAATAAAAGAGAGGAAGAGGCCTAAAATTGTTGATCATTGCCACATGTTTCGGAGATGTTTACATGCTGTTTTGCACTAGTTCTTTGAGCAATCTTGAAAGAACATAAGTTCTAAATCCTGTTTTGAGTGTTTGATTACAACATATAGATGGACTAATGTGCTTTGCTAAGTGTACTCAGAAAATATCGACCCGTAAATATCATACAAAGCTAAGCAATGAGTGAGAAAAAGTTACGGGAAAAGATGAGGAAGAGGAGAAAAGAAACGTCGAAGAAAAGGGAAAAGGAGACGAAGAAAAAGGGGTGGCCGGCCTCCAGGCCGGGCTGGCACAGCTCCTGGCCAGCCCCACGCCGGCCCCCTGGCCGGGCTGCTCGGGTGGGGGTCCGGCCCCGCTCCTCTGCCCCGCCGGCCCCAGGCCGGCCTCCAGGCCGGGGCACCCGGGTGGGGGTCCGGCCTCCCCCCAGCCCCACGCCGGCCCCAGGCCGGGCTAGCTGCCTCCACGCCGGCCTCCACTGGCCTCCACGCCGGCCCCAGGTCGACCCCAGGCCGGGGTGGGTTTGGCCCGGCCCTGGCTGCTCCCAGGACGGCCCCCAGGCCGGGGTGGGTCGCAGGAAAGGGAAATCCCCCCCCCCCAAACGGCCATATTTTCGACACGGGTATAAATACGGGGTCTCCACCTACCTCCTTGCTTTTGTCAATCCCACCCACACTCTCTCTCACCACCATTGATTGACCAAGCTCAAGCTCAAGAACAAGATCTCCACAAATCCCCAACCAAAGCTCGTGATACTTTGGGATTTGAAGGAGACACCCCCGATCTACAACTCCACCGAGTCGATTAGAAATCCACCCACTCATCCCATAGGGATCTTGTCATTCTTAGTTCATTGGAGCTAGGAATCTTGTTGCTCTTCGTTCATCAGAGCTCGGAGCCTTGTTGATATCCCCGGTGCTTTTGTGCCCGTGGATCTTGCTTCTCGGAGTCTTGGCGGCTCTCAGGATTTGGTGAGGACCCTCCAATCTTGTGGAGTGTGCCTCATCCTTGTAAAGGTTCTAGTTGTCAACCTCAACGGCAACATAGTGATTCGAGCCTATCCACATCGGTGGAAGGTCTCGAAGGAGATACGGTGTCGAATTTGAGGCCTACTCGGTGTTCCACTTTGGTGGCACCGCACCGCTCCAACGGAGATTAGCTTCCATTGGGAAGTGAACTTCGGGATAAATCTCCGCGTCATTATGTTCGGTTATTCCTCAACTTACCTTTACTTGTTACTACTAGCTTAGTCTTATTACTCACCTTGTGCTAGTTGTAATTGCTCAACATATAGGATTGTCCATCTAGTTGCATACTCTAGATAATCTATATTTGAGCTTTGCCTTGTTAACTTGAAAAAGAAGCTAAAATTTGTAGTTAACCTATTCACCCCCCCCCTCTAGTTAACCTCTCGATCCTTCAATTGGTATCAGAGCCTCGTCTCTTTATAAAAGGCTTTACCGCCTAAAGAGGAGGTAAGGATGGCCGATGATCCCGTCACCATGGATGGGATTCAAAAGCTAATCCAAGCTATGATTGAATCTTCCGAGAAGAAGATGGAGGGACTAATAAGAGAATTGACATCTCCATCTAAGCAACCTAGTGAAAAGATTATCTTAGATGAACATGGAAACCCCTTGCCAACTAAAGAAGGAAGTGATACAACTTCACCTTTAAATAATGGTGCACCATCAAATGGTAGTGGTGGCAATTCTTTTGGCTATGCATATAACAATGCTCCTAATGTACAACATCCACATGTTACTCATCTAGGTCCACCTCCTTTGGTGGATCGGCATCGTTTTACTAATTGGAAAGCTTCTATGAAGTCTTACATGTGCAGCTTGTCAATGCAAATATGGAGAATTGTTGAAAAAGGATATGAGCCAAAGGATCCCGCAAATCTAAGCTCAAGTGACATCATTGATGAGCAACTCAACGCTCATGCTTTGCACATGTTGGAAAGGGCAATGGAAAAGGAAGGAGTTGAGCACATCCGGTCCTTCACAAGTGCAAAGAAAGCTTATGATGGTCTTGTTGATATGTTTGACGGCAATGTCAACCTCCAAAGATCCAAGAAGTCAATCATTCAAAGAAAAGTTGAACACTTTCACTTGGGTGATGGAGAGAACATAGAAGACATGTTTAGAAGACTCAAGGCTCTTGTAAATGATATGAGAGATAGTGGATTGCACGGAGAATTGGGTCAAGGAGAAATTTCTACTCACCTTAATGCCATACAATGAAAATATGGTGATGAATGTACAAGCAAGGGCCGACTACTTGGATCTATACCCCAATGATGTTTTGGGTCTCTTTATCACTCTAAAGGTCATGAAGCAAACTTCCGATGATGTCATGGCTCGTGTAAACGGAGCAAAGAAAGCATCTCTTGCCTTGAAGGCCAATGTCATCTCCCATGAAGATAATGATTCAAGTGATGATGGTGGATCCACTCATGAGGTCTCCGAGAGAGAGATGAAGACTTCGCATGAAGAATGCTTAGCTCTTGCTCAACACAAGTGGTGGAAGAAAGGAGACTTTAGATCCAATGCCACCAAGAACAAAGGAAAGGAATCCTCGAGCACGAAGAAAGCAAGAACTTGCTTCAATTGTGGAGATTCCGAGCACTTCGTTGCCGAGTGTCCCTTCAAGAGTAGAATTGAGAATGGAGGAAGACTTATCAAGAAATCCACCTTCATTCCCAAGTCCAAAAACTTCATCAAGAGAGGCCCTCCTAGGGCAATGATTGCTAAAGAAGTCGAGTACACCTCCGGTGGTGAAGAGAGTGATGGTGAAGGCGAACAAGTAGGTATGGCGGCCATGGCTAGGAGCGTCATACCTCCTAACTTAAGCTCTCTCTTCTCCAACCCAAATGACAACAAGGGCCCCTCGATTCACAAGTGCTTCATGGCCAAGGGTATACCCCCAAAGGTGACTCCTACACTTAAACTTGCTAACTCCTCTATTCCTTCACTACTAAATTGTGTCGAGGAAGACCCCTTGACAAACTTTGTTGAAAAACTAGAAGGAGAAACTAAATCCATCTTTGTCTCTCTCATGGATCAATTAAGTGAGGCACATGGCCTCATTTATGAACATGAGGAGAGAATAATGTTACTTGAAAAGTTTGCTCGTGATGATGCTAGTAAAATTGAGGAGCTTGAGAAAGATCTAGATGAATCACATTGCCTTAAAGAAAGCATTGAAGAAACCTTTGCAATTGACATAGCTAAAGTTAAACTTGATTGTCAACATGCTTTTGCTAAGGTAACGGAATTCATGAGTTTAAATGATGCAACTAACCAAGGGTGTAATGAACTCATTAAGGATTTTGATAAGCTTAAAATTGATCATCGTACTATCTCAAATGAGCTCAAAACCTTAAAAGGAGTTAGAATTGTGAATGAAAACTCTTGTGCTACTAACCCTTTGTGTGTCAAGGCAACTCTCATTGAGGAGAATAATAGGTTGAAGGCACAACTCAACAAAGGCCTTGCCACATGCATCCAAGGGCAAAAGAACCTCAATGATCTTTTGAGTAATCATAAGAGAGTTGTTGGTAAAGAAGGCCTTGGTTTTGGTTCCACATCGAAGGTGGCCTACAAGAAGAAGTCAACTCCCTCCACTAACTCTATTGTTTTTGTGAAGGAGGGGGAGTTGGCTAATGAGGAAGATGAGTTTGATATTATTGCTAAAAGTATTGTTTCTAGGAACACTACTATTCACAACAACTTTGCGGGAAAGTATAACCCATCCTATGGGCTTCTAAAATCTACTAATGGTCATGTTTATGCAAAGTATGCAGGCACCTCATATGGTGATGATTACAAGCATGCTATTTGGGTTCCCAAGACCCTTGTGACTAACAAAAAAGGACCCATCCAAAAATGGGTACCTAAGACAAGAAGTTGATTCATTGTAGGGTTGCATTTTCGGTGGAACATCATGGATGATTGATAGCGGTTGTTCCGCACACATGACCGGAAGCAAAGAAGTATTAGAAGACTTGAAACTCCAACTTCTCAAGTTTGCTCATGTAACTATTGGTGATCGCTCACAACTTAAGGTATTGGGACATGGCAAGGTGGTCATTTCTCCGGATTCATCCATTGAGAAAGTCCTCCTTGTTGAGTCCCTTGGCTATAATCTTCTTTCCGTCTTGCAACTTTGTGAGTGCAATTTTACATGTGTATTTGGGCGTCACCATGTGCTTGTCCTTCACACTATTTCTCTTAAAGTAGCTTTTGTTGGGTTTGTGGAAAACGGTATGTATGTAGTGTATTTCTCGAAAGAAACTACACATATCGCCACATGTCTAATGGCTAAATCCGACGTGGGGTGGCTTTGGCATCGTCGCCTAGGCCACGTCGGTATGAGAAATCTACAAACTCTTGTGAAGGGTGAGCACGTGGTAGGACTAACAAGTGTGAATTTTTCCAAAGATCGTCCTTGTAGCTCTTGTATTGCCGGAAAGATGCATGAGAAGAATCATCCTAAGACATCAATCATCGCCACAACAAGACCTTTTGAGCGCATTCACATGGACCTATTTGGTCCTCCCACATATGATAGTCTTGGTGGCAAGAAGTATTGTTTGGTTATTGTTGATGATTATACAAGATACACTTGGGTTTTCTATATCAAGAAGAAGAGTGAAACTCAAGAAAGATTCATTACTTGGGCTACCGAAGTGCAACGTCAATATGACACCAAGATCTTATCCATTAGGGGTGACAATGGTTCCGAGTTCAAGAACTACACCATGGATGAATTCTTGGGTAATGAGGGGATAAGACATCAATATTCCGCCGCGTACACCCCTCAACAAAATGGTGTTGCGGAGAGGAAGAATTGCACACTTATTGATATGGCAAGAACTATGATGGCCGAGTTCAAATCCCCATATAACTTTTGGGCCGAAGCTATCAACACCGCTTGTCATCTATCTAACCGACTCTTCCTTCGTCCGATGATTGGCATGACTCCATATGAGCTTCTAACCGGTAACAAACCCAACCTCTCATATCTTCGAGTTTTTGGGTGCAAATGCCAAGTATACATAAAGGGAACTAGATTGTCTAAGTTTGATGCTAGAACTTTTGAAGGTATTTTTGTTGGTTACGCCACGAACTCCCACACTTATAGAGTCTACAACATATCCACCGGGTGTGTTGAAGAATCTATGAATGTGGAATTTCATGAGGATAATGGCTCCCAAGTGGAGCAAATTGATTGTGATGATGTAGGTGATGAACCATCCTCCATAGCCATAGGAAGAATGGGTGTAGGTCCACTTATACCCATTGAGGGACACCTTGTGGCAAATGAGGATGGAACTAGCTCTACGCAAGTGGAGCCCTCTACATCAACAACCAATCAAATGGTAAACCAAGAACAAGAAGAAGATCTTCATGTGGATACCTCCCATCAAGAAAGTGATCAAGATCCACCCAATGATAATGGTGGAAATGGTCTTGGTGATACTTCACCAAGAACTCCAATAAGGGTGGACAATGGTCTTGATGAAGGAAATGATGAGGATATTCCACCTAATGAACATCCCGATGATGCTCTAGTTCGTATCATGTCTCGTCAAGCATCAAGATTGCAACAAAAGTCACTATATCAAAAGAATATCATTGGTGGCTTGGGAAGAAGTGTCTCCACTCGTGGACAAGTACTCAAGTTTTTTGGTATTCACTCATATGTCTCTCATGTTGAACCCATCAAAGTGTATGATGCTCTTGAAGATGAAGATTGGGTTCAAGCTATGCATGAAGAGCTCCATAATTTTGAAAGAAACAAAGTATGGTCTCTAGTGGAAAGACCCAAGGATCACAATATCATTGGAACTAAATGGGTGTTCAAGAATAAGCAAGATTCTCATGGGCAAGTGATTCGCAACAAAGCACGATTGGTTGCTCAAGGCTACTCTCAAGTCGAAGGACTTGACTACGGTGAAACTTTCGCTCCCGTAGCTAGGCTTGAATCCATTCGTATATTGCTTGCATTTGCCACTAGTCATAACTTCATCTTGCATCAAATAGATGTTAAAAGTGCCTTTCTAAATGGACCTTTAAATGAAATGGTATATGTTAAACAACCTCCGGGATTCGAGGATCCCAAGTATCCTAACCATGTATACTTCCTCCATAAGGCTTTGTATGGCCTCAAACAAGCCCCACGTGCTTGGTATGATCACTTAAAGGAGTTCTTAGTAGATCGTGGTTTCGTACTTGGGGTAATTGATCCCACTCTCTTTACCAAAAGTGTAGATGGACATTTCTTTGTATGCCAAGTATATGTTGATGATATTATATTTGGATCCTCTAACGTGAGTTTTGTAGATCAATTTGCCAAACTAATGACAAGTGAATTTGAGATGTCTATGATGGGAGAATTAAAATTCTTTCTAGGTTTTGAGATCAAGCAATATCATGAAGGGACTTTCATTTGTCAAGCCAAATATATTCAAGACATGCTCAAGAAATTCGATATGATAAATGCCAAACCATTACCTTATCCAATGCCAACAACCACAAATCTCTCCTTGGATCATGAAGGTATACCGGTAGACCCCAAACTTTATCGATCCATCATTGGATCTTTGCTTTACCTTTGTGCATCTAGACCGGACATTATGTTTAGTGTGGGTTTGTGTGCAAGATTTCAATCTAACCCCAAGGAAAGCCATATGATTGCGGTCAAGAGGTATCTTAGGTACTTGGTTGACACTCCCACTCATGGTCTTTGGTATCCATCAAACACAACTTTTGATCTTGTGGGATACTCGGATGCGGATTGGGGAGGTGACAAGGTGGATAGAAAATCAACCTCGGGGGCTTGCCAATTTCTTGGTAGGTCTCTCGTGTGTTGGTCTTCCAAGAAGCAAAATTGTATTGCCACCTCCTCCACGGAAGCGGAGTATATTTCCGCCGCAAGTTGTTGTTCTCAACTCTTATGGATGAGGCAATGTCTTAAGGATTTTGAAATTAAGATTAAGACAATGCCTCTTTTATGTGATAATGAGAGTGCCATTAAGATTGGTCACAATCCGGTACTTCATGGCAAGACCAAACATATTGAGATTCGGTATCATTTTATTCGGGATCATGTGGCAAATGGTGATATCTCACTCTCCTATGTCAACACTAAAGATCAACTTGCCGACATCCTTACCAAGCCTCTAGATGTGAAGAGATTCAAGGAATTGAGGAGTGAGCTCAACATCATATGTGCAAGCAATTTTAGTTGATTGAAAATCTTGCATACACACCCCTACTAGACTCTTATTTGGATTTAGATGCACGCATAGACATAGGGGGAGTGTAGCTCAATCAATGAGCCAACACTACCTTTATAATGCATAAATAAACAAATCATGCCTAAATGATAATTTTTAATGACATCATGTGCTTCAATGATGAGTCTCGACAATGCACCCAAGATACATCTTCGCGGTGTCATATCGAACATACTCATACATGGTGGCTACGGCCACCGCCAATTTTTCAAATCCGATATTCGTGTTCGAGTGTTCACTCATTTGCTTTTTCGTTTGTTTTCATATTTCATGGGTATCCAATGTTGCTCATTTCGTCTCTCATTATTTCCCATTGGATACAAATGAAAACATCATATGCATGTCATTATCCTCATATCATTCGTGCACATGGTCAAATAAAAGTTCTCTAAGAACCAAACTCATAAAAATGTTGTTAGAATATATTTCCTGAAAAATCTTGAATTAAAATATTGCTCATGTTATTTTTGTATGGTGTGTTGTGACTTGATAAGTTGGGTAGGCTCATTTTTTTTATTTTTATTTTTATGTTTTTTCAAACAAAAAAAACAAAACACAAACACGCTAGACAAAGCCCAACCCAACTGCAAAAAAAAAAAAAAAAAAACCAAAAAAACCACGCCCAAGCCCCCACCCCGGCCCCTGCTGCCGCCGAGCCGGGGCGTTCGGCCACTAGGCCGGCCCGCCCTCCGCCGCGCGCCGGCCCTAGGCCGGGCGCTTCGGCCGCCCTGCCGGCCTCGCCCCCCCCCCCCCCCCGCGCGCCGGCCCCAGGCCGGCCGCCCCGCTCCCCCGCCGCTCGTGCACCGCGCCGGCCTGGCCGGCCTCTCCGCCCGGCCCCAGGCCGGGGTGGGCGCTGCCCCACCCCCACACGCAAAAACTCACGCGCACGCCCCCTCCCCTACACCAACCGCCCCCACTCCCCTTCTTCCTCCTCTCCACCCTCCATTAGAGCACCTAGGTGCTCTTGCCTCCCCCAACCCCCCCCACCCCCCTAGCCCATCCCCACCGCCCAAATTCACGGATCCGCAAGCCCTCGGCCCTCTCCTCCCTCTCCTCCACCCGGATTTCTCATTAACCCCTTATTGGAGGAGATCGGGACACTTGATTGCTTAGTGCTTTTTGTTTTAAGATGGCTTCGAACTCGGGTAAGTTTCTTTGGGCTTTTCTATGGTTTAGGTGTATGTGAGTACTCTCTCTAGGTGTGCTAGTACTAGTGTTCATGTGCTAGATCTTTTGTTTCCATCTATTCATGTTAGGGTTCATGCCACTCGTGTGTCACTAGATTAAATCCTATCCATGGGTGTGCTTGTACTAGGACTCATATGCTAGATTTTTTTCTCTCCATCTAGTCATGCTAGGGTTCATACCGCTATGCTATATTATGATTTGTTCATGACATGGGTTTCATCTATTCTTATGTATGCCATGTTGATGTTCCATGCTCCTTGTATTCTAGCCCTAGCCCTATGATACCATGCCTCACCTAGCTTTGCACATTCAATTTCATAATTGGCCATGGCTAAATACTACAATTTTCCCATTATTGATGCGATTGTTCTCTCATTGTGCCATAATGTGTATGATATAACCTACATTGTTTTCCCATCCCACAATCCCATACACACACTATGATCAGTTGCAAACACCCATAATATTGTGTTTACTAACTATTGGGTTCGTCTTTCGTTCACCATGTCGTTGTCCCATAGATTCATGGCTTAATTTTTTTTTCTCACCTAAACAACGACCATGTGCACTCATTATCATGCTCCATCTCCATGCATCATATGCTTTCAGGTGATTCTCCTCCTCACGATGATGCCTCTCGCTCTCTCCGTCCTCGCACCTCTCGCAAGAAGACTGCTCAGGATGTTGCTGGCTCTACTCCCTCACGGAGATCCTCTATTCCTATCAATCCGAAGGAGCCCGTGATCAGAAACTGGGGTGGCCTTAGTGCAGCTGATTTTGAGGAAGCTAGGCTGAAATTTAATCCTTATGAGTTTGGTCAACGCACGTGCTCGGATGCTCGGTTTTATTGCAAGATGCATCAAGTCATGCATGAATTTATTCTTGGCAAGCTATAGCACACTCACGTGGATCAACACTTCTTTGACATTGAGTATACTCGCAACAAGATTATGAAGGCCAAGGAGGGGATTCGTCATTGCTATCCCGAAGGTACCGGCTCCATGCATATTCCTAAGATCAAGTTCTTCTCTAAGCATTGGTACATGATACACGCCATTCTTCGCAACACCATCAACGCCAAATTTGGTGAGAAGGGCGAGGTACGCAAGTGGATGATCAACCTCCTCTTCCACATTGAGTCTCGGATGCAAGCAAAGAAGCAATTGGATGTACCGGACTACATGTGGCAGGAGATGCAGAATGTGGTTAAGGAGAAGAGGGTACCCATCTATGGCTCATACATTCAACGTCTTATTGAGACCCGCATCCCCGAAGGTCTCGTCAACAACTATGCCAAAGTGACTCCAAAGAAGAACATTCTTATGTATGATGCTCCCATTGAGACTGCTCATGAGCCAAGGCCTAAGCGCACCCGCACCGAGTCAGTTACTCGCCGCTCTCCTTCACCTTCTCCTCCTCCTGAGACATTTAATCTTAAGAAGATTCTTCAGAAGATGAACTGCTTTTTCATTGATAAGCAACATCAGGATTATGAGGCTTATCGCAAAGGGAAGGCCTCTAGTCGCCGTCAGCGCGCCATCCAGACTGCTCTCCAGATTCCTCTTAGTCCTCCCAGCTCCGACGAGATTTCCGAGGAGAAGTGGAAGTCTAAGCATACTTATTGGTGTGGAGATGATGTTACCTCTCTCGGCTCTTTTGCGGGGCCATACACCACCGCTGAGGCTAGCTCCAGTCAGGCTCCTCCAGAGGACTTCCATGAGGATGAGGATGAGGATGAGATGGGCGACGAGTGATCGGGTTGCATTTTTCTCCCTTTTTGGTGTATGATGCCAAGGGGGAGAAACACTCACGCATAGCATTGCATTTCATGCATTCATTTGCGTCTTATCTTCGTGATTTGCTTTTATCCTTTTAGTTGAAACTATTTGTGTGGTTTGTGAACCTTGGTGTTATTGTAAGACTATGTCCTTAATTATCTATCGTACTCTCTATTATGCGTGTGACAATGGTTATTGAAGATCATAGCAAGATTATCAAGTTATTTCATCCACTCACTATTTCAATGTGTTGAAGCCATATTGAGGGAAGTTGTTATTCATAAGAAGAATGCTATGGTAAGATCTTCCTAGCAGTAAACATTATTGCTCACTTGTGTTCATACATGTGTATCTTCAAATGGTAAAATCATGGTTGAACTAATTCTTGCACTTCACATAAATATGTTGTAGTCTCATCATCATCATGATTATCAAATATACATGTCAATTGTTATGGGCACACAAATAGGGGGAGTACGAATATATATGTTAATTCTCTCACAAATAGCCATGCAAAATTATCTCTTATGCAAATCCGTATGTTGTCATCAAACATCAAAAAGGGGGAGATTGAAAGAACATAAGTTCTAAATCCTGTTTTGAGTGTTTGATTACAACATATAGATGGACTAATGTGCTTTGCTAAGTGTACTCAGAAAATATCGACCCGTAAATATCATACAAAGCTAAGCAATGAGTGAGAAAAAGTTACGGGAAAAGATGAGGAAGAGGAGAAAAGAAACGTCGAAGAAAAGGGAAAAAGAGACGAAGAAAAAGGGGTGGTCGGCCTCCAGGCCGGGCTGGCACAGCTTCTGGCCAGCCCCACGCCGGCCCCAGGCCGGCCCCCTGGCCGGGCTGCTCGGGTGGGGGTCCGGCCCCGCTCCTCTGCCCCGTCGGCCCCAGGCCGGCCTCCAGGCCGGGGCGCCCGGGTGGGGGTCCGGCCTCCCCCCAGCCCCACGCCGGCCCCAGGCCGGGCTAGCTGCCTCCACGCCGGCCTCCACTGGCCTCCACGCCGGCCCCAGGCCGGCCCCCAGGCCAGGGTGGGTTTGGCCCGGCCCTGGCTGCTCCCAGGCCGGCCAGGCCGGCCCCCAGGCCGGGGTGGGTCGCAGGAAAGGGAAATCCCCCCCAAACGGCCATATTTTCGACACGGGTATAAATACGGGGTCTCCACCTACCTCCTTGCTTTTGTCAATCCCACCCACACTCTCTCTCACCACCATTGATTGACCAAGCTCAAGCTCAAGAACAAGATCTCCACAAATCCCCAACCAAAGCTCGTGATACTTTGGGATTTGAAGGAGACACCCCCGATCTACAACTCCACCGAGTCGATTAGAAATCCACCCACTCATCCCATAGGGATCTTGTCATTCTTAGTTCATTGGAGCTAGGAATCTTGTTGCTCTTCGTTCATCGGAGCTCGGAGCCTTGTTGATATCCCCGGTGCTTTTGTGCCCGTGGATCTTGCTTCTCGGAGTCTTGGCGGCTCTCGGGATTTGGTGAGGACCCTCCAATCTTGTGGAGTGTGCCTCATCCTTGTAAAGGTTCTAGTTGTCAACCTCAACGGCAACATAGTGATTCGAGCCTATCCACATTGGTGGAAGGTCTCGAAGGAGATACGGTGTGGCATTTGAGGCCTACTTGGTGTTCCACTTTGGTGGCACCGCACCGCTCCAACGGAGATTAGCTTCCATTGGGAAGTGAACTTCGGGATAAATCTCCGCGTCATTATGTTCGGTTATTCCTCAACTTACCTTTACTTGTTACTACTAGCTTAGTCTTCTTACTCACCTTGTGCTAGTTGTAATTGCTCAACATATAGGATTGTCCATCTAGTTGCATACTCTAGATAATCTATATTTGAGCTTTGCCTTGTTAACTTGAAAAAGAAGCTAAAATTTGTAGTTAACCTATTCACCCCCCCTCTAGTTAACCTCTCGATCCTTCAAATCTTGTGCCTGTTTATAAGAGCTGTAGCTAGTGTCTTTCGAGTGCATTGCAACACTTCCATCCATATAGTTGCTTGCCACATTATTCTCCACGTGTGTGTTTCCTGCGCTTTTTATATCACATTGGACAGCAAATAGGATTGTTATTTTGGTGTTGTTAGGTATCCATACCAAGCCCCACCATATACCTTGTTTGTCGTGTGATTGTTAACACCCTGGGTATTCTCTTCTTCACATCAAAGCATATTAGTTGCCACTACTTGTGGGTAAGTATTTCTATTCACTTTGGAACGGTAAGATAATCTATTGTCTTGCTAGTTTTGAGTGAGTTGTGAGAGAACACCACATCCCATTGTTATTTTGTTACTAACAAATTAATCAATAGAGTTTTGTAGTTATTCTATGTGCAGTGATACTTTCTGGGAGGAGGATTCTAGTGGAATACCTGCAGCAAATTTGTTCCACTTCACAGGAGACATCAATGGTAGTAGTGTTGCTATTACCCTTGATAAGGGTACACGGTATAATTTTGTTAGTATTGAGGTTGTTGAAGCATTACAATTGACATCTTATGCAACTCAAAGTTCATTTATGTTAAAAACTAATGATGCTACACTTCACATTACTCATGCTACCTGGATTCCGTTAACTATTCATGATCATACAGTACGAGTTAGGTGTAATGTGCTTCCTAGAGCATTTACTTGCTGTCACCTTTTTGTTGAGTGCATTTTGGTGCAATAGCTATAAGGTTAATTTTGATAGCCATTATCCTGATTTACAATTCTTTTGGAATAATAAGAGAGATTGGATAATACATGCAAGTCCTACAATATTTAAAAGAATTAGACATCAACCATTGGTTATGATATTTGTAGAGGTTGAGAAGACCTATGAGGCTGTTTCTACTAATGTAACTATGTCTACTCCTAGTGTGTCTTGTGATGTGCAGGTTGCTTTTGAAGAAAGGGAGCCTATAGTACAACCTGCACCACCACCATCATCACATCCACTGGAGAAGCATACCATTGTGCCTAGTATTATTTCTTGTGATATGCAGGTTACTCTTGAAGAAAGGGAGCCATCAATAGTACAACCTGCATCAACACTTGAGAGAGATGAATCAGTGCCTACTATATATGAGGAGGATGTCATTGACATTGGTACTGATTTGGAGCTACCACTTACAAGTACAACTTTTTGTGAGTCTACTAATGTGCTAGTTAATTCTTCTGAGTTGATAGTCACATATAGTCCACCATCATGTGATATTTTGAATATTTCAAATTTTGATCATGTGGTCTTGATTACACAAAAAGAAGTGCTTTCTAAAATACCACCTATTAATATTGTATATTCCATCATGTTACATGAACCAATTAATGTGCAATGTGCTAGGATTGTTGAAATTTCATATATCAATTCTAGCACCTATGCTACTTGCTTTATTTTTAATTTGGTTGGTGACTATAACATGAATGAAATTTTATGGTGGATCACATATGTATTACTTGTGATAAAATTGCTAAATTGAACATTGTGTTACCTCATTTGGATTGTGTACAATTTGCTAAATCTAAGCATGATTCTACACATATGTTTGATTTACAACAAAACTTGATAAGTACATATGCTACTGATTTATACTTCACTTATATTTGCAAAATGAGTTGCAATTTACATGATGATTATACTAAACATGAGCAGAAAATTATGTGTACTACTATTCGGCCATTACTTTGTTATACATATCAGAGTAGCACAGTTGAAGCATGGTATCCACTATCTAATGAGTTAATTTGTTTGGATTGTTTTGACTTTACTACCACCAATTTTGATCATAGATCTTCTATGAAAACACTTAGTTTGATACTAAACAATAAGAATTTATACATAGGTGTTTCTCCTTTTGATCATGATTTTATGAGCTTCACTTATATTTGCAATTATGATTGCTATTTTATGAGATGCTATGACATTTATGTGCTGTTTTCATGCCAATTTCGTGGTCACATGTCATGTGAAAAAATTTATGAGCTGCTAACAACCATTGCACCCCATTATAGATATTTGTATTGTGCATACACGTTGTTCTTTTTGTTTCTTCCACTTTCAGCCTACCAGAAGCCGATGACGTCTTCTCTTGAAGAAAGGGAGGAGAGTCATAGGATTTTTTTTGAAGAAAGGGAGGATGATAGGGATATCATAGAGGGCTATGAGGTTTATTCATGCTTGAGTTGGAAGGAAATATTAAGCCTCACTATTGTTCATGATAAGGTGAATTCTTTCCTAATAATAAATAATGTTTGTGTTTATAAGAATGTTATACTACCTAAGTCTATGCATTATGTATTAGTAGGATTATTGATAACACAAGCATTGGCGAAGCAATGGAGCTGGTTGAAGAGGATGGCAAGCACGAGGGAGGCGAGGGAGGAAGTGGAGCCATCAAGGAAAGGATATTCGGTTCGGACTGGCAGAAGTCCCGAATTTGAAACGAGCATGTACTCTTCATACGGACTCCAAATAAAGCAAATGAGCACAATCTGAAACGGAATTTTGAAGGGCTTTCCAATGGATCCGGCCCCACGCACCGATTCGACTCGTACAAGACGTGGTGACCGAAACAATGCACGAATCATTTTCTGCCAGTTTCCAAATAGAGTCCTGTCAAGTTAGGAAACTTAGAGATTTGTTTGATTTCGACCCCAACACTAGGTTGGACGTCCAGCAGCCCTTATAAGGCTTGTAATTCACATTATTAGAGATTAGACTATGTTAAAAGATAAACCCTAGACCTCTAGATTGAAACAGCTTGTAAGCCTTCATTTGGAAGTTCATCTGCAAACTTTACGTGTTACCTGCTGTTCCACTGGGAATAAGACGGTACAGGACCACTTGTAGTCGGTGGATTACTTGTGCAAGAGTGTGTAGTTGAGAATATCCTTGGGGTTGCTATCTTTTGCATTGGCATCAGGGATCAGCCGGGAGAGTTCTTAGTGGCGCACTAGTTATCATTCAGAAGTTATCTGTGAGTTCACTGAGAAGATTGGGCCACCCCTTATCATAGTTTGTATACAAGAGAAACAAAGATAAAACCTGGTGAAGTAAAACGTATGTGTACTAAGCTTGGTACATACGAAGATTGGAGACATTGTATGTCTCAGTCTTCCAAGAAATTGGGCACCAATCTTAATTTTGTTTTCTTTTCTGGTAAGGAATCTGAGAGATTTGTCATTATTAATGACTAAGGGAGAAGAAAGATTATAAATGAATTTATTCCTTTCACTAAAAAAGGACAAGGGAGGAGGAGTCCTAAAGGGAAACGACTCTCCCAATTGGGAGAGTCCAATCTGAATTGGACAAGGGGAAGGAGTGCGGCCAAGGAGGGCCCCCCAACCGACTTGGCCCCCAAGGCGAGTCCCCCTCCTCCCCCTACTATACAAACCCACCCCCTCCTTTATTCGAGACACACAATTGGCTTCCGGGTCTCTCTCTAGTTGATTAGAGGGTCTAATTAGAGCCCTCTAATTGAATTAGAGATTCTTCTAATTGGTTTTTGAGGTGTCCTCTCCCGATTAGATCCAGCTCTAATCTCTCATTCTCTCTCATGTGTTGGGATATCTCCACATTAATTGTGAACCTGTAGCCATTATCACTCGACGATGAAGCATCGCAGGACTTTGATGGATGTATGTGTGCGAACTCTTAGAGGGGTAACACATGATACCCTCACACGGTTGGATCATGAACGATAGATCCAGAAGGGTGGGTCCAGAAGGCATGATACAGGGAGACGACAACAGACCCAATGCTAGGTTTAGCCGCGAGACTCTTCATCGGGAATCACCGACATCGTCATCGACACTCGTTCCGCGCTTCGTGTCGGTAACATTCAGATATATTCTCGCTCGTACCTTTGTAGTAGACGTTGTGTGTTACGTAGGACGGATTTTAATCTATGCTATGTGACCCACTAGGAACGTGGGTGGAACCTCCTCTAAGTCTTATCCCTACACGTTCATTATCGTCCACTCCTCTCTTGCGTGAGCCGCTCCTCTCCCTCGAGCGTGTTTCTCGGTAGTATCTTGATGACCCATAAGTATAGGGGATCGCAATAGTCTTCGAGGGAAGTAAAACCCAAATTTATTGATTCGACACAAGGGGAGGCAAAGAATACTTATATGCCTTAACAACTGAGTTGTCAATTCAGCTGCACCTGAAAGTAGACTTGCTCGCAACAATTTATCAGTGTTAACAATTTTATAGCAACAGTAGAAATAAAATAACAACAATAGTAAAATAGTAACAACAGTAGCAATCGCGGAAAACAGCAAGATGAAAAGTACCGCAGGCATAGAGGGACTGGATGGACGGGCGTTGCATGGATAACATAGGTCATGTAATAATCTAAACATGGGCGTTGCAGATAATACTAATAAAGCATCAAAGATCTAGGCAAACCATAGGCATGTGTTCCAATATAGTCATACGTGATCGCAATGAGAAATTTGCACAACATCTTTTGTCCTACCAGCCCGTGGCAGCGGGGCCTCTAGGGAAACTACTGGTAATTAAGGTTCTCCTTTTAATAAAGCACCAGAGCATTAACACTCCGTGAACACACGTGATCCTCACATCACAGCCATCCCCTCCGGTTGTCCCAATTTCTGTCACTTTGGGGCCTCGGGTTCCGGACAATGACATGTGTGAACAACTTGCAGATATGATCAAGAAACATAATTATACTCATGAAACAATAACATGTTCAGATATGAGATCATGGCACTCGGGCCCAAGTGACAAGCATTAAGCATAACAAGCTGCAACAACGGTAGAAAACACTAACAATGGATACTAGGCACTATGCCCTAATAATCTGGCATTATTACATGATCGATCTCATCCAATCCCTTCCATCTCTCTCAGCCTACAACGGTGTTTACTCACACATGGACGGGGGAATCATGGATGGTTGATGGAGAAGAGGTGGCGGTGTCGATGGCGATGATCTCCTTCGAATCCCCGTCCCAGCAGGGCGCCAGAACAGGATCTTCTGATTCCCGAATCGAGTTTCGAGGTGGCGGCGGCGCTCTGTTGTGTTTTTATGGAATATGACGAATCCCCCTCGGTTTTTAGGTTACGGGGCATAAGTACGAAAGGGGAGTCCGAGGGGGTGCAGGGGTGGCCAACACCACCTGGCGGCGTGACCAAGGGGGGCGCCAGGGGGTGGTGTGGCCCCCTCCTGGCCCCTCTCCTGGCCCCCTTCTGGCTCCCAGGGTCTTCTGGTGTTTTAGGCTCAATGAGATCTTTTTTGGGCAATTTCCCGAAAGTTGATTTTTCTGCACAAAAGCGAGATACCAAGGTAATACTGCTGAAAACAGCGTTAGTCCGTGTTAGTGGTATCCAAAACTCACAAGTTTAGAGCAAAACAATAAGAAAGTGTTCGGAAAAGGAGATACGTTTTGGACGTATCATCTCTCTCCCAAATTCCCATGGTTGTCGTGCCCCGCACCTGCTCTCCCCACCATCGGTGCCCTGCACCTTCCCTCCTCTGCCGCCAGTGTTATGCGTCTAATCCTCCTCACCTCTCCCCTCCCCGATTGCGTCCTTTTTTCGCTTTTGTTCAGGTCTGCTTGGTGTCGTAAACATGGCCGCCGACAGTGCGGGAAGCAAGATTCGACGCTGCTGGAATCGGTGGAAGACACCGATACAAGATGTGGGCGGCAGGGCTACAAGGTTAGTGCTGCTCCTCCGTCGGCTCGAGCTATCACAGGCCATCCTCATCAGCCCAGGAGGTGTGCCACGAAGGAGCTGCCCACCGGAGTCGGATACTGTGAGCGTTAGCCGGCCAGCCTTGCTATGAGCGGTGTCTGCCGGTGTTATAAAATATTGGCGGCGGTGCTACCATGTGCCAACGTCGATGCTACAAAGGAGTGGCGGAGATGCTACTGTGCGCCGACGATGGTGCTACAAAGTATCGACAGTGATGCTACCGTGCACTAGCGGAGGTGCTACAAAGGTTTGATGGTGATGCTACCGTGCGCCGGCGGCGAAGCTACCGTCTGCCAACGAAGGTGCTCTGCTAGCGTACGCCAGCAGCGATGCTACCATGTGCCGACGGCGGTGCTACAAAGGGTTTTTCTATGATGCTACAAAGGAAGATCGACGATGCTACTACGGGAGGTCGTCGGTGCTGCTAGTGGGAGACTGGGGATGTTGCAAGGTTCTGGCGGTGCTGCTGACGATGGCTGGCGAGGTCTCCCGCCGGAGCTTCGAGCAACAAGGCGTTGCCGACACAAGGGGAAAGCTGCGACGATGTCTTCTCCGATGACGACGACTTCTTTGGCGACGGATGGAGCGATGACGTCTTTTCTGACGATGGCGACTTCTTTGGTGAAGGTTGGAGCGGCCATCTGATGCGGCCATAGGTATGTTTGTTGTGGAGAGCGGATTTTTGTTTGCTTTTGTCCTACGTTGAAATGAGAGCTGCACATAATTTGTTTTTCTCGTTGAACAATAAAGTGGACACACGTCGTCCTCCGGATCCGGTGAAATCGAGGGAAATTGGACGCCCAGCGCTGCCCAAACAAAAGTCTCTAGGAGGCGACGCTAAGGCTCCAACTACAGCGGCGGCCGCCGGTCCCTGCCTCCTCCGTTAGCCACTCCGGCAACGCGAGGAGGTGGGGACCATGGCGCTTCGGCGCCGGTCTGTAGCTACGGTTAGCCTACTGCTTTCTTGGGGCGTCGTTGGGGTGGTGGGAGCGACGCCCGGGCAAATAAATCTGCCCCAACTCCACACCCATACCGGCGGCGACCTTCAGGGCGGCGTCTCGGAGTTGATGGCAAAGTGTGCTGCTTGGTCCTTCAGATCAACAGCTTGGTCTTCTCGCCGTTCTTCAGATCTGGCGAGATTAGTTTCTCGGTGTGTCGCTGGCGTTCGTGTTTATTCACGACGGCGCTGGCGGCCGGGGCGAGATGGTTTTTCTGGAGCGCGGATGCTGGTCCGAAGGTGGTGGATCTGTCGTTCCTCTCCGACTTCAATGATGGGAGGCGACATATCTTGGTCCAAGACAGCACGGGGACGTCCCCCGGTCGACGTGCCACAGCGACATGTGCCGTGCTGCGTGCAGCGGGTCTGTTCATCGACTCACAAAGCCTCGTTGGCGATGGTGCTTTCTCGGATCTTACAATGGTGGAGGCTCGGCGTTTCTTTCGGCGTTCGTCTCGACGGCGCTGGAGGAAAACGGCGGCCGCTCGCTACGGTGGTTGCAATAAACCCTAGGGGTCGTTTTGTATTTCTCGATCTGTTAGGGTTCTATTTGCAAATTCAGGATAATCATTTTATCCCGGTCTGTCTTTTAGTTTCCATATGTGTTGCTTATTGTAACTTGATTTTCTATTAATGAAATATGTGGTTGCTCAAAAAAAAAAAAAAAAAAAAAAAACAAAAGTCATGGTGCGGTGCAACTCGCACCCTCTACCCATCCCATCACACGAATTCCCCCATTTGGCCATTTCGTGCACTGAATCTTATTCCCCCAGACCACCACTGTAAAAGGCCGGTCGTGACAGTAGGGTTTCCCGATTCCTATCCCGCGTACAGCTTAGGCGAACCCCGCTACTCTTCCCTCCCCTTCCACACGACTCGTCCCCTCTCTCCTCGTCCGCCGCCGCCGTCGCAACCATGGGCAGGGGCAAGTTCAAGGGCAAGCCCACCGGCCGCCGCAACTTCTCCACTCCGGAGGAGATCGGTAACGACTTGGCCCCTTACTCCTTGTCGATTCGGTTCGGTTCCGTTACGCCCACTCGGGAGCTTTGTCTGCCGCCGTTGTCTAGGATCTGATGTTGTGGCGACGAAAACTATTTTCTCTCTTTGGCTTTGCGGAGCAGCTCTTGGTGACGTCAACATGTTAGTTTTACTGGCAGGGACGGGTTAACATACACCGATTTGGTTACTGATTGCATGGTGCTCTGAGTTGTTGATGATGGGGTGTTCGTTCTATCTATTCCGGGTGTCTTTTGTGCTATTTTTTGTTTTTATTTTTGTTTGGATGCGCGTAGACTGCAAATTTTCGTACATTTTCCGAAGGTTTAGATGCTTCCTCCATCCCACGATAGGACAACTTGATTGGCTTCTGCTCTTGATTTGGTAACACAGATTTTACTCATGGTCACTCTTATCAGAGCTTCGCGGAAAAGTTCCGTTGTGAAGTTTAAACGCAGTGAGAAATCAATAGCACGCTCTATTTATCTAGTCTCGGGTAAATAAGCTTTGTAGAGGCAGTATGCATGGGAGATGCTACATTCGAATTTCCTCGCATTAGTCTACAAACGATTTGATTACTGAAAGCATGGTGTTCTGGGTCGTTGATGATGGGGTGTTCGTTCTATCTATTCTGGGTGTCTTTTGTGCTATGTTTTTGTTTTTGTTTGGATGCGCATAGACTGCAAATTGCGTGTACCTTTTCCGAAGGTTTAGATGCTTCCTCCGGCCCATGATAGGACAACTTGATCTTCTTCTGCTCTTGATTTGGTAAAAAAAAAAATCCCTCATGTTCACTCTTATCAGAGCTTCGCGGAAAAGTTCCTTTGTGAAGTTTAAATGCAGTGATAAATCAATAGCACCCTATATTTATCTAGTCTCAGGCAAATAAGCTTTTCAGAGGCAGTATATATGTGAGATGCTACATTCGAATTTATTCGCATTAGTCTACAAATTATTTCTTGGTTCTTTTCTATAGTGGGCACGCCTAGAACCGAGTCTAAATCTCGGTCGGCTTATGTCACCCAAGTTTTAGTTGCATCTTAGTAGCAACTCCTGTGCAACTCGTAGGCCAACACGAATCAGGACACACATGCAATGGTCTAGGTATTTTTTTTACTCAGTTGCAACCTGTGTGCATCTGGGTAAATCTCAGCTGCAGTGTCTGACTCATAGGGCAGCACAAATCACGGCGCATCCAACGGTCGAGGATTGACTGAGAATTAGCAAATTTTATGTATACTATCAAAGCATTTGTATAATGTATTAGGTAATTTTTTCTTATATCCTGCCATATGTAATTTTGCTTACTTCCCCACTCAAATAAATGCAGCTGCTGGAACTTCAGGGCGCCCTCGCTCGTTTAAGAAGGTTTGTACATTTCGTTACATAGTTAAATCAGCTACATCAACATGAGCTCTTCTGCTTTAGCTATGTTTGTATTCTGAATTCCTAACAGGTCAGGTTCTACATTTAAAAATCTGACCGTGCATCCCTAAAAAAACACTCTGGCTGTGCAGATTTTTTTCTCTTGCAATCATCAGTCACTTAATTCCATAAACACTGGCTAACTGTAGGAATACCATGAGTTTAAAGTGCATATTAACACAAATGTGATTATGGCATGTTATTTTCTGAGATTTGTATATCTATATTTTTTAAATAGAATGTAGCTGAAGCAGAAGAGGAAGAGGAAGAAATAGAAGAATCGGAAGAGGAAGAATCTGAAGACGACGGTGAAGAGAAGGTTGTATGCACACTTTTATTTTGGAAGTGTATGTTCATGTGCATGATTTTTCGTTTATCAATCTGATTCAATTTATAACATTCCAGAAACATAAAGGAACTGAAGGTATTATTCAAATCGAAAATCCAAACCTGGTGAAAGCAAAGAATATAAAAGCCAAGGAAGCTGATGTAAGTGGGTTACAACCAGTAACATCTGTGTCCTTACTATTGGTAGCTAAATATCTTAAAAAGGGCTATGGCATAGTGGTGCTAGTATTAAGTTTCCCTATTTTTCCTTCCGTTTCTATACTATGGTGTTATATAAACGGATTTTCCCATACTTTCATTCAGGAAAATTAAAGGGGAGCACTCTTTATCAGCTTTATTTAGATCCTTTTATTTGTCGATGCCAAATATTTTCATGCATATCAACTAATTAAGCTTGCACTGTGCAGCTTGGGAAGACAACTGAACTCTCAAGGCGTGAGAGGTACCTTTTCTTATACCAGCTAGTGCCATTTTCTTATTTGTGAAATGCCACGGTTGTTGTAGTTAGAGCATCTCCAGCGGATGCGCTAAAAACCGGCGCGCTAAATCCCATTTAGAGCGCGCTATTGCGACTTCGCGAGGAATTTCAGAGGCGCTAAAAATATAGCGCGTGGCACGTTTGCTATTCGAGACGCTGTAAAATAGGGCGCTCCAACGCAAATTTAACTGAAATTCAAACATACTTCGACCAGATACAACTGAAATTTAAACTGAGACAAGTCTGACTAGTTGGAGGAGGTGTCGGAGATGTCGTCCGCCAGCGCTGCCCACCTGGGGTCCTTGGCTGCCCGCCGCTCCGCGTGCTCGGCAGCCCGGGTCTGCCAGTACTCCTCTTCCTCGCCGGCTTCGCGCGGGTGGCGGGCATACCACTCCGCCACGGCTCGCTCGTCCCTCTTCGTGACGAGGCATCGGCGCCGGGGCCGCCGCTTGCTGCGCGTTGCGTGCGTGGGGGAAGTTCATTTGGCCGCGCAGGCGGTCGAGCCTCCACGCTGCAGCGTAGTAGGCGCGGGCGGCCTCGATGGCCGTTGGGTACGACTCGAGGTTGCCGCCGGAGCGGATCTCGTGGCGGTGCAGCGGCGGTTGTGGCGCTGAAGCGGCGGGGAGAGGAGAAGACGTGAGTGAAAGTTCGTGGCAGTTGGCGTGGCGCAATCGCTGTGTTCGTAGCGCGTGGAGTCTTTCGGCGTGAGTCACCGCGCGCCGCTCTTTTTCCCGCGCGCGTCGTTCTCCCGCCTCCACTGGAGCACGCCGTGCTGGCTCCCGCGCGCTATTTTGTCGGTTTTTCCCGCGGCGCGCTATTTTGGCGTGACTGCTGGAGATGTTCTTACGCTCTGTTTGTGTCATATCTTGCTGCAAATACTCACGTGCTGACTTTTGTGCCTACGTGTCGTGAAACATTTATTATAACTAGGTATGGAAAAATAGCAATATAGTGAATGAGTAGATAATGAAAACTCTACGTGATGCTAAATAATAGTGGTCGGCATGTTAACTTGTTTTTTTACATCGTTCCTACTGGGTCAACTGGCGTTGCAGGCTTTCATGAGTTGCTCTAGATAGCGCATCTCAGATTCTTTATGGTGTCTAGTCAGTATGTTTGCATTGACCCTTTATGTATACATGGTCTTCATGATATATGTAGTTTCGTATAATAAGGAGTAGGTTTGTCGAAAGAACCGGCTCCCTGCATACCTGCCCTCCTAGCATGTGTTCACACATTGTTGTAAAAAAAAGGTTCCAAAAGCCTAGGCGTTAATTCCTAGCGCTTATCTCGCCTAAGCGCGCCTAGGCACAATTAAGCGCTAGGCGTTTTGCTGCCGCCTAGTGCCTAGGTGTGATTAAGCACACGCCTAGGCGTGCCTTTTTGAACCATGATTTTTTTTTTCACACTGCTGTCATGTTTTATTTATAGAGAGGAGATTGAGAAACAAAAATCTCATGAGCGCTATATGAAGCTTCAGGAGCAAGGCAAGACAGACCAGGCAAAGAAAGATTTGGGTGAGTATTTTTTTCTATATTGCACTTTTCCTATTATCTTCTCTTGGTGACTGTTGGTGACTCTTGGTTGTGTATGTACTCTTCATATGGACGAATTGTTACATGATCAGATTCATTCAGCAAAGAGAGTAGCCTTTTGTGAATGACCGTGGTGAACCGAGTATTACATCAGCAGCAGTAAATAATTCATTGTTGTTGCCCAATACTATTTAAACATCAATTGGTTTAAGCGTTTCATCTTAGACCTTAAACAGTACATCAGTTGTTTTGGTTCAGTGCTGACAACGACGTTACTACTATAATACTTTATATACTGATGATCCTGAAATGAACTTGTATTTGCCAGCGTGGAACTTCATCAGTGGTTTAAGCATGGGAGGTATAGGGCATGAAATTGATGCATTTTCTGTGATAATTTTGGTACCATGATGTTTGCTGCTTTCATTCTTAACTTGCTCTTGAAGATCAAATAACATATTCCTCTTAGCGACTTCACCAGTCACAAATTCTTAATTTTGGTGCCAGGGCAGTGTGCTCACTTTTCCTTCAGATTTGCGTTTAACCAGGGCATTCCAGATATAAGAAGAAAACACAAATTTGAGATGTTTAGACTCGCATCTACTGCTTTTTCACATTTAACTTCCAAGAATATAGAGCCTATAGCTCATAGAATAACGTCTTCTCACAAAATGTTGATATTGAAGCACATTATTGCTTTAGTATGCTGTGACGCTATCTTTCCTACATTCAATGTTAGAGCATTATATGGGAGTTGCAAGTTGCCGTAACTATTGTTTTGTAAATGCAGAACGTCTTGCTTTAATAAGACAGCAGAGAGCAGACGCCGCAAAGAAACGCGAAGAGGAGAAAGCTGGTATGTCCCTTGATATTTGTATACTGCTTCATGGTTTTGATGTTCTTGTGTTGAAAGGTTCATTGTTGCCTTGCATCTCCTTGAATCTTTGACCTCCGCTTGTTTCACTAGTTCTATTCTGAGTGTTCCGTTTCTTTCATAATTTGCGCTAAAGGGCATCTAAACATCTGTTTAGTAGCTCCATCTATTTACCTATATTTTCGTGATACTGTATGTACTTTGCACTAACATCATTTTGTATCTCTTGAGCAGAACAAAGTGTTGGCATTTTCATTTCCTAAGAATTTATAAATAGTGTCCCTGTTCTTTAGTCTGTGAAGATTACTGAATCATATTTGTTCTTTGCAGCTAAAGAACAGAGGAAGACTGAAGCGCGCAAGTAAATTGCGAAGATTGTGAGGCATGAGCTGAGCTGTGTTGTCTGGATATTTATTGTTATGCTTCTAGTATATTTAAACCTGGGTCTCTATTCAATCTATATTTCCATAAAAATCGCCCATTGGCCAAATGTAAAGTAGTCCTGTCGGTGTTTCTTGCTGTAAACTTAGCTTGGCAGGGCACAAATGTAGCGATATCAGCTTATGCGAGATTTCCTTTAACTCAAATTGATATGGAGTATTGTTGAAATTTGCCGTTCTGGAGGCCTGAGCTGATAAGTGCGTACGTGATTGTTTGCGCGGCAATTTAGACCTGATGGAAGGTGTGTCATCGCATGCCATCGGTCGAGTACAAAATACAACCATTGTGGGTTGCAGTTATTGAATAGATATAGCCAGACATCCTGCTGAAATGTCTATTTCTAAATTAATTGAAATTCTATATTCGGCCCAAGTCAGACTTCTTCAAATTTGACCAAATCTACAGAGAAGTATGGGCGGAAACGGATGGGTGTGGATCGGATGTTGCCATTTTCACATCCGTTTTTCATATTTTCAAAACAAATACACATAAATAGATGTTACTCGAATATGGATCCAGATGGGATGTTTGGACGGAAACAAATATAATGTCTTATAATAAGTTAACTATAGATAGAGATAAATATAGCGATATAATACATAATACTTTCAAGCTCAATCATAGAAACATACATTTGACCACTTTGTTAATTCTCCAGGTTGGGTAATGTCCACATTTGGCTATAATTACTAAAATTGGCTATCATAAATTTACTCCGATACCGATATATCAATTTTTACATCCACATTTACTTCCAAATTCAAGACTATTTTTATTTTTTATTTGTAAAAACGACCCGGATATTTAGCACATACATTTCAATTTTCGTTCCATTTGAATTTCCACATCCATTTTCAATGTATCTGAGGTTCTAAATAGGAACCTCAGATAATTCAGATTATCCATTACCGTTAGTTTCCAACCCTATTAATATTTACAGCACCAAATACATATAATATAAAAGTATATTTTGCAACGAATCTAGTATAATTTTTCTATAGATTTGGTCAAACTTAAATATGCTTAGCTTAGGACACAGGTAAAACTTCAATTAACTTCGAACAGGGGAGTAGGAGACAGAACTGGAATAAATCGTAAGATTTTATTGAAGCGTCCAACAGTTTGTGCTTTTGGCTCAGAAGACGGTTTACTTTTATAACGTGATCTAAATAATAGCCATATGAATAAAAAAATATAGGCAAAGGCTGAATCATAATCCACAAATATATGCCAAGAACATTCTGTTATACCGAATGCATAATTAGCATGTAAAATTTATTTGCTTTCATTTCTCACAAGACATACTTGTAAATGTGTCAAAAGCTTTCAACTAGTTTTCTGTAACTACCAAAGAACACTATACCCTTCAAGGGCAACATTTATCTGTGTCCCAAATTTCTCTACAAAGAAAATCTATAGATAGCTATAATCACCTTCACGAGGTGATCCTAACTCAAACCCGCTCAGTTTTGATACAATATCACCTCAAACCTTGGGCTTATTCGTTGTTAGTGTTCCACGAAACATCCCACTGCTATGTGTGGAACCTGAATGGGCCTTGCGTGCAAAAATCGGATTTGCATTTTGGATAATAGTGTAATACTAGTGGCGTTAGCAGTACTAGATGTGATTTGGAGCCACTGGAGCTTCAATGCACAATTTTGTTTTTCATCATCTTGCGTTTGTTGGCATCCAGGTATTTCTTCCGAAGCCGAATGACCTTGGGTGTAACCTGATCAGATTCAAATGTCAACAACAAAATATAAATCAGCATGATACAAGAATTCGCTTCGGCAATGAAAATGGAATAATAAGTTTGGATAAATGTAAATCCAGTTAGACAAGAACTCGTTTTATTTACCACCTTTTCTGTTCAGACTAATTTGCACCCCAATACATCAGCAAAGCAAGCAGCATGTAAAAGAACTGTTTTGGATCTGAATGGCACTGACTCAGCAACACTGTATAGCATATAAAATATTTTCTATTGGTTGCATTCTTAGCCTTTTACATATACAAAGTACACTTCCCTCATTCAGATACAAAATTATTTTTATAAAGCATATGCTCCCAACTTAGTAAACCGAACTGCATGGAAAGTGATTATTGACTGTTTCTCTGCCTTTGGTATTAGCATAGTTTGTAAATGTAACATGACGGATGGCTTACTCTTTATCTGACAGAAGTAACATTCCATACCATCAGCCAGCAGGATTATTGTTTGTGTAACTCTAGAGTTGTCTCAGCAGTATCGACATTTTATTTTGACCTAAGTCCTCATTTAATCGTTCAAACCCAATATAACCAAGTACTGTTTGAACTTTAATGATATAGGAATTGGAATAATGATTCAGAATCTAGAAGAATCATTTGTTTATCTATTGGCTGCACTAAATATATGTTTGATAAACTTCAGAACACAAAACTTGCCTCGATCAGCTCATCTGCAGCAACATATCCAATTGCCTCTTCCAAAGTCATCTGCATGGTCAACAACTTCCATTAGCATTATATAATAGCTAAGAATCGTGGTGTTTGGTTAGATGAGCATTTCAAGAGTCCAAATAAGGAAGGAATGCTACACTTTTTCTCTAAACAAAGGTCTATCTAAAGGTCATTGGCTCTGAAAATCAAGGGAAAGCACTGCCATAATGTTATAGATCGAAGTTGGGTAGTTGATGGTTGTCAACTAGGTCTTGCAGTATGGTGTGTCTATAGCCTATACACAAAATAGTGCAGATGCCTCATGATGTCTTGATAATTGAGCAAAGGACATACCAAGCGAGGTGGAGACAGGCGGATATTTTCATCCTTTCCTGGGGCTCGGATGTTTGTAAGTTCTTTAGTCCTCACAGGATTGATCTGCCCAAGAACATTATTTTCATGTATTAGAGGACAGAAGCTAATTCATGCATGGTAAGTACTGAACTTACCTCAAGATCACTATCGCGTGAGTGCTCGCCAACTATCATGCCTTCATATGTCTTTCAACAAGAAAGAAAAAGGGTCAAGGTAATCTCTTGCAACTAGAAGGCACCGTAAGAAAATGGAGTGATGTGACTACCTCCATCCCAGGAGAGACAAAAAGAGTACCACGAGCTTCTAAACTCATGAGTGCATGTGAAGTGATAGATCCCTTGCCAACAGATACCTATATATGAACACAGAACAATTAACTTTTGCCAGTAGAGTTAAGCACCACATAGCTACTGTTTTTTAAGTCTTAATTCCATTAAACATAATCCATTTTAGTTAAAGTATGTTTACTTGTTGCTAAAACCGGTGTCAGTTATAGAATCTGATTGCATTGTAAAATATATTTTACAAATAAGCAAATAAGACCTTTGTATTTACCAGAACTCCTTTTCTATCATTGTAATATATTTTACAAATAAGTAACATAGGAATATAAAGATTATGAAGGTGATGAAATTGGATTTACCAGAACTCCTTTTCGAACAGTTCCCAGTGGACCTTTGTATTTAGCATATGCTGCATTCATAGAGAAACCATAGGTCAAATAACAATGAAGTCTAGTTACCTGTATTTACCATATGCTGCATTCATCGGGTAATCATAGGTCAAATATTCATGAAATCTAGCTAGGCATGCAAGGAAAACAAACTAATTTTCTCCAGTGGGTAACCATAATAGGTCAAATGTGTCAAGTTTCATGCACTAGCCAACACAACCAAAAGTCCGAGCTTATGGAAACAGCTAGGCAATCCATACATACTGTAACACCGCTTTTGTCGTGTGACTTGGGAGGCCAACACGTGCATAGAGGAAGAGGAATCTCTCGTATGACTCAAGAAAGAAGGGGCCAAAGCAGCAACCAGTAGAATTGCGCAGCAATTTTTAACAAACTGTGAAAGCCGAGACTTGAACCCAAGACCTCACGGCTCTGATACCATGTCAAGTTTCATGCACTAGCCAACGCAACCAATCGTTGACAAGATGGTATGTGGCAAATGTGCGCACATCCATAGCCTAAAAATAGGAGATCATTAACATCTAGCTAAGGTAAACAGCACAAGATGGTAATAACACTTTCACAACTGGCTGTGATCATGTAACTTATGCAATTCACTGAACATCAATGCTAACAGCACTGACATAAATTCGGAATCTACAAGTCTGGCAAAGTCTGCTCATATCACCTCACGCTTTAACCATTGTCTATGCACTTCAAGTCTAGAAATCCATGAACTAACTATACGGTTTACTAGCACTATAATTAGCATCATACCCTGGAAAGCACGATGCATAAATCCAGTTCCACGTGTGTGGCTGTTGAAAACTCCTTTAAGACCAACCAAACCCCTGCGTCCATAACAAACCATTTGATATTATCAGAACCAAAACTAGTAAATGCGTATTACATCAGTCAAAGGAATCAGTTTATTCCTAAATTGGCAAGGTTCATTTGATTTTACAGTAAATCCTACCGGGGCAGATATATGAGGTAAAAAGGCAATATACAATGACTAACACAATTGACTAAGAGTATAAAAGTAAAAGGTGAACTCTAGAGGTATTATATTCTAGTACAAATGGGTGCACGATCATCAAGTATTGCATGTTTTTCAAGGTAAAAGTGATGCACTGACCTAGATGGACAGCTCAGGAAGATCCGAGTTCTTCCATCTGTCCCAGGGACAGGGCCCATGTCCAACACTTCACCCTTCCTGTTGTTTAGGGTTTGCATCACAAATCCGACATGCTCCTCGTCCACCTACAATATCCAATTTATAAATTGAAAATATAAATTAGAACACGTGAAGATAAAGAAGCTCAAACATATATTTCCTGATTTCTACCTCAACAGTTACTTCTTCAATAGGCTCTAGTCTTTCCCCACGCTCTGTTTTATACCTATTTTCCATGAAGAAAACTGGTCAGTCTTAAAGTGGACACGGTGCAGTCAAATTGCTCGATGAGTTGCACGTCTTAGAAAGGAACCGCTTAAGAACAAATACGATACTGGACATCTAGATAAAGAGCTGAGACAGTTAGCTTGCAAGAAAAGGAAAGAGTTTGCATGCAAAAGGAGAGATAGTTTGTGTGAACAAATGGAACTCACATCACTCTTGGGGGTGAAACTGAAAGCTCAAATCCTTCACGCCGCATGTTCTCAATTAAGATTCCTGGAAGTTACAGAGATCATTAGATAATACTGATGACTAAATTTCTCATTATATCACACAGAAGATTGAACATTGGGCAATTTCAGATGACTTGAATAAAATTTCAGTTAGACGTTATCTTCCAAAAGAACAGGAGGGGTTGCACCAATTTTTCACACCTAACTGAAGTTCTCCCCTTCCTTGAACTTCAAAAGATTCTGACAATGGTCCAGGAAGAACATTAATTGCCAAGTTTGTTTCTGCCTCTGCCATCAAACGGTTCCCAATTTTTGCTCCAGTTACCTACAAAGTTTAAATACTTAAGCCAAGTAAGCAAGTTACTGATGTACAAAATTATTGCTACATATTAATATGCGTAGCTCAAAATTTGCAAATTATAATTAAGATGCCACCCTACAAATTGATAGATTATGCTCCCTACAGTTCATTTCAGTCAGCACCAGCAACAAGTGAAGCTGATATATAGAAGTAATACTGGATCTATGTCATTTAATGAATGAGATTGTCACAGGTGATGCTAATGGTTCAACAATGAGATCATCAAGTCCTTGCTGTATGTTTGTTATGCCAGACATATGCAGGAAAATGTTGCTGTAAGTTTGTTATGCTAGACATCAACAGATGCCAAGGAACTTCACAAATATATTATAGTTCACATTATAAAAACATGCATTGGAAAAGAAAATGTGTGTCTATGTATCTGTGTATAAGTCTCAATGGTACTACCCCCCTACTCTCAAGTCTCACCTACCAATTTAGAGGTTCATTCAGAGACTAACTCCACATATCAATTTGGAATGCATGATTTGAGAACAAATTTGCCATCCATCATGTGTTGGAAGTCGGTGTTTACCATCTCGCCATGATTTATAACTGACCTATGGGGTTTCAGTGACAACCTTTTTTGTGAACGATTATAAACTTACATGATGCTATATTTCTACTTCCCTCCAAAATTGAAGATTAAAGGTACCTACCAATTAAGAGGTTCATTCAGAGACTAACTCCACATATCAATTTGGAATTCATGATTTGAGAACAAATTTGCCATCCATCATGTGTTGGGAGTCGGTGTTTACCATCTAGCCATGATTTATAACTGACCTATGGGGTTTCAGTGACAACCTTTTTTGTGAACGATTATAAACTTACATGATGCTATATTTCTACTTCCCTCCAAAATTGAAGATTAAAGGTATTAAACATTTCTAGTGTGTAAATATACCAATCAAATCAAATCCAACCAGAAATATCTAGATATTTATTTCAGAAATCTGCATATGAAATCCACCTCCAGAGCAAAATAGGTGAGTAACGCGTAAAGTACACCACCATGGTTCATGACAATTAACATCCTTTAAGGGATTTCTGGACTCTATAAAATATTCGGGAATAATATATTTCACACCATCAATTATTATGTCATGTTGCCATTTTGTAATATTAGTGCATGTGCCATACAAAATTTTCAAATATGGTTTATTTTCAGTGGCTACGCCTATTGTGACATGTCAGGTAGAAAGAGGCACTCTGATTTGCTCAGAAAGAAAGAGGACCAAGAGGAACTCATTTACTAATGTAGAAAGAGCCAGTCAGGTTTATTTTTGATCTGGTACCCCACCCCCACACCACACCACACCACCCCCCCCCCCCCCGGTTTTGTTCTACTCAGCCAAATAGTAGAATCGGTCAGGTTTGCTCAGAAAGAACGAGGATCACGGCCAGTTACTGGGTACTTACATGAGTGCCATCACGGCCAGCTAGTGGTGAATCATTCACACCGAAAGTCATAGATATTGTGGGAGGGTCCAACTCAACCGCAGGCAGAGCAGTCAAAACCTACAAACAACAATCACATTCACATACGAAGACAAAGAATTTGCTGACAATTCAAAAGCAAGATGCATTCAGCAACAAGTAGCCCAATCAAAACGGCATTATCAATACCTCCGGATTTGCCACAGTGTGTCCGATTGCTGGACCAGACAATCCAGCCATTGAGATTATATCACCAGCTCCTGCCGACTCTATTATTGCCATGCTTGTGCCTTTCTTTTTCATGAGCTTGACAACCTAAATTTATTTTGCAGGGCTTTCAACAAATCCAATAGCTAACACATATTGAATCATAAATAATGGGTTTGGCGCCAAAGAGAAAAGGTGCAGCAAGTTCTGTCAAACCTTTCCATCCTCAATCTTCTGAACCCCTTCATCTGTGTTGCGCAGACCATGAACTTTGTCGCCAACACGGATAACTCCAGAGGTTACACGCCCAGTGAGTATTCTTCCTAGGTAAAAATCGCGCTCCATCATGGAAACCTGTAGAAGACCATGAATACCTCTGCTTCAGGGTGACTACTATAAACTTAATAGTCTTTACATTTCAAAACAGAGATAAATACTAGGTGGGAGAATCCTATTAAAATCCCTCTGTTTCAAAAGAAGGGAGATACACACTCAGTGGAGCATTACAGAAAACTAACTGCTGTGAGGATATAAAGGAATTGTTTGTAAAACATAAAATGACATATTTGAAATAAGAAAAGATTCATATAATGACTTAAATTGTGGAAATGCCTTACCTTAGTCTAAGAGAAAGGAACAGTTATTATAATCATGTATAAAATACTTTAGTACTTCTTCGACAATAGTACATATGCATTTTCACTGGAAACTGTGGAAGTTAGTTTAATTGTTGGCAATTTACTGATGTCTCAGCGTATGCAAGCAACTAGGATAATTAGAAGTTAGGACAGTGTTTTGTATCTGCTATACACATTGGCAGCGTAGTGCTCTTCCAGAAAGACGTTGCATGGCTTAGAACTTATCGCATATTCTCATAGTGTTATGTGCAAATAAATGAACTCTTAGTTATTCCAACAGGCTAAGCATATACGTGTACAAGGCAACAGCAGAGTAGTGAGTAACACCTATATATGACTACATGCACAGCTACCATACATCTGCCATTATGCGTGGTTTTATCATGGCTACCACTGCAAATATGTATATTAAAGAAAGATGAAATAGCATACATGATAGCTTGAGCCATGCTATTACGATCATGCAATGAACGCGGAACCTTAACAAGTACCCATGAAAATATGAACTGGGCAAAATAAATCACAAGATATGTAGACATCCAAAAATATGAATACGTGAAAGACTGAAAGTCAATATTGTACTGCAAAAAGGTAGTGAAACAAACTGATACCCATTCCTAAACAATGACTAAATCCATACACCATCTTAAGAGACATACTAAGAGACACATAACTATCAATGTGAAGCATAAACGGTAAGTTAAATGCCACATTTCAGCCACTACTCAACAGTCCATTGTTAATCTCGTCCCGTCCAAGATTTTTTTCGTACTTGAACAAAGCAAGAACCAAACAGAAAAGGAATAAACAAGTACATATCAAACACCACTTTTGTATTGATGCCTTCAGCATATTCATTCTTATAAGCAAGAAACATTAGGGGGTAGCCCTCTTGCAATTTTACTGAAAAGGAAGGTGAATGTGCACATCTGAGAGGAAGGTGAATGTCCACATCAACCTTATCATGGTTGCTACAGCATGCCATGTGATTTTACCTAACCATGTCAAGGTTAGCTTACGGGCTAACCTGCATCACCCAATGCACAGCTGACTCGAGAAAAATAAGCACTTTCCAAGGCTGTACCAGACAGGCTGGCAAACCACAATACCTCCTCCATCCAGGCCTGACTTGATTAACCAGGTGTATTGGTTCGAACTGAGTGGGAGACTATCTAGTTTTGGATCTTTTCAAGATGTACAATAACTTTGGTCTAATCTTGCTCGGGTCTAATTAAGATGCAAAACTACTTTCCAACATGGTACAACTAAAAGAAAACACAATTCATAAGTCATAACAAGAATATCTACGAGTCATACCAAAAATTATGCCTCATATGTGGCACCAAAGTCATGTGACTGCCATGTGAAGCCAGAACTGATAAGTTCGAAATCACATAGACGCATACTTCTGCCTAGTTAGTGGGGGCAAACCAAGTGATGCTAGTTTTTCAAAGCTAAAACATTATCCAAAATGAAGGTATAAATCATGTTTTGTGGTTGCTAATTCAAGTGGAACATATGAAAAATAAATGCAATCCCCTTTAGGCTGTCTTTCAATCATACACCTTAAAAAACATGGATTGAGGAATGACAAGGAAATACAGATGTGCTATTATCTCCAAAAAAAAAAAAAAAAAAATCTTGTTCTGCTCAGTATACTAACCAACATTTGGAATGGAGCCTCAAGGTCAGCTTTCGGGGGGCGAACATGTTGTACAATGGAATCAAGCAATGCAGACATGTTTTTTGCACTATCAGGAGGACACTTGGTGAATTCCAAGGAAGCCCACCCTTCTTTAGCCGATGCGTAAAGAACTGGGAAGTCTAATTGTTCCTCTGTAACATGCAAACAAAAAAATGTCACTAAAAAAGAAAAGAAAGCTTTTTGGAAACCAATTTGAATTACTAGAAATGCACCTGTAGCACCCAGATTGGCAAAAAGATCAAAGACCAAGCTCTGAACTTCATCGCAGGTTTCTTCAGAAACTGTTGGAATGGCATTAAGAAGTCGGGTGAGATAAAATATACAAGCAACATGTATATGCAAAAAAATAATGCATGTGTATCTCGTCAGCAATTGGCATGTACTTTGCTAGCAGCCTAGCAGGACAAAAAGACTTAAAAACATGTCAGCTTTCTTAGTTGTATGCCACTCTAAATTGACTATGCATTTATCTGTATCATGGGAATTCTTGGTTTGAGGTTGCTAATCACGTGTGCCAACTCATCCAATGCACTCACGAATCGAGAAGTACTGTTAATGGACAGAACTTCTCATAAAAGCAGACCTGAAGGCCTATCAACCTTGTTGAGGAGGAGGATGGGGCGCAAGCCATACTTCAAAGCCTTCGAAAGCACAAATTTGGTTTGTGCTAAAGGTCCCTCCCCAGCATCAACAACCAAGACGGCCCCTTCCACCATTCCAACAACTCGCTCAACCTATAAAAAAGCAATGGCCGTCTCAAACACCACCTTAAAATCGTCAATTAAGTCGTATGCATAAAATTATACCAAAAGTGCTTACTTCACCACCAAAATCAGCGTGACCAGGCGTATCGACCATGTTGAGCTCATTCTCCTTCCAAGGGACAGAAGTGACCTAAACAATATAGTAGCCAAAAGGAAACAAGCGATGTCACATTTGTTGCCACACAATCTATACGAGAAAATGTTTCTCAACATTTGCGCCGATAAGAACAATAAAATGGGCCAGACTAGTGCGACAACTAATAAGAAAAATATTATTATTGTAATTTTATTCACTAAAATCTTACACGAACGTCAAACCGCATGTATCTTAAAAGTTGCTCAAAGTATTCTATTTTCTGATTTTTCACACGAATAGCAGTATGACTGTTAATCAACGCATGGTTTGTATTTTCAGATAGCAAATTACGTGGCGCCTTCTAACTATTGTTACACTATTTTGGTTATAGGGCCCTTCTAACTGTATTTTGCAGCAAAATTGCAGACAACATGTCCCAACTTATGTGAACGGCTTTTAGCTCTACAGGAATGGTAATCAAAATGCGTTAAAAAAGCATGGTAATCAGAAGTCCAAAATCAGCTATCAAAATCGGAGGAATTTATTGCGTGGGCATAGTACCAAGAGAATACTCCATTTACTTCTTATATATGAATGTAGACCACTCCACCCATAGACCAAGGAAATACTACATGTAAAGAAAAGATAAACAAAAATAACCAAACGCACCCCTATTAAATGGCATATTGCAATCACTTAACGACCAAGCAGCAAGCCATCAGTTGGCTCACCATGGCCTCGTCACCATCCCCTGTAACACCCTGACTACTCCCAAGATAACATGCAGTTACTTCCGACAGCTCTCTAAGATCTTTAGACTGGTACCACCGACCAACACAAGTCTTTCCGGTCACTTTGTCCTATCTCTCCCTGCGCCGTTGTCGTGTTCCTGCAATCTGCCACCCGAAACCACACGCCCACAATCGACCGTGGAGGTCGCCACCGTCCCATTTGCACCTCTCCCCTAGTGCAGCTTGACCCGCCATTGGGGTCGACACTTCTTTGATTCCGGTGGAAAGTCCACGCCTCCACGTCACCTTCGACAATGAGACCCGGGAGAGCCTCACGCCACCGCCGCCCAAGCATCCTCAGCGTCGCTTCTCCCCCGCCAATTGCCTCCTCGTCCTGTCCAGCCATGGTGTCGTAAGACACGAACTAGGAAAGCCCCCTCGGCGTTGTCGGGAATGACATGTCCCTGTCCGACCAGGGACAATATTCTACAGTTTGCTCGATTAGGATTTTTGTGAAAGTATGCCAATTCGATTTGTTTCATGAAATTTCAAGGAATCTATGTGTGGATGTGGTATTGCAGGTTTGAAAGCCAAGTTTAGACATTGTCTCGGAGGAAAATGCTTATATTAGAAGATTTAAACATCATAATTGACTAGAAGAAGAAATCTATGAAGAAAGGAAGAACGCGAAGAGAAGCTAGAGCTAGCATATGAGGCAACACCGAATATAGAGGAGGTAATGTAGATCAAGGAAGAAAAGAATAAGATTTAAGAAGAAAAGATGCAAATTCAACTGCGTATGGCCGATATCGTCCATGAAGACAAGATCAAGGCAGATATAGCTAGGTTGAAGATGAAAAAGATCAAAATATATGCTCTTGAGAAAGAAATTTGTCTACAATATGCATTTGGTGATTATTATCCTAGTCACGGTTGTAATTGCAATTTTAGGATTATCTAGATGCATGAAGTAATAACTGTCTGAACATTCGAACAAGTTTGAAACAATTAAATTTTATTTCTGAAATAAACAAAATGAAGAAATCTTGGATTTAGAGGCCCAGTCACTTTGTGTGCAGGTTTGTATAACTGTGCAGTTGTTAAGAGGAGTATGTAAATCGATTTTAGAGGCCAAAACTATAAGGATCTGCTACATATGTTCTTAGTTCTTGTGCCCAGCTCTAAAAATATACTCTTTCGATCAACCATGTTTGGTCTTAAAATAAGAATAGGTGAATAAGAGCAAGCTTTCACATAAAATCTAGGAAAAATTTGCTAGGGGACACCGTTATTTTGCGGCATTTGCCGAAACACACTGCTCGAATGTGTCTTTGCCCAATAACATTACAATTTGGTGGTAAATTTGCCAATACACATCATACGGCCCAAAAGGGAAAGTTGGACTTAAATACAAAATTATCATCTCGCCTTTGGCAAATATGTCCAGAATTTTGCAAATTCTCTCCTTGGAATCGATTTCTTCTCCTCAGGACTGCGGCGACGAGAACAGGCGAACTATCGCATCAGCCATTGAAAGTTCATGTGTACAGTGGAACACTGACTTGTGATTTTTCTGGCTAGGATGTGGCTGATGTGATGTTATTTCAATTTGCTACATGATGGATTGATTCTCTCTTGCTTCCTCAAACATAGATCATGACATCCTCGTACTCCATCCGTCCCGAATTAATCGTCATGGATTTCTCAAAATATGGATGTATCAATACACTAAAATACGTCTAGATACATCCATATTTTGAAAAATCCACGTCAATTAATTTGAGACGGAGGGAGTATAATGGATGCTTAGGAGATAGGGCCTATTAATGGATTGAACTCCTTCCATCCAAGATTTCCTAATACAATCCTATTGCATAAAGGACTCCTCGTCTCCCTTTGTTTGTGACTGCCTGCTGGTAGTCCACAACACCTGACAAGAAGTAGCCTTCCCGAAACGAGATCATCCAAAACACTGACCAACTCTGTCGTTAGCCTCGTCCCCTTCTATAATAACACAACGAAAAGACAAACTACTTGAAGGGATGCACCAAAGATGTTTGATAAAATGATGCGGAAAAATGTACAGGAAGAGTGAGAACAAGTTATTGAGCTAAAATGCTAGTTCTGCAGTTCTGCTAGTTGCGGCGCGCATGAAGAGTTCCTAGAACTTCCAGGGGTTAATCAGTGGGTCACTGAGCACGGGCTATGAGTTGTTGAACCTGACGTGACAGCTATCCTCCCACTAATTCGAACTCATAGAGAAATGCACAGAAGATGTCGTTGAGGAATGGACGCCAGCCTACGTCTAGTGACGAAATGCAGCAAAATCTCGAATTGAGAAGGGCGTTTGAACCAGATCTTAGTCCTTCTCCGATGTCTGTCTGCGGTACATCCCCTCATCTGATGCACGCAAATTGATCTACGAAACGCTCAGCAGGCCCCAGTAGTCACGCAGGCACGCTCATGCGAATAAGATAAGGTTACCTTCGAGGAGATAGTGATGCCGCGCTCGCGCTCGAGGCTGATGTTGTCCATGGCGCGCTCGTGGGGGATGTCGGCGCCGCACTGCCGCAGGAGCCGGTCCATCAGCGTCGTCTTCCCGTGGTCGACGTGGGCAATCACTGCCACGTTGCGGATGCGGGCCGGGTCTGTGACACCTCCCAGGGAAAAAGCGGGCGAGGTGGCCGAGGATGCAGCCGCGGAGGAGTATAGGCGGTGGGAAAGGGAGGAAGCGAACGGCGGCGGAGTCGAGGCCGGTGAGGGAAAGACACGGCGTGCCCGGCTCGCCGACGAGCGGAGGCCGCGGAGCAGATACGCTGCGGCCATGGCGTTCGTGGCGGCGGCGGAGGGGTGGTGCGAGATTTTGCGCGGTCAGGTCGAAGCACGCGCCGCCGAGGTCGACGCAGCCACTTGAGGGTTTTGCTCGGGTCTGAGGGGCTGACGGGCCCGTGTACGTGTGGTTATTGCCCTGGCACTGCCATGACGCCAAAATGTTGTGCTGTACGTGCCACCCAAATTAGGTTAAGTTGTTAAAAAAGTCTGTTGAATTTCACTGCATAGTAAATTCTGAATAATTTTTTTGTCTGGTTAATGTTTGTTTACTTATTATTCCCTCCTTTTTTAATAAAGGCTACAATCGAAAATACAATCTACAACTATGCAAGACCACTATCTCTTATGTTTTCGCTGTTGGATTAGTTGCGACGTGGTCTTCAAAATAAATCTTATGTTGACACATGTTTATAACTTTGTTGCCGGTAGTTGACAAAATGTTATCACTTAGTTGCCAAGTTGTAATAACATAGTTGACATATTATTTACGTCATTTTATTTCAATGCAAACCTGCATGATACTGCTTTTAGTGGAATAATATAGTCTCTTAGTTACTATAGACACTAAAGTATTAAAAATCTATCTCCGCACAATATTACAGTGCCTAAGGACATATATAAAACTAGAATGATACCCCGCGCGTTGCAGCGGGTATTTGAAATAAAATATTTTAGAAATAACAGATAATTAAACTTAAACAACTATTTTACACATGCAATGGAAAACAATGGAAACGCCTATGTATAAATTGTCGAGACAACTTTGATTGCCAATAGGTCTTCGTGTCGGTAGTTAGTTTTTAAAATAGTAAGAAAAAGACTTCACAACATCACATCAAACATTTAATTTTCGCAAAAGTTGCTCCAACTTAAAATACAAACATTATCATTTCGATGAACATATTTGTCACTTATACCGGAGGGAAGTTACGAGAGTTCCATATGTGGAAAAAAATACGATAAAAATAATATTTGGACAAAACAATAGAGACATGTAGTAGTATTGCCAAAACATGCAATATTTTGATTTACAATTAGTCAAATGAATAGCTAGATGCACCAGATAGTTGACATAATTTAACTGAGTACAGATAGATGGAATTGACCTGACACAACAAAACAGTACATATTTTCACACATTTAAAACTTTTAATTCAGTATGTAGTATGAGTATTTCATCATGCGTTAGTTGTGTTGTGATAATGATGCTTCACTTGTTCTAAAAGTAAATCCAGGTCAAATTGATGGCCACGTGCACTCCTAGCCAAAGCACTATTCATATGAGATAAACTAGAAGAATGCCCCGCGCGTTGCAGCGGGTAACTCTTTAAAAAATATTCTCTATACGAAATGGGTATGAAATATTCCATTATAAAGATTCAATTGATCACATAATCGACATACTAAAATTAATTTAGATAAAATTGTTGTATATTTTGAGAAATAAGTATTAGTGACATGGATAAAAAGATGGCATGTTTATGTGGCATGAAATATGTAATATCACAGTTATTAGTGGAGATGACATGGATAATTGATTGGCTAAAATGGTGGGTGATGTGGATAGCTTGCATGTTGAGATGGAAAATCTAAATGCATCTTAGTGGGATTTTATCTTATAAGAAGTATAGATAGATAGGATATCAAAAAAAAATGACAGAAAATATGCTCCCGATTGCAGAAATATACTTATGTACGGCGTCACTCACCTTCTAACCCTTCACTCCATGGCAGCAGGCCGAGGCAAGGCATGCGCTCAAGTAGAAGGAAGAAGGCCGCCACCAATCCACTCATCTCCAAGAGCTCGACCTGAAGTACGGGCACGCGTTCATGCTCCTCCTTTTGGTGGGTGGACATGTAGTCTACTTTCTCGTGCATTGTGTGCACACGTAGGTGGCGAAACTGGAGGGAACACACGGGCACAAGGTAAGCTTTGTCAGTTGTGGATTGCTTGGGGAAATGCATATATGAAGAATGAGAAGTTGAAGTGATGCTTAGCACCGGCTGAGTGACAACATAATTATTAATTGCCAGCGAAGGAATTACACTAAGTCTAGTCGCGGTGAGAGTAACTTAGCTAGTAACATAAATGCCACTTGTAGGATAAAAAACTGAAGTGGGAAGCATTTAATGATGAGATAGATGACTGTGATAACTTAGTTAATTATCATAACATCACATATCACAAAACAGTGTGAATCTACAACCTAAGAGCAAACCCAACACCCCCTCCCCCTCCCAATCAAACATTTTCGTCCATTTTGGTCCACGAACCGGGATTTGGTAAAAAAAAACATCCCAACGGCTATCCTCAAACGGACCGAGGGGGTATAGGCCAAGTTCCGACCAAACATGGCCCAAGTTTGATCCATGTTTGGTCGAGTCCGTGGACGAAGCCCTGTCCTGCCCTGGCCCAGCTGGTAGTGGCAAGCTGTCACAAACCCTTGCCACTCCCCCCGGCACTCCACTACACTCTGCCAAGCCCTGCCGCCCTCGTCCCAACCGTCGTCCGTCGCCGCCCAAGTCTAGCCAAAGATGAAGAAATCCGCCAAGGGCCCGCCAAAGCCGAGGTCAGCGCCCAATCCGGAGTCCCTCAAGAGGCAGGGCCGGTGGGGAGAGACAGAAAGTGAGAACGGCGGAGGAAGAGGCCCCCGCCTCCCTTCTCTTGTCCCAACAAGAGGTCGTCGCGTTGAAGGTCCAAGCCAACGCATACGCAATGGCAACGCAAGGAGCCATGGGCGTGCTCATGTTGCAAGGCGAGCAGGTTGTGATCATTCACGCGTCCTCTCTTCGCCCCGCGTTGTCTTTGCCCTCGACAAGATTGATTGCATCCACGCACAAGTGATGCTGACGTGATCACACACTCATTGGGAGAGTCAAGCGGAAGGCATGATGTAGTCTAGTGTAAATTTTCCCCTAGTGTGGAACCAGAGTTTATCGAACTAGTAGGATTTTGTAGTATTGAAGAAGGTTACTTGAATCAACGGTGTTGTTTACCGATGTTGACCAAGCGTGAAACATGCACACAAGCACAAACTCTCTCTTGCCCAAACTTTTTGGAAGGTTGTCAATCTTACAGTCTTACTGAAAACATGAGAATTAAACGTATAGAATCTTGGAGAGTAATAAAAGTAAAAACGGTACATCAAGGAAATAATGATGAAAAGTGCTTAAAAGAAGGTTGCAAATATAAGGAAAATAGGATCGGTGGCCATAGGTTCACTAGTGGTGTTTCTCCAAAGAAAACAAACATGTTGGGTGAACAAATTACAACTGGGAAATTGACACAATATTATTATGACGAGATATAGTTCACAAGTTCTAACATTGTAGGTATTACGTTAAGGTATATGCACCGCTATCCAGCATGCATCCATATCTATAAGTCCACCTCAAGAAAGATATCCAGCAAATCCCTTGGTATTGAGTTGCAACAACGAAGTGATTGCTATGTGTGCAACAGACAAATGCATTAAGAACAATACATAATGTAGATAGTGGTTCCCATCCGTAGACAAGAGCACCGCTATTTTCTCCCTAGTGGCAACAACACATCCTCCCTCGCATGTTTCGGTCACTCAAGCGCGGGCAACAAGGAGGCATGAACTTACTATCTAGCATATAAGCCCTCTCTTAGAGGTGAAAACAACTACGTGACCAAGGTAACCATAAACACCGGAGAGCATTGCAAGACAAGATTAAAACTCTCTACAAATATAAGTGAAGCGTCTCATATTGAGATGAACAAAATAATCATAATCTCATGGTTCATCGGATCCCAGCAAACACAACATGCACAATTACATAATGGTGGCCTCGATCGTGTGACGCTGCTCACGAAACTCTAAACATGGAGGCATAGGGGAGAGAACTCTACCGCTATGGACCCGTAGTCCTGAGATGAACTACTCACACATATGTCCGGAGGCTATCATGGCAATGTAGAGGCTTCTGGTGACAATTTCCCCCTCCGGCAGGGTGCCAGAGCAGGACTACAGAAGCCCTAGATTGGACTTTCAAGGTGAAGGCGGCTCCCTGTATGTTTAGTGGAAAATAACTCCATCCCCGTGATTTTTAGGGTTAAAAGAAATTTATAGGCGAAGAGGCGGTGGCCAGGGGCCCACCAGGCACGGCCTAGGAGGGCGGCGCCTGGCACCCGCCTGATGGCCCCCTGGCTCCCCTCCGGGTATCCATTGGATTCCTTCTTCGTTCTGGGTAAACAATATCTTTCGTGGATTTTCAACCCTTTCCGAGAATATTTCCTTCGAAACTTTTATGTAATAGAAAAAACAGCAAAAAAATAACGGGCCTCGGGCATCTTGTTAATAGGTTAATGAATGTATAGTATGGGCACCTAGATGGGGGTGAATAGGTGCTACGGCCAATTTTAATTTTTCTTCAAGATTAGGCTTGACACAAAGGTAAATTCTCTAGATAATGCAACTATGGTGAATTTACCTATATGACAAGAACAACAACAAATACAATACAAGCACAAGTAAAGGAGAGGGGAACGAGGTAACCGATAGGAAGCACGCGGAGACACGATGTATTCCCGAGTTCCTCCTTGTTAAGGGAGTAGGTCTCGTTGGAGGGGTGTGAGCTTCGCCACAAAGGCCTGCTAAACGCCACAAAGGCCTACTAAACGCCACAAAGGCCTCACCCTATTCTTCGATGAACAACACCACAAAGGCCTAGTCCACCTTCCACTATTGATCCCCTTTGATGCGAGAATCGAATCCTTTACAACAAGCTTGGGGCACACACCCACAACCAAATTGGGGGCTACCAACACCAAGAATCACCAAGAGTAGCAAGAGGTCTAGGTTCTCCAAACAATGGAAACCATAGACTCAAATCCCTCAAGTGAATGAGGGGGGAATGAAGAACGGCTCGGTGAAGATGTAGATTCGGGTCTTCTCCTTATATCGTCCAAAAATCAACAAGTTTGGGTGGATGAAATGGGAGAGATCTAAGATTTGGTGAGCTCAATAAATGTACATTAATGGCTTCGACGAACTAGAGCTCAAGGTGGAAGAGGAGGGGTATTTATACCCCTGCCCAAACTAGAGCCGTTTGAGCAGGAATCTTGTACCGTAAATTCCGGTTCAAACTTGAACCGGAAATTCCGGTTGGCTTCTCTTCTTCAGATCTAAACTCGAACGGGGTTGACTTCTACCGGAAATTCCGGTTTGAAAAATCCGTTTGGCTTCTGTCCCGAGCTGGCTCCCAAACCGGAATTTCCGGTTGACCTAGAAATTTCCGGTCCATCTCTGTGTCTCCAACTTCTAGTCCTTAGGCGATTTTGAGCGCAATCTTCCACAACCGGAAAGTCTGGTTGTTCCAGAAATTTTTGGCTAGTCTTTGTCTCAAAACTGGGTTGGGATCTTCCTAACCAGAAATTTCCGGTTAGAAATATCCGGTTGCTCTCTGTCCCAAATCTCACTGATCTATCCACCACTTTTTGGTGTTCGATGCGGATGTTCAAATTAACACCTGCACACTAAAATACCTTGATAAATAGTGTACTTAGTATTGTTAACTAACACACAAAATCATCGGGAAAATGAAATGCACTTTCAATCTCCCCCTTTTTGGTGTTAGATGACAATACTAATATTTGCAATAAAACTAGACAAGATAATGTCGTGAAAGTTATGGAAATTGGTCCCCCTACAATTATGCATATCTTTTGTTTGCCTAACTTGCAAAATATAATCTCTAAGGGAATAGTAATTTCCAACAAGTAACACGACATGATAAAAGGAGACAAAAACAATATGTTGAGGTAGAGATATATGATATACCTTGTGTAGAGAGATAATGAGTAGATCATACCGAAGCACAACAATAGATAACCTCAACATAGATAATAGATAACCACAAAGATAACCAAGTCTCATAGCACATAGTTCAAACGAAAAAAATAGCAAATAGTTCACGCGACAACTAAATGGACACAAGCTCTCAAGGAATGGTAAAAGAGCATGCTTGTGCCCAAACCCATGCAAATCTCGTAGGCCTAAGACTACTTCTCCCCCTTTGCCATCAAGACACCAAAAAGGAGATAGGCAGTGATGTTAATGTCCCACAGACAAGCTAAGCATCAGAGTGCTCAGAGGACTCTCCAGCTGACGTCTCGGAGGCACCCTCGGCGTCCCTCTGTTGGTCTTCATCCACATCCTCATCATCCTCATCATCAATAGGAGCACTAGACAAAGCAGTAGTGACATGAAGATCCTCCTCGATCTTCTCCCAATGGGTACTGTCTTTGGAAGACCACTGTGAGTAAGAATCAGGAACCAAAGCTGCAGGAATATCGCCAGACGCACCGATCACATGATGAAGAATCTGTTGCTGAGTGCTGGACATAGCAGTGTCCCTACGGTAAGCCTGATACTGCTCCTTGTAGATATCCACCTTCATGCAAAGCACATTGCGCTGGAACCAAGAAAGCTTCTTGACATTGCGCACATTAGAGGTGGTGTCAGCCTTGCAGGCATGAGAAGAGGTAGCGGCACTAGCACGGGCATCTCCCATAAAGGAACCACCCTCAGGAGGAGGAGGAGGAGGAGGAGGAGGAGCAGCAACGATAGACTTCCTCTTCACATACAATTTCTTGAAGGCGTGATCTTGCATTGGGAGCTCACAGAAGTCCCTCTTCATGGTGTCCTTGATCAACATCATTGTCGTGGATGAGTAAAGACAGATGCCATGGGATGGCTTAAGGTTTGGGGTCGATGGACGCTGTAGGTATTCGGGGAGGGATCGCACGTCGAGTAGACGCGCTCAGGAAACACTGCAAACACCAAGAACTACCCAGGTTCGGGGCCCTCGTGTGGAGGTAACACCCCTACTCCTGCCTATCTCTCTGTATATGTGATATACGAGTAGCCACAGTACAAATCAGGCCTTCAGCCGAGTAGACACTCTCTGCTCTCTCTATCTCTAACACTTGCTCGTGCAATAAATGCTCTCTCGAGTAACGTCCCTCGCGCAGGAGGGGGTGGGCACCTTATATACTGGTGACCAGCCGAGTAAACAATGATTATAAGGTACAACGATGGGACGTCCCTACTGTGATGCAGATCACGCCTCCGGGTTCTCGCTGACGCGGGTGCGAGAAGTCGTCGCGCCGTCTGGCTGACAGGACCTGTCCACCCTGTCAGTCTCACAGAGTAGGCCCCTCGACACGTCGTGTCCCCTCTGTCAGTGACAAGACGTGACAGGCGCCTACCCTCACTGTACCCACGCCGTTGCGCCGATAATCATGCGCTCCGTAAGTTGAACCGCACGCCTGTACGGCTGCGGGATACGCGAGATCTTGTTAGAACGGCTCTATTGACTTCTTGCCCGAGTAGGATTGCAGCCCATCTACTCGGACCACTTGTCCTCTACTCGGACGATTATGATCTTCCTTATTATCTTCTCCTGGCCTTCGGTACTTATTACCGAATAGTCACCACCGGATAGCGGGTACCCGAGTAGTCGCCTACCCAGTAAACAGTACTCTGATCTCTGTTTTACCACCTGTCTTACCCCTACTCGGGGGTAGCCCCCCGACATTAGTCCCCGAAGCTGGTAGAGTCCAGTGAACTTGTTCGTTGGGCCCTGCCAGCTTTAAATCAAATTGTCTCCGTGAAACAACCTGGCCGAGTTGCTTCTCAACTCGGACGCTCAGAGCCCCTGCTCTCGCTTTTCTGAATAATGCCTTGAAAGAAATCCGCCAAGTGCTGAGTAGAGCACGCAACGCAGAGCTCTGCCGAGAACCCAACATTTAGCGAAATTTCCACTTGATCCCGCTCAATCCGGATCGAATCCATCTTCTCGTGTCCGGTGGGGGCACGTGTCACACGCCCACGCCCCCGACGCCTCGGTTCTGGCGTATCAATGTGCCATGCGCCAGCCACTGCTCCTGGGGCCCACGACCTGTTAGGTCACTTCGAGCGGGTACTCGAAAGCCCACGACCCACGCCGTGGGATTAACTGTGCCCGGTACGCGCGCGGATTGCGTTGTGTGCATTTCTAAAGGGCAGTTAACCCACGCCGCACGATCTCTAGCCACGATCGATCCCAGTAGTAACTGCAGCTCGCGGAGATATAAATACCCCCGCGCCGCCTAATCCTTCTCTTTCCTGCTCACTTTCCCAATCTCGCTCTCTTTCCGCCTCCGCCTCCGCCGTCGAGCACAGCGCCGCCGCGAGTACGCAACGCGCCACCGCTCCACCCAGAGAGAGAAAAACACACCTCGTTCGCCGCCATCCTCTTCGTCAACCTCAACCTCGACAAGCGTCCTCAACTCCACCAGCAACCGTGCCGTCATGGATCCCGCGAGCGCCGTCGCGGACAAGTACGAGGACGAGATGGCGCCGGCCCGGGCCGGTTGGGAGGGCTCGGATGTCACCCCCGCTGATTGCCAGTGGCTGGTGAACACCCGCCGAGTCCCCCCCCCCCGGCGTGATCTGCAAGCACCCCGGCGACAAGCTCGTCCCTGCACCAGAAGCAGATGAGTACGTCGTCCTCCTTTCGCATTTCAAACGCGGCATAGGCCTCCTTGTCTCCAAGTTCTTCGCCGACTTCCTCCGCCACTTTGGCCTCCAGCCGCACCACCTTCCTCCTAACGCCATAGTCATGCTCTCCACCCACGCCACCGTATGCGAAGCCTTCCTGGGGGTCAACCCAATAGTCCAAACTTGGGCCCGCTATTTCTTCCTTCGCCAACAGAAAGTTCCAAACCCTGGCAATCCTCTTGTTCCTCGCGTGATGACCCAGACGGGTAGTGCAATGATGTTGCAACGCAGCACCGGGCACCACCCGCTGGTTCTCGGATTGGAGACCGTGCGCAAGTGGCAGCGCGGCTTCCTGTACGTGAAGAACATTCCTCCTGAAGAAGGAAAGCCCGTTGAAGACCGGATTGGGCTCCCCAAGTTCGTGAACGCGCTGCCCACCGGACAAAACTGGGGGTATAATCCCAAGAACAATGTGCCTGACATCGTCCAGGTAGTCAAGCGCCTGGCGCAGCTAGCTGAGCTTGGACTTCTGCAAGATGACCCAAACGCTTGCTGGATCTCGCGCCGAGTACTCCCACTCCAGGCCCGAGCGCACAAGATGTGCTACATGGGAGGCCCTCGGGACTGCACCCGTACCACAACGTTCGAGCTCACCAAGGCGGAGGTGGCCATCTGGGCCAAGTCCATCACGAGGACCACGCTGACCGACAACTGGGCATATGGCTTTGTGCCGTATAGCCGCACCAAGCACATTACCAATGTAAGTGTTCTTCCCTGTACACTCAGTATCTGGTGTTCGATACTGAATAGACCTCCCCATAGCTTTATATGCTTCGTGTTTGCATGCTATGTCAGATAGAGCTCATTAGCTTGATATGCTTTATGTTTGCACGCTGCTTCGAGTAGAACTCCATAGCTTGATATGCTTTATGTTTGCATGCTAGACCGAGTAGAACCACTTAGTTTGATATGCTTTGTGTTTGCATGCTGTTCCGAGTAGGAACCCCTAGCTTGATGTGCTTTATGTTTGCACCAATCAGCACATCAATCGCCAGAAGGATGAGGACGAACCCATCTTCGAGGCCAATTGGGAACCGGATAAAACAGAGAATGACGCCACAGCGTATGAAATCCAAGCCACCCTATGCATCCCACGTACCGGCCAGGAAGGTAAATCCCGCGTTGACGCCTCTATTCGGGACTGGTCCGAGGATGATGAAGGTGACCGGGTTCACCCCTCTGCTTGCGCGCAGTATGCTTTGATTCTTTTCCTTTGCTTGTTCTGAACCCTTCCTTCTCTTCTGAAGAGGAGACTGAATTGGAGGAGCTAGAGGAACCCGTGGAGGTGGTTCTGATATCTGTGGCTGCTCCCACTACTCGGAAGAGGGCTGGCAGTGGTGCGCAGGCACCTCCTCCCAAGAAGTTGAAGAAGAAGCCGACATTCAAAACCACCTCCCACAGGAGACGCGCCCCCACCATGGACGGGTAAGTGCTTTCCGAGTAAACTTTGACTATTGTTGTTTTCCTTCCTTGTTCCCTTATCTGCCACTGCTTCTAACTTTGCTCTTCCTTTGCACATTCCTTTTCAGTGAGGCACTTGACGCGGATGCCACCGCTGCACCACCTCCCAAGAAGAAGAAAGATCCACCACGAGACTTTGTGGAGCTCTCCGATGATGAGGAGGACCGGGTGCCAGAGGATAGGACGCATGCGCCCTCCCCTCCCCGAGAAGAACAAGATCCTGGCGCCGAGAACACTGCGCCGAGAATGAGACTGAACACACCTCCGAGCAGCCGCAGCCCAGCCCGCAGCCAACTGCTCAGGACACCACCACTACCGAGAAGCCGCCAACTCCTCCAGCTGCGTCAGCTGAGGAGAATATTGAGCACGCTGCCGAGCAGCAGCGGGACACCACAGCCGTGGAGCGGCCAGATGCTGCCGCCGAGCAGCAGCCAGAGAACAACGCCGCAGAGCAGCCCAACCCCGCTGCCGAGCAGCGGGTAGAAGACTCTACTGCCGCGCAGCGCACAGAGGACCCCGTGGAGGAGCCCTCATGCGAGTACGCAGTGCAGCCGGATGCCGTTGCTTCCAACCAACCAAAGGTGCCTCCAACTCGCCAAGTACCTGCACCTGTCAAACAAGTGCCACCTCCTTCTCAGGAAGCCTCTCCGCCAGTTCACCAACCAATTCCACCTTCTCCGCAAGTACCTCTTCCCAACACCAAGAAACCTGCCAAGACGGCTGCTGAGCCAACCCGACATCAGCCAAAGCGTGGCGCCGCACCGGCTGGGCAGCCGTTGCTGCCCTTCAAGCCGCAAGGAGGACAGGCTGCGTAGCCGGCCCAGAACACCAAGCTGGCGCTCAGCCAGAAGAAGAAACTGCTCAACCCAAACGTCAGCCTGGTCCCAACTACTGCCACCTTTGGTCTTGCAGAGGAGAAGGGTGCCGGCGCTGGTGCCAGCGAGAAGGAGGCTGGGTCCAAGCTTCCTGATTACTGGAGAGATCTGTAGGAGCGCCACAAGATTCACATGACCCAGGAAGAGGAGCGGATAGCTACTCTCAAAGAGAGCAAGGCCGTGAGCCGCTCCAAGTCAAAGGGAAAGAAAGACTCCTTGATTATTAAGGAAATTTCTTCCCGCGGCGAGGATGATGAGGCGCTTCCCGAAGCAGGCATCGCAGCCATCTTGGACCGGGTAGGCCATATCGAGAAGGTTTGGGATAGCAAGGTATTCGGAAACGCCGCCTGGGATGGTACCGAGTTGGGCAAACTCGACCATTATCGGACAGACTGGAACAAGGCCGACATCGGTCCTATTGGCATGGCGGTAGCCGGTCCTTGTAGCACTCTGGCAGCAAGCTATTCGTCTTGCGCAAGTCCATTGAGGAGATCGAGCAAAGCTATGTGGTAAGTATTTTCTCTCTTTCTGAATCTTTCGAGTTGCCAGTTTCCTTTTTCTCCTTTTCTTTTCTTAGCCCTTACCCCAGTCCCCGAGATTCGGGCCGAGTAGGTGAAAACTCAACCGAGTTGATATCTACTCGGGCCAAATCTTCCAAAACTTCCAAAACTTATACTCCTTCCTTTTTCCCTGCAGGATAGCGTCCAGGAAAGGGCAAAGGTTTTCCGCCAGCTTCTCTGGAATCACCGCCAAGTCAGAGATCGAGACCGAGCTCTGGAGGCTGACAAAAGCAACAGAGATGCCATGGAGAAGAACGCCCTGGACAACACCCTCAAGCTTTCTGCTATGGAGAGTAAGCTTTTAGCATTTCGGTTTGTGCGTTTTTTGCCTACGCCCGTTTCTTGCTTTTTGCTCAACCGCTGTCTTCTCTGTAGGCGAACTCAAGGCCCTGGTGGAGAGACACCAGGATTGTGAAGTTTTCTCTGCCTCAACGCAGAGTAAGATCGCTTCTCTAGAAGGTGAGTACTTTTCTTTCTTTTCTGTATTTGCCCTTTCTCATTTGGCTACACTGCTAATCAGTGTTGTGCTACCCGCAGAAGAATACAAGAATTTCCTGGAGCAGCACCTGCAGTATCTCACTCCTGCTGAAGCACATCGACAAGTGCAGGTCCGAGAGGACGAGTTGCAATAGGAGCGAGAGGCTGAGCAGGCGGAGTTCGAGAAACTTGAGATTGATCTTTCAGATGCACTCCAAACTGCCATCAACCATGTCCGCGAGAAGCAAGACATTGAGAAAACAGCTGTTGCTGAGAAGCGGGCACTCGAGCTGGAAATTCAAATCCTGAAGGAAAGGAATCAGGCTCTCGAGGCTCAAATGAGCGACTCGCGCCGCCTCCAGGATAAGAAAATCCGAGAAGCAGAGGACTGGAAACTCAAGCTGGGAGCCCTGGTGGTAGAGATGGAATGTGAGTTGCCGCTACTCTTTACTTTGCTTGGCTTTTTTCTTCTCTGCCTTCTTCTACTCAGTCTCTCATTTCTTCTCGGTCACTCTTTCTGATCTAACTCTGCACCTCCTGATTCAGATATCTTCCCGGAACTTCGTTCCGCTGGTGAAACTGCCGTGGACAAGGCAAGGAAGGCCAGGGCCGCAGCTGGTCTGAGCGTTGACAATACCTCCAGCATCAACGATCATCTCGTCAACCTCAAGACTCAAGTGCGCTCCCTCAAAGGCTTGGGCACCTCCATGGTGTCCACTGCAATCAAACTGCACAAACTGTTCTGGCCCGAGAAAGACGTTCCGGAGACCTTCCGCGACATCGCCGAAAATCTGGACCATGTCAAGGTGGAGTTCAAGAAGTGGCGTGCTTCCGCAGCTCGGGCAGGCGCTGACGAGCTCCTTCACTTCATCTTGTCCTGGTACGAGAACTTAGATCTCGACAGGATTGGCACTCGCTGTAATGGATCCAAGTGGACTGCACGCCCCGAGTGCGTCTCCCGCCGGAAAGAAGTGGCCTATGAGCTTGCCTCCTACGCTGACACCAGCCTATACATTGACGGCCCCACCGAGCCGGATACAGATGTTGAGGGCGAGGAGGATGAAGGCGAGGCCGAGTTCGAGGAGGATGCCGACGAAGACCGCAGCCAGGATGACGGAGAAGATGAGCGGGAGGGGTTCGAGCACGGAGAGGCCGAAAGGATGGAGACTGAGCAGCGTAGCGCCGCTGAGGACTACGGGATGGGAGCCAATCCGGAGACTGAGCAGTCGCAAACCACCGCGCCGGAGGCGGCCGTAACCACCGAGATGGTGATTGACGACCCAGCTCCCGAGTTGGGCGCAACTGGGGCTGCGACCTCCGAGCTCTACCCTCTCCCCAGCACTGCGGTCACTCAAGCCTCCAACTCTGCATCAGAGCCAACCTCCACTACTCCAACTCCTTCTGCAGCCGAGCCAACCTCTACAACTGCTGCCTCTGAGCCAGTGGCGCCCAACGACACCAACTCGGATACCATTACCTCCACTGTTGCCTAAATTACTGCAATTTCTATCTTAAAACATTTATCAGATCCCCGGGACGCCGGGTGCAGATGTAATCGATACAATTATGTTTCCTCTTTGTTACTCAGTTTTATTTGTTTCACTTTTAGCAAGACTGGCTTGATGCCGGATTGCGTTTTAATGCAAGTCCCCGAGTTGCATTTCTTATCCACTTGTCTTTTTGTCTTTGCTCTTACCTGCCACTTGTGGCTTTTTTGGTAGCCGAGTCACAAGATTTCAAAACCAAGTTTCAAATACTTAACCACTTTGAGATTTGAATTCTAACGCTGCCCACCACTTAGCCAAAAAACAGAGAAGTAAATACACCCTACTCGGTTGCTACACTTCTCTTTTCCTTAGCAATTTTTCACGTGCTCATTGACCTTTGGCTTGTTCTCTTGCTTGCCATGAAGCCGGGTTGTGGACAGCAGCAGAGTCGAAGAGTTGGCCCTTGGGTTTAAACACACTACTAGATATACACATGAAATTTTAAGTAGACCAACCGAGTAGGCAAAGGAAATAAAGTAAATAACACAAGGCAAGGTTTTTGCACAGGCAGTCCCCGAGTTTGAACTCGGAGTGCCGACTAGAATTTTAACTTGGTTAAAGGGATACATACAACTTTTGCTCATGAATGGAAACGGTGGAGTAGAGCTACATTCCAGGGACGTTTGGATTCCTCTCCGGCTCTATACGGCATGTTCTTCTGCGGTGCATGTGCGTCAACTAGATAGTAGGCATCATTGTGCAGAGCCTTGCTCACAATGAAAGGCCCTTCCCACGGAGGAGATAGCTTGTGCATCCCGGCCGTGCGCTGCACGAGCCTAAGGACCATGTCTCCTTCTCGGAAAACCCTTGGGTTTACTTTCCGGCTATGATAGCGCCTCAGGCTTTGCTGATATATGGCTGAACGTGACAGAGTTAACTCTCTTGCTTCTTCTAGCAAGTCAATGTCATTTTCTCGAGCTTCTCTCGCCTCCGCCTCAGTGTAGAGGGTTACTCAGGGCGAGTCATGCTCTAGGTCAGTGGGCAACACGGCCTCAGCTCCATATACCAGGAAGAATGGTGTGTATCCGGTTGATCGGTTAGGGGTAGTCCTTAGACTCCACAACACCGTCGGCAACTCGTCCAGCCAACAACCAGGGGTTCGCTGTAATGGCTCAATCATCCTTGGCTTTATCCCGGATAGGACCATGCCATTTGCTCGTTCCACTTGCCCATTGGAGGCCAGATGCGCAACGAATGCAACATCTAACCAGATCCGCTTCTCTCTGCAGAATCTTGTGAATGCACCCTCAGCAAAGTTTGTGCCATTATCAGTAATGATGTTGTGCGGGTAGCCGTATCTCAGAATAACATCCTTCAGGAAACTCACAGCTGTGACTCCATCACACTTCCGAATAGGCTTGACCTCAATCCACTTGGTGAATTTGTCAACCATGACCAAGATGTGAGTCATGTTGCCTCTATCCGGTTTGAAGGGGCCTACCATATCCAAACACCAGACAACAAACGGCCAAGTAATGGGAAGGGTCTTCAACTCAGATGCTGGCATATGAATCTTACTTGCAAACCTTTGGCACCCGTTGCACTTTCTCACTATATCTTCAGCTTGCCGCAAAGCCATGAGCCAAAAGAATCCATGCCGAAAAGCCTTGTTGACCAGAGCCCGAGAAGAGGCGTGATGCCCGCATTCTCCCTTGTGTATCTCTCTAAGGATTTCCTCTTCTTCTTCTGGCTCAACGCAGCGTTGCAGCACGCCAGTAGGACTTCTTCTGTGCAGCACCTTGTTGATGATTGTGTAGCCCTTGGATCTTCTCTGTATTTGCCTGGCTGTGACCTCTTCACTCGGCAATGTGCCATCCGTTAGAAAGGATAATATGGGCAGAGCCCAACTCGGTGTCTCCCGGATGGGAAACACTGGTTCGTCATCTTCTATTGGATCAGCTACCAAGACCTCTTCTGAGTTGGGGGCGAGTCCCCGAGTACTGAGAAATGATCCCCTCAATGAATGCGACAGTCCCCGAGTTGAATGGAGCAGTCCCCGGGTTGTAGATGCCAGTCCCCAGGTTGGAGACGATAGTCCCCGGGTTCTCTTTTGCAGCCTCCCAATCAATTTCCATGGGAACAGCTTCCGCTCCTGGCAGAGATGGGACGAAGATGGAGTCCGAGTTGGGGATGGCTTGATGGATGGCTTTCTCAAATGCTCCAAGGCAATCCCAGCCGGGATAAACTGCCGAGAAGACCCCAACTTGGACAGCTCATCAGATGCATCATTCTCAGCTCGGTGTATGTGATGAAACTCACACCCCTCGAAGAACCCAGTCATAGTTTGCACCAGAAACCGGTAGGACGCCATGTTGGCATCCAAAGCATCCCAATTGCCGGATACCTACTGTATCACCAAATCCGAGTCGCCATAACAGACAATGCGATGAACTCCGATCTCCTTGGCTACCCTCAGGCCATGTACCAATGCCTCATACTCGGCCACATTATTGGATGCCTTGAAATGGATCTGCAGCACATATTTGAGTTCATCTCGCTTGGGTGACATAAGCACCACGCCAGCACCAAGGCCTTCCTTTACTTTGGAGCCATCAAAATGCATCTTCCAGTAGTTGGTTTCTGGCAAGGGAGGATCATACTGCATCTTGGCCCAATCCACCAAGAAATCTGCCAGAGTTTGTGACTTGATCGCTTCTCTTCTCGCGTACAAAGGGGTGTATGCGGCTAGCTCAATTTCCCACTTGGCTACTCGGCCGCTTGCTTTCTTATTTCCCATGATCTCTGAGATGGGAGCAGTACTCACCACTGTGATGGGATGCTCTTGGAAGTAATGCTTGAGGTTCTTGGCACCTAGGTACACGCCATACGTCATCTTCTGGTAGTGTGGGTAGTTTTGCTTGGAGCTGGATAGCACCTCGCTGAGATAATATACTGGCCGCTGCACCTTTTTGCCTTCCTCTTCTCTTTCCACCACTATCACCACGCTGACTACCCGGTTGGTTGCTGCAATGTATACCAACACTGGCTCTTTGGGTAGCGGGCTTGCCAGGATGGGAGCGCTACCCAGCATGGTCTTGAGTTCTCTGAAGGCCACATCAGCTTGTGATGTGCAGACAAACTTATCACTCTTCTTCATGAGCTGGTAAAGAGGCAAAGCATTCTCACCCATTCTTCCCAGGAAGCGGCTAAGAGAAGCCAAGCACCCGGTAAATTTTTGCACATCCTTCAGTGATCTCGGCAAAGACATGCTCTCTATAGCTTTTATCTTTGAAGGATTGGCTTCAATGCCCCGACTGGATACCAAGAAGCCGAGTAACTTGCCAGCCGGAACGCCAAAGGTGCATTTAGTCGGATTAAAAATAGAAAATTAAGATTTTATTCACTAAAATCAGAAAATTAAAAGTTATATGCCATTTTGCTCAAAATGACAAATGCAACCTGTTTATGATGTTTTCAACCTCATTTGAGCAATTAAAATGGTACACCCTCTCAGAATCGCCCGAAACCCCCCTCCGGGGTCTATTTCGGGCCAAGTTCAGTAAAAGTGTTTAACTCACATACGAACCCTAGCAACCCAACGATCATGCTTAGGGCTTTATTTCAGTGCATTAATCTGCTCATGCATACATATTGTGCATTGCATCGATGCCATGTGTTGATTGTTATTTCTCTTTCGGTGTTGTTTTCCCCTCGGTAGAACGTGAATCCGAAGAGAAGGCCAACAACACAATGGCGAATACTTGATCTTAACCGACAAGTCAAGCACTTATTCCTGAAGACTTTATCTGGTTTTCTTATAACCAAGGCAAGCATAACCTCTTATCTGCTCATATATGGTTTCAACGTGTTTTAAATCTCGTACTTTGCATTCGGTTCCAAACTATTTGGTGTCAGTAGATAGAGTTCTCCTATATACTGCATAACCTAGATATCCTGATCCACTGCTCCTAGCAGCTATAGGTTTGTTTGTGCGCGCTCCGCTAAACCTTGTGAGTCTTGCTTAGCCATGCCTAGTTGATGAATCTGGCCCATGCGTGAATCTACTATGTCAGGTGTATATGATTTGAGTTACCTTTGATAACTTGACTAATCACGGCATGGATGTGAGGCCACGATGGGTTGTGGCGTTTTGTCCTGTTCATGCCCCTAGGAGCGAGTTCTCGCCTTCGAGCCAAGACTGAGCGTACAGCCACACGTGGGCCGATGAACCCCGCCCGGCTGACTAACTTGTTTAACCTTATCCATGAGCCACGTAGTTTGAGATTTCCATCTGCGTGTGAGTCGGAAAATGTTTTGGAGAAAACTAGGTCGTGACCGGGACAAGTGATGGACGTACACGGATCTTGTTCCCGACTCACAGAACAGGTGCCGTCAGGAGGTGGCCAACTCCCTGTTGACGGGGTGGCCCTGTTTGGGTTGACTCATGGATAGGGTTCGACAAGGTAAAGGCCGGGAATCGACCACCCTCTGCCGGCACTTCCCGGACTAGTGCCAACCTGGTGGCACTAAGAGTCGGTTGGTACGTGTGGGTAAAGTTGTACACCCCTGCAGGGTTAAATCTTTTCGAAAAGCCGTGTCTGCGGTTAAAGACGACTTGGTGAAGGATTCTGTGATCATAGACAACTTAAACGGAATGATTAAAACTTGTTGATAATGAATGAAGGATGCCTCCTCGGAGATGCCGAGAGGGGTTACCTTGTAGCTTGAGATAGTGGAACAACTGGAGGAGGTGATCTTTGAAGCACGAGGTGCTGAAATGATTTGGTGGATTAAAAGATGATGATATCAGTAGTTGAGTAGGTTTCTCATCTGTTTTCAAAATACTCTATGAGACGTGCTATTCCTTCCTCAACTTGGAAAAGAAAGATGGCTTTACGCAAAATGACCTTCATAAAACCTTTCTGAAGATAGCAGATATATAATAGGTTAACTAAGTCTTGTTGAGTACCTCTCGTACTCAGGTTTGCTTAATTTTGGTTCAGGAGAAGATCTCACATCGGTGGTGATTCAACGTGGACATCGACGAGTAGTTTGGGGTTCCCAGGTAGCAGCCTGGAATCTATGGGCTGGGACGTCGCCTTATGTTGCGGCCTCTTAGGCCTTTTCGGTTCTTGTTGATTAGCAACATAATTTGCCTTCCGTTGTCTGATGTAATGTTGGGTCGTGTGACCTCTGCTTGTAAGCTATACTCTAGTAACACATGTTTAATAAAGCTTCATGTTTAGAGTACTGCTTTGATCGGTTGTTGGTTTCGAGCTCATTGTTATACAGTTTTGGCTATGCCTGCATAGTTGTCGCAGTCGAGGGGTTGTGGAGCCGAAGATCCATGTCCGAGCCCGCCTGTCGATTTGATCGGCCTGGGGCGAGGTAACCCCAGTAACCCTCGATTGTTGTTGCACTTTCTGGACACATAGCAGCTCTGTATAACTTTGGTCCCGTTCCTTCAGTTTCATCCGACTCGTGGACGCTTGGGTATGCATGATTGGTTTTGACTAGCGTGGATACAAGGAGTAGTAGACCGGGGATCTGGACTACGTGCCGATGAATCCGGTCTGCCTGCCGTTGTTTGTTGCGGCCGGGGCTGGTAACCCTGAAGCCCTTGTGAGTCCATGGCTAGGAGCACATAACAGTATGTATATCTCTGGGTCCGGGGTCTGACATGTCTTGGTATCAGAGCAGGACTGCCTGCAGGAAAACCTTTCTGCTTGGTCGATGTTGAGTCTAGTGTTTGTGAAAACTACTTTGAAACCTCAAATTGATTGTGAAAAACCTTCTTAGGATTCTTTTTACTCCTTATCTGGTATCGCTCTAACTCTGGGTCTCCTTACCTGTTTTGGTTTGAAAAGGTTTTGCTATCTCTTCTAGTTATTCAAAACCTAGGTGCCTTCTCTGGCAAGGACGTCGTTTACCCAAGTTGACCTAGTTATGAGTTTCTAGAGTCGTGTGTGTTCTGTGTTCCATTATCTCTTAAACTGGGAGATTTCCTTCCCATCCTAATCTCTCAAAGTTGTATAGATTCCACATTCTTACATGTTCCAAAGTCTGAAATCCTGAACCTCGAGATCTGCTTTTCATCTCGAATGTATCCGTTATCCTCTGCTCAAATTCTTCCGGATCTATCGTTGTCCTTCAAAAGATACTTCATGATTGCTATTCGTGGTGTCCTTCAAGGCACTCCGATAGTAGTTACTTCTTTCTATATGTTTTTAGTCTTCGAACTTGAACCGAAGGTCCCGGAATGTGCTGAGTTGCAGTGGGTTGAATCATGTGGTTTCTTAACCATGTAATGCTCACGCTATCAGTACAGGATGCTGACCTTTAACCCAAGTTCTGTTTCGTTGAATCCTGAGGAACTTCTTCTACCTCAGGATAGCTAGAAAATTCCAACTCTCATAGCCATAGGTTCTCTACTGGAACCAAAAGGGATCACCACAAGAGTGATCATCCTGAATTCCACATCTTCGTTCTTATTTCAGTTATACCAACTCTTTTGCACGGGTTTTACAAATAAGTATTACCCTGTGCTTTCAAACGTGATCTCAGGATTCCCCCGAGCACGTTCTTATTTCTTAGTTGCTTTCAAACTTCGTCCGTTGTTTTGGACACCAAGTTGAGTATGTGTGTTGGATTCTTCCAATGCATTTGCTCTTGTTTTCCGTCAGAACATTCCACCTTGGGATGTCAGGAGAAACAAACTCCAGTACCTCGTTCATCTCTTGAACCAGGTCAAAGTTTTGTAATCCACAGAATAAAGAAGTTTCATTAACTTCTACTCTGTTCCACCTTCGAGTATCACACTCTTTGGCATCAAGAGGTCGTGTTAAGTTTCATGGCCTTAATGATGAAGTGATGCTCTCACACATCTTCAATCCCCCTTCCTCCAAGCTTGAATGCTTGAGAATGATGGGTCTGTTCTTCGACATGTGTATCAGTTATTCCTAGCAATTTCTAGTGCTTCGAAAAATCTAAGAAACATCTGTATCCTCCTTAGCACTATTGGTCACCCGGTCTCTGTTGAAGTTGACTGTGTTACCAAATACGCTCATCCCGGTGAACAATTCCTGGTCAAAGAGTTAGGTTCATACCAAAGCTCTCAAGACCTTATCGGGTGCTTTGAAAAGCAAGTTTCCTTCCAAACTTCGAGACATACCGGTAGGTTGTGATATTCTGGTTGTCTTTCTAGAAGTATCACTAGGTTTGTTACCTGACCGTGATGTCTAAATGAGGGGTAGTTTGAACTACTCCTTTCTCCAAGAAACTTTGCTGGATATCCTGGACTAGTTGGTTGAGCTTAAACAACAACTTGGAGGGTTTAAAGGCAAAAGCTCCGCCTAACTTGATCCTTCGTGAAGGGATGACTAGTTTCTTTGGTGTTGAAGCAGGATAGTATCTCTGTTGTGGACATGCTATCATTCTAACCTTGGTTTGTTTTGGGCTATCATAAGATCAAGCTCAGATCCAAGGACTATCTTGATGGTGTTTCACTCATGGTGTTTTGCCTGAGTATACTCCCATGTCCTTCGGTCTGACCAATGTATTGCCTTGTTCATATATCATATGAATCCCTCTTCTTGGAGTGATTTGATAAGTGTGTTTTCGAGCCCATCGATGACATTCCTATTTCTCCCAAGTTGCAAGAGGTTAATGTTGAACAACTGGCACTAATGTTGGAAACTCCCGAGAACCATCTTTGTGTCATCACGAAGTTTTGTTATGGATGTTTGAAGTGACTTCCTCTGCTCCATGTGCATACGGTGAAAGTTTTTGCCATGGATCCGAGTAAAGTTTTCTTGTTCCTTCGGGAATAATCCCAAGTCGGTCATGCACGTGTGGTCTATCCTTGAGATGGTTGGTTGTTACCTCCATTTACTTGAACAAGTTTGCATCCACACTAAGCCACTGACTGATTATTCGTGAAAGAGAAGAAGTTTATGATCTTCGATATCTTTGTAATCATCTTTCTCACAAGGACTCCGATGTGTTTTGTTGCAACTAAACCATGTAGGTGCAACCGTCTTTCGCAAGTTGCTAATACATGAGTTTTGCAATCTCGCTCATCTTCTTGAGCGTGGCATCATAGTCCATATCTTGAGAATCCAGCATATGTACCTCAATTGTAACCGATGCAATCTCTTAGATCAAACATACCGAGTCTAAGTTACCAACCCTCTAACCAGAGCTGAATCTCAAGCAGCAATGATGGTTGGTGTTTTCTCAAGGGTATTGAATTAGGTCCTTCTGAAAACCCGGCATGGTTGATGTGGTGGCTGACACAATTAGCCGGAAGACCTAATGTCATATCTCTTCGAATCCGTAAGAACAACCACTTTCCGTGAGAATTCTTGTGTGGCTCATTCTCACAAGTTTCCCTCCCCTTTCTTCCGAACCGAAGTTCAAATTTCACTTGTTCACCTATATAAGGCTTGTGTAAGCATGATATTGGTATCCAGAACATCCAGGAGAACCTGGAAGTTGATTCTTCCAATATCTCTCTGTTGAACCTCCAAAACCTTCGTCTTAATGGAAACAAGTTCATCTTGAGAACCATCTCGTGGTGTTTCGTAACCGCCGTTGACCAGTTTCCTTTTTTCAAGTGGTTTATACTTGAAGTTCCGTTCATCTCACACATTGTGTGAATTTGTCAGTTACTTCAGCCATGGGATCTTAACCATGTGGTAAACGTATTGCTACGTCCAATCCACAATAGGAAAAAGATTCCTTATCCCTTCCGGTATTCTAATCCCCGTTGGCTAACCATCCTTATGGTGTGACTAAGAATTATCCTTCACTACGGTGTTCCATCATCCTTTGGTTACTCATCCTCCGTTGAGAAGTAACATCATGATCTTTGACAAAGATCTCGACAAAACTTGACGGAATGAAAGTTCCTTCATCTTCCGTGTCCATTCCGAAAAGTGAACATGATTTCGTATCAAACCTTTATCCTGAATGCATGATTCCAGCGTGTATCATGTTTCCCTCGTCTACGGATATTACGTTGTGGTATCCAAGACAATCCTTTAATCTTGGGTTTCTATTTGAAGAAACCTCAGTTTCACAAGTTGTCCAAACTTTCTTTTCCAAAAAGGATTTAAAGTCTTGTGCAAAGCTCATACTCTAAATCCTTTCAAGACCAATCGTCCGCAAACTTGAAATCATGTTTTATTCCCTCTGTTATCTTGATGTGTTTCACGCTTGTTAACTCAACAGTTCTTTATGAACAGTCCCGTCCTGAGTTACCCATGAGATACTCGATCTTCGTGAAGATTATTTCCTAAGAGTTTCCCTCTTACCTAAGGTGTATCCGTTCAAAACTTCAAGATGCTACGGATCAACCTCTTCGAGAAGAGAACCGTAAGGTCCGAGAAGATCATTCAAACCGGTGTTCCTTCTTTCTTTCTCCTTCAGGAATCTCGGGACGAGATTCTTGTAAGGGGGGTAGATTTGTAACACCCCAAATTTTGCTACAGCAGGGTGTGTGGTGTTGTTCATATCATACATGCATGAAACCACAAATTTAAGCAATGTTTAAAACAATTTAAATTGTCAATTTAAATGGTTTCAGAAAATCCCACAAAAAGTACTTAATTTGGGTTCCAAAATTTTGTATTGAAAAATAATTCAAATGCACCAACCCAAGTTATGGTTTTGTTGGGAATTTCATGAGCTTTTCAAAAACTATTTTTGCCAAATTTTTAGTTTGCAAAAAGGCCCTCAAACTCTCAAGTTCTGTTGCTGTTTTGGGCAGACAAGGACCTCTTCACAATTTTCAGAAGTTCCAGGGGTTCTGTGCAAATATGTCTTCTTCTTCCTTTGCCAGTAGGAGCAGGTGCGTGTCCGCCACCTCTCCACGTACTGCTTGCGCCCCCTCTCGCGTGGATAAGGCCGTGGAGAAGGCCACAATCTCATCTCTCCCCCTGTGGCCCTCACTCCTGCCCTCTCCTTCTCTGCTGCGAGGATGAACCTAACCCTAGCTCAACTCCGGCCGCCGCCTTTTGCCGCCATCTCCGGCCGTCCCCCGAGCAACCGGTGCCATACCCACCTTCCCCTCGTCTCCCTCAACTCCCTCCAGAACGCACGCAAGGCGGGAGGCCCGGAATCGATGTCGGCGCCCGTTTCTTCCCCGCAGCCGGCGGGATTTCTCGTCGTCGATCCACCGGCGTTCGGCCTTTCCACGCCTCCTCGAGCCCGTCACGAGCTCAACGGTGAGCTCATGAACCTCCCCATGCCCTCTATCTTCCCGCTCTCTCTCTGGTTCTTCCCGGCGTCGTGCCCCGTCGGCCGCCGCCGCGCCATTGCTCGCCGGCGACACTCCGGCAACCAAATGGTCGATGCGCCACCACCCCTCGACTCGCCTCGGCCTAGCCTAGCTCGTCCACTAATTTGTTTCATCAATTTTGGAACCATTTCGTCGAATTCGTGAGCTTCTGTGAAGAATCAGAGGAGATGACGTCATACCTGCGTCATGATGATGTCATATTTCCCTTTTTAGGAAATTCAGGAATTCCAGAAAATGAGTAAAGTTTGTAAATTAAATAACTATTGTTTTATTAATCAGAAAAATAAAATAAAAATATGGGAGTGATCAGGAAAATGTAATCTTTCCAAAAATGTCACTTTCATACATGTTTGACACATTTCATATTTTGGACTTTATTTAATATTGTTTATTCAATTAAAAATAGAAAATTAAGATTTTATTCACTAAAATCAGAAAATTAAAAGTTATATGCCATTTTGCTCAAAATGACAAATGCAACCTGTTTATGATGTTTTCAACCTAATTTGAGCAATTAAAATGGTACACCCTCTCAGAATCGCCCGAAACCCCCCTCCGGGGTCTATTTCGGGCCAAGTTCAGTAAAAGTGTTTAACTCACATACGAACCCTAGCAACCCAACGATCATGCTTAGGGCTTTATTTCAGTGCATTAATCTGCTCATGCATACATATTGTGCATTGCATCGATGCCATGTGTTGATTGTTATTTCTCTTTCGGTGTTGTTTTCCCCTCGGTAGAACGTGAATCCGAAGAGAAGGCCAACAACACAATGGCGAATACTTGATCTTAACCGACAAGTCAAGCACTTATTCCTGAAGACTTTATCTGGTTTTCTTATAACCAAGGCAAGCATAACCTCTTATCTGCTCATATATGGTTTCAACGTGTTTTAAATCTCGTACTTTGCATTCGGTTCCAAACTATTTGGTGTCAGTAGATAGAGTTCTCCTATATACTGCATAACCTAGATATCCTGATCCACTGCTCCTAGCAGCTATAGGTTTGTTTGTGCGCGCTCCGCTAAACCTTGTGAGTCTTGCTTAGCCATGCCTAGTTGATGAATCTGGCCCATGCGTGAATCTACTATGTCAGGTGTATATGATTTGAGTTACCTTTGATAACTTGACTAATCACGGCATGGATGTGAGGCCACGATGGGTTGTGGCGTTTTGTCCTGTTCATGCCCCTAGGAGCGAGTTCTCGCCTTCGAGCCAAGACTGAGCGTACAGCCACACGTGGGCCGATGAACCCCGCCCGGCTGACTAACTTGTTTAACCTTATCCATGAGCCACGTAGTTTGAGATTTCCATCTGCGTGTGAGTCGGAAAATGTTTTGGAGAAAACTAGGTCGTGACCGGGACAAGTGATGGACGTACACGGATCTTGTTCCCGACTCACAGAACAGGTGCCGTCAGGAGGTGGCCAACTCCCTGTTGACGGGGTGGCCCTGTTTGGGTTGACTCATGGATAGGGTTCGACAAGGTAAAGGCCGGGAATCGACCACCCTCTGCCGGCACTTCCCGGACTAGTGCCAACCCGGTGGCACTAAGAGTCGGTTGGTACGTGTGGGTAAAGTTGTACACCCCTGCAGGGTTAAATCTTTTCGAAAAGCCGTGTCTGCGGTTAAAGACGACTTGGTGACGGATTCTGTGATCATAGACAACTTAAACGGAATGATTAAAACTTGTTGATAATGAATGAAGGATGCCTCCTCGGAGATGCCGAGAGGGGTTACCTTGTAGCTTGAGATAGTGGAACAACTGGAGGAGGTGATCTTTGAAGCACGAGGTGCTGAAATGATTTGGTGGATTAAAAGATGATGATATCAGTAGTTGAGTAGGTTTCTCATCTGTTTTCAAAATACTCTATGAGACGTGCTATTCCTTCCTCAACTTGGAAAACAAAGATGGCTTTACGCAAAATGACCTTCATAAAACCTTTCTGAAGATAGCAGATATATAATAGGTTAACTAAGTCTTGTTGAGTACCTCTCGTACTCAGGTTTGCTTAATTTTGGTTCAGGAGAAGATCTCACATCGGTGGTGATTCAACGTGGACATCGACGAGTAGTTTGGGGTTCCCAGGTAGCAGCCTGGAATCTATGGGCTGGGACGTCGCCTTATGTTGCGGCCTCTTAGGACTTTTAGGTTCTTGTTGATTAGCAACATAATTTGCCTTCCGTTGTCTGATGTAATGTTGGGTCGTGTGACCTCTGCTTGTAAGCTATACTCTAGTAACACCTGTTTAATAAAGCTTCATGTTTAGAGTACTGCTTTGATCGGTTGTTGGTTTCGAGCTCATTGTCATACAGTTTTGGCTATGCCTGCATAGTTGTCGCAGTCGAGGGGTTGTGGAGCCGATGATCCATGTCCGAGCCCGCCTGTCGATTTGATCGGCCTGGGGCGAGGTAACCCCAGTAACCCTCGATTGTTGTTGCACTTTCTGGACACATAGCAGCTCTGTATAACTTTGGTCCCGTTCCTTCAGTTTCATCCGACTCGTGGACGCTTTGGTATGCATGATTGGTTATGACTAGCGTGGATACAAGGAGTAGTAGACCGGGGATCCGGACTACGTGCCGATGAATCCGGTCTGCCTGCCGTTGTTTGTTGCGGCCGGGGCTGGTAACCCTGAAGCCCTTGTGAGTCCATGGCTAGGAGCACATAACAGTATGTATATCTGTGGGTCCGGGGTCTGACAATGCGCCATGCAGTCTCGGCCTTGGGGTCCTCCTTCTTCTTCTCAACCATGACCGGATTGGCCAGCCAATCCGGATGCAGTACCTCCATGATGAATCCACTTATCAGCAACTTGGTGATCTGATCACCGATAGCCTTCCTTCTCTCATCTCCAAAGCGATGCATTGCCTGCTTAACTGGCTTGGTGTCAGGACGCACATGTAGCGAGTGCTCAACCAACTCCCTCGGGACACCCGACAGGTCCTCATTGGACCATGCAAAAACATCCCGATTCTCACGGAGGAAGTGGATGAGCTCGCTTTCCTATTTCTCGCCCAACCGACACCAATGATGGCAACATGGTCTGGGAACTCAGGGTCCACCTGCACCTTCTTGGTTTCCTGGGAGGCCTTGAAAGCTGCTCCATATTGAGTACCAAGCATGCCAGGCATACCGACTTGCGCTGCTTGGGCCATAGCCACCACCTCGTGTATCTTCTTCTTCTCAACAGCGATGACCATGGACTCTACCAACAGAGAACCAGCAGACGCGCACTCCAAGGAGCGCTTGTAATCACCCGAGATGGTGATGACACCATTGGGACCAGGTAGCTTCATCTTCAGGTAGGCTGCATGGGTTGAGGCCATGAACTTGGTGAGCGCAGGCCTACCGAGTAGAGCATGGTAGGGGCTCTGAAGATCAACCACTTCGAACTGCAGGAACTCGGTGCGACAGTTCTCCCTGGTGCCGAATAGCACATCTATCCAGATGCGGCCGATTGGAGCGCAAGACACTCCCGGCACAATGCCATGGAAAGTGGTCCTGCTGGGTAGCAGCATGTTCTCGGCAAGGCCGAGTTTCTCCAGGGTATCTCGGTACATGATGTTGATGCTGCTGCCGTAATCAATCAGCACCTTGCTGAACCTGACATTCTTCTTGGTCCCCAGAAAGGTGGGATCCACCACCAGTGCATATGTACCCGGATTGGGCATCACCTTAGGATGATCATCTTTGGACCAAGTAATCTCTTGGTCGCACCAGTGCAGATAGTGAGGCACAGCTAGGATCACTGCATTCACCTCCATCGCACGCCTATGCTGCGATTGCTTGTCATCTGGCTCGGTGGTGAATACCATGTAGCTCTCATGGTGCTCCTGGTACTGGTTGCGATCTCCACCACCATTGTTGCCGTTGTTGTTGTTGTTGTTGTTGTTGTTGTTGTTGTTGTTGTTGTTGTTGTTGTTGTTGTTGTTGTTGTTGTTGTTGTTGTTGTTGTTGTTGTTGTTGTTGCTGTTGTTCCTGTTGTTGTTACGGGTGTAGTAGTTGCGGTTGCGGTCATTGCGGTTGTCGTAGTTGTAGTTGCGGTTGGCTCCCTGCGCCACTTGATTCACATTCTCCCTTCTCGGATTTACTGCTGGCCTAGGAGCAGCTGCCCGAATAGGCTGCACGTTGGCTCCCAAGAGTGGGAGAGGAGGAGGAGGGGGCAGCTGACCAAACCCTTCACCCTTGATGCCATCCCACCAGCTGCACTGCCGGGTAGTGTGGTTGGCTGGCCTACTCGGATGCCGAGTATGGAAGCTGCATGGCCCATCCTTCATGTTCTCAAAGATAAATCTCTGAGCATCTCCGGCGTCCGGGTTGCTGGTACCTTGCTGGGGAGCATTGTATGTCTTCTTGATGCCTTGGCCCTGATTCTGGTTTTGCCTGTATTGGGCTCCAACAGTTTTTTGCCTTTGGCTACTCCCAGCAGCCGCGGTGTCTTGGTTCACATCATTCACCTGCTCAAACCCATACCGAGTATCAGGTCGGTCATCTCTGCGCTTGTTGTGGAAGTCCTGGCGTCTGCCGCCATCATGGTGTTTCCTTCTCGGCTCGAAAGCATCGAGCAGAGGCTGAGTAGGGTCACCGAGCGCATACATATCAGCTATCTTGATCGTCTCGGCGAGCGTACTCGGCATCTCTCTCTGCAACTTTTGCCACAACATGCTGCCATGCCTGCAGCCTTGACCAAACTAGGTGATTGCCTGTGACTCGTTCACACCCTCACAGGTGTTCCTCAATGTGCTCCACTGAGTAAGGTACTCCCGGTAGGTCTCCTCTTCCCGCTGCTTGCAAGCTGAAAGCTGTTGCGGCCTATTTGGCCTCTTGTACGTGCTGGTGAAGTTGCTGATGAAGGCTTCCGAGAAGTCAAGCCAGCAGTTGATACTGTCCTTGGGCAAATTGTTCAACCAGATCCGGGCAGGGCCCTCCAGCATCTACGCAACATATCTCATGGCCCATCTCCGGTTGTCGTCTGCAATATGCACAGCGGTGACATAGTCATTCAGCCAGTCTTCCGGCTTGGTGCTTCCATCATATGATTTGGTCCCTCTCGCCAGCTGAAACTTGTTCACAGAAGACTCTCCCATGATGCGGTGGCCAAAACAGCTTGGACCGGGTGGCCCTCTCTTCTCAATCTGCTCGGACCGGTGAATCCGGTCCAACTTGTATCTTGCATCACTGGGCTCCAGCATCTGGTCACCCAAACGATCAGTGACGTCCCTCGGAACAGCGTACCCGGCCATGTCCATTGCCGAGTACCCATCGTCATAGCGGTCTTGCGGCAAGGGACCAGGTTGAGCAACCGGGTTGGCCGCTGCCACAACTGCTTGCGGCTGCACAACCGTTGGCGGCTGTACCCTCTGCTGAACCGGGTTGGCAGCCTGATGCTGAGATGGTCCCGCACGGTTTCCTCCTTGCCCCTTGTTTGTGAGCTTTGGTGGCTTGATAGCCTGCTCCTGCAGAGTTGTGTTTCTGGCTGGGCTGCCGCGCTACAGCGTGCTGTTTTCTAGGACAGCCGGGTCGTACACCTACATATGTTTGTTCTTTCCAGAGTTCACACTCTGGTCCCTCTCATTGCCGGGAAGTGGCGATGAGGCCTGATCCATAGATCTGACTGCATGCAAGTGGACAACCTGAGAAGCACCAGCTCCCGGATTGTCTTTCCGGAACTCCTCGTTCTGCCTGCCAGCTTCTAGCACTAGCTCATTAAGTCTATCCCGCTGCCTAGCGCGCGCGTCGCCAGTGAGATGCGGCAACTTAGAAGCAACTGCTTCTGCAGCCCTAAGAGTTTTGGCAGGGGAGCTGTATTTCGGCCTATCAGCAGTGTTCAAACTAGCAGATTGGCTAGCAGCCCTACCATCTCTAGCTAGCTCAGCACCCAAGTTGCGACGGATAGTGCCTATCTTGCTAGGCAGCCTAGAAAGGGGAGTAAAGCCATGCACTCTATTGTACTCATTTTGATCCAGTTTAAGCTCAAGCCTAACCTTCTCCAGCTCCTGGGCCTCCGCGAGTAGCGCTTGACGGTGCTGCTCGAGTTGCGCCTTCAACATCATGAGCTCGGTGTCGGTGGGAGGCGGCATGCCCAGCTGCTCGGTGGCGCCAACGCGAGCAGCCGGTATAGCCGTTGACGTGGAAGGAGCCACGTAGCCCGGAATATTCCGGGGCATGTCGTAGGGCTTGTGGACCCTTGCGGCAGCCGACTCCTCGATGACTTCCGCCACAGTGGCCGCGCCCTTCCCGGCATCGATAGCCGGGCCCGTCATCATCACCTCCACGATGTCCGCAGAGCAGCCAGTAGGCTTCCCGCGAGCAGCGAGTACAGCAGGAGGATCATCCGCGACGAGCACCTCCTCCGGGAACTCGCGGATGACGGTGGTGGCGACGTAGACCAGATGCGCGCCGAAGGGAAGGACCGAGCCACCTGCTGGCACGGGCCTGCCGCCGAAATCGCCGGTGTTGTCGGTGACGAAGTCGAAAGAGCCGAATCTGTGGACGACGTCACAAACCACGCGCTCTCCCGATGCAGAAATGGGTCCCGTCCGAATATGAACCCCAGCCAGCGCCGCTGCTGGCCCCACGGTGGGCGCCAACTGTCATGGATGAGTAAAAACAGATGCCATGGGATGGCTTAAGGTTTGGGGCCGATGGACGCTGTAGGTATTCGGGAGGGATCGCGCGTCGAGTAGACGCGCTCAGGAAACACTGCAAACACCAAGAACTACCCAGGTTCGGGGCCCTCGTGTGGAGGTAACACCCCTACTCCTACCTATCTCTCTCTATATGTGATATCCGAGTAGCCACAGTACAAATCAGGCATTCGGCCGAGTAGCCACTCTCTGCTCTCTCTATCTCTAACACTTGCTCGTGCAATAAATTCTCTCTCGCGTAACGTCCCTCGCGCAGGAGGGGGTTGGGCACCTTATATACTGGTGACCAGCCGAGTAAACAATGATTAAAAGGTACAATGATGGGACGTCCCTACCGTGATGCAGAGCACGCCTCCGGGTTCTCACTGACGCGGGTGCAAGAAGTCACCACACCGTCTGGCTGACAGGACCTGTCCACCCTGTTAGTCTCACAGAGTAGGCCCCTCGACACGTCCTGTCCCCTCTGTCAGTGACGAGACGTGACAAGCGCCTACCCTCACTGTACCCACGCCGTTGGGCGGATAATCATGCGCTCCGTAAGTTGAACCGCACGCCTGTACGACTGCGGGATACGCGAGATCTTGTCAGAACGGCTCTATTGACTTCTTGTCCGAGTAGGATTGCAGCCCATCTACTCGGACCACTTGTCCTCTACTCGGACGATTATGATCTTCCTTATTATCTTCTCCTGGCCTTCAGTACTTATTACCGAATAGTCACCACCAGATAGCGGGTACCCGAGTAGTCGCCTACCCGGTAAACAGTACTCTGATCTCTGTTTTACCACCTGTCTTACCCCTACTCGGGGGTAGCCCCCCGACAATCATGATATATGGTCCATATGGGATAGTGTTCCCACCAATCATAGCATTGCGGAGCTCGTGGAAGATGAAGTCCATGACATTCACTTTATATGACGAAGTAGGGTTAGGGTCCTCAATACATTTCTTTGCCAGAATCAAGAAGCTGCAAAGCGTACTGGTGAGAGCATCATTGTTTCCACCACTAGGAACCAAGAAGGACCGAAAGATGCGTACCAACTAGTCATAGAATGGGAGGAGCCCTTCCACCTTACCAACAACAGACCCAGGTGCATACATGTCAGCCATATGCTTCTCACGCGAAGGTCTGCCCACATCATGCATATGTTAACCAAGTGAAGGATGAGAGAAATACTTGGACTCAAGAACCTTGCCAATCTTGAAGAACTGAGCCTCACAAGGATTAGACTCGGTCATCCACTTCAAACTGCACACAACACTCGAATCAAACACCATGGTGGACATGAACTGTGCCACGAGATTAGTGTTGTATGGGCAGCGAGTCTCCATGAGCTTCACAAGATCAAACCTCTCAATCACACTAGCAACATCCGCAAACACTTCCTTGTCTTTGATAAGCTGGAACTTGGTGGGATTGATTGGGCGGACTGGAAACTTGTAGTTTGAGTATATGTCAGCAAAGATGTAAGACTGCTCCAAGCACCAGAACCTAGGATCATCAATTTCCACATCTCTAAGAGTGTTGTGCCAGTCACGCTGACAAATTTGAGTATATTCCTGAATGGTCACACCATGCTTGTAGTTCTTCCTAATTTGCTTACCTTTCTTCTTCCTTGAGGATGGCTTCTTTGCAACAGACTTTGCTTTGCCCTTGGCCACAACTTTCCTTGGAGGCCGGGAGTCACTGGGGTCCTCATCACGAGTGTCCCTGTAGGACGGACGCTTGTGAGTGCTTAGCTTGTCAACATGAGAGCCACCTGTGAATGAGGCACATAGGATGGAAGCAAAAGGTAAGTGCACACAAGTCAAGGTAATGGAATCATAGAACAAGATAATAGAGGAGCATCCACTAAACGATCATGTTATATTCCTAGAGGCGATCAAATCAGTACTGGAATTTTGGGACATAACCCAACCGGAAATTCCGTTTCAGTTCTGGACCGGATATTCCGGTTCCACGATTTCAACACAAAATTGATTTTTCACCTAGGTCTAAAACCAGATCGAAGTATAGGGGTGCTAAGCTATTATCTCTAGCATGCATTGGAGAGACTAAGGAACATCCACTACCAAGAAAATACAAGAAAAACACACATCCAAGAAGGGTAGGATTAGGGCACCGAAGATTCAAAAAATTGAGGATTAGCCGCTTCCATGGATGTTTTTTCTTGGACGAGATTGATCCCGAGGAGTAGGAGCACAAGATCCGGCCAATGGCTAGACAATCCCATAGAGGAAGTAGCCTGGGGGGCTTGTATTCAGTGGGGAGGAATTCTTGGAGGAGGAGGAGGTTGGGGAAGAAGGCAACAAACTGCCTCTTCATCCCGAGCTCCTCAGATTTGAGGGGATTTTGCCGGACCAGATTTTCGGTTCAAGTATGAACCAGATATTCCGGGTCCACCCGGAAATTCCAGATGCCTTTTAAACCGAAACTTCCTAGTTTCAGAGATAGTACTTGTGTGCAAGATAGATGTTGGTTTTTAGATTGGAAGGCTTAGGATAGAGACACAAACTGAAACTAGCACTTATCCCACTCATTTGCAAAAAACAAACTAAACGGCCAAGTGAGTGAGATTTTCCTACAAAACACTTAGCAAGGGGAAATGAGAGAAATGCAATGAAATCCAAATAAACCCCAACTAAGATCCAACTCTTCACAAGGAAGAGGTTGGTGGCCTAAGCCACCACGTAAGGGATTATTGGTATGCCACCGCGAATATATATCTTGGGTGCATTTCCAATTCTCGACATTGAAGCTCACAATTCAACATTAGAAATAGAGAGATAACAATGAATTTTTGTTTTGGGCATAATGGGGGGAGGGACAACCCAATGTGTTAGGATAACACTCCCCCCTATGTCCATGCCTACACCTAAACCCAAACACGTATCAACTATAGGGGTATGTGCAAGATCCTCAAGTCAAACTCCTAGAATCAATTATATTTAGCTCATTCCTCAAGAACATGAATCTTGCATCATCAAGTGGCTTCGTGAAGATGTACGCAAGATTATCCTTGGTGGGGACATATGCTAGCTCAATATCACCTCTTTCCACATGATCCCGGATGAAATGATGACAAATCTCAATATGCTTCGTCCTTGTGTGTTACACAGGGTTGTAGGCGATCTTGATGTCACTTTCATTGTCAAACATGAGAGGCACCTTATCCAAGTGAACATCATACTCTTTGAGGGTTTGCCTCTTCCATAGCAGTTGGGTGCAAGCACTAGCGGTCGCCACATACTCGGCTTCGGCGGTGGAGAGAGATATACAAATTTTCTTCTTGGAAGACCAACTCACCAAAGACCTGCCAAGAAATTGGGAAGCCCCGGAAGTAGACTTCCTATCCTCTTGATCACCGGCCCGATCCGAGTCCGTGTACCCCTTGAGAGAAAATTGTGCCCCCTTTGGTTACCACAAACCAAACCTTGAGGTATGAACCAAATACCGAAAGATCCTATGGACCGCCACCAAGTGGCTTTCCTTAGGAGCCGCTTGATACCTTGCACACACACCTACACTCAAAACGATATCGGGCCTAGATGCACAAAGGTAAAGCAAAAAACCAATCATAGAACGATACAACTTTTGGTCCACATATTTACCATCCGGATTGCGGTTCCACCTTGAGCTCTAGTTCATCCAAGCCATCAATGTGCATTTATTGAGTTCACCAAATCTTAGATCTCTCCAATTTCCTCCACCCAAACTCGTTGATTTTTGGAGGATCGAAGGAGAAGACCCGGATTTACATCTTCACCAAGTCGTTCTTCATTTACCCCTCATTCACTTAAGGGATTTGAGTCTAGGGTTTCCATTGTTTGGAGAAACTAGACCTCTTGATACTCTTGGTGATTCTTGGTGTTGGGAGCCCCAAATTTGGTTGTGGGTGTGTGCCCCAAGCTTGTTGTAAAGGATTCGATTCCCGCCTCAAAGGGGATCAATAGTGGAAGGTGGACTAGGCCTTTATGGCGTTGTTCATCGAAAAATAGGGTGAGGCCTTTGTGGCGTTGAGTAGGCCTTTGTGGCGAAGCTCACACCCCTCCAACGAGACGTACTCCCTTAACAAGGATGAACTCGGGAATACATCGTGTCTCCACGTGCTTCCTATCAGTTACCTCGTTCCCCTCTCCTTTACTTGTGCTTGTATTGTATTTGTTGTTGTTCTTGTCATATAGGTAAATTAACCATAGTTGCATTATCTAGAGAATTTACCTTTGTATCAAGACTAATCTTGAAGAAAACTTAAAATTGATCGTAGCACCTATTCACCCCCTCTCTAGGTGCCCATACTATCTGTTCAATTGGTATTAGAGCCTCGACTCTTATTATTGGGCTTAACCTCCTAAGAGTTTAGTATGGTCGATGATACGGGAGTCATCGGTCCCGCGGCACAAGTCACTATGGATGATCTCAAGTACTTGCAAAGTTCCTTGACCTCATCCATGGAGGGCAAAATTGTTGAGTTGTAAACTCTCATGTTGCAACTCATGAAAGCCAAGGAACCGGAGACGTCCAATTCATCTCCTCCGGATGAAAATCCGGAGGGTGCCGAGAATGGGGCAAATGGTGAACCACATAAAAATGCTTTCCCTTTGAACTCCATCGATAAGGGTACAAAAGGAAAAGGAGATTACCACTCCGTTGAATGGCACTACTCTCCCAATCCTCCCGTCCCACATCCTCATATAATTCCTAGAGGAGAACCTCGTAAACTTGATGCACATTATTTTTGTGATTGGCAACATTATATGGAAACTCACTTAAACTCTTCTTGTATTGATCTTTGGAGGGCCACTCGAGTTGGATACAAGCCACATGACCCCAAGAACTTGACAAGAATAGAAGCCATAGATTTTCAACTCAACTACACCGCCTTGTCCTTCATTCAACAAGTCGTGGGTCCAAACCACACGCATCATCTTCAACAATATTCCACCACCAAAGAAACATGGGATTCTCTCGTCGTCATGTTTGTGGGAAATTATAGCACATAAAGGAATAGGTATGATACCTTGAGCAATCAAGCTAAATGATTCTATATGCATGATGGTGAGAACCATGAAGACATGTATCGGAGGCTCAAGACACTTTCCATCACATTCAATAATGTTGGTGCCAAGAATATTGATGATGCTTGGATAAGGAGGAAGTACATTAGTGCTCTCATGCCTTTTCAGCCCGTGGACTTGAAGATCCTTCAAGTAAGACATGACTTTGCATCTTTGAAGTCAACCCAAGTGATGCAAGCAATTAGCTCCTTACAAGTGCAAACAAAGAATGCTCTTGACAATCGTGCTAGAGCCATGGGAATGCACAAAGGAGCCTCTGTTGATTTGAAGGCCAAGGTGATGTCAAGGGAGTTTGAACATCAAGAATCATGCATTGAGGACTTGGATCTTTTGAATGATCGAGAATATGACCTCGTGCTCAAGGACGTCATTGCTCTTGCCGTGCAAAAGTTTTGGAAGAATCCTCCCAAGGCCAAGGCATATGTTGAGGAGAAGACCAAGTCTAACTATGGAAAGGAAGGGACTCAAAAAGTGAGGTCTTGCTTCAATTGTCAAGACAAGCACCATTTCATTGTGGAGTGGCCGTATGAGAATAGGGAACATCATGGTGGCAAGATTATTCGCAAGGACAAGTCCAAGGTTGCTTACAAGAAACCTCACTTCAAGAAGAAACCCTTGAACAAGAAGTCTCCCACCAAGTTTGTGCTAGTGACACAAGAAGAGTATGATCCCGGAAGTGATAAAGAAGAAGAATCCACAAGTGAAGTGGTCACTCTTGCTATTGCATAAACTTAATATTCCTCATCTCTCTTCGAATCCCCCAATGATAATCTTCCTAAACCCAATGCCAAGTGCTTCATGGCTAAGGCATCAGAGGTAGCATCTTCTATCATCTCTAAGACTACAAATGAAATGAATAACATTGCTAGTAATAGTGTAGAAGATGAAATTGCCTCTTTGGAACATTTTATGTCTAACTTTCAAGGTGAGACCAAGAAGTAATTTGATCTCCTCATGAGAAAATTTGGAGAGGCCCATTAAGATCTTGAGAAGAAAGGCGAGATTGAAAGGAGATATGCGGATGAAAAGGCATCTATATCTATGACTCTTAAGGAAGAACATGAGGGTCGAGTTTCTCTTGAGGAGAAACTTGAAACTATTGAAGAGTCACATAATGAACTTGTTTCTAAAATCATTAAAGAATGTGACCTTGCAATTGCTAAATATAAGAAAGCTAAAAAAGGATAAGGTTGAGTTTGGGGTTGGTCATGATAAACTAACCAAGGAGTTTGAGAAGCTTACAAAGGCCCACAAAGCCTTGGAGAGTGAACACTCTACCCTCAAAGAGTCACATGAACAACTTCAAACTCAACTCAATCAATTCAATGTGCCTAGTACCTCTACTTCTTCTTGTCGTCATGCAAATATTATAGAGGAGAATGCTAGGTTGAAGTAAGAGCTAGTAAGGCTCAAGGGCAAGAGCCCGTGTGTTGGGAATGTGGTGGCCCCTAAGCCACAAGTTGCTTCCAAGCCACAAGTGATTGCTCCTAGACCATGATACGTCATAAACCTATCTATAATTTCTTATGTTCCATGTTGTTTTCATGCCTTATGCTACATGTTTTCCTTACACTTTATGTCATTTTTATCGATTTTTCGGGACTAACCTATTGACAAGATGCCACAGAGCCAGTTCCATGTTTTCTGCTGTTTTTAGTTTCAGAAAAGTTGTTCTAGAAATATTCTCGAAATTGGAAAATTCGAAGCCCGAAAGTCTTAGAATTCCCGAAGGTTCCATGGAGTCCCGAAGAGGCCTGGAGGGGGCCACACCATAGGGTGGCGCCCCTGGCCGCGCCTGGGGGTGGTGTGGGCCCCTCGGGCGCCACCGCCATTGCCCTTTCGCCTATTTATTCCCTCGATACGTCAACCCTAAAAATATACCACTTTTTCCCGAGAAACACCCAAGGCCGCCGTCATCGTCAACCCGATATCGGGAGGATTCTGGAGATCTCCTCGGCACCTTGCCGGGAGGGGAATTCATCACCGGAGGGGTCTACACCACCATGCCCACCTCCGGAGTGATGCGTGAGTAGTTCATCCCTGGACTACGGGTCCATAGCAGTAGCTAAATGGTTGTCCTCTCCACTTTATGCCTCATGTTTAGATCTCGTGAGCTGCCTCACATGATCGAGATAATCTTATTGTAATGCTACATGTTGTGTTTGCTGGGATCCGATCATTATTGAATGCTATGTATTTTGGTTATCAATCTATCATGTTATCTTCATGTGTATGTTATTTATGATCTTGCATGCTCTCCGTTGTTAGTAGATGCTCTGGCCAAGTAGATGTTAGTGACTCCAAGAGGGAGTATTTGTGCTCGATAGTGGGTTCATGCCTCCTTTGCATCTGTGCTCGAGTGACAGAAATGTGACAGATGGAGGATGTGTTGTTGCCATTAGGGAGAAAACAATGATGTTTACTTCGTTTACGTTGTTTACATTACATACCTTGCTTATTGCGATAATCTGTTGCTTGCAACTTAATACCCAACGCTTGTTCGGATGATATTCGAAGGGTGGATTATTAGTCACAGATGCAGTTGGATGACGATCTATGTATTTTGGTGTAATGCCCGCATGAATCTCATAGTAATCTTTATGTCATGCATGTTTCTTTATCTGTCAATTTCCCAGCTGTAATTTGTTCACCACACGTGTTAGCTATCTTTTATGGAGATACACCTCTAGTGAACTGTGGACCCCGGTCCATTTTGTCATACTGATAATGCAATCAATGCTTCCACTGTTTTGATACAGTTGCTACTGTTTTCATACTGTTCTCATATTGTTTTCCACACCATACGTTTAACTTCTTTGTGTTCAGCAAACCGGTGAGATTGACAACCTCACTACTTCGTTGGGGCAAAGTGAATTGATTGTGTTGTGTAGGTTCCATGTTGTTGCTAAACCGGTAGTGCTCCATGCCATCTCAGCTGCACCAACCTTCATAAGTTGCTTGTCCTCCTACCGATTGATTCAACCTTGGTTTCTTTTCAGAGGGAAAACTTGCCACTGCACTCTTCACAACCTTTCTCTTGGGTTTTACCAACGTCAGCCATCAGACCATACGTGGGCAAGCAAGGTCTTGGCTATGTTTCCAAGAAGAACAAGAATAAGAACAAGAAGAACAAGTCCAAGTCCGCACAAGCTAAGAAGAATGTTTCTTCGAGTGGTATTGTCATTAGGGACGACACTACTCGTAGCAACCTCTGGGAACTAACAATCCACACCATTTCTTATATGTTGATTATTATGGTGTTGTGCAAGCTAAATATGTTGGTCCAATGGAGGGTTTCAGTGACTATACTATTTGGGTTCCAAAGACCCTTGTTGCTACCATGAGGGGGCCCTCCTCGTGTCCTAACTTCAGTCAGTGATCTCTTGCAGGACTATGCTTCAGGTGGGTCTAAATGGATAATTGATAGTGGATGCACTAGTCATATGATCGGAAGCAAATAAATTGTGACGGAGTTGCGCCCAAATACAAATGATGCATCCGTCACTTATGGAGATAAGTCCAAGTCTAAGGTAACGGGTTTTGGCAAGGTTGTGATTTCTCCTGATGTCACTATCGTGGATGTCATGCTTGTCGAATCCCTTGGTTTCAATTTACTTTCAGTTCGTTCTCTTGGGAAGATGGGTTTCTCCATCTTATTTGATGATGATGTTGTGGTCCTTTTGAGGAGCAAGACTCTTGACGTCCCATACGCGGGACATGTCGAAAATGAGTTGTTTGTGGTGGACTTTTCGAAGTCCACCAACTCTCAAGCGATGTGTTTTTTTGGAAAGGCGGACGTGGGGAGGTTGTGGCATTGCCGCTTATCCCATGTCAACATGAGAACTTTGCAAAGTCTTCACAAACATTGCCTAATCCTTGGACTAAAAGAAAATGTTTATTTCAAGATACACTTGGGTTTATTTCTTCAAGTTGGAGAGTGAGACCCAACAAACCATCATCGACTTCTCCAATCAAGTGCAACGTCAACACAATGTCCAAATCATGGCTATTCGGAGTGACAATGGCACCGAGTTTAAGAACTACACTTTGAATGAGTTCCTTAGTGAAGAGGGTATTCGTCATCAATATTCCGCTGCATATACCCCTCAAAAAAATGGTGTAGCCGAATGGAAGAATAGAACTCTAATGGATATGGCAAGGTGTCACACCCCAGTTTTTGGAACCTTGTACTATAGTTCAAGGAGACAAAAATGTGGGCCAGCATTTTTTCTAACAACATTATTGTTTGAACTAACATGTGTATATGATCATAATCATATATGCAATGCAATTTTTGTTTTATTTTAAAACCAATACCATATTTTCCTGAAAACACTTTTATAATTTTCCCCTGATGTTTTCCCTAATGTTACTTGAGTGACTTTTATTCTAAGACTTGGATCATGCTTGATAGCATCTTGATATAAACTTTTAAACTTGTTGGATCCAAGAAAACAAAATTAAAAAATGATTTATGGAAGTTTTCTTCTAAGTTTTCTATTGAAACTATTTCCTGAAAATATAGCCAAGTACCTGTTTTCCGCACTTGTTTTCACTAGGCTATAATATTCCATTTTATGTTTTCTTGACTTGTATTTGTTCCTTATTATATGGAATACAAATCCATAGGATTTGATTGGATTTTTTAATAATAAAAACAATCTTTTGCTTGTTGTTTTTGTGGAAGAAAATCAAGACAGAAAAAGGCATTTTTAGAAAACAGAGAAAAACAGAAAGTACCCCTTTTCCCACTTTGTTTTCATAGCCTTTCACAATTCCAAATTTGTTTTCGAAAGATGTTTCTGAAAGTTTAAAACATTTTTTAACAAACTCCAACTTTGAAAACAAAGTTTGGGATTCATTTGACCTCTGAAAACATTCTGAACTTTTGGCTCATTTCATCTATTTTCCAACACTTAGAAAATTTCTCTAAGTGTTAACTGAAGTTTTTGAATTTTTCGGAAACAGTTGTTTCACCAAACTTTGACAGATTTTATCATTTGTTTTTGGTTCAAAATTGGAAACCCCACTTTGCCAAATGGATTCTTGTATGTTTAAACTCCACTTTGGATTCCTTGTATGGCTTCTAGAAGGTTTGGAGAAGGGCATTTTCGAGAGAGGAAAAAGGGTGGCAGATTAGAGGGTGGCATGGCATGGGCACACATACTTTGACCAATGTGTCCATGTTGTGTCTCTTCTAGCCCCCAAGCGTCACCCCCTGGCTTGCCCCTATCACCACGACACCCCCTCACACCTTGCCATGCCCTGCACTACCGCGGACACGCCCTCGAGCACACCCCCATGCCGTTTTAGCCACACCCGAGAGCGCCCCATGTCATTCGACTCAATGCCGCGGGTATAAGCTAACCCTAGCTCAAACATCTCGCCACTACGCTCCCACATCCTCACTCACTCACCCTCACCCGAAGAAACGAGCGTTTGAGCTCTCCACGAGCGCGCCCGAGCAGTAGATCGCCGCCAGCCACTGCAGCAGCCCGAGGTAGTTTCCATCGCACCCGTGCCCTCCCGTCGCTTGTGATCATCACCGATGAGCTCCCCGTGACCAAAGAAGCCTCCCTGACAACCCCTCTGGTTCCCTCGCTTGCAGGGCCACCGCCGCCAACAATCTCGCCGCCACGACCGCTCTATGCATGAGCCATCGACTGGAGCCACGAACGCCGCCGTTCTCGACGCCCCTCCACTGCCCTGTGCTCCTGCATCGCCCAGACCTCACGTCGTCGCCTCCCACAGTCCCACGGTGAGCCTCTGGCCATCGTCGTTTCTCCGTCGCATTCCGGTGAGAGAGAGGAGAAGGAGAGGAGAGTGACGACCGGTGCACCGTTGATCCGTGGATCAACGGGCCACACTAAACCGGGCAGTTTCCCGCGCAACGCGCGCGTGTACAGCTGCGCTGGGCCGCGCCGCACGGTTAGTTGGGCCGCGCCCGTAGAAAGCCAGCTCACCATGTCTGTTTCTTTTTCCTTTTAATTTTTACAGAAAATATTGTTGTTACTTTTGCTATGTGAAAAATAGTAAGTGCACATAAAATCAAACAAAAATTTGTGACAGTAGAGTGATGTTTTCTTAACCATCTCCAAGTGGTAGATCTGTGTTTACCACCTTATTTTTGCTATGGAAATTAATATACCACATGCCATCTTTTTAACCATTTTGGACATAACTTGTTGTGTGTGTCTCCATTTTGGTCAAACCAATTTTTTTGAGTAGCTAGTGAATAGATCTATCAGTAGGAAGGAGAGTTACCAAATGGAAATGCCATCCATTTTGGTAAATGGCCTATATGCATTTCTATGATTTTTAGGAAGAGTCTAAAAATGATTTTTTGAAGTAAATCCAATTGGATGAGTTTGTATATGACTAGATATATCAAATACTAGCTTGGATTAATTTTTAGAGCTCTATATTGTTTTTTGTGAGCATTTCTAGAAACATCAACGTTTCTGTTTTCTTTAATACTTGTGTGCTTGTTTGCAAATAAATGTTTGATTGTTTGAAACTTGTTTACTAGCATGTATAGATGTGTTTCTACTTGTTATTAGGTTGTTTTCTTGCAGTACAAGTACATTAGAAAGTGTGTGCATGTTTGGAAATAAAAAAGAAATAGGAATAGCCTTCTATTGTTTTCTAGTATTTATTTTTGAATAGAGTGTGTGAGAAAATCTTTGTAGGTTTGTTTTAACTAAGTTTTTGATGTGGTTATGTTAGGTCCAGTAACATTTAGGTACTGATATTTTGATGTTATCATCTCTGTTATCTTGCACCTTATTTTATAGAAATGCATGTGTAGCAATTGTGTGTTTGTTTTCACTAAGTTGTTTTCACTAGTATGAGTAGCTTTGTATTGTTGTTGGTAGATTATATTTTTTCCAAGTGTGACCAGAGGCTTTGTGACCTCTTAATGCCTTGGTATTATTGGGACCATAACCCACTGGTCCCATTGCATTTTGGTTAGGGATACAAATCCCCTACCATGCACTTGTTTGCTAGTAGCTTATATTTCCATTTGAGTGTTTAGTAATTTCCACCAAGGATAATGGATGATTGCGCTACTTGTTTTGAGGATTTTTTTTAGTAACACTCTGTGACTCCTATTATGTTTAGTTGTGGTGCATTTGTTGACATAATTTTCCCTTGGGGATATCATGTCAAGAAGTGCTTGATTGTTGTTTGGATTATTGGGAGTGTTGTTTGCAAATAGAATTATTTTCCCTAGTGTGAGTAATTTATGTGTGGATAGAAATTCCTTGAGTGTTTGGATTTTATAAAGTGTTTCTTTGAGTTTGCATTGAGTGCATGGCTACTGGTGGTATAGCTTGTACTTTGATTTCTTGTGATTTGATTTATTAGAAAAGCATGATTTATTAGACTTGGTTTGCTCTTGCTAGGTAGTTGTTCTCATGGAATTATTTTATAGTATTTGATTACTAGCATGTGTAAGGTGTATGTTCTGTTAGTAAGTATTTATATTCTTGTGTTGCTTCTTTAGGAGGATGCATTCTTGTATTGTTGTTTGCTTCTCTATTAGTGTACTAGTGTTGGCCACTAGATATTATGAGTTGTTCTAGTATTGTTGTTTCTATTTTATGAGTGTATATTTATCCTAGCATGTTTAAGATGTTTTCACTTCTGTTATGGAGGCATAGGTAATGTTGTTGCTTTTTGTTGATTGATCGTGGAGTACAATTATTTCTTATAGCCTGCTTGTGTAGAATTTTCATACTAGTATGCTATTAGTGAACTCCTGTTGTTATGTCAATTTCTAGCTTTGTTATCTCTTGTGAGTATTGTGTTGTAGAGTGTATCTTATGACTTGTCACCTTTGGTTGATCCACTGTTTTTTTGGTTATTTTCATGATTGATGGATTCCTTAGCTTTTGGGTAGACATAAGCATAGTCGGTAACTAGCGTATTCATCTGTGGTATGTTTGCTTGTTGTTTGGGATTGTCTGAGGGTGTACCTTAGAAGGAGTATTGTACTTATGTTATTGTTGTGTTTAGTAGTACCTTGTTATTCATTCTATAGATTAGTGGTAACTTGTTTGGTGAAGATTGCTTGTGTTGTTGTTAATACCCATTGCCATGGGTATTGCCTTGATTGATTGTTATTATTTTAGTAGTCTCACCTTTGCGACCACAAGCTATATTTTTAGCCTCTTATGTATCTTGGTATGAGAGTGGTACACCCACTCCATATATTGTGATATATAAGATGTGGAATATGGTTTCCCAACCATATGTTTATCTGATGATAGTTTTGTACCATGAGAGTTTGTGAGATAGTTTTCTCAATAATTTTTTAGTGAATGCGCTAGTATAAGTTTTCACGTTGTATGTATTGATTTGTTCTATTGTTTGCCTTTTGGTTATGAGTGTGTGTCTTTTGTTTCTTTTACGATGTTAGAAAACGAAGAAGAAGGAGAGGAAGGAGTTGTCGAGCTGTGTGTCAAGTTCAAGCTACTTCAAGGCAAGGGACACTAAGATATTTAAGGCAAGCCATCCTGATGCTTGCTACAACCCTTATGATTATCTATCATGCATGTTTTACTTCTGAATTTTTTACAAAAAAAACTTTGTTTACCAAAATCTATTTTTGAGTGTCTATTACTACTATTAATATTATACTATTATTATGCCAGTAGTTGATACTTGGTGTTACCAAGCCCATAGCCACCATATGGTATTTATTACCATCAAAAGTATAAGTCCCTAAGTGGACACCCTAAAAATATGTTTTTGCAAAACAAAGGCTTTATGGAAAACCCGGTGGAAAGGCGAAACCTTATCCACCGTAGGATTGTTGAAGTGGTCATTTGTTTGGGAAAAAGGTGTTTTACAAAAATGACACATAACCTAGTCTTTGTCGGACAACCTTTACCGTACCGCCACTCTACCCCAACATGGGCACGGGGCCTAACTTGAAGTTTGTTTACGTTAGTGTGTGCTCTATCTCAAATTGCTATAAGGGGACGAACTCCCTCGAACTGAATGTCGCCAAGTTATGAAACGTGCGACATATAAAGTGTGGAATTAATTTTTCCTCCGGACGCAACAGTTGGGGATCCTGTCTTGGCGAGGTTGCACCTGATGCCGAGGAGCGTACATTCAACTGAAGGGATAGGCATTTACTAGCTTGGACATAGTGGATGGTTAGGATCAGTTATCTGATATTCACATACCGTTGTTACAGTCCGTGGTTGTTCACGGCGGATGTACTGGATCTTGTGGATTGTGTACACCTCTGCAGAGTACAACTATTCGGAATAGCCGCGTCCTCGGATATGGACAGTTGAATGGCCATGTAGCTAGCATTGTGTCAATGTTTTCAAAAAGGAGTTTTGAAAAGGAGTTGGAACTTATGAAGTACTGAAAGAAGGAAACTTGTACCGTGGAGGTACCGTTGATGAAAAGCCAGAAGTTTTTTTACAAGAAGTTTTGCAAAGAAAAAACATTCTTTTATAAAACAAGTTCTATAAAAACTCTTGGATATGCAATATCTACAAGAGAAACAAAACTATATTATTTTCTTCTGAAATATCTTCTTCAACAAAGATACAGAGATTTTCAAAATCAACTATGATATGTCTTTCATATATCACGGATATTGAACCCTATGTATAGCCTACGTATTCCACTATATAAGCATACTTGCATTTGGTAAGCTACATGATGGTTGTCTTGATGAGTACATTCAAATGTACTCATATTGGTTTCATCCCTGGTATTTACTTGCCAGACTTCGAGAAGGAGTCTCAGGAGGAGAGCTACAAGGAGGAGTACTGCACTGATTGACTTGCGAACTAGGATCGTCTCCCGGTCAGCAGACTGTAGGTTAAGGCGTGACTTGGGATCTACTACGTTGTGTGTGTTTTGTCTTCCGCTGTGTGTGTTGTGTGTTTGCCCTACGTGGCAGTTGTGTTAGACTTAGTCATGTGACCATGTTCCTTGTGTAAGTCTTGTTGTAAACGTGTAATGGATGTTGTATCTGAATGCCAACTTGATATGTTGTTCACGATTGGTGTGATCTCGTATCGTGAATGTATGCATATCGGAGGTCCTTGAACAATGGTTCTGGGGGTCCTTACACAAGGACCATGTTGGCGGAGTATTCTTCTCCCTAATATTTATGGGCCATAGCCATATCCACCGCATGCCACTCCTCCAGTCGCCTCTACATTCGCAAGGGCTTAGAGAAGACTCCATATGAGATCCTCACCGGCAATAAAGCTAACGTCTCCTACTTTCGTGTTTTCGGCTGTAAGTGTTTCTATTTGATAAAGGGTATTCGGTTGTTTAAATTCCAATCTAAAACTATTGAGGGTATATTGTTGGTTACGGTGCCGAATCCCACACTTATAGAGTCTTTGACAAAACCTCACGGATAGTCATAGAATCTTGTAGTGTGGTTTTCGAGGAAAATGATGGCTCCCAAGTGGCGCGATTTCATGTTTCTAATGTAGATGTTGAAATGCCTCAAGAAGCCATATGAAGGATGGGTGTGGGATTTTTTCGCCCCATTGAGGGACACCTTATGGCAACTCGAGAAGAACTATGGTCTACTCAAGTGGAGCCCTCCTCTACAATAGAACAATAAGCCAAGGAGCCAAGTGATGCACCTGCCCAAGAACAAGTTCAAAACCCTCCTCTTGTTGAACAAGTTACTATGCAAGAAGAAACCTCTCCTACCATTCAAGCTAGTCAAGGTCAAGGCCAAGATCAACCTTCTTCATCCTCCTCTCCACAAGTTGAAGCAAGTGTTGAAGAAGATGATGATTATTACGATGATCAAGGCCAACAAACCGGTCAAGACGGGGACCCAAATGATCAAGATGATCAAGTGATACCTCCTCGCTATAATGAGGAGATTGAAGCCCGTCGTGCTAAGAGGGTTAGAAGGGCCTTGAAGCGTATTGATGCATCCGATCACAAGGTCTTGGGAGATGTTCAAGCTAGAAGATCTACAAGAAGGCAATTGGCAAACTTTAGTGAGCATCAAGCTCACATATCCATGGTAGAGCCAAAGAAATTATTTGAAGCTCTTGAGGACTCGGATTGGTTGGAAGCTATGCATGATGAGCTCGGTAACTTTGAGAGCAATAAAGTTTGGAAGCTAGTTGAAAATCCCAAGGATTGCCAAAATGTTATTGGCACTAAGTGGATATTCAAGAAGAAGCAAGATGAGTATGGTATTGTCATAAGGAACAAGACAAGATTGGTGGCTCAAGGCTACACTCAAGGTGGAAGAGGAGGGGTATTTATACCCCCTCCCAAAATAGAGTCGTTTGAGCAGGAATCTTGTACCGGAAATTCTGGTTCAAAATTGAACCGGAAATTCCGGTTGGCTTCTCTTCTTCAGATCTGAACTCAAACTAGGTTAACTTCTACCGGAAATTCCGATTGGAGCAAATAATATGGTTTGAAAATCTAGTTGGCTTCTGTCCTGAGCTGGCTCCCAAACCGGAAATTTTGGTTGGCCTGGAAATTTCCGGTCCATCTCTGCATCTCCAACTTCTAGTCCTTAGGCAATTTTGAGCTCGAACTTCCACAACCCGAAATTCCGGTTGTTCTAGAAATTTCCGGTTAGAAATTTCCGGTTAGAAATTTCCGGCTAGTCTCCGTCTCAAAACTAGTCTGGGATCTTCCTAACCGGAAATCCCGGTTTCCCTACAAATTTCCTGTTAGAAATATCCGGTTGCTCTCTGTCCCAAGTCTCATTGGTCTATCTTCACCACTTTTTGGTGTTCGATGCGGATGTTCAAATTAACACATGCACACTAAAACATCTTGATAAATGATGTACTTAGTATTGTTAACTAACACACAAAAATCACCGGGAAAACGAAATGCACTATTAGTTAGTCGATGAAAACATCCGGAAAACGAAGGGAAACAAGTGAAAACATGATAATAACATTTGGGTATTGGATAGAAAACAAGCACAGAGCATCAAAAATTATAGATACGTTTGCAATGTATCAGCATGCCCAAGCTTAACTCCTCATCGTCCTCGAGTAGGTAAGTGATAACAAAATAATTTTTAAAGTGACATGAAGCCAACACAACCTTGATCAATGTCATGTAAAAGCATTGCAAGCTGAGATCAAAGTACTTTAACAAAGACATGATAAATATTATTTCAACTAATGTAAACTTAGCAACCATGTTGCACATGAAAAGTAACACAAACAAAAGACAATGAATAATGAAACATTGAAAGCAATAAGTTTGTTTCAATCATAAAGAAAAACATAATAACATGGTATCCCACTTGTCCTTCATGGAATAGCAAAACATAAATGTCGGGACACCTTCAAAGTTTAAATGGTGACTAGACATAAATAATTTAAGAACAAGCAATACCACAATCATGCATCAGTCAATAATAAATTTTGGGACTATGCACATTATTATCAGAATGACAACTATGCTCTCTCAATTGGTGCATAAATGTAACATCACTGATTTTTGGAGAAACTCAAAAATCACAAAAATTTGAAACTCTTTGTTTTCATATTAAACAAGTCACCAAAAACCAAATGAGATGCAAGAAACTAAAGAAAACAATACACCTTTCAATGGAATTGGGTTTAGGAATCCAAATTACATTTCTTCCTTAAACCCTAAGCCTATTTCAAATATAGTTTTCATTATAAAGAGAAAATATTTCTTCTTAGGAAACCCATTTACAAACATGGCTTCAACCCATTTATGACTATGAAAATGCTCATGATATTAAAATCCCAGAGAATTACTATCTCTAATATTTTCCTCATGCCTCCAAAAGCATTTCATGTGAATAAAAATGTTTTCATAATGCCTTTCAAATATTATATCAAGTGATAACTAATAAAGTGTTTATATGAATTATTTTGTTTTTGAAAACAAGTAACAGACCTTGAAAACCAATATTTAGATTTGAAACCACCTCTCTTAATTTTATTAAACCCTAATTCCAATTATTTATTACTTTCTATTTTAAAAAGAATTTTAGTACTATTAAGGCATTATCCATATTTTCAAAATTTAAATTTAAAATGTGTGGAAAGCAACACAAACATGCTTCTTTTGGAAAGATAAAGTGTTTACAAAAATTTAGAAATTGGTTTGAGACAGTTTGGTTTGATAAAACAAAAGTTATGAATTTTTAAATAAAAACAAGAAAAGAAGAGGACAAAAAAAGACCAAAAAAGAAGAATAAACACAGGCACCCCAACCATCCGGCCCAGCCCAACATCTCCCTACCCCTATTTCACGCGTGCGCAGCACAGAGACCTAGGCCGGCCCAGCGCAGCCCTCCACCTCACTTCTCACCGACTGTTGGGCCCCGCATGACGTCAGCATTGACGAGAGCGTCGTCAACCTCTCTCCGTTTTCCCGCACCCGATGACCTCGCACGATCCCCCGCACGATCTTCAACCCCACGACCCTCCTAGCCTTCGATAAACCTTGCGCGAGAACCCCTGCACTCTCCTTTCTCCTTCCCCTCTCCGCTCCATTCGAATCGTGCCCCGAGGAAGAAGAAATCGCTCGCTGGAATTCTGAAGTCCGCCGTCGTTCGTCGTCGAATCCGGCACGGTGAGCCACCCTTTGCGCCCAAGACCACCCTCACTTGATTCCCTGTAACAATGCGCCCCTCCACAGGCCTTCAGTTTGGATTATAGCGAAGTGGAACCCCGGTGCCACCCTCTTCCGAGTGTCACCGGAGTTGGGGCGCCCCTGTCTGCTTGCCGCTGTGCATCGAGGCCGTCTCCGAGCACGCTGTGGACACCCTCAAATTCGTCGTGCAGTTCTGGTCATCGTCGTGGTCTCCCCGCGCCCTGGAACCCCTGGAGCGTCGCCGGCATCGAGCATCTGCTTCTCCGGCCGTCGTCGCTCCATTTTCGGCAGCCCGCCGGTGAGGTGAGCTCTCCCTCTCATCTCTGACGTCATATCTGCCTTGGACGACCTTGATTAGATATTGACCCGAAGGGGTATGCACCCGTTGGATCTGAATCCAACGTCCTAGATTGTCCCACTTAACCACATCTGCGCCAAGTACCCAGCCCAGTCAGTGCCCTGTCAGCAATCCTGAGCCAATAGGAGAGCCCCACGTGGCCAACCTTATTCACATGGTTTCTGTTTTATTTTCCGAATAGAATTAATTGGCACTTTTGCAGATTAGCCCCTGGAACTTCAAATCATCATAACTCTCAAACCATAAGTCAAAATTTGATAAACTTGGAATTTTTGAAATCAGCACAACATGTAGAAACTTTTAGCACTGTTCAAATTAAAATTTGACAAAATTAAATTGGTTCAAACTCAAATAGACTTGTTTGATGAATTTTGGCATAATTCAAATTCTACAAATCCAAAAATTGCAAATAAAATATTTTTGGAATCCTTAGAATGTGTACTTTCATACCCTCTGCCCCAAAATAATAATTGAAACAATTCAAATGGATACTATAATTTAACTAACCAATTGAGTATTCTGCACCTAGTTTTAATTCTATAAATAATTTTAATTAGTTTTCTTCTGGAAATTTGTTCCATTTAGTAACCTTAGACCAGAGAAACTAGTACCAAAACTCTTTGTGACCAGAGAACCCATTCCATGAAATCCTTGCCATATAAACCACCATAGTAGTCAATCGTTATACTTTAAATGTTGTTTGATGAAACCCCTTCTTTAGGAAAATTGTGGTATGATCATATTGATAAAAACCAACACCCCTTCATGTTGACCATAGGGAAAGTAACCTTTGGACCATAAACCCATAGCCCAATGATGCTCGTGATACACACGTTTGTTGGGAGACCCCAAGAGAAGGGTGTGATGAGAACAGTGGTAGGTATTCCCCTTAGTTAGGAACCAATGTTATCAGTCCAGTAGGAGAAAGAGGACCTCCGGAAGGTTGATGCCACTGACGGTGGTGTTGGCGCTTCACCGGTGTCAGCAACAATGTGGAACCTGCACACAACACAACCAAAATACTTTGCCCCAATGGTACAGTGAGGTTGTCAATCTCATCGAGCTTGCTGAAAACAAAGATTAGACGTATAGTATGGAAAACAGTGTATGCTTGCAAAAACTAAAGAAAGCAGGAAATTGTTGTGGTTTGTTTAACAGTGTGGAAAAATGGACCGGGGTTCATAGTTTTACTAGTGGCGTCTCTCCATAAAAGATAGCATGTTGGGTGAACATATTACAGCTGGGCAATTGACAAATAAAGGTTGCACCGTAGTGCACAATATGACATGAAGATTACTATGCTATTTAGTGCGGGCATTACAACAAGATACATATACTGACATCCATCTGCATCTATTACTAATAATCCACTCTCAGGTTATCATCCGAACCCCCTCGGGTATCAAGTTGCAAGCAACAGAGAATTGCATTAAACAAAGTGTGTAATGTAAGCAATGATTATGCACGCGGGCACTCTCACCGTTGTTTTCTCCCTAATGGCAACAACACATCCTCCCCCTTCACGTTTTGTCACTCAGGCAAGGAAACAAGGAGGCATGAACCCACTATCGAGCATAAATACTCCCTGTTAGAGTCACTAGCAACTACTTGGCCAGAATAACCACTAGTAGTAGAGAGCATGCAAGATCACAAATAACATATGCAAATAAATACTATAATCAACTTAGCATAAGGTCAATATTCATTGGATACCAGCAAACACAACACAAAGAATTACATAAGATCAATCTCGATCATGATAGGCAGCTCACAAGATCTAAACATCGAGGCATATGAGGAGAAGATAACCATCTAACTACAACTACGAACCCGTATTCCAAGGATGAACTACTCACGCATCACTCCGGAGGCAGGCATGGTGATGAAGAGGCCTATGGTGATGATCTCCTCTCTGGCAGGGTGTCGAAAAACAACTTCAGATGCCCCCTGATCTAGGGTTGATGGTGACGGCGGTTGCGGAACTTTTTCGGGGATTTTGACCAGGTGCCTAGGGTTTTCCATCCGGGGGGCTTAAATAGGCGAAAGGGCAAAGGCGGTGGCGCTCCAGGGGCCCACACCTTTAGCTGGCGCGGCCAGGGGGCCGCGCCACCCTATGGTGTGCCCCCTGCTGCCCCTCTTCGGCTCCTCTTCGGTCTTCTGGATGCTTCCGGGGAAAATAGGACTTCGGGGCTTCGAATTTTCCAGTTCCGATAATATTTCGAGAACAACTTTTCTGAAACTAAAAAACAGCAGAAAACAAGGAACTGGCTCTGTGGCAACTTGTTAATAGGTTAGTCTGGAAAATCGATAAAATTACATAAAGAAGGGAGAAAACATGTAGCAATTGGCATAATATGATCATACATCATCAGAAATTAGGGATACATTTATGACGTATCTGTAAGGACCCCAGACCGGCAGTCTGGAACCCTCCGTATGCATACATTCATGATCCCAGAAAGATCAGTCGTGAACAACATACAAAGTTGGCATACAGAAATACATCATCCATTACACGAATACATAAAGGTATTACATAAATGATCACATGATCAAGTTTAACACAACTGCCACATAGGGCAGGCAACTTATCAAACACAGCAGAAGAAAATTTAAACACAACGTAGATGAGCCCAAGTCACGCCTTAACCTACAGGCTGCTGACCCGGAGACGATCCTAGTTCGCAAAGCCGTCAGCTCCGTACTTCTCTTCATAGATCTCCTTTGGAGGCTCCTTCTCAAAGTCTGGCAAGTAGATACCAGGGGCGAAACCATAATGAGTACATTTGAATGTACTCAGCAAGACATCCATCATGTCACTTAGCAAACATGCAAATAAGCTTATATGGTGGAATAGGTAGGCTATAAATAGGGTTCACTATCAATGGTGTTCATATATGATGACACCACAGTTGCAGTCAGGTTAATCTGTATCTTCGTTGAAGAAGATACTTCAGAAGAAAATAATATAGTTTTATTTCTCTTGTAGATATCACATGTTCAAGAGGTTTTGTAAAACTTTGTTAAAGAATATTTTCTCTTTTCAAAACTTCTTGGAATCAGTTTCCAGAATTCTTGCTTAGAGTAGAAAAGGTTTTCTTTGCAAAACACTTTGTTTCGATCCCAGAAAGATCAGTCGTGAACAACATACAAAGTTTGCATACAGAAATACATCATCCATTACACGAATACATAAAGGTATTACATAAATGATCACATGATCACGTTTAACACAACTGCCACATAGGGCAGGCAACTTATCAAACACAGCGGAAGACAATTTAAACACAACGTAGATGAGCCCAAGTCACGCCTTAACCTACAGGCTGCTGACCCGGAGACGATCCTAGTTCGCAAAGCGGTCAGCTCCGTACTTCTCTTCATAGATATCCTTTGGAGGCTCCTTCTCAAAGTCCGGCAAGTAGATACCAGGGGCGAAACCATAATGAGTACATTTGAATGTACTCAGCAAGATATCCATCATGTCACTTACCAAACATGCAAATATGCTTATATGGTGGAATAGGTAGGCTATAAATAGGGTTCACTATTAATGGTGTTCATATATGATGACACCACAGTTGGAGTCAGGTTAATCTGTATCTTCGTTGAAGAAGATACTTCAGAAGAAAATAATATAGTTTTATTTCTCTTGTAGATATCACATGTTCAAGAGGTTTTGTAAAACTTTGTTAAAGAATATTTTATCTTTGCAAAGAATACTAGCTTGTGTCAGAGTGGACAGTTAGGATCAAATTCTCTGGTGCTTGCATATCGCTGTGACGATCCATGGGTGGTCCATGGCAGAGTTTTGGATATAGTGGATGTGTACACCTCTGCAGAGTACAACTTTTTCGAAGAAGCCGCGTCCTCGGATATGGACAGTTGAATGGCCATGTAGCTAGCATTGTGTCAATGTTTTCAAAAAGGAGTTTTTTTTTGAAAGGAAGTGTTGAACTTGTGAAGTTCGGAAAGGAAGGAAAACGTATACCGTGGAGGTATCGTCGATGATGGAAAGCCAGATGTGGTTATACAAAACAAAGTGTTTTGCAAAGAAAACCTTTTCTACTCTAAGCAAGAATTCTGGAAACTGATTCCAAGAAGTTTTGCAAAGAGAAAATATTCTTTAACAAAGTTTTACAAAACCTCTTGAACATGTGATATCTACAAGAGAAATAAAACTATATTATTTTCTTCTGAAGTATCTTCTTCAACGAAGATACAGATTAATCTGACTGCAACTGTGGTGTCATCATATATGAACACCATTGATAGTGAACCCTATTTATAGCCTACCTATTCCACCATATAAGCATATTTGCATGTTTTAATTGACATGATGGATGTCTTGCTGAGTACATTCAAATGTACTCATTATGGTTTCGCCCCTGGTATCTACTTGCCAGACTTTGAGAAGGAGCCTCCAAAGGAGATCTATGAAGAGAAGTACGGAGCTGACGACTTTGCGAACTAGGATCGTCTCCGGGTCAGCAGCCTGTAGGTTAAGGCGTGACTTGGGCTCATCTACGTTGTGTTTAAATTGTCTTCCGTTGTGTTTGATAAGTTGCCTGCCCTATGTGGCAGTTGTGTTAAACTTGATCATGTGATCATTTATGTAATACCTTTATGTATTCGTGTAATGGATGATGTATTTCTGTACCCTAAGTGGACACCCTAAAATTGTGATTTTACAAAACAAAGGCTTTCTGGAAAACCCAGAGGAAAGGCGGATCCTTATTCTCCGGAGGAATGTGGAAGTGGTCATTTTTGGGAAATTAGTGTTTTCAAAAATGAGACATAACCTAGTCTTCGCTGGACAACCTTTACTGTACTGCCACTCTACCCCTATATGGGTATGGGGCCTATCTAGATGCTTGAACTTGTTAGTGTATGCTTTATTCCAAAGTGCTATAGAGAAGCGGATTCTCTGAACCGAAGTGTCGCCAGGAGAGGGAAACGGGACATACACAGTGTGGGATTAATTTTCCCTCCGGATGCGACAGCTGGGCCTCCCGGCTAGGCAGGGCGGGTCCTGGTGCCGGGGAGAACAACCCATCTGAAGGAATGAGCATATACTAGCTTGTGTCAGAGTGGACAGTTAGGATCAAATTCTCTGGTGCTTGCATATCGCTGTGACGATCCATGGGTGGTCCATGGCAGAGTTTTGGATCTAGTGGATGTGTACACCTCTGCAGAGTACAACTTTTTCGAAGAAGCCGCGTCCTCGGATATGGACAGTTGAATGGCCATGTAGCTAGCATTGTGTCAATGTTTTCAAAAAGGAGTTTTTTTTGAAAGGAAGTGTTGAACTTGTGAAGTTCGGAAAGGAAGGAAAACGTATACCGTGGAGGTATCGTCGATGATGGAAAGCCAGATGTGGTTATACAAAACAAAGTGTTTTGCAAAGAAAACATTTTCTACTCTAAGCAAGAATTCTGGAAACTGATTCCAAGAAGTTTTGCAAAGAGAAAATATTCTTTAACAAAGTTTTACAAAACCTCTTGAACATGTGATATCTACAAGAGAAATAAAACTATATTATTTTCTTCTGAAGTATCTTCTTCAACGAAGATACAGATTAACCTGACTGCAACTGTGGTGTCATCATATATGAACACCATTGATAGTGAACCCTATTTATAGCCTACCTATTCCACCATATAAGCATATTTGCATGTTTGGTAAGTGACATGATGGATGTCTTGCTGAGTACATTCAAATGTACTCATTATGGTTTCGCCCCTGGTATCTACTTGCCAGACTTTGAGAAGGAGCCTCCAAAGGAGATCTATGAAGAGAAGTACGGAGCTGGCGGCTTTGCGAACTAGGATCGTCTCCGGGTCAGCAGCCTGTAGGTTAAGGCGTGACTTGGGCTCATCTACGTTGTGTTTAAATTGCCTTCCGGTGTGTTTGATAAGTTGCCTGCCCTATGTGGCAGTTGTTTAAACTTGATCATGTGATCATTTATGTAATACCTTTATGTATTCGGTGTAATGGATGATGTATTTCTGTATGCCAACTTTGTATGTTGTTCACGACTGATCTTTCTGGGATCGTGAATGTATGCATACGGAGGGTTTCAGACTGCCGGTCTGGGGTCTTTACAGTATCAAGCATCCCCAAGCTTAGTTCCTACTCGTCCTCGAGTAGGTAAACGATAAAACAATAATTTCTGAGGTGACATGCTACTAACACAAACTTGATCAATCTAATGTAAAAGCATATGCACGTTGAGATCATAAGACTTTAAACACAAATATGATAAATAAACTTTAATAATAAAGCATAGCAATTACTTTGCATCACGAAGAGTAACTCAAATAAAGATCATGAATATAATGCAAAGACAGGTAAACGTTTGTTTCAGGTATAGAGAAACATGGCAAAGTGATTTTCGATAGTCCTTAAGAGTGGGAAAAAATAAAAAATCCATGCAGCACCTTCACAGTTCAAGAGGAAGACTAGAACATAACAATTACGAACAATAATTTCTACATCATGACGTAATTAATTGATGGCTTATGGGATCAAATGCACATAGAACTCGAATGGCAAAAATGCTCTCTCAACTGTGCATAAAGTTAGAAGATGGAGACTCAACATAAAAGTAAAAAAAAGGCCCTTCGCAGAGGGAAGCAGGGATCACTCATGTGCTAGATCTTTTATCTATTATATACTAAAAGCACAATACGGGGGGTCTCGAATAGAGCCTCTACAACGAGCCACATCATCTAAATTATTTTGATGGTTAGATCAAAATTTAACATTTAGGATTTCAAATCACAGCCATTAAATTTATGTAACATCATACACCTACTTTTGGTACAGAACCAATTCACATTACCCAGCCTTGGTTCCAACCTTGATGGAGGGATGATAACCCGGTAGGCTAACGCCAAGGAGTAACTCGGCCCAAAGGACGCTGCGCAAGACCCGGCTTAAAGATAAAGGAGCTTCTAGAAGGCCCAGGAACATAGGCTTCGTAACCCGGATTGTGGGTTACGGTATGGAAGTTTAGGGTTTTGTAAGCATTGTCCGGGTAGGATTCAGGGTGCGCCTTGGAGAGTAAGCCAGGGGGTCCGGATGTTATATAAGCCGGCCCCTAGGTTAGGGTTAGACAAGTTTTTACGTGAGCAACAACCTGATCGTTAGATCGAGAGATTTCGAGTATCCATTGTAACCCAGTATGGAGCTAATATATTTGGATCGTAGACTCGGTGACTTGATTGCCGGCTACCAGATCGCATATCACCATGGTTTCCTTCGAGCTAAACCCTCTCCCAAACACTCGAGTCGATTTGCCCCAAGACAAGTTACCCCCGGTAACGTCTGCCGTGATTATCCCACGACAGTTGGCTCCCACCATGGGGCCTACGTCCAAGGGTGTTTACATCACGGGAGAAGCTCGGGAGAACATGAAGAACCTCGTCGTCGACGAGATCTACACCAACCCCGAAGGAGAGAAGATGGTGGACGATTTTGGCTGGGGGCCAGAGTCGGATCTGCTCGAATCCGGATCTGTCGTGACAATTGGCCGGATCAACGTCTTCATTGGCATGGTACGTACGTCCGGTTTAGCTCCTGACGATTTTGGATTTGATTCTGTGTCAGGGGAGGCCACCTGCGTTCAGTCCGATGGGGAGGAATCGGTCGGGACGATAGATCCGGCAGAAGAGCCCACCACGAAGAGGGAACAGCCGGAGGAGCCGGCATGGACCCCGCGTGGCCGGGTTATGAGAGAAGATGACACCGAGTCCATCCTGCACCTGCTGGAGGACCGGTACGAGGAAGACATCGATGATGAGGAAGAATACGAATCTGCGCCAAGCATTGCGCGCCAGGTCGCGGTTTACACGGCCCCCGCAACCAATCTTAATCAGGGGAACGTGACCGCGGCCGCTGTCGGAACAGCACAAGCATTGGCCCAGCAGCAAAATCCGGTTGACGGAAACCCGGTTTTAACCCGGGTTGACGGAGAATCGGCATCAGTTACCAGCCATGCGGCAGATAGCGAGTTGCAGGCAAACATGTTCGGATATCTGGCAAACCGGACACCAGGGGCGGGTCCTTCAAATCCGCAACACCCGACCCTGTTCAACAACAACCTGATCCTGGACCCCACCGTTCTAGCCACAGACATAACTCCGGAAAATGCGGCGGAACGTGTTAGGGATCTGGATGTGGCCCGTCGTGCATTGGAACAACAGAGAAGACAAGTGGAAGCAGAAAAACAAGGGGTAGCTGCGCGCCAGCGCGATCTAGATGCATTGGAGAACCGGCTCCGAGAAGAGACAACCAGGGTGCGTCAAAGACACCAGACCAGATTACCGGCAACGGGTGGAGTTATAAACCCGACCACACTATTTATCACACCACAGGATCAGCCGATTCCAGCGGCAAACCAAGGAACTGTACATCAGCCCGCAACTGGAGGAGCACAACCGGTAAACACGCAAGCCGGGTTACCCATATTACAGACTGGAGTTACTACCAGCAATACATTGCCACCACCACCACCATCGCGGTTTCGCACGCCAGCAGGTCATTACAACAACCCAATGGATAATGTGTATGCTGCAACGCTAGCATTGAATCAGATCCCCGTAAGAGAGTCACCCCATGCGGAGCAGACCCGACGGGCGATCGATTTATTGCATACGGCAGTGGCACAACAAGTTAATTACCCGGACAACAGAAGTGGAATGCATGAGACACCGTATATCAGCCAGCAACGAGCCAATACCGGCAATATTCAGACAAGCTCAGCGCGACGGAGGGCAGAACAGCAGCAAATGCCGCCTCCTCCCCGCGTTCAAGCAGCATCAGCAGCGCAAGACATTGTGGATAGTTCCAGAGCAAGGAGAGCCGCGGCCGGGTCTGCGGTGCATGGACCAGTAGCAGTGCCTCGTCCAGCCATACCCCCCGCAGGATCACACGTTTCCCGAGTGAGGCCGGTTCCGACTAATCTCGCTGGGCCTAAGTGCCTGTCGGATAATATCAGAGATGAACCTTACCCGGATAAATTCAAGGAACCGGGTAAAGTAGTGAATTATGAGCCGACTATGGATCCAGAAACATGGTTGAGCAGTTATGAGATGGCTATGTCAATCCGCAACGCAACTGAAAATCTTCAAGCCAAGTTCATGTACTTAATGATGTCAGAAGGAGCAGCAAAGTTATGGTTCAATAATCTACCGGAGGGATCCATCAAGTCATGGGAGGAGTTGAAAACTGCGTTTATCAAGCACTTTCATGGGACGTGCAGAAAGCTATTTACTATTGATGACCTAGAGCGGTGTGTCCAGAAGAAGGGAGAATCGGCGCGCAGTTGGGTGCGCCGAGTCATGGAAATACTTCACTCATCTACGGACATTCAGCCCAAGGATGCGTTACAAGCGATGGCAAAGACGTGCAAGTACATACCTTTAGTGCAAAAGTTAACTCGCATGAAATCTAGTCGAAATGCTTCAGAGGTTACGATGGGAGAGCTAATGGATGCATGCAACAAGCACGCTGCAACAGATACTACAGAAGAGGATGTCGATGACAAGAAAGCAAAAGCAAACACAAGCAGCAATGGAAGAACCGGCAATGGATCAACGCCGGGTAACAATGGAGGTAACAATGGGAACAACCAGAATAAGCGCCCGTTTGAGGGAAGCTCTGAGTTTGTCGCTAGCACAGAAGCCGGGTCTTCGAGACCTAGGGCAGAAGGAAACTTCAATGGAGGAAACCAGAACGGAGGAAATTATCAAGGACCGCCAAGGCCGGGTAACAATTGGGATATCTTCAGGATGGCGTGCCCAAAGCACAACAGAAACGGTAGGCCGGCTAACCATTCATTGGAGCAATTGCGAACCTACAGAGATGGAAGAACGAGGAAATAAACAAGGCTATGCGAGGTGCAGGTCGGGGAGGAGGACCGGGTCCGGGTGGAAACCCGGGCCACGGCCCACCCCCAGCCGGCAACCCGGCAGGCGGAAATCCGGGTAATAACCAGGGGGAGCTGGAGGTTTCCAGGCCAACCCCAAGCAGTTGGGACAATATCACGTACACACTATAGGAATTTCCAACAAGGATAAAAAGATACTGAAAAAGGCGGTAAACTCAGTTGCCTCGGCCGTTCCGAGATACCTGAGATGGTCAGAGCAGGACGTAACATGGAGCAGAAGGGATCACCCGGAAAGGATAGAACACCCGGGAGTCTTAGCATTGGTGGTTGCGCCGCAGGTTAATGGTTATGAGTTGAAAAAGGTCTTGATGGATGGCGGTAGTAGCATCAATATCTTATATTGGGAAACCTTTCTACGCATGGGTCTCAAGGAGTCCCAGCTACAGAACAGTTCGACAGTTTTTCACGGGATAGTACCGGGTCACTCAGCGTGCCCCGAGGGAAAAATCACACTGGAGGTAGCTTTTGGAGAATCGAAGGACAATTTCCGGGTTGAGTGGCTCACTTTCGAGGTGGTCAAATTGCGCAGCCCTTATCACGCGCTATTCGGAAGGTCGGCTTACGCTAAGTTCATGGCCAGGCCATGTTATGTGTATCTACAGCTAAAAATCCCGGGTCCAAAGCAGACCATCAGTATACATGGGAACCGGGATATAGCGGCTGAGTGCGATGAAGGAGATGCAGCAATGGCCGAACAAGCCTGCAGAAAAGAGGAACTCAAGTATTACCGGTCTCAGGTAGACCCGGATGACAGAACAGCCTTAAAAAGGCCGAATACCGAAGATGAGAGGGCGAAGTTCAAGGCAGCGCAGGACGCCAAGATGGTGGCTTTTGTCGAGGGTGATCCCTCCAAGCAATTTGCTATAGGATCTAACTTGGACAGCGAACAGGAGAAAGCACTTGTGGAGTTCATTCGTTCGAATCAGGATGTGTTCGCCTGGACGCCCAGCGACATGCCGGGTATCCCTACAGAACTGGCAGAGCACAGTTTGCACGTTGATCCCAAGTCCATGCCTGTGAAGCAGGGCCTGAGAAAAATGAATGAAGAAAGAAGGAAGGCTATAGGAGAAGAAATCGCACGGCTGCTTACAGCCGGCTTTATCATGGAAATATTTCACCCGGACTGGTTAGCAAACCCGGTTCTCGTGATGAAAAAGACCAATGAGTGGAGAATGTGCATCGATTATACAAGTCTCAACAAGCATTGCCCAAAGGATCCGTTTGCACTACCAAGGATAGATCAGATCATAGACGCAGTAGCTGGAAGTGACCTATTATGTTTCTTGGATGCATATTCCGGGTATCATCAGATCAAGCTCAAGAAGGAAGATTGGGAGAAAACATCTTTCATAACCCCTTTTGGGGCCTTCTGCTACAAGACCATGACGTTTGGATTGAAGAACGCTGGCGCAACCTATCAACGGTGTATTCAGAAGTGCTTTGAGGACCAAATTGGACGCAATGTTCATGCATACGTGGATGATGTGGTGATCAAGACCAGGAAAGCGGAGACATTTATTGATGATCTAAAGGAAACGTTCAAGAACCTGAGAAGGTACCAGATAAAACTTAACCCAACAAAGTGTGTCTTTGGAGTCCCAGCCGGGAAATTACTCGGCTTTATCGTTTCTGAGAGAGGAATTGAGGCAAATCCGGATAAAATCAAAGCTATCCAAAGTCTGAAAAAGACGAAAAATTTGAAGCATGTTCAGAAACTCACAGGGTGCGTAGCAGCGCTCAGCCGGTTTATATCCAGACTCGAAGAAAAGGCAATACCCTTGTACCGGCTCTTGAAGAAATCAGATAAATTCGTATGGGATCAAGAGGCGGACGAGGCGTTCGAAGCACTAAAGAAGCAGTTATCTGAGGCACCAGTCCTAGCAGCCCCGGGTCCTAAAGAGCCCATGTTATTATACGTTGCAGCCGGGCCCCGGGCGGTTAGCGCAGTGGTTGTCGTCGAGCGTAAGGAGGATGGGAAAAATCACCCGGTCCAGAGGCCGGTTTATTATGTCAGCGAGGTATTATCAGAGGCAAAACAGCGCTACCCACATTGGCAAAAGCTGGTTTTCGGGGTCTTCATGGCTAGCCGGAAATTGAAGCCATATTTTCAGGAACACCCCATAACAGTGGTTAGTTCTATACCAATGTCGGATATCATCAGAAACTCGGATGCCACGGGTAGAATAGCCAAGTGGGCGATCGAGATGGGAGATTACCACATCAACTATGAGCCCAGGTCAGCAATCAAATCTCAAGCTCTGGTTGATTTTATTAACGATTGGACTCACACAGTCATGCCCACCATGGCTCCAAATTCCGAGTCTTGGATAATGCACTTTGATGGTTCCAAGCAGTACGAGGGATCAGGGGCTGGAGTAGTGCTAACATCACCCAAAGGAGACAAGTTAAGTTACGTGTTGCAGATTCATTTTGATTGTTCCAATAATGTGGCCGAGTATGAGGCCCTATTGCACGGCTTAAAGGTAGCCAAGGAGATGAACATTAAGAGGATACGATGCTTTGGAGATTCGGACCTTGTGGTACAGCAGGTCTCAGGAACTTGGGATAGAAAAGATGCAACTATGGCAGCATACCGCAGAGAGGTGGACAGGGTTGCCGGATGTTTTTTCGGGTATGAGGTGGAGCACATAGACAGAAGAAAAAACGAGGCAGCAGACGCACTCGCCAGACTCGGCTCGCGCAGAGAGCCGGTCCCACCTAATGTTTTCCTGGACGAGCTATGGCGACCATCAGTTAAAACCGAGTCTGAGGAAGAACTGGCAAATCAAGACCCGGATTTGGAGCTCGTGGCCACAGTACGTGCTGTTCCCGAGTGGACAGAGCCGTTCCTTGCCTACCTATCACGGGGCGAGTTACCACAGCAGGAGGTATTAGCAAGACAAATTCTGAGACGAGCAAAAGGATATTCTATCATCAATGGGGAATTGTACAAAAGAAGTGCAGCAGGAGTCTTTTTGCGCTGTGTAGCACCAGAAGAAGGCCGACAGATCCTCAAGGAGATCCATGAAGGTGATTGTGGGCATCACGCATCCACAAGATCCCTTGTGGCAAAAGCTTATCGACATGGTTTCTTCTAGCTCACGGCCCTAGCAGACGCTGAGCGCTTGGTGGCAAGGTGTGACGGATGTCAAAGGTACGCTCGCCAAACCCATGTGCCGGCTATGGAACTGCGGACTATCCCGTTAACCTGGCCGTTCGCTGTTTGGGGTATGGATATGGTTGGCCCCTTCCACATGTCACCTTGCAAAAAGACACATCTCTTAGTGGCAGTTGATAAGTTTACCAAGTGGGTTGAGGTAATGCCAGTTACCAATTGTGAAGCAATTACAGCAGTCAAGTTCCTGAAAAGGATTATCTATCGGTTCGGATATCCCCACAGCATAATTACCGACAATGGGACCAACATGTCCCTTGGCGAGATGGAGAAGTTCTATGGAAACAATGGCATTCGTTTGGACATAGCCTCAGTGGCTCACCCACAGGCTAATGGGCAAGTGGAGAGAGCAAATCAGGAGTTGCTTCGTGGATTAAAGCCACGGTTGCGAGTCCCGTGTATCAGAGCTGCTGGTGCATGGGTGGAGGAGTTACCTTCAGTAGTGTGGGGTATCAATACCACACCTAATAGATCTACTCAGATGACACCGTTCTTCATGGTTTATGGCGCAGAAGCAGTGTTGCCGAGTGATATTATCCATGACTCGCCTCGAGTATCGGCTTATGTCGAGGTGGAGAACGAGAAGACCCGGCAAGACGCCGTGAATATGCTAGAGGAACACAGGGAACAAGCTCTGGAGAGATCAGCCATATATCAGCAGGATCTGCGAAGGTACCATAGCCGGCGCGTGAAAACCCGGGTCTTCCAGGAAGGAGATCTGGTTCTGCGCCTGGTGCAATCAAAGGAAGGAAAACACAAGTTATCACCACCATGGGAAGGACCGTTCACCATAAGCCGGAATCTGCACAATGGATCATATTACTTGATAGATGCAAGGGAAGAGTCGGCTACGGTTAACGACACCGCTCATACCACTTCATCTATGCAAGAGAAAGAAAGACCATGGAACGTGGCTCAGCTGTGTCCCTACTATACTTAGTATAGCCTAGATTCATAAAGTGGAATTGCACGATGTAACAAGCAGCAGGTTTCAGACGCACTCTTTTCCTATCCAGTGTACCTAAGGGGACTGAAAGGTTTTTAATGAGGCGGCCTGCTGACCTAACTTTTCTCATATCAATAAAGAGATGGTTGAACAATATATTATTTCCTTTACATGTGTCTTTATCACTTTTTATTTCTGTTATGCTTTTTTATCTTTCTTCCAGGTAAGTATTGTTTACTGTTTTTAGTACATTAGCTTCTTTAGCAGTTTGCGTATATTTAGGTCTTGGGGGCTGATTGCTTGAATAGCACAGTTACAAACTCAGAGACCCGGCCATGATGCCTATGAGTTATAAGGGCTGATTACTCGCAAACGAGTACGGCTGCAAGCTTATAACCGGACAAAGGAGCCAAACTTCCTTGACTTTTCTTACTTAAGCTCGATGTGACTCGCACTAAAGTGGCATGATTTGCTCGCATATGATCACAATCAGTCATGATGCCCAATGGGACTTGCCTGACCCTGTCTTCGTATAGATGTAGCAACATGATTATCCACGCGAAAGCCGGCTTACAGTACAAGAGAGCCAAAAGGGTCATCTAAACCACAAGTTATGCAGAGTACAGGGTTAATAACCGGAAACTCACTGTTTATTAAGCATAACTTCAAAACCTATGTGAAACGGCTCTAGGTTTTGGGCTTTGGCAAAGACAATTTGTTCTATTTGAAAGACCTAACACCCTAGACTGGGAAGTTCGGGCCTTGGGGACTGGGGATTTTGAAAAAAAAGAAACAAATTATCTAGCTATTAAGCTCAAAAACCCAAAAATCCAAGTCTTGGGGGCTTGGGGACTTAGAGAAAAGTCCACCGGTCAAAACCCGCGAAACCCGGAAACCGAGTCTCACAAAAGGAACCATAAAGTAAGTCGGAATATCAAGACTAAATGAGCTCAAAGGCAGATAAATATCAAAATCATCCAAAGGCCAGAAGAGCCACGAGATATATCAAGGCATTAAAGTGCATTAAAAACCATAATAGTAGTATCAAAGGTGCACAGGCGCACCATCAAAAATAATTGTTTAAAAGGCCCATTGGCCGAATGACGCATTTGATGACAGTGGACAGCAAATATCACTCGACATCTTAGGCTGAGGCATTCATCTTCTCCTTGCCCTTGCCAGCCGGGTTGTCAAGACATCGTAGTAGTTTTCATAGACGGGGGTGCCATGAGACTACGGTAGAGACGTGGGGTAACGGGATAGCGTAGTAACACAGAACACGGGATTTTACCCAGGTTCGGTACGTCGCGACAGTACGGCGTACCTACTCCTGCACTTCTCACTAATTGGGACTAAAGCCCGTATAACAGGGTTACAATGTGAGGGAATAGATCTAGCTACTCGGCGAGGATGAGCTTCTCGGCGAGTTGCGTAGAGCTTGAACTTGTGTCTAACTTGTGCTTAGAACTTGTTTAATCTATCTCCCGTCCGGCTTTATATAATAGCCGGATTAGGGCTTACAGAGCAGGAAACCTAGAAGACTACGTTTAACTTGTAACTTGGAAAGTAAGGAATCCGTCTTCTCCTCCAAGCCAGATCACGTGGGCCGTGATCCGGGTTCTTCTAGAATCCGGCTTCTACGCGTCGGACTACTGGGCCGCCCAATGGACCTAAGCCCATTACCACGTAGGCCACCCTGGTAGCCCGGCTCTTTGTCTACCATCTTCTATACCCCTATTCAGTATATATCCGACAGTAGCCCCCAGCAAGGATCAAAACTCTGATTCTCCATCTTTCGTCAAATACATTTTGTCCGGGAAATCTTGATTCAGCAGTCTTGATTCTTTCTACTTTCCTTTTGAAGGAGATGGTAACATAAAACTCGGAACCATGAAAATCCGGCTTTTCTCCTCGCGATCCTTCACGGAAAAGGAACTTCTAACGTCAGCACTCTAATCATGCTGACGCAGGCGACGCTTGGTTTCACGCGGGAAACCCTGCAACGTATCTCTGACAGATTCTCACGGGAAACGAGGAGATAGCCATGATTCCCCTGTCGTTATATTTCCCGTAGTTTCCGGCGAGCGACACGCGTCGAGCATCCAACGGTCGAAAGAGCCGTTGGCACGTATCTAAACGGGTTTCTGGCTATAAATAGCCATCATCGTCCTCCTCCGAAACTTTCCTCACTCCCTCACTGCCCACACCATTGACGCGCACGCGAGCTCGAGAGCAAGTCCTTGTCCCAACGCACGTATCCGTCGCACGCTGAACGCAAAGCGCCACCAAAAAATGGCCTCTTCGCCGCCGTCACCGACCCGCGCCGCCATCGACGAGCTCGTCAGCGATCTGGATCCGCAGCCGGGATCGCAGACGCACGCCGGCGGCGAGCCGGAGAAGACTACGGCTTCCGCGGCGGGCGGAGAAAATACTTCCGCCGCCGCGGACATTGCGACATCGAGCGCCGCGACAACCCCGCCGTTTGCACCTGAAACGGCGGAGGAAAAGATCGAGCTCCTCGGCGACGAACTCGCCGCCGCGGAGGCTGCCACCGCCGCCGCCGCCGGAGCGGACGAGGAAGCGGAGTCTGCAGGCAACTGGAGTGCCTGCAGTATTCCCCCGGCTCTCCTTCCAAACTTGGAAAAGGAGGGCCTGGTTCTCAAGAAGAAATGGCGGCTGCCAGAAGAAGAAACCGAACCCGCGCCACGGGATGGCGAAAGGGTACTCCTTTCTTCCCACCTTTTGCGAGGTATGGGGCTTCCACCATCTTCCTTCTTCCTCCAGGTTCTCTCTCATTACAACATCCAGCCCCACAATCTTCCCCCCAATTCCATTCTATACATGGCCGGCTTTCAGGCCTTGTTTCAAGGCTACTTAGGGCTAGAACCTAGGTTAGACTTCTGGATGTACTGCTTTGGAGTTAAGCGGAACTCTTCGGAGGGCGCACTCCCAACTTGCGGGACCATATCCTTCACTCTTCGGAGATTCCGAGAGGATTGGTTCCCCAAGATCAAAACTTCAGAATCCGTCAAATTTTGGACGGGTTCTTTCTTCTATCATCCCGACGTGCCTTTTCCTAAAAAGGCCGTCGGGGTTCCACCTTTTGTGAACTCTGCCGCCGTTCCCCAGGATAACTGGGGAACAGAAGCCGTCCAAGTTCTGCCGCCAGATCTGCTAAAGATCAAGCGGCGCATCGCCAAGCTCACCTCCATGGATCCTCCTCTAACCGGCATGGACACGGTTCTATGCTGGCTGATTAGGCGGATCCAGCCACTAGCCAACCACAGCGGCCGTCTCCTGTGCGAATACACGGGAGTCAAGGATCCGATGCGGACATCCACCAAGGATTGGCCCGCAAAGGAACTTAGGCGGCGCATCAACCAGTTGGTCGCATCGCGCGACCAATACATAGAGAGTCGGCCAATGTACACGGCCGAAAATCCGGTTCCCAAGGTAATTTTTCAGTCATTTGGGTACAGTTCTATTTTATCTCGGATTTCCTAGCTTCTGATTTTGATCTTTGCTTGTTCAACAGTTCGAGGATCTTTCAGATTCGGACTTGGTGTCTGAGGCTGAGCTGGACGCGCTGCGCACCGCCGCTACGGGTGGACGCAAGCGCAAGAAGATAACTTCCTCGGACGAAATTATCGATCTTGACGGAATCCCCGTCGCCACTTCCAGGTTATTTTCTTCTGGATTTTTCTTTTATGGGAACTTTTTTCATCCATCTCCGGTGTTTTAACCTTTCCCGGGTTTTTATGTTTTTAGCCTGCCACCTTCCACCCTGAAGCCGAAGAAGCTGAAAAAACACAAGGTTTCTTCCAGCCGAGGCAGCCAACCTTCTCCCGCCGTCGCCCCGGACACGCCAAGCACAATGGCGGAAGAGCCTACTGCAGCCCCCACCACCAAGCCCCCAGAGCCCAGCCAGCCCATTGTGTCCGACACGGACACGAGGGAAAGGGCGGCCCCAGAGGTGGAAAAATTAACTCGGACTTTCGACGAGGAAATTCCCACCTTTGACAAGGATTTCAAAGCTATCAATGACGACTTGGACGCAGCCGGGAATCTCTTCGCGGAATACGCGAAAGAGTTCAAAGAAAACTTGGCAGGTTTGCAGTGCATGAGCCAGGTATATAACTCTAGCCCCCAAGCATTAATTAAAATGCGTGCTTTTTGCTTTGATGCTTTTTGTACTCATTCTTCTCCTTGCTACGCTTCAGCAAACCTCCGAAGCCATCAACAGGGAAGTTTTCAAGAAGCTTACCATCAAGAATAAAGAAGTTAGAAGTCTTCTCTCTATTCTTGAAGAAAGGGAAGCAGAGCTGGAATCAGCTAAGCTCGCATTGTCGGAAACACAAGGTAAACATTTTCCTTCTGAAATTTCCGATTCAATTATTTGCCTAAGTTTTTTCCGAGGAGCTGGCTAACTCGGATTTTTCCCTTGCTTTTCAGCTGCATTAGCTGAGGCTAAACAAGCAGCAGAAGATTCTGGCAATGCCGAAATTCTCCGCAAGGAGAATGTTGAGCTTCACAAGAATCTTGTGAAAGCACAACAAGACTTGGAAGCCAGTAATCTGGCCCTTGGAGTTTCTAATTCCAAGGCTTCCGAGCAGGCGGAGAAGGACAAATCCACCATTCAGGATTTGACCGACGCTCTAAACCTTCGCCTGGAGGAAGTTTCCGAGATCGACAAGCTCATCGGTAAATTTCTGACTCATTTATCATCTTTCCATGTTTTACTTTTCTCTGATTTTCCGTCTAACCCTTTTGGGTGTGTTATTGGAAAAACCAGGAGATACCCCAGATGGCACTCGGGATGCAGGCATCCGAGCTTTCGGGGAGACATGGAATTTGATCAAGGCTGCTGCAACGCAGCTGGTAGACAAGTTTATTCCCGAAAAATCTGGGGAGTGCTCGGAGGTTGAAAAACTTCCGGGTGCCATCATGGAGGTGGCGGAGTCTAAGGAATCTCTCCTTCGCTCCGCTGCACGGGGTGGTGCGCGCATGGCTCTTGGCCTCATGCGCGTGCACTACCCTAGTGCTAAATCCTGGCGCGTGGCGTCCGGTGTCCCTCAAGGATACACGGATATGCAGCGAAACACCATCTTTGGTGAAGTCAAGGGTCACGCCACCCAGATTGCCTCCATGGTAAATATCTCCGTCAAATATCCAGAAGCGGAGATTCCTCCAATCCCCGAAGACGAAAGCAGCGAGGAGGAGTCGGATGCTTGAAGGGTTACCTAGAACCTGGATAGAAAAAATAGACAATAGGAGCATTACTATTCTTTTAATGTAATCCAAAATGTAATGCTTCTTTTGTATGAATGAAACTTCCATCTGTTGCAGTTTAAATTATGAAATTCTTTGCAAGTTTTTTGGGTTTTATCATTCCTTTATCTTCTAAGTTCTCTGGTGTGTATGCTTTAACTGTCCTTAGTGTTTGAAATGGCTCAAATAGCAATATGAATCTTCATGCCGAGTAACTGGGGACGAACCAAGCAGTTTTTGAAACTCGGAAACATGGACCATGCTAAAGGCATTTTTACTAACTAGTTCCAGTAACCCAACACACACACAATCAGATAAGACTTAGAGAATTCAAGGAAAGTTTTAAGTGAAACTTGGGCACACAGGCAATTCAAGTTTCCCTTAGCCGTTAACAGGCTGAAAAATCATTCAGTTTTGTAACGCCGAGTACGCAAGCACAATTCGGGTTAACGTTGAGCAATTTGTAAGATCATTGGGAAATAGATGAGGCGGAAACACTTTACACTTATAAAGAATATGGATGACATCATTCCGACAACTTTATTTCATGATCTCAAAAGATGTTTACATAGAATTGAACTAAGTACGGAAAGGTACATAACTTTCTAGACGTTCCCAGGCTTCCGCAATCCACTTGACTTTGTCGAATTTTTTCAGCAGCTTGTAGAGTGGTAAGGTTTTAGCCCCCAGCCAACTGATAAATCTGCTGACGGCTGCAGCGGAACCCGTCAATCTTTGGACATCTTTTACACATGTAGGTTTTGAGATGTTCAAGATTGCCTTGATCTTTTCCGGGTTAACTTCTATTCCTCTGTGGGAAACAATGAAACCCAGAAGTTTTCCTGAGGGAACCCCGAATACGCACTTAGATGGATTCAACTTCATCTTGTAAGTGCACAAGTTTTCGAAAGTTTCTCGCAGATCCTCAAGGAGTGTATCTTTTTCCTTGGTTACGACAGCGATATCGTCCACGTAAACATGAACGTTTCTGCCAATTTGACTATGCAAACAGCGTTGCATGCAACGCTGGTAGGTTGCACCTGCGTTCTTCAGGCCAAAAGGCATGGTTATGTAATAGTACGTCCCATACGGGGTTATAAAAGAAGTCTTGATTTGATCTTCCTTTTTCATGCGTATTTGGTGGTACCCGGAGTATGCATCCAAAAAGCATAAAAGCTCGGAGCCTGCAGTGGCATCTATTATTTGATCGATTCGCGGTAACGCGAACCTATCTTTCGGACACAACTTGTTCAATCCTGTGTAATCTATACACATTCTAAGAGCAGTGGTGTCTTTCTTCGGTACTAGGACCGGATTTGCGGACCAATCAGTATGGATTACTTCCTTGATGAAATCCGCTGCTAAAAGCCGGATAATTTCCTTGTCAATAGCCTTCCGTCTTCTTCCGTCAAATCGACGGAGACCTTGTTTGACGGGTTTTGATCCGGGAATAACCTTGAGTTGGTGCTCAGCAAGTTCCCTGGGTACGCCTGGCATGTCAGCTGGACACCAGGCAAAAATATCCCAGTTCTCACGGAGGAACTTGATGAGCTCGCCTTCCTATTTGTCAGTCATCCCAGTCCCTACGACGACGAATTTTGTCGGATCTTTGGGATCTAGGATTACCTGTCTTGTATTCTCGGACGCCTTGAAGCTATCTGTTGGCTTCCGAGTTTCTTTTCCTGCCGGCATTTCTTTCGGCGATACCTCCTTGGCTAATTCCTTCAGTTCCTCCTTCGCTATAACTCTCTGAGCGCAAAGGGCGTTTTCTTTTTCCAACTCGTTTGCCAGCTTGAAATCACCGGCAATGGTGATTACTCCTCCTTTGGGTCCTGGCATCTTCAGCTTGTTGTAGATATAACAGGATCTTGCCATGAATTTGGCGAAAGCTGGACGTCCGAGTATTGCGTGATACACGCTTTCGAACGGCACTACTTCGAAGGATACTTTTTCCTGCCGGAAGTGATCTTTATCTCCGAAGGTGACATCTAGGGAAATTTCTCCTAGGGATCGTGCTTGCCTGCCAGGAACAATGCCATGGAAGCGTATATTGCTGTAGTTGAGCTGGGACTCGGAGATCTTCAAGTGCTTCAGTGTATCCAGATACATTATATTAATGCTGGATCCTCCGTCCATCAGCACTCTTCTTAGCCTAGTGTTTTGAACAATAGGGCTTACAACAAGAGCTTGTGTGCCGGGTTCAGGGATATTTCCGGGATGGTCAGACTGATCCCAGATTATCGGTGTGTTGGAGTACTTCAAGAATTTCGGGGTCGCAGGAACAACTGCGTTTATCTCCCGAAGTGTTCTTTTGGCCACCTTTGCTGACGGGGTTGCTAAGAAAGTTAACATTGCTTCTCCGTCAACTCTCAGAAATTTGGGTTCGCCCTTTCGCTGTTGTTCTTGGATTTTGTCATCAGTGTCCGATTCACTGTCTTCTTTTTCAGCTTCTGGCTTTTGTTTGGCAGGTTTCCTTTTGGAACCCTTCCCCTTATTTCCGGATCCTGCATTGCCTTTCATATGCTTGTTTAGCCGGCATTGCGCGTTTGTGTGGGTTGGTTTCCCAAATTGCGAGTGGTGGACGCAGGGTTCCGACTTAATTCTCTCCCATTCTTCGGGAGTGTAATTGATTGGATCTGGACTGCGGCCTTTCCACTTGTTCACCTTTTCTCCTCCAAAGGCTATGTTGACCTCCTTGGGTTTTGTTGTTGACTCCGGAGTTCCTTTTTTGTCAGAACGAGGGGTTTTCTTGGCGAGTATTAGTGACTCAATATTGCCTCCTCTTGCTCTGATGTCATCTTCGGCTGCAGCATGCTCATTAGCGGTTGTAAGCATAGATCCGAGATCTTTGTGCTGTTTAGAACCAACCATGAACGGTACGAGTCCGGGTTTTAGGCCATTGACGAAAGCATGCATTGCTTGTACGTCAGTTACTCCAGAGCAACTATTCTTCATTGCAGTCCATCTGGAGATGAAATCCACGTATGGTTCGTCCTCAAATTGGGTGCAACGGTTCAGCTGGTTGATGCTATTTGGGCGTTTGTATGTTCCCCGAAAATGCTGAGTGAATACTCTCGCCATATCATCCCAACTGTCGACAGTTCTTGATGGTAAACCATTGATCCAATCTCTGGCTCCGTCTAGCAACATTAGGGGAAGAAACTTGACAGCTTCCAGGTCTGTCCCATTGTTGATTTGGACGGCTGTATAATAATCTGAGAGCCAGGTATCCGGGTTTGTACTGCCGGTATACTTTTGATAGGTTGGACCAACTTTGGCGAAGCCAGAATGCAGGGTTATCCTTCGGATCCTGTCAGTAAAACACTTAGGACCAAAGTATAGGTCATCCTTTTCTGCTCTATCAATGTGTGCAGAATATCTCCCGGCTGAATGGACAGACGGGGATCTGCTCCTTTCTTTTCCATTGTTGCGCGGACGCGCTTTTCCGTTATCTCTATCTCTTCCGTGTTCACGTCCTTTAGGCGGAGTTCTGCTTCTATGCCTTTCCTTATCCTTAGGAGGTGTCCGGGATCTTTCACGTCTGTGAGGTATATCATATCTTCCAGCTTTTTCAGCTGGGTTTCTCGGAGGTGGCATTATTTTGCCGTCATTCCGGTGCTTGTCTTCCCGATCGTGTGGTTTATATCCATCTTTCGGGAGATGAGGTCCGATTCTAGACGTTGCATCCCGGTTGTCTGGGTTTTTCCTGTCTTTTCTCGGATCCTCTTTTTTATCCGAATCTCCGGGTTCTTCCGATCCAGGTGCTCCAGCAGCGCAGGTGGCTGTTTTGCAGAGAGCGGAATTATCATGCAGCCTCCCTGATCGTTCTTGGCCTCGCTGCTGCTGCTGTAATGCTTTTCCTAAGAAAGCATACACCCCTTGGAGTTTTTCCCCGTTGGAGTACAGATCATTGTTTAGGATGGCGAACGCTGCTTCCGCGTTTTCTGCTGCGGTTTTGTATATTGGTTCGCCCCTGGCATCTTTGCCGTTTAACTGCTTTTGCCAAGATGGGTTATAGAACCTTTCTTTTGGCGGCAGTTCTTCCGGTCTTGCGATTCCCGGTAACCTAGTAGGTTTTAAGGCAGATCTATGCTTTCTCTCATACTCCTCTATTTCTTCCTTCATGACTTTGATGTCATTATGGGTTTGTTGGAGATGTTGCCGAGATCTAAGCAGATGTTGCTGTTGCCGTTGGAAAGCTTGTCTCCTGGCTTCCAGCATCTCAGGGGGTTCATCTGGTCCCACTGGTGTTTGTAATAGCTCTTGCTCTTCCAGTTCTGTCATTGGCGGAGCAGTGATTTCCTTCGATTTCTTTTCCGCGGGCTTTGTGCCGCTAATATCTCCAACTTCCAGGTTTTCATCAGCGAGATCGGCTGATTTTTTCTTCCGGAGTTTGTATTGGAGTTTTTTAGAAGCACGGTGCTTTTTCTTGGAAGAAGGAGGTTTTTTGACAGGCTCATCTTCTGTCATCTCCTTAACATTAGGGAATATCGGAGAAGTTTCTCCGTCTTCTCTTTCTTCCACCGGCGGAGGGGTTTTAGGGCTTTCCTGGCTGTCGGCACCCGTTGTATCAGCTGGTTTTGCCATTAGCACTTCATGGAATCCCTCTTGAAAGGACTTAACCTTTCTTACGAAGGCATCCTCGTCTTCGTCTTCGGAGTCGAAGTTATCCGATCCGGTTTCCGACTCCAACCTCGCCTCAATGGCGGCAAGCACGGACTCTGCTTCCGAGTTCATCGTCTGGTTGACAGATATCGGATCTTCCGTCTCTGTGACGGGTATTTGTTCTTCCGTCTCTACGACGGGTAGGTTGTTGTCTGCCTCTTGCATGGGATTTCCGTCGTCCGTGTTTTCAGCGATTTCGGATTGCACCATGCCGATAAAGTGTGTATCACTGTTTTGTCGGCGATCTGAGCAGAATCCGAGATCATAGTCGTCTTCGACTGGGTATAGGGCGGGTGGGATAAATTTTCTTCCACCGCAAAACCCCATTGCTTCTGCAGTTAGTCCGATAAATATGTTAGCAGATCCAATCGGTAACACGCAGGCACTTACCAGGTGGTTTTGCGCCGGTATGTAGGATCCGTTGTCGAGGAAGCGCCCGACGTCGTCGTCGAATTTCAAGCTTCCGACAGTGATCGATCTTCCAATTCCGCCGAGTATCCCAGATCGGAATTTCACGCCTGACGTCGTTTGCCCCACGGTGGGCGCCAACTGTCGAGACATCGTAGTAGTTTTCATAGACGGGGGTGCCATGAGACTACGGTAGAGACGTGGGGTAACGGGATAGCGTAGTAACACAGAACACGGGATTTTACCCAGGTTCGGTACGTCGCGACAGTACGGCGTACCTACTCCTGCACTTCTCACTAATTGGGACTAAATCCCGTATAACAGGGTTACAATGTGAGGGAATAGATCTAGCTACTCGGCGAGGATGAGCTTCTCGGCGAGTTGCGTAGAGCTTGAACTTGTGTCTAACTTGTGCTTAGAACTTGTTTAATCTATCTCCCGTCCGGCTTTATATAATAGCCGGATTAGGGCTTAGAGAGCAGGAAACCTAGAAAGACTACGTTTAACTTGTAACTTGGAAAGTAAGGAATCCGTCTTCTCCTCCAAGCCAGATCACGTGGGCCGTGATCCGGGTTCTTCTAGAATCCGGCTTCTACGCGTCGGACTACTGGGCCGCCCAATGGACCTAAGCCCATTACCACGTAGGCCACCCTGGTAGCCCGGCTCTTTGTCTACCATCTTCTATACCCCTATTCAGTATATATCCGACACGGGTCCTGTCCCTTGACTTGCTCTTCAGCACTCTTGGTAGCAGCAGCACCCGGATCAGCAGTTGTGCCGGCCCGTGCGGGAGGAGGGACGGTTGGCGTGGAGGTAGCAGGCGCAGAATCGGCCTCAGCCTTCTTCTTCGCGGCCTCCTCTCTCAACTGGTCAGCCTCCGCCTTCCATCGGGCCAGCATGTCGTATGGCTTGGGAAGATCCGACTTGATAGCCTTGTCATTAGAATCATATGCTGGAATTATGGCACTAAGGTCCAAACCATCGGCAATTATGCTGGCTGGGTGACGGACTTCCTTCTGGATGGCCTTGAAATTCTTCACGGAGAACTTGGACCCGTCGTGGTTAAACTCGGGAAACCCGCCTATAAGCTTGGCTGGCTCGAGTTTGGGAAGATACGCCTTAGCCAGCGCAAGACCCCGGGTTACCCCAACCCGGCAGGACGATCGTTTCCAGTGCCTAATCCATTCGGGGACGGTGGAGCAAGCGTCCAGCAGCATCTTCAGGTTGCCGTGCCCGGAACCCGGCCACCTCAGCTCCTGAAGGATCCATTTGGTTCCGGCGCACAGCTGCCGGATAGTGCTCTTGATGGTCTTCAACTTGGCAATGTCATCTTCGTCCGGGATTACTTCATCCGGACCTGCAGAAAGTAGCAAAAAACAACGAGTAAGGAAATCCGACTATTTATCAGAATGAGAATCCGGATCATATTTATCAAGTTAGCAATTGTACCAGCCAAAGCACGATACGTATCGGCAATTTGAACAGAAATATTTGTCAGCTCATCTTCTGCTGCATGAGCCCTCCTCCTATACTTCCTCGTGATCTTCCCACTCCTCCTAGCTTCAGCTTCAGCCGACTCACGCAGAGCCACCTCCTTCTCAATGAGCTTGGTGGCCTTCGCCAATTTTTTCTTGGATTGGGTCACGAACGCCTGAGTGGAGACACAAGGAAGGATTAGTCGGATATACTACGAACTTCCAAGCAAATTATCAATAAATTCACTCGAAACTTGGGGACTAGATAAGGAATAAGGCAATATTATTCGGATTTACCTCATGTTTAGCTATCAAAGCTTCTAAGATATTTTCTTCATCGGCCCTCAAGGTGTGCAGGGCATCAAGCATCTGGGAGAACGTCATGTCTTCGGGTCTGACACCAGAAGAGCCGGCCGCTTGATCGCCTGGCGGGTGAACTTTCCCCGACTTTGGGGTCGAGGCCCGGACTGTCTGGGTGTCCGGGTTTGGAGAACCCGTCTTTGTTTCCAGGATCTCAACCTCCTCGTCCTCAGCCTCTTCAGATGGCTTCGGAGACCTGGCTTCCTGGCGAGCCGGGTCACCCAAGGGGCCTTGTTCCTGGTTGTCTTTAACATCATCGCCAGTCGCGGCGTCCATATCATCAGTCGGCCCCTCTGTCTCCCGGTTATCTGTCTCCATGTTCTCCGGGTCACTAAGTGTGACTTGGGCGCTATGGAAAAAGAGGGAAATAGTTAACGACAATGGATGAAAATTATCAAGTATACAAGGATATCATATAGCAAAGACTCACCCGGTGTTCACATCGTAATCTGGTGGGAGCTCGCTGCTGGAAGCGGATGAAGCTGTCACGGGAACCGATAGCGGAACCCGGAACTGCCCGGCCAATGGATGGTTGGGGGAGGGGTGACGTTGAGGAGAGTTTGAAGGGTGAGGTGGAGGAGTACCGGCACGACGGACTGGTGAGGTGGAGATGCCCGGGTTGAGGGGATTGTCACCCGTGGAACTCCGGGTCACCCTGCGCTTGGCCGAAAGAGATTCCTTCAAGTGTGATGAGTTGGATAATTGTTGGTTAAGTTTACGCATGTTATCAAAGGAATAGGGTTCAGAGGACATAAAGGAGAAGGGAACCTTGGATACCACCCCTCTGGTCTTCCTCTTGTTCCCGACCATTACTTCTTGTTCGGATTCGCTTTTATCGGACTCGGTGGCCTCCGGGTCCTCCTCGTCCTTGTCATCCTTATCCTCCAATCCTGTAAGCCGAGTATGTATAGTCGGAAAAAGTTAGACGTGTGAGCAAAATGATGCAAGTGAACCTGATAGAAGACCCGGATGAATACCTTCATCATTGTCAGCCGGTTCCTCGTCTTCTTCCGGGTTTCCGGAGGAAGGGGAGGTCTCGACATTCCAAAAGACATTATCGGCCTGAGACAAAGGTGTGAAGGTAGGGGTTAATAATTGGATCAAGCGAAAGCATGAAAATGAAGGTATATGTGCCGGATCTTACCGCAGGATCCGGATTCTCGCGAGTGAAAGGCTCCAATCCGGCTATATTCCGGATGACATCCAACTTTTCCGTCAAAAAGCTCTTGATGGTCTTGTTGGTATCACCCGCCGGGTAATTCTTCGACGAATATCGGAGAGAATCCGTAGAGTGCCCCGAGTACTCGCACATCAGTTTCGAGCGAGTGGGGTTGGGTTGGATCCGGAAGTTGACCCATGTTTTAACTAGATTGAGCCCAAGGAGACCTTGGGCAGAGAGGACGGCTATCTTTGCTAAGAGGGGTTGAATGGTTTCCCTGTCCGATTCAGGGGCAAAAGCGTTGAAGGTGTCGGAGATATCTAGGAGACCCTCCGAGTAACCCGGCAGTTTCCTCTCGCCGGGTGGGGAGGTGTCTCGACAGTAGAAGAAGGACAATTGCCAATGCTTGACATGAGAGTTTAAATTAAGAGTCGGCATCGGCGAGTTCTTGCGGCGCTGGATAGAAACCCCGCCGCAAGCTAAGAGCGCCCCGTCACCGCTTTCGCGGCACGGTTTGCATTGGAAGAGTTCAATGAAAAGAGCCAGATTTGGCGGAATGCACAAATAAGACTCGCAGAGGACAATGAAATGGGTTATGTTCAACATAGAGTTAGGCCCTATGTCGAACACCCGGAGGCCATAGTGGCGAAGGACTTCACGAAAGAAAGAGTGACCCGGGGGGCGAAACCCCCGGATCACATGTTCGAAGAAGCAAATTACCTCGTCCGGGTTAGGCGTGGGCCGGGTCTCGTCGCCCGGCACCCTCGAGTGGATTTCCTCCTGAGGGGGAAGGACACCTAACTCGGCCAGCTCCTCCAGCTTGGCCATCGTCACAGAAGATCGCGCACAGTTGGCGGATATTGATTGGGTCATCCTTGGCTTGGCCGTCTGCTTCCCTTTGGTTTTGGGCGCCATCGGTTCAGTCTGCAAAAGCACAAGACAAAAGGACACAAAGCATAAGACTCGGAAATCATGGATTCTCCGAGTATCGATAAACAGTATGAGAATCACGAATTATCCGGGTATCGAGTATCAGTACAGAAACTATGGGGTACTTACGTATTGGCAAGCATTTGTGGAAGAAGGTTGATTGCCCATGTATCTAGTACAGGTAAAAGAACCGGAAGAAGTGGATTTTCCGGGTATCAATGACGGTCGCGGAAAATTTGGGTGAAATGAATCTAGATTGGAAAATTTGCGGACGATTCTGCGGAGAAATTGATGATTAACAGTGATAGGGGAGTGATGTGTGACCATCTACCAAGCTATTGGACGAGTTAGCGTGGAACTATGCGACCTAATCCGGTGCGGAACAAGAAACGGCTCGCGGCGGACCGAGATCCAATCTAGGTCAAATAATGCAGACAAAAGCTAAATTACTGGGAGCAAGAGACTTACCGGTGTGGATTGGAGAAGGATGCGACGGCGGCAAATGGCGCAGTCGCGGTGCCCCGGTGCGATTCCCGGCGGGCGGCTTGGAGACGCGGCGGCGGAATTTGGCGGCGGCGCGGGGTGGGCCGTGGATGAGCGCGGACGGCGGCGGCCTTGCTCCGGTGGCGCGCGCGAGATCTCCGTGGTGGTGCTCTAAGTGCTCGAACGGGGATGCGCTGGTGAGGAGGAAGAGAATGGAAGCAATGGACCGTTAAGGTTAGGTCACCCCCTAGGTTCCTATATATAGGTGCGGGTGGGGAAACCTAGGCCAACGGGCGGGAACCTAAATTTTCGGGATAAGGGATACCCGTCCGAGATTTTGGGGATATGCGTTAAGTGCCCGAGAGCGATATCCGGACAAGATAAGAAGGAAATCTTTCCGCGATATCAGGGTCAATTATCAAGTAAAGTAGGCCGGATCTTTGACATTCTCATCGAGGCATTGACCCGGAAAAGTAAACAATGGACTTAGAGAAAGCCGGGTACTATATGGCCACCATGGAGTTAGGCCTGGCTGTTTATCGAAGCAATCTAACCCGGCCTCTATGAACTTGTATGTTTGTTATTTTTGCAGGGAATAGCGTGCGCTTCAAGGTGGATCACGTGAAGCCCAAGCTATTCTGGGGACTACTGATGGAGGGATGATAACCCGGTAGGCTAACGCCAAGGAGTAACTCGGCCCAAAGGACGCTGCACAAGACCCGGCTTAAAGATAAAGGAGCTTCTAGAAGGCCCAGGAACATAGGCCTCGTAACCCGGATTGTGGGTTCCGGTATGGAAGTTTAGGGTTTTGTAAGCAGTGTCCGGGTAGGATTCAGGGTGCGCCTTGGAGAGTAAGCCAGGGGGTCCGGATGTTATATAAGCCGGCCCCTAGGTTAGGGTTAGACAAGTTTTTACGTGAGCAAGAACCTGATCGTTAGATCGAGAGATTTCGAGTATCCATTGTAACCCAGTATCGAGTTAATATATTTGGATCGTAGACTCGGCGACTTGATTGCCGGCTACCAGATCGCATATCACCATGGTTTCCTTCGAGCTAAACCCTCCCCCAAACACTCGAGTCGATTTGCCCCAAGACAAGTTACCCCCGGTAACGTCTGCCGTGATTATCCCACGACAAACCTGTTTTCAGAAAAAAAAACTTAGATCCACATTGCTCGCACACACGCACCGGAGAGGTACGACGACCAGAATCCAGTGGTTCACGTACAACAAAGATATGTCCAAGATCGTACGATTCATGTGTACAACTTTTTTTTTGAGACGCTTGGATCCAACAGGTATAAAAGAACTCTGATGCAACAAAAGTCACGTACACAACTCTCGCAAATGTGAGGCCCTTGCCTTTATAGTGTCCCGAAAGTAATTGTGAAATAAATCTAATAGCTTCATGCATATTTTAAATTATGCTAATGAAAACAATATGGTTATATAACCATGCTATATATGATGAATAAAATGTTAGATTTGGCTGATTATGTGATATACAAACTATCACACGTGTGTCATTTTCTAAGTATTGGTCATGAAATTTTAAGTGATATGAGGTCATGTGAGATTAACTTCGTGTTATGCCAAATAAAATATCACATTAATGACTATATATGCAATTTAGACATGATACTACATCAGAAATGCAAGTAATGATGGTGACTTAGTAACTGAAATTAGATCATTTGAGATTAATATTCAGTTTGATAGCATTATATTACATATGTAGTTACAAACTCACTTTTATGGTCCGAAAAAATAATTATGGTCCATCCTAAGCACTATCCATATGATGTTTAGATAATCCTTCAAAGGGAATATCATAATAGGTTTTCTTAACTTTTTCGAAACGTAGAAATACTCATTGAACATATGCCGAGATAAATAGTAAACATTTATTTTATTTTATCTTGTCAACATAGTATTTCCTCCCATTTAATTTATCAATCTGAAATACGACATGTTCCCCCTTTGTCACAAAATATGTGATATGTTAGACACATACATACATCACTATGATGCATCTTATATCTTATTTATACATGAATATACTGCTAAATATAATAGATACTCCCTCCGTTCCAAAATGTAACCCTTTTTAGTAAACTGTTTTAGCTCGCTAAAAAAGCTTACATTTTGGAACGGAGGGAGTATTTATTAACACTAATTTATGATATCATGTTCTTTCGGGAAATTCCAATATATTCTTATTATATCGATAATCAAAGTCACAGAGCTTTAAGTGCAAGTTTCCTTGACATTATTAATTTTAAAGTGGAGGTAATATTATCATTGTCAATTTAATACATATCGCTCACTTGTGTATCCCCGCTATACAGTTTACTATGTTCTACGCTCTCACTCACATTTATTTGCCGTGTCATGTGACATCACTACATTGATAAAAAAGTATATGTTCCGTAACATAAAGATTAATTTAATAAATTGATACAATGACAATTTTCTATAAGGCAGGATCATTGTTTCAATGGAAAATAAAAGCCATGTAAAGCTTAATGGGAATATCGAGTTTTTCTTTCGATCTGATTTTTTTTTGCTATCCCTCATACTTGGAAAAATTCAATTAGTGAATGAACCGACCTAGAGCTTTTATATTTTTTTTCTTTACATCTCAGTGGGAAACAGAAATGCGGGAAATAACCCGTCTCAAATGGCGACATACATACTAGTTCAACGGTTGGGCGCCGAGCTAGCTACATACGTTTTGTTTTTTCTTAGTCTGATCAAGTGTTCTTTTTTTTCTTCGTCAACCGGGAAATTGATGAGGGTAACGTGTTCCATTTGGACCACCAATATTCATGCGCATGCTTGTCAAAAAATATTATGCGTCATTATGTGTTTCGATGTTACACAACACATTTTTCTTCATACGTGAGAATGACGTATACTACTCCCTCTAATCCATAAAAAGTTCACTCACTTAATATAAAGTTTATACTAATTTATTAGAAAATGAGCAACATTTTTATGAATCGGAGGGAGTATTTTATTAGATCATCAGGGTAAACCCCGGCTCCAGAAAATGAAACCACTGAGTCTCATATGGGAATATATAACTAAGGATGTAATGATCAATTCCTAATATGATTGGTTGCATGGTTGCAAGTAGTAAGCTAGCTTCGCGTGATAGCATCAGGCTAGAAATCAAGCTACCTAGCTTTGCACGAGGCTAGCAAGGGTTGTACGAATCAACAGCTAGAAATAAAAATGGAGGACGGAAGACACGAACCAAGCTCCACTTTGTTAGCATATTTAAGAGAAAAAGTATTCAGAGCTATTGGCCTGCAACAAAATCAACCGAAAAATCCACCACAAAAGACAGAAGAACATTTAATCCATTTATGACAGCCCCGAACCAAGCTCAAATTTGTCTAGCATGTTCAAGAGGGCAAGTATAGAGAGACGTACTTCGGTGTACTTGTCAGTCAAGAAGGTGTCCACCGTCCACGGCTCCATGCCCCGGAGCATGCACGAGATTGACTTCGGGCGTAGCTGCCCAGACAGTTTTGATGAACCATGCTTCCCCTGTTAATGGCATCGCCTAGATGGGAAAGTCGGCGGGCTTTCACAGCAGCCATGAGGAAGAGAGCAACGTCAGTGTTGCTTGAGAAGGGAGAATGTATCGTGCGGTCAGATCTGCCGAACAGAACTAAACGTTTCTATGGATATTAGTATCTCATTAAATCCTAACTGTAAATAATGGACGGTCAAATACGGAAGTCGAGGGCTGTGTTAGGTTTATTGGAGCCATGTGTACAAGAATTAGGGCTCGACGCTTTTGGATCGAACTGCTGCATATATACGTGAGTCCTCAGGTATTACGTATACATGTTAGGCCGGTTATGTGTTGGACCCAACGTGTTGGAAGTATTTTTAATATGCGTGTCATATTGTTACGTAAATCTCATGGTTTTGTGTAAAATCGTAGCCATTAATTTTATATCTAACCATCGATATAATATAGATGATGTGGCTAGCTTATTGTGGTGACTCTATTTTAAACCCCTGTATTGTGCTTTTAGTATATACTAGCAAATGTGCCCGTGCGTTGCTACGGGTTACTCTATAAACGCAGAGGCAGTGAATGACCACGAGTAACTCCCATTGATGTCAATGTCGTTGGATTCATGTTGTCGACGTTAGTTTTGTTTCATCACCATCCTCCTTCCCCACTTCAGCGTCGTTCTCCTCTACTCCCGTGCCCCCTAAGTCGGGGACAATACAACACGCCCAATGCCTTCACTGCAGCAACACCTAAAGCGACCTACTGTTTGCAAAGATACTGAATAATAATAACATGTCAATGCCATAAGTTCTTTAGGAAAACCTTCTCAAATATAAGCTTCACTAAAGCTTACAACTCAATGACATCCCCGATTTCAACGAAAGAAATGCATTCATAACTTTTTGTGAAAACACTGCTTTGTATAACAAAAGCTACATTTCTAGAGGAGCTCATTTTCACAAATTATCTATTTGATAAAGAACAAAACATGAAAATTTGGTGATGGTCACAACATAGGCCTCGAGGATTAGAGAAAATCCTAACACTTTTAAAGGTCCGTGGGTATGTCAAACAACTATTGCGACAAGAAGTGTTACCCCCTGCAAACAACGAATTAAGTTACCGTTTGACATAATTCAAGAACAATATGTATCGATCATGAATTCAGTTCACAAATGATAAATGGGGAGCAAGTTTCATGCCATGCCAGCTCAGTTGCACAAAAACTCTTGCAAATCTTCAAATTCCTTCATGAATTAGTGATACTAAAAATATTTCCATTAAATAAGATAAACTCCGTCATGGGTAGAAAGGCTATGCATGGTCCCTTCTGGCACAAACAACATGTCACTGAAACAACCAATTTGCCCACTCGCTAACGACCATGATAATTATATTCAGATTCATCCTGACACTAATGTTTAACCTACATGAATAATTGTAACTGTAGCTTAAAATAATAAGTTTCAAGATGCATGCCTGATGAACTGATTTTTTATCAAATAACAGAAGTTAGGAATTGTAGCCAGTCCAAAATGATATTTCCTCTTCAAAAAAGTTATGTAGTTGTTTGATACATTAGTAAACTCTAAATGAGAAAACCTCTACAAGACACGGTGGTGAAGATGTGTATGCAATCTGGTGTCAACTCAACCAAAGACATGAATTGTATGCATGAATACAATCGGTTATAAGCAAAACATTTATATGAATTGGAAGTTTCATCACTGCCCCTAGTCCCTAGATGACTAATGGAGTTCTCCAGTACTGTCCATATATTGGTCAACAGACATGCTCCTGCCTCAAGCACATGTATCGTACAGCCAAAAATCTGATATTCGGACATAGGAGGGCAGAGAGCAGACGGAATAAGAAGAGGGGAGAGGCGCCATGGTTCAGCCACCGCCGGCCGGCGACCTCCGCCAACGACGGAACCCTCAGTTCTCAGGTCTGTTGTCCTCATTCCTCCTAGCTAGGAGAAGCTCACCAGTGTATATTCATGTGTATATTCATGTGTTCTCGACGGCCTTCATGCTCCAGTTTTGAAGCCCCTCGCACCTGGTCACAATCCTGACGGCCTCGTACTGTCATACACCTCCCTCGGCCCATGCGCTCGGCCGCACGCCCCAAGAAGGGGTCCTCATCGAATGCCTGCCGAGCAACACCCGGTTCACGCCCACTCACAAGAAGGGGTCCTCAGCTTAATCTTGACGGTTAACACCTCCGAGTTCCTCTTCTTCCGTTCCTCCTCTCCATCTCCACGGCTGGCCCTCCACAAGTCTCAACGGCCACAACCATATAGCGACAAGGGTAGCGTGCCCGCTCCCCCGCTCAGCCAGGCGCGGCGACTGTCTCGGCGTGGCGATGTCTCCTCGGATGTCCTGCCGCTGATGCCATGCCCCTCATCAACTCATCCAAGATGCGGCCTGGACACCTCTTTTATCTCTGTTCTCTCCGACCACGGCCGAGAAATTCCTTGCAAGGCCTTCGTGTCCTGCTGCTCGGCACCGCTCCTCGCCGCCGGAACATTGCCACAGTGGGCGCCACCGTCAAACAAGCGTCAAGGACAACCTCCACTCGGATCGTGACCTGCAGCCCGACTTGACGTAGCGCATGGCCATCTCCAGCACAGATATCGAGTCCAACATCCCCGGCTCGATTTGCACACGTTCATTACGAATCAGGAAAACCATGGTAGAGGAATCGAGCCGTGTGATCAAAGGGGGGCACAGTTGAAACCGAGCCTGTCACAGATTTGGGATCCTAGCTTCCTCTCGGCGCCGCCGTCCTTCTTGAAGCTCCTCGGCGACAAGCTGAAGCCTCCTCATGTCGCCGCTTATTTCTGGATCGATTCACGATCCGTAGATTGTGGTAATCGAGTTGGGAGGGTGGGGTATATATATGAGTGTTTACATGTAGATCGAACCTGATACTGGCTCATGTAGTATGGTAGGACTCCGGTCACGATACAAAGAAAATTAGGGATGGAACTAAACGGACGCCCAAGCCCACGTTTTATGCACGATCGAACAAACACACGACGTACCAAACGAACCAACCAACGAAGGAAACCAACGGACCAAGGAGAAACCTTAGTTACTTTATTATTAGGTAAAGATTCCAACCCGTTTTCGGAAAAAAAAACTTAGATCCACATTGCTCGCACACACGCACCGGAGAGGTACGACGACCAGAATCCTGTGGTTCACGTACAGCAGAGATATGTCCAAGATCGTACGATTCATGTGTACAACTTGTTTTTGAGACGCTTGGATCCAACCGGTATAAAAGAACTCTGATGCAGCAAAAGTCACGTACACAACTTGGAACCAACAGTTATCAAGAGAAAAAAAAACTCCGATCCAGCATGCCTCGCACAAGCAAGAAAGAGTTAGGAGCAAATTCCAATTCACACGAAAGTTGGGCATGGCAGTTGGAAACGTTGGTTCATAGATGAAAAAAAAATGTAGTATATAACCACGCTTGGAACAAAAGATAAGTATAACTATACGTAAACTTTAAATCTAGCTTGCAATAAACTTTTACTTTTTGTCGGAAAAGGAAAATTGCAATTTTTGTCCTGAAGCAACCGGACAATAGTAGAAGAACATCACATACGAGACCTAAGCCAATTTCTTTGATGCATGAGACAAATAGTACTCGGAGGTGCATGACATTCAGCTCAAAGAAATAATTTTCCTAGCTATCAGCTCAAAATCATTAACCCGATTGGCCCCAAACAATTCAACAAATGCAACAACCCATGAACTTTGGTCTCACACGGGCTGAGACAAAAGAAAACATAGTGTGTATGATTCTATAGCCAATGACGATGTTCATGGCAGCCTATACAACGTCGAAGGAATAGTAGAATGTGAAAAATCAAATATTGTTCGCAAGTTTGTTTTTCTGATTAAAGAACCTTTATTACTCAACACGTATTACACTCGGCGTATGCATAACAAATTGTTCTTATGTATAAAATAATTTACACAACTGATGTACGATTGACTTGAGTAAATAATAGTAATCAAACACCTGTTGAAAAAAGGAATATTAATCAATGTCCCCACAAAAAAAATGAATGGAAGTGTTGCAATTTGATCAAACAAAGCACCCATAAAATTTGATGAGTGGCGATAAACCAATGATGTATACCACAACTGAAAGGTACAATAAAACAATATTTTCAACAACTGAATTTTGGCCTTTTCATATAAAACGTAAACAATGTATGCACACAACACCAATGTATAGTCAGCCAATACGTACTGAGCGGTTGAGTCACAACACTTCTTCTACCGAAAGCTTAATTTGCCCTGGTGAGGTGTATAGAACCATAACCACGTAATTTGATGTCATGTGAACATGAATTACAACAACCTCCTCTAACCATCTGACATATTTATTCGTTTATAACTATTTGATTCAAGTGCACATTATGAATTGTCATGTAATGATGCACGGGTTGCTTAGATATGTATACATATGATGTGTTTCTCTATTGGAGAAGCATAAATGATGGAGAAGACATATATGAGGGTTGACATGTAAGGATCCACGCTCACTGGTAAGGTTCATGATCACTAGAAGTGACAAAAAAATGGTTGATTGAAAAGATAATATAAAAAATCATTTGCGTACAAGGAATATATGACATTGTGCGATAAGTGTCCGCACAATGATGTCATTGTGAGCGAGTGTATGAGACATCGTAAGTGAAACAAAGTTGATTGTTGTCCTTTCAATATTGGGCTAAAAGAGTCAGAATTTTAAAAAATAAAAGTATCATTTAACATACTCGGAAGAGCTCAAATAATCTATATGTAAAATGTGTGTACCATGTCAAAACAGTCTAATTAGTGATTACATGCTCTACTTTGTATTTTGGGTTCATAAATTCATATTTTTATGTAAAAAACATAAATATTCTATGCAAATCTATAGGTACACATCATATGATCCAATTTGTACACATCGTGGATTATAAATTTATTTGGTATACTCTATCTTTTTTGTACGACCTTCTAACAGCTTTCAACTTCATGTTAATATTTCCCATTATTTTTCACCCCTAATTTGGCAGCGATCATCTACTACATTTCATTCTTATAATATCATTATTATCCATGGGTTTCTAATAACATCTTTAAATAATTGTATCACCGAGGTTTAATGTGCAATAGAAATGGACACCGATCCCTGTCAATCTAAAAAAGTAAAGAGCATGGTAGGGCCGCAAACATTCTATTCCAATAGTGTTTACTCGGAACGAAATTACCATGCTGGCATAAGAATAGGAAACCAAATATTTACTTTTTTGGGGGGGGGGGTCAGATTGCTCGCTGTAAGCTTGAGGTTGTCATGAATACATTGTTAGAGTTTATTAATTGGGTTTGTGATGACCACCTATTGCAATTGGTGTCAACCAAAAAGGAGAGTTCACGCGCAAGATGTGTATATTGCTGAGTTTCAAGATCGGTAACTAGAGAGAACGATGATGCTACTATAGAGGTATCGGTAATAGCACATTACATTGATGCGATAAAAAATCATACACAATGATTCAACTTTGGTGTGGGAAGCATGTATCTATTGACTTTATGGTGAAAGTAATTTCAAAAGGATTTTGAAGAATGTTTGATTCTAGATTTTTATCTTTGAGAATGTTACATGCATAGCTATAAATAATAGGAATGGTTCTATGTTGATCGCACATAAAATGAAAACCTTTATTTTTTGATGTGACCTTTTTGGAAACCAAATATCATTTTTTATCGGATACAAATTTAAATCATTAAAATATTAGTGCATGCATGTGTCATTTCCATTAAAGTTTATTTCAATTATGTTGCATTGTTTTAGATACGTTGGCCACCTAATTGACCTAATGATGATGACTCGCTGGGCAGAATTTTGTGTTGCCGAGGAAAGAGTAGAGATTAGAGGATATGTAGTAAACCGGTGAGTACATAAAATTTTGAAAGTATTGTGTGACAAGGCATGAAAAACACATGTGAGTAGGACTGTAGATCACCTGGATTGAAAAGTGTTGAACAATAAGAAAGGAGTAAAAATAGATCAACATGGCTCTACCTATGTTACAAAATAATGACATGATTTTTTTAATATAACACACCAAATATTATGCCATAACTAAAATTGGTTCAAACTATTTTTCATATATATTATTTACATACGATAACATTGTTGGCATCCATAGAACCATGTAATTAAGAATTTCATACATCGAGTATCTCTAAAACAATAGATATATAGAATCATAAACTTATTCAATACTCCAAAGATGACGCCCTCGCAGTTGTGAGGGCCGCTTGCTAGTTTTATTAAACAGAGGTATTAAAAGTTTGACACTCCTCCCATCCATCTTTCACAAACCATGCTAACCGAATCCTCGGGTGCCTGCCAACAATCACATACCATGGAGGAGTGTCTATATTTTGGGAGATATATGCTAATGTCAACGAATGGTAAACAGAAAATACAGTACGCCACAAGTCAATTGGATTCACAAGAGCGGCTCCCATGGTGAAGGACGCAACTGGTATAGAAGGTCATCCATCTTTCTATTTTATTTACACAATTATGTTTTGACTGATAAATCAGAGGCAAAAATAGTGAAGAGAATTTGTATGTATTAATTTGGTGCTGGGCACCCCGCTGTCAGCTCTTCTATCATTTGGATAAGCGGATGAAGCCACTAGTCCATGGTGTGAAATCCAATCAACAAGTGAGATAAAGATTCTCTATTTACGTCCTCATGAGCAAAAACAGGAACATAAAGCAGGAGTAATTTTGAAGGTTTTAAAGGTAACGCATGAGCAATTTACTTTGAAATGGCAGTTAAATACCACATGTAGGTAGGTATGGTGGACACAATGGGAAAAACTTTGGCTTAAGGGAGTTTGGATGCAGGAGTAGAGCTCATACTCAGTATAGGTGGAGGCTAGCAAAAGACTGGGAGCGACAAATCAAGAGAGCATAAGTGCTATAATCATGCATAGCGACATAAGAATCATTAATTAAGACATAAGCAGTATCACAAGTTCAAAAACTAAGTGGTCATGGAGGCTATTCGTGACTGGTTTCTAGTCATAAACATGGTGTGAGCATGCGCGAAGTCAACCAAATAGCACATTCGAAAGAGAATATCATATATTGATGCTTTACTATGACAAGAACAACTCATGAATCTTTCAACACATACTAAACACTCTCAGCTATTTGAGACTAATCATGCTAATCAATAACCACAAGGCTTTAAAACTAAAATAACATTTAGCATGGCATGAAAAAGTCCTAGCCGCAGTCTATACAAGCTTCTACTAGTACTGTTATAAATTCTACTTCAAGCAACAATTTTCGTTTCTCCCAACAAGCACCATAGAAAACATGCTTTAACAAAAATACTCTTTATGATACAGCAAGCAAACATGAGAGTACTCAAATAATACTACTAAAAATAACATCTCTAATAAGAGATGCATGCAAAACATGAGATGAATAAATGCAGCAGCTAGACAGAGATTTAGAATACAACGTATTCTCATGAAAAAGAGGAGTGTGCCACTCTACAATAAAAGAATGCTGGGGTCCAACCAAACTTATTATGAAAGTAAAAAAAATAAAAGCAAAAGCAAACTGAAAACAAAAATAAAAGACGCTCCAAGCAAAGCACATAAGATGCGACTGAATAAAAATATAGTTTCACTAGAAGTGACATGATAATTTGTTGGTGAAGAAGGGGATGTCTTGGGCATCCCCAAGCTTAGACGCTTGAGTATTCTTGGAATTTGCTTGGATGAACCACCGGGGCATCCCCAAGCTTAGGCTTTTCACTCTTCTTGATCACATCATATCATCCTCTTCTCTTGACCCTCGAAAACTTCATTCACATCAAAATTCTCACAATCTTCATTAGCAACGTTAGTTCAATTGAAATAATAAATCTATGAAAATAGGTTGGAATCTTACCCTTAGAGCTCGGGCGCTTGCGTGTTCATATAGAGGCCAAACCGGCCAGGATTTACATCAATCTTTGTACAACCGAATGGGCTTGGAACACAAGTTAAACTAGCTATGATCCTTATCCTAACCAAGCTCCTAATCGGTTAAACAAACAGAGGTCAGCACGCGTTTATAATCCAACGTTACAAAGGTGTACATATTTCAACACCCCCACTCAATCACAACTTATCTAAGTTGAGATTGCGTCTAAAATTCTCTATTTGTCTTACTGATAATGGCTTAGTAAACCCATCAGCAACTTGATCTCCTGTAGGTATGAATCTGATGTTCAGAAGCTTACTCGCAACCCCTTCACGAACAAAATGATAGTCCACCTCGATGTGCTTAGTCCTAACATGAAAAACAGGATTAGCTGATAAATACGTAGCACCAAGATTTTGGACCATAATGTGGCAGACTCAGGATGCTCAACACCAAGTTCTCTCAACAATGTTTGCACCCAAATTACTTCAGCTGTTGCATTGGCCAAGGACTTGTACCCAGCTTCAGTACTAGATCTTGATACTGTTGCCTGTTTACGTGCACTCCATGAAATAAGATTACAACCAAAAAATACTGCAAACCCACCAGTTGATCTCCTATCATCAGGACAACCAGCCCAGTCTGCATCAGAAAATGCACTCACAAGAGTAGAGTCTGACTTAATCAATTTCAGTCCATGTGATGAAGTAAACTGCAAGTATCTCAAAATTCTTTTCACAGCTGACCAATGCATAGAGGTTGGTGCATGCAAAAATTGACACACCTTATTAACAGAGAAGGATATATCCGTCCTGGTAAGAGTCAAATATTGCAATGCACCTACAATGCTTATGTACTTAGTGGAATCTTCACCACTAAGAGGATTACCTACTGTTAGAGACAACTTTTCCGATGTTAACAATGGAGTTGTAACCGGCTTACACTCCCTCATACCAACACGCTTGAGCACATCTCCAATACATTTTTCTTGGGACAATATAATACCATTGTTTACCTTCTTTACCTCAATTCCAAGGAAATAATGAAGCTCACCAAGGTCCTTCAAGGCAAAATCAGTCCTCAAATCACGAAGTGGTGAATCAACGGCATTAGGTGAAGAACTCTTGACAATAATGTCATCCACATAAATAAGCATAAACATGACTATTCCACCTTTGCTATAAAAGAACAAAGAAGTATCTGCCTTGGAAGGGAAAAAACCAAGAGATTGCAATTTTGTGGATAATCGAGAATACCATGCACGTGGAGCTTGTTTCAACCCATACAATGCCTTGTCCAATTACAGACAAGATTAATATTTCTTGTATCCTCATACCCAGGTGGTTGCCTCATATATACCTCCTCTTTCAGAACGCCATGGAGAAACGCATTCTGCACATCTAACTGTCGCATATTCCAATTTCTTGACACAACAATAGATAAAATTAATCTAATAGTAGCTGCCTTGACTACAGGACTAAATGTGTCCTCGTAGTCTATCCCATACCTTTGCTTGAAGCCCTTGGCTACAAGTCTTGCTTTGTACCTGTCTGGTACCATCAGATTTTCTCTTTACCTTGTACACCCATTTACAATCAATAACATTACTTCCTTTCTTGAAGGGAACCAAACGTCATGTATTGTTTCTCATGAGTGCGGAATACTCTTCATTCATGGCCTCACGCCACTTATCATCCAAAAATGCTTCTTGCAAATTTTCAGGTTCACCTGTGCTGCAAAAACCTCCCCAACGCACACAGCCATCAGTGTATCGAAATGGTTTAACAATACCACTTTGAGCACGAGTATGTGCTCTTGGAGCTAATGCCACCGTTCCTGCAGTGTTAGTGGCCGCAGAAGATCCCGAAGACGCGTGCATCCTGCTGTCTCCCGATCCGAGAGATCCTGGCGCGGTCGACGAGGTGGATCGAGGTGCTATCGCACCCGCTCCAGACGCAGAGCCGGTCCGCTCCAACGAGGGACTGGCACGTGGAGAGGGCGAGGCCTGTCCGATTCCGCTGATGGGCCGAGGCTCGACGTTGGTGGCCCATTACCAGCGCGCGCCGCGTCCTGACGCGAGGGGATAGGCCGACCACCGGGCCGACCAGGAGACTGCGCCGATCCCGACGTGGATCCCGTAGGCGATTCGCCTACACTATAAGCGCCCTGGGATCCTGTGCGCGCAGGCGAATCTGCACCGGATCCGACGCTGGGATCTTCTGTGGTTGCTGAGCGTTGCATAAAATCACCAAAATCCGAATTTTCCTGCACACTTTCACCATATGAATTTTGATCATTAGTGTTAGAAATATACATATGATCTACATGCAAATCACCCCCATGATCAAAAGGAGGATTAAGGAGATGTGGAGGAAGGAGAAGAACTTCCGCCCGAAGTTGTGCACCGGCATTTGGGTGTAATTCAGAGAATGGAAAAATGGACTCGTCAAACACGACGTCACGGGAAATATACACCCGACCGGTTGAGACATCTAGGCATTTGTATCCTTTATGTAGGCTACTATAACCTAAGAAAACACATCTCTTTGAGCGAAATTGATGCTTATGTTTGTTGAAGGGTCGAAGATTGGGCCACACGGCACAACCAAATATTCGTAAAAAGGAGTAATCTGGTTTGGTATCAAGAAGCTTTTCCAAAGGGGTTTGCGAATTAATGACTTTGCTAGGGACCCTGTTTATAAGATAAACGGCAGTTTGGAAGGCTTCATCCCAGAAAGAATTTGAGTGGCATAGATGCATGCGCTAAGAGAGATAGACCAACTTCAACTATATGCCTATGTTTTCTTTCAGCAGATCCATTCTGCTGATGGGCATAAGGACATGATACATGGTGTGAGATGCCAATTCTATCAAAAAATGAACTCAATTTCTGATACTCGCCACCCCAATCGGTTTGCATGGCTAGAATTTTTTTTATCAAATAGGCGTTCAACATGTTGTTGAAAATCATGGAATTTCTGAAAAACCTCAGACTTGTTTTTAAGAAAATATATCCACGTAAATTTGCTAAAATCATCAATGAAACTCACATAATATTTATTCCTCCCAACAGAAGTGGAGGCAGGCCCCCATACATCAGAAAAAATTAGCTCTAAAGGAGCTTTAGAAACACTAGTTGATCTAGGGTATGGGAGTTGATGGCTCTTGGCCTTTTGACATGCATCACAAACTTGCTCATGACTTTTATTCGAGAAAGGCAAATTATTCTCTTTAAGAATTTGGCTAACAACTGAAAAAGAAGGATGACCTAAGCGTCTATGCCAGCGGGAGGAGGATGGTCGATTAACACCAAGGACATGTCTTCCATGGATAGACGACTTGCATGGCAATGGATAGAGGCCACCTCTACTCCTGGCGTGGAGCAGAACCTTCCCCGTTTCCTGATCCTTGATAGAAAAGAATTCAGGCCGAAATTCAACATAAGCATTATTGTCACGAGTAAGTTTGTGAATAGAGATAAGATTTTTCGAAGCTTGTGGTACATGTAAGATGCTTTTAAGATGGAGAGGACGATCATGGGTATGAAATTGCGTGTGACCAATATGCATTATTTCCATACCTGATCCACTCGCCGTGTGCACCTGATCAGTGCCATTGTAGCGGTCACGGTAAGTGAGCTTGTCTAGCTCGCTGGTGATGTGGTCGGTGGCTCCCGTATTGGAGTACCAGTTGGTGTCGATGTCGTATGTCGGTGCAGATCAGAAGCAGAGTTCGCCGACTTTTCCTCGTTCAAAAGTGGAGATTTGAAGTTCTTCTCGAACCTCTTCCAGCAGCGGAGCGCGATGTGCCCCGTCTTGCCACAGATCTGGCAAATTGGCCTTGGTCCTTGCTTCGGGTTCACGGTGCCACCCGTGTACGGATGGCGAGGTTGATTGTTGGTGAAGTTTGGAAAGCCATCACCGCCACCACGGCCTCCGCCGTGGAAGTTCCCGAAGCTACCGCCACCACGGTTGTTGTTGAAGCCACGCCCGCCCTTGGACGCGAGGTTGATGGAGCCACCGAGCTACATGCCCGGGTTTTGCGCCTCAAGCCTGCCCTCTGCGACCAATAGCTCGGCGAAGAGATCGCTGAGGGTCAGAGGGATGCCAGAGCGCGCCGATGCCGAGATCGCGGACACGAACGGATTGTAATCCGCATCGAGCCCCGCAAGGATCTGCGATATTAGATCGTCGTCGATCTTCTTCCCTGCGACCGCAATCTCATCTGCAAGGCCCTTCATGCGAGTGAAATACGCAGTTGCCGTGAGCTCACCTTTCTTGAAATTGGAGAGCTGAGCACGCAGCTGGATGATCCGTGCACGTGACTGCGACGAGTACATCTGCTCGATCGCAGTCCACAGGCTTGCTGAGGTGGTGAGATCCACCACTTGAGCCAGGACCTCACGTGAGAGCGAGGCCAACAGGTACCCGAGGACTTGCTGGTCCTGGGCGATCCAGAGAGCATAGGCGGGATTGGCCGCCTTCACCGTGCTGCCCTCTGAGGTCACGTCCACCTCCTTCGCTGGCGCCGGCGTGGTGTTGTCGAGGTAGCCGGTGAGCTGCGCACCGCAGATGGCCGGCAGAACCTGGGCCTTCCACATCAGGAAGTTGTCCCGGGTTAGCTTCTCACTTACCGGATGGACGAGTGCCAAGGTAGGCGCCATGGAGGACGACGAGGCTTGCGACATGGTTCAGATGCGATTGGAAGAGCTAGGCTATGATACCATATGAAAATAGGTTGGAAGCGTACCCTTGGAGCTCGGGCGCTTGCGTGTTCATATAGAGGCCAAACCGGCCAGGATTTACATCAATCTTTGTACAACCGAATGGGCTTGGAACACAAGTTAAACTAGCTATGATCCTTATCCTAACCAAGCTCCTAATCGGTTAAACAAACAGAGGTCATCACGGGTTTATAATCTCACACGTGACAACGTTACAAAGGTGTACATATTCAACAAAATCCACATGGTTCAGTTTCAACACAAGTCTAACACTAAAAAACACATTAGATACTGTCACAACTTCTTTCAAAACTCTTTTTCTCAAAAGAACACCAAAAGAAAGAGATTAAGATGCAAATGCGATAAATGGCAGAAATCTGTCAAAAACAGAATACCAGGTAAAGATTGATTTTTTTCAAAAATCTTCTGTTGCTCAAATAAAAAAGTGGTCTTCTAATAAAAGTTGCTTATATAACTCAGGATTAAGTACAAAAAAGTTCAGGTCATTTTGAATTTTCTGTGATTTTTAACGGAATTTACAGTGGACAGCAGAAATCTGTTTCCTGCACAGAAATCCGAAATATAGGCTCAACTTTCCACTAGTGTCTTTACTTGGCTCAACAAAAACTCAAAAGAAAAGATACAGCAAGGTTGCTAAGGAAATAGACAACACCCAGGTGCAAAGCACACCAAATTAAACAAAGGAAAACTGAAATAAAATAGAGAAATAAAACGGGTTTTCTCCCGGTAGCGCTTTTATTTAACGCCTTTCAGCTAGGCATAGCAAAAAAAATCAACTCAAGTATTTTTAAAGTGAAGAAGCATCATATATACCTTCCTATAAACCATTATTTACAGCAATAGGAACTTTAGATGTTTTTTAATATTCAACATGAAGGTCATTCTTAGTCTCATTAATTGTTTTAGCAATTTTCAGCACATATTGAGATTTGGGTTTGGCCATCTTAGGAGCATACATAAATCTTTGCTCCTTTCCCACAAAGGCTTTCTTCTTTTTTGTATTTAAGAGATGAAAAGGTTGAGCTTAAAGCTCCCATGGCATCCTCTAGTTTACCAATCCTAACACTTTGATTATCATAAGTGTTGCTAGCTTCTAGAGGAGTGATTCTTTTATCAATAGTAACTAGTAGTTCATTAACTTTGCTAGCATTATCAAGGAAGACTGATAAGTTCATTTCCAAAGAGTTTAGTTTATCAATAACATCCTCCAAAGTGATCTCAGTTTTAACAGTTGTAATGGGAGGTGCTCCTACTAAACTTTCAATCAAATTGCACGCTTCCAAAGCAGGAGTTCCTAGAAAATTTCCACCCGTAAGAGTATCTAACACATGCCTATACCAGCCAGAAATACCAACATAAAAATTTCTCAGGAGTATCAAGGTAGAATATTTTTTGTGCACATCTTAAGAGCATTATTTATTCAATACCAAGCATCTTTTAAACTTTCTCCCCCTTGTTACCTAAAAGAACGAACCTCTACTTCAGGAATACTCATTCTAGCAGAATAAAAGCAAGCAAATAAATAACAGCTATGCAGTAAACTAATTTTTTGTGTTTTTGATATAGAGAAATAAACTAAATTTTTTGTGTTTTTGATATAGATAAATAAACTAATCTTTTTTGTGTTTTTGATATAGAGAAATAAAAACAAGACAAAAAAATAAAAACAAGACAATAAAAAACAAAATAAAGAGATTGAGAGTGAGAGACTCCCCTTGCCAGAAGACTTCCTTCTTCCCGGCAACGGCGCGAGAAAATATCCTTGATGCTTGTGATACACACTTTTGTTGGGAGACCCCAAGAGGAGGGTGTGATGAGCACAATGGTAGGTATATCCCTTAGTTAGGAACCAAGGTTATCAATCCAGTAGGATAAAGAGGACCTTCGGAAGGTTGATGCCACTGATGGTGGTGCTGGCGCTTCACCGGTGTCAGCAACAACGTGGAACCTGCACACAACACAACCAAAATACTTTGCCCAACGATACAGTGAGGTTTTCATTAGACGTATAGTATGGAAAATAGTGTATGCTTGCCGAAAGTAAAGAAAGCTGAAAATTGTTGTGGTTGTTATGAAAAAATGGACCGGGGTTCATAGTTTCACTAGTGGTGTCTCTCCATAAAAGATAGCATGCTGGGTGAACAAATTACAGCTGGGAAATTGACAAACAGAGGTTGCACCGTAGTGCACAATATGACATGAAGATTACTATGCTATTTAGTGCGGGCATTACAACAAGATACATAGACCGACATCCATCTGCATCCATGACTAATAATACACCCTCAGGTTATCATCCGAACCGCCTCAGGTATTAAGTTGCAAGCAACAGATAATTGCATTAAACAAAGTGTGTAATGTAAGCAATGATTATGCACGCGGGCACTCTCACCGCTGTTTTCTCCCTAATGGCAACAACACATCCTCCCCCTTCACGTTTCTGTCACTCGAGCAAGGCAACAAGGAGGCATGAACCCACTATCGAGCATAAATACTCCCTCTTGGAGTCACTAGCAACTACTTGGCCAGAGTAACCACTAGCAACGGGAAGCATGCAAAATCACAAATAACATGTGCAAATAAAGACTATAAATCAACTTGGCATAAGGTCAATATTCATCGGATCCCAGCAAACACAACACAGAGAATTACATAAGATCAATCTCGATCATGATAGGCAGCTCACGAGATCTAAACATGGAGGCATATGAGGAGAAGATGACCATATAGCTATAGCTACGAACCCTTAGTCCAAGGATGAACTACTCACGCATCACTCCGGAGGCAGGAATGGTGATGAAGAGGCCTCCGGTGATGATCTCCTCTCCGGCAGGGTGCCGAAAAACAGCTTCAGAACCCCCCTTTATCTGGGGTTGACGGTGACGATGGTTGCGGAACTTTTTCAGGGATTTTGATCAGGTGCCTAGGGTTTTCCATCTGGGGGGCTTAAATAGGCGAAAGGGCAAAGGCGATGGCGCTCCAGGGGGGCCACACCTATAGCTGGCGTGGCCAGGGGGAGCGCCACCCTATGGTGTGGCCCCCGTGCTGCCCCTCTTCGGTCTTGTGGATGCTTCCGGGGAAAATAGGACTTCTGGGCTTCGAAATTTCCAATTCCGAGAATATTTCGAGAACAACTTTTCTGAAACTAAAAAACAACAGAAAACAGGGAACTGGCTCTGTGGCAACTTGTTAATAGGTTAGTCCGGAAAATTGATAAAAATGACATAAAGAAGGGAGAAAACATGATATGATCATGGAGCATCAGAAATTAGGGATACGTTTATGACGTATCACCCAAGACCTTTTGTAAGTTTACAAAATCATTTTGGGAATTGCTTCAACCCTTGTACCCAAAGCCATGAAATGAATCATGTTGATCATGGATTTGTTTTCTAAAACCCTTAGATCAAACCCTTAGATCAAAGACCAACCCTAAAACCCTTGGAACAAGTTTGTTTTGTCAATGTGGAAAATATGACCCAAACATAATAATTCCTTTTGTACATTGAATTAAGTACTAAACATTACTATATTGTTTCCGTTATCACATTGAAGTAAATGTGATAACCCTTAAGTGAAATCTTAGAACCTCCATGACGATATAAATCCACTAGCGTTCGAATCTTTCAAACTTAAACCTTGACCAACCCATACCCTGGTAGCTAGGCCTAAACCCCTTTACCATAATTATTTTTGTAAATTGAATTATGTGTTAAGCCTTACTCAAACCACTATAGTTCCTTTACATAATTTGAATTATTGTGATAAACTTGAACTTGTTCATAAAATACCAAACAATAACCATCTCATCAAAATTATTTTTGCATATTGAATTATGTGTCAAAACCTGGTCCATGTTAACACCAATCAAGTTGAATAACTTGTTATGCTTCTGTATTGTATATTTTGTTGTATTTGTTTGCTTGTGGATGAATTTCTTGTTTATTGTTATTTATTTGTATTAGATTGTACGGAGAGCAACGTTCTATTTCTAAAGAGAGTGTCTCTATACCAACTTCCACAAGGCAAGTGATACTCATGTCCCACTTTTGTTTTACATTGTATTAGTGTTTTCAGTATCATAGGTAATTTTATTATTTTCCAAGTATATGCTATGCTCAGAACACCTAGTAGTGTGTAATCATCCTGAAACCCCTGCTAGGTACTAGTTTAGTTATGCTAGAATATTATCACAACTGTTGCAGTTACTTGTTGGGTTGTGGTGTTTTGAAAATTGAAAGTTAACAACCCAATGAAACACCTGGGTGGATTGAACCTTGCTTGGATTATGTTGACTAGCTACTCAGGACCATGTTCATGGTGGTTTAGCCATGAATGTGGGGGTTGTCACCTGAGAGTACACTTGTGGACCGCCACCTAGGAATAAAGAGATTTGTAGGTCTTCACTGTATAATTAGCTTCCAGTGCAGCCTTGAGGTAATATGGGCTCTGCCAACATTAAGTAAGTTGTGGGGGTTCATCATGTTGTATGACAGTGGGTGATAGAATTTTAGGAGTAACGAGTCATGCTGGTATGGTTGAATTCCCCCTCCCAAAGATCTTGTCTCATTCTTCCCTCGGGGAGGATGAGTCTTAAGGTGAAAGTGACAACCTCTGCAGAGTTAAAAACTAAGATCTTAGCCGTGTTTCCGGTTATGGGCAAATTGAGCAAAACTAGACAGAGTTGGTGCCGAAGGATCTCCTCATCTTTTTTGAATTGAATAAAATATGGTAGAAACCCCTTTATAGGGCACATGGTGGTTTAGCCATGATGCCACAATCAAACTTCATGGTGATTTAGCCATGATGGTTTACTACGCTTCATGGTGGTTTATCCATGACGACTTTCAAACTTCATGGTGGTTTAGCCATGATGGTTTATCAAACTTCATAGTGGTTTAGCCATGATGATTTGTCCAACTTTACGGTGGTTTATCCTTGAATGATTGTACAAATGTTTTCTTCTGTTTAAAATGATTAAATATAGGACAAAATTGGCTTTATGCAAATATCGCAGACTCCACCAGCCAAATATCATGTAGATAGTTTATTCCACAAAACATCCACCATATAAGTGTCACTTGCTAGTACATTGTTTGTACTGACTTCCTCCCCCGTGGGGGCTGCATATTCCAACATGCAGATGAATCTGAAGACGAGTGAGAATTTCGTTTAGGATCTCGAGTCTATCGCCAACATGTTCTACCCGTGGCGCATGAAGTGAAGAAGGCTCATTGAAGATTTATTTCTGATGTGTCTACTTTGAAACTCTGTTATTTGGGCTAGTCCATGATGACTATGCCAATTGTAAGACTATTTTATTTCTTATCCATTGGATCAACGATGTTGAATGATGATATTGCAATGAATATTTTTGTCATGTGTATGCTATCAGTGATCCAGGGAATAGCAGGTTACACATGTGTTCTACCTTTATAAAAGGGTAGGGCGCTACAAAAATGGTATCAGAGCATAGTGTGGCCTGTAGGATGGAGACCCTAAGTTTGGATTAGAACTAGGAAACAGACCCTAGGATTGAAAATCTACTTTCCTCAAACCTATAGAACAGAACATCACATCTTAATCTTTCTCATATCCTATCATCTATTATCCACCTTCAAAATATTCTTCTCTTGTTATAGATAACCTACCTCTTGTTATCCATCAAGACATGGTTGGTGAAAAATCAGGGAGTGGAAAGGAGTAGTTTCCACATGAAATTTTGGTTTCAACATGAAGATCTACACATAAGACAATTGAAGAACTTGGAGATATACCCAGACTTCATAATAATTATAAACACCTCAAGACACTGAGAGGAGGATTTGAATAAACTCAAGAAGATATAGATGAGACCACCAATCTAGTTACTTTTTTAGAACAACGTTAACGTGTTAGTGTATTGATCATACAATTGCGTGTGTTATGACAATACTAGGTTGTTTGTTAAACTTTGATGATTGGAGTAATGAATGTTTGTTTTTTGTTGTTTGTAAAATGATTTCCTTGCTTTGTTGTGTTGGGGTAGGAATCTTCTTTAGTCTCTATCTAATTTCAACTCATCTATACCGAAACCCCAACAGATGTCTGCACAGAATCTAGCCAACATCCCCAATAAGGAAGTGAATGCACGAATGCCTCAAGTGTCAGATAACCAAACCCAGATAGTGGAGTTGATTCCTCAACCTATGACTAATATTGAAAGTCACCAACCACTGGTGGGTAGTGGCAACAAAAAGATAGAAGACGAGATGGTTACAACACTCAAAGCCTGCAAAGCCTGTGGAGAAATAGGGCACTTGTCCAAACAATGTCGTGATGAGTGGCCCCATCGTGATGCAAACTATCCCACTAAGGAGTACCCTACTCAGGTTTCTTGTTTTCTATGTGAAGGAAACAATCATGTCCCAGTATAGTGTCAACTCTACCCCATGATACTACAAGTTAGCCAGCAAGTCAAAGAGGGAATGCTCAGTACACCCAAGAAGACCTTGGGGAAACCTAGGAAAGATAAGGACCTTAGCCATATCAGATGTTTCAAATGCAAGAATGGGGGACATTATGCCAACCACTGCCCTAAGAGAAAACTCCAGACAAAAGCAAAACCTGGTGTGGTGATTTCCCAGAAACATGGCCCAAAAAGAAAAATCCCTAAGAAGAGGGAAATGTTCCCAAGATATGACTATGAAGGAAACAAAAACATGTCTACAATATTTTTCCGTTGTTGTAGAGAGACTAGACACTTAACTGATGATGGTTTCAAGAGGAAGAACATGACACCAAATCCATAGCAGGAATAACCTGAGAGGCTTGAAAATATTATGATGCCACCAACTCAAGAAGAGGAAACAACCACCATGGAGTATCCACCCAATAAGGAGACTAATGCAAACTGTATTATCAGTTATCCTAATACCATGTTCCCAGTGTAATAAAAGAGAATGAAGTATGAGAAGTGTGTTCTTTATTGTAATAAATTGTCTTAAGGAAACAATTACCATAACTATGTCTGAACCATGAAGGATGTTACCATTAGTGCCATATTTAAACACAAACCATCCAACTGAGGAATGATTAGATCTCAAGATTATGTTCTTCTGTGTGAAGGAACAATCACATCCATGACCAGGAAAACTCTGTCCTAAGGAGCAACAAATGAATCAAAAATTAAGGATAGAAAGGTGAAATCAAAGTTGCATGAACTATGAAAACCTTGGATAGCTTACTACATCAGGAGAAGTATAGGTGAAGAAGTTGCAACTACACGCTTAGTGTGGTATAAGAGTTTACGCAACCTCACTAGTTGTAGAACCGATAGTTGAGCTTAGTGTTGTCTTACAGATTGGAAACTCTCTGTTAGACAAGTGAGGTGACCTAGTGTTATCATACGAGGTTCACCAATCTAAATACAAGGTAATGATTGGGGTGCAACATGGATTGGACCCCATGATGACTACTCATATTATTCACTTTTGCTATGAGGAATGGTAAATCTGAGAGACATACCTATTACAGAGACGACAACGTTAAGCCTAAACTATAGGATGGTAGAATGTAATAATACCCCTATGTTAGGCAAGTGTTGTTGAAACGTATTTAACTTCGGAGAGGGCAAAGCCAATCTTGGAGGAATCAGGCAATGGAACATGTTGCCTACCATGAGAGTTTCGTTAGAAATAGCGTGGTGTATGCCTTCAAGGAAGACAACAACAAGATGGAGTTTTGCCAAGGGAATCAAAATACCAAGTTGAGAGTGACCCAATGATTTTGATTGACCCAAAGAGTGACCCCTCAGTGTCAAAGATATCTCAACAAACTTCTGTTGGTCTGCAGCTCTACTGCGAGGGAAAGTTCTACTCAAGACATCTTGAGTAAAACCACACTCCAAGCTATGTGGATAGACACATCCTATTGGAAGTGGATTTGGACACAAAGAACCCTAAAGGTTATATACATGGATTCAAGATCCCAAATACCTACAAGGAATTGGTACATTCTATGTAAGAATTATTATTGTATGATGAAGAAAGACTTCAGCTGAAGATATTGTAAACCCAGTAACCAGTTAGACAAGAGTTTTAGACTACACACAAAAGTATCTTTTAAGGGTGGTAGCCCACCCGACTTGCGTAAACCCAGCTACCCAATCCTATCTTTCTTTTTAGCCTTTTCCAAATCTCGGGACGAGATTTCTTGTAAGGGTGGTAGTCTGTAACATCCTTGATTTTTGGAGAAACTCAAAAATCACAAAAATTTGAAACTCTTTGTTTTCATGTTAAACAAGTCACCAAAAACCAAATGAGATGCAAGAAACTAAAGAAAAAAAAATACAACTTTCAATGGAATTGGGTTTAGGAATCCAAATTATATTTCTTCCTTAAACCCTAAGCCCATTTCAAATCTAGTTTTCATTATAAAGAGAAAATATTTCTTCTTAGCAAACCCCTTTACAAACATGGTTTCAACCCATTTATGACTATGAAAATGCTCATGATATTAAGAACCCAAAGAAGTACTATCTCTAATATTTTCCTCATGCCTCCAAAACATTTCATGTGAATAAAAATGTTTTCATAATGCCTTTCAAATATTATATCAAGTGATAACTAATAAAGTGTTTATATTTTTTTTTGAAAACAAGTAAGAGACCTTGAAAACCAATATTTACATTTGAAACCACCTCTCTTAATTTTATTAAACCATAATTCCAATTATTTATTACTTTCTATTTAAAAATGAATTTTAGTACTATTAAGGCATTATCCATATTTTCAAAATTTAAATTTCAAAAGTGTGGAAAACAACACAAACATGCTTCTTTTGGAAAGATAAAGTCTTTACAAAAATTTAGAAATTGGTTTGAGGCAGTTTGGTTTGATAAAACAAAAGTTATGAATTTTTAAACAAAAATAGGAAAATAAAAGGACAAAAAAAAGAAGAAACACAGGCAGCCCAACCAACCGGCCTAGCCCAACATCTCCCCTACCCCTATTGCACGCGCGCGCAACGCAGAGACCCAGACCGGCCCAGCCGTAGCCCTCCACCTCTCCTCTCACCGACTGTTGGGCCTCGCATGACGTCAGCATTCACGAGAGCGTCATCAACCTCTCTCCGTTTTCCCGCACCCGATGCCCTCGCATGATCCCCCGCATGATCTTCAACCTCACGACCCTCCTAGCCTCTGAAAAACCGTGCCCAAGAACCCCGCACTCTCCTCTCTCCTTCTCTCTCTGCTTCATTCGAATCGTGCCCCGAGGAAGAACAAATCACGCGCCGGAACTCTGAAGTCCACCGTCTTTTGTCGTCGAATCTAGCACGGTGAGCCACCCTTTGCGCCCAAGACCACCCTCACTCGATCCCCTGTACCAATGCGCCCCTCCACAGGCCTTCGGTTTGGATTATCGCGCAGTGGAACACCGACGCTATCCTCTTCCGAGTGTCACTGGAGTTGCGCCACCCCCGTTTGCTTGCCGCCGGGCACCGAGGCCGTCTCCGAGCACGCCGTGGACACCCTCGAATTCGTCGTGCGGTTCTGGTCATCGTCGTGGTCTCCCCGCGCCCTGGAACCCCCTGGAGCGCCACCAGCATCGAGCATCTGCTTCTCCGGCCGCCGTCGCTCCTTTTCCGGCATCCCGCCGGTGAGGTGAGCTCTCCCTCTCTTCTCTGACGTCAGATCTGCCCTGGACGGACGTGATTAGATATTGACCCAAAGGGGTATGCACCCGTTGGATCTGAATCCAACGTCCCAGATCGTCCCACTTAACCACGTCAACGCCATGTACCCAGCCCAATCAGCGCCCTGTCAGCAATCCTGAGCCAATACGAGAACTCCACATGGCCAACCTTATCAAGAGGGTTTCTGTTCAATTTTCCAAATATAATTAATTGGCACTTTTGCAGATTAGCCCCTAAAACTTCAAATCATCACAACTCTCAAACCATAAGTTCAAATTTGATAAACTTGGACTTTTAAAATCAGCACACCATGTAGAAACTTTTAGCACTGTCCAAATTCAAATTTGCAAAACTTAAATTGGTTCAAACTCAAATAGCCTTGTTTGATGAATTTTGGCATAATTCAAATTCTACAAATCCAAAAATTGCAAATAAAATATTTTTTGGAATCCTTAGAATGTGTACTTTCATACACTCTGTCTCAAAATAATAATTGAAACAATTAAAATGGATAATATAATTTAAATAACCAATTGAGTATTCTGCACCTTGTTTTAATTCTATAAATAATTTTGATTAGTTTTCTTCTGGAAATTTGTTCCATTTAGTAACCTTAGACCAGAGAAACCAGTACAAAAACTATTTGTGACCAGAGAACCCATTCCATGAAATCCTTGCCATATAAACCACCATAGTAGTCAATCATTATACTTTAAATGTTGTTTGATGAAACCCCTTCTTTAGGAAAATTGTGGCATGATCATTTTGATAAAAACCAACACCCCTTTCATGTTGACCATATGGGAAAGTAACCTTTGGACCATAAAACCATAGCCCAAGACCTTTTGTAATTTTACAAAATCATTTTGGGAATTGCTTCAACCCTTGTACCCAAAGCCATAAAATGAATCATGTTGATCATGGATTTGTGTTCTAAAACCCTTAGATCAAAGCCTTGTGTGATCCTTGTGATAAAATACCAACCCTAGGACCCTTGGAACAAGTTTTTTTGTTAGTGTGGAAAATATGACCCAAACATATTAATTCCTTTTGTACATTTAATTAAGTACTAAACATTACTATATTGTTTCCCTTATCACACTGAAGTAAATGTGATAACCCTTAAGTGAAATCTTAGAACCTACATGACAATATAAATCCACTAGTGTTTGAATCTTTCAAACTTAAACCTTGACCAACCCATACCCTAGTAGCTAGGCCTAAACCTTTTTACCATAATTCTTTTTGTAAATTGAATTATGTGTTAAGCCTTACTCAAACCACTATAGTTCCTTTACATAAATTTAATTATTGTGATAAACTTGAACTTGTCCATAAAAGAACAAACAATAACAATCTCATCATAATTCTTTTTGCATATTGAATTATGTGTCAAAACCTGGTCCATGTTAACACCAATCAAGTTGAATAACTTGTTATGCTTCTGTATTGTATATTTTGTTGTATTTGTTTGCTTGTGGGTGAATTGCTTGTTTATTGTTATTTATTTGTATTGTTTAGATTGTATGGAGAGCAACGTTCTATTTGTGAAGAGAGTGTCTCTATACCAACTTCCACGAGGCAAGTGATACTCATGTCCCACTTTTGTTTTACATTGCATTAGTGTTTTCAGTAGTATGCATCATAGATAATTTTATTATTTTCCAAGTATATGCTTTGCTTAGAACACATAGTAGTGTGTAGTCAACCTGAAACCCCTACTAGGTACTAGTTTAGCTATGCTAGAATATTATCACAACTGTTGATGTTACTTGTTGGGTTGTGGTGTTTTGGAAATTAACAACCCAATGAAACACCTGGGTGGATTGAACCTTGCTTGGATTATGTTGAGTGGCTACTCAGGACCATGTTCATGGTGGTTTAGCCATGAATGTGGGGGTTGTCACCTGAGAGTACACGTGTGGACCGCCACCCAGGAATAAAGAGATCTGTAGGTCTTCACTATATAGTTAGCTTCCAGTGCAGCCTTGAGGTAATATGGGCTCTGCCAAGATTAAGTAAGTTGTGGGGGTTCATCCTGTTGTATGACAGTGGGTGGTAGAATTTTAGGAGCAACGAGTCATGCTGGTATGGTTGAATTCCCCCTCCCAAAGATCTTGTCTCGTTCTTCCCTCGGGGAGGATGAGTCTTAAGGTGAAAGTGCACAACCTCTGCAGAGTTAAAAACTAAGATCTTAGACGTGTCCTTGGTTATGGGAAAATTGAGAAAACTAGACAGAGTTGGTGTCGAAGGATCTCCTCATCTTTTTTGAATTAAATAAAATATGGTATAAACCCCTTTATAGGGCACATGGTGGTTTAGCCATGATGCCACAATCAAACTTCATGGTGGTTTAGCCATGATGGTTTACTACACTTCATGGTTGTTTAGCCATGATGACTTTCAAACTTCATGGTGGTTTAGCCATGACGGTTTATCAAACTTCATGGTGGTTTAGCCATGATGATTTGTCCAACTTTATGGTGGTTTAGCCATGAATGATTGTACAAATGTTTTCTTCTGTTTAAAATGATTCATAAATAAAGGACAAAATTGGCTTTATGCAAATAGCCCAGACTCCAACAACCAAATATCATGTAGATAGTTTATTCCACAAAACAACCACCATATAAGTGTCACTTGCCAGTACATTGTTTGTACTGACTTCCTCCCCCGTGGGGCCTGCATATTCCAACGTGTAGATGAATCTGAAGACGAGTGAGGATTTCGTTTAGGATATCGAGTCTATCGCCAACATGTTCCGCCTGCGGCGCATGAAGTGAAGAAGGCTCATTGAAGATTTATTTTCCGCCGTGTCTACGTTGAAACTCTGTTATTTGGGCTAGTCCATGATGACTATGCCAATTGTAAGACTATTTTATTTCTTATCCATTGGATCAATGATGTTGAATGATGCTATTGTAATGAATATTTCATTTTGTCATGTGTATGCTGTTAGTGATCCCGAGAATAGCAGGTTACACGGGTGTTCTACCTTTATAAAAGAGTAGGGCGCTACAATAAAGTAAGAAGATGAAAACTCGGCATAAAAGTGAAAGAAAGGCCCTTCGCAGAGGGAAGCAGGGATTACTCATATGCTAGAGATTTTTATTTAATAAAACATAGATATTGAAAACAATTTTGAGAGAGGTGTATGTCTATGTCAACGAATGTTATCAAATGATCTATTATCTTTTCATTTTTATTGGCTTAAAGAGAGGCTCCCATGGGAGAATCGTAACATTCCCCTGTCTCCTTGTTTGCACAAGCAAAGTTCATAATTTCTCAAGTCCATAGTGTGAGAAGATTTTATTGTTATTGTTGTAGCTTAGTTTGGGCTGGGCACCCAGATGCCAGCTCTTTTTTAAAAATTAAGTACTAGCACATTATTCATGCTAGTTAGGTTCGAAGCCATCAAACAAAAAAACATAATAAATCATTCAATACTTCCTCATGAGCTAAAATAGGAACACAAAACAGGTTAATAATTTTGAAGGTTTAAAGGTAGCACATGAGAAATTTACTTGGAGTGGCGGTGAAATGCCGCATATAGGTAGGTATGATGGACACATTTGGCAAAATTTGGGTTTGGGGAGTTGCATGCATGTTAGAGCTCATATCGAGTACAGGTGAAGGCTAACAAAAGACTGGGAGCGACCAACTAAGAGAGCAATAACGACCATAATCATGCATAGCGGCAACATATCATTAATAAAAGCATGAAGTGATATTATAAGTAAAAAAAATAGATGATCGTCAAGGCTAGAGGTGACCTTCTTTATAGTCATAACATGGTGTGAGTATGCACCAAGTCAATCCAAGAAAAGCATTTGAAGGAGAATACCACAATACCAAGCTTCATTATGAGGAAACAACACATGATTAAATTCAATGGCACATTAAGCACTCTCGGCTATTTGAGACTAGTCATGATACATCATAAATAAATAACCACACAATTAAAATAACATCTAACATGACATTCCAAAGTCTAATCCACACTCAATACAAGCTTCCTTTTGGACCACTATAAGCATGAAACATTTTACTCTTTTCCAACACCAATTAACTTTTTTGAAACAACTCTCAAAGCAAATAATCATCAAAGACCAGAGAGCTAATCATATATAACTGAAGCAAACCAACAAGATCTAAAAAAAAATAGAGTGAAAACCAAGAGTTAAGCGCAGTACTAGCAAAACTGAACACTCGTAGAACAATAAGAGTGAAAACTAGAGTGTTTTAGACAATAAAAACGGTGTGTGTCTCTCTCCAAACTAAAATATGATAGGATACAACCATTTATTACATCAAAGAAAAAAACTAAAAGCAAAATAACATGATGCTCGAAGAATAACACATATCATGTGAAGAAATAAAAAATATAGTATTTTGAAAGAAACCTGATATCTTGTTGATTTTTTCGACACAAAATAGTAGGCAAAATCCCTACCGTGTCAATTTTATAGATTTTATGGGATCAAGAATTTACAAAGTGTTACAGACAGATCCATAGGCTTATAGAGTATCTAACCATGATTGCATACACTTCTTAAGGCTAGGTTTAGCTCTATTGAGATTATTACAAAAACTAGCTTTGAAATGAGATAAGAATCTAGGCAGTGAAGGGTAAATATTTCTTAAAATGTAGTTAGTTCTCTAGTATCAAATGCTCCATAATCCCATAATGATAATGTCCATAAAAAATGAATGTTGTATATTGATTTGGCATCTTGAACATGTCATTGAGGTTGAGGCCAGAATTCCATTCGAAACCGAGAGCCAACCAAAATCTCTGACTGAAACAACATTCAAAAAAGAGATGGAGAAGATTCTCCACATAGAAGTTCTTGTGACTCATGAGGTCTTTGGTGTTTAGTCTAGAGTTGAATAATATCCGGACAAAGAATTTTTGTCTAGGGATGTTGCATGTTTTCTATATGTCCAGAATAGATTTATCCACCTGATGATCAGCCATGAGGGCATTATAATTTTTTTAGTTTGGGAATTGATGTTCCCCCATTTGAAACACCATGAATCAGGGTAGTCGTTAGTACCAGAATAGTTTAATTCCAATTGGAGAGCCTGTAGTTGTTGTTGAGCAATACTGGACAAAGGTGTATCAAACATATTATATATGTTACTACTGGAGATAAACTTGGCATGTTTAAGACTAATCAAGCTGTTTCTGGCAAAAGAATGGAGATGAGGGTATTTATCTTCAACAGTATAAGTCATCCATTTGTCATACCATAGAGTCAGGGAGCTGCCATTACCAATTTTACATGACATGAGATCTCTATATTGATCAAATAGAGATAGACAATTTTTAAACCAAAATGATCCTTAAGGATTAATTGAGTGAGAGACCACACCATTATAATAAGAATTCCATATTAAATTAACCCATGGAATGTCCATATGGTTGTAGAATTTGTGGACATTAAGAAACACTAAAACATATCTAGCTAGGAGTAACCACATCGCTTTGGAGTCCAAAACCGTCGGATTTGAGAAGCCTGTGCTCCAGATTAACTTGCTAATCCTGAAACGTGTTGTTACCTCGTTCGTTACCGTATCGATCAGCTAAATTGGCCCCTAAACATTTTAGGGCAGATGCTCCACAGAACGACCTAGCCTATCTCTCATCAGTTGGGTCGTAAATCGATCGTATGGGCCTTACAAGTCAACCTTATGTGGTTCGGTCAGCCCAATTCATCCTTGTTAATATTTTCTTGCGAGTGTTATTCAGGAAGGCAGATCGGTCGCGGGGGAAATAACCAGGAGACGCCATGGTGCTGCCACCGCCACCATTATAGCGCAATTTAATGCCGTAGTAGATGTGCTGCCGCTGGTTCCCTTTCTCTCTGGTGGTGATGGTGGACGAACGTTTCATGTTTGTCCACCTCCTCTCCCGGATCCTCATATAAGTTGTGTCGTCGGCCTCAATTGTTCCCCAATGTCTTCGCTTAAGGTAGTTCCGTATTCGCCAGTGGACATTCTTCCTCCCTGTAGGGTCATTTATGACCCCTTATTCAGCCAACTGACTTGATGTTGTTTGTTTCCGGAGAAATATCTGGCGGCCATGACCTCCACTTAGCGACATGTACAACGGCAACACCCAATTTCCAGCGTCTAGGGATCTAAGGGATGACGACGGCGAGCAATCACATGTCCATGGAGACACTTAACTCCGAACTCATTGAACGCCTCGATCCTCCGGTACCTGCTGCCGGTAAGCTTTTGCGCAACATCCCTTACTAACTTTTTTTGATTCTGCACGTCTGCACCTCCACTGCCCTATGACCGTACCTTTTTCCTGCACTGGGATGTCTCTTAAATATAACTACGGTGATATGTTCACCATGTGCTGTCAGATTACTCATCTTATGGATTCATCTAACAGGACAGGGCACGCCCAACGACGACTAAGTTGGACGGCTTCTGCATGCGGATGGAAGGTGCGTCCCATTATGAATTTATGATGCTCGCAACCGTAATTCTCAAAGATATTTATGCATATTGTCACTTGAGAGCTAGCTTCTTAGTGGTGTTACTTTATATCTGATTATATTTGTGTTTATTAGTTCTGTTTGGAGAGAAAGAGACTAGCATAAATTGATTCTTGCACTAAGTTTTCATCCACTGAAATCAAGAATCGGGAACTGAGTGCTTGTTATTCAGATGATGTCTATGTTGTATTGTCCATGTTGTTCTGACTAACTTAGTGTTTTATGGGCATAGAGTTACTCGACCAAGCTAGATGTTGGCTCCTAGACTAGCAGAGTTAGTTAGATTATGATCTCATGTACATAGTATTTATACCCCCACATAAATCAATCATTTAGTGGGCATCGCATACTCTGTTTAATCTCATTCCTGATTCCATACAGTGCTAAAATTAAATCTCGAGGATACACATATATAAAAATGGTATGTTTCTGCTCCAATCCATTATGTTGACTTGAAAACATTAATTCTTCTCACAATAGTAATACAAACTCACAATGCATTTATTGGATTTTTTCCAACCTGGTATAAACCTTTTCTATTGATTAGTTTTTGTTTAATTTTGATCTTGAGATAGATTCAGACAAGCTGGTGTCATGGAATATATATGTATATATCAGGTACGATGTGCAGCAAACAAGCACTCACAAGATGAATTTATCCATGCACACAATTCCATATCAACTGCAACCATGTCAATATGAAGATGAATTTCAACATTCCCCCCTTAATTTCAGCTTCTTTCAGTTTACTCATTTGCAAAGATAGTTAATAGTAACCTTTATGACATTTGACTAAACTGTAAGTAAACTCTTATAGGTTTCATGAGTTTTTGTTTATATCATGTACACTTTTAATTTAGCAAATCTATAGAGACAAGATAACTACTGAAGTGATAGTTATTCTCCCATGAGACGATGTCATAGTTATTGGAGAGCAGCCAATTGATTAATTTTATTAATAACGAAAATTGACATGTACACTTTTTGTGGATGCCTTCGTTTTATTAATAATGAAATGGAAGCAAAAGTTGACAACAGAAATATGTTTCCACTTTCATAATATTGATCTTTAAAATCGATGTTTTGATCACGAGAAATAGTTCTCGTCTTTAAACAATTCTAATTTCATGTTTGCATTTTCCACCATCTAAATCAAGGCATCGTAACTCAAACTGCTCTACTTTTTTTCAAGTATTTTTTCCCACATTTCCCCATATTGGACGGGCGCGGCAAAGCGCGCCTTAATGGTCTAGTTCCTCATAAGGAGAGCTTTGTTCAGTGTTCTAAGATTCAATAATCCTAGCCCCCCTCTATCTTTTGGTCTGCATACCATCTCCCAGCTGGGAAGGCATTTACCATTATTGTGATTGTCCTTGCCACTCCATAATAATTGTCTTCCACCTTTTTTCAAAGTGAACCATGACAGCAATAGGGACCTTGAGTGAGCACATATCAAACATGGGGAGGGAGGCAATAACAGAGTTCAGTAGAGTGAGTCTGCGAGTATATGATAGAAGAGACGAAATACTAGATAGTCTTCTGTCCAGTCTAGACACCATGGGCATAAGAGAATCCACAGAAGGTCTAGTAGTACCAAGAGGAAGTCCAAGATAAGTGAAAGGGTGGCTTTCAATATTACATCCAAAGCTATCAGCGAGGTTTTGAATGTCCTCGTGCACAACATTAATTGGGACAATAGTAGTCTTATTGAAATTGTTTCTAAGCCTAGTGTATTGCTTGAATTCCAGTAATATAATCTTTAGTCTTTCTAGTTGGGAACAGTTTGCTACCATGATAAGTAGAGTGTCATCAGTATATTGAATTATAGAATATTTTTGTCCAAAATCATTGTCCACTGGCAGTGAGATGTCACCATTCTTCCATGCATTATTAATCATTATATTCCAGAAGGTCAGCTATGTTGACAAATAACAATGGGGAGAGAGTGCCCCCATATCTAACTCCTCTTTTACATAAGATATTTTTTTCAGGTACATCATTGAGTAAGGTTGAAGTAGATGCAAAGTATAGAATACTCTTAATAAGAGATATCCATTTAGGTCCAAATCCTTTGGCAGAAAGCATGGCAATGATAACATTATATTAACTTTTGTCAAAAGCCTTTTCAAAGTCAATTTTAAGTATGACAATGGGTTTCTTGGACTGGTGGCAGATATGCAAGTATTCAGATGTCCATCCAAGACAGTCCTATATAGTCCTTCCTTTAATAAATCCATACTGATTTTTGTGGAGAATAGGGATAATAATGTCCTGCATTCTATTTGCCATCAATTTAGTGATAAACTTGAGTGGTAGATTAACAAGGGAGATGGGTGTGAAATCATTCATAGCCTCAAGATCTTGTACTTTGGGTATTAGAGTAATAAATGCAGCATTGATTGAATCCATTTACTTTGGGTATTAGCCTCAAGATCTATAGACCCCTCATAGAAATCATTAACTAGCTGAATAAAGTCATGTTTAATATGGTTCCAACATTTTGTGAGAAAATAACCATTGAATCCATTAGGGCCAGGAGCTCTATCAATAGGAATATCCTTAATCACCCTCTCAATTTCCTCAACTGAGAAAGGGTTATCCAAATGGGAGAGGTCATGTGACTGAATCATGTCATGAAGATTATATGCCATAGTGGGATTATCATAGATGCCCAATATGTCTTTATAAGCTGACCATATAATTGCAGCTTTGTGATCATGATAAGTAATATCATTGCCATCAGAATCTTTCATAGAAGTGATATAATTCCTTCTATAATTAGTAGTAGCCAACGAGTGAAAGAATTTACTATTTTCATCACCAAATTTGGCCCATCTGATCTTGGCTCTACTTTGTCAGTATATTCTCTTGGCCTCAATAAGTTTCTTGGTGTGTGATTGAAGAACTTTCCTGAGATTATTATCATGAAGAGAAAAAGGTCCCTCGTCTTCAATACCATCCAGCAGAGCAAGAATATAATAAAAAATTATCAATAGTCACATTGAGTTTAGATAATTGCTTTGTCGTGGTGGTATCACGGCAGACGCCATGGGATGGCTTAAGTGTTGGGGCCGATGGACGCTGGAGGTATCCGGGGAGGGAACGCACGGCGAGTAGCGCCGCGCTAAGACGTCTCAAGCACTGCAAACAACAAGATCTTACCCAGGTTCAGGGCCCTCGTGTGGATGTAACACCCCTACTCCTGCCTTTCCTCTCTATATGTGTATAACCGAGTAGCCACAGTACAGTATGTGCCTCTAGCCGAGTAGCCACTCTGCTGCTCTCTCTTGCTCTACTGTAAGTTCTAGCAATAAATGCGAAGTGTGGCAACGTTATGGATCGTCCCTCGCGCAGGAGGGGGCAGGGCACCTTATATACTGGTGCCCAGCCGAATAAAGAAAGACTCAAAGGTACGGTGATGGGACTTGCCCACTGCAGGACAATGCACGCCTCCGGCTTCTCGCTGACGTGGGTGCGGGAAATCGCCGCGCCGTTCGGCAGATGGGACCTGTCCACCTTGTCAGTGACATAGGGTAGGCCCCTAGACATGTCCTGTCCCCTCTGTCAGTGACAGGACTTGACAGGCGCCTACCGCACTGTAGCCACGCCATAGCGCGGATAATCACGCGCTCCGTAAGTTGAACCGCACGCCGGTACGGAAGCAGGATACGCGGGATCCCTTGTCAGAACGGCTCCATTGACTTCTGTCCCGATTAGGATTGCACTCCCTCTACTCGGACCAACTTCTCTACTCGGACGAACATAACTTGCTTGATTTCTCCTCTTGGCCATTGGTGGGTACGGCCGGATAGAAGCCTACTGGGTAGCAAGTACCGGGTAGCCATCTACCCGGTCAAATAGCATCCTGACCTTGCCTTTAGCACTTGCCTTACCCCTACTCGGGGTTAACCCCCCGACATTAGTCCCCGAAGCTGGTAGAGTCCTGCGAACTTGTTCACTGGGCCCTACCAGCTTTAAAACCAAAACGTAGTCTTGAATGAGTAATGCCGAGTTGTACTCCAACTTGAACCAGTAACTCCGTCTTGAATCTCTTCAACTGTGCTCACGGGACCACCTTTCTGGTAGCTGAGTAGAGCAATTTCTCTCCTGAGCTGCCGAATAGAATAACTTAGTGAAATTTCGAACTTGCTCCCGCTGAATCGGAGCGAATCCACCTCTCTGTGTCGCTAAGGGTCACGTGTCACACCCCTGTGCCCCCGACGCCTCGGTGCCTGGGATACGGCAGGCCACGCGCTAGTAACTGCAACCTGGGCCCACTATCCCGTTAGGTCATCTCAACCGCACTCAAGTGCCCACGATCTCGACGTGGGATTAACTGCGCCCGTTACGCGCGCGATATGAGCTGTGTGCGTTTCTAACGGTTGCGCAACCCACGCCGCACGATCATTGCGCACGATTAATCCACTGGTAACTGCAACTCGAGGGGGTAAGATAAATACCCCCGCGGCACTCCCTTCTCCTCTTTCCTGTTCTTCCCAATCTCGCGCCCCCTCGCCTCTCGGCCGCCGTCGAGCACATCGCCACTGCAAATACTTGCTGCGCCGCTGCTCCACGCACCGTGAGAGAGACAGAGAGAAACTCCTCCGCTCACCTCCGCCTCCAATCTCCCCTGAGTGCTTCCGCCTCCATGGCTTCTCACGGGGAAGACGATGCCGCCACCCGCGCCGGCTGGGAAGGATCAGAAGTCACGGCAGAAGACTGCCAGTGGCTCGTCAACACGCGCCGTGTTCCTCCCGACGTCGTGTGCAGGCACCCAGGTACCGAAATCACCCCCAAGCCTGAGAAGGACGAATACGTCGTCTTTCTCTCTCACTTCAAAAGGGGATTCGGCCTTCCTGTTTCCGATTTCTTCGCCGAATTCCTCCGTCATTTTGGCCTCCAGCCACGCCATCTTCACCCAATGCTCTTGTAATGCTATCCATCCACGCCGTTGTGTGTGAGGCCTTCTTAGGCGTCTACCCGACCATCCATACATGGGCCAGGTACTTTTTCTTCCGAAAGCAGAGTGTTCCCAATCCTGGGCACACCGAGAGCGCTCGCACGATGACCCAGACCGGATGCGCCATGATGATACAGCGCAAGACCGGGCATCACCCGCGGGTTAAGGGATCGGAAACTGTGCGCAAGTGGCAGCGCAGTTTCCTGTATGTGAAGAATGTTGCTGCCGAGAAGGGGAAGCCTATCAAGGACCGAATAAATCTTCTAAAGTTCAAGAATGCACGGCCCACCCAGCAGAACTAGGGCCACGACCCCAAGAAGACCAGCGAGGATGTCCTCCAGGTTGAGCGACGCCGGACCGAGTTGATCTCGGAAGGGTTCCGTCCGGACGATCCCATTGCGTGCTGGATATCACGCCGAGTACTCCTGCTCCCGCATCGATCGCACAAGATGTGCCACATGGGAGGACCCCGAGATTGCACAAGGACGACGACATTTGAGCTCAGCACAGCTGAGGTGGCCATCTGGGCCAGGTCCATCATGCAGACCTCGCTCACTGACACTTGGATGTATGGCTTCACGCCGTATAGCCGCCTCAAGCCAATTGGACATGTTAGCATTCTGTGCTTTGTCTTTGCACTATGATACCGAGTAGGTGGTTTCTCAGCTTCGTATGCTTAGTCTTTGCATGCTGCACCGAGTAGGACATCGCAAATATCCTTTTGGCTTTATATTCTTTGTGTTTGCATGCCATGTCGGGTAGGATTACTCAACTGAATATGCTTTTGGCTTTATATGCTTTGTGTCTGCATGCCACACCGGGTAGGATTACTCAACTGAATATGCTTTGTGTTTGCATGCTGTTCCGAGTAGAAATCCCTAGCCGAGAAAATAACTCACAGTGTTTCATGTTTGCCTCAACAGCACATCGATCGCCAGTGAGAAGAAGATACCGAAGTCTTCGAGGGCAACTGGTCCGATGACCGAGAAGAGGACGATGAGACCGCCTACGACACCCAGGACACCCTCTGCATCCCTCACGCCAATCAGCCTGGTAAGTCCCGAGCTGACGCGTCTATTCGGGACTGGTCCGAGGATGACGAAGGTGACCAAGTTCACCTCTCTGCTTACTAGCCACGCACCTTGCTTCCCTTCTCTGTTTCTGAATCTGTTTCTTCTTCTACTCTGCAGAGGAGCCTGAGCTGGACGATGACGATGAGCCCTTGGAGGTTAATCCTATATCAGTGTCAGCTCCCAACACTCGGAAGAGGGTTGGCAGTGGCGACCAGGAGCCTCCCCCGAAGAAAGCCAAGAAGACAGGTGGAAAGAAAACCACCGCCAGAAGACAACCCCCCACCAACAAAGGGTAAGTTATTCCACCCGAATACCAACTCGTTACCGCTTCTCATTGCGCTCTTCTCCTTCTGCTTCTCTGAACTATTTCCTTCTTCCAGCGCCACACTGGACGCTGATGCCGCTGCAGCCACCACTCGCCCCAAGAGGAAGGTCGTCGTGGACCTTGATAAGCTCGTCGATCTCTCAGACGACGAGGAAAAGCAAGACCAGTAGGACAGGACGCGTGCGTCCTCTCCTATTAAGGTGGAAGAAGATACCAGCGCCGACAACACTGGCGCTGGTGACAATGTTGATCCTACCCTCCAACAGCAGCAAGATGCTGCTCACGACGAGACGCCGCCCTCTCCCCCAGCTGCAACAGCTGGGGAAAATGTTGAAAAATATCTCCAGCGACAAGACAGTGCCGCCCTGGAGCGGCAAGACGACACCACCGAGAAACAGGATACTCAAGCTGCAGCTCAAGATGATCCCGCGGCCGGGCCGCGGGTAGAAGAAGTCACAGACATCCAACCTGATCCCGCTGCCGAGCAGCGGGTATAAGAGACTGTGGTGGAGCCCGTCCGCCAGAGCCAAGCGCAGCTAGATGCTGCGGCGGGTAGCCGCCCCCCGTGCCGCCTACCCAGCAAGCGACTCCACCGAAAGCGCCAATCCCTCCACCAACAAAAACTGCATCAACAACTACCTCCCAGCAAGTGCCTCCGTCCGCTTCTCGGGCGGACACTGCTCCTAGCCCCAAGAAGACTGCTAAGTCTGGAGCTGCGCCTACACGGAAGAACCCACCGCGCAACGCTGCGCAGGCTGGAGACCAGATGCCGCCACCCAAACCACCAACTGCGCCAGTCGCGAAGCAGGTGGCGAAGAGTACACAGCTGACAATCGGCGCGCCTACCTCTAGCCGCAACCCGGCTGGTGCTGGATCTGCTGGCCCTGCTGAAGGGCCGAGTGCCAGAGCTGTTGTCCGTGCCCAAGCTAGCTGACCGGAATACATGCTGGAGGTGTCCAGGCGCCATGAGATCTCATTGGCCAGGGGCGAGAAGAAACTGTCTCCGCTGAAAGGGGGCCCAGCTGTGGCGACCGAGTCCAAGTCCAAAGGCAAGGAAGCAGCAGCCGTTCCAGAGCTCTTGTTGCGTGAGGTAGGAGACAACGAGTGTGAATCAGAAGGCCTGACCGCGATCATGGACCGAGTAGGGTTTGTGGACCCAACTTGGAACAGCAAAGCGCATGGCAACCCTAAGTGGGAAGGTCTTCAGCTGGGTCTACTCGATCACTACCGCATCGACTGGAACAAGGCCGATGTCGGCTTTGTTCCAATGACCATCGCCAGCCCCACCTGCACTCTGGCCGGGAAGCTGTTCAGCTTGCGCAAAGCTGCCGAAGACGTCGAGCAAACCTATGCTGTAAGTGCTTTCTCCTTTCTTTGCATTTTTTCGAGTTGCAGTTTCTCTTTTCTCTTCTCTTCTCTTCTTTTCCTCTTCACCTCTTTACCTCTTTACCTCTCAGCCATTCCCCCAGTCCCCGAGATTCGGGCCGAGTAGGCGAAAACTCGACCGAGTTGCCGTCTACTCGGGCCAAATCTTCCAAAATACTTAGACTTTTTCTCTTCTCTTCTACAGAATAGCCTCCTGAAGAGGACCAAATTGTTCCGTCGGCTGCTCTGGAACCACCGTATTGCCAAGGACCGTCTCGAGGCTCTTGAAGCCGAAAAGAAAGACAATGATGCTGTGGAAAAGTTGGCTTTGGACCGCACTCTGCAAATTTCTGAAGTGGAAGGTAAGCTCTTAGCAAGTCGGTTTATGCGTTTTGTGTTTACGCCCGTTGTTTGCTTTTTGCTATAACCTTGTTTACTCCGCAGGCAAGCTCAACGAACTGATAGAAAAACATCGTGACTGCAAGGTATTTGCTGCCTCTGCCCAAAGCAAGATTACCACTCTCGATGGTGAGTTGCCTTCCTTCTCTGCCCATGTGTCTCTTTTTACTCTGTTACTCTGCTGACGCTGCTGTTCTTTTTGTAGAAGAATACAAGAAATTCCGGGAGCAACACCAAGACTGCCTCATGCCTGCCGAGGTGCGGCAACAGTTGCAGTCCCGAGATGCAGAGCTCGAGAAAGAGCGCACCGCCGAGAGGGCGGAGTTTGAGGCGATGCAGGTCAAGCTGAAATCTACCCTCCAGGATGCCCTCGACCAGGTCGCCGAGAAGGACGAGATCAAGACAGCTGCCAAGGCCAAAGAGAAGGCGCTTGAGATGGAGATCTCGATGCTGAAGAAACACAACGAGCAACTCATCCTCCAGATCGCCAACGCGCGCAGCATTGAAGACAGGCACATCTCGGACGAGGAGGACTGGAAAATCAAGCTGGGGGCCTTGCTAGTGGATTTGGAACGTGAGTTTTCTCTTCTCTGCACCTGACTGTTTCTCTTCTCTGTTGCTTTTCTACCTGGTTTCATCTCTTCTCTGCCTCCAATTCTAACTCTTATTGGTTCCTTTTTCAGATATCTTCCCTGATCTCCGCTCTGCTAGCGCGCCTGCTCTGGCGAAAGCAAGAGAAATCCGAGCTGCATCCGGAATGCCCGTCGACACCAAGTCCACCATCAATGATTATCTCTTGAGCATCAAGTCTCAACTCCGCTCCCTCAAGGGCTTGGGCACCACCATAGTGTCCACTGCATACAAGCTGCACGATCTGTTCTAGCCGGATCAAGCTACGCCAGACAGCTTCAGTGATATCGCCGAGAAGCTGAACGGCGTGAAGGCCGAGTTGAAGAAGTGGCGTGCCTCTGCAGCTCGGGCAGGAGCTGATCAGCTGCTGCACTTCATCACCAGCTGGTACGAAAATCTCAATATCGACAGGGTCCTTGTTATGCGTGTAGACTCCAAATGGACCAAGAACCCCGACTGCGTCACTCGCCGGAAAGCCGTGGCTTACGAGATAGCCTCCTACGCCGATACTGCCACCTACATCGACGGCCTCCCTGAGCCAGACACTGAGCCCGAAGATGAAGATGAGGACGAAGAAGACGACGATTACATCCCCAGCGAGGAGTTGGCCATGTTCGATGAAGATGCCGCCAAAGGAGCAGCCGAGAAGGGGAAAGCGCAGGCCAGCGAGAGGACCGAGTTGGCCACCGGTGCGGATGCCGAGCAGCCGCAGTCCAGCGCTCAAGGGGCCACCATCACCACCGAGATGGTGATCAACCAGGCGGCTCCCGAGCTGGGCACGACTGCTGCTGCGGCAACTGACGCCGCTGCTCTACTCAGGACTCAGTCTGCTGCCTCCACTTCCACCACCGATCTCGTCTCCGTCGCCACGGCTACCTCTGACCAAGATGCCAATACTGATGCTGATGCCGAGAACGCCGATGCGGCCAACACCGCCACCACTCTCTGAACAACTCCTGAAAAAGTTTTACTTTGAACTCTTATCAGATCCCCAGGATGCCGGGTGCAGATGTAATCGCACACTTTATTGTCTCTTTGCTACTCAGTTTTAACTTAGTTTGATATTTTAGCAACTCTGGCTTAATGCCGGGTTGCGTTTCTATGCAAGTCCCTGAGTTGCATTTTTTATCCACTCTCCCTTTTTATCTCAGCTCTTACCTGCAACTTGTTGCTTTTTTGGTAGTCGAGTCACAAGATGTCAAAGTTGGAGTTTCAAATACTCAGCCACTTAGAAAAGTGCATGGTAACGCTGCCCACCACTTAGCCGAAAAGAAAAAAAACAGTAAAAACACTCTATTCGGTTGCCACACATTTCCTTCCTTTGCAATTTTTCATGTGTTCATTGACCCTTTGGCTTGTTCTCTGGTTTGCCATGAAGCCGGGTTGCGGACAGCAGCAGATTCGCAGAGTGTCCTGTGAGTTTAAAGACACTACTTTGTATGCTTTCGAAATTCTAAGTGGTTCAACCGAATAGACAAAATAAAACAGAGTAAACACAAGGAACAATTTGAGCAAGGCCAGTCCCCGAGTTCGAATTCGGAGTGCCGACTAGAATTTAACTCGGGTGAGGATACATACACATTTTGCTCATGAATGAAAACGTCGGAGTAGAGCTACATTCCAGGGGCGCTTGGATTCCTCTCCAGCTCTATCCGGCCTGTACTTCTGGGGTGCCTGTGCGTCAACTAGGTAGTAGGCATCATTGTGCAGAGTCTTGCTCACAATGAAAGGCCCTTCCCACGGAGGGGAAAGCTTGTGCATCCCGGTCGTGCGCTGCACGAGCCTAAGGACCATGTCTCCTTCTCGGAAAACCCTCGGGTTAACCTTCCGGCTGTGATAACGCCTCAAGTTTTGCTGGTAAACAGCTGAACGTGACAGAGTTAACTCTCTTGCTTCTTCTAGCAGGTCAACGTCATTTTCTCGAGCTTCTCTAGCCTGCGCCTCAGTGTAGAGGGTTACTCGGGGCGAGTCATGCTCTAGGTCAGTGGGCAACACGGCCTCAGCTCCATAAACCAGGAAGAATGGTGTGTAGCCGCTTGACCGGTTAGGGGTAGTCCTTAGACTCCACAACACCGCTGGCAACTCATCTAGCCAACACCCAGGTGTTTTCAGCAGTGGGTCAGTCAGCCTTGGCTTTATGCCGGATAGCACCATGTCATTTGCTCTTTCAACTTGCCCATTGGAGGCAGGATGCGCAACAGATGCAACATCTAGCCGAATGCGCTTTTCTCTGCAGAACCTTGCAAAAGCAGCCTCAGCAAAGTTTGTGCCATTATCCGTGATAATGCTGTGCGGGTAGCCGTATCTCAGGATCACATCCTTCAGAAAACTCACAGCTGTGGCTCCATCGCACTTCCGAATAGGCTTCACCTCAATCCACTTGGTGAACTTGTCAACCATGACCAGGATGTGAGTCATGTTGCCTCTAGCCGGATTGGAGGGTCCAACCATAACACAATGTCTTCAGCTTGCTTCAAGGAAGTGAGCCAAAAGAAGCCATGCCGAAAAGCCTTGTTGACCAGAGCCCGAGAAGAGGCGTGATGCCCGCATTCCCCTTGATGTATTTCCACCAGAATTTCTTCTCCTTCTTCTGGCTCTACACAGCGTTGCAACACGCCAGTAGGACTTCTTCTATGCAGCACATCTCTGAAGATAGTATAGCCCTTGGATTTTCTCTGAATTTTCCTCGAGGTTACCTCATCATCCGGAAAGGTGTCGTCCTTTAGAAAGGATAATATGGGCAGAGCCCAACTCGGTGTCTCCCGGATGGGAAACACTGGTTCGTCCAGTTCCATTGGATCAGCCACCACTGCCTCTTCTGAGTTGAGGACGAGGTCACGAGTCCCCGAGTACTCGGAAATGACCCCCTCGATGAATGCGACAGTCCCCGAGTTAAGAGGGGCAGTCCCCGAGTAAGAAGGGACAGTCCCCGGGTTTCCGGCGCCAGTCCCCGGGTTCTCTTTTGCAACCTCCCAGTCAATCTCCATGGGAACAACTTCCTCTGCTGGCAGTGAAGGAACGAAGATAGACTCCGAGTTGAGGGATGGCTTGATAGATGGCTTTCTCAGATGCTCCAAGGCAATCCTAGCTGGGATGAACTGCCGAGAAGACCCCAACTTGGACAGCTCATCAGCTGCGTCATTCTCTGCTTGGTGTATATGTTGGAATTCACATCCTTCAAAGAATCCTGTCATGGTTTGCACCAGAAACCGATATGACGCCATGTTGGCATCCAGAGCATCCCAGGTACCAGATACTTGTTGCACCACCAAGTCCGAGTCGCCATAACAGATGATGTGTTGTACACCAACCTCCTTGGCTACTCTCAAGCCGTGTACCACGGCCTCATACTCGGCCACATTGTTGGATGCCTTGAAGTGGATATGCAGCACATATTTGAGTTGATCTCGCTTGGGTGACGTAAGCACTATGCCAGCACCAAGGCCTTCCTTCACTTTGGAGCTATCAAAATGCATCTTCCAGTAGTTGGTTTCCGGCAAGGGAGGCTCATACTGCACCTCAGCCCAATCCACCAGGAAATCTGCTAAGACCTGTGACTTGATGGCTTCTCTTCTCGCATACAAGGGAGTGTACGCGGCTAGCTCAATCGCCCACTTGGCTACTCTGCCACTTGCATCCTTGTTCCCCATGATGTCCGAGATGGGAGCGGAACTCACCACTGTGATGGGATGCTCTTGGAAATAGTGCTTCAGCTTCTTGGCGCCCAGGTACACGCCGTATGTCATCTTCTGGTAATGCGGGTAATTTTGCTTGGAGCTGGATAGCACTTCACTCATATAGTACACTGGCTGATGCACAGTCTTTCCTTCCTCTTCTCGTTCCACCACAATCACCACACTAACTACCCGGTAGTCGCAGCAATGTACAGCAGCATTGGCTCTTTGGGTAGCGGACTAGCCAAGATGGGAGCGCTACCTAGCATGGCTTTCAGCTCCTTGAATGCCACATCAGCTTGCGGTGTCCAGACAAACTTGTCACTCTTCTTCATCAATTGATACAAAGGCAAGGCCTTCTCGCCCATTCTGCCCAGGAAGCGGCTTAGAGAAGCCAAGCATCCAGTGAATTTCTGCACATCCTTCATGGATCTCGGCAAAGACATGCTCTCTATAGCTTTTATCTTTGAAGGATTGGCCTCAATGCCCCGACTGGATACCAAGAAGCCGAGTAGCTTGCCAGCCGGGACGCCAAAGGTGCATTTAGTCGGATTCAACTTCATCCTATACTTGCGCAAGTTGGCAAAAGTTTCCTCAATATCAGTAAGCAGAGTATGTGTTTTATTCGTTTTGATGACAATGTCATCTACGTACACCTGCACATTCTTGCCAATTTGGTCATGCAAGCATTTCTGCATGTATCTCTGATAGGTAGCCCCAGCATTCCGCGACCCAAAGCACATGACACGATAGAAATAAGCCCCGTACGGGGTAATGAAAGCAGTCTTTATTTGATCATCAGGGTTGAGAGCTATCTGATGAAAACCAGAGTAGGCATCTATGAAAGACAAAAGATCACAACCAGCAGTGGAATCGATCACCTGATCTATGCGGGGTAGCAGGAATGGATCCTTGGGACAGGCCTTGTTCAGGTCGGTGTAGTCGACGCACATGCGCCATGCGGTGTCGGCCTTGGGATCTTCCTTCTTCTTCTCAACCATAACCGGGTTGGCTAGCCAGTCCGGATGCAATACCTCCATGATAAAGTTGCTTATCAACAACTTGGTGATCTGATCACCGATAGATTTCCTTCTCTCATCACCAAAGAGGCGCATAGCCTGCTTAACGGGCTTGGCATCATGCCGCACATGTAGAGAGTGCTCAAGCAACTCCCTCGGGACACCCGGTAGATCCTCATTGGACCATGCAAAGACGTCTCGATTCTCACGGAGGAAGTGGATGAGCTCGCTTTCCTATTTCTCTCCCAACCCGGCGCCAATAATGGCAACACGGTCTGGGAACTCAGGGTCAACCTGGACCTTCTTTTCTCCTGGGACGCCTGGAACGCAGTCCCGTACTGGGAACTCGGCATACCAGGCGCACCACCTTGCACGGATTGCGCCATAGCACCACCTCGTACATCTTCTTCTTCTCGGCCGCAATGACTATGGATTCCGCCAACTGAGAACTAGCAGAGGCACACTCCAAAGACCTCTTGTAATCACCCGATATGGTGATGACTCCATTGGGACCAGGGATCTTCATCTTCAAGTAAGCAGCAGGGGTTGAAGCCATGAACTTGGTGAGGGCATGCCTACCGAGAAGGACATGGTAGGGGCTCTGAAGATCAACCACCTCGAACTGGACGCACTCAGTGCGACAGTTCTCCCTGGTGTCGAATAGGACATCCATCCAGATGCAGCCGACTGGAGCACAAGATACTCCCGGCACAATTCCATGGAATGTGGTTTTGCTAGGTAGCAACATGTTCTCGGCAAGGCCGAGTTTCTTCAGTGTGTCCAGATACATGATGTTGATGTTGCTGCCGTTGTCAATCAGCACCTTGCTGAAGCGAACGTTCTTCTCGGGTCCCAGGAAAGTGGGATCCACCACCAGAGCATAGGTTCCCGGATTGGGCATCACCTTGGGGTGATCAGCCTTCGACCAAGTCACCTCCTGGTCGCACCAGCGCAGATAGTGAGGCACAGCCGGGATGACGGCGTTCACCTCCATCGCGCGCCTGCGCTGCGACTGCTTGTCGACTGGCTCGGTGACGAAGATCATGTAGCTCTCATGATGCTCCTGGTACTGGTTGCGGTCTCCACCACCATTGTTGCCATTGTTGTTGTTGCCTTGGTTGTTGTTGTTTTTGCCTCGGTTGTTGCGGGTGTAGAAGTTGCGGTTGCGGTTGCGGTTGTCATAGTTGTAGTTGCGGTTGGCTCCTAAAGCCACCTGATTCACATTCTCTCTTCTCGGAAACGCTGCAGGCCTGGGAGCAGCTGCCCGAATAGGCTGCACATTTGCATTCGCAGCCGGCAGAGGAGGAGGAGGAGGCAAGTCTTCATTCTTCATGCGCTCCCACCAGCTGCACTGCCGAGTAGTGTGGTTGGCTGGCCTAGTCGGATGCCGAGTATGGAAGCTGCATGGCCCATCCTTCATGTTCGCAAAGATGAAGTTCGGAGCTGCATCCGAGTTGCCGCTACTCTGCTGGGGAGCAGTGTAAGGTTTCTTGATGCCTTGGCCCTGATTCTGGTTTTGCCCGTATTGAGCTCCAGCAGTTTTTTGCCGTTGGCTACTCCCAGCAGCCGTGGTCACAGCATTCACTTCCTCGGGATCATACCGAGTATCAATCCGGTCACCTCTTCTCTTGTTGCGGAAATCATTGCGCCTGTTTCCATCTTGAAACTTCCTTCTCGGCTCAGGAGAATCAAGCAGAGGCTGAGTAGGATCGCCAAGTGCATACATATATGCAATCTTGATTGTCTCAGCGAGAGTACTCGGCAGCTCTCTTTGCAGCTTCTGCCACAACATGCTACCATGCCTGCATCCCTGGGCAAACCAGGTAATGTCCTGAGCCTCATTCACACCCTCACAGGTGTTCCTCAAGGTGCTCCACCGAGTAAGATACTCGCGGTCAGTTTCCTCTTCTCGCTGCTTGCAAGCGGACAGCTGCTGCGGCCTATTCGGCCTCTTGTAGGTGCTGGTGAAGTTGCTGATGAAGGCTTCCGAGAAGTCGAGCCAGCAGTTGTACTGTTCTTGGGCAGGTTGTTGAGCCAAGTTCTAGCCGAACCTTCTAGCATCTGCGGCACATACCGCACAGCCCACCTCCGGTTGCCGCCTGCAATGTGCACGGCCGTGACGTAGTCACTCAGCCAGTCTTCTGGCTTGGTACTCCCATTGTAGCACTTGGTCCCCCTGGCCAGCTGAAAGTGGTTCACAGATGGCTCATCCATGATACGATGACCAAAGCATTCTGGGCCAGGTGGCCCTAGTTCTCGAGTTGCGCGGACAGATTGATCCGGTCCAGCTTGTACCTTGCATCGCTGGGCTCCAACACGCAGTCACCCACACGATCAGCGATGTTTTTTGGGTCAGCGTACCCGGCCAGCCCCATGGCCGAGTAACCATCATCATAGCGGTCTTGCTGTACCGCTGCGGGTTGCACAACCAGGTTGACTGCCTGCACAGTTGCGCGCGGCTGTGCTACCGCTGGTTCCTGCGCCCCCTGCCGAGTAGGCTGAGCAGCTTGTTGCCGAGAAGGCCCTGCAATGTTTCCTCCTTGCCTCTTACTCTGAGCTTTAGTGGCCTGATAGCCTGCTCCTGCAGTGTTGTGTTTCTGACCGGGCTGCCGCGGCACAACGAGCTGTTTTGCAGCGACAACAGGGTCGTACACCTGCATCTGTCTGCTCTTTCCAGAGTGCACACTCTGGTCCCTCTCGTTACCGGGAAGCGGAAACGAGGCCTGATCCATAGATCCGGCCGCACGCGAGTGCACAACCTGAGAAGCGCCAGCACCCGGATTGGCTTTCCGGAACTGCTCATTCTGCCGGCTAGCCTCTAGCACTAGCTCATTAAGCCTCTCTTGCTGCCTAGCGCGCGCGTCGCCGGTGAGATGCGGCAACTCAGCAGCCACTGCCTCTGCAGCCCTAAGAGTTTTGGCGGGGGTGCTGTACCTAGGCCTATCAACAGTGTTCAAACTAGCAGATCTGCTAGCAGCCCTACCATCTCTAGCCAGCTCAGCTCCTAAGTTGCGACGCGTAAAGCCTACCTTGCTAGGCAGCCTAGCGACAGGAGTAAATCCGTGTGCTGCGTTGTACTCATTTTGCGCAAGGTTCAGCTCAAGCCTAACCTTTTTCAGCTCCTGGGTCTCAGCGAGTAGCGCTTGACGCTGCTGCTCGATTTGCGCCCTCATGGCAGCGAGTTCCGCCTCGGTGGGTTGCGGCATGCCCAGCGGCATGGTGGCGCCTGCGCGAACAGCCGGGATGACCGCAGAGGTGGAAGGAGGCAGGTTTGAGTCCTTCTCGTAGGGCTTGTGGACCCTCGCACCCACAGGTTCCTCGATGACGCCAGCGGCAGCGGCCGCGCCCTTCCCGGCATCGATAGCCGAGCCTGTCATCATCACCTCCACGCTGTCCGCAGAGCAGCCAGTTGGCTTCTCGCGGGCAGCGAGTACAGCAGGAGGATCTTCCGCGTCGAGCACCACCTCTGGAAACTCGCGGATGACGATGGTGGCGACGTAGACCAGGTGCGTGCCGAAGGAGAGCACCGAGCCACCTGCAGGCATGTGCCTGCCGCCGAAATCACCGGCGTTGTCGGAGACGAAGTCGAAGGAGCCGAATCTGTGGACAAGGCCACAGACCACGCGCTCCCCTGATGCGGAAACCGGTCCCGTCCGAATGTGAACTCCAGCCAGCGCCGCTGCTGGCCCCACGGTGGGCGCCAACTGTCGTGGTGGTATCACGGCGGACGCCATGGGATGGCTTAAGTGTTGGGGCCGATGGACGCTGGAGGTATCCGGGGAGGGATCACACGGCGAGTAGCGCCGCGCTAAGACGTCTCAAGCACTGCAAACAACAAGATCTTACCCAGGTTCAGGGCCCTCGTGTGGAGGTAACACCCCTACTCCCGCCTTTCCTCTCTATATGTGTATAACCGAGTAGCCACAGTCCAGTATGTGCCTCTAGCCGAGTAGCCACTCTGCTGCTCTCTCTTGCTCTACTGTAAGTTCTAGCAATAAATGCAAAGTGTGGCAACGTTATGGATCGTCCCTCGCGCAGGAGGGGACAGGGCACCTTATATACTGGTGCCGAGCGGAATAAAGAAAGACTAAAAGGTACGGTGATGGGACTTGCCCACTGCAGGACAACGCACGCCTCCGGCTTCTCGCTGACGCGGGTGCGGGAAGTCGCCGTGCCGTTCGGCAGATGGGACCTGTCCACCTTGTCAGTGACATAGGGTAGGCCCCTAGACATGTCATGTCCCCTCTGTCAGTGACAGGACTTGACAGGCGCCTACCGCACTGTAGCCACGCCATAGCACGGATAATCACGCGCTCCGTAAGTTGAACCGCACGCCGGTACGAACGCAGGATACGTGGGATCCCTTGTCAGAATGGCTCCATTGACTTCTGGCCCGAGTAGGATTGCACTCCCTCTACTCGGACCAACTTCTCTACTCGGACGAACATAACTTGCTTGATTTCTCCTCTTGGCCATTGGTGGGTACGGCCGGATAGAAGCCTACCGGGTAGCCATCTACCTGGTCAAATAGCATCCTGATCTTGCCTTTAGCACTTGCCTTACCCCTACACGGGGGTAACCCCACGACATGCTTACTCCACTTCTTTAATCTAGTTCTTAATTTTTTAAACATGGCATTGAGAGTGATAGCAGAGTTCTTCTTGTGATATATCCTAGTGTCCAGCAGTTAGTAACAATATCCATGAAGCCATCAAATTCACGCCAATAATTCTCAAACCTAAAAAGGTTAGCTTTGGGTATATGTGTCCCAATTTTGATATTGATAGGAATGTGGTTAGATCCAGTTTTGGCTAGAGGGAAAGCCATGGTATTAGGGAATTCATTGGTGCATCCATGAGAAGTAAAAAATCCAATCCAGCTTCTCCAAAAGAGGGATATCTTGCATATTACTCCATGTATAATTTCTTCCTTATAATGGAATTTCTAGAAGATCGCGAGCTTGAATGATAGAGTTGAAAGCCAAGATATTATTGGAATTACCATCACCTCTGTTTCTGTCTTTAGGGCCTCTTATTAGATTGAAAACCCCCATTATCATCTAGTAGCGATATGCTGAGGAATTAATATCCCAAAACCAATTGAAAAAACCATTCCTTTGATCATTATGAGCAGGCCCATAAATATTAGTGAGATTTCATTCGAAACTAGAGAAGTTGCATATTAACTCCACAGTGGCATGGAATTTAGAATTGTCATTGACAGTTCCCTCGAATAAATTTCCATTCCAAACAGTGATAATGCCCCCTGAATTTCCCACAGATGGGGTATAGGCAAAATTACTAAATCTTAGGGAAGAATTTCCTGAAAAAGGATTGATCAAAATTTTCTCTTTTTGTCTCCTGGAAGCACATAATAACACAATTTCTCTCATCAAAATTTTGTTTAATTTCATCACTTCTTTCTTGGGAATTAACCCCCCTTAAATTCCAATCAAGAATATTACAGAAGCTACTCATTAAAAAACCAATTGGGTAGTGTAGCTCCCTCATTCATAGCATAGCTATGAAAGTAATGATAGTAGCATATGAACATGTGATAGAATAATTTCATTTGTGGGGTAAACATAGAGTTTCTGACATGTGTGATTAAGAGCCATATAATATGGCCAAAGGTAATATCCCAGACTGATAAAATCATTTAATAATCCATAGGCAGATATGTCATTAAGCATCTCCAAAATAAACCAGATGTCCAAACACAGATAAAGTCACTCATCATGAGTGCACTAATTATTACAGACCAGGTAATAAAAATAGACATAGTCTTGCATATAGAAAACGGGAAAGCATGCCTTTGGTTTCGGCTGCTGTTTCATGTTATATAGGAAAACATCTCGTACATAGTTGTTGAGAGAGAGAGGGTTTACAGGAGATGGTTTAGATCCTAACGTAGACTACAAGGAAGAGATAGGGAGAGAGACCCGATAGACCTTATATCCTGGTCTTCGGTATACAACAGTTTTATCCACTAATACCCTCCCTTAATCAAAACTTGTACAAGTTTAGATTATGCTTGAATGCTTGTAGTTCTCTTGTTGGCAATGGCTTTGTAAATCCTTCTGCAACTTGATCTTTAGAGGAAATGAACTTGATGTCAAGTAATTTTTGAGCTACCCTTTCTCTCACAAAATGAAAGTCAATTTCTATATGTTTGGTTCTTGCATGAAACACAGGATTGGCTGAGAGATATGTAGCACCCATATTATCACACCACAAACATGGATTCTCCTTTAGCTTGATACCAAGTTCTTTCAGAATAGTTTCAACCCATATTACCTCAGCTGTTGCATTTGCCAAAGATTTATATTCTGCTTCTGTGCTGGATCTAGAGACTGTGGCTTGCTTTCTAGAACTCCAGGAAATTAAGTTAGGTCCAAAGAAGACTGCAAACCCTCCTGTGGACCTTCTGTCATCAATGCACCCAGCCCAGTCTGCATCAGAAAAAGCACTAACCAAGGTAGACATAGATTTCCTGAATGAAATTCTTGTGGTTATAGTATCCTTAACATATCGAAGAATTCTCTTAACTGCTGTCCAGTGTAGAGTAGTAGGTGCATGAAGAAACTGACATACTTTATTAACAGAGAAAGAAATGCCAGGTCTTGTTAAGGTCAAGTATTGCAATCCACCAACAATACTTCTATACTTGGTACTATCTTCGGACCCAAGAGGGTCCCCTTCATGCAAGGATAATGGTTCTGAAGCAGAAGGTGGTGTAGAAAATGCCTTACTGTGATACATCCCCACTGTGGATAATAATTCTGCTGCATATTTTTCTTGAGTAAGAACAATACCATCTGTAATTCTTCTAACTTCAATGCCCAAGAAGAAATGCAAATCACCAAGATCTTTAATAGCAAAGTGTTGATTGAGATCTTTTACCAAAGTGGAAATAGCATGAGAGGAAGAGCCTGTGACTATGATGTCATCCACATATATCAGAACATAGATAGTGACAGCTGATTTATTGTAAATAAACAATGATGTATCTCCTTGAGATGCAAGAAAACCCAATTCATGAAGCTTACTACTCAATCTGGAATACCATGCACGTGGTGTTTGCTTGAGACCATACAGAGCTTTATCAAGTTTACACACGTGGTGAGGCAGTATAGTATTTTCATACCCAGGAGGTTGCTTCATATAGACTTCCTCTTCCAGAACACCATGCAAAAACGCGTTCTTGACATCGAGTTGCCGTAAAGTCCATCCTTGACAAAACAAGACGAATAGTAGCTGCTTTGACAACAGGACTAAAAGTATCCTCATAGTCTATCCCAAATCTCTGTCTAAATCCTTTTGCTACAAGACGAGCTTTATATCTTTCAACACTACCATCAGGATTTTTCTTTACGGAAGACCCATTTGCAATCAATGATATTTTTGTTACCAAGGGAAGGAGGTACCAAATGCCATGTTTTGTTGTTCATGAGTGCGTCATATTCCTCATCCATGGCTTGGCGCCATACTGGAGTGCTCAATGCTTCATCTAAGTTAGCTGGTTCCCCTGCAGCACAAACCGAAAAATTATAGCGAATAGTTCCATCTTTCCAAATTTTTGGTGTTGTGATACCCTTTTGTAGTCTGGTACGGCGTGCAGGTGGGGCCACAGCAGACTGCTGCGCAACAGATCCCTGCGGCAGTGCATGCATGGAATCTGCAACAATCTCCGCAGGCAATCTGTGTGGCCGCTCCTGCGGTGGATCGTGAACAACGCGCGGCGCAGAAGATCCGGCTTCGGCGAGATTCCGCGCAGAAGGAGCCAAAACGACGGGGAGCTGGTCGGTGGAGCAGGGGACAACGTGCCGCGTGGCAGCACGCGAGTCGGTGGCGCGGGGCGCTGATGCTGTCGGGCGCTGTGGGGTGTGCCTGGCGGGGCCAGGCGAATCTGCAGCTGCTGCATCTGCGGGATCCGTGCGGGCAGGGAGATCAGCCGCGGGATCAGTGTGATCCGCCTCGGATCCAGTTCCGATCAGCAGATCTGCACCGGGATCGGTGCTGGTCGTTTTGTTACGTTGTGACATAAAATGAGCATCGGTTTGTGGCTTGTTTGTGCTCATTTCTTCACCTTTTTCTTCAGAATTTTCTCCAGGGTCCTGCGTACTGTTAGTAGAGTTCATAGGTACTGCAGAATTAGTCATTGAATCATTCATATTTGCACCCTCATAATAGGAAGTTAGATGTTGAGGAAGTAGAAGAATTTCTTTCCTTAATAAGGCACCAGCATTTGGATGAAGAGAGGCAAAAGGAAAAATGCTTTCATCAAATACAACATCACGGGATACATAAACATGACCAGTAGATATGTCTAAGCATTTTACCCCTTTATGACGTGGACTATAACCAAGAAAAGCACATTGCTTGGAACGATAAGAGAGTTTGTGAGAGTTATATGGACGCAAATTTGGCCAACATGCACACCCAAAAACACGAAGGGACTTATAATCAGGTGGAGATCCTAGGAGAAGTTCAGCAGGAGTGGCATTGTCAATTACTTTGCTAGGCATGAGATTTATGAGATATGTGGCAGTAAGAAAGGCTTCGTCCCAAAATTTTAGTGGCATAGAAGCATGAGCAAGTAAAGACAACCCAACCTCAACAATATGACGATGTTTTCGTTCTGTTGAACCATTTTGTTGGTGTGCATGTGGACATGAAACATGATGAGTGATTCCAAGTTTCTGAAAGAAAGGATGAAGTTTTTCATACTCACCACCCCAATCAGTTTGCATAGTTATAATTTTCCTATCAAACTTTCTTTCAACAAGATGCATGAAATTATGGAAGACATCAAACACATCAGATTTCTTTTTGAGAAGATATATCCATATGAATTTGCTGAAATCATCTATAAAGCTTACATAATAATTATGACGTCCTACAGATGTGGAGGCTGGACCCCAAACATCTGAAAACACTTGTTCCAAAGGAAAATGTGATACACTTGTAGACACAGGATATGGAAGTTGATGGCTTTTAGCTCTTTGACAAGAATCACAAACAGACTCAATGCTAGAGGACTTCTCATAGGGAAGACCACTTTTATTCAAAATGTGTTGAACGACTAAATTCGATGGATGTCCTAACCTATGATGCCACCTTGCTATGGAGGGCTTGGTGGCGACACAAACTTGCTTGATGGTAGAAGATGATGATGACACAATTGGGTAAAGACCTCCTTCACACTCCCCTCTAATAAGAATTTTCCCCGTTGCGCGGTCCTTTATAAAAAAATGCCAAGGGTGAAATTCTAGGAAAACATCATTATCAAGTGCAAGTTTGTGTACGGAAAGAAGATTTTTGGTTGTGCTAGGAACATGAAGAATATTGTCTAGATGAATATCACAATGAGGGGTTTGAATATATGAATGACCAACATGACTAATTTGCATACCTTCGCCATTCGCAGTCTGAATGGTATCCTTGCTGGGGTACTTGTTTTGAATCATCAGATTTTGGAGGTTGTCGGTGATGTGATCAGTTGCACCACTGTCAGGGTACCAATTTGTGTCCACGCCATAGGCATAGGCAGCATTGGCACTCCTTTCAGGTGCGGGGGGTGGAGCTCGGTCTTGTTCACCACGTTTCTTGTCGACGGCGTACCGCCACCAGCATTGATTCGCCGGGTGACCGTGCTTCTTACAGATCTGACAATAGATGTCTTGGAACTTGGATGGAGGTGGCCGATCACCACGTTGCCAAGTGCCACGATCACCGCCGGACTGCCATCCACCACGGTCACCACCTTGCTGCCATCCGCCGCAGTCACCGCCCCCATGCCATCCACCACGGTCACCGCCGCGGTCTTGACGCCAGGGGGCACCACCGTCTCCTTGTGGTGGACGGTTGAAGCCGCCACCGCCATAGTCCTGTGGAGGGCGCCAGGGAGCGGCGCCACCTCCTTGCCATCCAGGGGCGCGGTCACCCCCGCCTTCTTGCCATCCTGGGCCGCGGTCACCGCCGCCGCCTTGCCATCCTGGTCCGCGGTCACCGCCGCCCTGCCATCCTGAGCCGCGGTCACCACCGCCGCCCTGCCATACGGGGCCGCGATCACCGCCGCCTCCGTGCCATCCTCCGCGGTCACCGCCACGGTCCTCGTCCTTCTTCTTCTTCTTGTAGTCACCGCCACCACGGTTGGACACATTTGCCGATGATGTGAACTCCCGAGCGCCGCCACCAGTGAGCATCGCCTGGCGGACATCGTGAGCAGAGAGAAGACCATGAAGATCATTCACGGTGCATCTGTCCATTGCATTAACCGCGGACACCAGCCCGTTGTAGTCCTCGTCTAGACCATTGAGGATGAACTCCACAAGTTCTTCATCATCAATGTCGCGGCCGGCGGCGATCAACTCGACGGCGAATCCGCGCATCTTGGCGATGTATTGGTCTGCCGTCAGATCTTGTTTCTTTGTATTTGTGAGTCCACCCCGGAGACTCGTTCGGTTGGCCTTGGATGCGGAGGCGAACAGAGAGTTGATGAGTGCCCACACTTCGGATGCGTGCTCGAGTCCAATGGTTTGCGCGAGGATGTCCGTCGAGAGGGACGTGAGGAGGTAACTCAGAACGCGCTGGTCTCTTTCAATCCAGCTCTCGAACGCCGGGTTGTCCATTGTCTCCTCCTTGCCATCCTCCATAATCTTGATGGTCTCGGGTGGCTTGATCTCCTTGCCATCGAGCAAGCCCAGCATCCGAGCTCCGCGGAGTGCCGGGATTACTTGAGCCTTCCAGAGAAGATGGTTCGCTCGGGTGAGTTTTTCCGATGGGGGCTGTCCTAGGTTTTGGGTGATGGAATTTGATGATGCCATGGTGGAGCTACTGGGATGATTTGTGGTATCTATAGATCGGTACTGATGATGGGGTATTGGCTATGATGGAGATGATGCGGTGGTGATGATTCTCTGTAGATCGGTTCTGATTTTTGGTGTAGATTGGTTTGTGGCGATGGGGTATTCTCGATGTCGTGGAAGAGCAGGCTCTGATACCATATAGAAAACGGGAAAACAGGCCTTTGGTTTCGGCTGCTGTTTCATGTTATATAGGAAAACATCTCGTACATAGTTGTTGAGAGAGAGAGGGTTTACAGGAGATGGTTTAGATCCTAACGTAGACTACAAGGAAGAGATAGGGAGAGAGACCCGATAGACCTTATATCCTGGTCTTCGGTATACAACAGGTTTATCCACTAATATTGCACACATACAACATGAAATAAATGTTTCGCAAAAAATGATAGAACCAAAATAGCTGGTCTTGATACATTATTCCACCATCTTGTTCAGGATCTCGTCAGACACTTCACTAGGAGGTATCTGGCATGGTATCACACCCATGGTTTGGTTAGTATCCAAGGGAAGGACAGACCGAGGAGGTGCCATGTCATCAATAATTTCCACCACAAAATCATGTGCAAGATTTTTCTTGAGTTTCTTGGAGGATAGCTTATTCATAACCTTTTCCTTGGCTTCCTCGTTTTTAAACCCATCACCTAATCCTGCAAGTCTTCTGCTGCGTCTGTCCTGAACATCTTCAGTAGGGGCATAGGGGAGATAGGCATGCATTTCTTCTAGCATAGGTTCTAGATTGTCGGGAATATCAATATCCATGCACTTAGAGTCTGGATTTTCAGACATAGTGACTGAATTGGCAGGGGGGCATCATTGATAACATAGTGGATTTTTAGAAAACTTTTTCTCACATGACCATCTATATTAGGCACATCCATAGTGATGACTTGAGCACCAGAAATCTCATTCAGATTAATGTCACTTATCATTTTAGGGACCCATTGAGAACATCAGAGAGTAGTTTATGCGGAGCAACATATGCATCAGTAGCCTCAATCGCAGGCTACATGTTACCATACTGACCATGTGGGCTCTGTGGAGGGGTATGGATGACAGGTTCATCAGCTGCAGGTGTTACATGGCCAGCATCATCAATAATATTATCATGTATAGCCTGATTGTCATATTCATTACCCGGGAACACTTGATCCTCCCATATACCACTAAAGGGCAACGCAGGGGTGTGGGTTACCACCATCAGGTGGCAGAGGGTCTTCATCACTACCATGTCACCAATCAGTTTTGCATGCAAAATATAATTTGCCACAGTCCATGAGTGCCCAGTTCCATCATCACTAGTGTTCACAGAGAACAAGGCTAATAGGGATCTCCAGCATGTCAGGAACACGAATCTTAACAATAATCCTAGCCTTATTAGAGTAATCTCTGTTCCAAACAAGAAATTTTTCCAAATTCACTGACAGATTCTCTAATCTTCTCCACTAACCAAGCCTCAGGGGGATAGTTAACCATCATAATCCAAACATCATGTCTAAAGGTGCAGTCTCTATGATTAATACCACGGTCATGAGCATGCGCAGAATAGTGTCTCCAACATATATGGGCTATGCCTAATAGTTGTGTCCCTAGAACAGGTGTTGGTAAACTGAACCAGAGCAGTTCCCATAGCAGAGCGAGAGACCTTATGCACAATATATCCTTGATGCTGGATGAAATCAACAATGAGAGCAGCGTCAACATCAAACTGGTTTGGATCAGTAGGCGGCTCGAGGATGAAAATTGCGTGGTTGTCGCAGTCCAACAGCGGTGAGACTCCAAAGACATGGTAGGCTCTCCTTCGGCGATGAATGCAAGGTGGGATGATCTCGGTACCGGGAGGTAGGTGAGGTATGGGATCACACAGATAGGTCGCCATTGCACTGCGTAGATGAGAATCGTAGCAAGGGTTTGGGGAGGCATGGCAGGCGAGGAAACATGAGAAGTAGACAAAACGACAGGAGATAAATACGTCGGGGGTTCAAGTGCCTTCCGTTTAATGCGATACTATTGGGATCGTTTGTACCGACGAGCAAGACATTTTTTTAGCAATGTGGCCATAAGCACAACATGCTTTGCAGCGAATTTGGGAGGTGCAAGTATCGGCCCAATGGCCCGAAGCGAGGCATCTACCACAAATGGGCTGCGTAGGAGGGACCGAATCTTGATGGGCTGAAGAAGGCGGTAGTAGTTCATCGACAAGGGTGACATGATGGGTGATGTAGGCTGGTGTGGAGGCAGGTTGAGAATTAGAAACAGAAGGTGAGCGGGAATTAGGCGCGTGATCCGATGAAATCAGATCAGCGTGATCAGAGGAAATCGGAGATGGGCATGGTGATGAACAATGAATGGCGACGTAGATCTGACATGTTTTCCTAGAATGATGTTCCGACGCAGGTTTGACGCAGTACCATGCATATTATTGCTCATAGAGCCATGCATCATATTCACGTGCCCAATTGGGCCCTCCATTACTCTAGAGAAAGAAGAATCATTCAAAATGAGGACAGGAGTAAGAAAAAAGTTTATAGATCATGAATCCTACAACCTTAGAGTGGACCGAAAATTCTAAAGGTGCGATCATGTAGATGTAAAACATCAAGAATAATTGGATCACCACCCCAACATGCATGTAATGCATGGCTAACATGATCAAAATCAAGTTTGAAAATGGATCTACCAAAGGAGACCACAAGGTAGAAACAGAGATCAAAAGATGAGGGGTGGAAAGTGGAAGAGAAAGATCGAACCTTGAGGTGAAGAGCCTTGCCTGGTGAGGGATCCATAGATCCCTTGAAGATGGTGAGATCCATCGGAGAGGTCATTGGTGGACGCCATGGATCGCCGGGGGAGTCGCCAGGGGTGGGAGGTGGGAGGGGGAAGGGGATCCATATGAAGGGAATGCCTTGGGAATCCCCAAGCTTTAGTGAAGAGAATTTGTGTTATTAATTTGGGGCTGGGCACCCTGCTGCCAGCTCTTCTATCATTGGATAAGCGGATGAAGCCACTAGTCCAGAGTGTGAAAGTCCAATCAACAAGTGAGATAAAGATTCTCTATTTACGTCCTCATAAGCTAAAACAGGAGCACAAAACAGGAGTAATTTTGAAAGTTTTAAAATTAACACATGAGCAATTTACTTTGGAGTGGCGGTTAAATACCACATGTAGGTAGGTATGGTGGACACAATGGGAAAAATTTAGTTTTAGGGAGTTGGATGCACGAGTAGAGCTCATACTCAGTACGGGCGGAGGCTAGCAAAAGACTGGGAGCGACAAATCAAGAGAGCATAAGAGACATAATCATGCATAGCGACATAAACATCATTAATCAAAGCATAAGTGGTACCACAAGTTCAAAAACTAAATGATCATAGAGGATATTCGTGACTAGTTCATAGTCATAAACATCGTGTGAGCATGCGCCAAGTCAACCAAATAAAACATCCAAAGGAGAACAACTCATGATTCTTTCAATGGCACATTAAACACTCTCAGCTATTTGAGGATAATCATGATACTCAATAACCACAAGGATTTGAAACTAAAATATCATCTAGCATGATATGAAAAAGTTCTAGCCACAGTCTATACAAGCTTCTACTTGCACCGTTAAAAATTCTACCTCAAGCAACAATTTCTTTTCCCAACAAGCACCATACAAATCACGCTTTAACAAAAGTTCTCTACATGCTAAATCAAGAAAACATGATAGGACTCACATACAAACTAAAAATAACAGCTCTGAATAAGATATGTAATGAAAACAAGGGCTAAACAAGAATTTTTGCAGCAACTAGAAGAAAAACTAAGAATATTAGCATAGAAAGTATTCAAACGAAAAAGCGGAGTGTGTCTCTCTCCCAAACAAAGAATGATAGGATACAACTATATTACTGCAGAAAGGAAAACAAAATAAAAGAAAGAAAAACAAAAGAAAACAAAATAAAAACAAACAGACGCTCCAAGTAAACTTCATATGATGTGACCGAATAAAAATATAGTTTCACGAGAAGTGACCTGATAGATAGTTGATGAAGAAGGGGATGCCTTGGGCATCCCCAATATTAGATGATTGGTTCTTCTAAAAATATACTTGGATGAACCACGGGGGAATCCCCAAGCTTTTACCCTGCACTCTTCTTGATCACATATATCACCACTTCTCTTGACACTTGAAAACTTCCTTCACACCACACTCAAACGGTGATTCGCATTAGAGGGTTAGTGCAACAAATAAAAATCCATGGGTTCTGTATGTCACAAGTTCTATTGATACTTTTAAATATTATCTACAGCCACTGATGTTTCGTGAAGCAAAGAAACCCACTTGACATCGCAAAAGAGCAAATGTAAGAAAATGGCAGAATCTGTCAAAACCAGAACTGTCTGTAAATACCAATTTTTTTGAGGCACTTACTTTGCTCAGATCGAAAAGCTTAAAAAACAAAAAAGTTGCGGAATTAGCTGAGGAATAAGAAAAAAAAATTCAGATCCTTCTGAGCTTCCTAGATTTTATACGATTTTTTACGATGGACAAAAGAAATCTGTATCCTGCGCAGAAATCCGAAAACCAACTCCAACTCTCGTCACAAACCTTACTTGGCACTACTAAAACATGAAAAAAAGATACAAAGGAGTTTCTACATAAGTATAAAACCCCTTGAATCAAAGAAAATAGAGAAAAACAAAGCAAAAATAAAACCATGGGTTATCTCCCAAGAAGTACTTTTCTTTAACGCCTTTTAGCTAGGCCCAGAAAAGTGGAATCAAGTATTTTCAAGTGAAGAAGCATCCAAATTGTAACTTGTTCGAATAACGGAATCAAAAGGAAACTTAATTCTCTTTCTAGGAAAGTGTTACATACCTTTCTTGAGTGGGAACTAAAATTTAAATTCCCTTCTTTCATATCAATAACAGAACCAACAGTTCTAAGAAAAGGTCTTCCCAAAATAATTGGACAAGAAGCATTGCATTCAATATTCAAGACAACAAAATCAACGGGGACAAGAGTATTATTAACCATGATAAGAACATCATCAACTCTCCCCAAAGGTTTCTTTCTAGCATTATCAATAAGACGAATATCAAAATAACAAGATTCCAATGGTGGTAAATAAGAATATCATAGAGTTTCTTGGCATAACAGAGATACTAGCACCAAGATCATATAGAGCATTGAAATCAAAATCATTCACTTTCATTTTAATAATAGGTTCCCAACCATCATCTAGCTTCCTAGGGATAGATGCTTCACATCTTAATTCATCCTCTCTAATTTGCATGAGAGGATTTGTAATATGTTTTGTGAAAACCATATTCATAGCACTAGCATTAGGAAAACTAACAAGATTTTGTAAGAACTTAATAACTTCAGCTATGTTGCAATCATCAAGGTCAATATCATTTTTATCAAAGATAATGGGACCATTGTCTCCCATGTTTCTAAAAATTTCAGCACTTTTATTAGGAGCATCTTTTAGCAGTTTCAGGCAGTTTTGCATTTTTACTAGAAGAATTGGGAGTGTTTCCAACACCAATTACTTTACCATTGATAGTAGAGGGTTTTTTGCATGAGAAGCTTCAGTTTTACTAGTGGTGTTAATGGTGCAAACATTAGCTATATTATTCTTTCTAGCTATATCTAGCATGCAATTCAGCTAACATTCTAACATTGTCATCAATTAGAATTTGGGTAGAATTCAAAGTTTTACTTTCTTTAACATCATGAGGCATAACCTTTAGTTTCAGAAAATGAACATCAAGAGCAAGGCTATCAACTTTAGAAGCAAGAACATCAATTTTGCCAAATTTTTCCTAAATAGATTTATTAAAAGCAGTTTGTGTACTATTAAAATTCTTAAGCATGTTCTCAAGATCAGAGGGTAAAGTTTTGTTGCTGTTATAGGAGTTTCCATAAGAATTACCATAAGCACTTCTATTATTAGGAGGATAAGTCCTATAATTGTTTCTACCAAAATTATTCCTATAAGCATTGGTGTTGAAATTATTATTTTTAATGAAGTTCACATCAACATGCTCTTCTTGAGCAACCAAAGAGGATAAAGGAACATTATCTGGATCAATAGGAGCATGGCCATTCACAAGCATAGACATAATAGCATCAAGTCTCTCATTCAAAGAGGAGGTTTCTTTAACATAATTTACCTTGTTATCAGTTGTAGCTCTCTCAGTGTGCCACTCAGAATAATTTACCATCATATCACCAAGAAGCTTTGTTGCTAAACCCAAGGTCATGGACATAAAGGTTCCTCCAGCAGCTGAATCCAGAAGGTTTCTTGAACAAAAATTTAGACCTGCATAAAAGGTTTGGATGATCATCCAAGTAGTCAGTCCATGAGTGGGACAATTCTTTGCCAAAGATTTCATTCTTTCCCAAGCTTTAGCAACATGCTCATTATCAAGTTGCTTAAAATTCATAATTCTACTTCTTAAAGAAACAATCTTAGCAGGAGGATAATATTTTCCAATGAAAGCATCTTTACACTTAGTCCAAGAATCAATACTATTTCTAGGCAAAGATAGCAACCATTCTTTAGCTCTTCCTCTCAAGGAGAAAGGAAACAATTTCAGTTTAATAATATTCCCATCAACATATTTATATTTTTAGATCTCACAAAGTTCAACAAAATTATTAAGATGGGCAGTAGCATCATCAGTACTAACACCAGAAAATTTCTCTCTCATAACAAGGTTTAACATGGAAGGTTTTATCGCATAAAAATAAGTAGTAGGAGCAGGTGGAGCAACAGGTGTGCTAGTGCTAGTAAAGTCACACAACTTAGTCTTCTCAGGAGTAGTCATTTTAACAAGACTAGAAAAAGGAATAAAACTACGGCTAGTATAAGAACTATTTTTTTGTGTGTTTTTGATAAAGAGAAGCAAACAAGACAAAATAAAATAAACTAAGCAAAACAAAAACAAAGTAAAGAGATTGTAAGTGAGAGGCTCCCCTTGCAGAAATTCTCTTCCTCCCCGGCAACGGCGCCAAAAAAGTGCTTGATGCGTGCAAACACACGTTCATTGGGAGACCCCAAGAGGAAGGTATGAAGAGTGCAGCAGCAAGTTTCCCTCAGAAAAGAAACCAAGGTTGAATCGACCAGTAGGAGGAAGGAGTAACTTTAGAAGGTGAAGCAGATGAGATGGTAGGGCGCACTACCGGTTCAGAAGCAACATGGAACCTGCACAACAGAATCAAATCACTTTGCCCCCAACGAAGCAGTGAGGTTGTCAATCTCACTGGTTTTGCTGAACACAAAGAGGATAAACGTATGGTGTAGAAAACAGTAGGAACAGTATGAAAGCAGTGTGTGTTTATCAGTATGAGGAAAAAGGACCAGGGTCTACATTTCACTACTGGTTTCTCTGCGAGAAAGATAAATAACATGTGTGGTGAACAAATTACAGCTGGGCAATTGACAGAAATGAAGGTTGCACCGTAGTGCATATGCAAGACATAAAGATTACTATGTGATTCAAGCGGGCATTACAACAAAATACATAGACCGTTATCCAATTGCATCTATGACTAAAAATCCACCCTTCGAATATCATCCGAACAAACATTGGGTATTAAGTTGCAAGCAACAGATAATCGCAGTACGCAAAGTGTGTATTGTAAACAATAACATCATCCTTAGACAAAGCATTCTTGTTTTCTCCCTAATGGCAACAACACATCATCCATCTGTCACGTTTCTTTCACTCGAGCATAGATGAAAAGGAGGCATGAACCCACTATCGAGCATAAATACTCCCTCTTGGAGTTACTAGCATCTACTTGGCCAGAGCATCTACTAACAACGGAGAGCATGCAAGATCATAAATAACATAAGCATGAAGATAAAATGATAGATTGATAATCAGAAGACATAGCATTCAACATTCATCAGATCCCAGCAAACACAACATGTAGCATTACATAAAGATGATCTTGATCATGTTAGGCAGAGCACAAGATCTAAACACGAGGCACAAAGTGGAGAGAACGGCCATCTAGCTACTGCTATGGACCCGTAGTCCAGGGATGAACTACTCACACATCACTTCGGAGGAGGGCATGGTGGTGTAGACCCCTCCGGTGATGATTTCCCCCTCCGGTAGGGTGCCGGGGAGAGCTCCAGAACCCTCCCGGTCTCGGGATGACGGCGACGGCGGCCTCGGGTGTTTCTCGGGTAAAAGTGGGATAATTTTAGGGTTTACGCCTCGGGGGAATAAATAGGCAAAAGGGCAGAGGCGGTGAAGGCTCAGGGGGCCCACACCAACCCCTGGTGCGGCCAAGGGGGGGCGCCACCCTATGGTGTGGGGGGTCTCTTTGGGACTCCGTGGAACCTCCGGGATTTCTAAGACTTCCGGGCTTCGAATTTTCCAATTCCAAGAATATTCCGAGAACAACTTTTTTGAAACTAAAAATAGCAGAAAAAAGGGAACTAGCTCTGTGGCATCTTGTCAATAGGTTAGTCCAGAAAATCGATAAAAATGACATAAAGTGTATAGCAAACATGTGGTAAACAATAAGAAAATAACATGGAACATCAAAAATTAAGGATACATTTATGACATATCAGTGGTCTCAATCATGTTCAACAGCTCACGAGACTCTAAACATGGAGGCATAGGGGAGAGAACAACCATATAGCTACTGCTATGGACCCGTAGTCCCGAGATTAACTACTCACGCATCTGTCCGGAGGCTTTCATGGCGATGTAGAGGCCTCCGGTGATGATTCCTCCCTCCGACAGGGTGCCGGAGCAGGACTACAGAAGCCCTAGATTGGACTTTCGAGGTGACGGCACCTCTCTATATGTTTCGTGGAAAATAACTCTGTTCCCGTGATTTTTAGGGTTAATGGAAATTTATAGGCAAAGAGGCGGCGTGAGGCGGTGGCCATGGCAGCCAGGGGCCCACTAGGTGCGGCCTAGGGGACAAGCCTGGCACCCTCCTGGTGGCCCCCTGGCTCCCCTCCAGGTCTCCTTTGGACTCCTTCATTCTGGGTAAAAAATATCTTCTATGGATTTTCATCCCTTTCCGAGAATATTTCTTTATGAACTTTTCTGAAATAGAAAAAAAAACAACTCTACTCGGGCATCTTGTTAATAGGTTAGTCGGTGAAAACTACTGGAAAACAAAGGGAAACATGTGAAAACATGATAATAACATTATAGTATTGGATAGAAAACAAGCATGGAGTATCAAAAATTATAGATACGTTTGCAACGTATCAACAAGCCGTGCAACTCAGGGTCACAAGCGCTCTCCTCGGCCACGCCACCGGGAGCATACCAGGTTGCACCCTCAGGAGGGCCGGCTGTTGGAGGTATTCCCTATAGACAGTAATATTCAGTTATTATTATATCTCCAAGTTCAGAATTAAATTTATGTCATCATGCTACAACCTCTATAGCACTTCAAAAAAGTGAGTTTTCAAAGGAAAAGCTTTGTGCGGGTGTGAAGACATAAACAAACAAGATTTCCTAATTTTGTCTCTAATATTAGCTTATGGTTTGTCAGATGGTCACATTTTCTTGATCGTGGACATGGAAAAATTCTAGCAAAACATTTTAGGGTAACAATAGTACTGAATCGACCCAAGTGTATGTCGTTGTTGCTAAAAGAGACAAAACAATTGTAATGCATTTCAGCAAAATGCATATGAAGTTGTCATTGACTATAATTCCTATACTATGAGAATATCTAGTGATCGCATGATCAATAGTTATTCTTTGGATATCATCAACCGTCTTTTTGTAACTGGGGATCATAACGGTGATATGTGGATATGATCTAGAAAGTTTAATGGAACCGAGATCGTTCAAGACTAGTACTTAACTCCTCTAGACGATAGAGAAATACACACTCTAGGCCCTCTCCGGATTACCGATGTCATATCGTCTGGCCAGACACAAGTGATTTATAACAAGGACATCGGGGATATGGATGACAAAAGAGGAAGATATCGGTAACGAGTTTTATGTGTTATGATAAAAGAGTTTGATCAGACCAAATCACATAGTCTCAACTAATGGATCGTTGGTATCGTGAAAGTTAAGGAAATAAGTTCAATGAGTAACTTATAAGGTTCCCTCGTTTTTCGTGCACACACACGAGCTCTAATGGACGTCCACGTCCCGTTGTTGGTTATTGTTTGGTAAGTTCCTAGACATGTCTGTGTGTTATCGAGCCTTTATGAGTCACAGGCTTAATCTGTTCCAACCTTTAATTGAGAGAATTAATATGGTTTTATTGTTTTTATGAATGTTCGATGTCATTACGATGTCACAAAATCAAGTCCGATGTCAATCAGAGTGGTTTCAAGGAAGTTGTTATTAGAGAGAAATAATACCAGTATTAGGCAGAATTTATACCACAGGTAACGGCGGACATGGGATGCCCCTATATGTTAGAAATGTTTACAAGATTGGTAGATCATATCGGTGATTTTATCTATTGGGGTCATATGGTTCCAGATAAGTTCCGGGGACTTTCCAAAAATTCCCCTCATGGCCGCACCCTAATTTTAGGGGCTGCCAGGTGGGCCCTGATGACCCACGAATATAGGGGGTGTATCGTTGTACTTTCGATAAATAAGAGTGTTAAACCCAACGAGGAGCAGAAGGTGTTGACAAGAAGTTTGTACAAAGGATTAACTATAAACACTAGCAAGTAGATGTTTAGAGGTTTTTGATATACCAGATAAATAAAGTACGAGTAAATAAAAGACAATAATAATAATTACAGCAAGTGGCTCAATCATTTTTAGAGCAAAGGACAAGCCGGTTGGTTTACTTATGATTACTAAACGTTCTCGAGGACACATGGGAATTTCGTCAAGCGCTTTCGTTTCCTATAGTTGATTAATGTTTATTGTTTTGATAGGTGTTGCGTGGGTGAACCTATGCTAATGCACTGCCTACTTGGACTAACACATACTTGTGATTATACCCGTTGCAAGCATCCGCAACTACAAGAAAGTAATTAAGATAAATCTAACCACAACCTTAAACTCTCGGATCCTACACTCCCTCATGCATCGGTTTCCTAACGGGGGTTTATGTTTCTGTCACTCCGGCAACCCCACAATTAGTAGCCAAATACACAATGCATCCCTATAGGCCCATAAAGGGGAAGTGTCATGTAGTCGACATTCACATGACACCACTAGAAGAATAGCACCACAACTTAAATATCAAACCAGTAAATATTACTAACATCTTGACTTCTCTCATGTCCTCAAGAACTAAATGAACTACTCACAAGACATCATATGGATCATGATTAGAGGTGATATCATGATGAAAATAACAATCTGGTCATAAAGTGCAAACACCGATAAATCTGAAGGGAATATGTCCGAGAGGCAACAATAAAGTGTTTATTATGTTATTCCTTGTTTATGATAGATGTTTATTTCTCATGCTAGAATTGTATTAACCGGAAACGTTAATACATGTGTGATTAATAAACAAACCAACGTTCCTAGTGAAGCCTCTCTTTTAACTAGCTCGTTGATTAATAGATGATCAAGGTTTCCTGATCATGAACATTGGATGTTGTTAATAACGGGATCATGTCATTAGAAGAATGATGTGATGAACATATACCCAAAGTGAATATAACAATGCGATCAAGTCATTAAGTTTACATTGTTATATCAAACATACGAAGTAACTTATTCCTTAGACCATGAGATCATGTCAATCACTGATACCGGAAGGGTGCTTTGATGTCATCAAACGTCACACCATAACAGAGTGACTATAAAGGTGCCGTTAGGTATTAGGAAAGTATTAGTTGAGGGTCATGGATCAAGATTGGGATTTGTCCATCCAAAATGACGGTGAGATATATTCTGGGCCCTCTCGGTGATATCACATCAACACCACTTGCAAGCACGTGATATGATCACAAGGATGTTATATCATGGGAACGAGAAAAGAGTACTTGTCGGTAACGAGATTGAACAAGGTATGGTTGATACCTATGATCGAATCTCGATCAAGTAAAATATCGTGAGACAAAGGGAATTAGTCACGATGTTGATGGTTCACACGATCACGAGAGTCATCGTTTAATAATATAGGAGTCATCACGGATCTCCAGATCTCGCTGTTTATTATTGATTGGAGAGGAATATCGATCATGTCTATCTTATTCACGAACCGTAGGGTGACACACTTAAGGTTCTATGACGCATTTGAGAGGATACAGAATAACGAAGAATGTTTTGAGCAGCACCGAAATTGTTTCGGGAAAATTGAAATAGTTCAAGGGTTTTTCATCGAATGGTTGTTAATAGAATTAACAAATGATTCGAGGTGCTATATGCAATAGTTTGTTAATAGAATTAAAAAATGCTGAAATAAAGAAATAAAAATGTTTTATTTATTTATTAAAGAAAAACTCTTGGATTTTCTAAGTGGAGTTTTAAGGGAAAATGAGTGGATGTGAGTGGGGCTTCCACTCACATGAAGAGGGAAGAGGTGGGGGCACCACCATGGCTGTCCGCACCCCCTCTTGGGCTGCCTACCCCTCCCCTATAAAAGGAGGGTGAGAGCTCCTCTTCTCACACACACTTGCCCACCTCATTTCCTCTCCACCCTCTGCTCCATTCCATGGTCTCCGGCTTGGCGAAGCCCTGACCGTGGGATTCTTCACCACCACCATGTCGTTGTGCTGCTGGAGTTCCGAGGGATCCTCTACTTCCGCGCCCTGCTGGATCGAGGGAACGGAGGTCTTCATCAACCGTACGTGTGACCGATCACGGAGGCACTGCCGGGTTGCGGTGCACATCTTCTCGCTATCGGGATCGGTGTGAGTATGACTACGCCAAAAGCGAGATTTGATTTTGTAACGCTTTGTGTCTTCGAGGGTATGTGTTCTCCCTAACCCTCTCGTTGCCTGTTGCACTTCGTCTCCTAGATTAGATCTTGGCCTTTCAGGTGTCTCTCGCGTAGGAAATTTTTTGTTTTCTATGCAACGACCCCTTCAGTGGTATCAGAGCCGGATCTATGCGTAGATGTTTTGTACGGGTAGAACACATATGTGTATGTGGGAGTTGATGATCATGTTATTACCTCCTTTATTATTTTATGATCTTAGTGTCATAGTGGGATGAAGCGGCCCGGACTAACCTTACATGTCCACGTACATGAGACTTGTTCCACAACTGACATGCAACTTGTATTGCATAAGTGGCTTGCGGGTGTCTGTTTCTCCTACTATAGTTAAGATCTAATCTACGAAGGGTTGTTAAAAATGTGTTTATCAACGTTGTGGTTTATGTTCGTAGGTATGAACGGTTCTATCCTCGAAATCCCTAAGCCACGTAAAATATGCAAAAATAAATTAGAAGCGTCTAACTAGTTTTTGCTGGTCATGTGAATTGATATGGTCAATGTTACAAATTTGATTATGAGATGATCTCTTTTGTAAATTATTGATATACCGGAAGGTATCCATATGATTGTCTTATTATTGATGGACAACCAAGATTGGGGTGCCAAGGTACTTGGTACCACGCCGGTGGAATGATGGAGATCATACCATGATGCACATGATGAGATCAAGTGCAAGAAGGACCATATCATATAACGTTATCCTTACATGTGATGTTAATCCTTTTTATGCATCTTGTTTTTCTTAGATAGCGACAGTAGCATTATAAGATGATCCCTCTCACTTAATATCAAGATAATAATGTGTTCTTCCTTAAGTATGCACCGTTAAGAAAGTTCGTCGTTTCGAGACACCACGTGATGATCGGGTGTGACAGACTCAACGTTCGCAGACAACGGGTGTTTTCAAGCCTAGCATGTACATACATGGCCTTGAAACACACACAATACTACGGTTCTACTTGGCGAGCCTAGCATGTACAGACATGGCCTCGGAACACGTAACCGAAAGGTAAAGCATGAGTCATATGGATGATATGATGAACATGTCGATGTTCGCCTTTGAAGCTACATCATCTCACGTGATGATCGGTTTTTGTGTAGTGAATTTGGTTCGTGTAATCACTAAAGGCGACTAAGAGGGATGTTGTTTTTGAGTGGGAGTTCATGCATAATTTTGAATTAACTTGAACTTATTTATCATAAACAACCAATCAAAGTGAATTTGCACAAATTGTAGTATTCATTGGCATCCACATAACTACCTTACACTTAGATTGTTAATTGAGATATAACTGTTATGATTTGGTAAAAATCATTTAAGATTGGTACCGTATTAGTGAAATTTAAAATTGAGTCCTATTGTAGATTTTTGGTATTTCCTACCTAGCTCCATATGATTAATGATTGATTGATCTAGAGAGAAACTAATTCCTACTTAGAATCCACAGTCATGGTTGCTTCCATATTACTTTATCTTCAAAAGAATGTTTTGTTGATCAAGGTGATTTAGGAACTGAAAAGAATTGTTTTCAAAAATAATCAGGTGAAAGATATATTGATATCTATAAACTTATTTGTGGCAACATGACTGAGTATAATTTAGCGTGACAATGTTTGCCTGTATTATCTGAATATATGCAATGATTGAAGACGCTAGGCGTTTGAATATTCCAAGAAGTTGGGCGCTAAAAATTATCCTCTAAATTTATTCCTTCGAGCTATAGTAGCTTAATCATAAAATTGTTATGATGGGATGTATTAAAAGTATATGTAAAGTCCTTTACCTTACTTGGATATTGCTAAGAGTGGAATCTAGAAGAATACTATTAATATGGTGATATTAGTGGAACAATCAAACTCAAAGTATGACTCAATGGGTGATAGTATATGACTAACACGCAAAAGAAAATAAGCTAGTACGACTAGCATTGTTTGATGTTGAATGATTCTTCTATAAAGGAAAGGGAATATTGAAAATAGAATTACAAAAAGATATATGGCAGAAAAAGAAGATAACTGGAAAATTCCAGCTCAGGAGTATATGCTTGATATACAAGTTATAGATGTATTACTAGTTAACAAAGTATTTTTGGGTATTTTGATACCACATTGGTTGGTATGAGTTGTCATACAAAGCAACGCAATGCAAGAAATACAAGGGCCTAAAAGGAACTAGTAATAGATGTGGAATCGATTATGACAAGAACATAAATAAAGTGTTATTGTGTTCATTGTCGTATCGAACCAAACATTCAAAATTTATTTTAAGAACTTAATAAGTTATTATTTTGTTCTGGTCTTTTGTGAGAACAAATGAGATTGTTCAAACTATGACCATATTCCATAATTGATGGATATGTTAATATAAATCATGTTGGTAAAGTAAACATCTATAAAACTAAATGCTAAACGTTGTAAGACATAAACGAGTTTCACTTAAATTGTGACACCACCATTTTAGTTCATATCGGAAAGAAAAACATGAAGGAACTCCATGTTGATGGACTTCCGGAGTCATTTTGTTTTGAATAAATTGACGCTTGTGAGACCTCTTCCAAAAGATGACTAGATTTCCGTTCTTAGGCCAAAGTAGAATGGACGACTAATTTAGTGGAGATTATACATATTGATGTATATAGTCCATTATGTGTAGTCATGTATGGTGGATTAATTTTTCCTTTATAAAATTTTGTCGATGATTTGAGTAGATATGTGAGTATATCTATTTAAAGAGAACGGAGTTTGACATTTTGAATTGGTTCAAATGGTTGTTAATATGAAGTAAAAATCATTGTAACAAGATAATCAAGTATTTATGATTGGATCATAAAGGATAAAGTTTGAGTTACAAGTTTAGCAAAATATCTGAGAAGTTGCAGAATCGTTCTACAACTTATATTACTCGAATTACCCCACATTAGTTTGGAGTGTTCGAGAGAGAAAATCAAACGTTGTTTGACATGGTAAGATTAATAAAATTGCCATTATAATTTTGTAGTTTATACATTAAGGACAACCGCTTTTACACTGAAAAGAGCACCATCATGATCCGTTTGAAATTGACAACATATAAGATATGGTTTGGGTAGTGACCCGAATTGTCATTTTCTTAAGTTTTGGTATGCATAGCACGTGTAAAATGTTTACAATCAAAATAGGATAAATATATGTTTATAAGGTTATCCCAAATAAAACATTGGGTATTTCTCCTATCACCGAACCAAAAGACAAATGTTGTTTGTTAGAAAGGGTTGATTTCTCGAGAAATTAGTTCTTGCGAAACAAGTGAGTGGGAGCACAGTACAAACTCAACGAGATTAGAGAATATTCGTTATCATGTCAAGAGTAGCGCAGCACTGGAAGTTGTTCCGGGTTTGCTGTTTTGACAAAGTAGAATACACTACATGTGTTGTAAATACTTCGGACGAGTTTGCGTACTGATCCACAAAAGTCCTAAAACTTTGTGCTTAGACCAACTTGTGGTTTAAGAGTAAAGTGTTGTTTTGACAACAGAAGGACCTGGACCTTATAAATGAAGCAAATGATGGGCCCTGACTTCGTAAAATTGACTATGAGTCATTATATCCGACATAGTATCCTTGTATGAATATCAAGTATGTGACTTGGTAGTCTTTTCGATAGGCATGATGCCTAACGATAGCAAAAGGGTCTATATAGCGATAAAGACATGGATTTTTACATCCTTTGAAAGTTGTACTTATCGAAAAGTTGTTTTCGAAAAAGTTCAAAGAGTTGACTACTACAAGATTTTGATTTTCCGTAGTGATGCTTTAGTCTTTGCGGATAGTTCTAGCAAAAGTTACATATTATGATATGGTAGTTGAATAAAAAAACCAACTCTCCTCTGAGGAAGTTTGATAAAAGATGTGTGCTTGACACAGTCTGAAAGTTTGGTAAAATTCAAAAGGTTGCTAGAAAGGTATGCACACTTCAATGGTTGAAGTGAGCATAACGAAGTTGAAATCTTTACCTTAATAAAGTTATGAAAAGAGTTTGATTCCTTCATGAACGATAAAGATGCTTGTAGAGTTACAAGAAATTAAGTGGGAGCTCTATGACATATTTCCAATACTTTATGTAGATGACATATGGTTGATTGGAAAATATGTATTTTAAATTAGCACGGTTAAGATTTTCTTATTGATGAAAGGCTTAGAAGATATTGGGCATCCATATCTATATAGATGGATTGAAGCGCCTGGTATGATTGAAGCCAAATTACATAGATAACATATTGAAGTAAGTCAATATCGAAATGACAAGAAAGAGTTCTTGTCACATGGAAAATAATTGAGCAAGATTCAAGTGTTTTGACACATGATGAGCATCATTGAATTTGAGATTTCTAAGTCATATTTCCATGCTATGTACACAACCATATGAGTCCTATGCTATAAAATGTTATAGAAGGATAATTCATATGATGATTAGACAACAGTGGGAGAGATCCTTATGTCATTTTAGAAATGCTAAAGATATGTTTTCCTATGTAGTAATGACAAAATATTAGTTGTAATATGTTGCACTAATAGTCTTGTCATTTATTCAAGTAATTTTATCTCAATTAAAATATGTGATGAAGGGTAGCACAATAGGCTGGAAGAAAGTTCCATGCTGGATTTGAAAGAGTTTCAAAATTAAAATATTGTGACCGATACTACAACAAAGGTTAAAGTATATCGTTGTGTTGACAACTGATAATAAGTGTATTTTGTGTCAAGGAGTTCTTTATTGAACTTGGTGAATTTCCAAGAATGCTGACACTATGAAGCTACATTTTCACAATGTTAGTAACATTAGTTTAAGCTGAGGAATTAAGGTATCACCGGAACTTGGTGAATTTCCAAGAGTGCTAACACTATGAAGCTATATTTTCACAATGTTAGTGACATCGGTTTAAGCTGAGGAATTAAGATTTCACCGATTGACCATATATATACAAAGCCATCTCATTAGAGAATGAGTGATGCGTGTAGACGCAAAGAACATGCAAATACGATAGGACCTGAACAGTTCGGATCTTTTTGATGATGTTTACCACATGCGAAGGATGGTAATAACACTGGAACGCCATATGTGTTAAATGCTTACATACTAGATTATTGACTCTAGTGCAAGTGGGAGACTGAAGGTAATATGCCCGAGAGGTAATAATAAAGTGTTTATTATGTTATTCCTTGTTTACGATAGATGTTTATTGCTCATACTAGAATTGTATTAACCGGAAACGTTAATACATGTGTGATTAATAAACAAACCAACGTTCCTAGTGAAGCCTCTCTTTTAACTAGCTCGTTGATTAATAAACGATCAAGGTTTCCTGATCATGAACATTGGATGTTGTAAATAACGGGATCATGTCATTAGAAGAATGATGTGATGAACATATAGCCAAAGTGAATATAGAAATGCGATCAAGTCATTAAGTTTACATTGTTATATCAAACATACGAAGTAACTTATTCCTTAGACCATGAGATCATGTCAATCACTGATACCGGAGGAGTGCTTTGATGTCATCAAACGTCACACCGTAACAGGGTGACTATAAAGGTGTCGTTAGGTATTCGGAAAGTATTAGTTGAGGATCATGGATCAAGAGTGGGATTTGTCCATCTAAAATGACGGAGATATATACTCTGGGCCCTCTCGGTGATATCACATCAACACCGCCTGCAAGCACGTGATATGATCACAAGGATGTTATATCATGGGAACGAGAAAAGAGTACTTGTCGGTAACGAGATTGAACAAGGTGTGGTTGATACCTATGATCGAATCTCGGAGAAGTAAAATATCGCGAGACAAAGGGAATTAGTCACGACGTTGATGGTTCACACGATCACGAGAGTCATCATTGAATAATATAGGAGTCATCACCAGATCCCGCTGTTGATTATTGATCGGAGAGGAGTCTCGATCGTTTCTAACTTATTCGCGAACCGTAGGGTGACACACTTAAGGTTCAATGACACATTTGAGAGGATACGGAATAACAAAGAATGTTTTGAGCAGCACCGAAATTGTTTCGGGGAAAATTGAAATAGTTCAAGGGTTTTTTCGTCGAATGGTTGTTAATAGAATTAACAAATGATTCGAGGTGTTATATGCAAAAGTTTGTTAATAGAATTAACAAATGCTGAAATAAAGAAATAAAAATGTTTTATTTATTTATTAAAGAAAAACTCTTGGATTTTCTAAGTGGAGTTTTAAGGGAAAATGAGTGGATGTGAGTGGGGCTTCCACTCACATGAAGAGGGAAGAGGTGGGGGCACCACCATGGATGGCCGCACCCCCTCTTGGGCTGCCTCCCCCTCCCGTATAAAAGGAGGGTGAGAGCTCCTCTTCTCACACACACTTGCCCACCTCATTTCCTCTCCACCCGCTGCTCCATTCCATGGTCTCCGGCTTGGCGAAGCCCTGACCGTGGGATTATTCACCACCACCACGCCGTTGTGCTGCTGGAGTTCCGAGGGATCCTCTACTTCCACGCCCCGCTGGATCGAGGGAACGGAGGTCTTCATCAACCGTACGTGTGACCGATCACGGAGACACCGCCGGATTGCGGTGCACATCTTCTCGCTATCGGGATCGGTGTGAGTATGACTACGCCAACAACGAGATTTGATCTCGTAACGCTTTGTGTCTTCGAGGGTATGTGTTCTCCTTGACCCTCTCGTTGCTCGTTGCACTTCGTCTCCTAGATTAGATCTTGGCCTTTCGGGTGTCTCCTGCGTAGGAATTTTTTTGTTTTCTATGCAACGACCCCTTCAAAATCTCGTAAGCATCAACTACAAACAAGTAATCCACACCGAGAGATAGATCTAGTGAAGAACAACGATATAGAACCCTAATTGTTACAGCGGGACATAGGTGGATGGTGAGGATGATGGTGCTGGTTGTGATGATGCCGACGATGATGATCTTGATGATGCCTGGTGTTGGGCCTTTGAATACCGGAGTACATCGGCCCGTCTGCTGCTGCCCGGCCCAACGAGCATCTCTCGAAGGCCGTCAAGCAGCCAGGATCCTGAAGAGGTTTGGACGGTGAGGCTTGGCGTACATTCCTTTCGGGAGGAGCTCGACCTCGACTTCTCTCCTCTCGAAGGGACTCACCCGCCTGGAGGGGGACAAGGCATGTGCAGCTGACGACCGCGTATCCGTGTGGTGACAGAGACCGTACACGCACGCAGAGCCGCTTTGTCCCCAGTTGCCATTCTGGTGTATAAAGGCCAGGGGGACAACTGCAGAGGCCAAAGGGGTTCCCAAAGACTTCCTCTTTTGTGCAAGAAGACCAAGATCACGCTACAAGACGAAGGCGGCATCACCATCCCCACCGTGACGCCATGGACGGTGGAGCTGTCCCCCAGCGACTAGGACCGTGTAGGAGGCGTAGGGGTACGAGACGCTCCTCCCTTTGGTACCTTGTGGTAACCCTTTCCCGCCAAGTGAGCGGGAAGGAGGTCCAAACGCCAGTACAAGAAGGGCACCACCAGCCCTTGAACAAAGGGAGCTCGATTCATGGTAGAGCCCAAGTAGTCTGTTCCGGGCACAAGCTCGCCTTTGTACTGTAACCAACGCAGTGCAATCCATCAGACAAGCAGGAGTAGGGTTTTACACCACACTGGTGGCCTGAACCTAGGTAAACTCTCGGTGTCGCCATTGTTGTCGTGTTCAAGCTTCTCTCTCGAAGCCTCCTCTGGAAGCGAAGGAAGTGTGTTTAGCCCCCAGTGTTCTAACCTTTGAGAGTTATCATGTCCAGGACAGACTAGCTATCTCCGACATTTGGCGCACCAGGTAGGGGGCTAAGGCGCTCCTTCGTTTCTTCGCCACCATGGAACTTACTGCTCGGACCAGCCCGCGCCTCACCCGCTCCGAGCGCGCTCGTCGCCAAGGGAAGGTGGATCCAACCGGCAATGACAACGACAATGACGCGCCACAGCGCAACACCACTAGCGTGGAGGGCCAACACGGCGCCGAGGAGGAAGCTTCCTCCCACATGTCGCAGCAAGACGCGCCTGCGTTTCAGCATCCGTCCCCACCACCGTCAAGAACGCAGGGGCGCCAGGAGCAGCCTACCCCCGCAGCAGCCCTGCTGCTGGTACGGGAGCTGCTTACGCACCCACCCGCGCCTGAAGGAAATGCCGCATGGCTCGCCCGACTCCAGGAGCTCGCCCACCGTTGCAAACGTCCCCCGCGGGAGCCGCGGGGAGGCGACATCGGCCAGCATAGGAGTGCGGCAGCTCATGACGTGCCGCCCCCTTATCACGGTGTAACCTCGCCGGTGCATGGTGACCCCCACACCAAGTTCCCTGACAAGGAACCCACCACTAAGGTGCCTGAGAAGAGCAGCAACAGCTGCCAGATCCTGTGCACCCCGCCGAATGCGCACATTCAAATCGAGCGCTGCCACGAACGCGAGCGCCGCACCATCCGCGACCTCGTCAGGGCCGGCCGGGCCAACCACCCGGCGGACCTCACGCGCGTGACGGTCTATGTTGGCGGCGCCCTTGCGTTCACCAAGCAGCTTCGCATGGTCTCCTGGCCGCCGAAGTTCAACCCCACGCTGCCATCTCGCTATGACGGCACTACTCCTCCCCTCGACTTCCTACAGCTCTACTGCCTCAGCATAGGATCTGCAAAGAGGGATGACAATTGCATGGCGAACTGGTTGCCCATGGCCCTCAAGGGTCCAGCCCTCGTTTGGCTCATGAATCTACAAGAAGACTCCACCGGGTCGTTCGAGGAGTTGTGCCTCCGCTTCGTTGCCAACTTCAAGGGCTCCTACGAGCGCCCTCTCTCCTACAACGACCTCCGTGGCATATGCTAGCGGCCCGGCGAAACACTTTGTTAGTACCTACAACGCATCATCCAGACGCGCAACAAGATTGCCCGCATCGCCAACGCAAACGTCATCTCTGCCTTCAGGGAAGGGGTCACCAACGAGCGCATGCTCGAGGAGCTCGGCATCAGGGACGACCTCACCTCCGCCGTCAATCTTGTGGACATGGACGACATGTGCAATAAGGCTGAGAAGGGTCGCCTCTTCAGGCATAGCGTGTCTACCGACGAATCCAATCCGATGGCCCATAAGACAAAGACAAAGGCTCGAGGCGATGATGCGGATGCCAAACGGAAAGCTCCGGCCGTTCTGGCCACCGAGCCAGAACGCAAGCAAGGTCGCAACGACGTTGCACCCGTGGCAGACAACCGCCCTTACTGTGAGTTTCACTGCATGCACTCACACGCCACAAAGGACTGCTTCGAGCTGGAGAGGATGCGGAGAGACTGCCTCATGAGGGGTTGCCAGGAGGGCTACTCTCGAGGCGGCGGCTGGCGCGGTCCTGGGCGACGGGGAGGACGCGCTGGAGGGAGATGGGAGGAGCGCGGCCCAAACCAGTACAACGGGTACGACAACTACAACACCAGCGGCTACAACAACGGCGGCTACCAGCCACCCCCGCAGCAGTTGCAGCGTCCCAACCCACCCGCGCCTCACGTGAACGTTTCCACGCAGGCACACGCTGAGGGCAACTAGGGGAGGGGCGACAAACATTGCGGGGGCTACCAAGAACCAACATGCTACATGGCCTGTATTCTTGGCCGAGCACAAGCTCCACTCTCCAACCGCCACTTCAAGAAGATCTCGCGCGAGATCGCCGCTGTCCACTCAGGCACAACCACGACAAAGTTACTCAAGTGGTCAGACCACAAGGTCTTCTTCGACATCAACGACCACCCCAAGTCCACGTGGACTGTGGGAATCCTACCCCTGGTCTGCACCCCCACCATCAACAACATCTCCGTCAACAAGACACTACTCAACGGGGGTTCAGGCCTCAACGTCATCTCGGTGCCTACATTCGAACGGTTCCAGGTGCCATACGAGCACCTGGCTCCCACGAGGCCGTTCACCGGCGTCATCGACGGCACCACGGTCCCCCTGGGACAGGTGCGCCTTGCCGTCACGCTCGACACTCGCCAAAACTATCGCACCGAGACTCCCAACTTCGACGCCGTGCACATCGCCCTCCCCTACAATGCCATCCTTGGGTACCCAGCTCTCGCAAAATTCATAGTTGTGACGCACCACACATACAACCTTGCCAGGCTAGCCGGGCCTGCTGGCACCATCACCATCCATGGAGAGATGGAGGAGGCGACGCACTCAGTCGAGCGAGCCTACAAGGAGGTGGCCATCTCCCACCCGGCCGATGAAGACGACGTGGGACACCTCGATGAGGCTCCCACGAAGATGCTGCTCGCTTCGCACGAAGGAGCAGCCACCCAGAAGACCCCCCAGAGCACTAGAGGCTCGGGGGCTACCACCTAGAAGACCCCCCAGAGCGCTGGAGGCTCAGGGGCTGCCACCGCTCTCCATGCGAGAGGGAGGAGTGCTCACCACATGCTCGTTCCATGGCCCCCACAAGGCCGTGGAGACGCACCCTCGAGGGGACCGCGTGATGCCACGATAAAAACAACGCTGGGACCTCTCTCCGTGAGGGTCTCATGGAGCTCTTGCCAGGCGGACCACAAGGCCGCGGGAGCTTCTACCCACACAAGTGGGAGGCTCGCTCCGGCGGGGCAATATTTTGTTACTCGAGGGCGCCACAAGGACACTACATCCTCGAGCTATGAACCTGAACTCGCGCGAGTACCAACCCCATGACGATGGGAGTCCCGTGTCCGTACGGTGATGTCAAGTGCCTCTTGGGGGACCACAAGATCACGACATCCCCAAGAATTTTGTAAGAGAACAATGTCTCACCCTAGCAGTAAAATCTTGTTGCTTTCACAAAGCAATCTGTCCTAGCATTCCGGCATGCCTGCATCTTGCATCCAACAAAACATCACGTGCATTCATCCACGCATGCATCCTTCCTCTCTCCAGAGAGGCGCGCGAAGGACTTTTTCCTCTCGAAAGCATCCCGCGAGCGGGGGCTGGAACCGTGCATGCAAGTGGGTTGCTATCGCACACAAACACTTCGCCAAGTCCCTCGGTTTTTCTCCTCGCGAGATGCTCATGAAGGAACAACCAAGCGCGCACCTCTCCAGAGGCACAAATTGCAGGTAATGGTGACAACCTCGCTCCAAGGAACAAGCAAGCAACACGCAAACCCCCGCACAAAGCTCAAGAGGGTCCTCCGCAAGGAGCAGCCGGAGGATCACCACGAAGGACACAAACAAAGTGCCTCGAAGGACACCATCACAAAAGAGCTAAGTATCACCATAAGGAAGTACCAGTGAAATAAAACCCAACAAAACAAAGTTACCATCCAACAAAATCTTCACCTACTGCCTATTTACATGCACCAGGGAATAGTCGTGCGGCATCCTCAGCATCATCATCAGAGCCCCCCGCTTCATCAGCGTTAGGGGGGTCGGCGAAGACGAACCGGATGGCGGACCGAACTTCTCAGTGAAGGCATTCACTGCCTCGCGCACCTGACCTCGGAGGGACTCCCGAAGATGGCGCGGGATAGGCGCGGAGAGAGTATAAAAGTCGAATAGGGGATTGGCAAGCTGAAGACAGGAGAAGGCGTGGTTGAAAGCCACTGCAAGGATCTGGCCCTTCTCCTCGTTCAAGACTTGGTCCAGATACTGGACCTCCTCCTCGAGTGTCTTGATGAACTCCGAGAAGTAGTTGATGTAGCCGGCGCCGGTGTACTCGAGGGGGAGAGCCGGCGTCTCGACGTGTAGGCGATTGGCGACGGTGCGGGCGCGGCTCACCGTCTTGCGAAACAACGTCTAGAATTGGCACTGTAGCTCAAGCGCCTGCTGAGAAGAGGCACGACGCTCCTCTCCGACCGCCACGAGTGGAGCGATCTGCTCCTGCAGGGCGAGAAGGTCTGCCTGGTACTTCACAGCTTCCTTGGCAGCCAAGATCTTGGCTTGCCTCTCCTCATCGCACCTCCGGCGGATCATATCCAAATCCACCTCCAGCTCCCTCACTTTCTTCTCCAGCTCTTTCTTCCGCTTGGAAATCTTGGCTTCCAAGTCCTTGGTCTTCCGACAAAACTCCCTCTGGAGTTCATTACGGATGGTGGCGCGACTCGCCTCGACCTCCTTCTCGATGCCCCGGTCGGGGTCTGCCCTTGCTCGGGCAAGGCAGGCATTGCTAGCGGCAACCTTCTCCAGGGTGCGGGCCTCTATCTGCCGCACCTCCGCCTCGAGGGTGTCGAGGCGCTCACGCTCGAGGCTGAGATCGATCTCAGTGCAGGACAGCCGCTCTTCCCGCTTGACAAGGTCACCCTTAGCCTCGCTGGCCATGTCCTCCTTAGAAGCAAGTCCCTTCTCTTTTCCCGACGAAGATGAAGTCACTCTGTAGAGGCCCCAGACCGGTAGGTCCAGAACCCCTCATATGTATTCATTCACGATCCCAGAAGAACCAGTCGTGAACAACATACGTAGTTGGCATACAGAATACATCATCCATTACACGAATATAGAGTCTTACATAAATGGTCACATGACCAAGTTCTTGATAACTGTCACGCAGGACAGACATTCAAAGTAAACACAGCGGAAGACGATAAGCATAGCGTAGTTGAACCCGAGTCACGCCACATCCTACAGGCTGCTGACTGGGAGACGATCCTAACTCGCAGGGCCATCAGCGTAGAACTCCTCCTCATAGTACTCCTCTTGAGGTGGCTCCTCGTAGTCTGATAAGTAGATACCAGGGGCGAAACCAAATGAGTACATTTGAATGTACTCAACAAGTCATCCTTTATTAGCTTACAATAATGCATACATGCTTATTTGGTGGAGTGGGTAGGCCATACATATGGCTCAGCTACCCATGACAGATAAAAGATTTGCCATGGTTGATTCTTAAAGTTTACCTCTTTGTAAACAAAATCATTTAAAATACTGTAGTTTTGCTCTCGTAGATATCACATATCTTGGAGGTTTTATAATTCTTTTGGAAAAGAAAGTTTTTCTTTTCAGAAACTTTTAGTAATAGTTTCTTTCTCATCGGTATCTCGCAGATACCAAGTCATTCCTCCATAGTACCTCTCCGGTACAAAAACCTTCCTTCAAAAACCTATTTTGAAAAGTTGACACAATACTAGCTACATGGCCATTCAACCGTCCATATCCGAGGACGCGGCTATCTCGAAATAGTTTTACTCTGCAGAGGTGTACACATTTCCACTAGATCCAGAGTCCGCCATGAAACAACCATGGACTGTTCCCAACCTATGAGAACATCAGATAACTGGTCTTGACTATCCACTCTGTACAAGCTAGTACATGACTATCTCTTCAATTGGGGTTTCCCTCCCTGGCAAGCCATGTCCCACACCGCTCAAACAGGAGACCCAACTGCTGCATCCGGAGGGAAAATTAATCCCACACTTTAGATGTCCCGTATACTCACTCCTAGCGACATTTCGGTTCGGAGGATCCAATCCCCTATAGCCTTTGAGATAGCACATATACTAACCCTAACAAGTTTTTAATAAAGCCCCTACCCATATTGGGGTAAAGTGGTAGTACGATAATGGTTGTCCAGCGAAGACTAGGTTATGTGTCTTTTGTAAACATTTCTCATAAAATTTCCCATCATAACAATCCTTCCGGCAGACAGGGTCTCACCCTTCCTCCGGGATCTTCCTTCCATAAGGCATTTGTTTACAAAAACACATTTTATTTAGTTCATTTAAGAACTCAAGTTTTAAGTAGGTGTATGGTATTTAGATACCATTTAGTGTCTAAGGGCTTGGTAATACCAAGTTGACTATTATTATGAGTCCTTATACTAGTAGTATTAATAGCAGTAGTAGGATTCACACAAAAATAGTTTTTGAAGGCATAGTTTTGTAAAACTTCAGAAGTGAAAAGCATGCATGATAGATAATGATAAGTAGTTATACATCAAGCATTAGGATGGCTTGCCTTGGTACAAGTGATGGTCCTGATCCTGAAAGTAACAGGAGTTGCAATACCCTTCTTCAGCAAATCCTTCCTCCTCGTTTTCTAACGTCGTAAAAAGAAATAAAGACACACTTTCAGAACTAAACAAGACAATCAATGCTACAAGTAATACATACAGCAAGCAATCAAGAAGTATCACCCAAAGTTCTCAATTTTTCCCTTAAGAAAAATTGACATAAAAACTATAGTTGAAAAGTCTGCTTTTTCCTAGTGTTTAAATGTGGCCAAAACCATGATTCTTAGTTAGGAACACCATGGACCAGTGGGGTAAAGCACATGTTTTCTAGACAGTAGGGTGTCATATAAAACACATCTTGATGTCTAAAAATTTCCACAACAATCTCTATGGCTAGCACCTATAATTTGCTAAAATACTCAAGTGGTGAAATAAGCTCATGACAACTAGTCAAACCTATTTTCCACCCTGAGGCAAACATACCAGTGGGTGTTCCACTAGCAAATATGCTCACCAAGAGGTTAATAAGCCTCTGGTCACTTTTATAAAAGTGCTCAAAACAAACAAGCAAGCACCCAAAAACTCCTACTCATTACTAGTAGAAAATTTAGGAAAACTACTAGACTAGTTTAGACTACACTAGCTAATGTTATGCACAAGTGTGCAAGCTTTCAGAGGCAAAATACCCCTCTAACCAGTACCATAAATGCTACTGGATCTCACAAAAATATCATAAAAACATAGCTAGGAAACAAGGAAAAACTATGCTTAAAATGCTACACATGTGAGGAGATTAATTCCTAGTCATCCAAGTGCTACTCATGCTTTTGTGCTACTTAAAAGGAAAACTATCAGAGGTGAAAACCCTAAGGTAATAATGCCACAAGGACATTCCATCCTCTGGTTTCAACACCAAGGATCCATATTTTTCCCTAAGGGAAAATAAGACAAAAAGCATACATGAAAATCCTAGTGTGAAATCTAGTCCTTAAGCATTTCTATTTTAAACCTACTTCAAACACAAGCACCAAGCATCCAGAGGTGCTATGACCAAAATAACAGCACCTAAATGGTACTGGTTTCATGAGAATTAATCTAGCAACAAGGATAAAAATCAATTAAAGATCTACTCAAAACATACATAAAAATCTAGCTATTAGCAAGACCTATGCATGGAAAAATAGTTCTAAAATGCTATCATTCAAACCATTTATTCTAACATGTTCAAATAACTTGTAAGCATCATAACCACAATGGAAAACAACATCACAAGCAAGAACACATCATTTGCACCTCACAATATTAACATAAAAAGCAAGATCTAGAATTAAAAATTAGACAGAAAGTAACCAAAACTTGTTCTGTCTCTCTAAATTTTTCTGTGGCTCCAAAAAGTAAATACTTCTAGGATGTGATAGTCCTTATCACTAAAAAGCCTCTCCAACTTGCCTCACTCAAAAATAATATCCCAAACTCCCTCTAAAATTCATGGAATATCCCACTGATGTTTTACCAAAATGGATGGCATTTCCAAATGGTAACTCACCTTGGTGCAAACTAAAATTCTACTGGTAGGTATTGGAAAGGGCTTTCCAAAACAGTTGAGTTTGCTCAAAAATGTTTTGTATTTTTGAAGTTCTATTCATTTCAATTTTTAGGGTACTGTCTGGCATATGATTTATAGAAAAATCATAAAAACTCAAAACATGGTTCTGCCAGTGGGAGATGGTTGTTATTTTGTATGGCTACGAGTACAAAAATTATCAAGGTAAAATAAAAATGTTTGCTACCTTTTCCAAGGCTAAAGCTAAGACCTAGTTAATCTGCCAGAAAAAAAAACTAATTGGCTTTTTAACCGAAACATGCCCAGATGGGCCAGATCTACCGCGCTGGCCCAACAAGCACGCAGCACAGCCCGCCTGCGCGCGCGCGCGCGCGAAACGCTGCATTTAAAGGTGACCGTCGATCCGCAGATCGACGGCTCCTCTCCCTTCTTCCTCCCCGCGTCTCTCTTCTCTCTCTCTCTCTCTGAAACCGGACGAACACCTAGCGAATCTTCGCGGTAGCTCACCTAGGGCTCGAGTCACGTGGAGGGGTGGTGCAGGGTTGAAGGAGGGTGGCCTGGGCGTTGCTGTGGCGCGGGTACGGGCGATGGCGACGCGTGTGCACGGCGGCGGCTCGACGGCGATCTGCGGCTGCTCCGAGGACGGCGGCGCGGATCCTGCAAGCGAGAGAGGGCCAGAGGATGTCAGGGAGGTAGGCTAGCTCCAGGGGGTTGCAAAGGAGGAGAAAAGGGCTCGGGAGAGGCAGTGGTAGCGGTTGCCACCTCGAGCTCGATCTGCTCGGTCTGAGAATGGCCACGGCCTGCCTCGCTCGCAGAGAGCGAGTGAGCAAGCGAGAGCTTGATGGGGTGAGTTAGTGTGGCGAGGAGAGTGTGCTGGCGAGAGGGTTTGGCCACTAGGGCTATGTAGGCACGAGGCCAAGGGTGGTGGCTCGGGTTGGCAATGGCATGGGCATGCCTTGCCCTTTGGGGTTTCTCCAAGGGTGGCCACGGTTCCAATTGGTTCCTAGGGGTCAAGCCAGTACAAATGGATGAGCTAAGTCACAGCAAGGGCCAAGGGATGGGTAAAAGAAAGAAAAACCACTATTTCAACCACTATTGTGACCTCACTCATTAGTCAAATGCCACCTCATATTTCCCCCTCCCTGGTCAGCCAAAGTAGGATCCAATGCCACCTTCTAGAAGTTTATAAACTAGGTTTTCGAATAGGCAAGGTGGCCTGGCTTGGATCAGTACACACAAGCTAAAAACATCAAGTCCAAAGGTGTAATCACTGTTCTGTCAGAAAAATTCAGTTAGGCAGTGTTTCTGAATTTTTCTAAGTGCTGGAAAAACAGACAGAGATAGCAAAAGTTGGGCTTGTTTTCACCAAGCAAACAAGCTCTAAAATGAGTGATTTAAAAAGCTAATCAGAGGGCAACTATCCAAGTTTCATAACCAACCATTTGATTTGAAAAAGGATAGGTTTATGGCTCTGAAAAAAAATGGTAAAGTGGGTACATTCTCTGTTTTTAAAATGCTCAATTTTCTGTCTTAACAAGATGGCTCAAAAACCATCATGGCATTGTGTGTTAATTTTCTTTGTAGGTTTTTCCAAGAGTGTAGTTTTGTTGTACTCATAACAGAGAGTAGTTTTGATCAAAGAAAATCCATAATTGGATAATCCTTGTGATGGAAAACAAGGGTTGAAAACAGCTACTTGGCTGTTTTTCAGGGCAAAAATTATATTGGAAGATCTAATGAAATCTTTTCCAATTAATTTTATTTCAAGTTAAAGTTGATTCCTAATCATTAATAACACATTTTCAAGTTGAAACTAAAGGTCACCTCAAGTCTTGAAAAATAATCTCATAAGAGCCTTAGTGGAAAACATAGTAAAACAAATATAAAGCAATGTGTTTCTTAGGAGAAAAACTCTCCTCAAGTGAGTGAAAAGAAACACACCATTAATATTGCATAGATAAACATTACTACACAAACATGTTGTCCACTTACTTGCATTACAAAAGTCTTAAGAGGCCTGCTAAATTACTATTATACAAGTGCTTAAAAACAGGGATGTGACAAATCTCCCCCCCTTAAAAGAATCTCGTCCCGAGATTCGCGGGTCTAGGCTTTAAGAAAATCAGGGAACTCCTTCCTGATATCATCCTCACGCTCCCAGGTAGCTTCTTCCTCAGAGTGATTGGTCCACTGAATCTTAAGGAATTTTATAGCACGCCTCCTGGTAGCACGCACAATTTCCTCGAGAACCCGCAGGGGTCTATCACGATAAGTCAAATCATCATTTATGTCAATGGTCCTGAAATCCACGTCTTGATACGAGAGATCCTTCTCTGGTACTTGCAGACATTTCCGGAGCAATGACACATGGAAAACATTGTGAAAAGCAGATAGCTCCTCAGGTAATTCTAACTGATAAGAAACTTCGCCACGACGTGCCAAGATCTTAAAAGGGCCAATATACCTGGGGGCCAGCTTTCCTTTGACATGGAAACGCTGCATCCCTTTGAGTGGCGTAACACGAAGGTACACGAAATCTCCAATGCTGAAAGAGACATCACGACGCTTCGTATCAGCATAACTCTTCTGACGAGATTGAGCTGTCTTTAAACGTTCCCGAATAAGTTGGACTTGCTCCTCTGCAGCCTTCAAAGTGTCCACACCAAAAACCTGACTGTATCCAGTCTCAGTCCAATTTAAAGGTGTACGGCATTTACGTCCATACAGAGCTTCAAAAGGGGCCATTTGCAAGCTAGACTGATAACTGTTGTTGTAAGAAAACTCTGCGAAGGGCAGACAGTCTTCCCATTTAATTCCATAGGACAACACACAAGCACGGAGCATGTCCTCCAGAATTTGGTTCACACGCTCTGTTTGTCCATCAGTCTGCGGGTGATATGCTGTGCTAAAAGCTAGTTTGGTTCCCAAACTCTCGTGCAACTTCTTCCAAAATCTAGATGTGAACTATGTACCTCGATCAGATACAATCCTGCTTGGGACTCCGTGTAGGCTGACAATCCGAGAAATGTAAAGATCCGCAAGCTGATCTCCACGATAGGTTGTCCGGACAGGAATAAAGTGAGCAACTTTCGTGAGCCTGTCCACGACAACCCATATAGAATCATTTCCTCGGCTGGACCTAGGAAGTCCAGTGATGAAGTCCATTCCCACTTCATCCCATTTCCAAACAGGCACTTGCAATGGTTGGAGCAATCCAGCGGGACGCTGGTGCCCGGCTTTTACTTGCTGGCGGACATGGCACTTGGCTACAAATGAAGCAATCTCTCGCTTCATTCCATGCCACCAGAATCTCTCTTTCAGGTCTTGATACATCTTTGTTCCTCCAGGATGGATAGAATACATGGTCTCATGAGCTTCGACCATGATGGTCTGCTTGAGATCAGATTCAGAGGGAACACAAATACGGCCTTCATACCATAATCCCCCATCAGCATCGATGGTAAACCCAGCAACCTTTTCCTTCTCCATGCGGGCCTTAATCCCATCAATACTTTTCTGGCCTTTCTGCGCTTCTTTGATCTGGTCAACCAGGGTCGGTTTAAGCTCTATGGCGTCTAACATGCCATAGCTGACCACTTCAATGCCAAGCTGGTCCAGCTCTTTCCACAACTCGGGTTGCCTTACTAGGATCATAGCATTTAGAGAGGCCGGCTCTCGACTAAGAGCATCTGCAACCACATTTGCCTTTCCAGGGTGATAATGAATGCTCAGATCATAATCTTTAATGAGCTCAATCCAGCGGCGCTGCCTCATGTTGAGCTCACGTTGAGTAAAGATATACTTTAAACTCTTATGATCCGTGTAAATATCCACTCTTCTTCCCATAAGAAAGTGCCGCCATGTCTTGAGAGCATGAACAACGGCAGCAAGCTCTAAGTCATGAGTGGGATAATTTAATTCGTGGGGTCTCAACTGGCGGGATATGAAAGATATCACCTTCCCTTCTTGCATAAGCATGCTTCCAAGACCAAGTTTAGAAGCGTCACAATATACGTCGAAATTCTTGGTGACATCCGGCATTATAAGGATTGGAGCAGACACCAGTCGGTGCTTCAACTCATTGAAACTTTCTTCACATTTGTCCGTCCATAGGAACTTGCTATCCTTCTTGAGCAACTGGGTGAGGGGTCTGGCTATACTCGAGAATCCCTGAACAAACTTGCGGTAATATCCTGCCAAACCCAGAAAGGATCTGACTTCAGTCTGGTTGGTCGGAGCAGCACGCTTCTCCACAGACTGAACTAGAGCAGGGTCAACAGATATTCCTCCCGCAGATACTACATGTCCAAGAAATCCGACTTCTGTCAACCAGAATTGACATTTACTAAACTTAGCATACAACTGATGCTCACGAAGTGTTCCGAGCACAAGTCTCAGATGTTCTTCGTGTTCTTCCTCACTCCTTGAATATATAAGAATGCCGTCAATAAACACCACGACAAACTTGTCTAGAAAATCCATGAATACCTTATTCATGAGATTCATGAAATAGGCAGGGGCATTGGTTAGACCAAAGGACATTACGGTGTATTCATACAGCCCGTAACGAGTGGTGAAAGCAGTCTTTGGAATATCAGTATCACGGACTTTCAATTGGTGATAACCAGTCCGAAGGTCAATCTTAGAGAAGATTACAGCCCCATTCAGTTGGTCAAACAGGTCTTCAATTTTGGGCAACGGGTATTTGTTCTTGATGGTAACATCATTTAGCTTGCGGTAGTCCACACATAAACGAGTGGTACCGTCCCGTTTTCCCACAAAAATGATCGGAGATCCCCAAGGCGATGCACTAGGGCGAATCAATCCTTTCCTTAACATGTCCTCCAGCTGAGTCTTCAACTCATCTAATTCCTTCGGGTTCATCCGATACGGCTTCTGTGCTATGGGTCCAGTTCCGGGCACTAACTCGATCACAAACTCGATATCCCGATCAGGGGGCATACCGGGTAATTCTTCAGGAAAAACATCCGGGTATTCGCAAACTACCGGAACTTCCTCAAGGACAGGGTGGACTATTCCGGTGTGGCAGTGAACTTGTGACGAGGGTCGAGTTGCAGTGTACGCAACCTTTTCCCCATCCTCAGAGATCATTTCAATAGATTTCTTAGTGCAATCGATAACTCCCTTATACTTGGCCATCCAGTTCATACCGAGTACCACTTCTATCCCTTTGGATCCCAGTACTATAAGATCAGCATGAAAAGTTTTCCCTTGAATTTCTACTGGTACCTCATTGCAAATTAGGTTGGCTTTAGTACTATCCCCAGGTATTTGTACTAACATAGGGTTGTGCATACGGGAATGCTTCATACCACTTTTCTCAGCAAACGGTTTAGTGACAAAGGAATGTGATGCACCAGAATCAAACAGTACTGCGGCTGGTACCGAGTTGACAGGAAACATACCCATCACCATGTCTGGTGCCTCCTGAGCTTCTGCAGCATTGATATGGTTCAGGTGTCCCTTCATCCTATTCTGTCGTCCCGTGGAAGGACCATGGTTCATCTTGGTTGCAGCAGGCTGGGCTGGAGCAGTAGCTTTGTTGGGGCACTCACGAGCGAAGTGGCCCTCCTTTCCACAGGCAAAGCAACCTCCAGAAGGCTTTGAGCTCGGGTTCGGCTTGGGAGCATTGTTGGTGTGGTTCCCATTTCCTCCATTGTTACTTCCATAGCGATTTCCATGATTATTCCCAGAGTGATTACCATGGTTACCACCATAGCTGTTTCCTCCGTACCTTGGTGCATACGGTGCAGGGTGATTGTAGTTGTTGGGCCTTGGTGCATAGTTGTGGTTGGGGCGGGGTGCATAAGCAGGCGCCTTGTGGGTTGGTGGCCTCGCATACGGAGTGTTGCGAGTCCTCTGAGCACTAGGTCCTCCATGAGCAGTCATCTTCCTCTTGCGGTTATCATCAGCAGATTTCCGCTTGTGCTCCAGCACCATAGCGGCATTAGCAAGGGTCTCCATGTCCTGGAATGGAACCACTACTAGAGAGCACTGGAGCTCATCATCCAGCCCATTTAAGAACCTCTCCTTCTTCTTAGCATCAGTATTAATATCATCCTGTGCATACCGGGATAGGGTAGTGAAATTCTCCCAGTATTCAGACACCGGCATGCTTCCCTGTTTCAGATTCAGAAACTTCTCCCGCATAAGTGCCATCATTCCCTGGGGAATGTGATACTTGCGGAACCTTGCAGATAATTCCTCCCAGGTGAACACGTGACCAGCAGCAACAGTCTCACGTGTAGTTTCCCACCAAGTCCTGGCAGGACCAGCGAGAAAATGGGAGGCCAACAGGACCTTATCATTCTCCTCAACTGAAGCGACCTCCAGTTTGTTTGCAATGGTGCGGAGCCAGTCGTCAGCATCGAGAGGCTCCACAATCCTTGTGAAAACTGGGGGGTTGGTGTGCTGAAAGTCTCTCAGTCTTGAGCGAGCACCATTGCCATTGCCATTGCCATTATTGTTGGCGGCAGCAGCTAGTTGTTGCAGAGCGGTAATGGTAGCTGCACTCTCATCTCGGCTGGCCTGGCGATCTTCCATCAGCAGGGCCAACAGCGCCTCCACTGTGGGTGGAGGTGGCGGTGGGGGTTCGCGACGGGGTGCCATGCTGAAGTGAAAAATGGGTAAGTCTAAGAAATAAATTCTTGTTTTTGAAAACCCAGTACCTTAATATTTAAACAAAAGGAATACTAGCGATATGTTTCAAAAACAAGAGCGGGGCAGTCGCAAACTTGAATGAAATGAACGCAAGTAGTGACAATCAACAGAAAACCAAGCCAAACATTTCATTCATCACCATAATTAAACAGAGTTTCTTACATTACACACAAACATCACAAGCCATATCATACAAGGAAGGCTTCCTCGAGCTACAGGGGGTGCGATTGGTGGGGTCATCGCAAGGCTACTACTAGCAAACTATCTAGCAAAACGATCTAGCATACCTAACTAGTATCTAGACCAGCACCATGTGCTAAGGGTGAGAAGGCAGCGACTACACAGAGTCGTCGCTGTCCCCAACGTCGAAGATACGCTCCTCAGGGTCCTCCTCCTCCTCGTCAAGCAGGTCATCATCATCCTGCTCGCTAGCCTCGCTCATATCCATCCCCTCTAAGTCGGAGGGAACATCCTCAATAGGCAGAAGATCCTCAATCTCCCTGTGGAGCTCTGCGGCCTCCTCCTCCAGCTCCTCTACGGCAGCGTCTCTCGTGGCTATGTCATCACGAGCTATCTGAAGCCTGCCGCGCAGAATGGCGTTAGCCCCCTCCAGGGCCGTCAGTCTAGTGGTGAGGCGTGCACGGCCAAGGCGGGTGGCCCTCAGCTGCCTCCGTAAGGCACGGTGCCTCGCGGTAGTAGCCTCCAACTGCTCCCTCAGCTGGGACAACTGCTGAGCCAGAGCTCCACTCTCCTCCTGGCTGTCGTGAAGCTCAGCCCTCAGCTCGTCAGTCTCGGCTATCAGTGTTTGGTGCACCAATATGCCGTGGAGGGTGTCAAGACGCTGGTCGTCCAACCTGAGCTGAGTGCGGTGTAGCAGAATCTCCATCTCGTCCAAGTGGGGACCAACAGTGGTAAAGTCTGGCTCGACAGGAAGTGGTATGCCATCCTCATCACGCCTCCCAATCAGCTCGAACCGGGAACCGATGAACATGTACTCCCCGATGTGTGCCAGACGTGCTACTGACTCCTGAATCACGCGCACCGCAGCCTCGTTCCAAGAACGATCAACAGCATGGTACACGTAGGCCTCCACTGTCGGGCTAGCCAGAGGTGCGCGGATAGTGACCTCCGCGTACCAGTCTCCCTCCAGAGGTGCCCCGACAACTAGTCCTCCTCGCAGCTCCGGAAGTGGCCGTCCCAACACAGTAGCCATAGATACTAGCCTCTCCTCGAAAAGGAAAGACTCGCCACGTGGACGTCCCAACTGAAAAGCCACGGTGATGTCCACGTCCATCTACACAAAATTTTAAGTATAGTTTAAGTTAGATCCAAGTGTGCAAGATTTTAGGTTCATGCAAGAAATAACTTTAATGCAAGTAGAGTCTAACCCAGGGAGGTGGTGGGATATAGGGAATAGTTTTATACTTAGTCATATATCCAAATTTTTTTGTATTTGTTACTTAGATTATCGGAGTATACACTAACGTCCATGCTAACTAAGGTCTCCTAGAGTCAGGATGGCTCTGATACCAACTTTGTAGAGGCCCCAGACCGGTAGGTCCAGAACCCCTCATATGCATTCATTCACGATCCCAGAAGAACCAGTCGTGAACAACATACGTAGTTGGCATACAAAATACATCATCCATTACACGAATATAGAGTCTTACATAAATGGTCACATGACCAAGTTCTTGATAACTGTCACGCAGGACAGACATTCAAAGTAAACACAGCGGAAGACGATAAGCATAGCGTAGTTGAACCCGAGTCACGCCTCATCCTACAGGCTGCTGACTGGGAGACGATCCTAACTCGCAGGGCCATCAGCGTAGAACTCCTCCTCATAGTACTCCTCTTGAGGTGGCTCCTCGTAGTCTGATAAGTAGATACCAGGGGCGAAACCAAATGAGTACATTTGAATGTACTCAACAAGTCATCCTTTATTAGCTTACAATAATGCATACATGCTTATTTGGTGGAGTGGGTAGGCCATACATATGGCTTAGCTACCCATGACAGATAAAAGATTTGCCATGGTTGATTCTTCAAGTTTACCTCTTTGTAAACAAAATCATTTAAAATACTGTAGTTTTGCTCTCGTAGATATCACATATCTTGGAGGTTTTATAATTCTTTTGGAAAAGAAAGTTTTTCTTTTCAGAAACTTTTAGTAATAGTTTCTTTCTCATCGGTATCTCGCAGATACCAAGTCATTCCTCCATAGTACCTCTCCGGTACAAAAACCTTCCTTCAAAAACCTATTTTGAAAAGTTGACACAATACTAGCTACATGGCCATTCAACCGTCCATATCCGAGGACGCGGCTATCTCGAAATAGTTTTACTCTGCAGAGGTGTACACATTTCCACTAGATCCAGAGTCCGCCATGAAACAACCATGGACTGTTCCCAACCTATGAGAACATCAGATAACTGGTCTTGACTATCCACTCTGTACAAGCTAGTACATGACTATCTCTTCAATTGGGGTTTCCCTCCCTGGCAAGCCATGTCCCACACCGCTCAAACAGGAGACCCAACTACTGCATCCGGAGGGAAAATTAATCCCACACTTTAGATGTCCCGTATACTCACTCCTAGCGACATTTCGGTTCGGAGGATCCAATCCCCTATAGCCTTTGAGATAGCACATATACTAACCCTAACAAGTTTTTAATCAAGCCCCTACCCATATTGGGGTAAAGTGGTAGTACGATAATGGTTGTCCAGCGAAGACTAGGTTATGTGTCTTTTGTAAACATTTCTCATAAAATTTCCCATCATAACAATCCTTCCGGCAGACAGGGTCTCACCCTTCCTCCGGGATCTTCCTTCCATAAGGCATTTGTTTACAAAAACACATTTTATTTAGTTCATTTAAGAACTCAAGTTTTAAGTAGGTGTATGGTATTTAGATACCATTTAGTGTCTAAGGGCTTGGTAATACCAAGTTGACTATTATTATGAGTCCTTATACTAGTAGTATTAATAGCAGTAGTAGGATTCACACAAAAATAGTTTTTGAAGGCATAGTTTTGTAAAACTTCAGAAGTGAAAAGCATGCATGATAGATAATGATAAGTAGTTATACATCAAGCATTAGGATGGCTTGCCTTGGTACAAGTGATGGTCATGATCCTGAAAGTAACAGGAGTTGCAATACCCTTCTTCAGCAAATCCTTCCTCCTCGTTTTCTAACGTCGTAAAAAGAAATAAAGACACACTTTCAGAACTAAACAAGACAATCAATGCTACAAGTAATACATACAGCAAGCAATCAAGAAGTATCACCCAAAGTTCTCAATTTTTCCCTTAAGAAAAATTGACATAAAAACTATAGTTGAAAAGTCTGCTTTTTCCTAGTGTTTAAATGTGGCCAAAACCATGATTCTTAGTTAGGAACACCATGGACCAGTGGGGTAAAGCACATGTTTTCTAGACAGTAGGGTGTCATATAAAACACATCTTGATGTCTAAAAATTTCCACAACAATCTCTATGGCTAGCACCTATAATTTGCTAAAATACTCAAGTGGTGAAATAAGCTCATGACAACTAGTCAAACCTATTTTCCACCCTGAGACAAACATACCAGTGGGTGTTCCACTAGCAAATATTCTCACCAAGAGGTTAATAAGCCTCTGGTCATTTTTATAAAAGTGCTCAAAACAAACAAGCAAGCACCCAAAAACTCCTACTCATTACTAGTAGAAAATTTAGGAAAACTACTAGACTAGTTTAGACTACACTAGCTAATGTTATGCACAAGTGTGCAAGCTTTCAGAGGCAAAATACCCCTCTAACCAGTACCATAAATGCTACTGGATCTCACAAAAATATCATAAAAACATAGCTAGGAAACAAGGAAAAACTATGCTTAAAATGCTACACATGTGAGGAGATTAATTCCTAGTCATCCAAGTGCTACTCATGCTTTTGTGCTACTTAAAAGGAAAACTATCAGAGGTGAAAACCCTAAGGTAATAATGACACAAGGACATTCCATCCTCTGGTTTCAACACCAAGGATCCATATTTTTCCCTAAGGGAAAATAAGACAAAAAGCATACATGAAAATCCTAGTGTGAAATCTAGTCCTTAAGCATTTCTATTTTAAACCTACTTCAAACACAAGCACCAAGCATCCAGAGGTGCTATGACCAAAATAACAGCACCTAAATGGTACTGGTTTCATGAGAATTAATCTAGCAACAAGCCTAAAAATCAATTAAAGATCTACTCAAAACATACATAAAAATCTAGCTATTAGCAAGACCTATGCATGGAAAAATAGTTCTAAAATGCTATCATTCAAAACATTTATTCTAACATGTTCAAATAACTTGTGAGCATCATAACCACAATGGAAAACAACATCACAAGCAAGAACACATCATTTGCACCTCACAATATTAACATAAAAAGCAAGATCTAGAATTAAAAATTAGACAGAAAGTAACCAAAACTTGTTCTGTCTCTCTAAATTTTTCTGTGGCTCCAAAACGTAAATCCTTCTAGGATGTGATAGTCCTTATCGCTACAAAGCCTCTCCAACTTGCCTCACTCAAAAATAATATCCCAAACTCCCTCTAAAATTCATGGAATATCCCACTGATGTTTTACCAAAATGGATGGCATTTCCAAATGGTAACCCACCTTGGTGCAAACTAAAATTCTACTGGTAGGTATTGGAAAGGGCTTTCCAAAACAGTTGAGTTTGCTCAAAAATGTTTTGTATTTTTGAAGTTCTATTCATTTCAATTTTTAGGGTACTGTCTGGCATATGATTTATAGAAAAATCATAAAAACTCAAAACATGGTTCTGCCAGTGGGAGATGGTTGTTATTTTGTATGGCTACGAGTACAAAAATTAGCAAGGTACAATAAAAATGTTTGCTACCTTTTCCAAGGCTAAAGCTAAGACCTAGTTAATCTGCCAGAAAAAAAAACTAATTGGCTTTTTAACCGAAACATGCCCAGATGGGCCAGATCTACCGCGCTGGCCCAACAAGCACGCAGCACAGCCCGCCTGCGCGCGCGCGCGCGCGAAACGCTGCGTTTAAAGGTGACCGTCGATCCGCAGATCGACGGCTCCTCTCCCTTCTTCCTCCCCGCGTCTCTCTTCTCTCTCTCTCTCTGAAACCGGACGAACACCTAGCGAATCTTCGCGGTAGCTCACCTAGGGCTCGAGTCACGTGGAGGGGTGGTGCAGGGTTGAAGGAGGGTGGCCTGGGCGTTGCTGTGGCGCGGGTACGGGCGATGGCGACGCGTGTGCACGGCGGCGACTCGACGGCGATCTGCGGCTGCTCCGAGGACGGCGGCGCGGATCCTGCAAGCGAGAGAGGGCCAGAGGATGTCAGGGAGGTAGGCTAGCTCCAGGGGGTTGCAAAGGAGGAGAAAAGGGCTCGGGAGAGGCAGTGGTCGCGGTTGCCACCTCGAGCTCGATCTGCTCGGTCTGAGAATGGCCACGGCCTGCCTCGCTCGCAGAGAGCGAGTGAGCAAGCGAGAGCTTGATGGGGTGAGTCAGTGTGGCGAGGAGAGTGTGCTGGCGAGAGGGTTTGGCCACTAGGGCTATGTAGGCACGAGGCCAAGGGTGGTGGCTCGGGTTGGCAATGGCATGGGCATGCCTTGCCCTTTGGGGTTTCTCCAAGGGTGGCCACGGTTCCAATTGGTTCCTAGGGGTCAAGCCAGTACAAATGGATGAGCTAAGTCACAGCAAGGGCCAAGGGATGGGTAAAAGAAAGAAAAACCACTATTTCAACCACTATTGTGACCTCACTCATTAGTCAAATGCCACCTCATATTTCTCCCTCCCTGGTCAGCCAAAGTAGGATCCAATGCCACCTTCTAGAAGTTTATAAACTAGGTTTTCGAATAGGCAAGGTGGCCTGGCTTGGATCAGTACACACAAGCTAAAAACATAAAGTCCAAAGGTGTAATCACTGTTCTGTCAGAAAAATTCAGTTAGGCAGTGTTTCTGAATTTTTCTAAGTGCTGGAAAAACAGACAGAGATAGCAAAAGTTGGGCTTGTTTTCACCAAGCAAACAAGCTCTAAAATGAGTGATTTAAAAAGCTAATCAGAGGGCAACTATCCAAGTTTCATAACCAACCATTTGATTTGAAAAAGGATAGGTTTATGGCTCTGAAAAAAAATGGCAAAGTGGGTACATTCTCTGTTTTTAAAATGCTCAATTTTCTGTCTTAACAAGATGGCTCAAAAACCATCATGGCATTGTGTGTTAATTTTCTTTGTAGGTTTTTCCAAGAGTGTAGTTTTGTTGTACTCATAACAGAGAGTAGTTTTGATCAAAGAAAATCCATAATTGGATAATCCTTGTGATGGAAAACAAGGGTTGAAAACAGCTACTTGGCTGTTTTTCAGGGCAAAAATTATATTGGAAGATCTAATGAAATCTTTTCCAATTAATTTTATTTCAAGTTCAAGTTGATTCCTAATCATTAATAACACATTTTCAAGTTGAAACTAAAGGTCACCTCAAGTCTTGAAAAATAATCTCATAAGAGCCTTAGTGGAAAACATAGTAAAACAAATATAAAGCAATGTGTTTCTTAGGAGAAAAACTCTCCTCAAGTGAGTGAAAAGAAACACACCATTAATATTGCATAGATAAACATTACTACACAAACATGTTGTCCACTTACTTGCAATACAAAAGTCTTAAGAGGCCTGCTAAATTACTATTATACAAGTGCTTAAAAACAGGGATGTGACACACTCCTCCACCTCCAGGGAATGTCGGTTTAGCTCCAGCCGGAGCTCTTCCTGGCCATCTCGCGCGGTCGTTAGGTAGAGCTGGGCCTCCCTCAGCGTTGTGGAGGTGTCCTCGCGCTCACGCTCAGCCTCCGCCAGGATCGCGGGCCTTGCCGCGGTTGCTTCCTCTTCCTTCGCCGGGCTGGCCACGACTGCCTCCCGCAGCTGGCCGCCCAGGACCGCAAGGCGCTCCAGCTCGGTGGACAGGACCGCCACTTGAGAGGAGGCCTGGGCAGCAACAACGTCACGAATCTGCCTCAGCAGATCCTCCACTAGGGAGCCAAGACCTAGACCCAGACCGGCGGGCGCGATGGTCGGCTCCAAACACCGATGTTCGGTGGACACCGCACCTGCCTCCGGCGCTACCTCTACATCGACCACGGCCTACGTCCCCGACAACCTCTACACCGACCTTGATTTCCCCCGGATCTAGCACGACGGCAGCATCACCATCGACGCCGGGGGCTGGAGGGAGCGCCAAGGCCTCCTCTGCAAGCACCCCCGGGAGGACCCTGACCGTAGGCGCATCCTCGACAAGGACCTCAACCATGGCCACCTCCGTCGGGGATGGGTCCTCCCGAGGCATTGCAGGGGCGCCAGGAAGCGGCTCATCGGGGGAGTTGTTGGCCTGATCCCTGCCACGAACAACGACAACTTATCGAAGCATAAACCAGGGGAGCAAAAGGAAGAACTAGCAGAAATATCTCTTACCCTCCGCTGAAGCGCCACACTCTGGGGCCACGCAGGCATGACGGAGGTCGCACGACTTGGGGCATCTGATACGTCCATTATGCATCACTGTTTTATATTGCTATTTTCCGTTATTAATCGATATATTTCATGTTATGATGCATCACTTATGTTATTTTATATTATTTTGCATGTTTCATAAATTTTGGAGAATAAACACCGGGACCAGAAATCTGATGGTAAAGCACCGTCAGAATACCCTATTTCAGAAGATCATAAGAAGAGGGGGAACACCGGAGATGTCTAAGAAGTCCAGATGAGGAAGCCATCCACGAGGAGAGCCGGTGGGAGCCCACCATGGTCCCACACCATGTGGTGGCACGCCCCCCTTGGTCGCGCCCTCAGGTGGTGTGGCCACCCTAGCCAACGTCTAGTCGACCCCTTTTGCGTACTTTACCCCCAGGGAACACTAAGCCCCAGACTATCATCAAAGAATTATTCCGCTACCGCCTCGGGGCGGAAAACACCAGAGAGAGAAAACCTCTTCGGCAGGGAGAAATCTGTCGGGGAAATTCCTCTCCGAAGAGGGGAAATCATTGCCATCGTCACCATCATCGCTCCGGGAATCATAAAGATCGTCAGCATCATCATCATCACCACCATCACCCTCATCATCCACCTTCATCCCGCTGTAACAATTAGGGGCCTCTATCTTTGTTTTGCATTAGATCTCTCGCCCAGTGTGGATTACTTGTTAGTAGTTGATGCTTGTGAGATTTATCGGTGTTAGCACTTTATGACCAGATTGTTATTATCCATTATATAACCTATGATTATTATCCATATGATGTCTTGTAAGTAGTTCGTTTAGTTCTTGAGGACTTGGGAGAAGTCATGATGTTAGTAGTTAAGTTATGTTGAAGTAATATCTCGTGGTTCGGTATTTAAGTTGTGGTGCTATTCTTCTAGTGGTGTCATGTGAACATCCACTACATGATACTTCACCTTTGTGGGCCTAGGAGGATGCATTGTGTATTTCGCTACTAATTGTGGGGTTTCCGGAGTGACAGAAACCTAAACCCCTGTTAGGAAACCAATGCATGAGGGAGCGTAGAATCCCACAGTTTTAAGGCTGTGGTTAGATTTATCTTAATTACTTTCTTGTATTTGCAGATGCTTACGAGGGGTATAATCACAAGTATGTATTATTCCTAGTTGGGCGGTGCATTAGCATAGGTTCACCCACACAACATTTCACGAACCAATGGATATTAATCAACCGAAACGAAACGAAATAACTTGATGAAATTCCCATGTGTCCTCAAGAACGTTTGGTAGTCATAAGTAACACAACCAGATTGTCCTTTGATCTCAAATGGATTGGGCCACTCGCTGCAATATTATTTACTGCACTTTATTTACTCGCACTTTATTTATCTGCTATATCAAAAACCTCCAAAAACCCGTTTGCTAGTGTTTAAAGTGAATCCTCTATCCAACATGCTTGTCAACACCTTCTGCTCCTTGTTGGGTTCGACACTCTTATTTATCGAAAGTACTACGATACACCCCCTACACTTGTGGATCATCAAGACTATTTTCTGGCGCCGTTGCCGGTGAGTGAAGCGATATTGGTAAGTGGAAGTGGTAAGAGAAACTTTTACAGTGAGTGATGTTTTTATTTATGTCTGTTGTTTTATTTCATTATGGAGAATACTTTTGGTTCTCTGTTTAGGGGTACTTCTACCATTACTACTAGGGTAGTAGGTAACCCATTATCTGCTGAATTAGATCCTTATAAATATCTATGAAAATTGTTGGACATGTTATGGATAACTGCTATTACGGTGATGGAACTGTCCATCCCGGTGATCATTTGCTCTTTATACATGAATTATGCGAGTTATTCAGGTGTGCAGGTATTACAATGGATCAATTTAAAAGGAAATTATTTTCTTTATCTCTGGAAGGAAGAGTAGCGGAATGGTTCAAATTACTGAAGAATTGTGAATCCATTGGATGGGAGGAAATTGTCACTCTCTTTTATTCTAAATTTTATCCTCCTAGTGAGATTCATAAATACCGGATCAAATGTATAATTTCTAGCCTCATGATGGAGAGAGTATTGCCCAAGCGTGGGGGAGAATGAAGTTATTAATAATCAAATGTCCCGTTCATGAACTCCCGAGTAATATTGTTATCAATAATTTTTATGCAAGGCTTTCTCTTCATGATAAGGATTTATTGGATGCTTCTTGTTCTGGATCATTCACATATATGAAGGAATAATCTAAATGGGATCTTCTTGATCGTATTCAAGAGAACACTGAAGGATGGGAGAACGACAAAGGTAGAAAGTCATGTATAAACTATGATTATGAATGCATTAAATCTTTTATGGGATCCAATGATTTCTATGATGTTAGTGCTGTTTTTGGTCTTGATTCTCAAATCTTTGCAAACTGTCTTAAAGCTTTTTCCTCCTATCTTGATATTCCCAAAAATAATTATCACAGGTATCATGCACCTTATAAAGATATTGTCCCTGCTAGTAATATAGAAGTGCATGTTGTTAATCATGCTGTTCCCGAGCCTTATGTTGAAAAAATGCCTTTCCTTGCTAAGGTGAAAGAACACTCTATGGTGGCTAGTGTGGTTAATAAGAGTAATAAGAAATCTATTGAACCTATGAAAAAATAACTGCTGAACCTGTTGTAGCAATAGTAAAAGATCTTGTTTGTGGAAATGTGGAGGATGAACATGCAGTCTTCTGTGAGGATGCTTCTAATATTGTTTCCCATCCTCATAGACCTAAGAAAACTAGTGTTCGTGTGCTTTCTGTTAAGATTGGTGATCATTGCTGTTATGGTTTGTGTGATATTGGTGCTAGTTCTAGTGCTATACATTATGAGCTCTATAGAGAAATTATGCATGAAAATGGTTCTTGTGAGCTTGAAGATATTGATGTGGTTATTCAGCTTGCTAATAAAGAAATTGTCTTTCCGATTGGTATTGTTAGAGATGTGGAAGTTTTATGTGGTAAGACTAAATATCCCACTGATTTTCTAGTACTTGGTAAGGCTGCTAGTAAGAGTTGTGCTATTATTTTTGGTAGACCTTTCTTGAACAGTTGTGGTGCTATTATAGATTGTAAGAGAGTGGAGATTTTGACTAAATTTGATGGAAAATCTTATGAGTTCAATTTCTCCAAATTTGCTAGAGAACCTTACGAATCTAAATTGCATGTTGAGAATTTTAAAGTTGAACAACTTGCTTCTATTGCTCTTGATCCTACCGATGCTTTGCATCAATTTATGGAGGACCATGAGAGTGAGGTCTTTATGGAAGAGAGAAATGAGATTGACGATATTCTTCTTCGTCAACCGGTGATACTAAAACATAATTTACCTGTGGAAGACTTGGGTACCACATTACCACCCAAGGAGGATCCTGATGATCTTAAATATGCTTATCTTGATGATAAGAAAATTTATCATGTTATTATTAGTGCTAAACTTTCAGGTGAAGGAGAGGAAAGATTATTAGGAATTCTGAAGAAACATCGTGGAGCTACTGGATATACTCTTGATGATTTGAAGGGAATTTCTCCCACTATATGTCAGCATGCTATTAATATTGAACCTGATGCAAAGCCAGTAGTTGAACATCAACGCCGTTTTAATTCCTAAGATGACGGAAGCGGTAAGAAATGAGGTATTAAAACTCCTTGAAGCTGGTATTATTTTTCCTATTGATGATAGTAGATGGGTGAGCCTTGTGCATTGTGTCCCTAAGAAGGGAGAAATGAATGTTGTGCCTAATGAAAACAATGAGCTCATTCCACAAAGAGTAGTAGTTGGTTATAGAATGTGTATTGATTTTAGAAAGGTTAATAAAGTTACTAAGAAAGATCATTATCCTTTACCCTTTATTGATCAAATGCTAGAGAGGTTGTCTAAGAAAACTCATTTTTGCTTTCTTGATGGTTGTTCTGGGTTTTCTCAAATTGATGTTAGGAAGAAAGATCAAGAGAAAACAACCTTTACTTGTCCTTATAGTACTTATGCTTATAGACGTATGCCTTTTGGTTTGTGTAATGCTCGTGCTACGTTTCAAAGATGCATGTCTGCTATTTTTCATGGTTTTTGTGAAGAGATTGTGGAAGTATTCATGGACGATTTCTCCGTCTATGGAACTTCTTTTGATAATTGTTTGCACAACCTTGATTAAGTTCTGCATAGATGTGAACAAACTAATCTTGTTCTTAATTGGGAGAAATGACACTTTATGGTGAATGAAGGAATTGTTCTTGGACATAAAATTTCTGAAAGAGGTATTGAAGTTGATAGAGCTAAAGTGGAAGCAATAGAGAAAATTCCCTGTCCTAGGGATGTTAAAGGTATTCGTAGTGTTCTTGGTCATGCTGGTTTTTATAGGAGGTTTCTTAAATATTTCTCTAAAATATCAAAGCCTCTTACTAATCTTCTTCAAAAAGATGTACCATTTATTTTTTATGGTGATTGTAAGGAAGCTTTTGAAACTTTAAAGAAGGATTTAACTATTGTTCAACCACCTGATTGGAATTTACGTTTTGAAATTATGTGTGATGCTAGTGATTTTGTTGTAGGTGCTGTTCTTGGACGGCGCGTAGATAAGAAGTTGAATGTTATTCATTATGCTAGCAAGACTCTTGATGTTGCTCAAAAGAATTATGCTACTACAAAAAAAGAGTTCTTAGTTGTAGTTTTTGCATGTGATAAGTTTAGGCCTTATATTGTTAATTCAAAGGTTATTATTCATATTGACCATGCTACTATTAGATACTTTATGGAAAAGAAAGATGCTAAGCCTAGGCTGATTAGATGGGTGTTGCTTTTAAAGAGTTTGATTTGCATATTGTGGATGGGAAGGGTGCTGAAATTCCTGTTGCTGATAACTTGTCTAGATTGGAAAACATTACTTTTGACCCTATCCATGTTAATGATTGTTTTGCAAATGAACAGTTGGCTGCAATAAAGGTAAAATCCCAAGATATTCCATGGTATGCTGATTATGCTAACTTTATTGTTTCGAAGTATTTGCCTCCAACATTTACAGCTCAACAAAGAAGAAAATTCTTTTATGATTTGAGGCATTATTTTTGGATGACCCACATTTATGTAAAGAAGGAGTAGATGGTATTATGAGAAGATGTATTCCAGATCATGAACAACGTGAAATATTGAAGAAGTGCCATGGTAGTGCTTATGGAGGACATCACCCTGGAGATAGAATCGCACATAAGGTTCTACAATTAGCTTTCTATTGGCCTACTCTGTTTAAAAATGCACGTAAATTTATTTTATCTTGTGATGAATGTCAAAGAGTAGGAAACATTTCAAGACGTAATGAAATGCCTATGAGTTATTCTCTTGTTATTGAAACTTTTGATTGTTGGGGATTTGACTTTATGGGTCATTTTCCTCCTTCGAATGGTTACACTCACATTCTTGTTGTTGTTTATTATGTTACTAAGTGGGTAGAAGCTATACCTACAAAAAGTGCTGATGGTGAGACCTCTTTAAAAATGCTTAAGGATGTCAATTTTCCTAGGTTTGGTGTGCCTATGTATCTTATGACTGATGGAGGTTCTCATTTTATTCATGGTAGTTTTTAGAAAAAACCTTTCTAAATATGATGTTTATCATAGAATTGCCTCAGCTTATCATCCTCAAACCAGTGGGCATGTAGAATTATCAAATAGAGAAATTAAATATGTCTTGCAAAAGACTGTTAATAAATCTAGGAAGAATTGGTCTGATAAGTTGAATGATGCTTTATGGGCTTGTAGAACTGCTTATAAAAATCCTATGGGTATGTCTCCCTATAAAATGGTTTATAGAAAAGCTTGTCACTTGCCTTTAGAATTAGAACACAAAGCTTATTGGGTAGTGAAAGAACTAAATAAATATTTTAAACTTGCTAGTAAGAAAAGAATGCTTGATTTGAATCATTTAGATGAATGGAGATGTGAAGATTATGAAAATGCCAAGCTCTTCAAAGAGAAAGTTAAACAATGGCATGATAAAAGAATCCTTAAAAGAGAGTTTCATGTTGGTGATAAAGTTCTATTGTATCGGTCTCATCTCAGATTTTTTGCAGGAAAATTACTCTCCCGATGGGAAGGAACTTATATTATTGTAGAAGTGTATCGTTCGGGGGCGCAATCAAAATTTCTTCCCTCAAAGATAACACTACACAAGTGGTAAATGGGCAAAGACTCAAACATTATATTTCTGGGGATTCCTATGATGAAGATGTTGATGTTATTCAAGTAATGACTCCGAAGAAGTTCATTAGAGGGAAGATTCCAGAATCTGCAGAGTTTGTTTTGGAATAGGTAACAGTTTTGTTAAGAAAAAGTTCGCGGATTACCTTCCAAGTTATAATTTATTGATTTTTGGAAAATATTAAAAATGTCGAGCCGAAGAGGAGTTGGGAGATGGTGCCCCGGAGTCACCACACCACCTGGGGGCGTGGGCCCACCCTTGGCCGCGCCACCCTATGGCCTGGGATCCCCGGAGCCCCTCTCTGGCTTGTTTTCGACCTAGACTTTCCTTTTGTTACGCATATTTTTGCTATATAACCCCCCCGGACCCCCTGAGGTCCATATATCATTTTCTCGTCGTGTTTTTGTTTCGAGTTGTTTCTGCTAGGATCTGTTTTCAGTTTAGAAGCATCATGGTCTCCGCCAACAACAACAAGGGGAAGGGACCGAAGGAAGATGATCTCCAAGACCGGAAGCCGGAGGAGGAGATCGAGAGTGGAGCTGAAGGAGATGTAGAAGAAAACCCACGAGTGCATCCACGCGCTGCCATCGCAAGCATTGGAGTGGTTACAAAACCTTCCAAGCAAATAGCAAGGATGAGCACTGGAGGGAAGGCCCCACGACACTGCTTAGCTTCAAGGACACCACTTTCAGGCATAAAGAAACCTTTTCGTACTTTAATTCATGAGTATTAATCTAGGAGGGTACCCGAGGCAGATTTTCCTTCTTGTTGGGATATGGATCGTTCTAACCGTGCAGATAGAGAAAGCTCTCAACCTAAGGAAGTGTGGGGGGAAAATCTTGATGGCTGGAATTCATCGTCTGACAAGCATGCAAACCGTATTGATCATAATACGGAGATGATGCGTATGCTTATGTTCGCAATTCAAGATCTAAAGAAATCAACTGATAAGCTCATCGAGAAGGATTCACCACCACCACTGAAGAATTGATTCGTCATTGGTATTGGCATCCCCTTGGCTTGTTCCAATCTTGGGGGAGTGCCGCGGTATCACACTTTTATATTTCACCCTTTTTTACCTTTAGTAGAGTCATATCCTGAGTAGAGAAAATATCATATAGGATGGTTTGCAGTATGGAAGTGTCGCTCCTTAGTTGGTTATCGTTGTATCCCTTGGTTTGAGTTGCCGTATGAAATATTAATGAGAGTTTCACCATCTGCTTGTTCTACTTTATTTTAGTTTGCAATTTTTTGTTATGTGATTGATCTTGTTACTAGTATTGGTATCAATTTTGGAGCTTCAAGATAATTTAGTTGGTATTGGCAAACTTAGCATTGGTCAGTAGCAACAATTCATTGAGACCTTAAGTAGAAAAGAGGGAGTTGCATGTAGATATATTATTACATGATCTTTCTTTCTTATTAGATCATAAGCTTAGTATTCTCAAATAAGTTTGTTTGCACCTTAAAGGAAGATTGCATGATTGACTTTATCATACTTGTTGAGTGGATTTCACTTCCTGGACTAGTGGCTTCATCCGCTTATCCAAATGCTAGAAGAGCTGGCAGCGGGGTTCCCATCCCCAAATAATAATACAAATTATCTTCACTATTTTTTTTCCCTGATTTATCAGTCAAAGCATAATTGTGTAAACAAAAGAGAAAGAGGGATGATCTTCTATACCAGTTGCGTCCTTCAATGGGAGCCGCTCTTGTGAAGTCTAGTTGGCTTGTGACGTATTGTATTTTTTGTTTGCCATTCGTTGACATAAACATACACCTCCCAAAATTAGACACTCCTCCATGGTTTGTGATTGTTGGCAGGGCACCCGAGGATCAGGTTAGCCATGGTTTGTGTAAGAAAGGTTGGGAGGAGTGTCAACCATTTTATACCTCTGTTTTACAAAAAAATAGCTCTAGCACATGACTGATCCATGCTTCCCCTCTATGAAGGGCCTATCTTTTACATTTATGTTGAGTTAGTAAACCTACTTTTTTCTGTCTTAAGCAAGAATTGAGTTGTTGTGGATTCATCCGACCAATATGTTGATTTACTGAATCATTTTCTTTATTCTTCCTTGTCGCTACAATGCTTTTATCTGTTTGAATAACACTTTGAAAGTTACCAATGTTGCAATATGAGACTGTTGTAATTGAGCATGATAAACTCTGCTAGATAGCTCTACTATAAAGACTCTGTGCCGAAGATAAGTACAGTGTTAATTGTTACTCTGACCAAGAAAACGTAGTTTTTGCTTTTACCAATTTTTATTTGACCTTTTGCACCTTTATTGTTCCTTTAAACATTCCAAGTTTGATTATATGAGAGGAAGTATTGTTGTCTAAAATGACTTGTTCTTTGTTAGATGTGATGCCCATTGTCCGAATTTTATTTATCGACAACTCACTCCATAACCTGTGGTAATGTTTACTGAGTTTAGTTTCGCTTGGAACAAGCAAGGTCTAAGCTTGGGGGGAGTTGATACGTCCATTTGCATCATCATTGTTTTATATTGTTATTTTCTGTTATTCATCGATATATTCATGTTATGATGCCATCACTTATGTTGTTTATCTTATTTTGTATGTTTTCATAAAATTTGGAGAATAAACACCGGGACCAGAAATCTGATGGAAAAAGCACCATCAGGATACCCTATTTCGTAAGATCAGAAGAAGAGGGGGAACACCCGAGATGTCTTAGAAGTCCAGATGAGGAAGCCAGCCACGAGGAAAGCCAGAGGGGGCCACCAAGGGCCCACACCATGTGGTGGCGCCGCCCCTTGGCCGCGCCGCCAGGTGGTGTGGCCACCCTAGCCCACCACTGGTCGACCCCTTTCGCGTACTTGACCCCCAGGGAACCCTAAGCCCCAGTCTCATCGAAGAATTATTCCGCCGCCGCCTCGGGGCGGAAAACACCAGAGAGAGAAAAGCTCTCCGACAGGGAGAAATCTGCCGGGGAAATTCCTCTCCGGAGAGGGGAAATCATCGCCATCGTCACTGTCATCGCTCCAGGCATCATCAAGATCGTCATAATCATCATCATCATCACCACCAGCACCATCACCCTCATCATCCACCTTCATCCTGCTGTAACAATTAGGGGCCTCTATCGTTGTTTTACATTAGATCTCTCTCCCGGTGTGGATTACTTGTTAGTAGTTGATGCTTGTGAGATTAATCGGTGTTAGCACTTTATGACCAGATTGTTATTATCCATTATATCACCTCTTATTATGATCCATATGATGTCTTGTGAGTAGTTCGTTTAGTTCTTGAGGACATGGGAGAAGTCATGATGTTAGTAGTGAAGTTATGTTGAAGTAATATCTCGTGGTTCGGTATTTAAGTTGTGGTGCTATTCTTCTAGTGGTGTCATATGAACATCGACTACATGATATTTCACCTTTATGGGCCTAGGAGGATGCATTATGTATTTTGCTACTAATTGTGGGGTTGCCGGAGTGACATAAACCTAAACCCCCGTTAGGAAACCAATGCACGAGGGAGCGTAGAATCCCGGAGTTTTAAGGACGTGGTTAGATTTATCGTAGTTACTTTCTTGTATTTGCGGATGCTTACTAGGGGTATAATCACAAGTATGTATTAGTCCTAGTTGGGCAGTGCATTAGTATAGGTTCACCCACACAACACTTCACGAACCAATGGATATTAATCAACCGTAACGAAGCGAAAGCACTTGATGAAATTCCCATGTGTCCTCGAGAATGTTTGGTAGTCATAAGTAACACAGCCGGCTTTTCCTTTGCTCTCAAAAGGATTGGGCCACTCTCTGCAATATTATTTACTGCACTTTATTTACTCGCACGTTATTTATCTGCTATATCAGAAACCTCAAAAAACCCGTTTGCTAGTGTTTACAGTGAATCCTCTATCCAACCTGCTTGTCAACATCTTCTCCTCCTCGTTGGGTTTGACACTCTTATTTATCGAAAGAAGTTCGATACACCCCCCATACTTGTGGGTCATCAGCTTCTCAGCCGCGACACCGGAGGATGATGGGCCATCGTCTATCCGTGGCCTCGTCCCCAAATGGCGATCACTGAGCACCTCGATGGCTCTCTCGCCATCGCCCAGGAGCGACTGCCACGGGGCGCTAACACCATCGTCCTCTCCATCAGAGGACATCACCAACCGACGATGCCTCCGTGAGGGGGATACGTCGGCTGCGGAGGCATGAGGGAAAGGAGGGCCTTCGGCACTCTCCTCGACGGAATCCAGGGCGTAAGGATTATCTTCACGTGACTCCATCCCTTCAGGGAAAGGTCCCCACCTGTCGAATGACGACACCATCTCCAAGAATGCCTCCCTATCCACCACCAGAACATCCGCTAACAGGAACCAAGCCGAGGGGAAGTCCCGTCGGCCAGTCGAATTAAAAAAGCACCCTAAGCGCCATGGAGGTGGTGCGAATGCTGGTGAAGCGATGATCCAGGCGCATTGGTTCGTCGGGCCTGAATACAACCACAAGGGCCTCTCATGGCGCTGCAAGGGGGCGAGGCGCCTCTGCACCATCTCTGAAACAATCATCTCAAAGGTGAGGCCGAAGCCGTGAAGTTCGTGTATGAGCTCCATCAGAGGTTGAAGACTATCGTCGGGGCGTTCCTCCGACCGCCACCCCGAGTGGCGCACGGGCGGGGACGAAGGGAACTCCAGTAGGTCGCAAGCTTCCCATGCCTCGACGTATAGCCACGACGAGAAAAAATCAGGGGACTCAGGAAGGGTCTCCATCTAGGGTAACGAGGCCCCCAAACAGTCCCCACGCGGAAGGAGAGGTCCCCGATGCCCGGCTCTGCCTGATCCTCTTGCAGATCGAAGAAACAGCGGAAGAGAGCTCTAGAGGGCTTCACGCCTAGGAAGGCCTCATAGTAAAAAGCAAAGGTGGAACCAGGGGACAGGTGGAGGAGGCGGATGCGGTAATGATCAACATTGCGTAGAAGAAGGAAGATAAGGGGGAATCACTCCCGCGATCACCGACCGGAAGAAGATCAGGTACATCGTCAGGGAGAGGTCGTCGAGGTCGGCTGTACCCGCGAGGAGAAAGGTGGCGTCGTGCTCATTGGAAGAGTGCGCTGATATGTATCCTTAATTTATGATGTTCCATGTTGTTTTCTTATTGTTTCCCACATGTTTGCTATACACTTTATGTCATTTTTATCGATTTTCCGGACTAACCTATTGACAAGATGCCATAGAGCCAGTTCCTTGTTTCTGCTGTTTTTAGTTTCAGAAAAGTTGTTGTGGAAATATTCTCAGAATTGGAAAATTCGAAGCCCGGAAGTCTTAGAATTCCCGAAGGTTCCACGAAGTTCCGAAGAGACCCGGAGGGGGGCCTCAGGGGGATCACACCATAGGGAGACGCGCCAGCTGGCCGCGCCATGGGGTTGTGTGGGACCCCCTGCCTCCATCGCCTTTGCTCTTTCGCCATGGGTTACTCAAGTGGTCAGACCACAAGGTCTTCTTCGACATCAACGACCACCCCAAGTCCACGTGGACTGTGGGAATCCTACCCCTGGTCTGCACCCCCACCATCAACAACATCTCCGTCAACAAGACACTACTCAACGGGGGTTCAGGCCTCAACGTCATCTCGGTGCCTACATTCGAACGGTTCCAGGTGCCATACGAGCACCTGGCTCCCACGAGGCCGTTCACCGGCGTCATCGACGGCACCACGGTCCCCCTGGGACAGGTGCGCCTTGCCGTCACGCTCGACACTCGCCAAAACTATCGCACCGAGACTCCCAACTTCGACGCCGTGCACATCGCCCTCCCCTACAATGCCATCCTTGGGTACCCAGCTCTCGCAAAATTCATAGTTGTGACGCACCACACATACAACCTTGCCAGGCTAGCCGGGCCTGCTGGCACCATCACCATCCATGGAGAGATGGAGGAGGCGACGCACTCAGTCGAGCGAGCCTACAAGGAGGTGGCCATCTCCCACCCGGCCGATGAAGACGACGTGGGACACCTCGATGAGGCTCCCACGAAGATGCTGCTCGCTTCGCACGAAGGAGCAGCCACCCAGAAGACCCCCCAGAGCACTAGAGGCTCGGGGGCTACCACCTAGAAGACCCCCCAGAGCGCTGGAGGCTCAGGGGCTGCCACCGCTCTCCATGCGAGAGGGAGGAGTGCTCACCACATGCTCGTTCCATGGCCCCCACAAGGCCGTGGAGACGCACCCTCGAGGGGACCCCGTGATGCCACGATAAAAACAACGCTGGGACCTCTCTCCGTGAGGGTCTCATGGAGCTCTTGCCAGGCGGACCACAAGGCCGCGGGAGCTTCTACCCACACAAGTGGGAGGCTCGCTCCGGCGGGGCAATATTTTGTTACTCGAGGGCGCCACAAGGACACTACATCCTCGAGCTATGAACCTGAACTCGCGCGAGTACCAACCCCATGACGATGGGAGTCCCGTGTCCGTACGGCGATGTCAAGTGCCTCTTGGGGGACCACAAGATCACGACATCCCCAAGAATTTTGTAAGAGAACAATGTCTCACCCTAGCAGTAAAATCTTGTTGCTTTCACAAAGCAATCTGTCCTAGCATTCCGGCATGCCTGCATCTTGCATCCAACAAAACATCACGTGCATTCATCCACGCATGCATCCTTCCTCTCTCCAGAGAGGCGCGCGAAGGACTTTTTCCTCTCGAAAGCATCCCGCGAGCGGGGGCTGGAACCGTGCATGCAAGTGGGTCGCTATCGCACACAAACACTTCGCCAAGTCCCTCGGTTTTTCTCCTCGCGAGATGCTCATGAAGGAACAACCAAGCGCGCACCTCTCCAGAGGCACAAATTGCAGGTAATGGTGACAACCTCGCTCCAAGGAACAAGCAAGCAACACGCAAACCCCCGCACAAAGCTCAAGAGGGTCCTCCGCAAGGAGCAGCCGGAGGATCACCACGAAGGACACAAACAAAGTGCCTCGAAGGACACCATCACAAAAGAGCTAAGTATCACCATAAGGAAGTACCAGTGAAATAAAACCCAACAAAACAAAGTTACCATCCAACAAAATCTTCACCTACTGCCTATTTACATGCACCAGGGAATAGTCGTGCGGCATCCTCAGCATCATCATCAGAGCCCCCCGCTTCATCAGCGTTAGGGGGGTCGGCGAAGACGAACCGGATGGCGGACCGAACTTCTCAGTGAAGGCATTCACTGCCTCGCGCACCTGACCTCGGAGGGACTCCCGAAGATGGCGCGGGATAGGCGCGGAGAGAGTATAAAAGTCGAATAGGGGATTGGCAAGCTGAAGACAGGAGAAGGCGTGGTTGAAAGCCACTGCAAGGATCTGGCCCTTCTCCTCGTTCAAGACTTGGTCCAGATACTGGACCTCCTCCTCGAGTGTCTTGATGAACTCCGAGAAGTAGTTGATGTAGCCGGCGCCGGTGTACTCGAGGGGGAGAGCCGGCGTCTCGACGTGTAGGCGATTGGCGACGGTGCGGGCGCGGCTCACCGTCTTGCGAAACAACGTCTAGAATTGGCACTGTAGCTCAAGCGCCTGCTGAGAAGAGGCACGACGCTCCTCTCCGACCGCCACGAGTGGAGCGATCTGCTCCTGCAGGGCGAGAAGGTCTGCCTGGTACTTCACAGCTTCCTTGGCAGCCAAGATCTTGGCTTGCCTCTCCTCATCGCACCTCCGGCGGATCATATCCAAATCCACCTCCAGCTCCCTCACTTTCTTCTCCAGCTCTTTCTTCCGCTTGGAAATCTTGGCTTCCAAGTCCTTGGTCTTCCGACAAAACTCCCTCTGGAGTTCATTACGGATGGTGGCGCGACTCGCCTCGACCTCCTTCTCGATGCCCCGGTCGGGGTCTGCCCTTGCTCGGGCAAGGCAGGCATTGCTAGCGGCAACCTTCTCCAGGGTGCGGGCCTCTATCTGCCGCACCTCCGCCTCGAGGGTGTCGAGGCGCTCACGCTCGAGGCTGAGATCGATCTCAGTGCAGGACAGCCGCTCTTCCCGCTTGACAAGGTCACCCTTAGCCTCGCTGGCCATGTCCTCCTTAGAAGCAAGTCCCTCCTCTTTTCCCGACGAAGATGAAGTCACTCTGTAGAGGCCCCAGACCGGTAGGTCCAGAACCCCTCATATGTATTCATTCACGATCCCAGAAGAACCAGTCGTGAACAACATACGTAGTTGGCATACAGAATACATCATCCATTACACGAATATAGAGTCTTACATAAATGGTCACATGACCAAGTTCTTGATAACTGTCACGCAGGACAGACATTCAAAGTAAACACAGCGGAAGACGATAAGCATAGCGTAGTTGAACCCGAGTCACGCCTCATCCTACAGGCTGCTGACTGGGAGACGATCCTAACTCGCAGGGCCATCAGCGTAGAACTCCTCCTCATAGTACTCCTCTTGAGGTGGCTCCTCGTAGTCTGATAAGTAGATACCAGGGGCGAAACCAAATGAGTACATTTGAATGTACTCAACAAGTCATCCTTTATTAGCTTACAATAATGCATACATGCTTATTTGGTGGAGTGGGTAGGCCATACATATGGCTCAGCTACCCATGACAGATAAAAGATTTGCCATGGTTGATTCTTCAAGTTTACCTCTTTGTAAACAAAATCATTTAAAATACTGTAGTTTTGCTCTCGTAGATATCACATATCTTGGAGGTTTTATAATTCTTTTGGAAAAGAAAGTTTTTCTTTTCAGAAACTTTTAGTAATAGTTTCTTTCTCATCGGTATCTCGCAGATACCAAGTCATTCCTCCATAGTACCTCTCCGGTACAAAAACCTTCCTTCAAAAACCTATTTTGAAAAGTTGACACAATACTAGCTACATGGCCATTCAACCGTCCATATCCGAGGACGCGGCTATCTCGAAATAGTTTTACTCTGCAGAGGTGTACACATTTCCACTAGATCCAGAGTCCGCCATGAAACAACCATGGACTGTTCCCAACCTATGAGAACATCAGATAACTGGTCTTGACTATCCACTCTGTACAAGCTAGTACATGACTATCTCTTCAATTGGGGTTTCCCTCCCTGGCAAGCCATGTCCCACACCGCTCAAACAGGAGACCCAACTGCTGCATCCGGAGGGAAAATTAATCCCACACTTTAGATGTCCCGTATACTCACTCCTAGCGACATTTCGGTTCGGAGGATCCAATCCCCTATAGCCTTTGAGATAGCACATATACTAACCCTAACAAGTTTTTAATCAAGCCCCTACCCATATTGGGGTAAAGTGGTAGTACGATAATGGTTGTCCAGCGAAGACTAGGTTATGTGTCTTTTGTAAACATTTCTCATAAAATTTCCCATCATAACAATCCTTCCGGCAGACAGGGTCTCACCCTTCCTCCGGGATCTTCCTTCCATAAGGCATTTGTTTACAAAAACACATTTTATTTAGTTCATTTAAGAACTCAAGTTTTAAGTAGGTGTATGGTATTTAGATACCATTTAGTGTCTAAGGGCTTGGTAATACCAAGTTGACTATTATTATGAGTCCTTATACTAGTAGTATTAATAGCAGTAGTAGGATTCACACAAAAATAGTTTTTGAAGGCATAGTTTTGTAAAACTTCAGAAGTGAAAAGCATGCATGATAGATAATGATAAGTAGTTATACATCAAGCATTAGGATGGCTTGCCTTGGTACAAGTGATGGTCCTGATCCTGAAAGTAACAGGAGTTGCAATACCCTTCTTCAGCAAATCCTTCCTCCTCGTTTTCTAACGTCGTAAAAAGAAATAAAGACACACTTTCAGAACTAAACAAGACAATCAATGCTACAAGTAATACATACAGCAAGCAATCAAGAAGTATCACCCAAAGTTCTCAATTTTTCCCTTAAGAAAAATTGACATAAAAACTATAGTTGAAAAGTCTGCTTTTTCCTAGTGTTTAAATGTGGCCAAAACCATGATTCTTAGTTAGGAACACCATGGACCAGTGGGGTAAAGCACATGTTTTCTAGACAGTAGGGTGTCATATAAAACACATCTTGATGTCTAAAAATTTCCACAACAATCTCTATGGCTAGCACCTATAATTTGCTAAAATACTCAAGTGGTGAAATAAGCTCATGACAACTAGTCAAACCTATTTTCCACCCTGAGGCAAACATACCAGTGGGTGTTCCACTAGCAAATATGCTCACCAAGAGGTTAATAAGCCTCTGGTCACTTTTATAAAAGTGCTCAAAACAAACAAGCAAGCACCCAAAAACTCCTACTCATTACTAGTAGAAAATTTAGGAAAACTACTAGACTAGTTTAGACTACACTAGCTAATGTTATGCACAAGTGTGCAAGCTTTCAGAGGCAAAATACCCCTCTAACCAGTACCATAAATGCTACTGGATCTCACAAAAATATCATAAAAACATAGCTAGGAAACAAGGAAAAACTATGCTTAAAATGCTACACATGTGAGGAGATTAATTCCTAGTCATCCAAGTGCTACTCATGCTTTTGTGCTACTTAAAAGGAAAACTATCAGAGGTGAAAACCCTAAGGTAATAATGCCACAAGGACATTCCATCCTCTGGTTTCAACACCAAGGATCCATATTTTTCCCTAAGGGAAAATAAGACAAAAAGCATACATGAAAATCCTAGTGTGAAATCTAGTCCTTAAGCATTTCTATTTTAAACCTACTTCAAACACAAGCACCAAGCATCCAGAGGTGCTATGACCAAAATAACAGCACCTAAATGGTAATGGTTTCATGAGAATTAATCTAGCAACAAGCCTAAAAATCAATTAAAGATCTACTCAAAACATACATAAAAATCTAGCTATTAGCAAGACCTATGCATGGAAAAATAGTTCTAAAATGCTATCATTCAAACCATTTATTCTAACATGTTCAAATAACTTGTAAGCATCATAACCACAATGGAAAACAACATCACAAGCAAGAACACATCATTTGCACCTCACAATATTAACATAAAAAGCAAGATCTAGAATTAAAAATTAGACAGAAAGTAACCAAAACTTGTTCTGTCTCTCTAAATTTTTCTGTGGCTCCAAAAAGTAAATACTTCTAGGATGTGATAGTCCTTATCACTAAAAAGCCTCTCCAACTTGCCTCACTCAAAAATAATATCCCAAACTCCCTCTAAAATTCATGGAATATCCCACTGATGTTTTACCAAAATGGATGGCATTTCCAAATGGTAACTCACCTTGGTGCAAACTAAAATTCTACTGGTAGGTATTGGAAAGGGCTTTCCAAAACAGTTGAGTTTGCTCAAAAATGTTTTGTATTTTTGAAGTTCTATTCATTTCAATTTTTAGGGTACTGTCTGGCATATGATTTATAGAAAAATCATAAAAACTCAAAACATGGTTCTGCCAGTGGGAGATGGTTGTTATTTTGTATGGCTACGAGTACAAAAATTATCAAGGTAAAATAAAAATGTTTGCTACCTTTTCCAAGGCTAAAGCTAAGACCTAGTTAATCTGCCAGAAAAAAAAACTAATTGGCTTTTTAACCGAAACATGCCCAGATGGGCCAGATCTACCGCGCTGGCCCAACAAGCACGCAGCACAGCCCGCCTGCGCGCGCGCGCGCGCGAAACGCTGCATTTAAAGGTGACCGTCGATCCGCAGATCGACGGCTCCTCTCCCTTCTTCCTCCCCGCGTCTCTCTTCTCTCTCTCTCTCTGAAACCGGACGAACACCTAGCGAATCTTCGCGGTAGCTCACCTAGGGCTCGAGTCACGTGGAGGGGTGGTGCAGGGTTGAAGGAGGGTGGCCTGGGCGTTGCTGTGGCGCGGGTACGGGCGATGGCGACGCGTGTGCACGGCGGCAGCTCGACGGCGATCTGCGGCTGCTCCGAGGACGGCGGCGCGGATCCTGCAAGCGAGAGAGGGCCAGAGGATGTCAGGGAGGTAGGCTAGCTCCAGGGGGTTGCAAAGGAGGAGAAAAGGGCTCGGGAGAGGCAGTGGTCGCGGTTGCCACCTCGAGCTCGATCTGCTCGGTCTGAGAATGGCCACGGCCTGCCTCGCTCGCAGAGAGCGAGTGAGCAAGCGAGAGCTTGATGGGGTGAGTCAGTGTGGCGAGGAGAGTGTGCTGGCGAGAGGGTTTGGCCACTAGGGCTATGTAGGCACGAGGCCAAGGGTGGTGGCTCGGGTTGGCAATGGCATGGGCATGCCTTGCCCTTTGGGGTTTCTCCAAGGGTGGCCACGGTTCCAATTGGTTCCTAGGGGTCAAGCCAGTACAAATGGATGAGCTAAGTCACAGCAAGGGCCAAGGGATGGGTAAAAGAAAGAAAAACCACTATTTCAACCACTATTGTGACCTCACTCATTAGTCAAATGCCACCTCATATTTCCCCCTCCCTGGTCAGCCAAAGTAGGATCCAATGCCACCTTCTAGAAGTTTATAAACTAGGTTTTCGAATAGGCAAGGTGGCCTAGCTTGGATCAGTACACACAAGCTAAAAACATCAAGTCCAAAGGTGTAATCACTGTTCTGTCAGAAAAATTCAGTTAGGCAGTGTTTCTGAATTTTTCTAAGTGCTGGAAAAACAGACAGAGATAGCAAAAGTTGGGCTTGTTTTCACCAAGCAAACAAGCTCTAAAATGAGTGATTTAAAAAGCTAATCAGAGGGCAACTATCCAAGTTTCATAACCAACCATTTGATTTGAAAAAGGATAGGTTTATGGCTCTGAAAACAAATGGTAAAGTGGGTACATTCTCTGTTTTTAAAATGCTCAATTTTCTGTCTTAACAAGATGGCTCAAAAACCATCATGGCATTGTGTGTTAATTTTCTTTGTAGGTTTTTCCAAGAGTGTAGTTTTGTTGTACTCATAACAGAGAGTAGTTTTGATCAAAGAAAATCCATAATTGGATAATCCTTGTGATGGAAAACAAGGGTTGAAAACAGCTACTTGGCTGTTTTTCAGGGCAAAAATTATATTGGAAGATCTAATGAAATCTTTTCCAATTAATTTTATTTCAAGTTCAAGTTGATTCCTAATCATTAATAACACATTTTCAAGTTGAAACTAAAGGTCACCTCAAGTCTTGAAAAATAATCTCATAAGAGCCTTAGTGGAAAACATAGTAAAACAAATATAAAGCAATGTGTTTCTTAGGAGAAAAACTCTCCTCAAGTGAGTGAAAAGAAACACACCATTAATATTGCATAGATAAACATTACTACACAAACATGTTGTCCACTTACTTGCATTACAAAAGTCTTAAGAGGCCTGCTAAATTACTATTATACAAGTGCTTAAAAACAGGGATGTGACAAATCTCCCCCCCTTAAAAGAATCTCGTCCCGAGATTCGCGGGTCTAGGCTTTAAGAAAATCAGGGAACTCCTTCCTGATATCATCCTCACGCTCCCAGGTAGCTTCTTCCTCAGAGTGATTGGTCCACTGAATCTTAAGGAATTTTATAGCACGCCTCCTGGTAGCACGCACAATTTCCTCGAGAACCCGCAGGGGTCTATCACGATAAGTCAAATCATCATTTATGTCAATGGTCCTGAAATCCACGTCTTGATACGAGAGATCCTTCTCTGGTACTTGCAGACATTTCCGGAGCAATGACACATGGAAAACATTGTGAAAAGCAGATAGCTCCTCAGGTAATTCTAACTGATAAGAAACTTCGCCACGACGTGCCAAGATCTTAAAAGGGCCAATATACCTGGGGGCCAGCTTTCCTTTGACATGGAAACGCTGCATCCCTTTGAGTGGCGTAACACGAAGGTACACGAAATCTCCAATGCTGAAAGAGACATCACGACGCTTCGTATCAGCATAACTCTTCTGACGAGATTGAGCTGTCTTTAAACGTTCCCGAATAAGTTGGACTTGCTCCTCTGCAGCCTTCAAAGTGTCCACACCAAAAACCTGACTGTCTCCAGTCTCAGTCCAATTTAAAGGTGTACGGCATTTACGTCCATACAGAGCTTCAAAAGGGGCCATTTGCAAGCTAGACTGATAACTGTTGTTGTAAGAAAACTCTGCGAAGGGCAGACAGTCTTCCCATTTAATTCCATAGGACAACACACAAGCACGGAGCATGTCCTCCAGAATTTGGTTCACACGCTCTGTTTGTCCATCAGTCTGCGGGTGATATGCTGTGCTAAAAGCTAGTTTGGTTCCCAAACTCTCGTGCAACTTCTTCCAAAATCTAGATGTGAACTATGTACCTCGATCAGATACAATCCTGCTTGGGACTCCGTGTAGGCTGACAATCCGAGAAATGTAAAGATCCGCAAGCTGATCTCCACGATAGGTTGTCCGGACAGGAATAAAGTGAGCAACTTTCGTGAGCCTGTCCACGACAACCCATATAGAATCATTTCCTCGGCTGGACCTAGGAAGTCCAGTGATGAAGTCCATTCCCACTTCATCCCATTTCCAAACAGGCACTTGCAATGGTTGGAGCAATCCAGCGGGACGCTGGTGCCCGGCTTTTACTTGCTGGCGGACATGGCACTTGGCTACAAATGAAGCAATCTCTCGCTTCATTCCATGCCACCAGAATCTCTCTTTCAGGTCTTGATACATCTTTGTTCCTCCAGGATGGATAGAATACATGGTCTCATGAGCTTCGACCATGATGGTCTGCTTGAGATCAGATTCAGAGGGAACACAAATACGGCCTTCATACCATAATCCCCCATCAGCATCGATGGTAAACCCAGCAACCTTTTCCTTCTCCATGCGGGCCTTAATCCCATCAATACTTTTCTGGCCTTTCTGCGCTTCTTTGATCTGGTCAACCAGGGTCGGTTTAAGCTCTATGGCGTCTAACATGCCATAGCTGACCACTTCAATGCCAAGCTGGTCAAGCTCTTTCCACAACTCGGGTTGCCTTACTAGGATCATAGCATTTAGAGAGGCCGGCTCTCGACTAAGAGCATCTGCAACCACATTTGCCTTTCCAGGGTGATAATGAATGCTCAGATCATAATCTTTAATGAGCTCAATCCAGCGGCGCTGCCTCATGTTGAGCTCACGTTGAGTAAAGATATACTTTAAACTCTTATGATCCGTGTAAATCTCCACTCTTCTTCCCATAAGAAAGTGCCGCCATGTCTTGAGAGCATGAACAACGGCAGCAAGCTCTAAGTCATGAGTGGGATAATTTAATTCGTGGGGTCTCAACTGGCGGGATATGAAAGATATCACCTTCCCTTCTTGCATAAGCATGCTTCCAAGACCAAGTTTAGAAGCGTCACAATATACGTCGAAATTCTTGGTGACATCCGGCATTATAAGGATTGGGGCAGACACCAGTCGGTGCTTCAACTCATTGAAACTTTCTTCACATTTGTCCGTCCATAGGAACTTGCTATCCTTCTTGAGCAACTGGGTGAGGGGTCTGGCTATACTCGAGAATCCCTGAACAAACTTGCGGTAATATCCTGCCAAACCCAGAAAGGATCTGACTTCAGTCTGGTTGGTCGGAGCAGCACGCTTCTCCACAGACTGAACTAGAGCAGGGTCAACAGATATTCCTCCCGCAGATACTACATGTCCAAGAAATCCGACTTCTGTCAACCAGAATTGACATTTACTAAACTTAGCATACAACTGATGCTGACGAAGTGTTCCGAGCACAAGTCTCAGATGTTCTTCGTGTTCTTCCTCACTCCTTGAATATATAAGAATGCCGTCAATAAACACCACGACAAACTTGTCTAGAAAATCCATGAATACCTTATTCATGAGATTCATGAAATAGGCAGGGGCATTGGTTAGACCAAAGGACATTACGGTGTATTCATACAGCCCGTAACGAGTGGTGAAAGCAGTCTTTGGAATATCAGTATCACGGACTTTCAATTGGTGATAACCAGTCCGAAGGTCAATCTTAGAGAAGATTACAGCCCCATTCAGTTGGTCAAACAGGTCTTCAATTTTGGGCAACGGGTATTTGTTCTTGATGGTAACATCATTTAGCTTGCGGTAGTCCACACATAAACGAGTGGTACCGTCCCGTTTTCCCACAAAAATGATCGGAGATCCCCAAGGCGATGCACTAGGGCGAATCAATCCTTTCCTTAACATGTCCTCCAGCTGAGTCTTCAACTCATCTAATTCCTTCGGGTTCATCCGATACGGCTTCTGTGCTATGGGTCCAGTTCCGGGCACTAACTCGATCACAAACTCGATATCCCGATCAGGGGGCATACCGGGTAATTCTTCAGGAAAAACATCCGGGTATTCGCAAACTACCGGAACTTCCTCAAGGACAGGGTGGACTATTCCGGTGTGGCAGTGAACTTGTGACGAGGGTCGAGTTGCAGTGTACGCAACCTTTTCCCCATCCTCAGAGATCATTTCAATAGATTTCTTAGTGCAATCGATAACTCCCTTATACTTGGCCATCCAGTTCATACCGAGTACCACTTCTATCCCTTTGGATCCCAGTACTATAAGATCAGCATGAAAAGTTTTCCCTTGAATTTCTACTGGTACCTCATTGCAAATTAGGTTGGCTTTAGTACTATCCCCAGGTATTTGTACTAACATAGGGTTGTGCATACGGGAATGCTTCATACCACTTTTCTCAGCAAACGGTTTAGTGACAAAGGAATGTGATGCACCAGAATCAAACAGTACTGCGGCTGGTACCGAGTTGACAGGAAACATACCCATCACCATGTCTGGTGCCTCCTGAGCTTCTGCAGCATTGATATGGTTCAGGTGTCCCTTCATCCTATTCTGTCGTCCCGTGGAAGGACCATGGTTCATCTTGGTTGCAGCAGGCTGGGCTGGAGCAGTAGCTTTGTTGGGGCACTCACGAGCGAAGTGGCCCTCCTTTCCACAGGCAAAGCAACCTCCAGAAGGCTTTGAGCTCGGGTTCGGCTTGGGAGCATTGTTGGTGTGGTTCCCATTTCCTCCATTGTTACTTCCATAGCGATTTCCATGATTATTCCCAGAGTGATTACCATGGTTACCACCATAGCTGTTTCCTCCGTACCTTGGTGCATACGGTGCAGGGTGATTGTAGTTGTTGGGCCTTGGTGCATAGTTGTGGTTGGGGCGGGGTGCATAAGCAGGCGCCTTGTGGGTTGGTGGCCTCGCATACGGAGTGTTGCGAGTCCTCTGAGCACTAGGTCCTCCATGAGCAGTCATCTTCCTCTTGCGGTTATCATCAGCAGATTTCCGCTTGTGCTCCAGCACCATAGCGGCATTAGCAAGGGTCTCCATGTCCTGGAATGGAACCACTACTAGAGAGCACTGGAGCTCATCATCCAGCCCATTTAAGAACCTCTCCTTCTTCTTAGCATCAGTATTAATATCATCCTGTGCATACCGGGATAGGGTAGTGAAATTCTCCCAGTATTCAGACACCGGCATGCTTCCCTGTTTCAGATTCAGAAACTTCTCCCGCATAAGTGCCATCATTCCCTGGGGAATGTGATACTTGCGGAACCTTGCAGATAATTCCTCCCAGGTGAACACGTGACCAGCAGCAACAGTCTCACGTGTAGTTTCCCACCAAGTCCTGGCAGGACCAGCGAGAAAATGGGAGGCCAACAGGACCTTATCATTCTCCTCAACTGAAGCGACCTCCAGTTTGTTTGCAATGGTGCGGAGCCAGTCGTCAGCATCGAGAGGCTCCACAATCCTTGTGAAAACTGGGGGGTTGGTATGCTGAAAGTCTCTCAGTCTTGAGCGAGCACCATTGCCATTGCCATTGCCATTATTGTTGGCGGCAGCAGCTAGTTGTTGCAGAGCGGTAATGGTAGCTGCACTCTCATCTCGGCTGGCCTGGCGATCTTCCATCAGCAGGGCCAACAGCGCCTCCACTGTGGGTGGAGGTGGCTGTGGGGGTTCGCGACGGGGTGCCATGCTGAAGTGAAAAATGGGTAAGTCTAAGAAATAAATTCTTGTTTTTGAAAACCCAGTACCTTAATATTTAAACAAAAGGAATACTAGCGATATGTTTCAAAAACAAGAGCGGGGCAGTCGCAAACTTGAATGAAATGAACGCAAGTAGTGACAATCAACAGAAAACCAAGCCAAACATTTCATTCATCACCATAATTAAACAGAGTTTCTTACATTACACACAAACATCACAAGCCATATCATACAAGGAAGGCTTCCTCGAGCTACAGGGGGTGCGATTGGTGGGGTCATCGCAAGGCTACTACTAGCAAACTATCTAGCAAAACGATCTAGCATACCTAACTAGTATCTAGACCAGCACCATGTGCTAAGGGTGAGAAGGTAGCGACTACACAGAGTCGTCGCTGTCCCCAACGTCGAAGATACGCTCCTCAGGGTCCTCCTCCTCCTCGTCAAGCAGGTCATCATCATCCTGCTCGCTAGCCTCGCTCATATCCATCCCCTCTAAGTCGGAGGGAACATCCTCAATAGGCAGAAGATCCTCAATCTCCCTGTGGAGCTCTGCGGCCTCCTCCTCCAGCTCCTCTACGGCAGCGTCTCTCGTGGCTATGTCATCACGAGCTATCTGAAGCCTGCCGCGCAGAACGGCGTTAGCCCCCTCCAGGGCCGTCAGTCTAGTGGTGAGGCGTGCACGGCCAAGGCGGGTGGCCCTCAGCTGCCTCCGTAAGGCACGGTGCCTCGCGGTAGTAGCCTCCAACTGCTCCCTCAGCTGGGACAACTGCTGAGCCAGAGCTCCACTCTCCTCCTGGCTGTCGTGAAGCTCAGCCCTCAGCTCGTCAGTCTCGGCTATCAGTGTTTGGTGCACCAATATGCCGTGGAGGGTGTCAAGACGCTGGTCGTCCAACCTGAGCTGAGTGCGGTGTAGCAGAATCTCCATCTCGTCCAAGTGGGGACCAACAGTGGTAAAGTCTGGCTCGACAGGAAGTGGTATGCCATCCTCATCACGCCTCCCAATCAGCTCGAACCGGGAACCGATGAACATGTACTCCCCGATGTGTGCCAGACGTGCTACTGACTCCTGAATCACGCGCACCGCAGCCTCGTTCCAAGAACGATCAACAGCATGGTACACGTAGGCCTCCACTGTCGGGCTAGCCAGAGGTGCGCGGATAGTGACCTCCGCGTACCAGTCTCCCTCCAGAGGTGCCCCGACAACTAGTCCTCCTCGCAGCTCCGGAAGTGGCCGTCCCAACACAGTAGCCATAGATACTAGCCTCTCCTCGAAAAGGAAAGACTCGCCACGTGGACGTCCCAACTGAAAAGCCACGGTGATGTCCACGTCCATCTACACAAAATTTTAAGTATAGTTTAAGTTAGATCCAAGTGTGCAAGATTTTAGGTTCATGCAAGAAATAACTTTAATGCAAGTAGAGTCTAACCCAGGGAGGTGGTGGGATATAGGGAATAGTTTTATACTTAGTCATATATCCAAATTTTTTTGTATTTGTTACTTAGATTATCGGAGTATACACTAACGTCCATGCTAACTAAGGTCTCCTAGAGTCAGGATGGCTCTGATACCAACTTTGTAGAGGCCCCAGACCGGTAGGTCCAGAACCCCTCATATGCATTCATTCACGATCCCAGAAGAACCAGTCGTGAACAACATACGTAGTTGGCATACAGAATACATCATCCATTACACGAATATAGAGTCTTACATAAATGGTCACATGACCAAGTTCTTGATAACTGTCACGCAGGACAGACATTCAAAGTAAACACAGCGGAAGACGATAAGCATAGCGTAGTTGAACCCGAGTCACGCCTCATCCTACAGGCTGCTGACTGGGAGACGATCCTAACTCGCAGGGCCATCAGCGTAGAACTCCTCCTCATAGTACTCCTCTTGAGGTGGCTCCTCGTAGTCTGATAAGTAGATACCAGGTGCGAAACCAAATGAGTACATTTGAATGTACTCAACAAGTCATCCTTTATTAGCTTACAATAATGCATACATGCTTATTTGGTGGAGTGGGTAGGCCATACATATGGCTTAGCTACCCATGACAGATAAAAGATTTGCCATGGTTGATTCTTCAAGTTTACCTCTTTGTAAACAAAATCATTTAAAATACTGTAGTTTTGCTCTCGTAGATATCACATATCTTGGAGGTTTTATAATTCTTTTGGAAAAGAAAGTTTTTCTTTTCAGAAACTTTTAGTAATAGTTTCTTTCTCATCGGTATCTCGCAGATACCAAGTCATTCCTCCATAGTACCTCTCCGGTACAAAAACCTTCCTTCAAAAACCTATTTTGAAAAGTTGACACAATACTAGCTACATGGCCATTCAACCGTCCATATCCGAGGACGCGGCTATCTCGAAATAGTTTTACTCTGCAGAGGTGTACACATTTCCACTAGATCCAGAGTCCGCCATGAAACAACCATGGACTGTTCCCAACCTATGAGAACATCAGATAACTGGTCTTGACTATCCACTCTGTACAAGCTAGTACATGACTATCTCTTCAATTGGGGTTTCCCTCCCTGGCAAGCCATGTCCCACACCGCTCAAACAGGAGGCCCAACTACTGCATCCGGAGGGAAAATTAATCCCACACTTTAGATGTCCCGTATACTCACTCCTAGCGACATTTCGGTTCGGAGGATCCAATCCCCTATAGCCTTTGAGATAGCACATATACTAACCCTAACAAGTTTTTAATCAAGCCCCTACCCATATTGGGGTAAAGTGGTAGTACGATAATGGTTGTCCAGCGAAGACTAGGTTATGTGTCTTTTGTAAACATTTCTCATAAAATTTCCCATCATAACAATCCTTCCGGCAGACAGGGTCTCACCCTTCCTCCGGGATCTTCCTTCCATAAGGCATTTGTTTACAAAAACACATTTTATTTAGTTCATTTAAGAACTCAAGTTTTAAGTAGGTGTATGGTATTTAGATACCATTTAGTGTCTAAGGGCTTGGTAATACCAAGTTGACTATTATTATGAGTCCTTATACTAGTAGTATTAATAGCAGTAGTAGGATTCACACAAAAATAGTTTTTGAAGGCATAGTTTTGTAAAACTTCAGAAGTGAAAAGCATGCATGATAGATAATGATAAGTAGTTATACATCAAGCATTAGGATGGCTTGCCTTGGTACAAGTGATGGTCATGATCCTGAAAGTAACAGGAGTTGCAATACCCTTCTTCAGCAAATCCTTCCTCCTCGTTTTCTAACGTCGTAAAAAGAAATAAAGACACACTTTCAGAACTAAACAAGACAATCAATGCTACAAGTAATACATACAGCAAGCAATCAAGAAGTATCACCCAAAGTTCTCAATTTTTCCCTTAAGAAAAATTGACATAAAAACTATAGTTGAAAAGTCTGCTTTTTCCTAGTGTTTAAATGTGGCCAAAACCATGATTCTTAGTTAGGAACACCATGGACCAGTGGGGTAAAGCACATGTTTTCTAGACAGTAGGGTGTCATATAAAACACATCTTGATGTCTAAAAATTTCCACAACAATCTCTATGGCTAGCACCTATAATTTGCTAAAATACTCAAGTGGTGAAATAAGCTCATGACAACTAGTCAAACCTATTTTCCACCCTAAGGCAAACATACCAGTGGGTGTTCCACTAGCAAATATTCTCACCAAGAGGTTAATAAGCCTCTGGTCATTTTTATAAAAGTGCTCAAAACAAACAAGCAAGCACCCAAAAACTCCTACTCATTACTAGTAGAAAATTTAGGAAAACTACTAGACTAGTTTAGACTACACTAGCTAATGTTATGCACAAGTGTGCAAGCTTTCAGAGGCAAAATACCCCTCTAACCAGTACCATAAATGCTACTGGATCTCACAAAAATATCATAAAAACATAGCTAGGAAACAAGGAAAAACTATGCTTAAAATGCTACACATGTGAGGAGATTAATTCCTAGTCATCCAAGTGCTACTCATGCTTTTGTGCTACTTAAAAGGAAAACTATCAGAGGTGAAAACCCTAAGGTAATAATGCCACAAGGACATTACATCCTCTGGTTTCAACACCAAGGATCCATATTTTTCCCTAAGGGAAAATAAGACAAAAAGCATACATGAAAATCCTAGTGTGAAATCTAGTCCTTAAGCATTTCTATTTTAAACCTACTTCAAACACAAGCACCAAGCATCCAGAGGTGCTATGACCAAAATAACAGCACCTAAATGGTACTGGTTTCATGAGAATTAATCTAGCAACAAGCCTAAAAATCAATTAAAGATCTACTCAAAACATACATAAAAATCTAGCTATTAGCAAGACCTATGCATGGAAAAATAGTTCTAAAATGCTATCATTCAAACCATTTATTCTAACATGTTCAAATAACTTGTAAGCATCATAACCACAATGGAAAACAACATCACAAGCAAGAACACATCATTTGCACCTCACAATATTAACATAAAAAGCAAGATCTAGAATTAAAAATTAGACAGAAAGTAACCAAAACTTGTTCTGTCTCTCTAAATTTTTCTGTGGCTCCAAAAAGTAAATCCTTCTAGGATGTGATAGTCCTTATCACTACAAAGCCTCTCCAACTTGCCTCACTCAAAAATAATATCCCAAACTCCCTCTAAAATTCATGGAATATCCCACTGATGTTTTACCAAAATGGATGGCATTTCCAAATGGTAACTCACCTTGGTGCAAACTAACATTCTACTGGTAGGTATTGGAAAGGGCTTTCCAAAACAGTTGAGTTTGCTCAAAAATGTTTTGTATTTTTGAAGTTCTATTCATTTCAATTTTTAGGGTACTGTCTGGCATATGATTTATAGAAAAATCATAAAAACTCAAAACATGGTTCTGCCAGTGGGAGATGGTTGTTATTTTGTATGGCTACGAGTACAAAAATTAGCAAGGTAAAATAAAAATGTTTGCTACCTTTTCCAAGGCTAAAGCTAAGACCTAGTTAATCTGCCAGAAAAAAAAAACTAATTGGCTTTTTAACCGAAACATGCCCAGATGGGCCAGATCTACCGCGCTGGCCCAACAAGCACGCAGCACAGCCCGCCTGCGCGCGCGCGCGCGCGAAACGCTGCGTTTAAAGGTGACCGTCGATCCGCAGATCGACGGCTCCTCTCCCTTCTTCCTCCCCGCGTCTCTCTTCTCTCTCTCTCTCTCTGAAACCGGACGAACACCTAGCGAATCTTCGCGGTAGCTCACCTAGGGCTCGAGTCACGTGGAGGGGTGGTGCAGGGTTGAAGGAGGGTGGCCTGGGCGTTGCTGTGGCGCGGGTACGGGCGATGGCGACGCGTGTGCACGGCGGCGACTCGACGGCGATCTGCGGCTGCTCCGAGGACGGCGGCGCGGATCCTGCAAGCGAGAGAGGGCCAGAGGATGTCAGGGAGGTAGGCTAGCTCCAGGGGGTTGCAAAGGAGGAGAAAAGGGCTCGGGAGAGGCAGTGGTCGCGGTTGCCACCTCGAGCTCGATCTGCTCGGTCTGAGAATGGCCACGGCCTGCCTCGCTCGCAGAGAGCGAGTGAGCAAGCGAGAGCTTGATGGGGTGAGTCAGTGTGGCGAGGAGAGTGTGCTGGCGAGAGGGTTTGGCCACTAGGGCTATGTAGGCACGAGGCCAAGGGTGGTGGCTCGGGTTGGCAATGGCATGGGCATGCCTTGCCCTTTGGGGTTTCTCCAAGGGTGGCCACGGTTCCAATTGGTTCCTAGGGGTCAAGCCAGTACAAATGGATGAGCTAAGTCACAGCAAGGGCCAAGGGATGGGTAAAAGAAAGAAAAACCACTATTTCAACCACTATTGTGACCTCACTCATTAGTCAAATGCCACCTCATATTTCTCCCTCCCTGGTCAGCCAAAGTAGGATCCAATGCCACCTTCTAGAAGTTTATAAACTAGGTTTTCGAATAGGCAAGGTGGCCTGGCTTGGATCAGTACACACAAGCTAAAAACATAAAGTCCAAAGGTGTAATCACTGTTCTGTCAGAAAAATTCAGTTAGGCAGTGTTTCTGAATTTTTCTAAGTGCTGGAAAAACAGACAGAGATAGCAAAAGTTGGGCTTGTTTTCACCAAGCAAACAAGCTCTAAAATGAGTGATTTAAAAAGCTAATCAGAGGGCAACTATCCAAGTTTCATAACCAACCATTTGATTTGAAAAAGGATAGGTTTATGGCTCTGAAAAAAAATGGCAAAGTGGGTACATTCTCTGTTTTTAAAATGCTCAATTTTCTGTCTTAACAAGATGGCTCAAAAACCATCATGGCATTGTGTGTTAATTTTCTTTGTAGGTTTTTCCAAGAGTGTAGTTTTGTTGTACTCATAACAGAGAGTAGTTTTGATCAAAGAAAATCCATAATTGGATAATCCTTGTGATGGAAAACAAGGGTTGAAAACAGCTACTTGGCTGTTTTTCAGGGCAAAAATTATATTGGAAGATCTAATGAAATCTTTTCCAATTAATTTTATTTCAAGTTCAAGTTGATTCCTAATCATTAATAACACATTTTCAAGTTGAAACTAAAGGTCACCTCAAGTCTTGAAAAATAATCTCATAAGAGCCTTAGTGGAAAACATAGTAAAACAAATATAAAGCAATGTGTTTCTTAGGAGAAAAACTCTCCTCAAGTGAGTGAAAAGAAACACACCATTAATATTGCATAGATAAACATTACTACACAAACATGTTGTCCACTTACTTGCAATACAAAAGTCTTAAGAGGCCTGCTAAATTACTATTATACAAGTGCTTAAAAACAGGGATGTGACACACTCCTCCACCTCCAGGGAATGTCGGTTTAGCTCCAGCCGGAGCTCTTCCTGGCCATCTCGCGCGGTCGTTAGGTAGAGCTGGGCCTCCCTCAGCGTTGTGGAGGTGTCCTCGCGCTCACGCTCAGCCTCCGCCAGGATCGCGGGCCTTGCCGCGGTTGCTTCCTCTTCCTTCGCCGGGCTGGCCACGACTGCCTCCCGCAGCTGGCCGCCCAGGACCGCAAGGCGCTCCAGCTCGGTGGACAGGACCGCCACTTGAGAGGAGGCCTGGGCAGCAACAACGTCACGAATCTGCCTCAGCAGATCCTCCACTAGGGAGCCAAGACCTAGACCCAGACCGGCGGGCGCGATGGTCGGCTCCAAACACCGATGTTCGGTGGACACCGCACCTGCCTCCGGCGCTACCTCTACATCGACCACGGCCTACGTCCCCGACAACCTCTACACCGACCTTGATTTCCCCCGGATCTAGCACGACGGCAGCATCACCATCGACGCCGGGGGCTGGAGGGAGCGCCAAGGCCTCCTCTGCAAGCACCCCCGGGAGGACCCTGACCGTAGGCGCATCCTCGACAAGGACCTCAACCATGGCCACCTCCGTCGGGGATGGGTCCTCCCGAGGCATTGCAGGGGCGCCAGGAAGCGGCTCATCGGGGGAGTTGTTGGCCTGATCCCTGCCACGAACAACGACAACTTATCGAAGCATAAACCAGGGGAGCAAAAGGAAGAACTAGCAGAAATATCTCTTACCCTCCGCTGAAGCGCCACACTCTGGGGCCACGCAGGCATGACGGAGGTCGCACGACTTGGGGCATCTGATACGTCCATTATGCATCACTGTTTTATATTGCTATTTTCCGTTATTAATCGATATATTTCATGTTATGATGCATCACTTATGTTATTTTATATTATTTTGCATGTTTCATAAATTTTGGAGAATAAACACCGGGACCAGAAATCTGATGGTAAAGCACCGTCAGAATACCCTATTTCAGAAGATCATAAGAAGAGGGGGAACACCGGAGATGTCTAAGAAGTCCAGATGAGGAAGCCATCCACGAGGAGAGCCGGTGGGAGCCCACCATGGTCCCACACCATGTGGTGGCACGCCCCCCTTGGTCGCGCCCTCAGGTGGTGTGGCCACCCTAGCCAACGTCTAGTCGACCCCTTTTGCGTACTTTACCCCCAGGGAACACTAAGCCCCAGACTATCATCAAAGAATTATTCCGCTACCGCCTCGGGGCGGAAAACACCAGAGAGAGAAAACCTCTTCGGCAGGGAGAAATCTGTCGGGGAAATTCCTCTCCGAAGAGGGGAAATCATTGCCATCGTCACCATCATCGCTCCGGGAATCATAAAGATCGTCAGCATCATCATCATCACCACCATCACCCTCATCATCCACCTTCATCCCGCTGTAACAATTAGGGGCCTCTATCTTTGTTTTGCATTAGATCTCTCGCCCAGTGTGGATTACTTGTTAGTAGTTGATGCTTGTGAGATTTATCGGTGTTAGCACTTTATGACCAGATTGTTATTATCCATTATATAACCTATGATTATTATCCATATGATGTCTTGTAAGTAGTTCATTTAGTTCTTGAGGACTTGGGAGAAGTCATGATGTTAGTAGTTAAGTTATGTTGAAGTAATATCTCGTGGTTCGGTATTTAAGTTGTGGTGCTATTCTTCTAGTGGTGTCATGTGAACATCCACTACATGATACTTCACCTTTGTGGGCCTAGGAGGATGCATTGTGTATTTCGCTACTAATTGTGGGGTTTCCGGAGTGACAGAAACCTAAACCCCTGTTAGGAAACCAATGCATGAGGGAGCGTAGAATCCCACAGTTTTAAGGCTGTGGTTAGATTTATCTTAATTACTTTCTTGTATTTGCAGATGCTTACGAGGGGTATAATCACAAGTATGTATTATTCCTAGTTGGGCGGTGCATTAGCATAGGTTCACCCACACAACATTTCACGAACCAATGGATATTAATCAACCGAAACGAAACGAAATAACTTGATGAAATTCCCATGTGTCCTCAAGAACGTTTGGTAGTCATAAGTAACACAACCAGATTGTCCTTTGATCTCAAATGGATTGGGCCACTCGCTGCAATATTATTTACTGCACTTTATTTACTCGCACTTTATTTATCTGCTATATCAAAAACCTCCAAAAACCCGTTTGCTAGTGTTTAAAGTGAATCCTCTATCCAACATGCTTGTCAACACCTTCTGCTCCTTGTTGGGTTCGACACTCTTATTTATCGAAAGTACTACGATACACCCCCTACACTTGTGGATCATCAAGACTATTTTCTGGCGCCGTTGCCGGTGAGTGAAGCGATATTGGTAAGTGGAAGTGGTAAGAGAAACTTTTACAGTGAGTGATGTTTTTATTTATGTCTGTTGTTTTATTTCATTATGGAGAATACTTTTGGTTCTCTGTTTAGGGGTACTTCTACCATTACTACTAGGGTAGTAGGTAACCCATTATCTGCTGAATTAGATCCTTATAAATATCTATGAAAATTGTTGGACATGTTATGGATAACTGCTATTACGGTGATGGAACTGTCCATCCCGGTGATCATTTGCTCTTTATACATGAATTATGCGAGTTATTCAGGTGTGCAGGTATTACAATGGATCAATTTAAAAGGAAATTATTTTCTTTATCTCTGGAAGGAAGAGTAGCGGAATGGTTCAAATTACTGAAGAATTGTGAATCCATTGGATGGGAGGAAATTGTCACTCTCTTTTATTCTAAATTTTATCCTCCTAGTGAGATTCATAAATACCGGATCAAATGTATAATTTCTAGCCTCATGATGGAGAGAGTATTGCCCAAGCGTGGGGGAGAATGAAGTTATTAATAATCAAATGTCCCGTTCATGAACTCCCGAGTAATATTGTTATCAATAATTTTTATGCAAGGCTTTCTCTTCATGATAAGGATTTATTGGATGCTTCTTGTTCTGGATCATTCACATATATGAAGGAATAATCTAAATGGGATCTTCTTGATCGTATTCAAGAGAACACTGAAGGATGGGAGAACGACAAAGGTAGAAAGTCATGTATAAACTATGATTATGAATGCATTAAATCTTTTATGGGATCCAATGATTTCTATGATGTTAGTGCTGTTTTTGGTCTTGATTCTCAAATCTTTGCAAACTGTCTTAAAGCTTTTTCCTCCTATCTTGATATTCCCAAAAATAATTATCACAGGTATCATGCACCTTATAAAGATATTGTCCCTGCTAGTAATATAGAAGTGCATGTTGTTAATCATGCTGTTCCCGAGCCTTATGTTGAAAAAATGCCTTTCCTTGCTAAGGTGAAAGAACACTCTATGGTGGCTAGTGTGGTTAATAAGAGTAATAAGAAATCTATTGAACCTATGAAAAAATAACTGCTGAACCTGTTGTAGCAATAGTAAAAGATCTTGTTTGTGGAAATGTGGAGGATGAACATGCAGTCTTCTGTGAGGATGCTTCTAATATTGTTTCCCATCCTCATAGACCTAAGAAAACTAGTGTTCGTGTGCTTTCTGTTAAGATTGGTGATCATTGCTGTTATGGTTTGTGTGATATTGGTGCTAGTTCTAGTGCTATACATTATGAGCTCTATAGAGAAATTATGCATGAAAATGGTTCTTGTGAGCTTGAAGATATTGATGTGGTTATTCAGCTTGCTAATAAAGAAATTGTCTTTCCGATTGGTATTGTTAGAGATGTGGAAGTTTTATGTGGTAAGACTAAATATCCCACTGATTTTCTAGTACTTGGTAAGGCTGCTAGTAAGAGTTGTGCTATTATTTTTGGTAGACCTTTCTTGAACAGTTGTGGTGCTATTATAGATTGTAAGAGAGTGGAGATTTTGACTAAATTTGATGGAAAATCTTATGAGTTCAATTTCTCCAAATTTGCTAGAGAACCTTACGAATCTAAATTGCATGTTGAGAATTTTAAAGTTGAACAACTTGCTTCTATTGCTCTTGATCCTACCGATGCTTTGCATCAATTTATGGAGGACCATGAGAGTGAGGTCTTTATGGAAGAGAGAAATGAGATTGACGATATTCTTCTTCGTCAACCGGTGATACTAAAACATAATTTACCTGTGGAAGACTTGGGTACCACATTACCACCCAAGGAGGATCCTGATGATCTTAAATATGCTTATCTTGATGATAAGAAAATTTATCATGTTATTATTAGTGCTAAACTTTCAGGTGAAGGAGAGGAAAGATTATTAGGAATTCTGAAGAAACATCGTGGAGCTACTGGATATACTCTTGATGATTTGAAGGGAATTTCTCCCACTATATGTCAGCATGCTATTAATATTGAACCTGATGCAAAGCCAGTAGTTGAACATCAACGCCGTTTTAATTCCTAAGATGACGGAAGCGGTAAGAAATGAGGTATTAAAACTCCTTGAAGCTGGTATTATTTTTCCTATTGATGATAGTAGATGGGTGAGCCTTGTGCATTGTGTCCCTAAGAAGGGAGAAATGAATGTTGTGCCTAATGAAAACAATGAGCTCATTCCACAAAGAGTAGTAGTTGGTTATAGAATGTGTATTGATTTTAGAAAGGTTAATAAAGTTACTAAGAAAGATCATTATCCTTTACCCTTTATTGATCAAATGCTAGAGAGGTTGTCTAAGAAAACTCATTTTTGCTTTCTTGATGGTTGTTCTGGGTTTTCTCAAATTGATGTTAGGAAGAAAGATCAAGAGAAAACAACCTTTACTTGTCCTTATAGTACTTATGCTTATAGACGTATGCCTTTTGGTTTGTGTAATGCTCGTGCTACGTTTCAAAGATGCATGTCTGCTATTTTTCATGGTTTTTGTGAAGAGATTGTGGAAGTATTCATGGACGATTTCTCCGTCTATGGAACTTCTTTTGATAATTGTTTGCACAACCTTGATTAAGTTCTGCATAGATGTGAACAAACTAATCTTGTTCTTAATTGGGAGAAATGACACTTTATGGTGAATGAAGGAATTGTTCTTGGACATAAAATTTCTGAAAGAGGTATTGAAGTTGATAGAGCTAAAGTGGAAGCAATAGAGAAAATTCCCTGTCCTAGGGATGTTAAAGGTATTCGTAGTGTTCTTGGTCATGCTGGTTTTTATAGGAGGTTTCTTAAATATTTCTCTAAAATATCAAAGCCTCTTACTAATCTTCTTCAAAAAGATGTACCATTTATTTTTTATGGTGATTGTAAGGAAGCTTTTGAAACTTTAAAGAAGGATTTAACTATTGTTCAACCACCTGATTGGAATTTACGTTTTGAAATTATGTGTGATGCTAGTGATTTTGTTGTAGGTGCTGTTCTTGGACGGCGCGTAGATAAGAAGTTGAATGTAATTCATTATGCTAGCAAGACTCTTGATGTTGCTCAAAAGAATTATGCTACTACAAAAAAAGAGTTCTTAGTTGTAGTTTTTGCATGTGATAAGTTTAGGCCTTATATTGTTAATTCAAAGGTTATTATTCATATTGACCATGCTACTATTAGATACTTTATGGAAAAGAAAGATGCTAAGCCTAGGCTGATTAGATGGGTGTTGCTTTTAAAGAGTTTGATTTGCATATTGTGGATGGGAAGGGTGCTGAAATTCCTGTTGCTGATAACTTGTCTAGATTGGAAAACATTACTTTTGACCCTATCCATGTTAATGATTGTTTTGCAAATGAACAGTTGGCTGCAATAAAGGTAAAATCCCAAGATATTCCATGGTATGCTGATTATGCTAACTTTATTGTTTCGAAGTATTTGCCTCCAACATTTACAGCTCAACAAAGAAGAAAATTCTTTTATGATTTGAGGCATTATTTTTGGGATGACCCACATTTATGTAAAGAAGGAGTAGATGGTATTATGAGAAGATGTATTCCAGATCATGAACAACGTGAAATATTGAAGAAGTGCCATGGTAGTGCTTATGGAGGACATCACCCTGGAGATAGAATCGCACATAAGGTTCTACAATTAGCTTTCTATTGGCCTACTCTGTTTAAAAATGCACGTAAATTTATTTTATCTTGTGATGAATGTCAAAGAGTAGGAAACATTTCAAGACGTAATGAAATGCCTATGAGTTATTCTCTTGTTATTGAAACTTTTGATTGTTGGGGATTTGACTTTATGGGTCATTTTCCTCCTTCGAATGGTTACACTCACATTCTTGTTGTTGTTTATTATGTTACTAAGTGGGTAGAAGCTATACCTACAAAAAGTGCTGATGGTGAGACCTCTTTAAAAATGCTTAAGGATGTCAATTTTCCTAGGTTTGGTGTGCCTATGTATCTTATGACTGATGGAGGTTCTCATTTTATTCATGGTAGTTTTTAGAAAAAACCTTTCTAAATATGATGTTTATCATAGAATTGCCTCAGCTTATCATCCTCAAACCAGTGGGCATGTAGAATTATCAAATAGAGAAATTAAATATGTCTTGCAAAAGACTGTTAATAAATCTAGGAAGAATTGGTCTGATAAGTTGAATGATGCTTTATGGGCTTGTAGAACTGCTTATAAAAATCCTATGGGTATGTCTCCCTATAAAATGGTTTATAGAAAAGCTTGTCACTTGCCTTTAGAATTAGAACACAAAGCTTATTGGGTAGTGAAAGAACTAAATAAATATTTTAAACTTGCTAGTAAGAAAAGAATGCTTGATTTGAATCATTTAGATGAATGGAGATGTGAAGATTATGAAAATGCCAAGCTCTTCAAAGAGAAAGTTAAACAATGGCATGATAAAAGAATCCTTAAAAGAGAGTTTCATGTTGGTGATAAAGTTCTATTGTATCGGTCTCATCTCAGATTTTTTGCAGGAAAATTACTCTCCCGATGGGAAGGAACTTATATTATTGTAGAAGTGTATCGTTCGGGCGCAATCAAAATTTCTTCCCTCAAAGATAACACTACACAAGTGGTAAATGGGCAAAGACTCAAACATTATATTTCTGGGGATTCCTATGATGAAGATGTTGATGTTATTCAAGTAATGACTCCGAAGAAGTTCATTAGAGGGAAGATTCCAGAATCTGCAGAGTTTGTTTTGGAATAGGTAACAGTTTTGTTAAGAAAAAGTTCGCGGATTACCTTCCAAGTTATAATTTATTGATTTTTGGAAAATATGAAAAATGTCGAGCCGAAGAGGAGTTGGAGATGGTGCCCGGAGTCACCACACCACCTGGGGGCGTGGGCCCACCCTTGGCCGCGCCACCCTATGGCCTGGGATCCCCGGAGCCCCTCTCTGGCTTGTTTTCGACCTAGACTTTCCTTTTGTTACGCATATTTTTGCTATATAACCCCCCGGACCCCCTGAGGTCCATATATCATTTTCTCGTCGTGTTTTTGTTTCGAGTTGTTTCTGCTAGGATCTGTTTTCAGTTTAGAAGCATCATGGTCTCCGCCAACAACAACAAGGGGAAGGGACCGAAGGAAGATGATCTCCAAGACCGGAAGCCGGAGGAGGAGATCGAGAGTGGAGCTGAAGGAGATGTAGAAGAAAACCCACGAGTGCATCCACGCGCTGCCATCGCAAGCATTGGAGTGGTTACAAAACCTTCCAAGCAAATAGCAAGGATGAGCACTGGAGGGAAGGCCCCACGACACTGCTTAGCTTCAAGGACACCACTTTCAGGCATAAAGAAACCTTTTCGTACTTTAATTCATGAGTATTAATCTAGGAGGGTACCCGAGGCAGATTTTCCTTCTTGTTGGGATATGGATCGTTCTAACCGTGCAGATAGAGAAAGCTCTCAACCTAAGGAAGTGTGGGGGGAAAATCTTGATGGCTGGAATTCATCGTCTGACAAGCATGCAAACCGTATTGATCATAATACGGAGATGATGCGTATGCTTATGTTCGCAATTGAAGATCTAAAGAAATCAACTGATAAGCTCATCGAGAAGGATTCACCACCACCACTGAAGAATTGATTCGTCATTGGTATTGGCATCCCCTTGGCTTGTTCCAATCTTGGGGGAGTGCCGCGGTATCACACTTTTATATTTCACCCTTTTTACCTTTTAGTAGAGTCATATCCTGAGTAGAGAAAATATCATATAGGATGGTTTGCAGTATGGAAGTGTCGCTCCTTAGTTGGTTATCGTTGTATCCCTTGGTTTGAGTTGCCGTAATGAAATATTAATGAGAAGTTTCACCATCTGCTTGTTCTACTTTATTTTAGTTTGCAATTTTTGTTATGTGATTGATCTTGTTACTAGTATTGGTATCAATTTTGGAGCTTCAAGATAATTTAGTTGGTATTGGCAAACTTAGCATTGGTCAGTAGCAACAATTCATTGAGACTTAAGTAGAAAAGAGGGAGTTGCATGTAGATATATTATTACATGATCTTTCTTTCTTATTAGATCATAAGCTTAGTATTCTCAAATAAGTTTGTTTGCACCTTAAAGGAAGATTGCATGATTGACTTTATCATACTTGTTGATTGGATTTCACTTCCTGGACTAGTGGCTTCATCCGCTTATCCAAATGCTAGAAGAGCTGGCAGCGGGGTTCCCATCCCCAAATAATAATACAAATTATCTTCACTATTTTTTTCCCTGATTTATCAGTCAAAGCATAATTGTGTAAACAAAAGAGAAAGAGGGATGATCTTCTATACCAGTTGCGTCCTTCAATGGGAGCCGCTCTTGTGAAGTCTAGTTGGCTTGTGACGTATTGTATTTTTTGTTTGCCATTCGTTGACATAAACATACACCTCCCAAAATTAGACACTCCTCCATGGTTTGTGATTGTTGGCAGGCACCCGAGGATTCAGTTAGCCATGGTTTGTGTAAGAAAGGTTGGGAGGAGTGTCAACCATTTTATACCTCTGTTTTACAAAATAAAAGCTCTAGCACATGACTGATCCATGCTTCCCTCTATGAAGGGCCTATCTTTTACATTTATGTTGAGTTAGTAAACCTACTTTTTTCTGTCTTAAGCAAGAATTTGAGTTGTTGTGATTCATCCACCAATATGTTGATTTACTGAATCATGTTCTTTATTCTTCCTTGTCTCTACAAATGCTTTTATCTGTTTGAATAACACTTTGAAAGTTACCAATGTTGCAAAGAGACTGTTGTAATTGAGCATGATAAACTCTGCAATATAGCTCTACTATAAAGACTCTGGTCGAAAGATAAGTACATTGTTAATTGTTCTCTGACCAAGAACGAAGTTTGCTTTTACCAATTTTTATTTACCTTTTGCACCTTTATTGTTCCTTTAACATTCCAAGTTTGATTATATGAGAGGAAGTTGTTGTCTAAAATGACTTGTTCTTTGTTAGATGTGATGCCCATTGTCCGTATTTTATTTATCGACAACTCACTCCATAAACCTGTGGTAATGTTTACTGAGTTTAGTTTCGCTTGGGAACAAGCAAGGTCTAAGCTTGGGGGGAGTTGATACGTCCATTTTGCATCATTGTTTTATATTGTTATTTTCTGTTATTCATCGATATATTTCATGTTATGATGCATCACTTATGTTGTTTTATCTTATTTTGTATGTTTCATAAAATTTGGAGAATAAACACCGGGACCAGAAATCTTATGGAAAAAGCACCATCAGGATACCCTATTTCATAAGATCAGAAGAAGAGGGGGAACACCCGAGATGTCTTAGAAGTCCAGATGAGCAAGCCAGCCACGAGGAAAGCCAGAGGGGGCCACCAAGGGCCCACACCATGTGGTGGCGCCGCCCCTTGGCCGCGCCGCCAGGTGGTGTGGCCACCCTAGCCCACCACTGGTCGACCCCTTTCGCGTACTTGACCCCCAGGGAACCCTAAGCCCCAGTCTCATCGAAGAATTATTCCGCCGCCGCCTCGGGGCGGAAAACACCAGAGAGAGAAAAGCTCTCCGACAGGGAGAAATCTGCCGGGGAAATTCCTCTCCGGAGAGGGGAAATCATCGCCATCGTCACTGTCATCGCTCCAGGCATCATCAAGATCGTCATAATCATCATCATCATCACCACCAGCACCATCACCCTCATCATCCACCTTCATCCTGCTGTAACAATTAGGGGCCTCTATCGTTGTTTTACATTAGATCTCTCTCCCGGTGTGGATTACTTGTTAGTAGTTGATGCTTGTGAGATTAATCGGTGTTAGCACTTTATGACCAGATTGTTATTATCCATTATATCACCTCTTATTATGATCCATATGATGTCTTGTGAGTAGTTCGTTTAGTTCTTGAGGACATGGGAGAAGTCATGATGTTAGTAGTGAAGTTATGTTGAAGTAATATCTCGTGGTTCGGTATTTAAGTTGTGGTGCTATTCTTCTAGTGGTGTCATATGAACATCGACTACATGATATTTCACCTTTATGGGCCTAGGAGGATGCATTATGTATTTTGCTACTAATTGTGGGGTTGCCGGAGTGACATAAACCTAAACCCCCGTTAGGAAACCAATGCACGAGGGAGCGTAGAATCCCGGAGTTTTAAGGACGTGGTTAGATTTATCGTAGTTACTTTCTTGTATTTGCGGATGCTTACTAGGGGTATAATCACAAGTATGTATTAGTCCTAGTTGGGCAGTGCATTAGTATAGGTTCACCCACACAACACTTCACGAACCAATGGATATTAATCAACCGTAACGAAGCGAAAGCACTTGATGAAATTCCCATGTGTCCTCGAGAATGTTTGGTAGTCATAAGTAACACAGCCGGCTTTTCCTTTGCTCTCAAAAGGATTGGGCCACTCTCTGCAATATTATTTACTGCACTTTATTTACTCGCACGTTATTTATCTGCTATATCAGAAACCTCAAAAAACCCGTTTGCTAGTGTTTACAGTGAATCCTCTATCCAACCTGCTTGTCAACATCTTCTCCTCCTCGTTGGGTTTGACACTCTTATTTATCGAAAGAAGTTCGATACACCCCCCATACTTGTGGGTCATCAGCTTCTCAGCCGCGACACCGGAGGATGATGGGCCATCGTCTATCCGTGGCCTCGTCCCCAAATGGCGATCACTGAGCACCTCGATGGCTCTCTCGCCATCGCCCAGGAGCGACTGCCACGGGGCGCTAACACCATCGTCCTCTCCATCAGAGGACATCACCAACCGACGATGCCTCCGTGAGGGGGATACGTCGGCTGCGGAGGCATGAGGGAAAGGAGGGCCTTCAGCCACTCTCCTCGACGGAATCCAGGGCGTAAGGATTATCTTCACGTGACTCCATCCCTTCAGGGAAAGGTCCCCACCTGTCGAATGACGACACCATCTCCAAGAATGCCTCCCTATCCACCACCAGAACATCCGCTAACAGGAACCAAGCCGAGGGGAAGTCCCGTCGGCCAGACGAATTAAAAAAGCACCCTAAGCGCCATGGAGGTGGTGCGAATGCTGGTGAAGCGATGATCCAGGCGCATTGGTTCGTCGGGCCTGAATACAACCACAAGGGCCTCTCATGGCGCTGCAAGGGGGCGAGGCGCCTCTGCACCATCTCTGAAACAATCATCTCAAAGGTGAGGCCGAAGCCGTGAAGTTCGTGTATGAGCTCCATCAGAGGTTGAAGACTATCGTCGGGGCGTTCCTCCGACCGCCACCCCGAGTGGCGCACGGGCGGGGACGAAGGGAACTCCAGTAGGTCGCAAGCTTCCCATGCCTCGACGTATAGCCACGACGAGAAAAAATCAGGGGACTCAGGAAGGGTCTCCATCTAGGGTAACGAGGCCCCCAAACAGTCCCCACGCGGAAGGAGAGGTCCCCGATGCCCGGCTCTGCCTGATCCTCTTGCAGATCGAAGAAACAGCGGAAGAGAGCTCTAGAGGGCTTCACGCCTAGGAAGGCCTCATAGTAAAAAGCAAAGGTGGAACCAGGGGACAGGTGGAGGAGGCGGATGCGGTAATGATCAACATTGCGTAGAAGAAGGAAGATAAGGGGGAATCACTCCCGCGATCACCGACCGGAAGAAGATCAGGTACATCGTCAGGGAGAGGTCGTCGAGGTCGGCTGTACCCGCGAGGAGAAAGGTGGCGTCGTGCTCATTGGAAGAGTGCGCTGATATGTATCCTTAATTTATGATGTTCCATGTTGTTTTCTTATTGTTTCCCACATGTTTGCTATACACTTTATGTCATTTTTATCGATTTTCCGGACTAACCTATTGACAAGATGCCATAGAGCCAGTTCCTTGTTTCTGCTGTTTTTAGTTTCAGAAAAGTTGTTGTGGAAATATTCTCAGAATTGGAAAATTCGAAGCCCGGAAGTCTTAGAATTCCCGAAGGTTCCACGAAGTTCCGAAGAGACCCGGAGGGGGGCCTCAGGGGGATCACACCATAGGGAGACGCGCCAGCTGGCCGCGCCATGGGGTTGTGTGGGACCCCCTGCCTCCATCGCCTTTGCTCTTTCGCCTATTTATACCCGTCGAGACGTAAACCCTAAAGATATACCACTTCGTCCCGAAAAACACCCGAGGCCACCGTCATCATCATCCCAAGACCGGGAGGGTTCTGGAGCTCTCCCGGGCACCCTGCCGGGAGGGGAATTCATCACCGGAGGGGTCTACACCACCATGCCCTCCTCCGAAGTGATGCATGAGTAGTTCATCCCTAGACTACGGGTCCATAGCAGTAGCTAGTTGGTTGTTCTATCCACTTTGTACCTCATGTTTAGATCTTGTGAGATGCCTAACATGATCAAGATCATCTTTATGTAATGCTACATGTTGTGTTTGTTGGGATCTGATGAATGCTACATGTTGTGTTTGTTGGGATCAAGATCATCTTTATGTAATACTACGGGTCCATATGTAATGCTATGTCTTCTGATTATCAATCAATCATGTTATCTTCATGAATATGCTATTTATGATCTTGCATGCTCTCCGTTAGTAGTAGATGCTCTGGCCAAGTAGATGCTAGTAACTCCAGGAGGGAGTATTTATGCTCGATAGTGGGTTCATGCCTCCTTTGCATCTATGCTCGAGTGACAGAAACGTGATGGATGAAGGATGTGCTATTGCCATTAGGGCGAAAACAACGGTGTTTACCTAGTTTACATTGTTTACATTACACACTTTGCTTACGGCGATAATCTGTTGCTAGCAACTTCATACCCAACGTTTGTTCGGATGATATTCGGAGGGTGCATTATTAGACATAGATGCAGTTGAATGACGGTCTATGTATTTTGTTTTAATGCCCGCATGAATCACATAGTAATCTTTATTTCTTGCATATCCACTACGGTGCAACCTTCATTTCTGTCAATTTACCAGCTGTAATTTGTTCACCACACATGTTATTTATCTTTCACGGAGAGACACCACTAGTGAACTATGGACCATGGTCCTTTTTCCTCATACTGATAAAACACCTACAGCTTTCATACTTCTTTCATACTGTTCCTACTGTTTTCCTATTGTTTTCCACACCATATGTTTAACCTCTTTGTGTTCAGCAAAACCGGTGAGATTGACAACCTTACTGCTTTGTTGGGGCAAAGTGATTTTATTGTGTTGTGTAGGTTCCACGTTGCTTCTGAACCGATAGTGCGCCCTGCCATCTCAGATGCTTCAACCTTCTGAAGTTACTCCTTCCTCCTACTGGTCGATTCAACCTTGGTTTCTTTCTGACGGAAACTTGCTGCTGCACTCTTCATACCTTCCTATGCGGGTCTCCCAACAAACGTGTGTTCACACGCAGCAAGCAACTTTTCTGGCGTCGTTGCCGGTGAGGAAGAGAATTTCTACAAGGGGAGTCTCTCACTTCCAATTTCTTTACTTTGTTTTTGTTTTGCTTAGTTTATTTTATTTTGTCTTGTTTTTTTTCTCTTTATAAAAAACACAAAAAATTTAGTTCTTATTCTAGTTGTTATTTTTGTTATCATTGCTTTATCATGCTTGCTAGAAATTCTTGATGTCTTTGAAACTAGATCTTATTGGCAAGATGGGTTCACGGATGAACAACATAAATATTATAAGGAACTCCACTTGTCACAAAAACGAATACACGTATGGGAGAAAATTAAAAAATTGCATGAGTATGCTAAAAACTTGTGCTCTAATTATAATGTTACTTATTGCTTTGATAAATCTTGCTGCTGTAGGAGGTATAAGCGCCTCCCTTTTTAGTGTGAGTATAATGATAATGTTACCATATCTTCTTATGTTAAGGGAAATTATGAATTATATGATGTGGAGCAAATTGAAGAATTTATTGCTTGGAAGGGTGCATTCGAAATTGCCTATTTACTTGAAAGTATTGATGATGCACCTTATAAATATGAGATTTATGATATACTTGAATATTTCTTTGATAATTACAAGGATTGTAATTACTACATAATGGAATATCTTAATAAATGTTGTCAACCTAAGGAAGAGATTAATGCCTTGCAGCAACCTATGGAAGAAGAAACTGCTGAATCTGGAAGCTCATTGGCTGAAAAAGAGGAGGAGAGTGATGATCGAGAGGAGGAAGAATGGAGCTACCCATGTCTACCTCCCAATCATAGTAACTCTTTAACTCATACATTATTTGATGAAATTGATACTTGCTATACTTGTGACCTTGATACTACTATGAGTGAAACTTGTGAGAATTATATTGCAACTGTTATTTATGATAATCCATGCTACTTGGATAAATCCTATGATGGTCCTCTATTTATTCCAACTATTGATATGCATGATAATGAGGAAGTTTGTTTAGAAAATTTATATGATAATGCTCTTGATGATGGTCCTATGTTACTTGATGTTATAAATTATAATGCTACTGAAAATAGGATTGCTATAATGTTTACTATACCTTTCATGAGTGATCAATCATCTTGTTTTTCTATTGCTAATAGTGGGAAAAAAGAGGAGCTGATTTTAAATTTTGATCCCACTATTTTGGAGCTTGATATGAATTGTGTGCTTTTAGACCATGACAAAATGCTTTATGTGATGATTATGTTGTTGAGTTTGTTCATGATGCTACTGAAAATTATTACAAGAGAGGAAAATTTTGTCGTAGGAATTTTCATGTTACTAAAACACCTCTCTTTTTGTTGAAAGTTTTGAAGTTGCTCTTGTTCTACCTTCCCATGATTTCTAGTTTGAGCTTCTTTAATTTATTTATTTACAAGATTCCTATGCATAGGAAGTGGGTTAGACTTAAATTTGTTTTATACTTTGTTCTTGATGATCTCTTTTTCTTAATTCGTATTTCTTATGTGACCATCTTCATCACTTGAAAACACGTGAATCCACTTTTTTGGGCCTAGCTCAAAGACGTTAAAGAAAATCACTTCTTGGGAGATAACCCATGGTTTTATTTTTGATTTGTTTTCTAGGTTTTCTTTGAGTCAAGGGGTTCTATAATTCTTTAGCAACTGCTTTGTATATTTATTTTCATGTTTTAGTAGTGCCAAGTAAGGTTTCTGACGAGAGTTGGAGTTGGTTTTCAGATTTCTGCGCAGGAAAAAGATTTCTGTTGTCCACCGTAAAAAATCGTATAAATCATAGAAACATCAAAATGACCTGAAATTTCTTGTTCTTATTCCTCGGATAATTACGCAACTTTTTTTTCTTTAATTTTTTCTATCTAATCAACGTAAGTGCCTCGAAAAAATTCGTCTTTACAGACTATTCTGGTTTTGACAAATTCTAACATTTTTCTTGCATTTGCTCTTTTGCGATGTCAAGTGGATTTCTTTGCTTCACGAAACATCAGCGGTTGTAGCTAATGTTTCAAAGTATCAATAACACTTGTGCCATACAGAATCAATGTATTTTAATTGTTTTACTAACCCTCTAATGCGAATTACTGTTTGAGTGTGGTGTGAAGGAAGTTTTCTATGGTCAAGAGAAGAGGTGATATATGTGATCAAGAAGAGTGCAAGGTCAAATCTTGGGGATGCCCCCGTGTTTCATCCAAGCATATTTTTAGAATTTTCAAGCATCTAATCTTGTGTATGCCCAAGGCATCCCCTTCTTCATAAACAATCTATCAGGTCACTTCTCGTGAAACTATATTTTTATTCGGTCACATCATATGAATGTTACTTGGAGCGTCTGTTTGTTTCTCTTTTGTTTTATTTTGTTTTCTTTTGTTTTACTTTATGCAATAATATAGTTGGACCCTAGCATTCTTTGTTTGGGAGAGAGACACGATCTGCTTTTTCGTTTGAATACTTGCTATGCTAGTATTCTTAGTTTTTCTTCTAGCCGCTGCAAAAATTCTTGTTTAGCTCTTGTTTTCATTACATCTCTTGTTCAAATCTGTTAGTTTTGTTAGTGTTATGTGAGTCCTATCATGTTTTCTTTCTTTATAATTTAGAAAGTTTTTGTTAAAGCATGTTTTGTATGGTGCTTGTTGGGAAAAAACTGCTGCTTGAGGTAGAATTTTTAACGCTGCAAGTAGAAGCTTGTATAGGCTGTGGCTAGACTTTTTCATATCATGCTAGATGTTATTTTAGTTCTAAAGCCTTGTGGTTATTTAGTAGCATTTTTAGCCTCAAATAGGTGAGAGTTTTTAATGTACCATTGAAAGAATCATGAGTTGTTCTTGTCATATTGAAGTATAAATTTGTGGTGTTCTCCTTTGAATGTTTTATTTGGTTAACTTGGCGCATGCTCACACCATGTTTATGACTATGAACCAGACACTAATAGACTCCATGATCATTTATTTTTTTAACTTGTGGTACCACTTATGCTTTGATTAATGATGTTTATGTCGCTATGCATGATTATGGCTCTTATGCTCTCTTGATTTGTCGCTCCCAGTCTTTTGCTAGACTCCACCTGTACTCAGTATGATCTCTACTCGTGCATCCAACTCCCAAAAACCAAAGTTTTCCCATTGTGTCCACCATACCTACCTACATGTGGTATTTAACCGCCACTCCAAAGTAAATTGCTCATGTGTTACCTTTACAACTTTCAAATATTCTCCTATTTTGTGCTCCCATTTTAGCTCATGAGGACGTAAATAGAGAATCTTTATCTCACATGTTGATTGGACTTTCACACCCTAGACTAGTGGCTTCATCCGCTTATCTAATGATAGAAGAGCTGGCAGTGGGGTGCCCAGCCCCAAATTCTCTTCACTATTTTTGCCCCTGATTTATCAGTTAAAGCATAATTGTGTAAACAAAAGAGGAAGAGAGATGACCTTCTACCCAGATGCGTCTTTCAATGGGAGCCGCTCTTGTGAAGTCTAGTTGTCTTGTGACGTACTGTATTTTTTGTTTACCATTCGTTGACATAAGCATACACCTCTCTTAAAATATAGACACTCCTCCACGGTATGTGATTGTTGGCAGGCACCCGAGGATTCGGTTAGCCATGGTTTGTGTAAGATGGTTGGTGTCACTCCCCAGTTTTTGGAATCTTGTACTGTGTTCAAGAAGACGAAAATTAGGGCCAACAATTTTTTCTAACAACATGATTGTTTGAACTAACATGTGTTTATGATCTTAGTCATTTTTGCAATGCAAGTTTTGCTTCTTGATAAAACCAGTTTCAAATTTTCTGAAGAACACTTTTATAATATTTTCCCTATTGTTTTCTCTGTGGATTACTTGAGTGGATTTTTATTCCAAGACTTGGATCATTCTTGTTTGCATCTTACAATAAACTTTTAACTTTGTTGGATCCAAGAAAACAAAATTTCAAAATGATTTATGGAAGTTTTCTTTTAAGTTTTCTATAGAAAATATTTCCTGAAAATATAGCCAAGTACCCGTTTTCCACCTTTGTTTTCACTAGGTTATAAAATGTTATTTTATGTTTTCTTGACTTTTATTTGTTCCTTGATATATGTACTACAAATCCATAAGCTTGGTTTTATTTTTGGATTAATAAAAATGATCTTTTGCTTGGTGTCTTTGTGGTATAAAAATAAGGCAGAAAAAGGCATTTTTGGAAAACAGAAAGTACACCTTTTCCCACATTGTTTTCATAGCCTTAAACTATTTCAAATTTGTTTTCAAAATATGTTTCTGAAGTTTAGAACATGTTTAACAAACTCCAACTTGGAAAAGAAATTTTGGAAACCATTTGGTCTTTGAAAACAATCCCAACTTTTTGCTCATTTCATCTATTTTCAACACTTAGAATTTTTCACTAAGTCATTAACTGAATTTTCTGAACTTTTTAGGAACTGTTGCTGTTACACTTTTGGGCTGATGTTTTCATTGATTTTCTTTGCAAGTATTGATGAGAGGTGTTGTCTAGTGTGTTGACTAAGTTGTGGACTCGAACCAAGATGTGTTTTTCTCCTTCTAGAAGACTTGAGTGTGAAGAAACCAACTGAGAGAGAGTGGGAGAGCTTGGTGATGTGGCATGGGTATGGGCCTCCATACCTTGCCCCTTTCCCTCTAGACCTTGACTCCCCTAGCTCCCAAAAGTCAGTGGTTGACTTCCCCCTAGCTGGTCTTGGCCCTTGGCATCAATGCAATGTGAGGCAATGACCAAAACAACCCCTGGACGCCCCTATGCCATCAAATGGCATGAACCCGAGAGTGCCCCCATGCCCTCCATTTCATTCTCGTGGCCTTATGCCTCCTCACTCGTGTCCCTCTCGCCACTAGGCTCTCATACCTCCCCACTCTCACCTAGAGCATAAGGAAGCGATCCCGGGAGCTCCTCCGAGCTCCACGAGCCAAAACCTCGCCGCCGGCCACCGCAACCACCCCGAGGTGGCACAGCTTGAACCCGATGCCCTCAACCCTCGTTTTCGCCTCCGACGAGCTCCACGTATCCCATAGACCCCCTCTGACACCCTCTTGCGTTCCCTCGCTTGCAGGTACGCCGTCGCCGTCGAGATCGCCGCCGCGGGCGCCCTGCCATGCCTCGCCGCTTCGAGCCTCTCCTGCACCCGCAAGCCGCGCCCCTCGATGCCCCTCGACCCCTGGAGCATCCCCGAGCCTGCGCCACCGCACCCCAAGCCCCACGGTGAGCACCACGGCCACGCCGTTTCCCTCCGCCGTCGGGGCGAGAGAGAGAGAGAGGAGGGAGGAAGAAGAGAGACCACGGGTCGTTAGATCTGAGATCGACGGCCATGCTTGAACGGTCGTATTTCCCATGCCGCGCGAGCGCGCCTGGCCTGTGCTGGGTCGCGTTCGCCTCTTAGCTGGGCCGCGCCCGTGAAACCCCAGCCCACCCCTTTGTTTTTTTTAAAAAAAAATCAGGATAGTTTTGCTTGTCTGCTTTTGACCTGTTAAAAATAGTTTTCATGCAAATTAAAATCAAACAAAAATCATGGGTCTACTAATATTTTTTCTTAACCATTTAAAATTTGTAGATCTAAGTTTTGACTTGTATTTTAAACAATGTCTGTTTTGCCACAGGGTGTCTGTAAACATGTTTGTGGCATAGCTTTTTGGTTCTATATCCAAAATGGCCAAACTAAATTGTTTTGGATAGCTTAGAAATAGATCTATCCATATGACTTGACCTCACATAAAGGTGAGTTACCAAATGGAAATGCCATCCATTTTGGTAAATGGCCAGTTGGCTTTTCTAGGATTTTTAGAGTGAGTTTAAAATTGATTTTTGAGTTGAGTCCAATTGGATGAGTTTGCTTATGACTAGATCTACCTAGTAATAGCTTGGATTAATTTTTGGAGCCCTAGATTAATTTTGGTGAGCAAAACTAGAAACAACAGCTTTTTTGGTTTCATTATTACTAGTGTGTTTGTTTGTAAACAACTATGTGATTGTTTTAATCTTGTTTCCTAGAATATATAGAAGTGTTAACACTTGTTATTAGGTTGTTTTATTGCAGTACATCTACCTTAGAAAGTGTGTGCAAGTTTGGAAAGTCAAATAGCAATAGAAATAACATTTGTTATTTCCTAGTTTTATTATTTGAGTATTGTGTGCACCAAATCTTCGTGGATTTTTTTTGCATAGGTTTGTGGTATGCTTGAGTGGACTCCAATACCATTTTGGTACTGTTATCTTGATTTTTTCATCTCTGTTAGCTTACACTTTATTTTATAGAGATGCGTGTGTAACATTTGTTATTTGTTTTCACTAGAATTGTTTTCACTAGTATGAATAGTCTAGTGTTGATTTCTTTGTTATGTTAATTTTGTCATGTGTGACCAGAGAAATTGTTACCTCTTTTGCCTTGGCATTAGTGGGCCCACAACTCACTGGTCCCATTGCATTTTGGTTAGGGATGCAAATCCCCAACCATACACTTGTGTGAAAATAGCATGCATTACTTTGTGTTGCTTAATATTTTCCAGCAAGGAAAATAGATTGTTTGTTTCACTTATGTAAGTGGAAATTTTAGTTCTTCCTTGTGAATACTAGTATTTTTGGGTGTGATTCATTTCTTAGCATAATATTCCTTAGGGGTGTCATGTTAACAAATGCTTCACTATTGTTTGCTTAAATTGAATTGTTTGCGAATAGAATATTTCCTAGTGATTGGTAGATTATTTGTAAATAGATTTCATTGAGTGTTTGGATTTTTGAAAGTGTTTAGTTGGTCTTGTGTTGAGTGCATATCTACTGGTTGTGTAGTTTACACTTTGATTGCTTGTTATTTAATTAATTAGAAAAGCATGTATTACTATAATGGATTGATGCTTGCTTAGTAGATGTTTTCATAGAATTACTTTAGTGTTTATGCTTACTAGAATGTTTAAGGTGTATGTGCTGTTAGTAGGTATTTGCATTCATGAGTTTCTTGTTTAGGATCATGCATCCTTGTAGTGATGTTTGCTTCTCTAGTGATGAACTAGTGTCACCACTAGGTATTATGAGTTGCTCTAGTATTATTGTCTTTTTATTATATAAGTGTATGATCATTCTAGCATGTTTAGGATGTTATTACTTCTGTTATTATGCCATGACTTCTTGAGTTGCTTGTTGCTATTAGTTGTAGAGTACAATTATTTCTTATAGCATGCTTGTGTAGAATTCCATACTAGTGTGCTATTAGTGCACTCATGTTTTATGTTATTGGTTAGGAGCATTATCTTTTGTGATGGTTGTGTTTCTGATTAGGATTTATGACTTGGTACCATTGGTAGAGCTACTGGTTTGTTTTTGTTTATTTTAATGATTGATGGATTCCATAACTTTGAGTATACATAAGCATAGTCTATAACTAGCCTATTCATCTGTGGTGTGTTTGCTTGATGTTTGGAAATTGTCTGAGTGATTGCCTTAGCAGGAGTATTGTACTTATGTTATTTGTTGTGCTAATGTTTTTTTTGTGCTAAGTAGTATCTTGTTATCTAGGCATTAGTGTAGTAGTGATCTTGTTTGGTGATGATGGCTTGTGGTTGTTGATACCCACTGCCATGGGTATTGTTTTGATTGATTGCTAGTATTTTAGTAGCCTCACCTTTTGTTCCCACCAGCTATATTTTTAGCTTCTTGAATATCTTATTATGAGAGTGGTACACCCACTCCATATATGGTATGTAAGGGGTGGGATATGGTTATTCAACCATATGTTTGTTTGGCGATAGTTTTGTATCATGAGAGTTTGTGAGATAGTTTCCTCGGTAACTTTTGAGTGATTGTGCTAGTATAAGTTTGCTTGCTGTATGTGTTGTGTTGTTTAGTTGTTTGTCCCTTAGTTCTGAGTGTGTGTCTTTTATTCTTTTACGACGCTAGAAAACGAAGAAGAAGAAGAAGAAGAAGAAGCAGTTGTGGAGTTGTGCGTCAAGTTCAAGCTACTTCAAGGCCAGGGACACTAAGAGTTTAAGGAAAGCCATCCTGATGCTTGCTACTACACTTATCATTGTCTATCATGCATGTTTTACTTCTGAAAAGTTTTACAAAAACTTTGATTTCCAAAAACTATTTTTGAGTGACTACTACTATTAATATTATATATATTATTACTATGCGAGTAGTTGATACTTGGTGTTACCAAGCCCATAGCCACCATATGGTATTTATTACCACTAAAGTTATAAGTCCCTAATGGACATCCTTAAAAATATGTTTTTGCAAAACAAAAGGCTTTATGGAAAACCCGGTGGGAAGGCGAAGCCTTACTCACCGGAGGATTGTTGAAGTGGTCATTTTTGGGAAAAACATGTTTTCAAAAATGACACATAACCTAGTCTTCGCCGGACAACCTTTACCGTACTGCCACTTTACCCCAACATGGGAACGGGGCTTAACTTGAAGTTTGTTCTTGTTAGTGTGTGTTCTATCTCAATTTTCTATAAGGACGTGACTTCCCTCGAACCGAAATGCCGGCAGTCATGAATTCAATTAGGCATACACAGTGAGGGATTAAGTTCTCCTCCGGGTGCGACAGTTGGGTCTCCTGCCGTGGCGGGGTGGGACCTGGTGCCGGGGATATTATACCCAACTGAAGAGATATACATGTACTATCTTGGACATAGTGGAAGGTTAGGATCAGTTATCTGATGTTTACATACTGTTGTTACAGTCCGTGGTTGTTCACGACAGATGTACTGGATCTGGTGGATTGTGTACACCTCTGCAGAGTCAAACTATTCGAAATAGCCGCGTCCTCGGATATGGACAGTTGAATGGCCATGTAGCTAGCATTGTGTCAATGTTTTCAAAAAGGAGTTGGACTTACGAAGTACTGAAAGGAGGAAATCTTGTACCGTGGAGGTACCATTGATGAAAAGCCTGAAGTTGTTTTTACAAAAAGTCTTGCAAAGAAAATCTTTCTTTTCTAAACAAAAACTGTAAGTTGATTCCAAGAAGTTTTGCAAAGAGAAATTTTCTTTTAACAAAGTATTACAAAACCTCTTGTACATGTGATATCTACAAGAGAAAGAAAACTATATTATTTTCTTTTGAAGGATCTTCTTTAACAAAGATACAGAGATTTTCAAAATCAACTATGATATGTCTTACATATATCATTGATAGTGAACCCTGTGTATAGCCTACCTATTACACCATATAAGCATACTTGCATTTTGGTAAGCTACATGATGGGTGTCTTGCTCAGTACATTCAAATGTACTCATATTGGTTTCGTCCCTGGTATTTACTTGCCAGACTTCGAGATGGAGTCTCAGGAGGAGATCTACGGAGAGGAGTATGGAGCTGATGGCTTTGCGAACTAGGATCGTCTCCCGGTCAGCAACCTATAGGTTAAGGCGTGACTTGGGCTCTACTACATTTTGTGTGTGTTAGTCTTCCGTTGTGTGTGTCATGTGTTTGCCCTGCATGGCAATTGTGTTAGACTTGGTCATGTGACCATGTTCCTTTTGTATGTGTTTCTGTAATCGTGTAATGGATATTGTATCTGTGTACCAACTTGATATGTTGTTCACGACTGGTGTGATCTGGGATCGTGAATGTATGCATATCGGAGGTGTCCTTGAAAAGTGGTTCTGGGGGACCTTACAGAGTTGGTATCAGATCTATCTTGACCTTAGGAGACCTTAGTTAGCATGGACGTTAGCTAGTACTCTAAAAATCAAGTTAATAAAACCAGGTCACTAAGATGACTATGTACCAAAATATTCTATATATTCCATCCCCTCTGTGTTTTTGAAAACTCCACTTACACTAAGTTACCTTTGAGCATCTTAAAATTTTGCACACTGTTACCCAACTTAAACTATACCTAAACATTTGGTATAGATGGCAGTTGTCTTCACCGAATCCTTCCGGTTAGGTTCGCATGCACCTTGCTACCGCCGCTTTGAGGAGGATTTGATCAAGATGATTAGTCTTATAGGTCGCTCATTCCCTGAGTTGAAGGGAGCTCAGATTCACCATAACGGATAAGAATTGTCCTGGTTGGTGGTCTGTACCATTCGTGCTCCTTTGCTCGCACCGTCGATCCCAGAGATCACTTGACAAGCCCATAGATGTCACCGAAGACTTTGTGTTTGCTCGTCACTTCCAGCACATGGAGGGACAGCTGTACAACACCCAACTCTCCCTCGACAAGCTTAGAGGAGATTACGACCTCCGAGGAAGAGAGATAGAACAGCTGGAGAAATGCCTGAGTGTTTCTTCTGCTACAGAGCATCGTCTCAAAGTACTGAAGAAAACCATGAAGTACACTGACTCCCAGCACTGTGCACAAGTGAGAGCCCTTCAGCTCCAGCTTGCAGCCAGCAAGACCAGAGTTGAAGAGTTGGAGGAACAGCTACGCGCTTCCTCGAGCACTTAGGATTGCCGCAGGATATTAGGAGTTGTGTTTCTCCTACCCAGACGCTTGTTTGTGTTTGTGTTGTTTGAACTCTGCTAAAGAGCTATGTGTGTGCTAGATGTGTTGTAAGCCTTATGCTTTTTCTTTGTGAAACCTAGGTTTGTATTATGCTTGTTTAGACTATGTCTCATGTGTATGCTAGTCTTTGTTTGCGATTGTGATTGATTCTTAGATGCTTGTTTGTTGTGGTGATACCTACCATTCTCATCTCTGATAAGAGTCGGTTTGCTTCACCAACTTTTCAAAACAAAAACTACCTTTTTGGTCTGCTCTCGCCTTATGTCACCCTTGTTGCCCTACAGTATTTGACTCAGCTTGGCACTGTCAATGTTGAGAATAATGTTGTCCTTGTGAGAGAGCACCCGCACATGTTTGCTAGTTGACAGTCGCAAAAGTAAGGTAGTGACGCCAGGAGAACCTAGTTCGTATCTGACTCGCAGTGCTTTGCCTGTGATGCCACAACCTCCAAGGAAGCGTGTTAATGTCAGGCCCAAAACCAAAAATTTATATTTGCGGAAGGGACGGACATTTCACTCGTTATTGTTCCCAGAGGAATTATGATCAGGCTTGTCCTTATGAAACCCAAGAGACCATGAGTCCAACCCAGAAGAAACGCAAGAGTCTGATGAGTGGACCTCGAGACCCAGATGACGTTGCAGAAGCACCTGCGACTCATGCCATAGTTAACAGTACATTTTTGAACCAAACCTTTGAACCCCATAGTTGTGTTTTGCTTAGTACCTTGAGAAATCCGACGTAAATGGAACACTAGAAGTGTCACGTCGGAACTAGAAAAAGCATCTTTAAAATTAACAATACTCCCTCCGTCCGGGATTACTAGTTCCCTAGTGGATTTCTATTTGTCCCAAAATTATCTCCAAATAAGGCCCATAATCATTTATTATCCTAATTAAATGTGCCGTAATAATTGTGAAATCCCACCTAGCTACACCTTGATTGGTTTGCATGTCAAAATTAATTGCGGTATTAATCAAAAAATAGGAAACCGTCACGTTGATTGGTGGAAGAAGCACCAATAGAATTGCGCCTTTGTCGCGATGCTCTTTATTAGGGTACTAGTAATCCCGGACGGAGGGAGTACTAACATAACTTCATCTAATTTTAGCTTAATACCTAACACCAGTTTTGAAATTTTCTAACCAACTTTTCCAAAAACCAAAGAGAAATATGCCTTAGGATGTTCTATAGTTGTTTGAAGAAAGATGAAAGGTAGGAAAAGATATTGAATTGGTGGACTATGATTGTTACTAGACAATAAGATCTTTCGTGTATCTTTTGGAGGAAACAACTTTTAGAATATGAGATGGTGTAAAACTCACTGAGGTTTAGCTTAGGAGTGAAAGGTTGAGGATCACATGATTTTAGTTGAGATAAATTATAGTATATATACACCGGGGATAACCAGTTGTGGACCCCAAAAAATTCGAAGTTGTCGGTAACTAAAATTTGTAGCCTGGAAGAAATGATTTGAGGTTTATAAAGATTGGTGAAAACTATTGGATTTAGGAAGCACTTGATGTATAAGGAGATTGGATTGATTAGAAGTGGTATGTTGAGAATAATTTGTGATATGGGAATGATGATGATAATGTTTTGCCTAGGTGAGTCTTATCCTGGATTTTAACATAAAGGTTGATTGTAGTAAGAAGATCATGTTGAATTGGGATATGTATTCGATTTTGATTAAAGGTGTATGGGAGGAATATTGGATTTGATATAGGAAGAGATTTGTGGTTATAAAAAGATGATTTTGGATTTTAGGAAAAATCAATATGACTTGGATTTAGTAGAGGATTATTCTTGATGAGATATTCTCGGAGCTTGTCACGCTCTATTGAGATTGTTTGGGGAAAATGATTTAACATTATCATGATATAGGAGTTTGGAGTATTTGAAAAGGATTTATAGAAGTAGTACAGAGTTGGTATATGATTGTTGAATTTGATGGTTTAGCTTTAGCAATATGAGCATGGAGAAAATAAACCTTTGAGGGAGACAAATGATTTGAGACTTGATTTTTCTAGGAGGATGTTAGAATAAGAGGAAGATAGTGGATTTTCCTGGATTGTTAGAGAATGAGCAATGGAAAGCTCATGCTTAATAAATATTGGTGGATATCCGACTGATTGATTTATATAGTTAAGAGAGAGGTCATGCCCCAAAGGAGATATAGCGGTATGATAATCTTATGAGATTGGAAACTAGTAGACCCTTGTCTGAAGAATAACCCCTAGATTAATATTATGGTTTTGAGGAACAATAAGTTAGAGGTGTAGGACATGGCACCCAGACCTTTGAAAAGAAAACTAACCCACCGGTGGATTTTGGTAAGATTAATCAAAGGGGGGAAGCACCTGTAAATAATGTTACCAACCAACAACACATGTTTTTGTAAACAAATTATCTAACATTGTTGTTTTGGCCATACCCTCTTTTCGCTTTCCTCTGAATCTCGGGACGAGATTCTTTTAAGGGGGGAAGGTCTGTCACACCCCAATTTTCGGAATCTTGTACTGTGTTCAAGAAGACAAAAATTAGGGCCAACAATTTTTTTTCTAACGACATGATTTTTTGAACTAACATGTGTTTATGATCTTAATCATTTTTTCAATGCAAGTTTTGCTTCTTGGTAAAACCAGTATCAAATTTTTTGAAAAACACTTTTATAATATTTTCCCTGTTGTTTTCTCTGTGGATTACTTGAGTGGATTTTTCTTCCAAGACTTGGATCATTCTTGTTTGCATCTTAGAATAAACTTTTAACTTTGTTGGATCCAAGAAAACAAAATTTCAAAATGATTTATGGAAGTTTTCTTTTAAGTTTTCTATAGAAAATATTTCCTGAAAATATAGCCAAGTACCTGTTTTCCACCTTTGTTTTCACTAGGTTATAAAATGTTATTTTATGTTTTCTTGACTTTTATTTGTTCTTTGATATATGGACTACACATCCATAAGATTGGTTTTATTTTTGGATTAATAAAAATGATCTTTTTCTTGTTGTTTTTGTGGTATAAAAATAAGGAACAAAAAGGCATTTTTGGAAAACAGAGAAAAATAGAAAGTACACCTTTTCCCACATTGTTTTCATAGCCTTAAAATATTTCAAATTTGTTTTCAAAAGATGTTTCTGAAGTTTATAACATGTTTAAAAACTCCAACTTGGAAAACAAATTTTGGAAACCATTTGGTCTTTGAAAACAATCCCAACTTTTTGCTCATTTCATCTGTTTTCAACACTTAGAATTTTTCACTAAGTCCTTAAATGAATTTTCTGAACTTTTTAGGAACTGTTGCTGTTACACTTTCGGGATGATGTTTTCTTTGCTTTTCTTTGCAAGTATTGATGAGAGGTGTTGTCTAGTGTGTTGACTAAGTTGTGGACTCAAACCAGGATGTGTTTTTCTCCTTCTAGAAGACTTGAGTGTGAAGAAACCAAGTGAGAGAGAGTGAGAGAGCTTGGTGATGTGGCATGGGTATGGGCCTCCATACCTTGCCCCTTTCCCTCTTGACCTTGACTCCCCTAGCTCCCAAAAGCCAGTGGTTGACTGCCCCCTAGCTGGTCTTGGCCCTTGGCATCAATGCCAAGTGAGGCAATGACCAAAACATCCCATGGACGCCCCTATGCCATCAAATGGCATGAACCCGAGAGTGCCCCCATGCCCTCCATCTCATTCCCATGGCCTTATGCCTCCTCACTCGTGTCCCTCTCGCCACTAGGCTCTCATACCTCCCCACTCTCACCTAGAGCATAAGAAAGCGATCCCGGGAGCTCCTGCGAGCTCCAAGAGCCAAAACCTCGCCGCCGGCCACCGCAACCACCCCGAGGTGGCACAGCTCGAACCCGACGCCCTCACCCCTCGTTTTCGCCTCCGACGAGCTCCACGTATCCCATAGACCCCCTCTGACACCCTCTTGCATTCCCTCGCTTGCAGGTACGCCGTCGCCGTCGAGATCGGCGCCGCGGGCGCCCTATCGTGCCTCGCCATTCGGAGCCTCTCCTGCACCCAGAAGCAGTGCCCCTCGACGCCCCTCGACCCCTGGACCATCCCCGAGCCTGCGCCACCGCACCCCAAGCCCCACGGTGAGCACCACGGCCATGTTGTTTCCCTCCGCCGTCGGGATGAGAGAGAGACAGGAGGGAGGAAGAAGAGAGACCGCGGGCCGTTCGGTCTGAGATCGACGGCCATGCTTGAATGGCCGTATTTCCCGCGCCTCGCGCGCCTGGCCTGCGCTGGGCCGCGTTCGCCTCTTAGCTGGGCCGCGCCCGTGAAACCCCAGCCCACCCCTTTGTTTGTTTTTTTTTAAACAAATCAGGAGAGTTTTGCTTGTCTGCTTTTGACCTGTTAAAAATAGTTTGCATGCAAATTAAAATCAACCAAAAATCATGGATCTAGTAATATTTTTTCTTAACCATTTAAAATTTGTATATCTAAGTTTTGACTTGTATTTTAAACACAATGTCTGTTTTTCCACAGGGTGTATGTAAACATGTTTGTGGCATAGCTTTTTGGTTCTGTATCCAAAATGGCCAAACTAAATTGTTTTGGATAGCTTAGGAATAGCTCTATCCATAGGACTTTGCCTCACATCAAGGTGAGTTACCAAATGGAAATTCCATCTATTTTGGTAGATGGCCAGTAGGCTTTTCTAGGATTTTTAGAGTGAGTTTAAAATTGATTTTTGAGGTGAATCCAATTGTATGAGTTTTCTTATGACTAGATCTACCTAATACTAGATTGGATTAATTGTTGGAGCCGTAGATTAATTTTGGTGATCAAAACTAGAAACAACAGCTTTTCTGGTTTCATTATTACTTGTGTGTTTGTTTGTAAACAAGTGTGTGATTGTTTGAATCTTGTTTCCTAGCATGTATAGAAGTGTTACCACTTGTTATTAGGTTGTTTTATTGCAGTACATCTACCTTAGAAAGTTTGTGCAAGTTTGGAAAGTCAAATAGCAATAGAAATAGCATTTATTATTTCCTAGTTTTATTATTTAAGTATTGTGTGCACCAAATCTTCGTAGATTTGTTTTGCCTAGGTTTGTGGTATGCTTGAGTGGAGTCCAGTACAATTTTGGTACTGTTATCTTGATGTTTTCATCTCTGTTAGCTTACAGTTTATTTTATAGAGATGCATGTGTAACATTTGTTATTTGTTTTCACTAGTATGAATAGTCTAATGTTGATTTCTTTGTTATGTTAATTTTTTCATGTGTGACCATAGAACTTGTTACCTCTTTTGCCTTGGTATTAGTGGGCACATAACCCACTGGTCCCATTGCATTTTGGTTAGGGATGCAAATCCCCAACCATACACGTGTGTGAAAATAGCATGCATTACTTTGTGTTGCTTAATATTTTCCACCAAGGAAAATAGATTGTTTGTTTCACTTATGTAAGTGAAAAGTTTAGTTCTTCCTTGTTAATACTAGTATGTTTGGGTTTGATTCATTTGTTAGCATAATATTCCTTAGGGGTATCATGTTAACAAATGCTTCACTATTGTTTGCTTAAATTGAATTTTTTTGCGAATAGAATTTTTCCTAGTGATTGGTAGATTATTTGTAAATAGATTTCATTGAGTGTTTGGATTTTTGAAAGTTTTTAGTTTGTCTTGTGTTGAGTGCATAGCTATTGGTTGTGTAGTTTACACTTTGATTGCTTTCTATTTAATTAATTAGAAAAGCATGTATTACTAGAATGGACTGATGCTTGCTTAGTAGATGTTTTCGTAGAATTACTTTAGTGTTTATGCTTACTAGCATGTGTAAGGTGTATGTGCTGTTAGTAGGTATTTGAATTCATGAGTTTCTTGTTTAGGATCATGCATCCTTGTAGTGATGTTTGCTTCTCAAGTGATGAACTAGTGTCACCACTAGGTATTATGAGTTGCTCTAGTATTATTGTCTTTTTATTTTATAAGTGTATGATCATTATAGCATGTTTAGGATGTTATTACTTCTGTTATTATGCCATGACTTTATAGCATGCTTGTGTAGAATTCCATACTAGTGTGCTATTAGTGCACTCCTGTTTTTATGTTATTGTTTAGGAGCATTATCTTTTGTGATGGTTGTGTTTCTGATTAGGATTTATGACTTGTTACCGTTGGTAGAGCTACTGGTTTGTTTTTGTTTATTTTCATGATTGATGGATTCCATAACTTTGAGTAGACATAAGCATAGTCTATAACTAGCCTATTCATCTGTGGTGTGTTTGCTTGATGTTTGGAAATTGTCTGAGTGATTGCCTTAGCAGGAGTATTGTACTTATGTTATTTGTTGTGCTAATGTTGTTGTTGTGCTAAGTAGTATCTTTTTATCTAGGAATTAGTTTAGTAGTGATCTTGTTTGGTGATGATGGCTTGTGGTTGTTGATACCCATTGCCATGGGTATTGTTTTGATTGATTGTTAGTATTTTAGTAGCCTGACCTTTTGTGCCCAACAGCTATATTTTTAGCTTCTTGAATATATTATTATGAGAGTGGTACACCCACTCCATATGTGGGATATGGTTTTTCAACCATATGTTTGTTTGGCGATAGTTTTGTATCATGAGAGTTTGTGAGATAGTTTCCTCGATAACTTTTGAGTGATTGCGCTAGTATAAGTTTGCTTGCTGTATGTGTTGCGTTGTTTAGCTGTTTGTCCCTTAGTTCTGAGTGTGTGTCTTTTATTCTTTTACGACGCTAGAAAACAAAGAAGAAGAAGAAGAAGAAGAAGCAGTTGTGGAGCTGTGCGTCAAGTTCAAGCTACTTCAAGGCCAGGGACACTAAGAGTTTTAAGGCCAGCCATCACTGTCTATCATGCATGTTTTACTTCTGAATTTTTTTAAAAAAACTTTGATTTCCAAAAACTATTTTTGAGTGACTACTACTATTAATATTATATATTATTATTACTATGCCAGTAGTTGATACTTGGTGTTACCAAGCCCATAGCCACCATATGGTATTTATTACCACTAAAGTTATAAGTCCCTAATGGACATCCTAAAAATATGTTTTTGCAAAACAAAGGCTTTATGGAAAACCCGGTGGGAAGGCGAAGCCTTACTCACCGGAGGATTGTTGAAGTGGTCATTTTTTTGGAAAAACATGTTTTAAAAAATGACACATAACCTAGTCTTCGCCGGACAACCTTTACCGTATTGCCACTTTACCCCAACATGGGCACGGGGCTTAACTTGAAGTTTGTTCTTGTTAGTGTGTGTTCTATCTATATTTTCTATAAGGGTGTGACTTCCCTCGAACCGAAATGCCGCCAGTCATGAATTCAATTAGGCATACACAGTGCGGGATTAAGTTCTCCTCCGGGTGCGACAGTTGGGTCTCCTGCCGTGGCGGGTGGGACCTGGTATCGGGGAGATTATACCCAACTGAAGAGATAGACATGTACTAGCTTGGTCATAGTGGATTGTTAGGATCAGTTATCTGATGTTTACATGCTGTTGCTCAAGTCCGTGGTTGTTCACGGCAGATGTACTGGATCTGGTGGATTGTGTACACCTCTCGAAAGTCAAACTATTCGGAATAGTCGCGTCCTCGGATATGTACAATTGAATGTCCATGTAGCTATCATTGTGTCAATGTTTTCAAAAAGGAGTTTTCAAAAAGGAGTTGGACTTACGAAGTACTAAAAGGAGGAAATCTTGTACCGTGGAGGTACCATTGATGAAAAGCCGGAAGTTGTTTTTACAAAAAGCCTTGCAAAGAAAATCTTTCTTTTCTAAACAAAAACTGGAAGTTGATTCCAAGAAGTTTTGCAAAGAGAAAATTTTCTTTTAACAAAGTTTTACAAAACCTCTTGTACATGTGATATCTACAAGAGAAAGAAAACTATATTATTTTCTTTTGAAGTATCTTCTTCAACAAAGATACAGATATTTTCAAAATCAACTATGATATGTCTTACATATATCATTGATAGTGGACCCTATGTATAGCCTACCTATTACACCATATAAGCATACTTGCATTTTGGTAAGCTACATGATGGGTGTCTTGCTGAGTACATTCGAATGTACTCATATTGGTTTCGTCCCTAGTATTTACTTGCTAGACTTCAAGAAGGAGTCTCAGGAGGAGATCTTTTTTTTTGAGAGAACGTGTGTGCTTTATTGATCAACCATAAATAGAGTCATTACATATAGTGTTCCGGATACAAGCCGGGGGCACACCACGCCACACAGATAAACTAGAAAACTCACTCGCTCGAGCTAGAATATGCGCGGCAACATTTTGCTCACGCCTAACAAATCTAAAAGAACAACAAGCAAATTCTTCTGCTAAACGCTTGATATCAAAGATCACCGACCCACATGAAGACCGATCCTGCTCAGGTGATTGGATGTGCTGAATGGCAGAAAAATAGTCTGATGCGATGATCAGAGCATCCAGACCTTCTTGTTTAGCCCAGTTTAGAGCACGCCCGATAGTCATCGCTTCAGCCAACTCCAGACTGGGCACATCCGGGACGCTAGTGCCCATGCACGCAATAAAATCGCCTCTAGCGTCCCGTGCCACCACACCAGCGCCCATCTTACCCGATGAAGCAAACAAGGTGTCGCACCCGGACTTCTAAAGGATACTCGCCGTTCCGTTGAACAGTAGTAGATTGGATTACGGGGCTTACCGGCACCCGCGTCCTCTTACGAGTAGGCCAACACACGTATGTGTGACAACCAACCCCTATCTGTTCAGCGTCGACGTAAACTATCCCATAGAAATCAGGATACTACCATTGACGTACTTCATACCATACACACATGGTACGCCAACGGTTTGTAACAGAATGATAGCACAACATATCTCTAAGACACAAAAGATTGAAATAAGTTGCAAATAGCTCTCACTAGAGCAGAGATAGCAAATACAATCATCCAGAGGACACATGTCCCAACATAACATCATTACATCTCAGCGGAAGCATTCAAAGGGGTCTGAGTACAGACAAATCCAAATAGGCTTAAGAAGCCGGAAACTGAAATAAAGACGGAGCCCATCCACGTAGTCTCGGATCCTGCCCGGGTCCGCTACCTACTCGTCAGCAGCCTCGTCAAACTCCACGTAGTAGCCGTCACTGGGATCCTCGTAAGCGTAGTCTGCGGAAACCACAGCCCCAAAGGGGTCAGTACATAAACGTACTGGCAAGCAAGACTCACAGTTCACCAAAGTGTAGCCCGTCCACCAAGCACAGATGCCTTGGGTTCAACGGAAGAATGGGGATATAAAAGATGCTGCAACTGGCTGCGCTAACCAACTACAGAGATTCTACCACTTCCGGCTAACAGAAAGAAGATAAGATCGAGTATTGTAACCAACTGAAAGATAACTTCAAACAAACCCATCCTGGATCTCGCCCCTTATCCAAAGAAGCAATCCGAGGATAACTCACACAGTTGGATTAAAGATGAATCAAGTTATTGTGTCAATAATCCTATTACTAGTCAAGTTGTTAATCATTGGGTGTGAGATTGTGAATCATTAGGTTTAAGTTGTCCTGAGTACTGTTAGCCAGTACTTTCACCAAGTTAACCATAACCGCGGAAAACACGGCTTCTCGAGAAGATTTATCCCTGCAGGGTTGCACCAATTTGGCCGTACACGTAAGAATACCCCGCCAGATGGGATGCCTCCCACCAAGCGTGGCACTCAACACAACTCAACTCTTCTTCGCATCAAGCCCAAAGCACCTTGGGCGCACGGCTAATCGAGCCCCGAAGAAAGGGGACCCTCATAGCACTCTAAGAACGTGTCCCCCTATATGCCGACTACAAAAGTTCCACCCTGCGCTGGGCTCGCAAAAACATGCATGCGGCAAATGGAAAACACGAACTAAATGAGGCGATTTGGACGAGATGCGAATCGAATCAAATTGAGGGGGGCGCCCATACTCGCTTCCCACATGCGGGTAGTGCGCTCATCATGGATCAGTAGACAAGACCATTTTCCTATTAGGGTCGACACTAGCAGGCCTCAAAACCACACAGGGCCTCCTGCCGGTGCCTTATCATCAAATTATTATTTAACAATAACATTAGCATGATTGATTGATTAAACATCGAGCCCCCAGAACATAATAGAGATATAGTAACAGAAAGTAACGGGTAACAGACTCGAGCAAAACAACCTAAGCATGCTAGTAAGACACTGGCTCAAACAATGGGGTTGTAGGAGTGGAGGTGAGGCAATATCAGGGTTAAGGGATTCATGTGATAGGTTCGTAACAGAAACAACTACACATAGGGCTAGCAAAATAGACAACAGAAAGTATCGGTAACCAATGTTGAAAGGAACACGGTGGTTCATGTGAGTGATAACTTGCCTGCAAACTCAGCAGCCCGGTACTGAGCTAGATCCTCAGAAGGGGTGTCGTAAAGATCGTCGGTCTCAACGTCGTCGTCTATCCGAGAAGAAGCAAACAAACAATGCAGAAAGATAAACAATCAATATCATGGCATAGTGCACAATCATGGGATGATGCATGTCAATTTAATGGATGCGTCAAAATAAACTAGTTGACATGGTAACACAATTTAAATGGTCCCATATGCAATTGGATTGCATATGGAAAAGGTCCATTGATTAAGTGGAAACAAATGATCTATAATTGATTAACATGTGAAAGTTTGCTTATCATGATGCATGCATGATGATAACAACAAAATAACAACAATAGATGCAAGTGGTAAGGAATTTAACAAGTTTTGGAAATTATTTGTTAAGTTTGGAAATTTTGGGTTACTTAAAGATGTCACACCAGCATTTGTTGTTTTCATCAATTTAAAAAGGTTCAAAACAAATAACAAAAATTATATGTGAAAAGAACACACAATTTTGGGTGGATTACATGTTTCAAATATTGAAAAAGGAATTACAATGATTTAATTATGAATTAAACAGGATTAAACAAGTTTTAAATGAGTTTAAAACAAGTTTGAATATTATTTGAATTTTATTTGTTCAAAACATAAATTCAAACTCACATTTGAAAAGTTCATACTTTTCTAGTTTGAAAACATATTTTGCATGTTTAAAAATAATTTAATTTGAGCAAGTTATGATTTTATCAAATTTAAATGATTTAAACAAGGTTTAAATTATTTAGGCAATTTAAATTATTCAAAACATGAAACAAAATTTATATTTGAAAAGGTTATTTGAAATAGCATGGAAAACATATTTTATTTGTATTATTTGGATTAAGAATGAATTAGTTATGAATTTTAGCAAATTGCAATTGAATTATTTGAATTCAAATTTGAATTGCATTTTGAAAATTCAAAACAGAAAACAAATGTTACCAATAGGTAGATAATTGAATTTAGATCAGTGCACATATTTTATTTTTATTAATTGGAGTTATAAAATAAAAGTTATTCACTTTTTAAGTTCAGGGACCAAACTGTAAAACAAAAGGGCCTGGATTTGAAAACAGAAAATGTTAAAACCATTTTATACGCACAGGGAGTCTACCCTGGCCACTGCCAGTGGGCCACAGGGCCACTGGTGCTTGCGTGGCAAGTGTGTGGCTGACAGGGGGCCCTCCCTGTCAGCGTTGCGGTGAAAAAAAGTGGGATTTCTCCCGGGGGAGAGCCAGGACTCGATCCTGGAACCTGCCCGTGCGCGCAACGCACTGTAACCAGTGCGGTAGGAAATCGTTTCTTGTCAGATAACAGGGCGCGGACAGGTTGAGGTGTTGCTCGTGGATCTGCAGTTAACTGACGAACAAAACCTTGTCTGAAACTTTGACAGTTGCCCGGTGGCTCAACTGCGGCGATCACCGTGTGCTCGAGCTCGAGGTGCGTGTGTGCTGCTGTGATGAGGTGTGCGCTCGCGTGCGCGTGCTTGCGGGCATGTAACAGAGAGGAGGAGGAGGTCATGGTGGCCTCACCGGCGTTGGCGTGGAAGCAGAGGCTCGGGGACGAGCTCGACGGCGGTGCTGCGGACGGCGGCGTGGACTCCGTGCGTCTCCGGGCTCGTGCGAGTGTCCAAACTGAAGAGGGGGAAGTGGGGGGTTGGTTTCCGATGCTAGGTGGGGTGGAGGAGTGCCATGGCGACGGCGGTGGACGGAGATTCAGAGCGGATGAACTCCGGTGAGTGGCAGAGGGAGGAGATCGCGGCGAGAGAGAGAAATTGGCGGCGGCCTCGAGGGGAGAGGGGTCTAGGGTGGCTAGGGCGGCGCCAGGGGGCTAGGGCTGGCTCTTATAGGGCGCCAGGGACGAGGACGGCCGTCGGGATCGACTGCTACCGCCGTGGCATGCGTGGATGCACGGCCGTACTGAAGGAAGACGACGGGGGCGGCTTGCGAACCGGTACGGGCCACGCGGTAGATTAGTTGGGCTGGGCCCTGCGCTAGGTTAGCTGCCGCGCGCCGTTTTTTTTTTTTTTTTGTTCTGCTGTTTTTTTTTTGTAGCAAATGGAAATGGAAGCAAATGATAGGTTTTTGAGTTTTTTAAAAATTTAGGGAAAATTCATGTGGGTTAATTAGGTCAATATCTACCAAATGTCAACTTTGGTTTTCAAAAACATTTGAATTATAGTGCTGTTTGAATTTGGAGTGTATTTGATTGAATTTTATGATTAGGTGATTATTGAAACAATATTTTTTTAAATAGGGTGATCAAATGAATTTAATTGGAAACAAAGAGCACAAAATGTTTTGGTTATTTTTATAATTTCAAATTGGTGTGCTGTTTGAATGTTTTTGATTTGAATTAGAATAATTTGATAATTAATTGATTAATATTGGAAACAATGTTTTTATTAGGGTGACCCCTATTGATTAAATAGAACAAATGTGATTAGAATTTGTTTGGTATTTTTATAATTTTCAAATGAGGTGCTGTTTGAAGATGCTTTGAATTTGAAAGCAATTTGGAATTACTTAATTGAAATAAAGGCACCATTTTATTAGTTGATTCAAAAAGGAATAAATGGAAACAAATGGTTGTGTTTAAGTTGAACTTTTATTTGAAAAAGATTGTAACATGACAAGTATGAAACACATCATTTGAATTTGTTTGAAATTCAATTATGAAAACAGAATAAAAACAGAAGCAAAACAAATAGTAACAAATGCAAACAAGGGAAATAAACATGATGACATGATGCAATACTTTGATTAAACAGGAAATCAAACATTCTAGGGGTATTTTCATACTTGGGATGTTACACAAGGCGGCGTCGTCGTTGAGCTGAATACGGCCCGTCGGCGGTGGAGACCATGAAACTCCTCGAAGAGGAGTATGGAGCTGATGGCTTTGCGAACTAGGATCGTCTCCCGGTCAACATCCTGTAGGTTAAGGCGTGACTTGGGCTCTACTACGTTTTGTGTGTGTTTGTCTTCCATTGTGTGTGTCGTGTGTTTGCCATGCGTGGCAATTGTGTTAGACTTGGTCATGTGGCCATGTTCCTTTTGTAAGTGTTTGTGTAATCGTGTAATGGATATTGTATCTGTGTACCAACTTGATATGTTGTTCACGACCGGTGTGATCTGGGATCGTGAATGTATGCATATCGGAGGTGTCCTTGAACAGTGGTTTTGGGGGACCTTACAGTTGGGAGGAGTGTCAAGCTTTTTATACCTCTATTTAATAAAATAAAAGCTCTAGCACATGAGTTGATCCCTGCTTCCCTCTGCGAAGGGCCTTTCTTTTACTTTTATGTTGAGTCTCCATCTTCTCACTTTATGCACGGTTGAGAGAGCATAGTTGCCATTCTGAGTTTTATGTGCATTTGTCCCAGAAACATTATTAGTTGATTCATGATGTGTTATTGCTTGTTCTCTAATTATTTGTTCTAATCTTCCTCATGAACTTTGAAGGTGTCCTGGCATTTATGTTTTGCCCCACTCTTAAGGACTAGCGAAATATCACTTTGACATGTTTTCTCTATACTTGAAGCAAACGTATATCTTTCGCTGCATTGTTATTCATGATCTTTTATTTGTGATACTTCTCATGATTCAAGGTGATTGTTATGCTTTATTATTAAAATTCTATTTATCGTACTTGTGTTTAAGTTCTATGGTCTCAGCATACTTATGATTTTACACTATTGATGATAAAGTTTATGTTGGTAGCATTTCACCTCAGAAATTATGAGTTTTTTTCGTTTACCTACTCGAGGACGAGTAGTAACTAAGCTTGGGGATGTTGATACGTCATAAACGTATCCTTAATTTCTAATGTTTCATGTTGTTTTCTTATTGTTTCCCACATGTTTGCTATGCACTTTATGTCATTTTTATCGATTTTCTGGACTAACCTATTGACAAGATGCCAGAGAGCCGGTTTTCTGTTTTCTGTTTTTTTTAGTTTCAGAAAAGTTGTTCTGGAAATATTATCGGAATTGGAAAATTCGAGGCCCGGAAGTCTTAGAATTCCTGAGGGTTCCACGGAGTTCCGAAGAGACCCGAAGGAGGGCCTCAGGGGGCCCACACCATTGGGCGGCGCGCCCCCAGCCGCACCATGGGGTGGTGTGGGCCCCCTGCCTCCACCGCCTTTGCTCTTTCGCCTATTTATACCCCTCGAGACATAAACCCTAAAGATATACCACTTCGTCCCGAAAAACACCCGAGGCCGCCGTCATCATCATCCCGAGATCGGGAGGGTTCTGGAGCTCTCCCCGGCACCCTGCCGGTAGGGGAATTCATCACCGGGGGGGTCTACACCACCATGCCATCCTCCAAAGTGATGCGTGAGTAGTTCATCCCTGAACTATGGTTCCATAGCAGTAGCTAGATGGTTGTTCTCTCCACTTTGTACCTCATGTTTAGATCTTGTGAGCTGCTTAACATGATCAAGATCATCTTTATGTAATGCGACATGTTGTGTTTGCTGGGATCTGATGAATGTTGAATGCTATGTCTTATGATTATCAATCTATCATGTTATCTTCATGCATATGTTATTTATGATCTTGCATGCTCTCCGTTATTAGTAGATGCTCTGGCCAAATAGATGGTAGTAACTCCAGGAGGGAGTATTTATGCTCGATAGTGGGTTCATGCCTTCTTTGCATCTGTGCTCGAGTGACAAAAATGTGACGGATGGAGGATGTGTTGTTGCCATTAGGGAGAAAACAACGGTGTTTAACTAGTTTACATTGTTTATATTACACACTTTGCTTACAATGATAATCTGTTGCTAGCAACTTAATACCCAACGTTTCTTCGGATGATATTCGGAGGGTGAATTATTAGACATAGATGCAGTTGGATGACGGTCTATGTATTTTGTTGTAATGCCCGCATGAATCACATAGTAATCTTTATGCCTTGCATATGCACTACGGTGCAACCTTCATTTCTGTCAATTGCCCAGCTGTAATTTTTTCATCACACATGTTATTTATCTTTCACGAAGAGACACCACTAGTGAACTGTGGACCCCGGTCCTTTTTCCTCATACTGATAAAACACATGATGCTTTCATAATGTCCCTACTGTTTTCCATACCATATGTTTAACATCTTTGTGTTCAGCAAAACTGGTGAGATTGACAACCTCACTGCTTCGTTGGGGCAAAGTGATTTGATTGTGTTGTGTAGGTTCCACGTTGCTTCTGAACCGGTAGTGCGCCCTGCGATCTCAGCTGCTTCAACCTTCTGAAGTTACTCCTACCTCCTACTGGTCGATACAACCTGGGTTTCTTTCTGAGGGAAACTTGCTGCTGCACTCTTCATACGTTCCACTTGGGGTCTCCCAACGAACGTGTGTTCAGACGCATCATGCGCCGCCATGCATCGGGCGTTCTTCATCTTACCTTCATTGATGGTAGAGGGCGCAACCACGGGAGTCATGGTGCCCTGGCGGAGAGTTGCAGGGAAAACGGAGGGAAACCGCCCCGGTCTGAGAAGGAAAGGGGAAGAAGAGGAGGCAAGTGGATGTCAAAAAGAAGGTCGCGGCACGATTCTATAAACCACCACGGATTGTCGGGCTGCGGCGCAGAGAGCCATTGTCCCTACGTCCAATCGGTCATGGGAGGTGGTGCGCGAACCGTTGCGCCACATGCTACACACCGGGCAGGCAGCGGTAGCCCCGCGTCGTCTCGTATCCTGCGGACAGGTGTGCCCCGCGGGCTAATGTCGGGCCTTTTGGATACCGAGGTACACCAGCCCGTGTGCTGCTGCCCGGCCCAACGAGCATCTCTCGAAGGCCGTCAAGCGGCCAGGATCCTGAAGAGGTTTGGCGCTCCTCTCTCGGGCTCCCTGGAGCCCCTGACGGTGAGGCTTGGTGTACATTCCTTTCGGGGGGAGCACGACCTCGACTTTGCTCCTCTCGAACGGACTCACCCGCCAGGAGGGGGACAAGGCATGTGCGGCTGACGGCCACGTATCCGTGCGGTGAGAGAGGCCGAACACGCGCGCAGAGCCGCTTTGTCCCTAGTTGCCATTCTGGTGTATAAAGGTTAGGGGGGCAACTGCGGCGGCCAAAGGGGTTCCCAAAGATCGCCTCTTTGGTTCAAGAAGACCAAGACCACGCTACAAGACGTAGGCGGCGTCACCGGGATCCCCCGCCGTGACGCCATGGACGGTGGAGCTGTCCCCCAGCGACCAGGACCACGCAGAAGGCGCAGGGGTACGGGACGCTCCTCCCTTTGGCACCTTGTGGTAACCCTTTCCCGCCAAGTGAGCGGAAGGAGGTCCAAACGCTAGTATAAGAAGGGAACCACGAGCCCTTGAACAAAGGGATATCAATTCATGGTAGTGCCCAAGTAGTCTGTTCCCGGCACAAGCTCGCCTTTGTACTGTAATCAATGCAGTGCAATCTACGAGACAAGCATGAGTAGGGTTTTACACCACACTGGTGGCCTGAACCTGGGTAAACTCTATGTGTCTCCATTGTTTTCGTTCTCAAGCTTCTCTCTCGAAGGCTCCTCTGGAAGAGAAGGAAGTTTGTTTAGCCCTCAGTGTTCGAACCTTTGAGAGTTATCCTGTCCAGGACAAACTAGCTCTCTCCAACACCCGATGTGATGACGGTGACGATGGCGATGATTTCCCCTCTCCGGGGAGGAATTTCCCCGGAAGATTTCTCCCTGTCGGAGAGCTTTTGTCTCTTTGTTGTTTTCCTCCCCGTGGAGGCGGCGGAATATTTCCTTGATGGTTCCCCAGTTTTCGTGGGGATGAAGTACTCAAAAGGGGGCTGCCAGACGTAGGCCAGGGTGGCCACACCACATGGTGGTGCGACCAAGGGGGGGTGCCACCAGGTGGTGTGGGCCCATGGTGGCCCCCCTCTAGTTCCCCTTCTGGCTAGCACTGTCATCTATCAACTTAAGAATTCTCCGATGTTTCCCTTCTTCTTCTCATCTTCAGAAATATGGTATCTTGACGGTGCTTTTTAGTAAGTCTAAAATTACTAAGAGAGGAGCCTCTGAAACCCACTTAGATAAAATACAATGCATTATTAAAGAATTGCCAAATCTTGATTTGAATGATTCACTTGAAAATACTTGAGTTGATTTTCTATGCCTAGCTGAAAGGCTTTAAAGAAAAGCGCTACCGGGAGACAACCCGTTTTATTTCTCTACTTTCTTTCAGTTTTCCTTTGTTTTCTTTGGTGTGCTTTGCACGTGGGTGTTGTCTATTTCCTAACAAACCCTGCTGTATCTTTTCCTTTGAGTTTTTGTTGAGCCAAGTAAAGCCTCTAGTAGAAAGTTGAGCCTATATTTCGGATTTCTGCAAGGAAACAGATTTCTGTTGTCCACTGTTAATTCCGTTAAAAATCACAGAAAATTCAAAACGACCTGAGCTGTTTTGTACTTAATCCTGAGTTATATACGCAATTTTTCTTAGAAGACCACTTGTTGATTTGAGCAACAGAAGATTTTTTACAAAATCAATCTTTACCTATTGTTCTGTTTTGACAGATTTCTGCCATTTATTGCACTTGCATCTTAATCTCTTTGTTTTGGTGTTCTTTTGAGAAAAAGAGTTTTAAAAGAAATTGAGACAGTATCTAATGTGTTTTTGAGTGTTAGACTTGTGTTGAAACTGAACCATGTGAATTTATTATTTCAATTGCACTAACGTTGCTAATGAAGATTGTGAGAATTTTGATGTGAAGGAAGTTTTCAGTGGTAAAGAGAAGAGGATGATATGATGTGATCAAGAAGACTGAAAATCCTAAGCTTGGGGATGCCCCGGTGGTACATCCAAGAAAATTCCAAGAAGACTCAAGCGTCTAAGCTTGGAGATTCCCAAGGCATCCCCTTCTTCATCAACAAATTATCAGGTCACTTCTAGTGAAACTATATTTTTATTCGGTCGCATCTTATGTGCTTTGCTTGGAGCGTATTTTATTTTTGTTTTCATTTTTGTTTTGATTTTTATTTTGCTTTTAGTTTGTTTTTACTTTCAAAATAAGATTGGTTGGACCCCAGCATTCTTTTATTGGAGAGTGACACACTCCGCTTTTTCTTGAGAATACGTTGTATTCTTAGTCTATGTTTGGCTGCTGCATTTATTCAGCTCATGTTTTGCCTGCATCTCTTATTAGAACTGTTAGTTTTCGTAGTATTATTTGAGTACTCTCATGTTTGCTTGTTGTATCGTAAAGAGTATTTTTGTTAAAGCATGTTTTGTATGGTGCTTGTTGGGAGAAAGAAAACTATTGCTTGAAGTAGAATTTATGACAGTACTAGTAGAAGCTTGTATAGACTGTGGCTAGGACTTTTTCATGCCATGCTAAATGTTATTTTAGTTTTAAAGCCTTGTGGTTATTGAGTATCATGATTAGCCTCAAATAGCTGAGAGTGTTTAATATGTATTGAAAGATTCATGAGTTGTTCTTGTCATAGTAAAGCATCAATATATGGTATTCTCTTTCGAATGTTTTATTTGGTTGACTTGGCGCATTCTCACACCATGTTTATGACTACAAACCATTCACGAATAGCCTCCATGAACAATTAGTTTTTGAACTTGTAATACTTCTTATGTTTTAATTAATGATGCTTATGTCGCTATGCATGATTATGGCTCTTATGCTCTCTTGATTTGTCGCTCCCAGTCTTATGCTAGCCTCCACCTATACTGAGTATGGGCTCTACTCGTGCATCCAAACTACCTTAAACAAAAGTTTTTCCCATTAAGTCCACCATACCTACGTACATGTGGTATTTAACTGCCATTCCAAGTAAATTGCTCATGTGTTACCTTTAAAACCTTCAAAATTACTCCTGCTTTATGTTCCTGTTTTTGCTCATGAGGATGTAAATAGAGAATCTTTATCTCACTTGTTGATTGGATTTGACACCCTGGACTAGTGGCTTTATCCTCTTATCCAAATGATAGAAGAGCTGGCAGCGGGGTGCCTAGCCCCAAATTAATACAAACAAATTCTCTTCACTATTTTTGCCCCTAATTTATCAATCAAAACATAATTGTGTAAACAAAAGAGAAAGAGGGATGACCTTCTACACCAGTTGCGTCCTTCACCATGGGAGACGCTCTTGTGAATCCAGTTGACTTGTGACGTACTTGTATTTTCTATTTACCATTCGTTGACATTAGCATACATCTCCCAAAATATAGACACTCCTCCACGGTATGTGATTGTTGGCAGGCACCCGAGGATTCAGTTAGCCATGGTTTGTGAAAGATGGATGGGAGGAGTGTCAAACTTTTAATACCTCTGTTTAATAAAACAAAAGCTCGTGCACATGAGTGATCCCTGCTTCCCTCTGCGAAGGGCCTTTCTTTTACTTTTATGTTGAGTCTCCATCTTCTAACTTTATGCACAGTTGAGAGAGCATTTTTGCCATTCTGAGTTCTATGTGCATTTGTCCCATGAGCATCAATAATTACTTCATGATGTGATATTATTTGTTCTAGTCTTCCTCATGAACTTTGAAGGTGTCCTGGCATTTATGTTTTGCCCCACTCTTAAGGACTATCAAAATATCACGTTGCCATGCTTTCTCTATACCTGAAACAAACATTTACCTTTCTTTGCATTATTATTCATGATCCTTTATTTGAGTTATTCTTCGTGATGCAAAGTAATTGCTATACTTTATTATTAAAGTTTTATTTATCATGCCTATGTTTAAAGTTTGAACTATAGTCTACATAAACATGTTTTTTGTAGATATGTATCCCTTTGTTAGATATCAACTTAATATGATGGTGATTTGTGATTCTTTGGCTGCAAATGGAAACAATGTTGGGGAATGGTTTCATGCTCCGACGGAGATTCGTAGGAACTCCCATATGGATCACTTTGTGGGTCACATGCTTGGAGATGAGGATCATGATGGATCTTATATCCAATGTGATGTGTTCGTTGTCAAGGAGCTCTTTCACACATGCATTCATGGTAAGATGGTTGATCGGTTTTGTAACCATCATCCCTACTACCTAGTATAGGAACTAAAAGCTTTGTTCACACATGAAGTACGCAATCAGAGTTATAATCTGACCAGAGAACCGATGAATAGTTGGCTTGCGTTGGGTGAACACATAAACCTGTTTGAAATCAGGATGATCAGATTAGAAAGAAAGCTCGAAGATGTTGGTTTCCAATAACTCACGAGCATTTTCTGTGAGATTGTGATAGGATAACTTCCGCCAATATTCCATGGTTTTGTAAATCTTGACAATACCATCGCGGAAGAGTGGCTAGTTCAGATGTTGTTTGCCTTACTCAAGGAAGCAGAAGCAGACATTGAAGCCGGAGATCCTACATGGACTAAGACAAGTATAAGAGTTATACCAATTATTTAAATTTTCTTGTATCAAGGATATTTTGGTATTGGATACTAAAATTTCTCAATTCGAAATTTGTTGCAGAGTGAGAAGGAAAAGAGGCAAGAGAGGTGAAAAGCGTGGAAAGCGCAGTGGAAGACGCATTAATGGCGCCATACGTGATGCATCATTTTCGAAGTCCAAAGTCAACAAAGAGGATCAAAACTAGGACTTAGAAATAATAGTTATTTTGAGTTCGATCATTTTTAATGAACATTTTGTGTTGGTGAACTCTTTTGAGTTCGAATTATAAAATATGTGGGGGAATTCCTGTTGGATGTATGCCCAAAAGGTAGTAATATTTATACATTTGTTTCATAATTATCATTCATATTACTATGCTATAACTAGCGTGGTTCCTGAATATGATATTCAGAGAAAATTCACACTCACGTGCAGTAACATGAACACAGAAATAAACACTAGTCTCGCCTTTTACGACTAATTCATTAGATGTTTGATGTATGTTTTCCTCGTCATGGACATTGTTTATGTCAACATCAATGAATACATATTGTTGGAAGGGAACAATATTGTTGGGTATTCCCTAAGTAAATCGATATGCTAAGAGATTCCATTAAGACATCTTTGTCCTTAGAATCATATCACAACATGGTTATATTACAATGCATCCTCTAACCATGAGGTTATCGAGATACTATATTCTAGAGGTTTTACTTTGGTGCTATCAAGAATCACACCGTAAACTGGGTGAACAAAAAGGTAGCTAATGGATAATTCTAAAGGAGTATATTACCACGATGTTGTGAGGTGGGAACTACTCCTCCGTAAAAATAGAGATACAAACCTAGGCCCACTCGGTATTCTTGATATCCATAAGTTTTGCAGACAATTCATGATGATGATACATCATGTGGGATATCATAATACATCAACGATAAAAAGGAAATTACCGAATAACTATACAAGACAAAGGTATAAGTGAACCAGTGATTGTTTCACGGCAATACCAGAATCAATAGTCTCGGGTAAGTTTGGTATCATGAGTAATGTGAGGATTGTATAATTACCAACAGGTTCGGCAGTTTATTCGTATAGTACGTGGGAGTTAATATGGGTGTCCATGACCCCGCTATTGATTATTGAAAAGGAAAGTAATTTCTAGTTTCAGGTCCACACACTATCAAACATGTAGGGGAAACACACTTAAGTTTGGGGTGATTTTTGTGTATATCGGTAGGTCGAGATCAACTAGGAGTATCATCGAAACGATGTTTATGCGTGATATATATATCGGAGATAATTTATAATGAGGTCATTGGATGTCACAAATTAATAGAAACAATTTTTATTACTACCGGAATTTATTCCGGAGTTGTTCTCACAAAGAAGTCGAGGTTGCACGCTTACGGAGAAAATTCAGGGGGTCATGAGACGTCCCGGGGTGTCGGATATATATTTCTATGACATTTAGATAATATTGATAATTTTATCTATAGGGGTTAAGTGGTTCCAGGGGATTTTCTAGGACTTTTCATATAAAGGGAGAGTACACCGAGGGGTCAAATTTCCCCCTCATGGGGGTGAGTCTAATTAGAGCTTATAATTAGAATCCCTCTAATTCAATTAGAGCTTCCTTTGATTGAATTAGAGATTGTTCTGATTGGTATTTTTGAGGTCTCCCAATAAGACCTATCTTCTAATTACTCTCTCTCTCATGTGTTGAGAACTCAACCTTCATATACACGTGTGATGACCCACAAGTATAGGGGGTGTATCGTAGTACTTTCGATAAATAAGAGTGTCGAACCCAACAAGGAGCCGAAGGTGTTGACAAGCAGTTTCGATGAAGGAATAACTATAAATACTGAAAGATAGATTTGTAGGGTTTTTTTATATTGCAGATAAATAAAGTGCGAGTAAATAAAATGCAGTAATAATAACCGCAGCAAGTGTCCCAATCCTTTATTCAGCAAAGGACAAGCCGGTGGGTTTACTTATGATTAACAAACGTTCTCGAGGACACACGGGAAGTTTCTGTCAAGTGCTTTAGTTCCATGTAGCTGAATAATCTTAGGTGTTTTGGTAAGTGCTGTGTGGGTGAACCTATGCTAATGTACTGTCCCATACAATACTAATACATACTTGTGATTATACCCCTTGCAAGCATCCGCAACTACAAGAAAGTAATTAAGAAATAAATCTAACCACGGCTTTAAACTCCGGCAACCCCACAATTAGTAGCCAAATACACGATGCATCCCCCTAGGCCCATAAATGGTGAAATATCATGTAGTCGACGTTCACATGACACCACTAGGAGAATAACACCACAACTTAAATATCAAACATTAAATATTATTCAACATTACTTCACTACTAACAACTTGACTTCTCCCATGTCCTCAAGAACAACACGAACTACTCACAAGACATCATATGTATCATAATATGAGGTGATATAATGGATCATAACAATCTGCTCATAAAGTGCAAACACCGACAAATCTCACAAGCATCAACTACTAACAAGTAATCCACACCGGGAGAGAGATCTAATGTAAAACAACGATAGAGGCCCCTAATTGTTACAGCGGGATGACAGTGGATGATGAGGGTGATGGTGATGATGATGACGATCTTCATGATGCCCGGAGTGATGACCGTGACGATGGCGGTGATTTCCCCTCTCCGGAGAGGAATTTCTCTGGCAGATTTCTCCCTGCCAGAGAGCTTTTCTCTCTCGGGTGTTTTCCGCCCCGAGGCGGTGGCGGAATAATTCTTTGATGATGGTATGAGTCTTAGGGTTCCCTCGGGGCCAAGTACGCCAAAAAATATCCACCATGGGTGGGCCAGGGTGGCCACACCACCTGGTGGCGCGGCTAGGGGCGCGCCACCTCATGGTGTGGGCTCCTCGTGGCCCCCCTCTCCTTTTGGCTGGACTCCTCCTCTGGACTTCTAAGAAACCCCGGATGTCCCCCTTCTTCTTCTGATCTTCTGAAATATAGTATCTCGACGGTGCTTTTTTCCATCAGATTTCTGGTCCCGGTGTTTATTCTCCAAAAATTATGAAACATGCAAAATAAGATAAAATAACATAAGGGATGCATCGTAACATGAAATATATCGATGAATAACAGAAAATTACGATATAAAATAGTGATGCAAAATGGACGTATCAACTCCCCCCAAGCTTAGACCTCGCTTGTCCCCAAGCGAAACTGAACTCAGCAAACATGACCACAGGTTTCTGGAGTGAAGAGTCGATAAATAAAATACGGACAAGAATCATCACATTTATCTATGCACCTATCATTATAGACAGCAACTTCCTCTCATATAACTTAACTTGAAACGAGTAATGGGAGTCAAAAACAAAGATGCAAAAGAGAGAATCAAAATTGGTGATGGCAAACTTTGTTCTTGGTTAGAGAACATTTAATGATATCATGCTTATCTTAGACGAAGTCTTTATAACAAGGCTTTTATTGTAGAGCTTAACATGTTTATTTATAACAATTCTTTTACAGTGATTCATAGCTTTCAAAGTAATATTCATTCCGATAATAAAGCATGTGCTAAACAAAGAAGGATAGAAAACATGATTGAATAAATCAACATATAGATGGTGTGATCACAACAACTCAAATGCTTGCTGGAGACAGAAGGAAATGGGTTTACTGACTCAACATAAAAGTAAAAGATAGGCCCTTCGCAGAGGAAAGCATTGACCACTCATGTGCTAGAGCTTTTATTTTAATAAACAGAGGTATAAAATGCATGACACTCCTCCCATCCATCTTACACAAACCATGGCTAACAGAATCCTCGGGTGCCTGCCAACAATCACAAACCGCGGAGGAGTGCCTAAATTTTGAGAGAGGTGTATGCTTATGTCAATGAATGGCAAACAAAAATACAGTACGTCACAAGCCAACTAGACTCACAAGAGCGGCTCCCATAGAAGGACGCAACTGGTATAGAAGGTCATCCCTCTTTCTCTTTTGCTTACACAATTATGCTTTGACTGATAAATCAGGGGCAAAAGGAGTGAAGAGAATGTGTATTATTATTTGGGGCTGGGAACCCCACTGCTAGCTCTTCTAGCATTCGGATAAGAGGATGAAGACACTAGTCCAGGTGTGTGAGTCTAATCAACAAGTGAGATAAAGATTCTCTATTTGCGTCCTCATGAGATAAAACAGGAACACAAAACATGAGTAATTTAAAGTTTTAAAGGTAACACATGAGCAATTTACTTGGAGTGGCGGTGAAATACCACATGTAGGAAGGTATGGTGGACACAAAGGGCAAGGTTTTGGGGTTTAGGGTTTGGATGCACGAGAAGCATTCCCTCTCAGTACAGGGTTTTTGGCTAGCAAGGCTGGGTAGCAAGCATAAGAGTTGAGGGAAAACAAACAAATATACATATGACGAAACTAATCATGCAATCTCCATTGAAAGCCCAAGCGATCTTAACTTGTGAATACTAAGTTTATGAGCTAATAGGCAAATTCCCCTTTATTATACTAGCATCTCAAATTACTATTTCTACTGACCCAAGCTAAGTTTGCCAAAACCAACTAGATTAACTTGATTATCTCCAGAGTGATACCAAATAATAACAACAATCTCAACCATATGACAGAAATTGAAAACTAAAATAATGTGTGCATAAAGTAAATTATGAAACTTCTCATTAATATTTCAAACCGGCAACTCAGACCAACGGATACAACGATAACCAACTAAGGAGAGACACTTCCATACTGCAAACCATCCTATATGATAACCTCTCTACTCATGATATGACTCTACTGAAAAGGTAAAAAGATGAAAGATAGTGATGTGATACCGCGACACTCCCTCCAAGCTTGGAACAAACCAAGGGGGTGCCTAAACCAATGACGAATCAATTCTTTGGTGGTGGTGAAGGTGGAATCATTCGAAGTGGAGTCAGAAAGCCTTTGATGATACGACGAAGCTCAATGTTTTCCGCCTCCAGAATTGCTACCTCGGCCTTGAGAATACGATATTGTTTGCAGAATTGATCGGCAACCCGATGTGCTTCAGCTATCACAGGGAACACGTTGGGGTCTTGATCCTGAGGCATGGTCCCCTGCACATTATGAGAGTAGCGATGCTGAGAGTTAATGGATCCCACAAAGGTGGGTTTCCTCGTTGGTGCTGGTGCAGCCCTCCGGATCACTTCCCTCAAACTGTTAACCATGTCTTCCCTCCTTGCATCTATCTCCTCCTCCGTCGCCCATCCCGTGAAAGCACCCTCGTTGATGTCTTGCTGGATTTGTCGAAGACGACATGCAGCATAATCCTCAATGCTAGAGCTGAAGGAGGACATCTTGACCTAGAAACTCTGAACTCCTGACAGGAAAACAGCTCAAAAGAGAAACACGACGAGAAAACAATATACGGACCTCGGGGGATCCGGGGGATTATATAGCAAAAAGTTCCGTAACAAAAGGAAAGTCTAGGTCAAAAACGAGTCGGAGAGCGGCTCCGGGGCGCCCACACCATGGGCTGGTGCGGCCAGGGGTGGGCCCGCGCCACCCCATGGTGTGGAGCCTCCGGGCTCCGTCTCCCTCTCATTTCCGGTTCATATTTTTTCATATTTTCCAAAAACAGTAAAAAATAAAAGTTGGAAGTTGTTTCGGAATGTTTTCTTACCAAAACTGATACCTATTCAAAAACTGACTCTGCAGTTTCTGAAATATGCTTCTTAATAAACTCCTCCGGTGTCGTGGTGGTGTCACGGCAGATGCCATGGGATGGCTAAAGATGTGGGGACGAAGGACGCTGGAGGTGCTCGGGGAGGGATCACGCGACGAGTAGCCGCGTGAGATACGACGTAAACACTGCTAACAACATGATCTACCCATGTTCAGGGCCCTCGTGAGGAGGTAAAACCCCTACTCCTGCCTTTCTTTGTATATTTTGGTATCTCACCGAGTAGCCACAGTACAAGGTTCTTGCTACCGAGTAGCCACTTTCCTCTAGATGATGAACTAGGTCAAGAACTAGGGTTCCTTCTAGGTCAAGATGTGTTCGATCCTCACGCAGGAGGCGGCGGGCCACCTTATATACATGGTGCCCAGCCGGATACGTCCAAACATGGACAAGTGTCGACATAGTGTGCACATCGTCCTTCTTCCGGGTTCCCGCTGACAGCTTTGGTTCCTAACCTTGGCTTCATCTGGAAAGTCGTTGGGCAAAACAAGGGGACAGACTGGTATCTGTACCTAAGCACAGAGTAGGCCCCCCTTATCCTGCCACGGCCTGCTTCCATGCTGTCACTGTCAGGCAGGCCGGTCCCAGATGAACAGTAGTTCGAATGCTGCCAAGTACGGACCCAGGATACGCGGGATCCTGTGTCAGAACGGCTCCTTTGACTTTCTGGCCCGAGTAGGTTCCCGCCAATTGTTCCCGCCAATTGTACTCGGGCCAACTCTTCTACTCGAACGTAGAGAACTTGAATGATTCTTCCTTCTGGTCATCTTGAGGTGAGACCAAGTAGCAGTCGACCGGGTAGCGAGTACCGGGTAGTCGGCTACTCGACCAAACCTCTCTTCTGTAAGACGCCTTTACCCCTTGTCTTTACCCTACTCGGGGGTAACCCCCCGACAGCAGTCCCCGAAGCTGGTTGAGTCTTGCGAACTCGTTCACTAGGCTCTGCCAGCTTAAAATCAATCTTTTCCTCATAGCCCTTGAACCTCAAGATGCCGAGTAAAGCCTCCGAGTAGCTCTCTGAATAGTACCTCAAGTTTCCTCTCCTCTGCGTGGCAGATGACTTCTACTCTGCGACCGAGTAAAAAGACTTGGAGAATTTTCTTGAGTTGAGCCTCTGCGGCGCAGAGCACGATCCAGCCCTTCGCACAGCAACTGAACACGTGTCACGCATCCAGGCCCCCGTCGTCTCGTTGCCCAGGGCACGATGTGCCACGCGCCTGGTTTCCAGGTAGTGGGCCCACCACGCGTCACGTCCCATCAAGAGTAATAATAGGCCACGATCTGGTGGTGGGATCAATTGCGGCCGTTACGCGCGCATCCCGCGCTTGTGTGCGTTTCCAGCCGGCCACAAATCCCACCACACGCCACGATCGATCCCACTTCCCCGATAGTAACGGTAGCCTGAGGCGAGGGTATAAATACCCCCCGCCGGTAACTTCCTTTTCCCCTTCCTCGCACTTTTCCTCTTTCATCTCTCTATCCTTCTCCGCCGCCGAGCTCTCCGCCGCCGCGCAATCTTTTGCGCCGCCGCGAATCCAATCCAGCCAATCAAAACCTTCCGGTTCTTTCCACCTCTCCTACTCGCAACCATGTCTCGCGCCGGCTGGGCTGGCTCACACGTCACCGCCGAGGACTGCGCCTGGCTTGTGAACACTAGGAGAGTTCCTCCTGGTGTTCAATGCCGGCCACCCAGGGGCGAGCTCGTGCCTGCCCCGGAGGAGGGCGAGCACGTTGTGTTTCTGGCGCATTTCGAGCGCGGCTTCGGCCTGCCGGCCTCCGACTTCCTCCGCCGCTTCCTCGACCACTTCGGCCTTCAAATGCATCACCTTCCGCCCAACGCCGTCGTCTTCCTCGCCTACCACGCCGTGGTGTGCGAGGCCTTCCTCGGCATCCATCCGACAACGGCCACCTGGCTCAGGTACTTCCACCTCCGCCAGCAGACCACCGGGAAGAAGGAAGGCACGGGGGTGCCACGGGCAACCGACACCGGCTGCGCCATGATGGTGCAGCGGTCGGGGACCAATCACCCCCGTATCAAGGGGCTGGAGTCCGTTCGGATGTGGCAGAAGACGTTCCTCTACGTCAAGAACATCCCCGCCACCGAAGGAGGACAGGTAACTGACCGAATTAACCTTCCCGCTTGGAGCCTCCGTGCTCCCACCCAGAAGAATTGGAAGGAGAAGCCTTCCAACGACCTCAACGCGAAGGAGATTGAGGCGCGGCTCGGCGCTCTAATCGACGAGGGCCTCAAGAGTGATGATCCAGTGGCGTGCTGGATCCAGAGGCGCGTTCTGCCTCTGCAAGAACGCTGCCACCTGATGTGTTACATGGGAGGCCCCCGTGACTGCACCAGGACGACCACAATCGAGCTCGACAACGCAGACGTCCCCGAGCACGCCAGGGCCATCCTGACAACAAGCCTCGCCGAGCATTGGCAGTATGGGTTCATCCCCTACAGCCGTACCAAGCCGATTACGCGGGTACGCTCTTCTTTCCCTGCTTTCTGTATACGGATTCCGAGTAGAAAGCTTCCTGTTCTCGTCGCGACTAGCGATCGTAGTCTGTACCGAGTAGAGTACTTAGTAGAATTGTGTAGGCTTAGTGTGCTTTGTGCCTGCACGCCTTTCCGAGTAGAATATTCGGTAAAAATACTTAGGCTTAGTGTGCTTTGTGTTTGCACGCCTATCCGAGTAGGATACTCGGTAAAAATACTTAGGCTTAGTGTGCTTTATGTTTGCACGCCTATCCGAGTAGGATACCATCCTGCTACTCGGCTAACTTGTGACACTTCTCCGCTCTTCAGGTCCTCACTCGCCAGCTTATAGAGAGCTGTGAACGTTTTGAAGGCAACTGGTCTGCTGACCGTGAGGAGGACGACAAGGCCTCTTTTGAGAATGCTGACCAGATCAACCTCCCTCGTTCCCCCACCATGGAGAAGCAGCACGCGGAAACGTCTCTCCGCGACTGGCCTGAGGACGAATCTGAAGGTAATTGCACGCTTGCTTTGCTTGTTCACGAGAAGCACCAATCCACTGTTTGTTGTTTCTGACTTGCTCCCCTTCTTTTCCTGAATCCGCAGATGACGTTGCTGAAGAGAACGAGGATGAGGACGAAGACGAGAACGAGAACGAGGGCGATACAGCCCTTGTCATCAACCCTCTTTCTGTCGCTGCACCCGCTACTCGCAAGCGGACCGGCAGCGGTGCTGTAGAGCCCCCCGCCAAGAAGAAGAAGCTGATCGAGAAGACGACCAAGAAGGTCGTGAAGAGACCAAGGCGAAAGCTCGCCTCCACCAGCGCGTAAGTTTCTTTTCTGTTGTCTCCCATCTCGTATCGTGTTATCTTTCCCAATCCTCCTCTAATTTCTGAATTTCTTTTCCTCTGCAGTCCTCCCATGGACGCGAACGCTGCTCTCGCGCCCGATCAGGCTAAGAAGCCAGCGGCGCCACTTATCAACCTCGACGACGACGAGGACGACACCGCTCATGCACAGAGCACCGATGCTCAAGGAACAGATTCAGAGAGGCAGCCCCGTGCGGACTCAGCAGCACAGGACGCTGCCACCCACCAGGAAAAACCCCCTTCTCCTCCGGCCAACACTGCCGAGGAGCACCAAGACGAAGAGATGCAGGATAACGCCGCCCTCGAGCGGCCAGAGGCTGAACAGGAGCAGCCAACCACAGACGCTGCAAGCCAAGTGAATCCCGCTGCCGAGCAGCGGGTGGAAGATGCCGCCATGACTGATGCCACCACGGCAAGCCATTACCCACTGAGCGATGCGCCAACGGGCGCCGCACCGAGTAGCGCCCAGCCGATTGGCGCACCGGATAGCGCGCCCCTGGCGCCGCCAACTGACCAAGCCAGGCGACAAGCCCTAGATGCCCTGAAGGAGGCAGTCGAGAGGAGGACTGCCGAGAAAGAAGCTGACGAGAAAGCAGAAGCCGAGAAGGGAACTGCCGAGAAGGAAGCCGCCGAGAAGGCGAAGGCCAAGGCTGAAGGAAAGAAGGCCAAGGAATCCGAGAAGCAGCGAGCCGAGAAAGAGAAAGCGAAGAAACAAGCCAGAGATCAGATGCCACCTCCGACCTCGACTGGACAGTTGGTTATTCGCGCGTCCGGCCCGGTTGCTACTGCTACCTCCGCTGCTCTTGCTGCTGCTGGTCAGCCTTGCTTCCCGGACTACATGGTGCAGGTTAGTCAACAAAACCAGATCGGCTTCTCTCCCCAGGATAAACAACTTGCCCTTCAGAAGGGAAGGAAAGCCGTAGCTGTGAACTCCCCTCCCCCGGCTCCAAACCAGAACAAGTCCGTCACTATTGCTTCTCGGGGAGTCCAGGATCCAGCGATAACATCACGGAGCCTTGAGCAGGTACTTGACACCATTGGCTTCATCGACGCCAAGTGGGACAGCAAGGTTCTCGGCACGGACAATTGGCATGGCCTTGGGTTGGGCGCAATCGATCACATGCGCGTTGAGTGGAACAAGGTGGATTTGGGTTACAAACCCATGACTGTCTCCACCGAGACTGCCACTCTCGCCGCCAAGATGTTCCTGCACCGCAAGAACGCCGAGGACATCGAGCAGGCTTATGCGGTAAGTCTTACTTGCTCTTTCCGAGTTGAATTTTTCTTCTCTCCTGTTCATCTTCATTTTCCTTTACTCTCACCCAGTCCCCGAGATTCTGGCCGAGTAGACGGATATTCTCCGAGTAGCCTCCTACTCGGGTTGAATCTCCACTTCTTTGCCTAACTTGCTTTCTTCCCGCTTCTCAGGATAGCGTTCTGAAACGTACCAATTTGTATCGTGTGCTCCTCTGGAATCATGCTATCGCCAGGAGGCGAATTGTTGCCCTGGAAAAACAGAAGGCAGCTGCGGAGGCAACGAGCAAGAATGCTAATGATAGCACTCAGCAGCTGGCCGAAGTAAAAGGTACGCGTTTAGCTGCGCGGTTGCTGCGTTTTATGTTTACGCCCGCTTCTGCTTTCTTTTGCGCTAACCATTCCTACTCTGCAGATAACCTGAAGGCTTTAGCTGAGGAGCACGAGAAATGCCGTGCGTTTGTGGAGGACGCCGAGGCCACCATCAAAAGATTAGAGGGTGAGTTGTCGTTTACCCGGTTTGCCTCTTGTTTCTTTTGCTGCTCTGCTTCTCTGCTAACCTTGTCTGTCTCTTCGCAGAAGATCACAAATTGTTCGTTGAAGCTCACCAAGACTGCGTCAAACCAGAAGAAGTGCAGCAGCAATTGTCCAACCAGGCCGTGGAGCTGGTAAGAGAGCACACTTCGGAGGTTGAGAAGCTGCAACTCCAACTGCAGAAGGCACTGCAGGATGCTGTCACACTCGGTGAGGAGAGGGACCGAGTTATCGCCGAGAAGGCCAAGGCTGAGACAACCTTCAGAGCCAAGGAGAAGGCCCTTGAGCAGGAATGCGAGACGCTGAAGAAGTCCAACGCTGGGCTCTTTGCTCAAATGAACGGACTTCGCTTGCTCGAGGAAAGGCACATTGCCAATGAGGAGGAATGGAAAATTCAGTTGCAGCAGCTGCGCCACGAGCTTCACAGTAAGTTTTCTCCTTTTGGCATTTTTTCTTCTCGGTTCTGTCTCTTCTCGGTTCTCGTGACTGAATTCCTTCCTTGCTTCTATGCAGAAATCTTCCCTGATCTCGTGTCCGCCTGCGCGCCAGCCTTGGCCAAGGCTCGAGCGGCTCGTCTTGAGAAAGGCGAGGCCTCGGACACCAGAGCCGAGATCGAGGACAACTTGTTGGTGATGAAGGGGCACTTCGAGCGCCTAGCCGGCGTGGGCACCGACTTGGTGCGCGTCGGCTTCGCGCTCCACAAGCTGTTCTGGCCTGAAGATGCCGCGCCGACAACGATTGGTGGCCTTGCTCTGAAGCTGCAGAATGTGAAAGCCGAGCTGAAGAAGTGGCGCGCCTCGGGAGCTCGGGCAGGTGCTGACTTAATGCTCCTCTGCGTCGCCTCATGGTATGAGAATCTGAATATGGAAATCATCCGTGGGAAGCGCGATAAGTCCAAGTGGGAGATAGACCCCAGCTGCGTGGCCGCGCGCAAGTTGATTGCGTACGAGGTCGCGGAGTGCGCTGAGACGGATGTCTTCATTGACGGCCTCCCCGAGCCCGACACCGAAGTGGAGGAGGGCGAGGAAGATGATGAGGAGACAGACTCCGATCTGGAATCGGGTTTCTTCGAATCCCCCAGGAGCAAGGCTGGGAAGGGGAAGAATGTCGCTGTCGCGAGTAGCGATGAGGAGACCGAGCACATCGACACCGCCGCACTCGGATTCGGCACCTCATCTGGAGCCGCTCTCGACGACACGGTATTCACCCCTGGCCAAGCTTCTGGTGCTTCTTCAGCCCCAGGGCCTATCTCGGTGGCCACGGCTACTTCCGAGCGTGACGCCGAGATGGAAGAGTCCGCCACTGTCCAGTCGGAGGCGGATGCCACCCATGCCAGCGCCGACGAAGAACCCGCAAGGACAACCGCCACCAACTCGGAGGCAGAGGCAACCAGGACCACCACAGAAGATGCAGCAGCCAATGCCAGCGCCGACAACATTGCCTCCTCCACATGATTTTACCTGCACACTTTTTACTTGAACATTTATCAGATCCCCGGGATGCCGGGAGCATATGTATCAGACTTATTTATGCTTTTCTTGCTACTCAATTTTATTTCCACCAATTATCTTCAATTAAATCATTTTGATCAGCCTTGGCTCAATGCCGGGTTGCGTTTCCATGCGAGTCCCCGAGTTGCATTTCTTATTCACCCTATCTTTTCATCTCTGCTCTACCCGCAACTTGTTGCTTTTTTGGTATTCGAGTCACAAGAATCGAAGAGTAGAGCTGCAAATACTTAGCCGCTTAGAAACAATCATAGTAACGCAGCCCACCACTTAGCCGAAAAGACGAAACAGAGAACAAAAGTAACAAACACTCTACTCGGTTCCTGCACTTTTTCTTCCTTAGCGATTTTCGTGTGCTCATTGACCTTTTGCTTGTTCTCTTGCTTGCCATGAAGCCGGGTTTCGGACAGCAGCAGAGTCGAAGAGTTGGCATATAGGTTTAAACACAGTACTCAATACGCTTATGAGTTCTGAAGTGGAGCAACCGAATAGACAAAAGGTAAGCCGAGTAAAAACACTTAGAACAATTTTGGACGAGGGCAGTCCCCGAGAACAATTTCAGATTGCAGAGTAGAATTTCAACTCGGATAAGAGGGTACATACACATCTTTGCTTACGAATGAAAACGACGGAGTAGAGCTACATTCCAAGGGCGCTTGGTTTCCTCTCCAGATTTATCTGCCCTGTTCGCCTGTGGTGGGCGCACATCTACAAGATAGTAAGCATCGTTGTGCAGCGCTTTGCTCACAATGAAAGGCCCTTCCCATGGAGGAGACAACTTGTGCATCCCGGCTGTGCGCTGCACAAGCCTAAGGACCATGTCTCCTTCTCGGAAAACCCTTGGGTTCACCTTTCGTCTATGATAACGCCGCAGGTTTTGCTGGTAGATAGCCGAACGTGACAGAGTCAGCTCTCTTGCTTCTTCAAGCAGGTCAACGTCGTTTTCTCGAGCTTCTCTCGCCTCCACCTCAGTGTAGAGGGCTACTCGGGGGGAGTCATGCTCTAAGTCTATTGGCAACACGGCCTCAGCCCCGTATACCAAGAAGAATGGCGTGTAGCCGGTTGACCGTTTAGGGGTAGTCCTTAGACTCCACAACACCGCTGGCAACTCGTCTAACCAACACCCAGGTGCTTTCAGCAGCGGCTCCATCAGCCTTGGCTTGATGCCTGCCAATACCATACCATTTGCTCTTTCAACTTGTCCATTGAAAGCAGGGTGCGCGACTGACGCAACGTCTAGTCGGATATGCTTATCTCTGCAGAACCGCACCAGTGCTCCCTCAGCAAAGTTTGTTCCATTGTCGGTGATGATACTGTGCAGGTAGCCAAATCTCAGGATTATGTCCTTCACGAATTTCACAGCTGTGGCTCCATCACACCTCCGAATAGGTTTCACCTCAATCCACTTGGTGAACTTGTCCACCATGACCAAAATGTGAGTCATGTTGCCTCTAGCCGGCTGGAAAGGCCCAACCATGTCCAAACACCAAACAGCAAATGGCCAGGTGATAGGAATTGTTTTCAACTCGGAAGCAGGCATGTGAATCTTACTTGCGAACATCTGGCAGCCAGTGCACTTCCTCACGATATCCTCAGCTTGCTGCAGTGCTGTGAGCCAATAGAATCCATGCCGGAACGCTTTCTGGACCAGCGCCCGAGAAGAGGCATGATGCCCGCATTCTCCTTGGTGTATCTCTATCAGGATCTCTTCTCCTTCTGCTGGATCCACACAACGTTGCAATACGCCAGTGGCACTCCTCTTGTGCAGCACATCTCGGACAATGGTGTAGCCCTTGGATCTTCTCTGAATCTGCCTCGCAGTCACCTCATCTTCAGGTAGAGTGCCGTCCCTTAGAAAGGATAATATGGGCATAGCCCAACTCGGTGTCTCCCGTATGGGAAACACTGGTTCGTCCAGTTCCATTGGGGCAGGCTCTTGTGGTTGCTCAGGAGGAGTAGGAGCGCTTCTCTGCAGCCCAGACCGATTGGCAAGAACTTCTTCAATGAATGCGACAGCCTCCGGGTTGAGGGCGGCAGTCCCCGAGTAAGGAGTGGCAGTCCCCGGGTAGGGAGTGGCAGTCCCCGAGTAAGGAGTGGCAGTCCCCGAGTAAGGAGTGGCAGTCCCCGAGTAGGGAACGGCAGTCCCCGAGTAAGGAGTGGCAGTCCCCGCATAGGGAACGACAGTCCCCGAGTAGAGGACGGCAGTCCCCGGGTTTCCTGCAGCACTCTCCCAGTCAATCTCCATTGGATCAGATTCTTCACTTGGCAGAGAAGGGACAAATATAGACTCCGAGTTGGGAGAAGGCTTGATGGATGGCTTCCTCAAATGCTCCAAGGCGATTCCCGCCGGGATGGATTGCCGAGAAGATCCCAACTTGGACAACTCATCTGCTGCTTCGTTCTCTGCTCGGTGAATGTGCTGGAACTCACAACCTTCGAAGAACCCAGTCATAGACTGCACCAGGAAGCGATACGATGCCATGTTGGCATCCAAAGCATCCCAAGTGCCCGAGACTTGCTGCACCACCAGATCTGAATCACCATAGCATATAATGCGCTGCACACCAACCTCCTTTGCTACTCGCAAACCGTGCACCACTGCCTCATACTCTGCTACATTGTTGGATGCTTTGAAATGAATCTGCAACACATACTTGAGCTGATCTCGCTTGGGTGACGGTAAGCACAACACCAGCACCAAGGCCTTCTTTCACCTTTGAGCCATCAAAGTGCATCTTCCAGTAATTGGAAACTGGAGCAGGAGGTTCATACTGCACCTCGGCCCAGTCCACAAGAAACTCCGCCAGGATCTGAGACTTGATGGCGTCTCTTCTCGCATACGCGGGAGCGTACGCGGCTAGCTCAATCGCCCACTTGGCTACTCTGCCACTCGCCTCCTTGTTGCCCATGATATCCGAGATGGGAGCAGAGCTCACAACTGTGATAGGGTGCTCCTGGAAAAAATGCTTCAGCTTCCTGGCGCCCAGATACACACCATATGTCATCTTCTGGTAATGCGGATAGTTTTGCTTGGAGCTGGACAACACTTCACTGAGATAATATACTGGGCGCTGCACACTCTTGCCTTCTTCTTCTCGCTCCACCACAATCACCACGCTGACTACTTGGTTAGTCGCAGCAATGTACAGCAGCATTGGCTCCTTGGGTAGCGGACTAGCCAAGATGGGAGCACTTGCCAGCATTGCTTTCAGCTCATTGAATGCCACATCCGCTTGCGGAGTCCAGACAAACTTGTCACTTTTCTTCATCAGCTGGTACAGAGGCAGGGCCTTCTCGCCCATTCGACCCAGAAAACGGCTCAGAGACGCCAAACAACCTGTGAACTTCTGCACATCTTTCAGTGATCTCGGTAAAGACATGCTCTCAATAGCTTTTATCTTAGAAGGATGGGCTTCAATGCCCCGACTAGAAACCAGAAAACCGAGTAGCTTTCCAGCTGGTACACCAAAGGTGCACTTACTCGGATTCAGTTTCATTTTGTACTTGCGTAGGTTAGCAAAGGTTTCCTCCAAGTCGGCAAGCAGAGTATGTGTTTTATTCGTTTTGATGACAATGTCATCTACGTACACCTGCACATTCTTGCCGAGCTGGTCGTGCAAGCATTTCTGCATGCATCTCTGATAGGTTGCACCCGCATTCCTCAAGCCAAAACACATGACACGATAGCAATAAGCCCCGTACGGGGTAATGAAAGCAGTCTTTATTTGATCAGCAGGGTTGAGTGCAATCTGGTGAAAACCAGAGTAGGCATCTATGAAGGACAACAGTTCACAACCAGCAGTGGAATCGATCACCTGATCGATGCGAGGTAGCGGGAAAGGATCCTTGGGGCATGCCTTGTTCAAGTCGGTGTAGTCGACGCACATGCGCCATGCAGTGGCAGCCTTGGGATCCTCCTTCTTCTTCTCGACCATGACCGGGTTGGCTAGCCAATCCGGATGCAGCACCTCCATGATGAAATTGCTTATCAGTAACTTGGTGATCTGGTCACCAATGGCCTTCCTTCTCTCATCTCCGAAACGGCGCATAGCCTGCTTCACTGGTTTGGCGTCAGGACGCACATGTAATGAGTGCTCAACCAACTCCCTCGGGACTCCTGGTAGATCTTCATTAGACCAGGCGAATACATCCCGATTCTCACGGAGGAAGTGGATGAGCTCGCTTTCCTATTTCTCCGCCAACCCGGAGCCAATGATGGCTACGCGGTCGGGGAACTCGGGGTCGACCTGGACCTTCTTTGTCTCCTTGGCAGCTTGGAAAGCAGTACCATGCTGGGTACTCGGCACACCTTGTGCGCCAGCTTGTGCGGACTGAGCCATGGCCACCACCTCGTACATCTTCTTCTTCTCGGCAGCAATCACCATCGACTCCGCCAACTGGGAGCTAGCAGAGGCACACTCCATGGACTTCTTGTAATCTCCAGAGATGGTGATGATGCCATTGGGACCAGGGATCTTCATCTTCAGATAAGCCACATGTGTAGATGCCATGAACTTGCTCAGAGCGGGCCTGCCGAGTAGAGCATGATAGGGGCTCTGATGATCCACCACCTCAAACTGCAGGCGCTCTGTGCGGCAGTTCTCCCGGGTACCGAATAGCACATCGATCCACACTCGGCCAATCGGGTTGCATGAGATCCCGGGCACAATGCCATGGAAAGTGGTCTTGCTAGGCAGCATCATGTTCTCGGCCAGGCCAAGCTTCTCAAGTGTGTCCTTGTACACAATGTTGATGCTGCTGCCGTTGTCGATTAGCACCTTGCTGAAACTCACATTCTTCTCGGGACCCAGGAAGGTAGGATCCAGCACCAAGGCATAGCTACCCGGATTGGGCATCACCTTGGGATGATCTGCCCGGGTCCACCTGATCTCCTGGTCACACCAATACATGTAGTGAGGGACAGCAGGAATCACTGCATTGACCTCCATGGCCCGCCTGTGCTGTGATTGCTTGTCGACTGGCTCAGAAGTGAAGATCATGTAGCTCTCATGGTGCTCTTGGTACTGATTGGAGCCATTGCCCCCATTGTTTCCATTGTTGTTGTTCCCCTGGTAGTTGTTGTTGTTGCCTCTGTTGTTGTTGTTGCGGTATCTCTCATTGTTGAAGTTCTGGTTGGCTCCTAAAGCCACCTGGTTCACATTCTCTCTTCTCGGATACACTGGCGGCCGAGCTGCGGGTGCGCGAGTAGGCTGCACATTGGCATTGGCTGCTGGCAGAGGGGGAGGAGGAGGCAAGCCATCACTCTTGATCGCCTCCCACCACTCGCACTGCCGAGTAGTGTGGTTAGCAGGCCTCGAGGGGTGGTGAGTGTGAAAGCTGCATGGGCCATCCTTCATGTCATCGAAGACAAACTTCTTCGGCTGCTCGGAATTCCCGCTACCCGACTGAGAGGTGCGAAATGGCTTCTTGTTGCCTTGGCCCTGGTTCTGGTTTTGCCCGTAGGCTCCAGCAGGTTTCTGCCTCTGGCTGCCACCAGCTCCAACAGTCACTACATTCACCTCTTCGGGATCATACCGATTATCTACTCGGCGCTTGTTGCGAAACTCGTTGCGCTTGCTGTTGCTGAAGTTTCTTCTCGACTCAGAGGAGTCCATCAGTGGCTGAGTAGGATCACCAAGTGCGTACTGATCCGCAATCTTGATGGTCTCGGCCAGAGTGTTCGGCATCTCCCTCTGCAATCTCTGCCACAACATACTGCCATGCCTGCATCCCTGCGCAAACCAAGTGATGGCCTATGCTTCATTCACACCCTCACAGGTGTTCCTCAAAGTGCTCCACCGAGTAAGATACTCGCGGTCCGTCTCGTCTTCTCGCTGCCTGCAAGCTGATAGCTGTTGTGGCCTATTCGGCCCCTTGTATGTGCTCGTGAAGTTGCTGATGAAGGCATCCGAGAAGTCCAGCCAGCAGTTAATGCTGTTCTTGGGCAAGTTGTTGAGCCAAGTGCGGGCTGGACCTTCTAGCATCTGCGGCACATAGCGCACAGCCCATCTTCTGTTGCCATTCGCGATATGGACCGCGGTGACATAGTCATTCAGCCAATCTTCCGGCTTGGTGCTGCCGTTGTAGCTCTTGGTGCCTCTTGCAAGCTGGAAGTTCTTCACGGACGGCTCGTTCATGATGCGCGGGCCAAAGCACTCGGGGCCAGGGGGACCCGTGCTCTCCAGCCGCGCCGACAAGCTGATCCGGTCCAACTGATGCCTCGCATCTCCAGGCGCCAGCACGCGCTCACCAACACGGTCATGAATATCATAGCCAGCCATCTCCATAGCCGAGTAGCCATCATCGTACCTGTCCACTTGCACAGCTGCAGGCTGCTCCACCGGGTTGGCGACTGGTGCCACTGGGCGCGGCTGCTGCCTCTGCCGAGTAGGCTGAGCTGCGGGTTGCCGAGAAGAACCTGGACGTGCGGCTTCTCGGGCACGGCTTTGAGCTTGATGGGCTTGAGAGCCTGCTCTTGCAGCGTTGTGTTCCTGCCCGGGCTGCTGTGGCACAGCAACCTGTTTCGCGGCAGCAGCCGGGTCATACACCTGCATTTGCCTGTCTCTGCCCGAGCGCCCGCTGCGGCTCTTCTCGCGGCTGGGATGCGGAGACGAGGCCTGATCGTTAGATCTAGCCGCGTGCGAGTGAACCACCTGCGAAGCTCCAGCACCCGGGTTGGCCTTCCGGAACTCCTCGTTCTGCCTAGCAGCCTCCAACACCAACTCGTTGAGCCTCTCCTGCTGCCTGAGGCGCGCTTCGCCGTCCAGGCGAGGCAACTCGGCAGCCACGGCCTCTGCAGCCCTGAGCGTCTTGGCGGCTGTGCTGTACCTTGGCCTTGTGAAGGTGTTCGCGGTGGCAGACTGAGCGGGCACCTCCGCAACCGTTGCCATCTCGACACCCAAGTTGCGCCGCGTAGCGCCTACTCTGCTAGGCCTCCTGGCGACTGGCGTGAAGCCGTGAGCCTTGTTGTACTCGAGCTGGTCTAGACTCAGCTCAAGCCTGATCTTGTCCAACTCCGCCTGCTCGGCAAGCAGCTCCTGGCGTTGCCGCTCGAGCTGCTCCTTCGCGGCTAGGAGCTCGATGTCGGTGGGAGTGGGCATACCAGGCCGCGTAGCAGACGCGGGGATGACCGTAGACGTGGAAGGCGGCAAGTTGCTCTCCTTCACGTAGGGCCGGTGAACCCTGCCACCAGCCGGTGCATCAGTCTCCTCGACGACGGCCGCAGCGCCAGTAGCGGCTGCGCCAGTGTTTGCCGCCAAGCCCGTCACCATCACCTCAGCGCAGTTCGCAGAGCGGCGCGCAGGCTTTCCGCGTGCAGCAACCACCGCGGGAGGATCCTCCGCGTCATGCACCAGCTCGGGGTACGCGCGGTTGGCGACGGTGGCGACGTAGACGAGGTGAGAGCCGAAGGAGATCACCGAGCCGCCCTCAGGCATGGCCATGCCGCCGAAACAGCCGGCGTTGTCGGTGACAAAGTCGAAAGAGCCGAATCTGTGGACAAGGCCACAGACCACGCGCTCCGCTGAAGAAGATCTCGTCCGAACAGAAACTCCAGCCAGCGCCGCTGGTTGCCCCACGGTGGGCGCCAACTGTCGTGGTGGTGTCACGGCAGATGCCATGGGATGGCTAAAGATGTGGGGACGAAGGACGCTGGAGGTGCTCGGGGAGGGATCACGCGACGAGTAGCCGCGTGAGATACGACGTAAACACTGCTAACAACACGATCTACCCAGGTTCAGGGCCCTCGTGAGGAGGTAAAACCCCTACTCCTGCCTTTCTTTGTATATTTTGGTATCTCACCGAGTAGCCACAGTACAAGGTTCTTGCTACCGAGTAGCCACTTTCCTCTAGATGATGAACTAGGTCAAGAACTAGGGTTCCTTCTAGGTCAAGATGTGTTCGATCCTCACGCAGGAGGCGGCGGGCCACCTTATATACATGGTGCCCAGCCGGATATGTCCAAACATGGACAAGTGTCGACATAGTGTGAACATCGTCCTTCTTCCGGGTTCCCGCTGACAGCTTTGGTTCCTAACCTTGGCTTATACATGGTGCCCAGCCAGATACGTCCAAACATGGACAAGTGTCGACATAGTGTGCACATCGTCCTTCTTCCGGGTTCCCGCTGACAGCTTTGGTTCCTAACCTTGGCTTCATCTGGAAAGTCGTTGGGCAAAACAAGGGGACAGACTGGTATCTGTACCTAAGCACAGAGTAGGCCCCCCTTATCCTGCCACGGCCTGCTTCCATGCTGTCACTGTCAGGCAGGCCGGTCCCAAATGAACAGTAGTTCGAATGCTGCCAAGTACGGACCCAGGATACGCGGGATCCTGTGTCAGAACGGCTCCTTTGACTTTCTGGCCCGAGTAAGTTCCCGCCAATTGTACTCAGGCCAACTCTTCTACTCGAACGTAGAGAACTTGAATGATTCTTCCTTCTGGTCATCTTGAGGTGAGACCGAGTAGCAGTCGACCGGGTAGCGAGTACCGGGTAGTCGGCTACTCGACCAAACCTCTCTTCTGTAAGACGCCTTTACCCCTTGTCTTTACCCTACTCGGGGGTAACCCCCCGACATCCGGGATCATGGCTCAAATACAATCAACATTTTCATTATAAGGATCTCCGGAAATATAATGCTTGAGTCTTTGGCCATTCACCACTTGTGAAGAGTTGTCATCAAGGGAAACAATTTTAATTTCCCCTGAACAATATACCTGTTCGATAAAAAAAAGGTCCTTCCCATCTCGGGAGTAATTTTCCTGCAAAAATCTGAGACGAGACCTATACAATAGCACTTTCTCACCAACATGAAATTCTCTTTTAATGATTCTCTTATCGTGCCACCTTTTAACTTTCTCTTTGAAAAGCTTAGCATTTTCATATGCTTCACTCCTCCATTCATCTAAAGAACTTAAGTCAAGCAACCTTTTCTCACAAGCAAGTTTAAAATCTCTGTTTAGGTCTCTCACTTCCCAATAAGCTTTGTGTTCTAATTCTAGGGGCAAGTGACAAGCTTTTCCATAAACCATTTTATAAGGAGACATGCCCATGGGATTTTTACAAGCAGTTCTATAAGCCCACAGAGCATCATTTAATTTCTTAGCCCAATTTTTTCTAGATTTGTTAACAGTCTTTTGCAAGATAGAGTTGATCTCTCTATTTGATAATTCTACTTTCCCACTAGTTTGAGAATGATAGGGTGAGGCAATTCTATGATTAACATCATATTTAGCAAGAGTTTTTCTAAAACCACCATGTATAAAATGAGAACCCCCATTAGTCATCTAGGCACACCAAACCTAGGGAAAATAATGTCTTTAAGCATTTTTAACGAGGTTTCACCATCAGCACTTTTAGTAGGTATAGCTTCTACCCATTTGGTAACATAATCAACAACAACAAGAATATGAGTGTAGCCTTTTGAAGGAGGGAAAAGACCCATAAAGTCAAAACCCCAACAATCAAACGGTTCAACAACAAGAGAATAATTCATAGGCATTTCATTACGTCTAGAAATATTTCCAACCCTTTGACATTGATCACAAGATAAAACAAACTCTCTAGCATCTTTAAAGAGAGTAGGCCAATAAAAACATGATTGTAGAACCTTATGTGCAATTCTATCTCCAGCGTGATGTCCTCCATAAGCACTACTATGACATTTTCTCAATATCTCTTGTTGTTCATTTTCAGGAACACATCTTCGCATAATACCATCAACACCTTCTTTATATAAGTTTGGGTCATCCCAAAAATAATGCCTCAAATCATAGAAGAATTTTCTTCTTTGCTGAGCTGTAAATGTAGGAGGCAAATACTTGGAAAACATAAAGTTAGCATAATCAGCATACCATGGACTCTCTTGAGAGCTCACTTTTATTGCAGACAATTAGGAAACTATCATTAACAGGAATATGATCATCAGAGATATTTTCTAATCTAGACAAATTATCAGCAACGGGATTTTCAGCACCCTTCCTATCGACAGTATGTAAATCAAACTCTTGTAGGAGAAGCACCCATCTAATAATCCTAGGCTTAGCATCTTTCTTTTCCATAAGGTACTTAATAGCAGCATGATCAGTATGAATAGTAACTTTAGAATCAACAATATACTTCCTAAATTTATCACAAGCAAAAACTTCAGCTAGGAACTCTTTCTCAGTGGTAGCATAATTCTTTTGAGCAGCATCAAGAGTTTTACTAGCATAATGAATAGCATTTAACTTCTTATCTATCCGCTGTCCAAGAACAACACCTATAACATAATCACTAGCATCACACATAATTTCAAACAGTAAATTCCAATCAGGGGGTTGAACAATAGGGGCAGATATTAAAGCCTTCTTTAAAATTTCAAAATCTTCTTTACAATCTTCATCAAAAACAAAAGGTACATCTGTTTGAAGAACATTAGTAAGAGGTTTTGTTATTTTAGAGAAATCTTTAATAAACCTTCTATAGAAACCATCATGACCAAGAATACTACGAATACCTTTGACATCCCTAGGACAGGGCATTTTCTCAATAGCTTCAACTTTAGCTCTATCAACTTCAATACCTCTTTCAGAAATTTTATGTCCAAGAACAATTCCTTCATTAAACATAAAATGGAATTTCCCAATTAAGAACAAGATTAGTCTCCTCACATCTCTGCAAAACTTTATCAAGATTCTGCAAACAATTATCAAAAGAAGTTCCATAGACGGAGAAATCGTCCATGAAGACTTCCACAATTTCCTCACAAAAACCATGAAAGATAGAAGACATGCATCTTTGAAAAGTAGCAGGAGCATTACATAAACCAAAAGGCATACGTCTATAAGCATAGGTTCCAAAAGGACAAGTGAAAGTTGTTTTCTCTTGATGAGGCTTCCTAACAGAAATTTGAGAGAACCCAGAATAACCATCAAGAAAGCACAAATGAGTTTTCTTAGACAACCTTTCTAACATTTGGTCAATAAAAGGTAAATGATAATGATCTTTCTTAGTAACCTTATTAACTTTCCTAAAATCAATACACATCCTATAACCAACCACTACTCTTTGAGGAATAAGTTCATTATTTTCATTTGATACAACAGTCATCCCTCCTTAATTAGGGACACAATGCACAGGACTAACCAATCTACTATCAGCAATAGGATAAATAATACCAGCATCAAGGAGTTTCAATACCTCATTTCTTACCACATCCTTCATCTTAGGATTTAAACGGCGTTGATCCTCAACAAATGGCTTTGCATTAGGTTCAATATTAATAGCATGCTGACATATAGTAGGAGAAATCCCCTTCAAATCATCAAGAGTATAACCAATAGCACCTTTGTGTTTCTTCAATATTCCCAATAATCTCTCCTCTTCTTTACCAGAAAGTTTAGAACTAATAATAATATGATATAATTTCTTGTCATTAATATGAGCATATTTAAGATTGTCAGGCAAAGGATTTAAATAAAAAACAGGATCCTCCTTGGGTGGTAATGTGGTACCCAAGTCTTCCACCGGTAAATTATGTTTCAGCATCGCTGACCGATGTAGGAAAATCTCGTCAATTTCATTACTTTCTTCCATAAAGACACAACTTTCGTGGTCTTCCATGTATTGCGGCAAAGGATTGTTAGGAGCAAGAGAAATAACAGCCAATTCTTCAACTCTATAGTTCTCATTAGGTAATTCAACT